>CM075439.1:6495285-7852924 GCA_037832385.1 Rhizophora apiculata | reverse complement strand
TAATTTCTTTCCTTTTAGAAATTTATTTAATTTAATAGTTTAATTCATTTAATTAATCTACTAATTCAACCTAGGTTATGTTGGAATTTTCATGGTAGTGTAAAATAGTTTTGCGTGGGAACGATACTCTTCTCATCCTACATTGTATAATCAATTAGGTATACATGCCCAAAAGAAGTGCATAATTAACACATCATGTCCATACGATAATGATAGGAAGAGAATTACATGGGTTTTGGTTCCTTTAAACCCCAGGACAATGCGTAGATAGTTTAATTAAATTTTGAAGTTCAAGACTTTTTTTTTTTTTAATTTCTTAGTTTGTTTTCATAAATTAAAAATGCTTAAAAATTTAAATTTTTCATTTTTTAAAAAATTGGATGAACTAGACCAGAACAGACAATTTGAACTAAAGTAATCTAGAATTGAAAGCAAAAGTGAACCAAAACCTTAAATTGAATTGGAATTGAAACAAAAATCGGTCGTTTGAACTAAATCAAAATCAATAATTCAATTTTAATTGCAAGGGTAAGGTGACCCATAATTGCAAGTTCATAACCAAAATTGGAAGCAAACTAGACCAAGGTTATACCCTGCTCCAAGCACACTCAAGGAGCTTACTCTAAATATGATGCTGCCATAGATGTGCTTCACGCTTGGATCATTAGCATCAATGTGCAATAGGTGTCCCAAACACAAGCTTTCAATTTGCCTACTTCAAGATACAACATCTCTTTATTTTTTGAAGAAGATTATAGTTAGCATGTCGACCATGGATTAAAGGTGTAGTTCCCTCATATGGCTAAGGGAAGGATCTCCAAAATTTGATCTACTGTTGTGAGAATTTCTCTGAGATTGATGGAACTTCCTTTGAAACTAAAGTTAAGCTTATAGTCACTCATTTAGATGAAATGACACTCCAATGGCGTAGAAATTAGCTCAGCATAATTCTTAATGTGTGCAAATAACTATTAGCAAATATATTAGTCGATCAAGTAATATAGATAGTGAATAGATTATCATCCTGTGAGGTCCACATGAATACAGTATTAGTAATAAGAGAGAATCCAAATTATTTTTAGGTTTCTAAGTGGTGTAGGATTCTTCTTCTAGTAAATCTTCAAATTTAAAAGGAACTCATATTCTTGATTCTCTTAGTTTCATTTTATTCCTCTATCAAAATTTCTTCCTTTATATGGCATTAATTGACACCAAATTTTCACTTATCTTTTACAAAAGAAAGTAAAAATATGTAAATTTTGAATAAAATTGAAGTTAAGTAGAAATGATAACACAAATTTAAGAGTAAAATATATATCACACTAGCCCTAAAGTTGACTTTTTTAGTCCCTGAGCAAATGAGACTCAACATCTTAAAAAGAGCACTTAGAAATTTCCAATAATTTTACTTGACTTTTCAATATTTGCTTCAAAGATCACACATCACATAATTGTCGAGAAACTTTAGAATATTACAAAAGCATGATAATTAATTCCAACATTCTCAAACCTTAGGTGAGTCAAATGAAATGAATGAACACAAATCTATGTATACTTCTCAAATTGGTTTATGCAAATAAGTATATGATAAAGGTGATCTCGTAAATTCATATAATGGAACCTTTGTAGGTTTGCTTTCCATATCCCTCCTTCTAATGTAGGCACTCACACCAAAGATTAGAAGGACTTTATCAAATTTGTAAAATTAGGCTAAGTTGATTGCTAAGAGAAGGAAAGAATAAAATAGAAATCAAAGAATTGGAACCTTACTTTTCATTCTTTTTCTATTTTCTTTTTATTTTATTATATCGAAAAGAATCAATCATGTTTTAAACCAAATCTAGTAACTTTTGATTTTGTAGTATTGGTCAATCATAAAATTTAGTCTGGTCAACTAACCTAAATTTTTTGCCAAAATTCATCTTGCCACATTTTAGTCACATCAATTGGTCCTAGTAACATGTTTGGTCAATCAATTAAAACTTTCTGTCAAAAATCAATTTTTTTGAGTAAATAACTTTTACTCATATGTTTGACCATAATAACTAATCTGGTTGCCAAATCAAAACTTTTTATGTAAAACACAACTATTTGTAATTCATACTTTTTTGTCCATGTAGTCAATTATAGTAACTAGTGTGATCAACCCATCTTTACTTTTTGCCAAATTGTCTTTTTCTTTTCTGTTTCTTAAATCTTCTTCAATTCTTTTGGGCGAGCATTGTAACAAGTTGGATTGATTGATCAAGAATTGATATCAACATAAAGAACTAATTATTTTTTTTTCTTCTCTTTCTTTTCTTTTTATTTAATCTTTTTATTTTCTCCTTTTTTGAAAAGAAGAATTTCTTTCTCTAGTTCTCTGCAAATGAGCTCATGATTATTTAGGCTAAAAGGATAGTGGAGATATTAGGTTATACCAAGAAAATAAGGCTAGATAAAAATTCAATGGCTTAAGGGCATGACTAGGGTTTAACATATAAATAAGGTTAGCTTGAAAGACATAACCAAAACAAAAATGACCTTGAGATAATCAAACAGGTTCTAAAGATCATAAATATATCATTATAGTCACATAAACATTCTCTAAGCTTGTAACACATGCCAAAGGTCATGGCCATTATTCAAAATTTCACAACTCAACCATAAGATAAAATCAACACATGAATTAAGGATTAACAAACACAATATTCATCAAGCTTTCTAAATCATGCTCCAATGCAATCATCTTTCATCAAAGCAAAGGAAAATTAAAGTAAATCAAAGCAAATCTCCACCCACTAAACCAATGAAAGAAGAAGAATAACCAAAAGTATGAACAAGAAGAAGTGAATAATTCTATCCAAGTTTAAAATCAACATTTGTCCTTAATGTTGTAAACAACTAAAAGTAAGGAAAAAGAAAAGGATACTTCCTTGGAAAACATGGGTTGCCTCCCATAAAGTGTTTCATTTAAGTCCTTAGTTGAAAGGCATAGGATTTATCCAAAACTAAAACTTCTAGTTCTTTGGTTCTTAATTGTTATGGATTTGCCCCTAACAAATCAACACTTCCCCTTATATTATCAATTTTTTTTGTAATATTCTTTGATTGAACAATGCAAGCTTTAATCGAATTCTCTAACCTATCTTCCTAAAAAAACTCGTTAACTTCATGATTAAGAGTATCTTTCATGAAAAGAGTATCAACATTAGAGGGATGATTAAGCTTTAAAAACATTAAAGGTGACTTGTTCATCCTGCATTCTAAGGATTAGTTTTCCTTTTTGCAAACTAATTAAGGTTCTACTTCTAGGTAGAAAATACCTCTCTAAAATAAGAGGCGTATCTCAATAATCCTTTATGTCCAAAACAATAATGTCCACAAGAAAAATAAACTCATCAACCCTTACAAATACATCCTCCATTACACCTCTTGGATGCTTGACAAATCTATTTGCCAAATGAAAAGATATAGTAGTAAGATTTGGTTCACTAAGCCATAATTTCTCAAAAATAGAAAAAGGCATCAAATTAATGCTTACCCCTAAATAACATGACACATTTACAAAATGAGAACTACCAATAATGCAAAGAATCAATAAATTCCATGGATCTTTAATTTTAGTGGTAGCTTATTTTGGAAGATTGTAGAAAACTCCTTATTCAACTTCACTATTTCAAATTCTTTTAATTTCCTTTTATTTGGCAAAATTTGTTTCAAGATATTTTACAACTAGGAATTTGAGCCAAAGCATTTTCAAAAAGAAATGTTAATTGGTAATTTATTGAAATTATAAAAGAGATCATTAAAGAATTGCTTATCTATTTAATATTGTTTTAGTCTATGAAGAAAAGGAATACAAGGGACATAAGATTCAAGATTTGGGTCATGGAAAAGGCTTTTTGGTTGCTCCTTATTACCACTTTCTTCTTCTAATTCCCTTTATGGATTAGACATGTTCTCTTCCTCTCTTTGAATGCTCACAATCTTCGACATCTTCTTTCCAAGGTCACTACCTAGCACTTTTCTAACTTCTTTAAGCTTTTTCAAGCCTTTTCCCATTCCTTAAGGAGATGAATTTTACTCGTTCCATTGAATTCTTCTCATTATTTCTTGGTAAAGAACCATGGGTCTTTTTAGATATTATATTAGCTAATTATCTTTTTTGTGACTCTATATTTGTGATAGAAGGTTCTTGCTTTTGGAACCTAATTTCAATATTAGATATGAATCTTATCATTAGCTCTTCTAAATTAGACTTCTTCTCTTGAGGTGGGAACCCTCAAGCTAGTAGCTTTAGAGGGTTGCTACTCCATGATAAATTTGGATGAATCCTCTAATTGGAAATATAAGTGTTAGAGTGAGGATTACCTACCTGCTACCCATTAAAATGACCAATAACATTAGCAAGTGCAAATGACTGTGAGAAAGGATTACCTACCTAACACTTAATATTAGCATGCCTTCTACACAAATCATAATTTACACCTTTCACATGCAAGATAGATGCATTCATGCCATCATTCTTGTTTAGTGCTTCAATTTGAGTAGATAATGTGATAAATATGTCTATTTCATGGATCTCTGCAGCTCGTTTGACTATTGATCTATTTGATTTCCATTGATAACTATTAAAGGTCATCTCCTCCAACAAATTACATGCCTTCTCTAAGGTCTTTCTTATAATATTACCACCACTTACTTCATTAATCAAAAAGTGATTAACAAGAGATATACCATTATAAAACTTGATACTTGTAGCTAAATAGGTAGACAATGAAGTGGGCACTTTTTGAACAAATCCTTTAATCTCTCCTATGCTTCATACAAAGACCTCATCTTTAATTTCACAAACGTAGTAATACCATTATGCATTTTAGCAATTTTAGAAGGTAAGAAAAACTTTGCTAGAAAGCATTGAGTCAATGTGCCCTAAGTAGTAATGGATCTTGTAGGTAAAGAGTTAAGCCAATTTTTTGCTTTGTCTTGCAAAGAAGAAAAGGGAAATAATCTTAATCAAATAATACTATCAAAAACACCATTATGCTTAAAAGCAATGCAATCCTTCCAAAGTTAGCAATATAAGCATTTAGGTTATCTCTAGCACCAAATTAAATTAAAGTTTGAATCATCTGAATTATAGTTGGCTTGATTTCAAAATTACTTACTGTTGTACCCTTATCTTATCTAGCCTTATGTAAAGTCCATTCTAGATACACTCTTTCAATGCATTGTTGAAATCACAAGGGAAGATCATTAGGCTTAGAGCCCTATTTTACTTATTAATTTAGTTAAAAAAATAACAAAAATCCATATTACATTGCAATGTGAGCTTTAGGCCTAAGTTAAATACAATCCACATTATACAACTAATAAGTATACAAGGTTAACCCACCATAATAATCCACAAACATTGTATTTTTTTTCTTCCTTTTTGGGCCTTTTCAAGGCTCTATTTATCACACTAGCAACCCATTAACATGCAAGTAGCCCATTATCCCTATAATCCTCTAAGTCTATCTTTTAGAAAGCCTTATTTAGCCTCATAAGACCATAAAGCCTATAATCCCTGACCAAATGCCAATAGCAAGTTAGAATGACACCAAATAAAAGCTAAATATTTGTCTAGGTTATCTTTAACTAACTAAGTAATGATTAGAATATTGTATTTATCTCTAATAAAGCAATAAGAAAAAAGCAATGATGAAAAATTTATTCCTATTACCTATCAACTAATGAGAGAGTTCTTTTGATTGGCCAATCACATGGTACTTTCTAGTCACCTAGAAGAGCTTAAATAGCATTCACTGTCTTGATAAAGACGAAGGAAAAAAGCACTTGTAAAAACCAATAGAGGGATAAACATGTAAGGAGCATCAATCGATACTAAAAAGCACTTTGGAGATTCATCGAGCCACAGAACACTAAATGAAAATAAAATCCAATCATAAATATGTCCCCAAGAGAATATAAATGTTATCTTAGAAAACTAAAAGGTCCATAATGAATTGGCAAGGGACAAATGAGCTTATCATGAATTGCAAAATCAGTAAGGAAGTAATGATCACTATGTAGTGATTGAACATCTTAATAAAGAGCTTGAGTAATCTAAAAAAAGGAATGATGACTTAGCTTCTTAATCGAGAAGTGCCAACAAAAGAATGAAGGAAATGAGGGTTATAGTACAAATTTTAGATCAAACACAAGAAGCCTTGTCTCTTTCTTAAAACCAAGTAAAGATCTTTCAACAAATAACTCTCTTACTTTAGGGATAGTTAAATGAATCTAAGGTTGGGAATGATGAAATATCAATCATGAATCAAAATTATAATTTGACATTCTTATGAGTTAATGTGCTCACAACTAAGAATCAAAATCTTCAAAATCAAGTAGATGAGCATAATGCCTAAATGTAGTACTTAGTGGAGTTTAATATTATAAGAAAGTTTAAATTGGAGATGTAGTTCAACAAATTCGATAGATAATTAAGAAAGCTTGCTTTATGGCACCTAAGGAGAAAGCATTGAAAATAAATTTGTCCTTTTACATCATTATGAGGAGTGTCTTGTTGACTTCCTTAATAAAGCACTCCATCAAAAAACTTCATTGATCATTTCTTTTAGAAGCCTACCATGCAAGCCTTTTTCGTATCTCCCTTTTGTAATCAAAAGGCTTGTAATATAAGATATGTATATTAGTTGTTTTATGACTTTTGTTGTGAATAGAGGCTATAGGATAATGACTTTGGCTATGAACATTGATTGTCTACCTAAGCCTTTTGTTTTGTATAATATATGGTGTATTGTATCTTTTGGTTCTAATTGTGTCCAAAAGAAGCATAAGCCAAGGTTCACCGAAGTAAATGATGCCCTTGCATAGCATAACATTGGAAAATTATGACCTAATTTTGATATTAACCCCTTATTTTCTCTTTACTTTTATATTCATAACATTTTTAAAAAAATTCCAAAGCATGATCATTTAAGGCTTTATAATCAAGTGACCTAGTTTGCATCCTAATGAGGGTAGTAGCCATCAAGCTACCTATAATCAAGTTATGCTTGATAAGGTTCCCACTTGAGTTCTCTTAAAAAGGAAATTTTAGTGGCAAATCATATATATGAAGAGATGTTCTTTCTCAAGATCATAGACAATCATTCTCCTTTTCTAGACAATGGAATGAAGGACTATTGTAGATGGCATATGATTGAAACACATCCCACTTATCCATGCAAAAAGTTTTGACAATTCCTTAAGGGAAATTCGATAACAAATGAGGTTGTCCTATCCTTCAAACAATTCTAAGCCCTAAAGCTTTATCTACAATAAGAAGAATTAAAAAGGCCTCAAGTCCTCTATGGAGAAGCTTTGGCAAGTCCAACTCATCTTAATAGGGTTTTATATGTCCTAAAGTTCGAAGTCTTCAATTTAGAATATGAGGATGTTGAAGAACAATTTTTGCAATCTCTTAAATCAATCATTTTTATTCAAAATATGATATATTTTACTTTTTGATGATAGACTTTAACTTTAAGCAATATTTGAATCGATCAATGTAATCACAAAAATATGGAGTTTTGTATTAAAATTATCATTTTTTTACTTTTTCACAAATATATAGTAACCTAAAATTTTAATTGCATAAATTACATAAAAAAAACATTAGATCAAAATAATGATTAGATTAGAAAATGTAATAACTCAAATGAGTAATTTTTTTATTCAAATAGAATCTACTTTCTTTTTTTATGAATTTAAAGTAATTTTTTATTAAAATTATAGAAATTATAATAAAAAATTATAAATTTAAATAATATTTAGTTTAATTTAAATTACTACTAAAATTTGAGGTTTTGCATTAAAAATGTCAATTTTTTTTTTGCATTTCTTAAATGTTAACTAATTTATTACTTAAATTGTGTAAATGACTTAAAATGAATTTAAATTTGAATAATAGTTAGAATAAATAATACAATTACATATAATGATGATTTTTTATTCAAATATGATTTATTTTACTTTTTAATGAATTTGGAATAAGTTTTTATTAAAACTGTAAAAATTATAGTAAATATTTTAAATTTGAATAATATTAAGATTAATTTATCTAGTTATTAAAATTTAAAATTTTGTATTAAAAATGTCATTTATTTCCCTTTTCATGAATATTAAGTAATGTAAAACTTAAATTATATAAATTACATCAAAAAACACTAAATTATTTTACTTTTTTGTGAATATTACGTAATTTTTTACTGAAATTGTAGAAATTATAATAAAATATTTTAAATTTGAATAACATTTGATTTACTTTAAGTGGCTAGCAAAATCTTAGGGTTTGTATTAAAAAATATTGTTTTTAACTTTTCGTGAATGTTTATTAACTTATTATTCAAATCACTTAAATAATTTAAAAGAATTTAAATTTGAATAACGATTAGAATAGATAATATAAGTACTTAAATTGGTTTTTTTTATTTAAATATAATTTATTTTATATTTTGATGAATTTAGCGTAATATTTTATTAAAATTACAAAAATTATAGTAAAAAAACTCTAAATCTTAATAATATTTAGATTGATTTATATAATTAATAAAATATGGAGTTTTATATTTAAAAATGTTACTTTTTACTTTTTAATAAATGTTGAGTAACTTATTACTTAAATTGTAAACATTATATAGAAAGATAATAAATTAGAATAATGGTTAAAATAGAAAATGAATTACTCAAATTGGTTCTTTTTTATTTAAATGGGGTTTATTTTATTTTTTTGGTGAATTTAGAGTAATTTTTTATTAAAATTGTATTTAAAAATGTCATTTCTTACATTTTAATGAATGATAAACAATCTAATACTTTGCATAAATTACATAAAAAGACAATAAATTTGAATAACAGTTAACATAAAAAATGAATTACTGAAATCGGTCATTTTTTTTATTTAATTGTAATCTATTTCACTTTTTGATCAATTTAGAGTATTTTATTAATGAAATTGCATAAATTTTAAAAGATTTATATAGTTACTAAAATTTTAAATTTTATATTAAAAAATGTTATATTTTACTTTTTCATTATTATTAAGTAACTTAATACTTAAATTATATAAAAAGACAATAACGGTTAAATTAAAAAATATAATTACTTAAATCGATTATTTTTTTTTCAAATAAAATTTATTTTACCTTTTAGTAAATTTAGAATATCTTTTTATTAAATTTGTAAACAATAAATGATTGTAAATTTGAATAATATTTGACATTTTGAATTAAAAAATGTTATTTTTTACTTTTCATAAATATTAACTAACTTATTATTTAAATTGTATAAATAAAATAAAAGTAAATTTAAATTTGAATAATAATTAGAATAAATAATACAATTACTTAAATCGCTCATTTTTTATTCAAATAGTACTCATTTCACTTTTTGGTAAATTTAAAATAATATTTTACTGAAATTGTAAAAATTATAATAAAAGATTATAAATTTAAATAATATTTGATTCAATTTATGTAATTACTAAAATTTAGATTTTTATATTAAAAAATATCATACTTTACTTTTCATGAATATTGAGTAAATTGTTATTTAAATTATATAAAGAAATAAAAAGAAATTGTATTTAAATGATAGTTAGATTAAATAATGTCATTATCTAAATTGGTTTTTTTTTTTTTTTTCAAACATGATTTAGTTTATTTTTTGGTGAATTTGAAGTAATCTTTTATTAAAATTATAAAAATTACAGTAAATGACTTTTAATTTGAGAAATATTTAAATAAATTTATATAGTTTCTAAAATTTGGACTTTTGCATTCAAAAATATCATTTTTTTACTTTATCACGAATATTAAGTAACCAAATACTTAAAATACTTGAATTACATAAAATGATATTAAATTTAAATAACAATTAGATTATAAAATCTAATTACTCAAACTAGTTATTTTTTTATTAAAAAAAGAAATATTTTATTTTTTGATGAATTTAAAATAAACTTTTATTGAAATTGTAGAAATTATACTAAAAAACTGTAAATTTGAATAATATTTTGTTTGATTTATGTAACTATTAAAATTTAGAGTTTTGTATTAAAAAAATGTCATAATTTACTTTACATTATTGTTAACTAACCAATTTCTTAAATTGTATAAAAAGAAAATAAAAAGAAATTGAATTTAAATAATGGTTTAAATAAATAATGAAATGACTTAAAGTAGTCATTTTTTTATTAAAATATAATTTATTTTTCTTTTTGGTATATTTGGAATAACCTTTTACTAAAATTTCAAAAATTATATTAAAAGTTTTTAAATTTAAATAACATTTAAATTGATTTATATAATTACTAAAATTTAAAGTATTATATTCAAAAATGTTTATTTTAACCATTTCATAAATGTCGAGTAATTTAATACTTAAATTGTATAAATTATATAAAAAAATATTAAATTTAAATAACAATTAGAATATAAAATGAATTATATAAATCAATCATTTTTATTTTATTCAAATAGTTTCAATTGTACCTTTTGGTGAATTTAAAGTAACTTTTTTATTGAAATCTCACAAATTTTAATAAAAGATTGAAATTTTGAATAATATTTGGTTTTACTTAAGTAATTGTTAAAACTAGGGGTTTTGCATTCAAAAATATCATTTTTCACTTTTTATGAATGTTAACTATTGAAGTTCCTGACTTCTCCCTAGGATCTACTAGTTTGTGATATTGAGAGGGGGTGAATCAGTATCACCACAATTTGAAATTCGCAGGTAAGTGAACAACTTCAACCTCTTTTTAAAAGCGAATTCTTTTTCAGACTCGACATGGTTGATCTATTGCTACCTACTAATCACAATAATCCCTAAAATCACCTTTCAGACATCTTACCTAATAGACAATTCAGATATTCTTATTTAGATCTTCGTTAAGTTATGGATTGGTTGATACCTTAACTGCGTTCACAACTCAATTCAAAACACAGAATGTAAAGCAAATTAAGGACACGCGAGATTTATGTGGTTCTGTCAATGTGACGTACATCCACGGTGGTAGGGACTCTCCCTTACTGAGACCATCCATTATACTTGAGAATTTCAGTTACAATGGATGTCTTAATTTTCTACTCCTTTCACTATTTCAAAATTTCAAAATTACTAAGTAAATACAATACAAAAAGTGTCACTTACTGTGTTTACAATTCTTCTAACTTGTCTTGTCTCTGTTGAATTGAAAGACTGTTCCACTGCCGCTTAGAAGTTCACTGCAATGCTCTTTAACCTTTCTTGAAGAACTGAATTCCTTCTGTAGGTTGTCTTATACAGCTCCTGCTTTCACCGTCTTGGTCTCACCCGTCTCCTCGTCTCACGGCTCGCCTCACATTCCCTTTTTTTTTTTTGTCCAGCCCCTATTTTGCCGGACTCTCACCGTCGACTGGATCTCTTTCTGCCGGATCTGCCACCGTCTGCTGGATCTGTCACCGTCGACCGGATCTGTCTCACCGTCTGCGGATCTGTCTCACCGTCTGCCGGATCTGTCACCGTCGACCGGATCTCCTTCTGCTGTCGCCGGATCTCCTCTGTCCTAGCCGGATCTGTCACCGTCCCAGCCGAATCTCCTTCTGCTGTCGCCAGATCTCCTCTGTACCAGCCGGATCTGTCACCGTCCCAGCCGGATCTCCTTCTGCTGTCGCCAGATCTCCTCTGTACCAGCCGGATCTCTCTCACGCCGTCGCCGGATCTCCTCTGTCCCAGCCAAATCTCTCTCACGGCGTCGCCGGATCTCTTTCTGTCCCAGCCGGATCTCCTTCTGCTGTCGCCGGATCTCCTATATCCCAGCCAGATCTCCTTCTGCTGTCGCCAGATCTCCTTCTGCTGTCACCGGATCTGTCTCACCTGCCGACTGCTGGTGTGCCGGTGGTGTGTTTTTCTCACGGGTTTCTCTCTCTTACTGGTGGTGCGCGCAGGTTTTCTGTCTGTTTTTCTCAATAGCCGATACATCCTTTTTTGTTATCTTCGATGACCTTTATATACTTTTCCATGAAACCCCAATAGGGTTTACTTGCGGCAAATTTACTGTCTTACCTCTCCACGTGGCCTTTACGTTTTTACCCCTCCACGTGGCTTTTACTTTCTTGCACATTTAAATCTAATTGACAACAATTACAGCCCATATAATACTGTGGAAACAACAACTATCTTGTTACATAAATTGCATAATTAGCATAAAAAATTAACTTTGAATAATTATTAGAATGTAAAATGAAATTATTTAAATTAGTTATTTTTTATTCAAATATAATCTATTTTACTTTTTATTGAATTTGGAGTAATATTTTATTGAAATTACGAAAATTAAAGTAAAATAATTAATTTATATAATTACTAAAATTTAGAGTTTTATATCCAAAAATATTGTTTTTTTACTTTTTCACTAATATTGAGTAATCGAATACTTAAAATGCATAAATTAAATAAAAGGATGTAAAAATTAGTTGTTTTTTTCATCAAATATAAAATTTTCTATTTTTTAGTGAATTTAGAGTTATTTTTTATTAAAATTGTAGAAATTATAATAAAAGATTATAAATTTAAATAACATTTTGATTGATTCATATGTTTGTAGGTTTGCATTTAAAAATATTATTTTTTTTACTTTTTCATGATTATTGAGTAACCTAATATTTAAATTATATAAATTATATAAAAAGATATTAAATTTGAATAATAGGTAGATTAGAAAATGAAATTACTCAAATTGGTAATTCTTTTAATTCAAATAAAATTTATTTTATTTTTTAATAAATTTAAAATAACTTTTTTTAGAAATTGTAAAAATTACAACCAAAGATTGTGCATTTGAGTATCATTTGATTTAATATAAGTAACTATTAAAATTTAGAGTTTTGCACTAAAAAATGTTGTTTTTGTACTTTTCATTAATGTTAAGTAACATAATACTTATATTGTGTAAATTATATAAAAAAATCAAATTTTAATAACAATTAGAATAGAAAATATCATTTGAATAACATTTGGATTACTTTATCTAGTTACTAGAAAATAACATTTGAAAATATCTAATCAGTTATTTCTTTTTTTTTAAATTCAAATAGCATGTATTTTACTTTTTTGTAAATTTAAAGTAGCCTTTAATTAAAATTGTGGAAATTACAATAAAAGATTATAAATTTGAATAATATTTGGATTAATTTACATAACTACTAAATTTCAAGGTTTTGTTTTTCAAAATGTGATTTTTCACATTTCATGAATATTAACTAATTTGTTATTTAAATTACATAAATAATATAAAAAAATTAATTTAAACAATGATTAAAATAAAAAATAAAATTACTTAAATCTTTTGTTTTTTATTCAGTTATAAATAATTTTACTTTTTGGTGAATTTGAAGTAACACTTTGCTAAAATAGCATAAATTATAGTAAAAAATTTTAAATTTGAATAATATTTGAATTGATTTATATAATTACTAAAATTTAGAGTTTTGTTTTCAAAAATGTCATTTTTTTACATTTTCATAAATGTTGAGTAACCTAATACTTAAATTACTTAAATTACATTCAAAGCCATTAAATTCAAATAATGATCAGAATAGACAGCATAATTACTTAAATCAATCATTGATATTCAAATTAAGTCTAATTTAATTTTTAGTGAATTTTTGCAAAAATTACAATAAAAGATTATAAATTTGAATAACATTTGGTTTCACTTAAGTATATACTAAAATCTGGGATTTTCTATTTGAAAATATTTTTTTCTACTCTTCATTGATATTAACTAACATGTCACTTAAATTGTATAAATAATAAAAAATAAATTTAAATTTGATTGACAATTATAATAAAGAAAAATTTAATTACATAAATCAATCATTTTTTTATTGAAATATAATTTATTTTACTTTTTAGTAAATTTGAAGTAACTTTTTATTAAAATTGCAAAAGTTGTGGCAAAAGGCTTTAAATGTGAATAATGTTTGAATTGGTTTATATAGTTACTAAATCTTAAACTTTATATTCAGAATTATCATTTTTTAATTTTTCATAAATGCTACATTATGTCAAAAGATATTAAATTTAAATAATGATTAGATTAAAAAATGTAATTATTCAAATTAATTATTTTTTATTTAAATAGGGTCTATTTTACTTTTTGGTAAATTTAGAGTAAGCATTCTCAAAATTGTAGAAATTGTGATAAAAAAATTACAAATTTGAATAATATTTTCTTTGATTTGAATAGCCACTAAAATATAGGATTTTGTATTCATAAATGTTTTTTTTTAATTATTTTTTCTGAATGTTAAGTAACTTAATATTTAAATTTCAAAAATTATGTAAAAGGACATTAAACTTAAGTGATGGTTAGAATAAAAGATGCATTTATACAAATTAGTCATTTTTCTTTTAACTCAAATAATATTTGAATTAATTTATATTATTACAAAAATTTGGTATTTTGCATTGAAAATGTCATTTTTTTACTTTATAAATGTTAAGAAATCTAATATTTAAACTGCATCTCTTATATAAAAGGATACTAAATTTGAATTACAATAAGAATAGAAAAGTAATTATTTAAATTGATCATTTTTTTAATAAAGTCTATCTTACTTTTTGGTACACTTAAAAGCAACCTTTGATTGAAAATGTAGAAATTACAATAAAAAATATTAAATTTAAATAGCATTTGGTTTGGTTTAAATAGCTATTAAAGTATGGGGTTTCATATTTAATAACATTTTAATGAAATTGTAAGAATTATAAGAAAAAGATTGTAAATTTAAATAATATTTAGTTTGACTTGAGTAACTACTAAAGTTAGGAATTTTATAATAAAAAATGTTATTTTTTTACTTTTGATGAATGTTGACTAATGTATTAAATTGTGTAAATAATATAAAAAAAATTTAAATTTGAATAACCATTATAGTAAAAATTATAATTACTTAAATTATTTATTTTTTATTCAAACATGATTTATTTAACTTTTTAGTGAATTTGAGTAACCTTTTACAGAAATTGTTGAAATTAAACATAACTTATTCAAATTTAATTACTTAAATCAATTGTTTTTTATTCAAAACTTGGTTATTTTACTTTTTAGTGGATTTGGAGTAATCTTTATTGAAATTGCTAAAATTACAAAAAATAATTTTAAATTTAAATAACATTTTAATTGATTTATATTGATACTAAAATATGGAGTATTGTATTCAAAAATGTTATTTTTTACTTTTTTCTAAATGTTGGATAATTTAATACTTCAATTGTGGAAATTAAATTAAAGAATATTAAATTTGGATAATGTTTAGATTAGAAAATGTATTTATTTAAATTAGTTGTTTTTATTCAATTAGAGTCTACTTTAACTTTTTGTGAATTTAGAGTAATATATTATCGAAATTGTAAAAATTATAAGAAAAGATTATAAATTTGAATAACATTTTATTTGATTTAAATAGCTACTAAAAATTAAAGTTTTGTATTCTAAAAATGTTATTTTCAACTTTTGATGAATCTTAACCAACTTATTATTTAAATTGTATAAATAATATAAAAAATTATATTTGAATAATAGTTAGAGTAAATATTATAATTACTTAAATCATTTATTTTTTATTCAAATATGATATTGTATAATTTTTGGTAATTTTGAGTAACCTTTGGAAAGATTGGTAAAATTGGTCATTTTTTGTTAAAATACAATTACTTAAATTAGTTTTTTTATTCAAAAATGGGTTATTTTACTTTTTTGTTAAAGTTGCAATAACTTTTTACTAAAATTACTAATATCATAATAAATAACTTTAAATTTGAATAATATTTTGATTGATTTATGAAGATACTAAAATCTATACCATTGTATTCAAAGGTGTCATATTTTACTTTTTCCTAAATGTTGAGTAATTTATTATTTCAATTATATAAATTATGTTAAAAGATATGAAATTTGAATAATGATTAAATTAGAAGAATATTTTATTAAAATTTTTGGTTATTAAATAATGATTAGGATTTTTTTTTAATTTTTGGTAAATTTAGAATAATATTTTATTAAAATTATAGAAATTATAATAAAAAATTATAAATTTGAATAATATTTAATTTTATTTAAATAGCAACTAAAATTTTGAGGTTTCATATTAAAAAATGTTGTTTTTTTAGTCTTAGTGAATGTTGACTAGCATATTATTTAAATTATATAAATAACAAAAAAGAACTTAAATTTGAATAATAATTAGAATAAAAGATATAATTACTTAAATTTATTATTTTTTATTCAAAAATGGGTTATTGGGTGAATTTAGAGTAACTATTTACGAAAATTACAAAAATTATAGCAAAAAATTTTAAATTTGAATAACATTTTGATTGATTTATATAATAACTAAAATTTAAAGTCTTATATTAAAAAAAATGTCATTTCTTTTTATTTTTTTCCTTAATGTTGAGTAACCTAATACTTAAATTGGATAAATTATATTAGAAGACATTAAATTTAAATAGGGTCTGTTTAATTTTTGATAAATTTAAACATTTTACTGAAATCATAAAAATTACAATAAAAGAATAAAAATTTGAATAATATTTTGTTTATTTTAAATAGTTATTTAAATTTAGAGCCTTGTGTTCAAAATTTTTGGTTTTCATAATTTTTGGTTTTCATAGTTTTTATGCATGTTAAATAATTTAATATTAAAAATGTATAAAATGCATAAAATGACATTAAATGTGAATAATAGTTAAAATAGAAAATATAATTATTCAAATTAGTTATTTGTTTATTCAAATAGAGTTTATTTTACTTTTTAGTGTATTTAGAATAACTTTTTACTAAAATTACATTAAATTACAATAAAAAAATTATAAATTTGAATAACATTTAGTTTACTTTAATTAACTACTAAAATCTAGAGGTTTGTATTAAAAAAAAGAATTTAAATTTGAATAATGATCAAAATAAAAAAATGTAATTACTTAAATAAATTGTTCTTTTTATTCAAAATTAGATTATTTTACTTTTTGGTGAGTTGGGAGTAACCTTCATTAAAATTGCTCAAATTATAGTAAAAAAATTTAAATTTGAATAACATTATAGTTGATTTATATATACACTAAAATTTGGAGTATTGTCTTCAAAGATAATTTTTATTTTTTCCTAAATGTTAAATAACTTAATACTTCAATTGCATAAATTATATTAAAAGATATTAAATTTAAATAATAGTTAAATTAGAAAATGTATTTACTCGAATTCATCGTTTTTATTCAAGTAGGGTATATTTTAATTTTTGGTGAATTTAGAGTAATATTTTATTAAAATTATAGTAATTATAATAAAAGATTGTATATTTAAATAACATTTGGTTTGATTTAAGAAATTACTAAATTTTGGGGTTTTGTATTCAGAAATATTGTTTTTTCACTTTCATGAAACGTTGATTAACCTATTATTTAAATCAATTATTTTTTTATTCAAATATAATATATTTTACTTTTTGAAAAATTTGAGTAAACTTTTACAAAAATTACTAAGATTAGTCATTTTTTATTCAAATGTAGTGACTTAAATCAATCATCTTTTTTTTTTATCAAAAAATGGGTTATTTTACTTTTTGGTGATTTTGAAGTAATCTTTGATTGAAATTGCTAAAATTGTAGTAAATAATTTTAAATTTGAATAACATTTCCATTATCTTATATAGATACTGAAATTTAGAGCATTGTTTTTAAAGATGTTGATTTTTACTTTTTCCTAAATGTTTTGTAATCTAATAATTTAGTTACATAAATTATGTTAAAAGATATTAAATTTGGATAACAATTAAATAAAAAAAATGCAATTACTCAAAATAATCATTTTTTATTTAAATTTTTTTTAAAAATTTTTTTTGTGAATTTAGAATTACATTTTTCTAAAATTGTAGAAATTACAATAAAAAAAATTGTAAATTTGAATAACATTTAATTTAATTTAAATAGTAATTATATTTTGGGGTTTTCCATTCAAAAATATTATTTTTACTTTTTATAAATGTTGATTAACTTATTACTTTAATTGCATAAATAACAAAGAAAAGGAATTTAAATTCAAATAACGATTAAAATAAAAAATATAATTACTTAAATTTTTATTCAAAAATGTGTTATTTTAGTAAATTTATTATAACTTTTTACTAAAATTGTTAAAAGTATATTAAAAAATTTAAATTTGAATAATATTCTAATTAATTTATATAGATATTAAAATTTAGAATATTGTATTCAAAGATGTCAATTTTAAATTTGAGAAACCTAATACTTCAATTGCATAAATTATGTGAAAAAACATTAAATTTGAATAATGATTAAATTATAAAATGTAATTACTTAAATTAATCATTCTTCATTCAAAAATAAGTTATTTTACTTTTTGGTAAATTTAGAATAATCTTTTACTAAAATTGCTAAAATTATAATAAAAGACTTTAATTTCATATGATCTTTTGATTGTTTAAGTTGTTACCAAAATTTACAGTATTATATTCAAAAATGTCTTTTTTTTACTTTTTCTTTATTGTTAAGTAACTTAATATTTCAATTGCGTAAATTACATTAAAAAACATTAATTTGAATAATGGTTTGATTACAAAATACATTTACTCAAATCAGTTATTTTTTATTCAAATGGTATATATTTTTAATTTTTGGTAAATTTAGAGTAATATTTTACTCAAATTATAAAAATTACAATAAAAGAATGTAAATTTGAATAATATTTAGATTGATTTAAGTAATTACTTAAATCTAGAGATTTGTATTCAAAAATTTCATTTTTTACTTTTTATAAATGTTGAATAATCTAACATTAAATTTACATAAATTATATAAAAAAAATCAAATGAGAATAATGGTTAGAATAGAATATATAATTACTCAAATCAATTATTTTTTATTCAAATAAAATTTACTTTACTTTTTGGTGCACTTAAAGTAACTTTTTATTAAAATTATAGAAATTACAATAAAAAAATTATAAATTTGAATAATATTTGATTTGATTTAAATAAGTACTAAAGTCTAAGGTTTGTGTCTAAAAATGTTATTTTTAACTTTTCATTAATATTAACTAACTTATCATTTAAATTGTGTTCATAACAAAAAAAAATAGAATTTAAATTTGAATAACTGTTAGAATAAAAAATACAATTAATTAAATCAACAGTTTTTATTCAAAAATGAGTTATTTTACTTTTTGATTAATTTAGAGAAATTTTTACTAAAATTACTACAATTATAGTACAAGTACAATTATAGTACAAGATTTTAAATTTTGGATAATATTTTGATTGATTTATATAAATACTAAAATTTAAAATATTGTATTCAAAGATGGTTGTTTCTTACTTTTTCTTAAATGTTCAGTAACCTAATACTTCAATTTCAAAGATGTCATTTTTTAATTTTTTCTAAATGTTGTGTAACTTAATGCTTCAATTGCATTTAGAGTAACCTTTTACCAAAATTACAATAATTTCAATTAATAATTGTAAATTTAAATAACATTTAATTTAATTTAGAGTTTTGAATTCAAAAATGTTGTTTTCTACTTTTCATCAATGTTGATTAACCTTTCACTTAAATTGTATAATGACATAAAATGCATTTAAATTTAAATAATGGTTACAATAAAAATGTAATTACAAAAATTAGTTTTTTTTTATAGAAATATGGTTTATTTTACTTTATAGTGCATTTTAAATAACCATTTTACTTAAATTGTGAAAATTATAATAAAATATTTTGAATTTGTATGACATTGAATCAATTTATTTAGTTACTAAAATATGAAAATTTATATTAAAAATGTCATTTTTCACGTTTTTATAAATATTGAGTAATTTAATATTTAAATTATATAAATTATATAAAAAGTTGTTAAATTTGAAATGTAGTTAGATTAGAAAATGAAATTATTCAAATTAGTTTTTTTTTATTCAAATAGAGCCTATGTTACCTTTTAATGAATTTAAATTAACTATTTACTAAAATTTAAAAAATTATAATAAATGATTACAAATTTGAATAATATTTGATTTAATTTCAATAATTACTAAAATTTGAAATTTTGTATTCAAAAATTTCGTTATTTACTTTTTACTAATATTGAGTAATCTAATATTTAAATTGCATAAATTATATAAAATGATATTAAATTTTAATAATAATTAGAAAAGAAAATATAATTTTTCAAATCAGTCTTTTTTTATTTAAATAAAATTTATTTTACATTTTGGTAAATTTATAATAAACTCTAACTAAAATTATAGAAATTACAATGACATATTATAAAATTGAATTACATTTTATTTGATTTAAATAATTGTTAACTACTAAAATTTGAAGTTTTTTGCAGGAAAACATGCTGCTTTTTATTTTTTATTAATGTTGACTAGGTTATTAATTAAATTATATTAATAATATAAAAAGAATTTAAATTTCATAACAATTAAAATAAAAAATGTGATAACTTAAATTATCTGTTTTTAATTCAAATATGATATATTTTATTTTTTAGTAAATTTGTAATAACTTTTTACTAAAATTGCATAAATTAAAATAAAAAACCTTAAATTGAAATAATATTTAGATTGATTTATATAATTACTAAAATCTATAATTTTGTATTAAAAATATCAAAATTTATTTTTTTTACATTAAAAGATGTTAAATTTTAATAAAATTAGAGTAAAAAATATAATTAAATTGGTATTTTTTATTTAAATATAATTTTATTTTTAATTTTTGGTGAATTTAAAATAATATTTTATATAAATTATAGAAATTACAATAATGACTGTAAGTTTGAGTAATGTTTGATTTGATGTAATTAACAACTAAAATTTGGATATTTGTATTCAAAAATGTTTTTTTTATCCTTTATAAATATTAAGTAACCTAATACTAAAATTACATAAATTATATTAAAAAAATATTAAATTTGAATAATAATTAAAATAAAATATGTATTTACTCAAATAAATGTCATAAAAAAAATTAAAATTTAAATAAAAATTAAAAAATATATATAATTATATAAATTGTAGAAATTATAGTAAAAAATTTTAAATTTAAATAATAATTAGATTGATATATGTAATTGCTAAATTCTTGAATTTTGTAATTTAAAACATTATTTTTAAACTTTTTATGAATATTGAGTAATCTAATACTTAAATTATATAAATTATATAAAAAATATTAAATTTGAATAATGGTTAAATTAGAAATATAGTTATTCCAATCAATAATTTTTATTTAAATAAGATCTATTTGAATTTATGGAGAATTTAGAATAATAATTTATTAAAATTATAATAAAAAATTATAAATTTGTATAACATTTAATTTAATTTAAATAATTATTAAAATTTAGAATTTTATATTTAAAAATGTCATTTTTTATTTTTTATTAATGTTGAGTAATTTAATATGAAAATTATGTAAATTATGCAAAAAAATAAAATGTTAAATTTGAATAATAAATAAAATAGAAAATCTAATTATTCAAATTTATCTTTTTTTACAAATAGTCTATATTTTACTTTTTAATGAATTTAATTAATTTTTTTATTAAAATTGTAAAAATTATAATAAAATATTATAAATTTAAATAATATTTGATTTTATTTAATTAACTACTAAATTTTGAGGTTTTGTATAAAAAAAAATGTTGTATTTTTAGTTTTTACTAATGTTGATAAATATATTTCTTAAATTATATAAATAATATAAAAAAATTTAAATTTTAATAATAATTAAAATAAAAAATATAATTATGTAAATTAATTATTTTTTATTTAAATATATTTTTTTTTTGGTTAATTTAGTATAACATTTTACTAATAATGCAAAAAAATATGGTAAATGACTTTAGATTTGAATAAAATTTAAATTGATTTAAATAATTAATAAAATGTCATTTTTTACTTTTCAATATTGTTGAATAACTTATTATTTAAATTATATAAAAAAAAATTAAATTTAAATAATATTTAAAATAAGAAATGTAATTACTTAAATAAGTGATTTTTTTTGTTCAAATATGATATATGTCTTTTTTTTTTTGTTAATTTATAATAACTTTTTATTAAAATTATAAAAATTATAATAAAAAAATTTTAAATTTTAATAACATTTGAATTAATTTATATAATTACTAAAATATAAAATTTTGTATTTAAAAATATCTTTTTTTTTCTTTTTTTTCTTTTTTTACTTTTTATTAACGTTAAGTAATATAATATTTAAATTGTATAAATTATATAAAAATATATTAAATTTAAAAAATAATTAGAATAGAAAATATAATTACTCAAATCAATCTTTTTTTTTTTGTTTAAATAGAGTTTAATTTATTTTTTTAGGAAAGTTAGAGGAATATTTTATTAAAATTGTAGAAATTATAACAAAAAATATTTAATTTGATTTATATAACTACTAAAATCTAAAATTTTTATTCAATTTTTTTTTAAACTTTTTATAAATATTGAACAACTAAATTTATAAATTGTATAAATTACGTAAAAAAATATTAAATTTGAATAACAATTAAGATAGAAATTGTAATTATTCAAATTAATTATTTTTTATTCAATTAGAATCTATTTTACTTTTTTGTAAATTTAGAGTAACCTTTTACTGAAATTGAAAAAATTATAATAAAAAATTATAAATTTAAATAACACTTAATTTGATTTAAGTAATATCTAAACTTTAGAATTTTGTATTTAAAAATGTTATTTTTTACTATTCATTAATGTTATCTAACATGTCACTTAAATAAGAATTAGGGTAAAATGCAAGCTATACTTTTAATAATATTCTCAAAAACTCCTCTTCCAAAATGTTTCTTAATCCCTTAAATAGGAAACAATGCTAAAAAGTAACTACGATAGTTGAAACAGAGGAAAATTAAGGTTGCTAATAATTAGCTTAAAAATAGGTTATAAAATAAAGCTTAAAACATATGAAATAAACTCTTACAATCACTTTAATCCAAGGAGATTCATTAATGTTAAAGTCTCCATGCTCGTGAGTAATGTGATCAATACGGATTCTAACTCCCTAGTTTTGGCCTCTAAACTTTCCATACATGTTGTATTCTCCTTTAAAGGCAATTCCATGGTTGTTTGATGATTCTTGGCCCTTGAACAAGTAAGTGGCCCAAAACTATGAACCACTTGATCTTGGGCAGCCCTATATCCCTATGGATAACATTACACTCACACAAAATAATCATGAAATTAACTTTTAGGTGTACATTAAACATTATTTTCATTGACTGGCATGTCAATGCACTTTTTGTCATCTTAATCCATTAAAGTTCATCAAATATAGGGATCATTGGTCTTGATTAG
Organism: Rhizophora apiculata; assembly: GCA_037832385.1. Classification (NCBI taxonomy): domain Eukaryota; kingdom Viridiplantae; phylum Streptophyta; class Magnoliopsida; order Malpighiales; family Rhizophoraceae; genus Rhizophora; species Rhizophora apiculata. Next base: position 7,829,504 of record CM075439.1, on the reverse strand, counting down.
CTTTCCTTACATCTTTTGGATGGTTCAATGCCTCATAGATGAGATTGTCCCTTGATTTCTTACTAACAAGGATTTTCTAGTGGTCTCAAGGAGTCATCCACACAAAATGATCATTAAATTAGTTTTTGTGTATATACACCAAAATTGATATTCATTCTTACTAGCACTTTAATACACCTTAGGTACAAAGAGTCAATTGAATTGCATCTAATAAAATTGTTATCAGACTTGATTAGTCTTTATTACATAATTTTAGTAGTTCAATGCCTAAAAGATTAGACTTTCATTTGATTTCTTGCCAACACAACTTCTCCTTTCATTTCAAGGTAACATGCACAAAAAATGATCATGAAATTAACAATTTTTCTATTTTTATTTTCATTGCAACAAGCACATCAATTCCTAAAAGATGAGATCATCTCTTCATTTCTTCTTAACAAGTCTTCTCCTTTTGTTGTAAGGATTTATGTACCTATGCTAAACACTAGATTCATAGCAACAAGCACATCAATACATTTTTAACAGTCTAAATCCATTGAAGTTTAGCAAACATAGGAGTAATTGTTGAGTTTGTATTCTTATAAGGTTTGAAAGGCTTATTGCCTAAACGAAGAGACCATAATTTTGTTTCTTGCTACCAAGGCTTTTCATTTTATTGTTAGTAGTTATTAACATAAAATTATCTTGAAATTAAATTTTTTTCTATACACAAAACATTTGATTCATAGCAAGAAGCACATTAATACACCTATAATAGTCTAAATCCATCAAAGTCAACATTGTTTTACTTTGTTTGAATGGTTCACTGATCTTGCTAACAAGGCTTCTCCTTTAGTCATAAGGATTTATTCGCATAATATGATCTTAAAGTCAATTTTTTTTTTTACACAAAATAATATGTTCATTGCAACAAATGCATCCTTACACCTTCGATACTCTAAATTGATTGAATTTTGTTAAACAAAGGAGTCATCCATTTTTATTAGCTTTTATTATGTAATTGAATGGTTTAATTATTAAAGCATGAGGCCATCACTTCCTTTCTTGTTATTAAGGCTTCTCCTTCAATTGCAAGGACTCATTTACACAAATTGATAACAAAAATAACTTTTGTGTGTATAAAAAATATTATTTTCATTACGACCAACTCATTAATGTACATTTGGTAATCTTAATCTATTGAAGTTCATTAAACATAAGTGTCAGTTATCTTGATTAACTTTTATTACATCGTTTAAATGGTTTAATCCTCAATGTTGAGACTATCCCTTCATTTGTGATTGACAAGGCTTATCCTTTTGTTTTGAGAAGTCATTCACACAAAATGATCGTGAAATTAGCTTTTGTGGCTACATAAACATTCTATTCACTATGGCAAACTTGTCCTTACACCTTTGGTATTATGAAAAGCTTGAATTCCATTAAAAAAAAAGAGTCATAGATCTTTATTAGTTGTCTTACAAGGATTAAATGGTTCAATTCCTAAAGTAAGAGACCACCATATCATTCTTTCTCTAATAAGACTTCACCATCAATTGCAAAGACTCATTCACACAAAATAGTCATGAAATTATCTTTTATATTTGCACTAAACATTATATTTATTGTGGCAAGAACTTTTATAAACCTTTGATAATCTTAGAGCATTAAATTCCATCAAACATAGGATTCAATGATCTTTTTTTTTTTTTCTCATATGATTTGAATGGTCCATTTGTTAAAAGATTACACCATCACTTCATTTCATGCTAACAAGGCTTACCTTCTTCTTGCTAGGAGTTATTCACACAAAATAATTATGAAATTAAATTTTATGTGTACATCAAACTTTAAATTCATAGTGACAAGAAAGCTAATACACCTTTAGTAGTTAGAATCCATTAAAAATCATCAAACATAGGAGTCATTAATTTTGATTAACTTTTCTTCTATGGCTTGAATGGCTCATTTACTAAAAGATGAGAATGTTACTTCATTTCTCACTAACAAGGCTTCTCCTTTCATTACAAGGAGCTACTCCTATAAAATGATTAAGAAATGAAATTTTACATGCACACAAAACATTATGTTCATTGTGAGAAGCACGTCAATATACAAAAGATCATTGATCTTTATTAGCTTTCCTTATAGGGATTGAATAGTTTAATGATTAAAGCATGATATTATCATGTCATTTCTAGCTAGTAAGGCTTCTTATTCAATTGCAATGACTCATTCACACACAATGTTCATGAAATTAACTTTTGTGTGTACATCTAATATTATTTTCATTGTAAAAACCACATTTATACACATTTAGTAGTTTGAATCTATTAAAGTTCATCATAGGAGTCATTGATCTAGATTAGCTTTTCTCACATTGTTTGAATGGTTCAATGCCTCAAAGATGAGACCATCCTTTCATTTTTTGTTAACAAGGCAACTCCTTTCATTGGAAGGAGCTATTTGAATAAAATAATTATAAAATTAAATTTTGTATCTACATAAAACATTATATTTATTGCAAAAAGCACATCTCTAAATCTTTGGTACTTTAAATCCATTGAATTCCATTAAAAAAGGAGTCATTAGCCTTTATTAGCTTCTTTTTAAGGATTAAATGGGTTAATTCCTAAAGCATGGGACCATCATTTCATTTCTTGCTATTAAGACTTCTCCTTTAGTTGTAAGCACTCAATGACACACAATAATCATGAAATTAACTTTTATGTGTGCAACAAAATTTATTTTCACTGCAATAGACATGTTAATGCACATTTGGTAGTTTTAATTCATTGAAGTTCATTAAACATAGGAATTATTGATATTAATTAACATTTCTTACAATGTTTGAATGGTTCAATGCCTCTATTGTAAGACCATCACTTTATTTCTTGCTAACAAGACTTCTCATTTCATTTTGAAGAGTTAATCACATAAAATGATCATAAAATTAGCCTTTGTGTCCACCAAACATTACAGTCATTTTGACCAGCATGTTAATATGCCTTTTGTACTTCAAGTCCATTGAATTCCATCATTATCTTTTCTTACATGATTTGAATAGTGTAATACATGAAAGATGAGATTGTCACTTCATTTCTGGAAAACAAGTCTCTTATATTCATTGCAAGGAGTCATTCCTATAAAATAATTGTAAATACACCAAACATTTTATGCATATGACAAGCCCATCAATACACTTTTGGTAGTTGATATGTGTTGAATGTGCCAAAATTACTCTAAATCACATAAGTAACAAATTTGTAATTAAGGTGAGTAAAGGTTAAATCCATAAGGATTGAGTTTTAATGGTCTTGGTCCTATTGACCTTACATAAATAACAAAGAAAAGGGAGAGATATTTGGTATTAATTAAATTAATAAAATTTAAAAGAGAAAACTAATTGTAAATAAATCCAATAGATGAACACAACTTCTACAATAAGCATATTTATACAAATGGATTCACACATTAATCATTGACACTAAAGATCATTGATTCTTTAATTAAATATTTGGCTTAGAATAATGACAAGTTATATTATTCTAAATCTTTCCTTAGTTCATTGTTAATTGAAACAATCTCTTCAATTAATCTCTTATCAATTAAACTACTCACGACAAGCTCTCTAGATAGCATTAAGTTAAGAAAGTAGTCAAATCTAAACAAAAAAAAATTCTTAAGATGATCTCTTTAACTTTATACTATATTCTCCATAGAAATTAGACAAACACTTGACCATAATTATCAATTTCTATTTGCTACATTGTGTTAGACTTATCAAGTAATTAAGAACTTAAATTCTAAACTAGTATTAGATCATAAAGTATAATTATCTAATATGCATTCTAACAATAAAACAATATAATCATAAATAATTATTATAATAGAAGAATATGAAAAATCAATAAAGAATTAGATTAGAAATGAAAACCAATAAATCTTATTGCACTTCCTTTAATGACTTCAATCCCTATAATCGAAAATAAAACCCTAGCCTTACATAATTTATATATGTGCACAATAAAGAAAGAAAGGAGAAGTCTACATGTGTCACTTTTTAGTACCCTAACATGTCTATTTATAGCTCTAAGGGATAACATAAATGATTCAAAGAAAGATGAAAACTTCCTTTATAAAACTAACTTAGCTTATTTGGAGACCAACTCCTAATTTGGATAACTTTGACAAACCTATAAGTAGATTAAGCACACCAATTCATGCTCCAATGCTTTCTAAATTGCTAGAAATAAATCCATTCTAAAAAGCTCAAAACATCTATTTTAATTCTTATGAAGGCCCCTAATCCATCAAGTGATGTTTAGAATATGAAATTCCCAAAATACCCTATACTGGTCAGATTTTCTCAAAATAGCATCTTTTAGCTTCCAAATTGCTCCAAACCATTTTGTATTTTTTGAAAACATAAAATTAACTCCAATAAGTAAATTAAAGTAGAAAATATAATAAAAAAGTCAAATATAAGACAATGAATATCATGCACATAAAATACTTAAACAGTTTGAATTTATTGAAATCCATCAAACATTTCTATCATTGACTTTGATTAGCTATTCTTCCAAGACTTGACTAGTCAATTCCATCGAATTCATTGAATTCAATCCAAGATTGGAGTCATTGATATTTATTGGTCTTTCTTGTGAGGATTAAAGAGTTCAATTCTTAAAAGATGAAACTATCACTTCATTGGTTCGTAATAAAGCTTCTCCTTCCATTCCAAAGACTTATTCACTCAAAATGATCCTAAATTAACATTTGTATCTACTTTGAATGTTAGACTCAATATAACAAGTACATTAATACACAATTGATAGTCTATATTCATTGAAGTCCATTAAACATAGGAGTGTTTAACCTCGAATACCTTATCTTACATGATTTGAATGATTCATTACCTAAAAAATGAGATTGTCACTTCATTTTTGGTAGACAATGCTTCTCCTTTAATTCAAGGAGTTATTCACACAAAAAGATCATGAAAATTAAATTTGATGACTTCACCAAATATTCTATTCATTGCAACAAACATATCCTTACACTTTTGGCACTTTGAATCCATTGAATTCTAACAAAGAAAGGATTATTGATCTTTATTAGACTTTCTTATAAGGATTGAATGGTTCAATTCCTAAAGGATGGGCCCCTTACATCATTTCTTGCTAACAAGATTTCTCTTTCCATTACAAGTACTCATTTGCACAAAATGATCATGAAATTTACTTTTATGTGTACATCCATCAATATAGTCATTGCAACTAATGTCCTTACACCTTTGGTACTTTGAATCCATTGAATTCTATCAAACAAGGGAGACATTATTCTTGATTAACTTTTTTATAGGGCTTAAATGGATCATTTCCTTAAGGATGAGATTGTCTCTTCATTTCTTGCTAAAAAGGCTTCTTTTTTTTATTGTAAAGAATAATTCATATAAATAATTGGGAAATTAACTCCTTTAACTACATCCAACATCAGATTCTTTGCAACAAGCATGTCAATACACCTGTATAGTCTAATTCATTGAAGTCCAACAAATATAGGAGTCATTGATCTTGATTAGATTTTTATACATGTTTTGAATGATTTATTGCCTGAAAGATGAGACTATCACTTCATTTCTTGCTAATAACTCTTCTTCTTTCATTACAAGGGGGCATTTACACAAAATGAGCATAAAATTAACTTTTGTGTGTACATTAAACACTATTTTATTGCAATAAGCACATCAATACACTTGGGGTAGTCTAAATTCACTAAAATTCATCAATCATAGGAGTTATTGATCTCAATTAGCTTTTCTCTCATTGTTTGAATGCTTAAATGTCTCAAAGGAGGGACAATCCCTTCATTTTTTGCTAATTAGTCTTCTCCTTTCCTTTCAAGGGGCCATTCACTCAAAATGATCTAGAAATTAGTTCATTTCAACAAGCATGTTCATACATCTTTGGTAATATGGCTCCATTACTTCCATAAAACATAATATTCATTATTCTTGATTAGCTTATCTTATATGGTTTGAATGATCCATTTGTTGAAAGATAAGATCACTTCATTTCTTGCTAACAACATTTGTCCTTTCATTGTAAGGAGTTATTAATACAAAATGAACATTAAATTAGATTTTGTGCCTACATAAAACATTATGTTCATTGCAAGAGGTATGTGTTTACACCATTATCACTTTGAATCAATTGAATACCATTAGTCAAATGAGTCATTTATCTTGATTATCTTTTCGTATAAGGATTAAATGATTCAATTCCAAATGCATGAGACAATCACTTCATTTCTTGCTACTATGGCTTATTTTTCAATTGCTATGATTCATTTACATAAAATAATCATGAAATTAACATTTATGTATGCATCAAACATTATTTTCATTATGAAAAGTATGTTTATATGCATTTGGTACTATGAATCAATTGAAGTGCATCAAAAATAAGAGTAATTGATATTGATTAGTTTTTTTGACATCATTTGATGGTTCAATGCCTTAAAGATGAGATCATTCCTTCATTTCTTGCTAATTAGGCTTCTTGTTTTGTTTCAAGTTGTTATTCATGAAAATGATCATGAAAATACATTTTATGTCTATATTAAACATTATATTTAATGTGATAAGCATGCCATTACACCTTTGGCACTCTAATTCCGTTAAATTCCATCAAACAAAAGGAGTCACTAATCTTGATTAGCTTTTTTGACATGGTTGGAATGATGTGATGCCTAAAAGATGAGAATATTCCTTCATGTATCACTAATAAGGTTTCACCTTTTGTTACAAGGAGTCATCACCTAAAATGATCATGAATTTAACTTTTGTGTCTACAACAAAGATTAAATTTAAAGTCCATATCCATTAAAGTCCATCAAGCATAGGAGTATCATGCTTCATTTTCATCATGTCCATAATTGCTTGATTCCTTCTTGTAGCTACACTATCTTGTTGAGGTGTACTCAGCATAATATATTGTGCAATAATACCCTCTTGCTCAAGGAACTTTACAAATGGACCTTTAATTTATTCCATGTTTGTGTACCTTTCATAATATTCCCACCCTTATCAAATTGTATAATTTTGATCCCTTTATCCTTATGTTTTTTTACTTAAGCATTATATGTTTCAAAAGCATCTAATGCTTTGGCTTTATCAAACAATAAGTAGAGATACATAAATCTTATATGGTAATCAATGAATGAGATAATACTTTGACCATTAAAAAATGAAGTGAAAAATGGTCCACAAATATTCATGTGCACAATCTTAAGAATTTCTAAACTTTTCTTTGCACCTTTGGTGTTCTTATCAATTTGCTTACCCTTTATACAATCCACACAAGTACCAAAATCCATAAAGTTAAGAGTTGTTAAAACTCCATCATTTACTAGCTTCCTATTCTTTTAAGAAAGATGTGGCCTAATCTTTTATGCCACAATATATAAGATTGCTCATTAGTAATACAACTTTTCATGCCAATACTATCATGCAATGTAACATTGCATTTTTTTTAATAAGATTTATAAAATTTATACAAGCCATCAACCAAACAATTAGAACCAATGATATTTTTATTATGAAAAATACTAAAAATGGAGTTCTTGAAGACAAATTAATAACCTCTATGTGCTAATTTAGAAATGGAAACCAAATTTTTTAAGAACAATGGAACATAAAAGGTGTTTTCCAGGTCTAACTTAAAACCATATTTTAAATCTCATAACTTCAACATAAGAATGCATCTAATTTCTTGAATAGATGGCTTGCTCACTTTCCTTCAACTTCCTTAGATATAAAAAGCCCTACATAGTATTGGCAACATGGATTGTAGTACTAGAATCAATCCACCATATGTAACTTGGAACATTAATTAAAAAAGATCAATGACAGACTAAGAATACCTTTCTTTTCCAGCCATGCCTTACACTTAAGATAAGCCTTCTTCATTTGTCCATGTAGAAGGAAAAGAATTTAGGATTAAGTTAATTAAAAAGGTTTCAAATATAAACCTCTAAAGACTTAACTTTTGAAGCAGTATCCCTTATTTTCGTAATATATTCACACACACCTTTAGAATTATCTAAGTTATTTCATGAAAGTTTCTTCATTAGAATGCTAGCCAATGCCTTATCAAATTTCACAAATTGTTCCTCAATAGATTTCATAAAATCTTTGACTTTCTCCTTTTTAGGAATAAAGCCCCTTATGCTTTTGCTAATATGAGTCTTGATGAGCATTAAGCTTAATTGATTTAATAGCTCCCACTTATCATAAGTAGCTTTTTTATTTAGCATGCTTGATTTCATGGGAATATGTGGTTGTTCCACATGGAAGGCCAAATTCACATCCATGAACCCTAAAGTCAAAAGGGCTTTTTCTTTCCAATCCATGAAATTATCACCATACAACATTGGAATATGAATAGGATCATTATAAAAAGTAGTAAGAATAACTACATTTACCAAGAACACACATACATTAATGCCATGAAACTGATGAACCATCAAAAAATATATATACATGCATTGAATTTATATGTACAATATAATACGATAGATAAATTATACATTAAAACACAAAATTTTTGTACTTGTGGGCATAGAAAAATTTAATTTTTTTTAATGTCCAATTTACCATCTTATTCTAATTAATTCAATAAAATAAGTATGTCCTTATAGGGCTAAATAATTTATTTCAAAAAATTAATTGCAAATCTTATGTGTCATTTATAATCTAATAAGTATATATTTTAAGTGATCCTTTTGTAAATCACTAATATCACAACAATTCAAGATGTTGTAACTATTCTTAAATCAAAATGATATTCCTTATAATGGCATTCATAAGACCAAAATATAATATATACATGAAAAATATCAAAATTAGTTCATGAATTTCTTTTAATCTACTAAGCATGCATAAATAGTTTTGAATATCAAGACGCCCAACAACCCTAAAGAAAAGTCAAAAATAAACTAACAAGTCACTTTATGCCACTAAACTCACATATATATGATGTGATGTGTCCTTTTTCTAACCTTAAGCCATATATACATGCTTAAAAATTAACACATGTATGCACATCATCATCATCATGTTACTTGCCCCTTTTCCTACTTGCATTTATTTGCTACCCAAACAAAGTACTTGATAAGCACACATGCAAGTAAAATGACATGGCTTGGACAACTTTTTAAGATAGACAAAATTTAGAAAATGGTTATTAAACCAATCAAGCAAGAACAAAAAACCTACCTTGATAGCTAGCCTATCTCCCAAGGTCTCATACTTTATATATATATATATGTTACATTAGTATGACATCAATATATGCTTTCATTATCATGGAAAAAACACTCACTATCAAGAAACACATGGTAATAGCATTATGGAAAGGAGTATTATTCCTCTTAAATTACTTTGATGGTGCAAAATTTTATTTGTATATGCTTGAAAAAGAAAACAAAAGAACAAATATGACACATGATGTTTCAAGACAACATAACCACAATCTATTGAAACTTTGTTATCTTATCATCTTGTCATTTCAAATATAAGGTAAAGATATTTATATTGTCAATGGACACAAAATTAATATGAAAAATTGCAAAAATTGTAGGAAAACCTAAAATCATTTAGTGACTTCAATTTGTCGACTAAAGGAAACACATAAAATCATTATATACACATAATCTTTGACTGTAATCAACATAACCGAAGAACCATGCTTTGAAACCAAATGAAAGAATATAAAGAACTGAAAGTCATATGTTGATTTAGCAAAAACTATACCTTTAACTATGTCGATTAGCAATTCCTTGCAACAATTCCCTTAACCACAAAAGAAAGATTGGAAGTAGTCTTCTAGCCTATTATCTTATACTTCTCATAAAGTATAATGTTGATGATTCATAGGCTTACTTACATAAGTTAGGTTATGAACCCTTTTGTTACTACCTTATAGTTTTCTCCCATCAAGATAAGCACTTTGATATTCCCCATATGAAACGATTAATTAGTCTAACCTAATTTTCATTAAGAATGATTTAATTGTCATTAACAATGGCATAGTTATTATTAATAATGGATAGTTACAACTTAATTATCACCTCAACTAATATTTATTCCTTTTTCTCATGTAGACCATTTAAGAGATATTATAACCATTAAATGATATTAGAATACTTTCGAATTCCCTTAAAAGTGAAGAAAAGAAAAAAGGAACAACTTTCAAATCTCTTATAATTAATTCCATTTAACTAGCATTTTCTTTCTAAATTTAAATTAATTATAAAAGAAAAATTAGCTTGAACTAGATGTTAAATTTCTTTATTTTAATAATTTTTATTAAATATTCAAGAACTAATGCAATATAGGGGTCAAAATTGAGTAATAAGTATAAAAGACAAGACTTTACAATCATTTTCTCATAAAGTTTGTGGTGATTATCTTGTTTTTATTAGCATCCAAGATGCCAACAAATAACACTTCAAGTCAGTCTCCATCTCCTTTGAGATAGTTCTCTTATTTTGCTATTTGATTTTGTTTTTCATAGATGTATATTTAGAAAATTGTTTAGTAACTTGTTACAATAAATAACAAAAAGAGGAAGCAACCTAGCCACATTGGTGGAGGCAATGTGCCTCCTACCCCTTCCCTCCCCCCTCTTATTTCCCTTATGATGGTTTGTCATCTCCTTTAAAGACCAAAAAAAAAAAAAAAAGAGAAATTGTATCTAGTTATATGACACTAAAAAATGTGTAGTAATACTCTAAATTATAATAAGAGTATTTTAAAAGTCAAACATGGCAAATAATAGTTACAAATTACTTTATATACAACAAATCACACATATACATATATACAAAACTTTCAACACTAGTGACACAAAAAAAAAGTTCATTTAACCAATTATCTTTTTTTCTTCTAAAGTTAAATTAACTATAAAAGTAAATTTAACATAAACTATATATTAGATTTTTTTTATTTTAATACCTTTCATTAAATATTCAAAAATGCACACAATGTGTAGATTGAAACCTAGTAATAAGAATAAAAGACAAGACTCCACAATCACTTTCTCATAAGTTTGTGATGATTTCTTTGTGTTTCTTTACATCCAAAATACCAATAAATAATACTTTAAGTTAGTTTTCATCTCTTTTGAGATAGTTCTTTCATTATGTTGTTTGTTTTTGTTTTTTTTAGATGTATATATTTAGAAAATTAGTGAGTAAATTTTTGCAACAAATAAAAATAAAGAGAGGAAATAACCTAGCCACATTAATGGAGGCAATGTGCCTTCCCCAAGGTAGTTAGGGTTCAAACCCTTACCCCCTCCCTTACCTCATCTCTTTCCCCTAATGTGGAGCAACACTATTAATTATAATAAGAGTATTTTAAAAGTCAAACATAGGAAATTATAGTCAAAAAAATACTTTAAACACAATAAATCATACAAAACTTTCAAAGCTAATGACAGGAAAAGAAAAAGCTTATCATATAAAAGTAGGTTCCATAAATATTTTTAAGGAATATAATTGGATTATTCCTAAACAAGCAACAATATGATAATTTGATTGATTGTAAACATTTATTAAAAAAAATAATATTAGTAATAATTCTTACCTATTTGTAGAGAGATAATAATAATAATACCTACATGAAATGTAAGGATCATTATGAATTTATGACTATCTTTATCACTTTCTTTTTCTCCCCCATAATTTTATTAACTATATCTTTTTCTTTGGTGACTTAAGATTCCCCTATTTTATAAATCTAAGAACTTCAATCTTATGATAAACAACTGTAAAAGAAAATAAAAGGGAGGGAGAGACCTCTAAGAAATAACCAAGGATTGATCACCAACAATAACTTGTACATCAATCTCATGATTCAAATGATACCATAATGTTAAGCATCACCCAATTTCCACAACTTAAGATCCCTTAGTCTTGAGAATTAATGGAGAACTTTCCTATTTGTTGGCCTAGAGAAGAAAATGCCTTCTCCATTTTTCTATTCTTAAGTATATTTTTTTTCTTCTTTATATTTGTTTCCTTTATACAAACTTGAAGGAATAAGTTAATCTTAATTTATAGAGGTTAAAGAGAGTTATAACTCCTTGCAATTACTCCTTTTTCTTTTTTAATTTATTTCTCTTATTAGGTTAAGTAAAATAAGGAGGATCAAGCAATTATGAATGGCTTAACCAAACCCATAAACTAACATCTCCCACTTGCACATAATAGGCTAAAACATACCCAATCAATGCATAAAGATTCTTAATACTTAATTCCTCTTAGGTTGAGTTAGAACCTCGTATCATTATATATTCATAATTATGTTATATTCATCTTGAATAAAAATAATTAGTATATTGGAAAATACAAATGATAAATATCAAACAACAATTGTTTTCCGTTTACGCTCATGTTCCTTAACTATGATCCAACCTCTTTCCTAGATATAATCAGAACAGTCAAATCAATCATGGCCATAAGAAATACACTAAAGTAGTAGTCATTGAATTATATCCTCAAAACAAGGTCAAAAGTTACATAAGACATCATTTTCTTCCATTTCTCTTATTCTTCACTTAGCACATGTGGTATAAAACACATGTTATAATGATCATTCTCCTCAAGAGTGTATGTCATTTAATTTGTTTTTCTTATAACATCATTGTAAAGATATTAGTTTAATTACTATTATGTGTCTAACTTGAGTTCTCTATGCAACCCCTCATCTTAAATGTTTAACTAAGATCTTATGTCTAGCTTTCAACAAGTTGTATAAAGAGTAAGATTTTATATCAATTTTTACCTGACAAGCCTCATTTTGATCTTCTCAAAGCAACCATTTTCATACTATAAACTCTTATACATTCCAAAAATTTCTTAAAACCAAACTACTACTCATATTATAATATAGCAAGTCATAAAGTCAATCCTTATGATCAAATAAGCCCCATAAGTTTGCTTCATGCTTCCATGTGAAATATTGACATTACATAAATGAACCTTTCAATATTTATTTACATTTGTCATTAAATCTCACTCTCAGTTGTCATCCAAATAACCAATTGAGAATTAAATCATTTCCTTAATAACATAAGGAATATCCTACAAAACTCTCTACAACCTATCAATGAGCTTCACTTGTAATTGAGTGGTAACATCTTACTAGTTTTATGGCATAATAGATATCTAGTTAAGTAGACATCATAATGTAAATTAAACTACATATAGTATTGGAATAGGACATGTGTCTTATCTCCTTTACTTCTTGTAGTTGGGCACCTTTAAAGGTTAAGACTTTCACATACCATCCATGAGATATAATTACAAACTTAATCTTAAATCTCTTAGCATATTAAAATGATCCACATTGATCATTACAAAATCATAAGTGTTTATTGCATGATGGAATCTTAAGTCTCATTAGCTAAACAATTATTTTAGACCATAAGCTAATCTTTATAACTTGCATTCTTTGTAGTCAAGTTCTTTAAAATGAAAACTATTAGTTGTTGCAAATAGATTTATTTGTCTAGCTCCCTATTGAGAAAATTTTCTTTAAAGTCCATATGATGTAATTTTAAAACCATAAAAGTTGTGCCCTTTAATCTCAAATTAGAGATGTGAGATACTTTTACAACTACTCTTGTGCAATATAATCTCTTGTAACTCTTATGCAACTTGTGATAACACTCTTACTAGCATCAAGAGCTTGAGGCATTACTTCATCTTACTTTAATAATTGATCTAGTGGATTGTAATCATTGGGATCTCTCATCTAATAAAGATGAAAAAGCCTTGTCATATCACCCCTACTAAGAAATTCATTTACCAAGAATGTGGCATTACATAATTCTAACTCTTAAATACTTCCATCAACTTATTGACTAATGAACACAACCCCATAAAGTGTTCTAGTATCTTACAAAGCTTTTGTCATTGGACCAAACTTCCAACATTAATTAGATGAAACATGAATTTAGTCATTGACTCCTAAGGTTTAAATTATTCACATCCATTTTTGACCTAATCATATCTCATATGGCATGGAATTAAAAAATTTAAAGGATGCATAGTTAACTATATGGTTGATAGTCAATGAAGCATCTTCCTAATAATTTAATAGGAGGTTCACTTATGTCATCTTGTATATAATCATCTTTAATAGGATTATATTTCTCCTTCTTGCAACATATATAGAGTACAGGAATAGTTAGTGGTTAACCATACACTTTTTCTCATTATACTATTCCTTAAGCATTTTAGAGAGATTCAAATATAAGGTTTGTTTTGAACATTTTGATTCTTTTGCTGATTGATACTCTATCATACTACAATAATTTTTTAAGCAATCTAATGCTTTAGAGATATAGGAAATTAGATAAACACAACATGACCATGATGTGTATAATCATATATGGAAGTAATGAAATAAGAGGCCTAATGCCTTGCCCTCACACTAATTGGAACATATATGTTAAAATGGGCAAGTTGAAATGAAAATTCAGCTCCAAAAGCCTAGTTTTTAAGTTGATTTGCCATAAGATAATGTTGGCATAGAGGCAATTCAATTTTAGTAAATATCCCTAGATGGTTTACTCTAGCTAATTTCTCTAACATGTCAAACATTTACATCTACATCTATAACTTTATTGCTGCAAGAAGCAATTAGAGAAAATATCCATCATGGATATTCAATACACTATGATGAATATTCAATTATAAATAAATCATTTGACTAATGTCCAAATACAATAAATGTCAACATGAATACTATAACAAAACCTTCAAAAATCATGTCTATAACATAGACACAAAATAATAAGAATAAGAATAAATTACTATCAAATTTCAAAAAGTGTGTAATGAATATCATGAGAGGGTTTGACCATCTTTTAAATCCAATTTGCTAGTGTCAATCCCATTGACTTTTACTCTTAGGTTATTATTTCCTTCAATCTCTCTACATGACTAATTCTTGTAACTAAGGTAACTACCATGTAACTACTTCCATTCAAGACAAAGATAATTGTTTAGAAACCAAAAAGAGTAAGGAGGTTAGCAAAATGATATGTATATGCCATAGTTTTTAGCATTAGCAAGTCTAGTTGACATAGTCGCCCAATATTTTCTCTTTCTTTATGAAGTTTTTTGAACTTGTTACAAGAAGATTCTTGCTAGAAAAGTTGTTACACAACATAATGCAAGCCCTAAGGTTGAATGGAAAATATTAGTGGACATGTTTTTTCCTTGAAGGAAATGGTATGAAATTCTATGCACTTGTATTGGTAACTTAGACTAATAACATTAATACAAAATAGAATCAAAATAACTAACATGGTTCACATAAGTCTATCATCATTTCAACTATTATGATAGAAACATTACCAATGGCCATTATTGACGCAAACTGTTTTGAAAACTATATTTCAAGCTCAAGTTCCTATTGTTGATATCAATATATAAGTCATGTCTAGGCCTCACTAAAAGCTTAGGCATTTGAACTCAATGTGACTTTCACATGGTGTTAGAGCTTCTATGGCTATGCATT
The DNA here is from genome assembly GCA_037832385.1 of Rhizophora apiculata. NCBI lineage: Eukaryota > Viridiplantae > Streptophyta > Magnoliopsida > Malpighiales > Rhizophoraceae > Rhizophora > Rhizophora apiculata. Next base: position 7,813,927 of record CM075439.1, on the reverse strand, counting down.
CATACTGATGTGCTTAAGTCAATTTCCCCAAACACTTGTAGTTAATTATGAAGTTCAAAAAATTTATGTTTTGATATTTGCTCTAATATGTTTATTGATTGATCAATGTCAATATACTTTTATACTTGCTTGAGTTTATTAGTTGATCAATGAAAATTTTCAATTGCTTAAATACATTAGCAAGGAAGAAAGTATATATTCAAGGAGAAATAATGCATCTAATTTATCCTTTTAACTTCATTAATCAATCATGGTCATCATCATAAAAAATGAGGAGATTGATTTGTTTAATAGAATCATGTGTGATATCATTTGTGTTTTAATTTGTCCCTCATGATTTATTAATGTCAATATGATTGAATTATATTTCTATACCTTTTATTGATTGATTGATAGCATGTTGTGTTATATATGAAGCTTTTATTGATAGTTATGCCCAGTTGAAAACCCATGTTATATTCCCTTGGCATAAGAATTGGTGTTTAAATCCACCTGAATATGCCCTAGTACAAGTTCACTTTTTGTTTCATTAGAACTCTAAATCCACCTGAATATGCCCTAGTACATGTTCACTTTTTGTTTCATTGGAACTCTTCTAAAAATACATCATTAGTAGCCCTCAAAGAAAACATCAGCACTTTTTGCCCTACTAATGTACCAAAGATTCATTGACCCCTCCTGGATTTCAACAATACCACAAACCCATTACAATGCCAGATGACAAGTGATCAATCTTCTTATAAGTAAGGCCATCCACCTTTTAGCAAAATGTTTTCCTCTAATCTTCAACAAATAAAAGGTAATGATATAAAAGATTCTTTCATTATTTTGTTTTAAATTTCTTTGAGTTAGATTTGACACACCTGGACTCATGTTTTCACCTTTTAATGTATTATGAACACAAAGGCCAATTTATATGCTATTAGTTCAAAGAACAAACTTTGTTAAGTAGATTAGTATCCATAGTCAAGAAAATGTTTGTTCTTTCTATTCACTGTATTGGACCATATAGTCACCAAACAAGAAGCCTCACTTAAGTTATATCTCAGATTCAAAAACATTATATGTCATCTCTCATTCAACTTCTTATGTTATCCTTCTCCCTTTATTGGCCTACATGTAGGACTCTTTTCAAATGCATGAGGAATTTAACCCATACATTTTCTATCCTATATCTACATTCCTATGTGGGTATGCACATATGCACTTGTGTGTACGTGAATATACATAAACATGCATATATAATTTATCTCCCTGACCTTCCTATGTTAGAGTAGTTTAGAGGCAACATCTAAAGACAATACCTAGATCTTAGATAATGTGATTGTGATTGGGTTTATGAATAAAATCCAGGAGAAATGGCAATAAGAAAAAATTTGTTAGCTAGATTACATGATGATCGTGCAAAGGCTAAATATGATTATATTATTAGATTTTATATCACGTACTATTATAAAAGCTCTTTGACTGAAAGGTTAACAATCACAACTGAAGGGCTTCCATGATAGAAAGTATCTAATATGTCTTAAAGGCAATTTAAACTACTAAGAGGTAAGGCTACAAGTGATTCTGATACTACAATACAATCAAGATGAAGTGGTACTTTTGAAGATGATTGAAATATTTTAGAATCCATTTAAGTGTCATAAGGATGTAAAATATTTCTAATGTATTCACTAGTATTTTAGTCCATTTGAGTTTCCAAGATCAATCAAATGCATAAACAAAGGTCAATTATAAGGAAATAGACCCTCTGATGGGAGTAGGGGAATAGATGCTCCCATGCATCACTAGCACTGGGCACTTTACCTTTTGAATTGTGTTTATGTTCTACACATGAGATAAATTAATGGCATTGAAGTTATAACTCATTACACATCAAAAATCAATTGAGTCAAACAGACTATTATAGGTGCATTTGAACGTAGGAATACAATGAAATGCCTAATGACCAAGATAATCTCACCTTGTATATGTCAAAGCAAAATGTGAATTTTACATGGCTGAGCACACAACGCCCAGAAAGAATGGCACCGTGCAAAACTACACCTCTCAGCCTTTGTAATTTCACTGCCAAGTGCAATGTTGGTCAACTATTGATTGACTGTCCATATAAAATTAAGTCTTCCTGACTAAGTCCATACTCTATCTGAAGACATTGATAAACTAGTGGCAACTCTTGCACATATGACATACCAAAGTAAAATGTTGTTTAAGTTCAACTTGGGGAACTGTGAGTTTACCATACCAATAAATGCTCTATGGCTAAAATAGTTATATCTGCATCATATGTCCAGAAGGAAAAATCATAAAAGAACTCAACAAGGAAAAAAATAGTAGAAGAGAAATATGAAAGCCAAGATTAATGTAAAATTAGATTTGTATAATAAGGAAAGCCCTCCATGCCCCTCGTTACCTCTCCTCCCACTCCTCATCACCCCAAAACAATAAAAATAGTAAGAGGGGGAAAACATAGAGACATTGTGCCTAACAAAAAGTAATGCAATTCAAGACTTAAAAAAGGCATTCACAAAATCTTTTCTTTTTCCCTTTCCTTAAGATATGAATTATAAGACATAAAATGATTAACAAGTTAATAGCTTAGTTAATCGTAAGTCATGACCAACAAAATAAACCTTAATCACAAATCTAAGCAGACAAAGGAGGGTCAAAAAAAAAAAGTGGCAAAACCAGCAAAACAAAAGAATATGGTGTCCCTAAACCCATCCCTTTTTTTGCGGGTTTGGGAGGAGGAGGGACAAGATAGGGGGAAAGAATAATTTTTGAACAACGGTGACAAACATAAGGACATTAACCCCCAGTCCCATCTCTCTCTGTTTTTTTTTTTTTTTGTTCATTGGAAGATTTCAAAGTGTTGGGAATTCAATTTTTTTTTTGTTTGTTTTTTGTTTCTTGTTGTGATTTTCAAGTTTTTGGTTCCTTCAATGCAAAATAGAGGTAAGTTTATGAGTACTTTGATTTTCAGGCTTTTGCTATGATTTAGTGTGTAGGTATTTACTATTTGCTAACATCAGGAAAGAGTACTATGTGTTGGTAATTTTGACAGGAAAAGGAAAAGTCTAGAAATACAAATCTGGGACCTTTTTTTTTCTTCGAAAAAACATTATAATTTAAGCGTAAAAAAATAACTAACCACTAACAATATGATCATAAAGATAAAATAGGATTAAACAATCTACTTACTCAAAAATAAGATATAAGATAAGATTAAACAACCTAATTGTTTCCTAAGAATAGAATAACAAAACAAAAAATTGCATGTGGACATGTTTTAGTCCTGAAGCATTTTCCTTACACTCCTCCTTGCTTTAGAGCTGTAAACACCAACTTTCTGCCTTAGAAACTTGAACCTACTAACTGGAAGTGACTTTATGAATAAATCTGCCAACTCATCTTCAGATTTATAGTAAACCAAAGTCATAAATTCTTCTTTCTGCACTTAAGAAAAATAACTTGATATTGAAATGCATAGTTTTGTACACCCACTTGACTCCTATCACCTTTCTATCTTGAGGTCTTTCTATTGGAATCCACATCTTGTTTTTCTCAACCATAGATAGCTCTTTCTTCATTGCAGCTGTCCACCTTAGATCCCTTTTTGCTTCTTCATAATCTGCATGTTCACACACAACAATATTGCACATTTCATAAATGTCAGAGAGCTACCTAGTTCCTCTCACTGAGACTTCATCTACTATTTCATTTTGCCAGCCTTCTTCTTCTTCAGTATTTAAACCCAAAGACTTAAGTTTCAACTCTATTATGATCTGACCCTTCTTCTTCTCTGCATCATCCCAATTCCACTCCTTATCATCCACAAAGTAAACATCCCTGCTAACAACAATATTTCTAATTTGTGGCTAAAAAATTTTATAAGCCTTGCTGAAATGACATGCTTGGCAGCTTGAAATTTGAACTTCAAATTCTGGAAGATCTTTTACCATCATCTTGGACTTCATTTGTAGTAGCCCTTGGTGGTGATAATGCCTGAGTCTTTTGTGCCAAATTTCTATGATATTCTTCTTGACTGAGAAGGCTGCTTGCTCCTCCTCTAATGGATTTAGAGCAAAACTTTTGCCTTGTATCCTAACTTTAAAAATATCTTGATTGGCTACATCTCTAATTAGACAATATTTGTCTTCAAAAGCAACTTTAAAGCCTTTTTCATTTCAATTGACCAACACTCAACAAGATTTGTTGAATTTTAGGAACAAAAAGAACATATGAATTAGTTTTGTCCCTGAACAGCTTGCTATTGCAACAGTCCCTTTTCCTTTGACTGAGATGTAATCACCATTGCTGATTCTAAGTTTGGTGATGTTAGTTGGCTTCAAATCTTTGAAAAATTCCTTGTCATTTGTCATGTGATTGGTATAGCCACTGTCAATTAGCCAACTTTCAGACGAATAACTATTTACAAAGCAAGAAGCCACAAAGAGTTTGTTGTTCCCACAGCCTTGTATGGGTTGTAATTGTTGTCAACTAGGCTTAAGTGTGTAAGAAAGTAAAGCCACATGGAAAGGCAAAAAGGTAAAAGTCACATAAAGGGATAAGAATGTAAGAGCCACATGGAAGGGTAGGACAATAAATTCGCCACAAGTAAGCCCTATCAAGGTGTCATGAAAGAGTATATAAAGACTATTGGAAGATAACAAAAAGACGTATCGACTATTGAACAAAACGGACAAAAAAATGAACACCACTGGCAAGAAAGAGAAATCAGTGAGGAACAACAGTCAGCAGTTGAGTAGATCGGCACACCACCGGCAACTGAGCAGATCGGCACACCAGCAGTTGGCAGTTGAGCAGATCGGCACACCAACGGTCAGCAGTTGAACAGATCGGTACACCACCGGTTGGCAGTTGAACAGATTGGCACACCAACGATCGGCAGTTGAGCAGATCGGCACACCACCGGTACACCAGCAGTTGGCAGTTGAGTAGATTGGCACACCACCAGCACACCAACAGTCAGCAGTTGAGAGATCCGGCAGAAAGAGATCCAGGAGATCCGGTCAACGGTGAGAGATCTGGCAGAACAGGGGCTGGACAGAAAAACAGAAACTAATGGTGAGAAAGATCCAATTGACGGTGAGAGATCCGACAGAATAAGGGTTGGACGAAAAATAGAAATGTGAGGTAAGCCATGAGACAAGGAGACGGGTGAGACAATGAGACGGTAAAAGCAGGAGCTATATGAAACAACCTATAGAAAGAATTTGGCAAAGCATCAGAAAGAATTTAACGTATTTCCAGATTTCTTCAAGAGAGGTTAGAGAACATTGCGGTGAACTTCTAAGCGGCAGTGGAGCAGCTTTTCAATTCAACAGAGGCAAGACAAGCTAGAAGAAGGGTAGACACAGTAAGTGACACTCTTTGTATTGTACTTACTTAGTATTTGTAATAATGAAACGAGTAGAGGATTAAGACATCCATTGTAACTGGAATTCTCAAGTATAGTGGATGGTCTCTGTAAGGGAGAGTCCCTACCACTGTGGATGTATGTCACGTTGACAGAATCACATAAATCTCGTGTGTCCTTAATTTGCTTTACGTTCTATATTTTGAATTGAGTTATGACCGTAGTTAAAATATCAGCCAACCCATAACCTAACGAAGGCTTAAACAAGAACATCCGAATTGTCTATCAGGCAAGGTGTCTGAAAGGTGACTTTGGGGACTATTGTGATTAGTAGGTAGCAATAGATCTATCGTAGTCGAGTCTGAGAAAGAGTTCGCTTTTAAGAAGAGGTTGAAGTTATTCACTTACCTACAAATTGCAAATTGTGGTGATATTGATTCACCCCTCTCTCAGTATCATAAACTAGTAGATCCTAGGGAGAAGTCGGGAACTTCAATTGGTATCAGAGCACTGGTTCACCAGTTTGAAGCTTAACAGCTTGGTGTACTAGTTTGAAGGGATCTAGAAGTTTGACTTGTTCAGCTTACTGAAAAATGGAAGCTGGTACCAGCACTAGCACCACTTACAGCAAGAAGGTTCCAATCTTCAACGGAACCAACTATCATATGTGGAGAGCAAGAATGCAAGTGGTATTTGCAACCATGGGCATGAACGTGGTGAAATGCGTACATGAGGGTTTTGTGGCTTCGGAAGAAGGTAAAGACCCAACCCCAGAGGAGTTAAGGCAGTTTGAGATAAATGAGAAGGCCTCAAATGTCATCATTTCAACATTGATAGATGCTGAGTATACTAAAGTTATGGACTGCAAATCTACCAAGGAGATATGGGACAGATTGCAGAAAGCCTATGAAGGTGATGCCAGAATGAAGGAGGCTAAGCTTCAAGTGTTCAAGGAGAGATATGAATCTCTCAGAATGCAAAAGAATGAGACAGTTCAAGAGTTCTTCACTAGGGTTATTAATGTTATAAACGACCTGAGAAGTCATGGGAAGAACAAGAAGGACTCATCGATTGTGAAGAAAATTTTGAGAATTCTGCCTAAGAGGTTTGCCTCAAAGGTGGCAGCCATAGAGGAGAGTAGAGATCTCAATTCTATGTCTCTGCATGATCTTTAGTGCAATCTCATTGCATATGAGATGAGAATAAAGTCAATTAAGAGCTCCTCAACGTCAAAGGTATCAAAGGAGGCAGCTTTCAAAGCTATGAAACACTTGAAGATAAAAGAAGATGAAGAATCATCCAGTAAGGATGATGATGATGATGAGGAAGAAAGTGAAGGTGAAGTATTGGCTTACTTCACAAGAAAATTCAAAAAGGGGTCTAAGAAGGGAAAAGGATAGTTGTCCTTGAGATGTTATCATTGTGGGCAGACTAGACACTTTGCTTCTCAGTGCAAAGTGAAACTTGATGATGAAGATGAGGATGGTGATGATGAGCAGAATTCAAGATGAAGAAGATCATCATTCAAATCAAAGAAGTCCAGTAAGAAGATTGCCAACCCATAGAGGAAGACGAGAGGCTCATTTAAGAGTTATGTAAGTCAGACAAAAGAAGCTGATAAGGAGGAAGATGAAGACTCATCAGATGAGTATGTCTTTATGGCATTAGCACAAGGTGGTAGCTCAACCTCTGAAGAGGAAGAGGAAGTTGATGAAGAAGAGCCAGATCTTGAAGTTGAGCTGGAAGCAGCTTCAAAGGAGATAATCAGAAGGGACAAAACCATAAAAAGGTTGGAGGCCCATATAAAATAAGCTGAAGCAAAGTTTGAAGAAGCTGAAAGTCAAAACGATGAAATAAGGGCTGAGCATATTGACTTGAAGAGAAGATTTGAGGAACAGATCAAAATATGTGAAGACCTTACAGTAGAGTTTAGTTCAAGGGTTTCAAAAATTGAAGAAATGGAGAAAGAGTTGCTAAGACTTCAGCAACAACTCAAAAGTAGCAAAGAGAACTTGCAGAAGCTTGAAATGATAGAAGAAACAAGTTCTGAAAAAGGAGAGAAGAATGTAGAGAAAGTGCAGCAATCTGAGGCAGCATTGGCTAAAAAAAAATAAGAATGTGTCACAGAAGTTGAAAGAGAAGGTTGTGACTCAGAAGAAGATAACTGATAATAACGAAGATCTGAAGATGCAACTTAGGGTGGCAAACAAGAAGGAAGAAAAGAAAGTCGGCCAACAGAGGGCTACGGCTGAACAGAAGAAGGAGAAAAAGGTGACTGAAATGAAAGTCACACAAGCAAAGAAGCCAGCTACTTTGCCTACACAGCAAGTGATGAACAGAAGAAGACAAGCAGTGATCAGACCCAAGAAGAGGCAGTTTCAAGGTCATTGCCTTTATTGTGGAGTTTAGGGACATAAGGCAAGTAACTGCTGGTGGAGAAGGCCTGTATATGTCTCCAACTTGAGAAGATACGATGCTGCATACAGTGGGAGACAATACAGAATTCAAAAGAGAACACCTGTCGTGAGTTCTTGCACATACTGTAAAAGCCAAGGACACGCTGACAAGGATTATTGGTGGAAGCCCAAACCAGTGGTTTCAAAGAACAAGTTTGCTATATTGGCAGACTTGGAATAGTGTGAATGGTGTGGGCAGGATGACCATAATGCCAAGAGATGCATAACACTTCTCCCTGAGCAAGAGAAGGCACTCAATGGCATAGTGAAAACAAGCAGTGCAGTCAAAGCTGAGAAAAAGGAGAAAGTTATCTTCCAGCCAGTTCAAAAGAAGGAATATAAAGTTAAAAGGGAGGTGGCTAATATAGCTAAAATTGCACTCAAAACTGACTGCAAGGATAAGCAGTGGATCCTTGATAGTGGGTGCACTTCGCACATGACGGGAGACAAGAGTAAATTATCAAAGTTAAACAAATCAAGAGAAGGTAAAGTCAAGTTTGGCAATGATGATTCACTCAACATCAATGGTCAGGGGTCAGTAAAGATTGGAAGAGGAAAGCTGAAAGATATTTTGCACGTTGAAGGACTCAAATATAATTTAGCATCTGTCAGTCAGCTATGCAACGAAGACCATAAGGTAATATTTATAAAAATAGGTTGCTGGGTAAAGAGTAAAGAAGGTAATACTATTGCAACTGGGAAAAGAACAGCTGAAAATTTATATTTGATTGATGAGGACAAGACAAGCAGCTGTTTACTGACCAAAGAAGAAGAAAATCAATTTTGGCATAGGAGGCTGGGACACTTATCACAGAAGAATATGAGGAAGCTAACCACTACTCATACAATCAGAGATATTCCCGACCTCAGGAGAGAGAGAGAGAGAGAGTATGTTTACTCAACATGCTCTAAAGGAAAACATGTCAGAAAGCAGTATAAGACCAAAAAGTTCAGTTCTAAAGCAGTGCTTGACATTGTGCATACTGATTTGTGTGGGCCGATGAGAACAAAAGGGTTAAATGGTGAGAGGTATTTCGTCTTGTTTGTTGATGATTATTCCAGAAGGACTTGCATCATGCACCTCAAACACAAGTTAGAAGTTTTGAAATGTTTCAAGAGATACAGAAGATTGGCTGAAAATGAGAGTGAAAAGAAGATCAAAGTATTAAGGTCAGATTAAGGTACTGAATTCACAAATGGAACTTTTGAAGATTACCTTGAAAAGCATGGAATTCACCATCAGATGGCAGCAACAAGAACACTTCAATAGAATGGGGTGGTAAAGAGGAAGAATAGAGCTGTGGTTGAAATGGCAAGAACTCTACTGCTGGAATCCAAGCTTCACACAAGATTTTGGACAGAAGCAACATTTATAGCCGTACACCTACTGAACAGAGTTCTACTAAGGCCCAATACTGATAAGACTCAATATAAGCTATGAAGTGGAAAGAAGACAACAGCCAAGTATCTCAGAATCTTTGGCAACCCATGTTTTGTGAAGAACAAGGAGCAAAACTTGGGAAAATTCAACGCTAGGTCTGATGAAGGCATCTTTATGGGATACTCAGCAAAGACAAAAGGTTACAAAGTTTTCCTGCATAAACTAGGAAAAGTGATCACTTCCAGTGATGTGAGAATAGATGAGAACTGGAAAACAATGCAGAATGGAGAAGCTGAGGATAATGAAGAAGATGACTTCAATGTAGATGAAGAATCAGACCAACATGAAGAAAAGGAACAAGAAGTAAGCTCAGACTCGGAGAAGAGTGAGTCTAAAGATGAAGAAAGAGATCCTCGTGTAACTAAGACGGTGCAAGGAAGAAGGACAAAGAAAACATGGACCAATGCTCATCAAGGAGATCAAATCATAGGTGACCCATCAGCAGGAGTTACAACAAAAAGAAGAATTGTGGGAGCTACTGCTCTACTCTCACAAGTTAAACCTAAATTTGTTGAATAGGTTATTCAAGACAAAGTCTGGGTCAAAGCTATCAATGAGGAGCTGAATCAAATTAAGAAGAATGATACATGGGAGCTGGTTCCAAGACCCACTAATAAGAATGTCATAGGAACAAAGTGGGTGTTTAGGAATAAACACAATGAAGATGGCAAGGTGGTGAGGAACAAGGCCATGCTGATTTGCAAAGGCTATACTCAGATAGAAAGGGTAGATGTTGATGAAACTTTTGCACCAGTAGCAAGGTTAGAAACTATCAAAATGTTCTTAGCTTTGGCAGCACATAAGAGATATAAAGTCTATCAGATGGATGTGAAATCCGCCTTTCTAAATGGGCTCCTGAAAGAAGAAGTGTTTATTGAACAACCCGATGGAGTACAAATTAGTGAGGATGAGACACATGTGTGCAAGCTGAAAAAAGCCTTGTATGGTCTTAAACAAGCTCCAAGAGCATGGTACAGTAGGCTGGATGCGTACTTGAGAAGGTTGAATTTCAGAAGAGGAACGGTTGATAATAACCTGTATGTGTTCAACTCAGAGAAAGGCCAGCTGATAACCATAGTATATGTAGATGACATCATCTTTGGAGGGGATCACTTTAAGCTATGCCAAGATTTTGCACAGAAGATGAGTGAGGAATTTGAGATGTCATTGATTGGAGAAATGATGTACTTTCTTGGATTACAGATAAAGCAGTGTGAAGAAGGTATCTTTATTTCTCAAATGAAATATGCCAAAGAGATGCTAAAAAGGTTTGGCATGGAGGATAACAGATCTATTAGTACCCTTATGACAGTGGGCTGCAAGTTAACAAAAGATTAGGAGGGAAGGAGTACAAGCCCTACAGAGTACAGGAAGATGATAGGGAGCCTTCTGTTCCTTACGGTATCAAGGCCTGATCTTATGCAAGCTGTGTGCGCTACCAGCAGATTCCAAGCTGATCCTAAGGAGTCTCACGTGTTGGCAGTGAAAAGAATCCTAAGGTACCTCAAAAGAACACTTGAAATGGGCTTGTGGTATCCAGCCATGGACTCTGTTAAACTACAAGCATACACTGATGCAAACTAGGTAAGAAGTATAGATGACAGAAAATCAACCAACGGCTGCAGCTTCTACTTGGGTTCAAAGTGTGTTGCATGGTTAAGTAGAAAGCAAAACAGTGTTACTTTGAGCACAGTTAAGGCTGAGTATATGGCTGCTTGTGCAACATGTACACAGGTGATATGGATGCTAAGACAATTGGCAAACTTGGGTGTTGAAGTGAAGTTACCAGTAAGTATACTTTGTGATAATCAAAGTGCTATTAATCTCAGCAAAAATCCGGTTCAACATTCGAGGAGCAAGCATATTGACATCCGGTATCATTTCATCAAAGATCAAGTGGAACAAGGTATAATTCAGTTGGAGTATATTGGCACTAAAGATCAAATTTCAGATATTCTAACTAAACTTCTGTCCACAGAACTGTTTAAAAAGCACAGATTGAGTCTATCTGTGCAAATGCCTCCTCAAGCCTAAAGCTCATGTGAATCCTCCATTTCCACTTTGCGAGTTTTTCAGATTTGTAATTGGTTGGCAAAGGGGGAGAGAAATAATAGTGCAGAGGGAGCTGTTAAGAAAGGGGGAGTGCATATTTAGGGGGAGTTGAAACTGCTGCATAGTGGTTTTTGTTATGAGTATTGCCAACAATTACAAAGGGGGAGATTGTTGTTCTCACAGCCTTGTATGGGTTGTAATTGTTGTCAACTAGGTTTAAGTGTGCAAGAAAGTAAAGCCACATGGAAGGGCAAAAAGGTAAAAGCCATATAGAGAGGTAAGAACGTAAAAGCCATATGGAAGGGCAAGACAGTAAATTCGCCGTAAGTAAGCCCTATCAAGGTGTCATGAAGGAGTATATAAAGGCCATTAGAAGACAACAAAAAGACGTATCGGCTATTGAGCAAAACAGATAGAAAAACTGACACCACCAGCAAGAGAGAGAAACCGGTGAGGAACAACAGTCGGCAGTTCAACAGATCGGCACACCATCAGCAACTGAGCAGATCGGCACACCACTGGCACACCAACGGTCGGCAATTGAATAGATCAGCACACTACCGGCACACTAGCGATCGGCAGTTGAATAGATCGGCACACCAGCGATCGGCAGTTGAATAGATCGGCACACCAGCGGTCGGCAATTATGTAAATCAGCACACCACCGGCACACCAGCGGTCAACAGTTGAGCAGATCAGCACACCACTGGCACACTAGCAGTCGGTAGTTGAGAGATCCGGCAGAACAGGGGCTGGACAGAAAAACAGAAACCAACGGTGAGAGAGATCTGGTCGACGGTGAGAGATCCGGCAGAACAGGGGTTGGACGAAAAATAGAAACGTGAGGCAAGCCGTGAGACAAGGAGACAGGTGAGACCATAAGACGGTAAAAGTAGGAGCTGTGTGAGACAACCTAGAGAAGGAATTCGGCGAAGTATCGGAAAGAACTTAACATATTTTCATATTTCTTCAAGAGAGGTTAGAGAGCGTTGCGGTGAACTTCTAAACCGCAGTGGAGCAACTTTTCAATTCAATAGAGGCAAGACAAGTTAAAAGAAGGGTAGACACAGTAAGTGACACTCTTTGTATTGTACTTATTTAGTATTTGTAATAGTGAAAGGAGCAGAGGATTAAGACATCCATTGTAACTAGAATTCTCAAGTATAGCAGATGGTCTCGGTAAGGGAAAGTCCCTACCACCATGAATGTACGTCACGCTAATGGAACCACGTAAATCTCGTGTGTCCTTAATTTGCTTTACGTTATGTATTTTGAATTGAGTTGTGAATGCAGTTAAAGTATTAGCCAACCCATAACCTAACGAAGGCCTAAATAAGAACATCCGAATTGTCTATTAGGCAATGTGTCTGAAAGGTGACTTTGGGGACTATTGTGATTAGTAGGTAGCAATAGATCTATCTTAGTCGAGTTTGAGAAAGAGTTCGCTTTTAAGAAGAGGTTGAAGTTGTTCACTTACCTGCGAATTGCGAATTGTGGTGATACTGATTCACCCCCTCTCTCAGTATCACAAACTAGTAGATCCTATGGAGAAGTCGGGAACTTCAGAGTTGATCTTCATCCTTTTGTTCTGCAACTTGGACTTCAACCTCTTGTTTTTTAACTTTTCCTTTACAGATTATTGCTTCATGTCCCATTTGATTAAATTTGAAACATTTTGCGTCAGGCCTCCTCCAACATTTGAATGGAGGGTGACCTTCCTTTCCTCAATGATGGCAAGGAGGGTATTTACCCTTGAAGGTTCCTTTTTTGACTTTATTGTTACTTGAAGTAGGAACAAATGAATTTTCCTCTTGACCTTTCTTCTTTTTCTTTTTGTTTTTGTCAGCTCCATGATGTTTAGCAAACAAGGCTCCTTCGATGTTGACATCTTGCCTCATATGCCTTCTCTGCTCTTGTGCCTGCAAAGAATTAAGTAATTCTGCCAAGGAAATCTTTGACAGATCTTTGGTATTTTCCAAGGTTATAACTGTTGCTTCATACCTCTCAAGTACTGTGATAAGGATTTTCTCAATAATCCTTGAATCATTAAATTTAGACCCAAGCAGTCTGACTTTGTTTGCAATTTCAAGAAGTCTATTTGAATATTCTTTGATTGTTTCAAATTCCTTCATCTTTTGCAACTCAAAATCCATTATCAAATTTAAAACTTGCATTCCTTTAATACTTTAGTCTACTGCATATTCTTTCTTAAGATAATCCCATATAGACTTAGTTGTCTTATAAGGCATTATTCTTATGAAGATTGTTGACAACACCACAACAAACAAGCATGCTTTGGCCTTCGACTTCTTCTTCTTCTTCTCCTTATGCGTTTTGATCTGTGCCACGGTGGAATTATCTGGAAGTGCAGGATGCTTTGGCATTCGACTTCTCCATCTTCTTCTCCTTATGTGTTTTAATTTGTGCCATGGTGGGATTGTTTGGAAGCACAGGAACATCATAGTCCTCTTCCACTACTTCCCAAAGATCCAAAGCATCCAAGTATGCCTCCATACGAACTGCCTAAATCTGGTAGTTTTCTCCGTCGAACACCGGCGGAGCAATTGAGGAGAAATTGGCTTCAGCTTCCATGAAGTTTTCAAAAACTTACACACAGATCCTGTAAAAAGAGAGCTCTAATACCAATCGTTCGTAATTTTGACAGGAAAAGGAAAAGTCTGAATTTGTAAATTTAGGAACTTTTTTTTTCTTAGGAAAAACATTATAATTTAAATATAAAAAAATAATTAACCACTAACAATATGATCTTGAACATAAGATAAACAATCTACTCTCTAAAAAATAGAATATAAGATAAGATTAAACAACCTAATTGTTTCTTAAAGAATAGGATAACAAAATAGAAAACTGCACGTGGACATATTTTAGTCCTAAAGCATTTTCCCAACACTGTGGTTTATTTATGTGCTCGCTGTTTGCTGCCATCAGAATACTCGAAGAAGAAAACATTATCCTACCATTGCAGACACACACACGCACACACACACATATTACTCTTTTTGAGGAACTATAGTTTTGGGTTTTGGATTCAAATGGGGTAGTGCACAATGGTGGATGCTATTGCAAGAGTGCAAGATGGCGTGTGCAAGCACCGAGCAGTGTTATAGCTTGGAAATGCAACTGTTATGTTTGTTCCACTAAAAGCAACATCTACTTCATTGTCCCCTCTGAAAATTTTGAGCTTCTAGGAGATTCCGAATAGTTCCTCACAACCTACACATTTGGCACACGTACAACAAAGCACACGTTTTGTAAGGTTTGTGGGATAACTTTATTTTACATACCATGATCAAATCCAGATGGGATTACAGTCACGTGCACGTGTATGGACCCTAGAATGCTAACTCATGTGGCGATTAGACACTGTGATGGGAGGAACTATCCTGCCTCAGCAGCAGCTGTTGCCCAAAGTTCTGCGCTGGCCCTTCCAAATTGAGACTAGAAACCAAGTCAGTGTTGATAATTGATGTTTTTATCTTGTAAAGTGAGAAACAAGAGAACTCTCTCACTTTCTTGAAATACAGACCCTATAAACAAAGCACCATCACTGGGTTTCTGGTGTAATTTTTTTGGAAATGGGAAGTAAATCATTGTATCTTGTATATTTTGCTAATTGTTCCTAATTCTTTTTTGGCCATGATTCTTGGTTCTTTCGTAGTGCTATGAAGGCAAACCATTCTTTGAGTTCGACCGTGCCTGAATGTTCAGATTAGGCTTTGTTGGCTTTACATTACATGGATCCCTTTTACATTGTTGGATTCAACTGAATTAATGTTACATGAGTGCATTTCTCCTTTCTCTAGGTGCTTTTCCCATTTAAAGAATGGTCAGTGGTTCTTGTGAAAGTGGCCTTTGGTAAAACTACATGGTCAGCAGTTTGGAATAGCGTATATTACACTGTTGTTGAATTCTTGCATTTGGATTCCCTTGCCACTATTTTTAGTGAATTGAAGGCTACATTTTGGCCAATGCTAACTTTAAGAGAATTTTATATTATATCTGTAACTTTGCATCAATTATCTAAAACTGAATTTTGAACTAATTGCTCCCGTTATTTCCTCTACCTGCAATGGGAATGGGAAGAGCTAGATCATCAGAACTCTGCACTTTGCAGGTACACCACTGTTTCCAATATTTTCCATTTCTATATATATATATATAATTTTTTTTATTTATTTGATAATAAAATTAGTTCAACCCTGGTTTTACTTGTTAAACCTTAAACATCTGAACTTTTTGTTCTTAAAACCTTACTAACCCTTAGATGGCAAAACAGAGCAAAGTGCATTGGAGCGATAAGGATAAGCTCTAGCAGACTGGGCATGTCTGCATTGTGTGGTTGTGGCTGAGTGGCTCGTCAAAGAAAACTTTTTCCGCAACTAGAGACGTACATGACGTCATCTATATTAAAATTATAATTTTCCTTTTTTTGGTTTTTTGACAATTGATGTAAAAATTATAATGTTTATGCTAACATATAAAATGTACAAAATGAAGAATAAAGGACATTTTTTATCATGAATGGGACACATGAGTGGGTGTGCTCCGCGTTAGTACCTAGGTGCTTTTATACTTTTAGTATTGTTACCAAAACATTTTTCAAAGGAGTGTGAAATGTAGATCCAAGATCTAGTATTATGAAGTTTAACAAATTTCGTATATAGTTAACTACAAGGGAAAATACGAATTAAGGGGTTAATAGTGTATAAAGGATATTTTATTTAGGGCAAATTATAAGTTTAAATGAATTTTTATGCATTTTTTAATTAATTAATTTTAATTATAACTTAAACTTAAAAACCTTATTTCTAAAAATATTTTTAGTGTCATTACCCCAAAACTCATCAATACATTTTTATCATCAAACAATGATTACAATTTATAGAATTTGTGAATGGTTTTTTAATAACCAAATATATCAGCTTTGATCAATCCTTATTTAAACCATTTCTTAATATATTTATAGACTTACATTATAATATATTAGAGATGGAATAGAAACTAGAGTGATATCAAGGATTAGGGTTGTGGCTTTATATCACGACCTTAAAGTGGACTGTGAACCAACCCTCACTTGGTGATTAAGTTAGCCACCCTCACTTGGAGCTAAGCAAAAGAGTTTAGAAACATTGGATGCTTTAAGTGGATGCTTGGATCAGTTTTTTGATGATTTTCTAGTCAGGAGTGGAACATATATAAGTCTTCACCTCTTTAACTAATGGTCATGATCATTTTGATCTAATATCCTATATTCTTCTTCTAAAACTCTCTATAATATTCCACTAAGATTTAGAATCATCTGGTACATTCTAGTTCTTAAAGGTGTCTACACTTTTCTAAGCCATCTAAAACCTTTTAGAACCTTCCAAGGTCTTTTAAAGTTTTCTCAAGCATTCTGGAGTCTTCCACAACTTTCTAGAATCTTTTTGGACAATACAAAACATTTGAAAAATTCACCATGACTCATAATCCACATACAACTTCTTTGTTAAGTCCAAAATGGCATCATTTTAAGGCAAATATATATTGCAAAAATTAAATAAACCCTAGGCTCTTTTGAATTCCTTCTCCACAATTGTCACCACTCCTTTAGGTTTTTTCCTTTTTTTTTTTTTTTTTTTGTTCGTCTCTCCATCAATTCTTCAATGTTCATCTTGATTTCCTAAGTCTTACCATGGATTTTGCATGCTTCCATATGAAAATTTTGATTTTGGAAGGATTTTGAGGGGCGGCTTTGATTTTGATGGATTTGAAAGTAGGCTTGTTTGGTCTTTGTCTTCTGTTTTTTTTTTTTTTTGGAATTTTAGTTTTGATTGTAGCTTGAACTTGATTTTAGCTTCCTTGGAGAGATTCATAGATTTGATATTGGATCTAAGGATTTTCAACATGATGTGTTCATTGGTTCTTTAAATTATAAGAGTTTAAGGAGGAGTTGTTTACAATTTCTTTTTAGCTCTTAATTTTTTTTCTTTTTTTTTTATTCCTTTAATTTTTTTGGGAAAAGAAATGATTTGGTTATTGGAGAAGAATGGTTAAGATCTAGATCCTAGTGAAGTTGTGTTAAGTTATAAGGCTTTGCGATGAGAATCAAGTCAACACATTTAGTGATCCATTGTACATATATGGAATTTAGTCAACACATTTAGTTATAAGCTAAATTTTGAATTTGGCTACATACTTTTTTTTTTTTTTTTGAGGGGTCATATGTGTTATTTAGTTATTTTATAATTATAATGGGCTGATCTTAATTTAAGTTCAATCTATCTAATCTTTTATTTAGTAGTTTGTTAGGAAAATTTATTGTCTCTTATTTTGTTTTGGATTATATTCTATTTTACATTTACTATTTTATTTAAAACTCTATATATAGGTGTATAATCCTCTTTTATGGGGGCTAGTTAATTAATTTTTAATAAAATTTGAGACTTTTTTTTATTATTATTCTTCTAATATCTTTGTAATGTATCAAGATTACTCTTATGGTATTCTAATTATGATTTATACCTTTAGTTCTTATTTTCTTAATAAACATTGGGTTGGGTTTTTTTTCTTTTTCCACTTTTGTTAAACCTAATCTAGTTTTTTTGTGGTTTGAATTCCTTATTTTGCTTGTGGGTCTCATTATGCTCTTTAGAGTTTATATCATCTTGGTATCAAAGTCGCAGGGTTAAGTCAAGCTTGCTTATCTAGATTTGAGTTTTTCTTTTGTTTTTGTTATTGGTCACACCTTATATCCCTTTTTCTTGTGTTTTATTTTTGGCAACATTTTATACCCCTTTTGTTCCTTGAATTTGCTAATCCTAATTTTATCTTTTTTTGTCTTTTATTCTTGGAAAAAAAAACAAAAAAAAAAAAAGAATGCAAATTGAAAAAAAGAAAAAAAAAAAAAAGGAAAAAACAGAGAGAGGATTTTGTTTGATTTAACAAAAATGGGAAAAGAAAGATTGTAGTTGTTTCCTTCTTATTTAAGAAGTAAATTCTATTTGATTAGATCAAAGGGTGATAGAGACTTTATTTTCTTCATAATTGAACATCTTATGAAACCCTAAATTAAAGTAATAGACTTTGTTTCTTTTAAGTTCATACAAAGATTTAGACCTAATTATTCTTTTTTTGTGTCTTGCAATTTAATTTTGCTATTTTCTTCTAATTCATAACCTTTATTCATTATTCTTTCTTAAATTTCTTTGATTTTGATTTGTTAGAATTAGTTTATTACAAGGTGACTTTAATTGAGATTGTTTAGCATAATAAAGAACTGAGATAGAAAAGTTGGGAGAAGATTAAGCATGTGATGAGGAGACAATTTATTCCTAGCCATTACTATCATAAGGAGATGGAAATTTCCGTGATTATGGTGAATGTATAAGAAGATAGAGAGGTAACCCATGGCTTAATTTTTGTAAGGATTAAACCATGATATTGCTAATGTAGTTGAGTTATAGCATTATGTGAAATTAAAAGATATAAGGCATATGACAATGAAAGTAAAAAGGCAACTCGAATAGAAGAGCACCACAACTAGATATAGATAGAATCTAGGTTCCTCATCTTCTTGGAAATCAAACTAGGGTAAAAAAAGGATAACAAGATTGTTTTTAAGTCTAAGGCTAAAGCATCTAAGGTAAAATGAATTGGTGGTAGCAATTATAAAGGTAAACAAAAGCTCTATAAGACTAAATTTAAGATATCAAGTGTTTTGATTACTTAGGGAGAGGGCATATTTCATCAAAATGTCCTAATAAGCATACAATGATTTTAAGGGAGGATGGCAAAATTGAAACTGAGGTTAAATCTAATGATGAGACTATGTCGTCACTAAAGGATGATGATAATGGCAAGGAATACCTTATTGATGGAGACCTATTTGTAGCAAAACGTGTTTTAAATGTGCAAATGAAAGATGAGGACAAAGTATAATGTGACAACATATATTACACAAGGTGCCATATCAAAGATAAGGTATGTAATGTGATCATTGATGGTAGTAGTCATGCTAATGTTGCTAGCATTGTTATGGTTAAAAAACTAAATTTTTTTTACTACAAAGCATCTAAAGTCGTATAAACTATAATGGTTGAATGATTATGGGGAAATTAAGGTAAATAAGCAAGTGTTGGGTTCATTCCCTATGGGAGGTACAAAGATAAAGGGCTTTGTGATATAGTTCCAATGCATGCTAGTCACTTACTATTAGGAAGAATGTGATAATACGGTAAGAGGGTGACACATGATGTTTGTGCTTTTTTGTATAAAGATGCTTATTTTAGTGTTAATGCATTTAACCCCTCCTTTTCTAAAGTTGTTAAATCTCTTTTATAGGATTCTAAGGATACATTTCTCAAGGATATTCCATATGGTTTACCACCTATAAAAGGAATTGAAAATCAAATTGATTTTATCCTTAAAGCAACAATTCTAAACCAACTTATGTACCGAAGTAACCCTGAGGAAACAAAGGAACTTCAAATGCAAGTTAAAGAGCTCATAAAGAAGGGATATATGAGAGAAAGCATAAGTCCATGTACTATTTCCACATTACATGTGCCTAAGAAGGATGGGACTTAAGGAATATGCACTGATTGTCATGTAGTCAGCAAAATCATGGTAAAGTATAGGCATCTCATTCCTAGATTAGATGATATGTTAGATGAATTGCATAGTTATTACATTTAAAGTGTAAGTATCATCAAATTAAAATAAAGGAAGGTGATGAATGGAAAACAACCATTAAAACAAAGCATGATTTGTATGAGTGGTTAGTTATGCATTTTGGATTAATTAATGCACCTAGTATTTTGATGAGATTAATGAACATGTTTTCCATGCTTTCATAGGCATATTTATGGTTATTTATTTTCACGATATTATAGTTTATAGTAAGAACTTAAATGATCATGTTAAGCATTTTCAAAGTGTGCTAAATGTTTTAAGAGAAGAAAGATTGTTTGTTAACCTTGAGAAGTGTTCCGTTTACATGAATCAAATTGTATTTTTAGGTTAAGTGGTTATAGATAAAAAAATAGCAATTATGAAAAGAAGGTTAAGGTTATTAAAGAATGGTTGACACCTAAGAATATCTATAAAATGTGAAGCTTTCATGGTTTGGCTAGTTTCTAAAAGAGAGGTGTGAAGAATTTTATCACAATCGTTTCACCATTGACTAAAATTATGAACAAAAACCTAGGTTTTATATGGAGAAGTGAACAAGAGTGTATCTAATTTGATTGAGGAAATATTAAATTCTATGTAATTTCTTGCTTTAGTTGACTTTGCTAAAACTTTTGAAATTAAGTGTGATGTTTCAGGTATTGGCATAAGAGCAATTTTGATGTAAGAGTAGCAACCTATTGCATTCTTCAATGAAAATTTAAATAGGACAATGTTTAATTATCCAACTTATGATAAGAAGTTGTATGTGTTAGTAAAGGCCTTAAAAACATGACAGCATTATCTTTGGCTTAAGGAGTTCATGATCCATGCTAACCAAGAGTCCTTAAAGCATTTGAAAGGACAAGGTAAGTTGAATAAATAACGTGCAAAATGGGTGGAATTCCTTAAGATGTTTCCATATGTGATTAAGTTTAGGAAGCAAGGAAAACATTGTGGCTAATGCATTATCTCGAACGTATATGCTTATCTCTACTTTAAATGCAACATTGTTAGGATCTTAGCACATTAAAGATTTATATGTTAATGATCAAGACTTTGCTAATGTGTTTAATGCATGAGAAAAGGCTACCTTTGGAAGATTTTATAGGCATGATGAGTTCTTATTTATAGAAAATAAGTTATGTGTGCTTAAGAGTTCTTTAAGAGAAATTATCGTTAGGGAATTGCATAAAGGCAGTTTAATAGGACATTTTGGTGTTAGAAAAACTATAGAAATTATGAATGATCACTAATTTTGGTCACACATAAAGAGAGATGTTGAAAGGATGTGTGAGAAGTGTATTACTTGTAAATAAGTTAAATCTAGAATTTTACCTCATAGTCTTTATACAACTTTACCTATACCTAATTAACCTTGGGTTAACACATCTATGGACTTTGTTTTGGGTTTCCATAGGTCAAAAAAGGAAGGGATTCTTTTTTTTTTTTTTTTGGATGTTAACAAGTTTCAAAGATAAAACATTTCATTCCTTGCCATAAAATTAATGATGCAAGAAACATAGTAGATTTGTTCTTCAAGGAAATTATGCATTTCCATGGCATTCCAAAAACTATTGTTTTTTATTAAGATGTTAAGTTCTTAAGCTACTTTTGGAAGACTTTATAGGCAAAATTAGGAACTAAACTATTGTTTTCAACTACATGTTATCCTAAGACTGATGGACAAATTGAAGTGATTAATAACACATTGACAACCTTGTTGTGTACTATCATTCAAAAGAACTTAAAGAATTAGAAAGAGTTTTTATCATATGTTGAATTTGCTTATATTAAAAATGTCCATTTAGCAACTAATTATTCTCTATTTAAGGTTATTTATGGCTTTAATCTACTTACCTCTTTGGATTTATTGCCTTTACTTATTGAGAAATGAGCTAGTTTGGATGGCAAGAAGAAAGTTGAATTGGTTAAGCAATTGCATTAAAAGGTGCATCAACAAATAGAAAGAATGACTAAGCAATATAAAAACAAAGCCAATAAAGGGCAAAAGAAAGTTGTATTTGAACCTAGTAACTAGGTTTGAATGCTTATATGCAAGGAGAGATTCCCCACACAAAGGCATTCAAAGTTGAAACCAAGAGGAAATAAACCATTCCAAGTGGTTGCAAAGATTAATGGCAATGCCTACAAATTGGATCTTCCTAGTAAGCATAATGTTAATACTACTTTTAATCATTTTAATCATTCTTGTTTCGATATAAATAATGATTTGAAGACAAATTCTTTTAAGGAGAGGGGGAATGATGGGAATCAAATTAGCACATGTAATGATCCATTGTACATACATGGAGGTCAAATAACAAGAGCTAAAACTCAAAGGATACAAGAAGCTTTAAATAAGCTTATAAAAGGTATTTGAGCTAAGAGTAATAAACAACAAAAAGATCAAGGCTTAATATAAACTTCATAGAAGTTCAAAGATAACTTATTTAAGGAGTTTGTGCTTAATTATGGACTTGACCACATACCTTATTTCTTTAGAGGGTCATGCATATTATTTAATTATTTTATAATTGTAATGAGTTGAACAATGTTGTAATTTAAGTCTAATCTACCCAATCATTTATATAGTATTTGCTATTCAAATTTGTTGTTTCCTATTATGTTTTAGATTTGCTATTCTATTTTAAACTCTATATATTGTTAAGTAACCATTTTTATGAGAGTTAGTTGATTGATTTTTAATAGCCTAATTTGACCAATCCTTTATTTAGTAATTTGTTATGGAAGTTTGTTGTTTTTTATTATGTTTTGGATTCTATTATATTTTGGATTTAATATTTTGTTTTAAACTCTATACATAACCATGTAACCATTTTTGTGGGAGTTGGCTGATTGGTTTTTAATAAAATTTGGGAGATATTTCTCTTTGGTTCTTTTAAAAATTTTGGAACTTATCAAGATTACTCTTGTAGTGTTCTAATTTTGATTTATACATTTACTTCATGTTTTCTTAATAAATATTAGGTTAAGGTTTTTTATACTCTTATTAAATCTAATTTATCTTTCTTAGATTTGAATTCTTTATTTTACTTGTACGTCTTATTGTGCTCATTGTGGTTTGCACCACTTTAATATTATTATGCTTTATATTTTTTCTTTTGAATTTTTGAGCTAAAGTTATTGGATTTCATTTTGGTAAGGGATATTCTAGTTAGGGATTTTGAGGCTTGTAAGATAAAAAATGTTTAGGAGTGTTGAGTTGAAACCTGACATTAGTACTTTAATGCCCAAGTAAGGACCAAAAGAGACACTATAGGATGAGAATGAGGAAAATCAAATTACTTTTAAGTAGTTAAGGTATGAAGTATTTAAAGAACTCTTGAAGGGCTTTTATTGGCTTATGGGAAGAGTACGAGCCAGGTTGGCATGCCTACTAGGTGCCCTTGGTAAGTAATGTTTGCATATTCTCTTGACATGTACTATTGGTAAGAAAGGTAGTAGAGTAGTGCTTGGTCATGTATGCATTGTAAACACTGTGAGTGTATGTCCTTTGTAAGAGTGGGTGGCTATCACTAATGATGACGTATGCCTTAGACCTTAGTGATTGCTTAAGGGACAATTACCTAGACAAGACTTTTCAAAGGGTCTCATGCCAAGTTGCAGAAATACCCAAGTGATGTTAGCTTTTAATAAGGTTAAGCCTTTAGGAGGTGTAGGGTTGGAGCCTATAATAATACTAACATTGCTTTAAAGGAAGATGTGTGTTTGATTTGTAGAGAAATAGCGTGTTTAGATCGAGTTGTGTTTGTAGTTAGGTTAGGTCTTGAATCCAAGTTTCATATCTGAGTCTGGACATAGGTTTTGGAAAGTAGGTGTTATTAGAGGAGAAAGGAAGTGATGGGAGCAAGTCACTTGACTGGATGGAATGGACTCAATTTTATTGAGTGGTGTTTCCTTTTCCTTTTGTTATGATTTTTTATGGTTTATTTATTAATTTATTTAAATGTTACATTTTTTCTTTATGTACAAGGCAAAATACTGTGGACAAGAGCCTTGATGACTAACTTGGTCACTAGAAAAAATAGAAGAAATCAAATTATGTATTTTGGGCAAATCTCTCAAGTTCCAAAGTCAAATCACACAAGGAATGATGCAAATGGAAATAAGGATCTCAAATGGTCAATCTAGAGCAAATTTGGGGGAAAAGAAAACAAGATGAGTATTCTTACTCATTGCTTTTCCTTTTTCAATGTTTCTTTTATGCAAAAGCATGTTGTATGTGTATCAAGAATATAAAAGACAGTAACAAAGAATCCAGAACTAATAAATGAAAGAAAAATTCATGTGCTAAAAATGTAAAAACAAAGGGTTGCAAAGCCAAGAGAATGAAAGTAAAGTCTTATGCTTAGATTAAGTACTAATCCATAGGATTTTCATTAATCTATTTTTTTTTTTTGGAAAGAATGAATATAAGTTGCATAAAATTAAAATTTGAAGAGCCAAAAATAATAAAGGAAAGTTTCTTAGATTGGTTACTCATCTGCAGGATTTTCATCAACTTATTTTCTGAAAAATGTAAATTGCATAAAATATATATAAATGGAAAGAAAATAAGGACAATAATAATAAATTGTACAAAGGAAAAGCATAAATAGTAAATTACACAAATAAAGTTCGTTCTGTGATTGTTTGGTTGGCCAAAATAAGCTTTACTCAATCATTTTTAGGTGTTCAAATTATTTGATTAATGACAAGGAAGCATGGACATGGTAAATAAAGAGGATATGTTGTGTCGGACATGCCTAGCACACGTGCTTGACACAACTAAAGACACGTTTGGATATTCATAATAAAGATTTTAACATGTGAGGAAAAAAAGGTGCATTTTGTCTTCAAGATTGTTTCTATAAACTATATTCTCTCTCTTGAAGGATATTGAATATCAATGATAATGATGGTTATGATTCACTTATAGAGGTGTTTTCTCCTTCATTATTGTATTAAATTGTTAATGATATATTGTAAAAGGAGTCTTCACCCCATCACGCATATATCTTAAGTAAAACACCAAACACTTTTCAACCAAATACCCTTCTATAATAGAACCTTCAAGTTGACTTCTATTATAAATATACAATTTCAATTTGTACAAGTATCTCTCAATCCCAAACATTGAATGACAATGCATAGGCCCACCAAGCCAAAATTTGTCAACTAAGTGTATAGGTGAGTGCATCATGATATCAAAGAAAATTGAAGGAAAAATCATCTCTGATCAACATAATGTTTCACTAATTTCTGTTGATGATAATCCAAATTAGGAGTTAACTTAAATTAGAAGTTTATTATAATAGAAATCCAAATTAAGTTTGATTTAAAGTTTAACTATTTAGGTAGATTTAGGTATCTGTCCCTATATAAAGACACGTAGTCTACATTATTTGTATGCCTCAAAATCATTAGTATGAGTGCTTCTCAATTATTATTAGAGTGTTTCAATTATATATTTATTTTATCATATTAATAAAATCATGATGTTCCCCTTATCAATATTGTCATAGCGATCTTTCTAACAGTCGTATCAGAGGAACTTTTCTAACAGTGGTATCAGAGTGACCGTTCTAACAGTGGTATCAGAGCTCGGTTCCAAATGCTCCATATCAGAGCCGGTCCCACATGATCTGTCCCAGATGTCTGTTGATGTACTAACAGGCATGTTGCAAACTCATGAACAACGTATGAATGAGAAGCGCACTAAAAAGCCAATAGAGCAAGCACTTCAAAGTCAGGCTTCTACCAAAAACAATCAGAGTAATCAATCAAAACAGAGGCAAGATTCTTCTCGTAGAAGAGGACGAGGACATGGTAATAATCATTACAACAAAAGAGGTCAAGGAGTTTACTATGACAACTATGGAGATGGTAACAATCAATACAATGATCAAAGAAGATTAAACTAGACGTATAAAGGTCAAGGTCGAGGTCAAGGGCAAGGAATAGGTCATGGTAGAGGAAGACATGACAAGTCTCGCGTTGAGTGTTACTTTTGTCACAAGTATGGTCATTATGCTAGTGAGTGCACGTCTCAAGGGTATAATCAGACAGCTCATTCTGCACAAGAGGGAGATTCAGATGGTGGACATGAAGCACTTATAATGGTTACTGCAACTACTGAAAAACCAAACTACAATACTTGGTTCCTTGACATCGGGTGTATGAATCATATATGTGGAAAAAAAGAGCACTTTGTTGATCTTGATGAGTCAATCCGCTCGACAGTTAAGTTTGCTGATAATAGTAGTGTTCCAGTGATGGGAAAAGGGTGAATTCTTATCAAGTTGAAGAATGGAGATCATAATTACATCTCAGATGTATTTTATGTACCAAACATGAAGAGCAATCTTCTCAATTTGGGCCAATTACTTGAAAAGGGGTATAACACGCAATTACGTAATAACTGTCTCTCAATTCTTGATAGGAGAGGTACACTTATTCTTAAAGCCCCTTCAACGAAGAATCGGATGTTCCAAGTTGATATTGCCACTGATGTTTACACTTGTCTAAGTGCTGTTGTCAAAGATGAGTCTTGGTTATGACATCTTCATTTTGGCCATCTAAATTTTTGTAGTTTAAAGTTGCTTGAATAAGGAAACATGGTGATAGGTTTGCCCAAAATACATTATCCTAATCAAATTTGTGAAACATGTATTCTTACCAAACAGAGTAGACAACCCTTTGTATCAAAGACTTGGCGTGCAAGACAACCACTCCAACTTATTCACTCTGATGTTTGTGGCCCGATGAGTGTGTCATCACATGGTAACAATAGGTATTTTCTTACCTTCATTGATGATTTCACAAGGAAGACATGGGTTTATTGCATGCAAAGAAAGTCTGATGTATTTGATTATTTTAAGAAGTTTAAGGCCTATGTTGAAAGACAAAGTGGATATCGTGTTAAAATTCTAAGAACTAATGGAGGTGGTGAGTATATTTCAAATGAGTTCAAAGAGTATTGTGAAGCATAGGGAATAAAGTATGAAGTTACAATTCCCTATACTCCACAGCATAATGGAGTTGTTGAAAGAAAGAACAAATCAATCATGATTATAGTTAGAAGCTTGTTAAAGGCCAAGGGAGTTTCTAATCCATTTTGGGTAGAAGCTGTTTAATGTGTTGTATACTTGTTGAATAGATCTCCAACAACAAGTATTCAGAATGTCACTCCTAAAGAAGCTTGGAGTAGTTTTAAGCCTAATGTAAGGCATCTTAAGGTGTTTGGTTCTATTACTTATACTTACGTTCCAGCAGAGACAAGGACAAAGTTAGATGATCGAGGCGTGAAGACAATTTTTCTTGGCTATAGAAAAAGAGGATATAAGTTATTCAATCCTATAACAAAAAAGGTAATTGTGAACAGAGTGTAACTTTTGCTGAAGATGAAGTTTGGAACTTTGATGCTAAGGAGCAACATAACTCTCAGAGACATCCAATTGCTATTTTGGGAGAAGAAGAAACTCAAGCTATAATCCTCACTGTAAATGGGGAAGTCTCACCAGTTGATGTACAGAATCTTACGCCACAAGTTTTACAAGAAACTGGAAAACCAAGGAGAAATCGCCAACAATCAGTTAGATTGTAAGATTATGAAGTAATCCCTAATAATGTTATCAATAATGATGGGGATTTGGTGCACTTTGCCATGTTTGCAGATCGTGAACCAGTGACATTTGATGAGACAATTCAAGATACAAAGTGGGTCAATGCCATGAATGAAGAAATCAAGACAATTGAAAAGAATGATACATGGGAACTTACAACTATCCCACGAAATCAAAAGGCTATTGATGTGAAATGGGTCTTCAAGACTAAGAAGAAATCAAATAGAGAAGTAGAGAGATATATAGTAAGACTGGTTGCAAAAGGATTTGAACAACGACCTGACAATAATTATCACAAGAATTACTAAAAAACTCATCAGATCAATATGAAATCAGTTGAAACAGATGTTGGAATTGAAAGTATCACCTAATCAGGATTAAGGGAATGTTGATGATAATCCAGATTAGGAGTCAATTTAAATTAAAATTTTATTATAATAAAAATTTGAATTAAGTTTAATTTAAAATTTAATTATTTAGGTAAATTTAAATATGTGTCTCTATATAAAAACACACAATTTATATTATTTATATATTTTAAAATTATTAATATAAATATTTTTTAATTATTATTAAAATATTTTAATTATATATATTTATTTCATCAAATTACGATATTTCCCATCAATCAATATTGTCATGACAATCTTTCCAACAGTCTTATCAAAGGAACTTTTCTAACAGTTGTATCAGAGGAACTTTCCAAACATTCCGTATCAGAGCTCGGTCCCAAAACGTTTTGCATCAGAGCCAGTCCCAAACGTTCTGCATCAAAACTCAGTCCCAAACACTGCACGCGTGTTTAAACTATAGAGGGTGATTCCGGTAATTGACCTCCATGGACCTATTCCCAGATGAAATGCGCCGAATCTGATCCTCTGCTGCTGCCACCGCTGCTGTTATTGCCACCGTTGCTACTGCCACCGTTGCTGTTGCCGCCGCTGCTGTTGTTGCCGCTGCTGTTGTTGACCCTCGAACTCTTTCCACCTGCAGAGCCGGTAAAACGGCAAGCTCGGTTGCGTCGGTGATTATTTGGGAGGCCAAATCTCTGCCTCTCTACTTCTTGTCATTCGGGAGCTTCCCGGAGACTGCTCACCGGTGACCTAAAAGAAAAGAGTTCACAGAATTACTATTAAGGGGTCAGATTGCAAATAACAAAAGCTTGAGGTCTAAATTAAAAATAATAAAAGTTTAGAGGCCAAAATCAGAAAGAATTATGAATTTCAACGTGAACGGCACAATTCCTATTTCAGTTCTCGTTCTAGATGAAAAAAATTATAATAAATGGACTGTGCAAATGAAAATTTTATTTGACTATAATGAATTATTGAGTATTGTGGAGTATGACTTTATAGAATTTACAGTAAATGCTACAAAAGCATGAAAGGCCGCTTATCAAGAGTTACAAAAGAAAGATAAAAAGGCACTCTATTTCATTCATCAAGGGTGAATGAAGAAATTTTTGAGAAGATTGCAAAAACAACCTCATCAAAGTAGGCATGAGATATTTTGACGACGTCATTCTAAGATGCAAACAAAGTTAAAAGGGTGAAACTGCAAACCTTATGACGTCAATTTGAGCTTTTGCAGATGGAAACTTCAGAACCAGTTTCAGTTTATATAAGCAAAGTACTTGCCCCAATAAATCAAATGAGAATCTATGAAGAGCAACTGAATGATCAGGTGAAAGTTGAAAAGATCTTGCGGACACTTACATCGTAGTATGAGCACATTGTGGATGCTATAGGAGAAGCACATGATTTATCCCAGATATTTGTTGATGTACTAACAGGCACGTTGCAAGCTCATGAACAATGCATGAATGAGAAGCGCACTGAGAAGCCAGCAAAGCAAACACTTCAAAGTCAGGCTCCTACCAAAAACAATTAGAGTAATCAATCAAAACAGAGACAAGGTTCTTCTTGTATAAGAGGACGAGGATATGGTAATAATCATTACAACAAAAAAGGTCAAGGAGTTCACTATGACAACTATGGAGATGGTAACAATCAATATAATGATCAAAGGAGATTAGACCAGATGTATAAAGGTCGAGGTCGAGGACAAGGAAGAGGTTGTGGTAGAGGAAGACATGACAAGTCTTGCGTTGAGTGTTACTCTTGTCACAAGTATGGTCATTATGCTAGTGGGTGCAGGTCTTAAAGGTATAATCAGACAGCTCATTGTGCATAAGAGAGAGATTCAGATGGTGGACATGAAGCACTTATGATGCTTACTGTAGCTGCTGAAAAACCAAACTATAATACTTGGTTCCTTGACACCGGGTGTATGAATCATATGTGTGGAAAAAAAAGAGCTCTTTGTTGATCTTAATGAGTTAATCCGCTCAACAGTCAAGTTTGCTGATGATAGTAGTGTTCCAGTGATGGGAAAAGGGTGAATTCTTATCAAGTTAAAGAATGGAGATCATAAATACATCTCAGATGTATTTTATGTACTAGACATGAAGAGCAACTTTTTCAGTTTGGGCCAATTACTTGAAAAGGGGTATAACATGCAGTTACATAATAATTGTCTCTCAATTCTTGATGGGAGAGGTACACTCATTCTTAAAACCCCTTTAACGAAGAATTGGATGTTCCAAGTTGATATTGCTACTGATGTTTACACTTGTCTAAGTGTTGTTGTCAAAGATGAGTCTTGGTTATGGCATCTTCGTTATGGCCATCTAAATTTTCACAGTTTAAAATTGCTTAAACAAGGAAACATGGTGACAAGTTTGCCCAAAATACACCATCTTAATCAAATTTGTGAAGCATGTATTCTTGCCAAACATAGTAGACAACCCTTTGTATCAAAGACTTGGCGTGCAAGACAACCACTACAACTTATTCACTCTGATGTTTGTGGCCCAATGAGTGTGTCATCACATGGTAACAATATGTATTTTCTTACCTTCATTGATGATTTCACCAGGCAGACATGGGCTTATTGCATGCAAAGAAAGTCTGATGTGTTTGATTATTTTAAGAAGTTTAAGTCCTATGTTGAAAGACAAAGTGGATACCGTATTAAAATTCTGAGAACTGATGAAGGTGGTGAGTATATTTCTAATAAGTTCAAAGCGTATCATGAAGCACAGGGAATAAAGCATGAAATTACAATTCCCTATACCTCATAGCATAATGGAGTTGCTGAAAGAAAGAACAAATCAATCATGAATATGGTTAGAAGCTTGTTAAAGGCCAAGGGAGTTCCTAATCCATTTTGGGTAGAAACTGTTTTATGTGCTGTATACTTGTTGAATAGATCTCCAACAATAAGTATTCAGAATGTCACTCCTTAAGAAGCTTAGAGAAGTTTTAAGCCTAATGTAAGGCATCTTAAGGTGTTTGGTTCTATTACTTATACTCACGTTCCAACAAAGACAAGGACAAAGTTAGATGATCGAGGAGTGAAGATAATTTTTTTTGGCTACAGAAAAAGAGGATATAAGTTATTCAATCCTATAATAAAGAAAGTAATTATGAGTAGAAATGTAACTTTTACTGAAGATGAAGTTTGGAACTTTGATGCTGAGGAGCAACATAACTCTCAGAGACATCTAATTGCTATTTTGGGAGAATAAGAAACTCAAGCTACAATCCCCATTGTAAATGAGGAAGTCTCACCAATTGATGCATAGAATCTTACACCACAAGTTTCACAAGAATTACTGGAAAACTCATCAGATCAATGTGAAGTCAGCTGAAGTAGATGTTAGGATTGAAAGCATCACCTAATCAGGATTGAGGGGGGATGTTGATGATAATCTAGATTAGGAGTTAACTTAAATTAGAAGTTTATTATAATAGAAGTCCAAATTAAGTTTGATTTAGAGTTTAACTATTTAGGTAGATTTAGATATCCATGTCTATATAAAGACACATAGTCTACATTATTTGTATGCCTCAAAATCATTAGTGTGAGTGCTTCTCAATTATTATTAAAGTGTTTCAATTATATGTTTGTTTTATCATATTAATAAAATCATGATGTTCCCCCTATCAATATTGTCATAATGATCTTTCTAACAGTCGTATCAGAGGAACTTTTCTAACAATTTCTCCCTATAAGTGACCCAAGTTTTTTGACTTCACAACTTTATTGCATAATAATTTTAAAAAAAAAATCTCAATCTTTTTAAGGTCATAGCAACATGCTTTGATAGCATCTTCCTAACTACAATTGGAAGAAGACAATGCATCAATAAGCGTGCATTATGACTCTTATACCCCACAATTTTCTTCTTTTTTACATTCACATATTTAGAAATATTAGATGCATAACCCTAAGGAAGTTTGGAACTATTTATAATAGTGTAAAACATGGCTTTCTCCTCTAGTGTCATTAAATAATATGCTTTAGACAGATAAATGTGTTGACAATTATTAGAAATAATAGGTTAAAACTCTTTTCTTATCCCTATGTCCTGTAAATCAAAATCAGCTTTTGCATGATTCTTTGTTTTACTAGGAATGTCAAGGATTGTCCTAAGAATGTTGTCACAAATGTTCTTCTCTATATGCATCACATCTAAATTGTGTCAACATTTATTACTCTCCCAATATGGCAAACAAAAGAATATAAACTTTTTCTTCCATGAACCATCAAAAATTCTTTTGGTTTTTCCTAAATTGATTATCAAAGTTAGACAACTTTGTTACAATCTCTAACCTAACAAAGGTATTGAAGCATCTCTCAAGTCTATCTTGCCATTGAAAGATTTTTCATCTCTTTTCCAAAGGTGTTTAGCATCTAAGAACCTACAATGGTCCATATAACATGTTTTCCTACTATGATACAAATATTTAAAAGAAGTATCATAATTATATGTAAGGCATGTTAGCTTTCCCTTTGTACTCCACCCCAATAACATTGCATATGCTAGAAAATCACTAACAGTCCATAAAAAGGTTATGTGCATTTGAAAAGACTACTTATTACATGCATTATATGTCTACAAACCATACTCTCAAAACTCCTTCAATTCTTTAATTAATGGTTATAAAAATACATTAATCTCTTTCCCGAGTGAATTAGGGCCAAGAATGATCATACTAAGCATCATATATTTTGGTTTCATATAGAGCCATGGTGCTAGATTATAATTAATGAGCATAACTAGCCATGTGCTATGTGTAATGCCCATGGTTCAAAATGGATTAAATCCATCACTAGCCAAACCTAATCTTACATTTCAAGGTTCCTTTGGAAAAAATGATGCAACATATCAAAATATTTCTAAGCTTCACCATTAATAAGATGTCTCATGTTACCATCTGTAGATTGATGTTTTACATGTCAAACCATATTATTAGCTTTTTTTAGGCAAATGAAAAGTCTTTGGAGTCTAGATTTTACAAGGAAATATCTTAAAATTGTAACTAGCACACGATAAACCTTTAAGGATGCATTAGAAATTTCATTCCCTTCAACTTCCTTTATGTTTTTCCACCTAGCAACCCTACATATGTGACAGCTTTTTACCTCTTCATGTTTGTCCCAAAAAAGCATACAATCATTAGGACATGCATGAATTTTTTTGTATTTAAGTCCTAGTCCTAGTTCTTTCACCATAATTTTAGCTTTATAAAATGAACTAAGAACCTTAGCATCACAGAATGCCTCCTTGATTAATTCTAACATATCTTCAAATGTTGCATTACTCAAATCTTAAAGACTTTTAAAAAAATATAATCAAATTGTAAATAAAAGCCTCAAGGAGGTCTTATAGTCAGGGTATAATTCTTATTGCCCTTCATTAACTAACTTGTAAAACTTTTTTACTTGTTCACTAAGACTCTCCCCAACATTACTAAAATATGTTAGTTCCTCACATCCCTAAAGGTGTCATTTAAAATTCCATCAATATCATCATTTTGATCAACTTCAATTTTAGCATCATTTATTACCCTATTTAATTGTGGTCCCTTACCATAGAAAATTCATATCTTATAATCCTACATGAACTCCTAAACAACTAAATATTCATAAACCATAGCTCTAAAGTACCAATAATGACAACAACATTTTCTATAAGGGTAAGATATCTCATCTCTTTCAACAGATGTAAAAAAAAGCCTTATTTAGGAAACCTTCAATCCCAATTAAGTATTCATTACTCAATCTATCAAAATTCGTCCATCTTCTATCTTTTATGTTGATCAAGCAATCTTCAATCAAACATCTAAATAGAAGAAAGTGAAAGTAGGAAAAAGGAAAAAAAAAAAAAGAATAAGATAAAAATTTTATTATATGGCAAAAATTGTAGACTTTATAAGTAGTGACATAAACGTAAATGTAAATTATTTTTATATTATATACATTGCATTTAATATTATATGAGTAATATTTTATATAATATATAAAAGATTTATAGTAAAATAATACAAAATTATGAAAATTTTATATATATTACATAAGAAGGCATCAATATTTTGTATATTTTATAAAATTATGTTGGGTTCATTTATATTTATAAGATTATGTGTCCATATAATCCTTGTTAAGAAAGAAAGGTAGAACTTTGATATGGGTTTGTTTTCTTTTTCACTCATGGATACATCCAAACAAAAGGAAAAATAAAAAAGAAGAAAAAAAGATTTAGAAACTTTTAAACAAAACTAAATTCTATTAATTTAATTCTATTTTAATTAAAATTTATAGTATATGATGTGGAGAGAATAGAATTGGTACAATTAAAATACAAGAAAATAAAATTATTTAAACAAAAGTAAATTTTAGGCCTACGCATTAAATTAAGTATTAATTTAATTCTCTTTAATATATATATATATAATTCTTGTGTAATTTTTTATTTTTTATTCTTATGTTTTTAACTCATACATTCCTGCATTGGTAAATTCAACAAGTTACTTTAGGTAACTATATCAACTTCTTTCAGCCAAAATTTTCCCTTCACACATAAGAGTCCTTAACAACCAAAATATATTAAATTTTATGTTGTTATTCTTTGTCCTAATTGCTGAATTGCTAGGTAGCTATTAGGGACACTAACTCTATAGTGCTTACATGTGAAGGACATGTATGGACCTAGGGCAACCATGGCCTCCTAGAGACATGTAAAATTTCCATGACTTCCAATCCAATTTGCATGCACCTCTTATTCTTATCCATATTGTCATCCTTATGGCATACAATTCTCATAATATGG
The DNA here is from genome assembly GCA_037832385.1 of Rhizophora apiculata. Taxonomy (NCBI): domain Eukaryota; kingdom Viridiplantae; phylum Streptophyta; class Magnoliopsida; order Malpighiales; family Rhizophoraceae; genus Rhizophora; species Rhizophora apiculata. The sequence goes on along the minus strand of CM075439.1, from coordinate 7,779,120 downwards.
CTCTACCTTTGTCTCACATTTTCTCCTTTTACCTGCAAAAAATAGATATCATTCCTTGTTTATGTACAAAGCTTTGATAGGGTAAGACTTATTGTAGTCAGAGCCTTTCATAATTTGGCTCTTTAAGAAGGTGAAACTTTATGGGCTTGTAGTCATAGCTTGGAACTAGAGACACTCAACCAAGATCATAGCCTATCCTTGTCTAAGGGCTCTTTGGTCTCACTTTGGTTTGTGTTGCATTATTAGACTCCTTATTGTTTAAGGAACTAGGCAACATGATCAACAAGGGAGCATACAAAAAATACAAATCAAAGTTTGATTTGAAGAAAGGGAAGGAGAAGGAGCCCTTAACTCGACAATGACAAGGTAAACAATTGGAAATGAAAAAGTTGGAAGTTGGTGGAAAATGGAAGTCGATGGATATGACAACAAGGCAAACAACTAGAAATGGAATAGGATGGAAAATGAAACCGTTTTTGTTATAAAAAAAAAAAGATTTATTTTAACAAAGAAATTTTCATTTAAAAAAAATAGGTAATGGTTCTAGACCGCCACCTTATACCTTTATTTCAAGAGGAATAAACAGTAGTTTAGAACTGCTACCTTAACCCCTTAATTTTTTTAAAAATAAAATTAGACAGTGATCCTATTCTTTTTTCAGAAAAAAAAAATAGTTCAAAATCATTATCTTATCCCTTTATTTTCAAAAGGAATAGATAATGGTTTAAAATCACTATCTTAGCCCCTTATTTTTAAAACAAAAAAAAAAAAAAGAGATTGGCAATAGTTTAATACCACTACCTTATCCCTTTATTTAAAAAAATAAAAAAAGGAAATTATGCAGCAATTTTATACTGCTGCCTTATTGCTTTTTAAAAAATATAAATATATGCAATAATTCAAGACTCTTGCTTAAACATTTATAACCACTTTCCTTTTCTTAAGAAAATGAAACAATTTTGAACTATTGCCTAAGTCAACTATTACTACAATAAATTTACATAGTGGTTATTGGTGTTGTTTTAGGAATTTTACACAATAGTTTATAATCGCTACATAAAAACCATTATCATAACCATTTGGTAGTGATAACCCAAGTTTCTGTGGTAGAAACCAATCAAAAAACAAAAATCTTTATTAAGTTCTCATCGGCTAAAGCTAGTTTTAATGACAAAATTTCACAAAAAAAAAAAAAAAGGCATTAATAGACTAAATTGCCTTTCTTTATATGGAAACAAAAACTTCACTTTTACCATATGAGACTCCAACTCTTTCTCATTCTACTTGCTAGATTGTGCAAGATGTGAGATAATAAACATGAAGTAGAATATATACATGCTTAAAATATAAAGCGAGAGATCGCCAATTCCAATTCAAAATCTTCTTCATAAGCTAGCTATATCATGTCAATGTGCTCAAGCAATTCTTGTTCAAATGTCTTCATTTCTTTCACTTTGGCCATCAATAAACCATGCTCATAATTTATATTTCTAACATACATAGGATCATCCAAAAGTCTTCACTTATTCAACTCTACAGATAATAGGTCCAACTAACTATCAACTTTCTCCATTGCTAACACAAACAATAAGGTAAAAATTCATATCAAAGAGGTTTTGTTTTCAAAAAAAAAATAGAAAAAGATAAATTTTGACTTATTACCATAAAATTAAATGCAATGCAAAACAATCAATGACTCAAATTCAAACTTTATATACCACATTTGACCACAAAAATATCTTTTCAATGCTAATTAACAATTTGGGTTTAAAATTGAACTTAAGTTCACACCCACAAATGCTTCTTGATGACTTGGATAGATTGATTAATAGTAGTAGCATGACTCTTCCAATTGCTCTTGCTTTCATAAAAAAATCTTCAATTATTAGTAACAATTCCATCAATGGTTGATTCATCAGAGGTTAATATTTTTATAGCTACTTGATTGCTCAAGCAAGCAAAAACATCCTAAATGGCATTGACCCTCATTATAACTATATGAAATTATGACCCTTAAAATCAAAACTAGAGCAATTCCAAAAAATTTCCTTTTCAAAACATCATTTTTAGATATCAAAAAAAAAACATCTTTCTTCCTCAAAGGAAAAAAATGAAAACATCTTAACTATGCCAAATGAGAAAAAAAAAAAAAAAAAAGATAAGTCTTAATGGACCAAACCAACATTAATCTCTTGTAAATTGTAATTGGGTTCATTCAAGCCCATGCACAATGTGACATCATTAGACCAACACTACCATTAAACATAGTCCAAAATTTTCCTTTCTTTTAACAACTAGTTAATAACAAACATGCATCAAAATGGATTATTAAATATTTTTCTTACATTTTCCAAAATTATTTACTACAATCCAACAAAAATATACATCATCATGAAAAATCATGATAGAATATATGCCATAGATTTTGCTTACTAACTATAAAAATAGGCACTTGGAGTATCAACTTTTGACTACATTGCTTTATTTTTGGTGTTAATCTTCACAAGGTGTTCATCTCTCATTTGAATAATAAGAATAAACCTATCTTACATGGTGTAGAGCAAGTGATGAATTCTTTTTATGTGAGAATTGAAACTTGTAAGCAAGGAAAAGATAATATGTTTATGATTTGGTTTGTAAGGACTAGAGATAGATCTCTAAGGCTAAAACTAAAAGGTTAGGTGACTCTACCCTTAAACTTATTGTTGTAATTATCTTTAAAGTTGCCCGTATGTTGAGATAAATATCAAATATTAATTTATAAGGCTATAATTAAAGCGATAATGACATATGGATATGGATTTGACTTTCTGTGTGGATCAGCCATATGTACCCATAGATTCAAGTACAATAACTAAAAAAGCTGCTTATGATAAGTGGGAGCAACCTAATTATTTGAGCTTAATGTTCATTAAGTCCCACATCAATAAAAGCATTAGGGTTTCTATTCCTCGCAAAGATATGGCCAAGGATTTCATAAAAATCATTGAGGAACAATTTGTAAAATTTGATAAGGCATTGCCTAACACTCTAATGAAGAAATTATTAGGAAAAGAAATTTTAATAGTTTTATAAATATACATGGGTCAACATAGAGGTTTTACTGCCAATTAAGAGAGTCATAAGGTATACAAACTTTAAAAACCCATATATTGGGCCAAATAGGTCTCTTGATAGTGATATAAAAAATTTTACACTATCATAATCTTATATGGTTTTACATAGAATAGTGTAAATTAGTGTATATAGCTTAAGATTAATGGGAGTAAGTATATTATTTTAGTGTTGTATATGGATGATATTTTATTTGCTTAATGATTTAGAGTTGTTGCATAAAACAAAGGAATTTTTCTCTCAAAATTTTGAAATGAAGAATATAAGTGAAACATTGAAAAGTTTTAAAGAAATTTAGGATGGATAATTGCTCTTCCACTATAGCATCAAAAGTCAAAGCGGACAAATTAAATCTTGCATAATGTCCTCAAAATGAATTGGACTGTAATGAAATAAAGTGTATATCATATGCATCAACAAATGGTAGTCTTATGTATTTATAGTCTACATTAAACCTGACATTGCATTTGCAATAAGAACGTTAGGAAGATATTAAAGTAATCTTGAGCAAAAATATTGGAAAACTACCAAAAAGGTTATGAGTTATCTACAAAGAACAAAGAATTATAGACTTACTTATGGCCACTTTGACTATTTAGAGGTTATTAGGTATCTAGATGTTGATTTCATTACTTATGTAGACTACAAAAAGTCTACTATAAGATACATTTTTATACTTACTAAAGGTGTTGTATCTTGAAGAAGCATCAAGTAGATTGTTATTACTTCTTCCATTATAAAAGAAAAATTTATTATGTACAATGAGACTATAGCACAGGCTTTATAGTTGGGGAATTTTATCACAAGACTAGAAGTGGTAGATTTTATATTGCAATAATTTAGCTACAATATTCTTTTCAAAGAATAATAAAAATAAAAGTAACACCAAGCATATCAATATAAAATTTTTAACTGTTAGAGATTATGTTAAAAAGCAAGCAATTATAATATAACACATTAATGCTGAACTTATGGTTGCTAAATATATGGCCAAAGGATTATTAATAAAGTCATATAGAGATCATATTGAACATATTAGACTTGTTAGTTTTATTTTAGTTTTATCTTAGATTTTTTTTTTCTTTTTTTGGCATTTTGAAGATCTTTTTGTCATTTGCAAATAAAAATTTATTTTGTGGATGTAAAAATTGTTTGCATCAATTTTATTTAGGGTCTAAACAAATTAAGGCCAAAAATTTTTCCATTCAATAAAGTCATACCTCAATAAAGTACTTGATTAGAAATTCCCTAGCATTATCATACATGGAAATAAATGTTTTCAAGAGCGTAACATAACTACCATGATCCATGTATAGAAATTTTTAATTAAACAAACTACAATTTTAGACTAGCTAGTATGGGTAGTTTAAGTCATAGCTATGAACATGTATATCACTTATTTGGAATCATACAAGCTAAGTGGGAAAATATTGAAATTATTCTTAAGGTTGTCCACATGATTAGAGATAAATATTAGATATTTATTATTGAGGTGATAATTAAAATAATAATGACCTACTTATTTATATTTCTTAAAGTTAGCTAATTTAAGCTTAAACTAGTTGCAAATAGTTACTTTATTGGGAGGAAATTTTATAGTCTTTAGTCTAGCCTAACCATTAAAAGAAAAGCATATGATCCATCAATATACACTTCTAAAAATTATCAAGTTATAAATTAGAAGACTTAATCAATAACACAATAATTTCTTTATTTTGTGATTATAGGTCTATATTTTATTGATCAATATAACTGAAAGTACATTTTTTACTCAATTTAATTACAGCTTATCGTTATTACATTCTTACACATATGACTAAAGACACAATATATTTATGTTGATGGCTGTAAAATTAGACTTAGTTATAGGGTTATGACTGACCTACCTAACTCAAATTGTCCATCTAATAAGAGGACTTAGGTTTAAATTCCTATTTTCATCCTTGCCTATCAATAGGCTAGCCTATATATGATTAACTTAGGCATGGGTTATAAGCTTGGGTTGAGCTCGATCCACTTGATAATTAAATTGATCTTGGTTATAGCCAAGCGATGATTCACTTGTGGTCTTGCCCTTTGCCAAGGGTTCAAATCTATGTATGCAATAATTTTAAATATATTATGATTTTACATTATAAGAAGGACATTGGCATGTCTCAACCTAAGGTGTAAATGAATCAAGTCAAGTTGAATTTTAGCATTTTCATATTTGACTCATTAACATTTTAATCAAATTTGATTCAAACTTCAATATTTGAATTCAAGCTTGGCTTGATATGATTAAAGTAAGCTTGGGTCCATCTCATTTATTTTATTCAAAATCAAACTTGATACTAAGATTAACTTGTTTCTAAACTAAACTCAACTCAATTAGTATATATGTAAAAGTTTTGTTCTTTTATGTGCCTATTTTGAGTCTAAAATAAGACACAACAAACAAATCTTAAATGAGTTTTTAAAACGAGTTTATATTAATGCTTAAATAAACCTATATTAAGATAATGCTTAAAAAATTATTTACAAATATAAACAAATCAAATAATTTATTATTATTAAAGCTCAAACTCATTTTAAATGAGCTTTCAAAATAGGTTCAAAAATTGTTTGTTTATAATATTAGACAAGTTTGCATGAGTTTTTATTAAAATGAACCGTCGAACTTGTAGTAAATATATCAATTCATTAATATCTTTTATATCAAACCATATATTTTAAGTTAAAATTTCAATAATTAAATTAATCATCAAATCAAAAAATAAAAAAAATTAAAATTTAATCAATTTAATTAATTTAACCAAATTTGAATTAGTATTTAATATATAAAATATAATTTTATATAAAAATATCAATTTATATATATTATAATATTATATTTAAAATATTTAATTATAAAAAATTTAAAATTTAACATATAATAATATTAAAAATTTAATTAATATATTATATTTATGATAAAAAATTTAAAATAAATAAATTAAATAAAAAATATATTATAATTTATATATTTTTACTTTATAATATTTATTTTAAAAAAATATTTTAATATAAAAATATAATTTAAATTGAAAAAATAAATATAAAATATAATGTATATTAATAAATAAGATAAATGTTACTTAAATTTTTTAAAACAGAAAATGACAAACTAAATATATATTTATTCTAACGTGGAGACGTGGCACAGTAGCAGCACCTCTTAGATCTTGCAGTCCTCTTGGGTCCGACGGCTTTTGCGACCAATTTTAATCGTTGGATTTTCCCCACTCTAAGGCGACATGGCTTTGACAATGTGCCACATTGCCGAGCATAAATTGACCAAAATAAAAAATTAGATATAATTCATTAATTTATAATTTAATTAATGAATTTACTAAATTTTTTATTGATTTGATCAACCAATAATTTTTAAGAGTAACTAAATAAGAAATTAAATTATTTTTTAATTTTATAAATCAATCCGTTTAATATAATTATTTTTCAATAATGTGTCATATCCTCGAATTGAACCAAAAATAATTAGATATAGTTCATCAATTTACACTTAAACTAACCAGCTCACTCAATTTTTCACCAATTGAATCAATAAACGGTTTTTTAAGAGTAGCCAAATAAGAGGGGTTTAAGATTAATCAAAATAGGAAAACATTGGTTTAAGCTCGAAAGGATGAAGCTCCAACTGCTAGTGCACCTACCTGTGTTGATAGGGGGCCAGGCTTGGGCTCAAGAAATTTTAATAAGGCTAAATTTGGGCTTACATTTTATAGCCTATGGTCGGTGGGGCGGGTCCTGGGTCAACTAAAATTTTGTTAATTTCATGTCTGGGCCAACCCAACCCGAGAATTGAAGAGGTCCACATAAAATACATTGAAATCAAAGAAGCGTTGACCAGGTGAGAGTGAGAGACATGTTTCTTGGTTTATAATTCTCTTTTTTTTTTTTTTTTTTTCAAAAAATAATCGGGAAAGTATAAGTAGGACCCTACAATCTTACTAGGAAATGTACACTCATTGGAAGAACAAACCCTGTAAACATACATTTAACTCGCAGACATCAGCGTCATGTTGTAATTTTGAATTAATCCTATAAGACTACTTAGTACCAGTGAACTCCTAATTTCCCAGGACAAAAGATGTTGCTAAATTCCATTATGGCCTTGCAACACAAGCATGCACAATGCCCGACCTTATCAAATAGAACATATCAAATATTTTTTCTTCCTTTTAATGTTGACAATAGAAGAAAATTATGCCATACTAAACGCGATACGATAACATAAAACTATGAGCGAGTATACAACAAAATTGCCTATAGAATAGTAGGTCTTGTATTACTGGGAACTTAAAATGTACACACCTGAAAATGAACTACAGCACCTTCCAATTCATGATGGATTTGACTTCAGGAAATTGTATGCACAGAAACAATTTGCTGTCAGATTGCAATCTCTGACAAAAAATTATTGTCGCTGAGAAGAAGGCTTCCTCTCATGTTGCATTCTCGTCTTGTCAGATTTGTTGTTGAGTTGCAAAACTATGGTAAAAATTGTTGGCCTGCAAAAAACCAATTGAAATCGGTAAAGGAGATGAAGAGTTTGAATAATTACATCTTAAAATATAAGTGACAGTCCTTTCATTCAGAATAACTCCATCTCTTCAAACAGACTGTTAATGTAAACACATGAACCGTTAAGTGCTCATGAAGGCTTAAGGATGAAAAACAAATCCAAGTTTCCTGCAGCCAGAATAGAATTGCATCATGGGACACCTAGGAGCTCATTGCATGGACCGTAAAATGGTTCATTGCATATTCATCATATGTTTATGAAGCTTTATACTCTTTTCTCAAAATGTGTGTTTGGCCAGCATCTGAAAGTCTTCAATATGAGGGTTCCGAAATTTAGTTAACCCATGTTTACCAACTCCAGCAGAAGGAATCTTACTATCAGTATTCAGTGGTCATTTCTTTGGCTGTGGCCCTGTTTTCAATTCCATTAAAGATAAACAATTTTATTTCAATATCAGAAAAAAAAAAAAAAATGATTTCAGTATCAGAAAAATCATCACACATCTCAGTTTTAATTTATTTCTTAGATTTAAGAGAAATAATGAAGCACCTATTTGACTGAGCAAAAGATGACTAATTCCATGGTTGTGACAAGGAGACTGCCGGAATTGATGCCTCCACCCCTTTTTTACCATGTATAGCAGATTTAAGTACATTGTACTGCTCACACACAGAATTATACAGACTCTGTGTGTATGCATCCTTAACCTGTTTCAAAAAAACCAGCTCACTTAGAAACACTCGGAGGTCAGCATTGAAGTTCACAAAGTTCTTCCCCAAGAATCAAGAATTCTAAGATCAGAAAACTCCACATCAAGGGATATAACTTTGAGAATATCAATAACAGAATAATTACTGCTTAAAAATGGTTTAAAAAAAAATTCAAAGAGGACCGCACACAAGAAAAAAAGAGTTGAAAAAGGCAGAAGGAATAAGAAATGAAAAGAACCATATGTGATCCTGCATGATCAGTATCCTGCTCCAATAGCACATTAAAAATTTCTTATGAACCAAAATATGTTGAATTTTAAGCTTTAATCACCCACTTATAGTACTATATTAAAAGACATAATCACCAAAGAAATTATCTACAAAATCTGTTGAAAGATACTTACAAAAACCAGCCTCTGGGTTTATCAATCTTCTGAACAAGACCCTATACCATGCTGGTTGACTTAAAAAACAGATGTTCATTTAACCCAATAAGAACCTGTTGACCCTGACATTTGGACAGAAACTCAACCACTAAGTCTGGCCAGGATTTTTTTATCCCACTTCAAAATGTTACAGACAATAGCACATCAGTGCAGGGCTTGGATTCTTGATCAAAACATTTTGAATACTGACCCCAGCATCTTTCTGTCCAATCAAAGGCTGTTTTTGTGTACAGTTACTTGCAATTCACGTCATGAAAATAGTTGTTCTAGTTTGAAGCTTACAAATTGTGTTGTTTTTATTGAGTGGTTGGTTAAGGTGCAAAAAATATGAAGGTCATTTGATTATTGATCATAATACAAATTCCCAGGATCCGGTTGCAATCGACAGGAAGCATGGACTGGAAAATTTTTAACTGTGAAACCAAAGGGGAATGAAATGTGCTCTTGTATTGATCAGTGATTCCAAAGAATCTTGCGGGAAGTACATTGCTTCTTCTCTCATATATTGTTTCTTCTCAGAAAACGAGTAAATTTGATGGATTTCTGTTTGAAATAGTCTTGGTTTGTGAGTTATTTTTTTTTTACAAAGATAATAGAAGTTACTTATTACTCTCAGGCATGTATGACCACTGTATTTATAATGACCAACCTCTTCAGGATTTCCACAAGCACCAGCAACTTCAGTGAAGCTGACTTCTGGTGCCACTGATAATCCAGTCCCATTAAAGGAGACTACTCTTTTCTCTCCAATTTCCTTTTCAACCTGATGATTGAGATGAAATCAATAAAGGAAACATATTATAACAGGAGAATAAAGGAATTAGGTCCCACAAGATATACCTGCTTTGGAGGGGGCATTATGTCATAACAGAATAATGCTAATGGAAAAATATGACCTGGAGCACCAGAATGTTCAACAAGCCTTCGCATGTTGTCCACCGAAGTAGAATCAAAGTGTGCCTGCTCCACTCATAACAGTATGAAGGAGTACAAAACATTGCCAAAATGAATATAGCACTCAATAGTGACAATATTAACATATTAAGCCTATGTAACCATCTTCAACAATGCCATAGTAGACTAGACACCAGCATGGAAGAAGGTGCTAAAATATTAACAGTCATCAAAAACAGAAAACCAATTCTTGTGAAAAGATATGGTACACTAAAGTAATTGACCTGTAGGCTAGACAACTAAATTGAAAAAATTATGACAGTTGTGTCCAAACTACAACTTTATATAGAACATATACCTTCTCTTCCTTCCAGGTTAGTATATTTTCTAATAGTACATGTTTCAGTAATAATCTTTAGAAGAGCCCATGACTTCATGTTTCACTGCAGTATGGGTGTTTTCTTCTAACTCAACGTTATAAAGTAAATGACTACTGTTCTACTTAAATGTGCCCTAGAGGACTCTCTACAACCAACTCACAGCTATAACAACCTATGAGGTAGTGTTTGATTTCTGCTAAAGATTTATTATTTTCTCTACAATACTTCTAGAGGAATTTAGCAGTCCATGAGAATATGTTGTACAAAAGAATCTAGCTCCAATATTCCCACAAAAAATGATGACTATGAGCAAAACTTTCCTGAATTTCAGAATTTCAGAAATAAATGCAAGGTTGACATGAATTTACAACGTCTCTCTTCTCATTCACCTTCCTCTAGAAAAAGGGGAAACAGAGAATAAAGGTAAAAGAACTTACTGGAACCCATTCTCCAGTCATTGAATCTGGGCGATCCCTACCACCACTTGGTGCAATCCACACTATTTGTGACCCATTCCTGCATTATACATTAAATGTTCGCATCATGCAACATCAAAATGAATTATAAAGTTAAGATATCCATCCATAAAAAAATTATAATCTCTCAAGAAAAACATAGATTTGAGGTGAAGCATATCACATCACATGCATGTGTTAATGATAGCAAGTTTCTTTGCATCTACAAGAGCTTACAAGACAATAAATCAAGGTTCAGGATTGACAAATGATTAGATACTTGTTGAAGCCATTGATCATTAAATTTTAAAATAAAAGGAAAACCAAACAACATTTTTGGGCTAGCTTTCACAACCAACAGATGATCATCTAAACTTTTTTTACAAAGATCTTTTATAAGATAGACAAAAAAATCACCAGATAATATGGGATAAAGAATATACAATATAGTAAGTACTGCTGGACAATAAATATCAACCACCAACTAAAGCCCCTTTACTAGGTTGAGATGGTTAAGAACAATGTTATACTGTGACTTGGAAGAGATGATATTAAGCCCTGTTGGGAACTCCAGTAATCTAATCCGAACTCAATGCTTACTCACATTTTCTACATATCTTTTTCCATAGACTGATAGGGAAAAAAGAAAAAAAAAGGCCTGCAAAGTTAAGTAAAATAGCCGTACAAAGAAGCTTCACTTGAAGCACATAAACACCTCTAAGTGTCCTCTTTCCCTCTATTATATTTTCCTCCCTCTATCTTATTATTCTTTCTCTCTTTTTTTTTTTTTTCCAAAATTCTACTTGAAGAGCCTCCTTGGGAAGCATTTTTCAAAATTTGAATACCGAACAAGCAATGGGAAATGAGAGATAAAGTCAGTAGGTGTCATTCTTGAACAAAGTCATGGGGTGACACAATGATGTTTTCAGCACAAATAGACTAACAGATTTTTAGTGATTTTTTGGAGTTACCATAATCAACATCAATAGTCAGTACAGAAACAAGTTCAAGTAATTGACTATATTTGTCCACAAAAACTCACTCTGATGTTTACATCAAGATCCATCCTGAGAGGTTAATATTCTCTAATCCATTGCCTGTCCCAAAAGAGGTCAAAGGACAACAAGCCTGACCTCAATCCTTATTTGTATTTAATCAAACTTTGTTTTGCTGAGATGCTTGTAGATATTTTCTATTAAAGAGAAGACAACAGGGAAAAGGAGTTTATAAAAGAGAGCAAAACTGTAAAAGTCAGTGGTTCACTTTCCAAATCTGTTTCTGCATGTGTAGATACATTACTCTGCTAATAGCCAAGATAGCAACATAAATATGTCCTGAATGTCATACAAGACACTTCAAATTCAAGATTTCAGCCAGTAATTTAAGAACATGTAGTTGAGATACCTGAGAAGAGAGGCCATCTCCTTCAAACTTCGTATGTTTGCTTTTTTCTTCATCTCAGCAAGCTTGGGAACATCAAACATGTGCTTTTTTGAGTATACACAAATAAGATTCCTGAAGAAGTTCCACTGTTAAAAAGGGCATAATCAACAATCATTAATAAACAGATCCAAAGCTTTATCAGCACCTTCCAATGCTGAAAGGCTTGCAAAGAGGGTCTGTTAAAACTCTATCCCCCGCTACATAAACCTGCAATATACCATCGTTGTCCAAGCATTTAAAAAGAAGCTGATGACAATGGCTAAAAATAAAAATATCAATTATTCATCATATTCACCAAGTTCTCAGCAAGATTGGGATTGGATTTCTCAAGCAACAAAGCAATGACAGCTGGGTCCGCTTCAGTTTGGTGGTTTGACATCAAGACAACATTATGACCCTGCAATTAAGAATCAGAGAGGAATTAAACATCTCATTCAAAAATTCTTTCTTACCATGTTCAGACATCACTGGGACACCTAAATTGGAAACAATAGACAGCCCAGAGAAAGCATTTTAGACATTACCATCTCTTTAATCGTAAGATGGCCAGACACTAAATACATCTGTATGCTGTGTGCCAGATAATTTCTGTCCCTACCATACATACTTCTCACAACATTTGCTGAGTTACAATTTAAGGCAAATAGTCAGAGAACAAACATCAGGCGCAAAGTCACAGATAGCATATCTTAGCCCACAGCAGACTGCTTATCCTCAAATATCTAAGAGGGCCTTCAAAGCAGTTGGTGGCTATGTCATTATTGAATACCCAGTTTACTGCTTTTGAAAATTATCCATGCAGGGCAGATTAATTACAGTCTATCATGCAGAGCATCACTAACATGTTCCATAATGATGATTTGAGTAAAATCAATTGCAACATTCAAAATAGTTACCAACCACCAGCAACTGTTTACAATATGGATAAGGAAGAATATTATTCATTGTTTGCAGTTTGAGGCCATAAATTTACAAAATGAGGTCTGTTCTTTAAGAAATCTCTAATATTGAGTGCAAGAAGAACTACTTAAACTTAATACAAAGAATAAAACAGATGGGAGAGGGTGCTTAGATGGCTATGTAGAATATCAAGGTGCCACAAATTATTAGTTTGGCAAGGCTCCCAATGCAGCTCAAAGTTGGAGGAGAAGATACATTTCCACAGCAATCATATTGATCATACTGATAGAAAGGGATTGAAGAATTTTATAGTTTAAATTCCTCTTCTGTATGAATTTTTGATTTTTGGGCAAGGTAAGATGGAAATGTATATCATGTGAACCTTTTACTTTTATAATCAGGTTCTTTAGCAGATAATCATAATATTAGTCATGTCTGCATCCTACAAATGCACAGAGGAGACAAGTACCCTTCATAGTGTCTTCATGAAACATATCTGTATTTTCAGGTGTCAGGAAAGAGGCAGAGACGTTTGAAACAACCCCCCTTGGCTCCCCCGCCACCCCGCCCCCAAAAACAAAAAAAAGAAACTTCAGTGAACCAGACAAAAAGGTAGCCATAAATGTTAGGCATGCAATCGGCATGCAGTGAATATACACTTAAAGAGCAAAACATTTTATAGTCATTATTGTGGCCACCTGCACAATAAAATCTATCAAGCATGATATATGTGGTTTTGCTGATGCTACACTTCAAAGCTCAAGCTTAAGTTCTTCCCAAGTAGGAGAGACTGATGGAATCAGCAAAAATAATTCCAAGGGATATTTCAATAAATTGTTAGATTTTTAATCTAGAAGACTTATCTGGTCTTGTTATATAATATCATATATGGTATTTTATTTTTAACAGGATATATGATTTTATTTTTCTTCAAGAAACATATGGGTATGTGGAGTCTTAATTATGATATATGTTGTCCCTCAGGGGACACCCTAGTGGTTAAAATCTTAGACTTTCATCATCAAGGTCTCAAGTTCTAGTCCAAGGAAAGGGGTATGGGGTTCATGGGAATGGGGAGAGCCACCTGCATTGTGTAACTCACAACCGAATGTTCCTCCTAATAAACCAAAAAAATATATGTTATTAGTTGAAAGACTTCAAACTAATAAGGATTGTCACTTTGGGTAACAATATTGAATGAGATTAGATCCTTTCCCTCTTCTTTTCTGGTCTCCTCTTCAGCCCTTCTTTCTTATATTCATCTAGCTCACTTAATTCCTCCCTTTTTTCCATGCCACAAGGACTGGTAGAGAATCCCAATTAAATGGAGGCATAGACTTCAAACAGCTGATAATTTCGACTCCAAAGGTTCAAAGTTTCTTTTTAGAAAGCATTGCCATAAGCCGGCAGCTGTACCACAACAAGATAACTGATAGACTATGTCTAGCCTTGATCCAAAATAAAGAATGTCACGAGATTCTGTTAAAGGCTAAGCTTCTCATTAGGTTCCTAGGGAAAAAGGGGAAAATTTTTCTTGAAGCGTGCTGAATCATTTGAAATAGAAATTATCAAAGAACCTAAAAAGCTGACAGCTGATTTTATTACTATCAATAGTCACCAACTCTTATGGACAATAAGTTTTATAATGCCTAGAATTCAAGAAATGTTTTAACTTGTAAATCCAAACGAGCTCATCTTCTACTTTTGCTCTTTTTCTTAATCCCTTTCTCTGTGTGAAACAATAGCAGCCTTTAGTAGCATTCAACGTAAAAACTAATGAACGAAGGTTGGACTGAAACTATAGCACACATGAGCAAAATCCATTCCAGCCAAAAAAAAGCAGCTACAGCAGAGCCCACCCAAATGTGTCCAGTTCAATATTAAATCTTCATCACAGAAATTTGCTGCTTAGGTTTGGCTTTTCAATCAGGGAAAAAGGACAAAAAATTAAGTCCATTCCAAGATAGCAATGCATACAAACTAAATAAAAGATTATTGAAAAAAAATAATAATTAAAGTTTTCCAATCAGGATATGACTGAAATACTAAATACCTGCTGAAGCTTTTCCTCAATTTCATTGAAAATGAAGATGTTGCCAACAAATGAATTTCTGTGTAACCAAGGGAATGAAAAATAATAACTTAGTCCAAGCACATGAAGGAACGTGAAGCATTGCACTAATGTATTGCATAGACATGAAAATCTCAATTCAGTTGCCCTCATACTTGCCACATGGTTCAACAACCAAAACGCTAGAATGAAGACACATAGTTCTGTGCACATAATATTGAAGCCCTGACCAAAGCAGGATATATTGTCATTATGTTAATTCCCCACTTCAAGAAGAAAGGAAATAAAGATTTGTGGACAGCAGGTAAGAGAGTAGAGATAAAGGCTGATGCCACCGTAGCATTCTTTGAACAAAATGTGACTCAAGTAGAAGAAAACAGCATACTTCCACAAATTATGAATTCAAAACCATGTGCATCTCTCCCCTCCATTGGGAAAGGGGAAGAAAGGTTCTTTTAATTAAACAAAAGATATGGCCAGAAATTTTCTCTCTTAATCCTCCTGTCCAGCACTTGTCACATAAATATATATGAGACATTTCCATGGATGTTCTATATTTGCATCTTGGTTATTTATACATGGTTCATGATAGAATAAAGGCTCCATCCATGTATCATTATAAGCAAATGCAGATGAAAACTCAAAAGCCATTTTAAGAAATAATCATTGATTACATAGAAACAGTTTCCTCTCTTTCCTCCATAAGAAAATTTCAGGACTATCTTTACGCTTAATGTCCAAATTTATCATATTTCCAAGACCATGAAAAGAATGAAATCAAAAGATTCCCTTTAACAAGTGCAAATATGCTCATTTGAGGGTTCTGTCATTTGCAGACAGTTTTCAGCACATACATGCACATCACATGTTTGACATTTTAGGAAGCTTTACACAGACAGCTACAAAATATGTTATTGATATGTAATTGGAGAATATATAAGTTCAGAACTCACTCAAAATCAATTAAGGGGCGAATGTAATTTTGACCAAAGTTGTAGTAGTCAAATGGCTCCCGCAATGCTTTGTGATAAGGTTCAAAGACAAAAGGATCCTGAAAAAAGTTATTGTATTTTTCACATTAATGGTTCAGATATGAAAATGATGTGTAATGTGATAGCATCTTGATGGGGTTTATGCACTCAAAATTACCACCACATCCAAAAATATACGATCCAGTGCAGCAGCCATATTTGACAACACCACCTCTTTTGCATCGGGAATTCCACTTTGCAAAACCTGCAGTGCAAAAGCATGATGCACTCAAGAAAATGAAAATATCCAATCATGAAGTCTCAGGGAAAAACAACCAAACAGAATCTTCTAACTTTACATAGCACAGCAAGATAAAAGTAAACACAGATGCAGTGTTGAGTTCCCAGAGTATCTAGAAAACTTCTATATGATTTAATGAGGTCATTGTACCACTGATCTAGTGAATCAAGTATTTGGCATAATGAAGCAATATGCCCAAATGACACATACAACATGAGGCAAAAAACACAAAATAGAGGAGCAGTAGGACAATAAAAGGCAGAATCAGGAATGTTCCAAACTGACAGACATACAAAAATGCACCTATTGATGACAAATAGGGAGAATTGCTTTTGGAAAATCCATCAAAAACACAAAAAGGTCATTCAGATGCCTTCATCTGGAGTGATAAAGAATTCGTTAACAGATTGT
Organism: Rhizophora apiculata; assembly: GCA_037832385.1. Classification (NCBI taxonomy): domain Eukaryota; kingdom Viridiplantae; phylum Streptophyta; class Magnoliopsida; order Malpighiales; family Rhizophoraceae; genus Rhizophora; species Rhizophora apiculata. Next base: position 7,762,460 of record CM075439.1, on the reverse strand, counting down.
CAAGTTCCAAAGAAATGTTTCTTGGTGCTCATCTATCCAAAGAATCATTTTGCATGTCATTGCTAGTTAATGACCCCAATTCATTTAGATGCCTCCTCTTTTGTTTCTCCTTTTATGGTGGTCTTCTCTAAGGAGCTATCTTGACTTTGGACAATATATTAACAGCATGAGTTATTGCAGCTATTGAAAGGATGCTAATATTGTTACATTCGGCATTGACATTTAGACTTATACTTCAAAGTTCAAGGACTGAAAACTTATCATTAGACAAGGCTGACTTTCCTAAAATGTTCCAGATTTTACAGAAATCGGTAAACAGCATGAAAAGCCATCAGAAGAGGGGAGAACCCAACATATGAACAGTCAATTTCATGTGGTAACATGTTGGCTTTCCTATCTGAAAATTTCTGAGATACTTGTTGACTCATAATATATGGTCCAAATACACGTCATTTCACAACATAATTCCCAATTTTTTTACTGAATGGATAGCATACATCACACAAGGAAACATTAAATGGGAATTGGATGCAATAGATGCAGTGAATTGTAAGCAACAACTTCAGCGTAGATTCCCAATTGTGTGTGTGCACACACACACATAGATACACAAGAATTCCCAAATTCATCCAATACACAATGATATAAACAAGTGCATGTGCTATTAATTCAAAAGTATGACAGTGGCAGGAGAACCTATCATGAGTGCAGAAGAATCCAATTCAAATCAAACAAACAAACAAATATATGTGAGCCAAAGCATTAGTTTTAAGAATATCTCTTTACAGCATTTTTGTAGGTATGATACAATTCTTCCATCCCTGCTGCAACATTTGGGGGCAGCCTTCCTGCTTCTGCTTCATTCTGGATTCCAGACAGCAACTCTGCGGGGACATATTCAGCCCAAGACAAGCAAGCCAGTTATCCAATGGCCAGACGTAAGCCAAATTGTAAGCTGGAAGAATGCCTCCCAGCAAGTGCCAAAAAAAACTATTTATGCAGTTTTATTTCTTTTTTTTTTTTTTTCTCTTTTAGCTTCTTGTCTAGGGAGTAGCAGGAAGAAAAACTACTAATGCAAGGATTAATCAAAGAATTCAGATAAAAATTGACGCAAATGGAAATTTCTGAAGTGACCGAAGATTAACATTATGGAGAATAGACTATTTGGGATTAGTTGCCCTGGAAATTTACATTAAAAATATAGAGTTAAAATTGAGAAAGAAAAAGAAATAAATTCTTGAAAAGAGAAAAAGAAAACAAGCTAGAATAAGCAAACATGCTTGCATTTTCTGAGCAGCCAAACCAACCAAAAGGAAAGAAAGAAAAGGATTGTTCGCGAGTGGAAGCGAGAAAAACAAGAGAAGAGGTGGAGGTTTCAAAAACCTTCTTCAGTAGTGGCATCGAGAAACGTGCAGGGGTGACTTTCCTTCCGGCTCTCCGCAGGGTCCTGCATTTCATTCTTGACGAGGTCGGCCATAGCATTAACGTTGAGAGAGGCGAGGACGCAGGGACAGGTGATGGACCTTTGCACCCTGGATCTGAACCCACGCGTAGCAGCAGCAGCAGCAGCACAAGAAGCAGAAGAAGAAGGAGAAGATGAAGAAGAAGAAAATAACAAAAAAGGGAGCGAAGAAGAAGCAGAGGAAGCAGAAGAAGAAACCCTAAGGCTGAGAAGAGAGAACGAAGATTGAGACGGAGACGCAGAACGCAGGAAGGAGGAAGTTCTTGTAGAGGAGGAGATAAATGTGGAGGGAACCGTGGAACTACCGGTGCTGGTGAGGAACATTTCTCCCCAAAAAATAAGCGAGAGAGCGATAGAAAGAGTGTGAGAGTGAGAAAGAGAGAGCCTATTGCCTACTTTTCTGCTCTGCTGGAATATTTATTCCTTTTCTTTTATTTATTTATTAATTTATTAATTTCTGGCGGACTTTTCGTGGCCTTGCATTGGTTGGATTGCGCCTTTAGAGCGCAGAGCGAGCCCCACGGAGGCATAGTTTATTCAGCTTTCACAGCCTCCATGGGCTTTCTATCTTGCTTAAATTCGTTTAAATCAAAAATTCTAATATAAAAAATATATATATAATAAATATATCAAATACCAATTAAATAAATTTTTATTTTTTATTTATTTTATATATTTAATTTAATTAATTTTATAAATAATATTTATAATTTAAATATTATTAAATTTAAGTAAATTTTTTTATATTAAATATCAGTGGTAATAAACTTAAAATTTATAAATAAAATTTAAATTTAGAGTTATAAAAACGAAAGCACACTAAAATAGCACCGTATTAAGGACTACCAGACTACCATTTCAACTGGCAATTAAAGTAACATGTTTTCACTTCATTTGACCGTGTACTTCCGGGTGAACTGGTCTTAATGAATATAAAATTGGACCTAAGTACATTCTTTATCACAGAAATGCAAAGAAAGGTTAAATACCACGGATTCACACTTTCCGTTAATTTTTTTGTCCATCATAATTTCACACTTTTGTTGTTCCTGACTAAGTTTGATTTACTTTCTAAATTTTTTAGTTTTAAAAATTAATAAATTAATTATAATTTTTTTAAATTAAATTTTAAAATTAAATCACAACAATATAAATAATAATTTTTATCACTAAATTAAAAATAATAATATAATTTTAAAAAAATAATATTCTAAAAAAAATAATTATTATATTATTTTATAATTTTTTATAAATTATGACTTACAAAAATTTTATATATATATATAATATTTTTATTTATATTTTAATAAAAAATATATAAATTATAATTTATTTTATATTAAATTTATTTAATTTAAATTATTTATTTTTATAAATATATAAAAAATATATATATAATTAAATTATTTAAATATAATAATATAAGATATGAAATAATTATATTTTATTTATTAATATTTTTATATATTTATATTAAATATTAATTTTATAAATTTAATTTTATTTAAAATAATTAATTTTTAAATTTTTTTAATTATTAATTTAATTTTTAAAATCTTAGTCTAGCACAACTTGCACAAATTAGGACCCTACGCTCCTCTCGTTGTAAGTATTCGTTACTTTGATTTAATTTTTGTTGATTTAACTTTTGTTGACTTAATTTTAGTATATTCCCCAAACCTTTTATCTCTTAGAATCGAATTGCAGTTGTCTAAGAAATGAACCAAGTGAATTAACATTTATCTATAAATTTCAATGAAATTAAATAATATTTATACATTTTAGAAGGACAAAATTTAGATATAATATTAGATTTTATTTATTATAACTTATACTTTTTAATTAGAATTTATTGAAATAATTTTTTAAAACATAAAAAATAAATTTCATTAATTTAAAATTTATGTAAATCTCGTAAATTAAAAATCTTGTATATTAAGATTTCTTTCTTTTAACATGTATATATCATATAAGATTATAACTTTTATTTTATTTTATTTTATTTTATTTTATTTTATTAGTCTTTTAGATGAAAAAATAAGATTGATATTCATTTTTTTTTTTTAAAAAAACCTATTATATAATGAATTGAGTTGCTCTATTTCAAAAAAAATAAATTTTACGATATTTAATTAAAATTATAAATTTCCCTTAGAATTATATAAAAATAAATATATATTTAGTTTTAATAAATATTTCACTAAAAAATTAAAATAATAATTTATATAATATAAACAAATTATTTGATTATTAAATATTTTAATAATAATTAAAATTTATAATAAATACAATATAAAAAATTTGTTAATTAATAGATCACAACAAACAATGATATAATTATTTTATTTATAATATGTCATGTATCTCTCTCGATTGATTAAATTACTGGCCTTTACTTCGGATAGACATGCTTAATATTGAGAGACTATGCTTTTATGCTTCTTATGTTTAATTTCAAAGTCATTCGTCACCAGATTGCAAATTCTTTGACTCTTTTGTTCCCAAAAAGAAAAGAAAAGAAAAAAATCGTTGGCTCTACCACAGCCAGCTTTTGGCCGATGATATGTGAGATTTATTGAACCGCACCAAAGAAAATGGAAAATTAATGACTTTACCTTTTAATGTATAAATTTATTCCTAATAAAATGTGGCCATAAAATTATTGTTTACGTGTGCATTATGGTATAACTGATTTTGTTACAAATATTTTTATTTTATTATTTTATTTAAAAAATTAATAAAAAAATATTATTTATAAATTAAATAAAATTAGTAAAATTAAAAAATTTCTCCTATTATTAAAGGAACCCATAGAAGAAAAATAAAGCTTACTATAATATAAATACTTATTATAAAAACCCTGACAATGTCTCCCGATTAGCAATCTTTCATAAGCTTCTCCCGATTCATTTAGGCATTTACAGTTGTAAAAACAAAACAACAAATTATTACAAATAAAAAATAAATAAACACATTTTTCATAACAAACATATATCATATTCGAATACATACCGAAACAAATATGCCGCCTTTTATGTATTTGCATGCATATGTGTACAAATGTGTGTACGTATGTGTGTGCGAGAAAATAGAAAAGAGAAAAATGAAAAAAAAAAAGTTTTTGTGGAAAAAGGAGAAAATTAATTATATGATAGAAGAAAAATGATTCAATTGGATTGTAGAGCTGTTAAATGAAAAGAAAGAAAAAATTTATTATATATATAAAGACAATTATGTAAATTATTTTATTAATAAATTTAAAAATTTTATTAATTATAATATATTATAAGAATGGAAGATTAATAATTTTTGTTCAAAATAACTAAAATAAAAGGATTAGTGTGTGTATATATATTAAAAAATTTTAAATAATTATGATGTATTTTGATTAAAATATAAATAGACATTTAATTAAAATATAAATAATTTTAATAAAAAATATATTTTTAAAATAAATTTAAAAATATAAAATATAAAAGATTAATGTTAAGATTTTTTAAATTTTTATCTAACATGGTTAGTTTCATGAAACAAAAATTAAAAAGCAAAAAAATGAAAATTATCGAATTCAAAGTAACTATTAATTAAAACAAATTTGAACTTGTCAAAAGAAACCTCAATTTTGTTGAAAATATGTATTAAATAAAAAGTTTTAAATACTTGAGGTGCAACCACAAGCCCGTGGACAACAGGACAAGCCCCGGGCACGAGCACGAGATTTATATGGCCGGAAACGGACGAACATACGGCTAAGAAGTGCTGATGTGTGACGCTTTGGATTACGTACGCTGCTCGCAACACATGGCACGATGCTGGCTGTTCAACCTCCCAGGTAACTGGCAGTGTAACTCAATAACCTGTACGGGTGTTTAAAATCAACCGACTTGATAATCCAACCTGAATTTTTCTGAAAATTACCCTATTCAAAATGTGTCGTAACATAAAAACAAATGAACTCAAATAATTTAAATTTAAAATAATAAATTTTTTTAATTTGATTAAAAAAATATAATTTTTTATTAAAAATAAATTTATTTTTAGAAAAATATAAAGATTTTATAATTTTATATTATTTATATTTTTATTTATATTTTATTTAAATATAAACAAATTTATTTTATTTTTATATATTATAAAAATAATTATAATTTATTTATTAGATATAATTTTTAATTTATATATATATTAATTATTTTATATAATTATATAATTATACTTTTATTATTTTAAAACTTATATATATATATATATATATATAATGTGTATAATATATAAGTATATTTTTAATATAAATTAATATAAATAATAATATTTTTATAACTTTAATATTTGATAAATTAAAAAAATTAATGAAAAATAATATTTTATTTTTTGAATAGCAACTTGTTAATGTGCAGATCAATCCAAAACCAAGTAACCCAAATTCAAAACAACTTAAAATTAACTAATTTCAAATTGATTCAAATTCAAAATAATTCTAATTTAACACCTCTATTAATAAGTGTTGTTGATTAGCTGACATTTAATTAAGAATTTTCAAATTAATAAATTTAATCAAATATGTGTTGTTTTTGTGGAAAATAAAAATAATTAGCAATTTACATCTTATGGAACTGACATGTACTAGTCAGGTTTGATTCTACTGAATAAAAATGAAAAATTGTAGAAATTAGCTTTTCCATATAGAAATTATATAAATAGCATAATGTTCGAAAATATTCAAGTGGGCGAGACCAACCCTCCAAGAATAAAGACACTTAAATGGATAAGATGCCTTGCTAAAAGTAGGGAAACTCAAGATGACAAGCTGACGTAGTGGAGAAAATACAAGAATAAATGAGATTTTAGTAGTTAGGCACTGATGCATTGGGACATGATGCCTTCTCTTGTTTATTTATGAGATTTTTATAGGCTTTAAACTAAATTTTTTCTTTAAAAGGTAGAATTATATCAGTTTCCAAGCATAGTCAGGCTTTATAAATGTGGAATAAAGATATCTTTGGTCATGTGAACAATTAATTGAAAACACTACAACATGAACAAACAAATTAATACCTTTATTTCATCAAAATCATAATAAGGTATAACACTAGACTTTGTTCTCCTCCAAAATCCTTGTTGAAATTTAGTTAGTTCTTGATGTGATGAAGGAAAAAAATTGATTTTGAACATGGAAACTCTATAAGCAATGGTCTTTGGATTTTGAAATTCAGTTATAACAGTTGTAACTTTATTGTAGTAGCTAGTTGGTGTTTATTGGCAATCTTTGATAACTTGTTATTTTTTTGTGGTTTTGGTTTGGATGTAAGCTCATTCCAAAGCATGGTTTGGGGCTGTTGACTTCCCTTTCACTTGTTATATAAGTAATTAGTAGATTATTTCTTGTTTTGGATAACCAAGTATGGTGTGCATGTTTATTTGACATTAAGCATGGTTGATTATACTTATATACTTTGAAAATTTTGTAAACTTATTACAAATATGTATTAAATGTAAAAAAATGAGTGCATTTTGCATCAAATGCTATTTTCTCTCTCTCTCTCTCTCTCTCTCACAAGCTTTCCTACTTCTTTGGTTTAAGTTTTTTAGTTTTCTACTACAAGGTATGCTCTTAAGCAATATTGCATCTCTTCAATATCAAAAACTTGCTATCAATATGGTATTAAAGCACTTAAGGGTCTTAAAAGAACTTATGAGTGAGTGAAAAACAAAGAAAAATACAAGAGACTTGTGAGAAAATACTAAGACTAAGACTTTTTAAACTATCTTGATGACTTTAATAAAATTTTCACCTTTACCATCTTTGAAATTTTCAAGAAAGAATTACTTATAATGGTCAATCATGATAAGGACTTACCTTAAGACGTTTAATCTTTAGGTGGTCACTAAAAAAGGAGGAGAACCTCTTACATTCCTTGCTAATCTCACAGTTGCTCAGTTGAAAAATCATAATGAATAGGCATCTAAGTAATTTAATGTCCTTTCTTGCATTCACTCAAGTGTGACTGAAATAATTTTTAATAGAATAATATTATGTGAGATTGTTAAAAATGCATGAGATTGGTTAAAAAATGAATTAGTAATAGTGATAAAACTAAAACTATGCAAATTTTTAATTACAAAAGAGAATTTAAGGTTTTGAGGATGAAAGATACCAAAATTATAAAGAAGTACAATGATAGACTTATAAAGAGAGTAAATTAATAAAATTTCTTAGTGATGATCTCTCTTATTAGAGGATTGTTGAAACAGTCTTGGTAAGTGTACATAAAAAGTTTTAAAGCAAAAAATAAAAGGATGAGAGTTATATTATAAAATTTTGATTACATATAAGAAACCTTGTCTCTTTCTTAAAACTAAATGGAGATCTTCTAACAAATAATTCTCTTACTTCAAGGATAATTAAATAAGTTTAAGGCTAGGAATACCAAGTTATCTTGCTTAAATTGAAATTACAATTTGACCTTTTCACAAGTTAATGAGTTAATAGTTGAGAATCAAAATCTTCAAGAGCAAGTGGATGAGTATGATGCCCAAACTAGCACTATGTTGAGTTCAATGCAACAAGAGAAGCTCAAATTAGGGACACTATTCAAAGATTCTAATATATAATAGAGAAAGCTCATCTCATGGAACTTGAGGCAAAAGTATTGAAAACAAAGATTATCCTATTACCTGCTTATGAAGAGCATTTTGTACACTTCCTTAATGAAACACACCATCAATATGACTTTGTCAATTATTTTTTTTAGAGATTTATTATGCAAACCCATTTTATACCTCTCCTTTTATAATCAAGTGACTTGTAATATAGGATGTGTACAGTGATAGTTGATTTTTAATTATTGTTATAAGCAATGGTTGTCACCTCATACCATTTGTTTTTTATCATATATCATATCTTGTCTATTTTAATTATAATGACATCTAAAGGAAACATTAGCCAACATTCAACAAAGCAAATGATGCCTATACATGACATAACATTGCATAATCATGACTTAGTTATGATACTAACTCTTATTTTCTCCTTGTTTTGCATATTCATAACATTTCAAAAAATTGTTGCTAAAGCATACTTGTTGAAGGCTTTATAACTAAGTGATATGGTCTGCATTACAATAGAGGGTAGTAGCTACCAAGCTACTTATAATCAAATTATGCTTGATAAGATACTTATATGGGCCTTCTTAAAGGGAGTTATAGTGGTAAATCATGTCTATCAAGAGATGTATTTTGCTAGGTTCATAGACAATCCTTCTTCTTTTCTAGATGATAGAATGAAAGATTGTTAAAGATGGCATCTAATTAAAACACATCTCATTATTTGTGCAAAAGGTTTCAACAATTTTTAAAAGGAAAGTTGGTGACCAGAGAGGTTGTCCTACCACTCAAATAATTCCATGCCTTGAATCTTGATTTGTAGTTAAAAAAGCTAGAAAGGCCTTAAGTCCTTTACGAAGAAGTTTTGGCAAGTCCAACTCATCCTCCCAAGGTTTTCTATGTGTTAGAGTTTGAAGACCTTCATCTAGAACATGAGGATGTTGAGGAAGAACTTTTGTAATCTTTAGAGTCCATGGATTTTGTTCCTTTAACTATTAAGTCTTTATTTCCTATTGTCATCAACTTAAGGTTAGTAAACATTACCTAAAATGTCACTTGAAAGGCTTTCTTGAGACATAAAACTTTCATGATTAATAAGTTGTAACTTATTTTGTTAAGCCATTATAAGATTAGCAATTGTCCATTAAAGTATATGGATTGACATCTTTCTTATCCATTCATGAATTGCTTTCATATTCCTATCATGCACTTTTAAAACTTCACAAGGGAGGGTCTTATGCTTGTTTATCTATCTAGTTAAGATATACATAATAGACATGATAATCCATTAGTCATGGTTCAATGCTTATATGAGGCACTAAGAGCAAAATCCATTAAATCATTCCCATTTATATACATGGTTTGACCTTTTTAACCTTTTATAAGAGTGAAGGGTAATTCTTAGTCATATGTAAGATCCTCCCTTTGTCTTTTGTGTCTTCCATCTTCATTTAAATGTATGGATTTTGGATGGACAAATCAAGATGCATATGTATCCTTATATGCAACAAATTTTCAATTTTTTTTAATCCTTTAATTAATATATATATCTCTCCAATAAGCTAGCATGATATCAAAATTGTTCTCTACATATGAAATGAAGTTGATGTTATGATTCCTTATCTAACTCGCTTTGAAATTACAAGTTATCAATAGGATGGGCACGTCTAGTTAAAGTATGAAGTTCTCCCTCAATCTTATGCCCAATTCCTTTGTCATTAATTTGTTTGCTACCATGGCGAAGACAATGTTAATTATAAGGACCTTAATTTTCTTAAAGATTAAAGATGAGTACAATATTAAGTGTGGAAGAGTAATAGACAACCTAACAAATACCAACATAATTTATAAGTAACTAAACTTTTATAGCATCTAGTATAGTGCCTTGTCCATAACTTTTCGTAACCTAGGACTCACAGGACCCTTGTTTCTAGAAAAGGTCCTAGTTGATCATTTGAATGATGGCATGGAGTTAGGCACTTTTGCCCTTTTTGTAGTTACTTATAAGAACCTATTTGTAAGATGTAATATAAAGGCATATTAATTACAAAGACCTTTAATGTATGTTTTGGCAACTTACCCATCAGACATTTCATTTGCAAAACTCACATAACATGTATACACATTAATTATATAGAATTTATTTCTTGTTACATCTCATGCATACAAATCTAAAAAAACAGATTGCATCATTTGAAGCTTGCAATTAGCAATAAGTACAATATTAACACAATCTTGCACACAAAAGATGAAAGATAAAGTCAAAGAATTGGTCACTAGCATTAATGGGATTCAAGCCTCAATTGAGGAGCTGAAGGAGTAAATTTAATAAATAGCTCAAATGTTCAAAGGAAAGGCAATTGTTTGGGACACAGTTCCTCAAGAAGCTTTGCTTACTTTGGCAAGTAAATTATTTTAGTTAAACCCAAGGCTAGCTACATCCCAAACACCTTTCACTTATTCTTAATCAATGGCATACCCTTCTTTAGTACAAATTGTGATTGCACAACTATTTAACACCAAAATTTATGAACTAAATGTCACTCCTACATGTCCTCCCATGGAAGCCATGCCTAAGGAAGTCAATATTAGTCCTAAATTAAAAGATGAAACTGAAGAAGGTAAGGAGTTGTCTATGAAATGGAAAGTTGATCTCCTAGAGGAAGAAGTGAGGGTCATCAAGGGGAGTATATTCATGCTCCTTTAAGCACATTGGATCTCTACTTGGTTTAGAATGTAGTTCTTTTGCCAAAATTTAAGACCCAAAAATTCGAGACGTATGATGGAATGGGATCACTGGTGGATCACCTAACTATATACACGTGAAAGATGGTGGCATATGCTTATAATAAAAAACTCTTCATGCATTGCATTTAGGATAGCCTGATGGGTTTGGCTTCTCACTAGTAAATTAAACAAGATTGGAAGAACATTAAACCCTAGAAAGAATTAGCAATTGCCTTCAAAGTTAGGTTCAAAAATATCTCTGAGCTTGAACTACTTGGATAGATCTTTAAGCCATGGAAAATAAGTCGGAGGAGACTTTTAAGCAATATGTACAATGTTGGCATTATATGTCTGTCCAAGTTTAACCTTTATTGTTGGAAAGGGAGTTGGTCTCCACTTTCCTCAATACCTTAAAAGCCTTCTATTATGATAGAATAGTAGGAAATGCATTAGGAACCTTTATAAATTTGGTAATTATAGGTGAAAGAATTAACAAGGGCATTTGAAAGGGAAAAGTCGTTGATGCTTCAATTGACCCTACAACATTTAAAAAGGCTAGCACAAGCAAAAAGAAGGAAGGGGAGGTCTAGGTGATTGAATATGACCACATCCTTATTATACATCTTTTAGCAACCCTTAGGGGTAGTTTAACCCTTAACAATCATAATAGTCCCACAATATGGCAGCCCTATTTGCATACCAAAACCATCAACCACAACCCCTTCAGTCAAATGTCTATGCATTAGCATCCTTAAGGAATCAAATACATACAAAAAGACAAGAAAGAAAAAGAATTAATCCTATACCAATGCCATATTTGGAGTTGTTGCCTTGGTTTATTCAAAATGAATTGGAAACCATCATTAAAAAGGAACAACTAAAGCCATCTTATTTAAATTGGTATGATGCTAATGCTAAGTGTGAGTACCATGACGGACAAATTAGATATTTAACTAATAATTGTTAAACCCTTAAACATAAAGTCCAAGAGTAGAGAAATGGAGGATGGATTGATTTTTCACGAGAAAAAATAAAAATCTTGATGTTAATACTAACCCTCTCCATGATTCTAATGATTACTTGGCCAATATGGAAGACTAGAAATATGTTAGATTTATGTAAGTAAATGTTATTCACCTCAGCAGACCATTGATATGACATTGGACCTCTGTTGTTTTTGTCTACAACAACAGTCAAACCTTTCTCTACCTTCATTTTAATATGCCGCTCCACGGCATTGGGATCTTTTAAGATTAACACTTGCGAGGCTCTTTTCCCCGATCACGGTGGAGTGAGTGTTGCTATCACGGATCACACGGAGAGAGTACTATATGCTATGTCCAAAACATTTCGTGGTAACTTCATTGTTAAGACACTTGAGTTGACGGTCTTGCGTTTAGGAGTGCAGCTAACTGCTTCTTTGTTCCTATGTTATGTTATTGGGGAATCTTATTTGCTTCATGCTATTTTTGCCATTCGTAAGGTAAAAGCTGAAACTTCGTTGGGACACCAGTTGGTTGCTGATCGTCCAAGTATATCCACTATCTTTTCCCAATTCCAGATCCAGCATATTCGCACAATTGCCAACAAGATTGCTTGCTTATGAACTTACCCACATTATTGATGTTAATATAAATAAATGAATGTACTTAACAAAATGACTTGCCTTTGTGTGTTTCTTCTTAATTCCATGTGGAACAATTGTGATATTTTAATCTAATGCAGTTATCTATTATAAAAAAATTAAATAAAAAATAGAGGGAATAAAAGCAAAATTATGAATTGTTTTAAAAGTAAATTTAGTATTTTATAATAAATAAAATTTTTAAAATTATTAAAATTAGATTTTGATATAATATTATTTAATTTTAATATATATATATATAATTCAATTATATTATAAATATTTGTAAATTTTTTTAATAATTTGATATATAATTTTATATAAAATTTAAATTTATTATACATATATATTTTAATTATATTAAAAATATATATAAATCTCTTTTAATATAATTTAATAATATATATTTTTATATAGAGTTTAAATTTATTAATTAAATATATTTTTATCATATTAAAATTATATATAAATATGTTTTAATATAATTTAAAAAATATTTTATTAATTTAATTATTTTAATATATATATTTTTTATTTTATATATATTTTTTTAAATTTTATATAATATTTTATGATTAAATTAAATAATATTATATTAAAATTTACAAAATTTTAACAAAAACATAGTATTATATAATCAGAGCCTTAATTTTCAATTTATTTTCTTCAAGTTCTCCACCCCTCTCCCTGCAACCCCCACCCAACAAAAGGAGCTCAACTTTAGTTAACACTCAGTGCAACATTATTTCTTTGTTTATGATAATTTAATATGCTAAACACTTCTCCTGTTTTTGCCTAATTAAAAGCATTAGCAAATTTTGAATAACAAATAAATTTAAAAGGTTGCGCATGGTGATCATTCTAATAAAAAGAAGGTTTGCACGTGAAAAAAATCCTTGACATCGTGTGTTATAGTGCAGATTAAATGTTCCTTAGTAAGACAAATTAAAAATTTTTAGTTTTATCAAATAAAATATCATCGAGTTCATTATCATTTTATGTGCCAAATAAGTACATGCTTAAAATTCTTTCCCAAAAAGGTTCAATTTTTTAACATTTCCAAGTTATCGAACTAACTAAGCAACAAAAATTTCTTAATTCCCTTCTTCTTAAATTTGGATATTCATATCTTAATTTCTTCTACTCTTTTAATTCTTTGTAAAATAAAATACACTGTTATATATTTTATAAAACTAGAAGTTAGTATTTAACGATTACTGTTTTAAAAATAGACCAATTCACTGGGAAAAAGTATATTGCAATCCCGAATTATTGTATTACAATTACTAGTTAAATTGTATTTAAAAAAGTGTTCCAGATAGTACAAGATAAATAATTTTAAACTAATGATTTTAACCAAAAAGTGTAAAATCTGAACTTTTTGGAAAATAATTTATGAAATATATATTGTTGGTCAGATAAAGTAAAAAAGAGAACTTAATATATTTTTTTTTTTTCTTAATAAAATCAATCGTTTTTAGATTGACATGGAGACAAGGTCTTTGGAATTTAAATTTCAGTTTGAGCTAACTAATTTTAGAAAAATGCCAAAAATGAGCCGCGAGTGTGGTATTAGTTTCAGAACACGAAATCCAATTTCAATTGTTGGAAAATTATCCCATTCATATATTTCTTATGCAATTACTTATTAATGATTTTCTTGGCTCTCTGACTTCAAAGCCTATACAGTGAAAGTAAAACGCAAATTGGACCAAGAGGACATGCTATTTTTATTTATATTTATTGGATTAATTGGGATGCACGTCAAACACGTAATACGATGTCAAAGCTAAATGCAATTCTAAATCTTCAAATTGGAATCTTTAAACTATTTCGGGTTATTTCCTTGCTTTTATATCTATTGCAATAAATAACCGTTTATAAGTAGTTTAGTGGTAGAGATTAACTCAAGTTTCCGTCAAAAAAAACAAACATTTGAGATAATTATAACAATACCGCAATAACTAGTAAAAACAAGCCAAAATGTCATTTAATACAAATAAAATAAAAATATATAAATCGATAGAACAAAAAGTTGAGTTTTACAAAGAAAAAAAATGAACATTAGAATATACACGCACAAACTCTTATTTATTTATATAAGTAAATATTTATTATTTTTATAATTTTTTTTATTAATATATATGTATTTCAGTAAATTTTTAATATCTATTGATTAAAATTAAAGGAGTTATTAAGAATTTAGCTGAAATTTAAATTTATAAAATTTTGAAAATTTTTAGTTTTGTATGTTTGGAAATAAGCTAACAAATAAAATTTAATTATTAGATAAATTTATTCAAATATTAATATTTAATTTTATCATTGTAATTAAATACCTCTTTTTAATTTTTTAATAAAAAAATAAAATTTTTATTTTATTAAAAATAAATAAATTAAAGAAAAAAATATTTTAAAAATATATTATATAATATCATATGATTTAAAATAATATAAAATAAGTTTCACAAGGTATTAAACTATATTAAAAATATAATTCTAGAAATTCTAAAAATATATAAGAATTTTATAATTTATAAATATATTAAATTTGAAAATATTAGTATTTTATATTATAATTTTTATTAATTTCTCCTTCTCTCTCTCTGTTTTTTTTTTTTCTTAAAATATGATGATCCATGATTTGATTTTACAATCGGATTCCCAACTCTCTAATTGATCCTACTTAAAATCTCGATTTTAATAACCTTGGCCATGGAGACCACAGGCGACGTAGTTGGATACACAGAGTATGAGTTTTGATATCACGAACAAAGAAAATATAAGTCACATTGGAAATCGAAATCTTAAAGCATAGAATTGAACAAACCATCAAAACTTTAATAGAAAACCCAAGAGAAGGGAGAAAGCTAGAGATTAGGCTTTATGTAAGGAAAGTTCTAATACCTTAAATAAGAAAGCATAGAAAATTGATCGTGGATCATGAACGAACTTTGGTATGTTTATGTTATTTAAAATGACATTTTTACTACTATCTCAAACGTTTTTTTTTTTTTTTTTTATGTAGACTTGATGGAAGATGTTAATTATTACCATGATCAAATGTTAGGATGTAAATTTTCCTTAAAAACATTGTCAACAACAATATATCTCAAAACGACACCTTAAACCAAAAAAAAAAAACAAAAAAAGGTTGCAGTATTAAAGATTTTATAAACATGTTATATGTAGTATTTTTATCATGGAAAATTCTTTGTAGACACTAGACACATTTTTTAGTGTTTTTATTAATTAATAAAATAATTTTTCTAATAATGAAAAATAGCGTACACCACAATAAAGAATATAAAATACTCTTTTGGTTTTTTTCTTTTTTTTTTTAAGTCGGCCTTTTGGTTTTATGTTTTTATTTAATAATTATGTATAATGTGACTACTAAAAAATTATGTCACCTACAAACTCCCATTTGTTATATGCCTTGAATTCAATCAAAATTTGTTAAGGTCAACGTAACTGTTACCCAGAAAATGTCGACAGTTGGCTGCCCCCTTTTCTCCGTAAAGATTCAAAGTTCAAAAGAAAGTCAATTATGATTTCCTTGGATCCCTGTCGATGGCTATGCGCCAATGCCTTTCAGGAGAATTAGAGGCAAAGAAGGAGATGAAATTTGGAAATGCGCTGGCCCTCTCCCACACGTCTTTCTTTGGACTTTACAATAGAGCAATACTTTTTGGGATCATGCTCTAGAAGTTCATTTTGGAAAGAAGCAAGCGCCACACGATGCATAGTAATTGGCCGAATGTAGCCCCACTCACATCAATTTTCAACCACCAATCATTATAGTTTGTTGGTTAAAGATTCGTTTGATCCATACAATGTTACGTATTTGAATGTTCGCTAAAGTGTAAGATAGAATTTCCAGGCTTACTTAATGAATGACTAAATTCTCATAAAATATGCCCTTTTCAGAGAATTTAGTTTGGAAGCCAACCCATTGTGTGGGATGAAGCCGCCTGAGTGACTACCCCGATGTAGCGTAAAAACGCAATTTTCCTTGATGGTAACCACCTTACTTTCTATTTTCAAGTAAGATTAATTTTTAACACAAAAGAATGCGAACATGGTTCAGAAAAATGTCCATCTTGAAAGCTTAAGTTCTCGTCACTACAATCAACTAAATAACAAAGTTGTCACAGTTCAGTCCAGTGACTACTGAATCCAGTAAGTTATAAACTATATAGATTTGCAGCACTGATGAAAAACAATGGCTCAACTATATGATTATTCCCTCATGATTAAAGGGCCAGGGGAAAAACTTATGCATTAGACCACAAAGGCTCAACTTTAACCCAAGAAATTCATAATTACCAAATGCAGCACCAAATTGCAGAGAACAAAATCAGCAAAAGCACGCTCTGGTGGTAAATCCTGTATTTTATGGCACAAATATCAAACGATCAGGTAGTAGTCGACTTGTAGTAGTAAAACAATGTGGGCAAAGGATAAAAGTATGCTATTTCTATTTCCATCCTTAGCTTCTAACCAAATAAAAAAAGGTGGGACAGGAGTGGACGAAGTGATCTACTAAAACATGGAACACATCTAATTTGAATGTCTTCCTAACCCCATTTTTCCCAACACCTAAATAAGCATAAGGCAAACAATTCAACTATCTTTACCTTGAATTCCTTGTTTTCTTTGTTCACTTGGATGCGGAGACAAACTGCAACACAAGAATAAATTTTAGAAAATGTCATCTCTCCATCCCATTGCAAACTGTACAAGGAACTTTTACCTAAAAACAGCATTTTTTTGGACCTACTTACCCGCAAGGACTGCTGTCCCTACACATGAAAGTACTCCAGAGAGAAAAGAGTTAAATGGAAATGATCCAAAGATAGCCATATAAGCCACCTGCTCAAACAAAAATAAGTTGAAAATGCCTCAGGTCTTGACAAAATGATCAGCAACCATATTATGTGAATATTAACACAACGTAAAAAGCTCTCAAATGACGAATAATGGGCCAACAAGTTTTGCATGGCTTGAAAATTATATGCTCATGGTGAGAAAAAGATTCTACAACTGCATTTGGGTTCATTTTTATGCAAAAATACATGGTGTTCTATTGTTTATAAGGGGGCCAACAACTTCACGCATTCATCTGCTTAAGCAGTTTTGCATTCATCTAAAGCTATCATTCTACCCTATCAAGAGTTAACAATACCAGTTGTATATATTGCATGACATTAACTTAAGAATAAAATAATTTTTCCATCCCAGACTGCTTATTCTGATGCATCTAGCTCATATGAGAAGGCATGGGAAATAAAACCTTTTCCATAAATGTTAGAGGCATGGTTAACCATAAATCATAAATCATCTACAAAAGGGATAAATACAAAAAACAACCCTGGGATTTCCCTATTGAACACTTTGGTCACTCAATTTTAATTTTGAAAACTTTGGCCCAAAATTTTGTTTCAAGCCTGCAAATTTTATCAAATTTTCAAACTCCATTAATTTCTGTATTAAGTCAAAGTCAATAATGTAAAATTATTAAATGAAAGTACTACAGTTTGGTCCCATGTTTCACTTAGGTGTAAATTTTAGTCTGGAAGTTTTGTCTTTGAGGACATCTTAGTCCTTTTAAGGAGTATATTGTATATAACGAAATGTTAGTGGATCAAAGTGTTAAATGGCACAAACCTCAGGGATAATTCTGTAGTCATCCCACAAAAGATTGCAACAGTCAGGCCAATAAATTACCATGAGAGTTAACCATTTACTCATTTATCATATGTTTAGAAGGGTCAGCAATTGCTTACAGCTGACATCTTCAGAAACAGATATACATTAACATACCTATATTAAAGTGCTATTAAGAACGCACCTCAGGCAGAGGCCACCAAGAGTGCAGCGCTTTTTGGAAGTTGCTATTAAGGCACAGGAGGCTTGCATGTACAAGGCACCAGAAAAGTGCACTTCTTTTAGAAATATAGAGTTCTTGTACAACTCAACACGATAACTCTTTTATTTTGGGATGAAGATAAAATAAATCCATAAATTTAGAATAAAAGTTTACAAGATACATCTTGTCTCTCTTATATTACACTTTTTTTTTTTTTTAATCTTTTTCAACCAAATTATCTAATTTCTCTCCTCTATTGCATGCCTTGTGCCCTGTCTAGGTTCCAAAAACCCTAATTGCCTTAAGGCATCTAGCAATCTTAAAAACACTGTCTATATAGAGATGTAATTAAGCGGCATCTAGTAAACACTTGGGTAGAAACATGACAATCAAACCATGTTTCAAACTAAGTGTAGTTGCCAAAGGGACTAGGGCATATAATGACAAAGGAAAATGGAGATTTTGCAAATATGTATCAAAAATGCTGTTTTACAGGAAAAAGGGTATAACTTATCAAAGTATCAAGGTTAGAACCCACTAAAAACTCCTCTTTAAGCTCAGATAAGGTATGTTAAAGTTTACCCTCCACAATTGTAATGTAATGTGGTGAGAATAGAAGCAAGCATTTGTAAAATTTGCATGTCACTGTAACTACAGATAATTTTATTTAGCAATTTAGTTTCAACAAACAAGATATAAATGGATACCTACGATGCTGAAGGCATACAATTCGAAAAAATCACTAGAAAAATAAATCACCTAATCTAATAATCATATTTCTCAAAAGAAATTATCACTACAGGCTTAAAGGACAGCTCTCCCTTCTCCATCATTATACTTTGTCTCCAACAATCAATAGCCAAAATAATACTTTTCGTAACAGAAAAAAAGGAAAAAAATGATAGGGATGGTGGAGTAATAAAGATTAACTTCCGTTTCCCTATATTTGGCCTAATTTTCAAGGCAATCAAAGAGAAACAACAGAATAAATATCCTATAAAGGAAAACGAAATTCAACCAAGAACACAATATAATAACAATACACCCAACACAAATTGGGCCATTCACATTAAAAGAAAAAAAAACTTCATAACAACAAAGCCGCAACATAATTTCCGCATCTTTTCTTGAAGCAGTTGAGAACCACAAAGGAGAAGTCTTAAAATTTATGGAAGGGTGACAACAGAAAGCCAGAACTTGAACATTAATAAATATGCCTTTCAGCTAAAGAGAATTGGAGATGCAGCAGTAAATAACAAATCGGGCATGGCCAGACACTATCAGACCCACCAACCCAATTCAATCGTCTTCAAAGCACACGTATTACATATGTAATACGAATAATACTGGCGAACTAACAAATAAGGATAGAAGGAAGTACCTGGATCAGAGCAGTGAAAACTGAGAAACCCACGTACAGATCGATGATCTGCGGAACAAACAAACACACGAAATCCAGTCAATATATATAATCAATACAAAAAAAAAAAAAAATGTGTAACGATGATCATGATGGAAAGACCTTGAGGCTGGTGGGAGTGGCAGCGTAAGCGGAGCGAAGGGATTGGAAGAGCGCTTGGGCATCCTTGCTCGTCGATCTCGCCATTTCGAAAAACCCTTTTTCCTTCTTACTCTGGCCCTCCTGCACCGCGGCAGCTCCGCTCTGTCTATACGACTATCACTACCACGAACAAACCTGATACCATCGAAACCACCCAAAAACTGCTGCGTTTTAACGCATCTTCATTTTCAGTGAGGTCTTCTTCGTAATTTTGTAGCCCAAAATAAAGAAATAAATAATTAACTTTCTTTCACATTAATTTTGTCAAGAGTATCCTCTCGTATTTTTCGATTTAAATTCAATTGGCGGAAGAGTTATATAATAAGTAATTTTTTAAAATAATTTTATAAATTTTTTTTAAATTCAAAATTTTATGAATAAAATTTTAATTTTTTTTTAATTATTAGAGAGTATTCTTAAACAGAAAACAAATGTACAAACGTGTCCCCTTGTTGGTTCTACGAAGAGACGCACTTTGAATATCAATGAAATAGGATTTTGGGAATTCGGAAAGGAGCAATCGCCAACGGGGTGTCTGATTTCCTGCAAGCCACCGGACCAATGGCAGCTTAAAATAAATGTTGACGCGTGTGTCGGAAAGGAATCGCCTGACATTGGGTGCTGCAGGGGACGACTGGAAAATAGAATTTTGACTTTTCAGGATTTTGCGGGGTCTCTACGGCAACTGGAGTGGACTTAAGGGTCATTTGCGTTGCTTTAAAAATTGCAAAGGAGTTGTTACTAAAAGAAATTTAAATTTTATTGGGTAATGTACGTTGAATAAAAATATTTTAAAATTAAAATATAGTTTAAGTTATTTAGTTATATTTCGTTAGACTGAATTTTTTTTACTTATTTTTTTAAAATTTAAAATTTAAATAAATAGTAATAAAATATTTTTAAAAATTATAATTATAAATTTTTTATTTAACTTTTTAATATAAAATTAATATATTATTTAAAATTTAATAATTATAATATTTATCTTTTATTTTATTTTATTTTAAATTATTATTATTTTTAAAAATAATTTAATGATTATTAATCTAAATAATATTTTTATTATTTATTTAAATTAATAAAATAAATATTACAAATTATTAATAATCTATTTATATTAAATATAAAATTTAAAATATTAAAATATTAATTATATTTTTAAAAATAAAATAAATTTTTATCATATTTTTTTATTATCAATTATTATTAACAATTATTTTAATAACATTTTAACTAAATATTTTTAATTTTATTAAATTTTTTATAATATTTTTATTAATATTACTAAATAATATATAAGTTTTAGTAATAATATTTTTACTTGAACAATTTTATTTATAATAATTTATTTAACAATTATTACCAAAAAAGACTTTTAAAATTGGCCGTCCAGAATATTTCAAAGGATACCTAGTAGGAATTGGATATTTTTGGCCCTTTGAATTTTGGTTGTCTTAAAATGCTACGATGTCCCTAGGAAGGCAGTACTCAACGCACCTCGTGGGAGAGGAATTTCAACGCAAGTTTTATGGCTAATTTTCTTGAGTCTGTTGTAGGTTAAAAAATACGGCTCCGTTAAAAGTAAATGAATTGTTTCAAATTATATATCAATATCGCATTTGTTATGACAAAATTTATCTTCATAATAATATAATCACATTACATTAAATTTTTTTATAAAATAAAATAAAATATATTTAATTATAATTTATATTATTAAAATTAATTTTTAAAAATTTTTTATATTATTATAAAATAATATTTTTTTTATTTTTTTCATATTAATAAAAAAAAATTATTATATATATAATAATTTTAAATTATTTGACAAAAAAAAATATTTTTTATATTAATAAATATAATTTTTAATATATTTTTTCATAAAATTATATATATATATATATATTATAATTAAATAAATTAAAAAATATATTTAATTTTTATTTTAAAAATATTTTAATAATTTTTTATTATTTTAAAAATATTAAAAATATAATATATCGTTTTAAATCTTATCAATTAAAAATAAAATAAAAATATTTTTTAAATTAAATTATATATAAAATAAAAAATATGTTATAATAAATTTAAATAATATAATAAATAAATTTTAAATAAATTATTCTTATTAACAATTTATAAAATTAATTTATACAAATAAATATAAAATATTATATATATATATTTTTAATTATTTAATATATTAAAAATTATTATATTTATATTATTTTTATAAATATTTTAAAATTAATTTTTTTAATTAATTAAAATAAATTAAATATTTTACATTTAAAAAATAGATTGAAATCATAATTAAAAAATATTTTTTTCAAATTTATTAAGAGTATTAAAAATTCATCATTTCAATTTACGATAAGAATCAAATATTAATTAAAATAATTTGTATAATACTTTAATCATACTAATAATATATTCTAATTTATTAAATTTAAAATTTAATATTATATTAAGTATCAAATTAAATTTTTATTATAAGTGATTCATAGGCATAAACTTAATCCCTCCCTTTTAATGTTTTGTTCATTAAAATTTTTGTCAATCTTTTAATTTCATTAATTAATTAATTAATATATAATAATCATTATCACGGGGTGCACTTGATTATGGAGTTAAAAATATGTTTTTACAAGTCTTTTGTACATAATGTGATTAACATCATAATCATCAAAAATCAACCTTCATCCAAAAGTTATTGCACTTTTTAAATTCTTGTTCACCTTAAATCATGAGTTTGAAATTCATCCATTATAACCTTTTACTTATTGCATTTTAAATTTTTTTTAATTAAAGTTTAAATCTTATAAAATATATATTTTTTAATTTTTAGTTATATAATTGAAATAATTTATTATCCACCAATTAGAACAACTAATTAACAAAACAATTAAAACTTGTCCATTCACCTTGAAAGGCATGGGTTTAAAACCTAACAATTATAACTTTTTGCACTTTTTTATCAAACGACACTTATAAAAAGTCATGTACATTTCAATGGCAGCAACTAATGAAAACGTCCACTTAGTTAATGGGCACTCAATTTTCAACACTAATGTCCTTTTAATTAAAGATATGTTTGCTAACCACCGAATTTTTTTGTCAAAATTCCTTTCTCGTGGCTCTTCATGGCCAAAAAATGATTTCGTGGCAACTGACAAGTAGAGAAAAACAATCTTTTTTGTCATCAGCCGGCGCTTTTCCTTAAGAAGCTGCTACCTTTGTTGTTTTCCAATAGATGCTAGTAAAAGGTCATTCATCTTTTAGTCAAAAGCAGTCACCGCCATGTCTCTATGGGTTTGATTGCTTGTGTACATACAAGATTCATACAACAACAATGCATTTGGCGTGGTGGTAATGGCAACATATATGAAGAGGCAGCTTTGCATGCTTTCACGGAAAGAACACAAGTTTGACACCAAACGACAACAATTTTGGCTTTACAATTCCAAAGGTCACATGCCGTTTTCTTTATGTCTCTAGGAATTAATAATTCCTATTCCATGACCTTAAAATTCCTCGAGGATTTCTTGCACAAGGATATGCTTCCGTTTCTTTACATAAAGATTTTAAATGTCACGCTCTTTTTATGGTGAAGGTCTTTATACTCATTTTATTCTCTTGTGTCATGGCATAACACAATATAATGGCATTCCAAATCATGAATAATAAAGAAAAACTTGGAATGCACAAGAACATATCTTATGCAAATAAACATAGTTTGTAATGCCTTACGACACCTATCAACCTTTAATAAATAAATATGAATTCTTAAATCATACTTTGATATTACATGAATTAATTTATATATGTAGGATATTATAGATATTAGGTCTTTATGTTATTATTAAGAAGAAAGACATACCTTAATCTTTTTATACCCTAAAGAATACCTCACAATTATCATGGAATCAAAAGCAAATTCCTTCGATATTTCAACCATGGACAAAAAAGTTTTGCTTTAAGATTGTAGGTTTGAAAATAAAGCTACGTAGGAAGTAAAAAAATTATTTTATATTGTATATCTAATGCCACTCTTTTTAGCGTAAAATTCGTTCTTATAATAATATAATTAAATTATAATGAATTTTTTCATAAGATAAAATAAAATACAATTAATTTTAATTTATATTATTAAAATCAAATTTTTTGAAAAGTTTATTTATTATTTAGAATTATTTTTTTTTTATAAATTCTCTTCTTAATTAATTGACAATTGCCATATATATATATAAAATAGTTTAAATGTTATTTGACAAAAAATATTTTTTGGTATTAATAAATAGATCTTTAACACATGTTTTTATAAAAAAAAAATGTTTTTTTTTATAATTTTTAAATAAATTAAAGAACATATTTAATTTTTATTTTAAAAATTCTTCAACATCTTCTCCGATGTTGCATTTCATCTCTGGGACACCCCTCCTCAGTGAATTGATGTGATTCTTCTTGCTGCTAAAGTTGGGTTGGCTACTCTTACAAATCTGGTTGTTCCCTAAACTTCTTTCTCTAGCTTTTTTTTTGTGTGTTTCTTTCACTCCTTTGTCGTAGAAGGAAAAAAATAAAAATGATAGAGACTTTCTGAGGTTAAGGGGTGAGGGATGAGGGGTGAGGCTCACGCTATGCGAGTCTTCTAAAATAAAATATCAATCTTATTATTAATAAAATTTTAAGATTCAAAATTTGAATATGAATTTTTTATTATTCAAATACAAGAAGCATAAGTATAATTAGTTCAAACAAAAAAAAAAAGAAAAAAAGGTCAAATTACAGCCAAGAAAGTTACATGAGAAAGTTACAAAAAAAACTAAACTAACATCAAATCACCAAGAAATACAAAATGAATGAACTTTAACAAGAAAAGTGCAATAGGTAGATGTCTTGAAAAGGATACATGAAATTTGAATTTGTGACAGGGTGAAGGTAGCAATGTCTCTAGGGTAGGACATTATACTAGAAAGTCATCTCTTCTGGTTCATCCATATGCCATGCACATACGTAATTATATGACTAAACGTATTGTGTGCTAAAGTAAAGATCTTTACGATATCTAATGCATGAAGGCCAAACCCTGGTATCAGCCTTCCAATTCAAATTCAAAAAAGTTAGTAAAGCCTGGGAAACTATGCCCATTGATGTAAGTGAAAAATGATGAAACTGATTAATTTTGTAACCCATCCGAAGGTTTTCAAACTAAATTGTAGCTTTCATAAACCTAAAGATGCTAAATATCTAGGAAGAGACTATTCTTACCTATTTAATAGCCCACGTTCCTTGAAAAACTTGGAAATTGCCTTGTATCATCTAGAACTCAATATCACATTTTTCTCCAAAATAAAAAATCAAGGCGACAAAGAAAAGAAGTAAAATCAAAACAGTAACAAAGACAAAAAGTTCAATTTAAAAAATAACCAATAAAAAATAAAATTGAATAAAAAAAGAAGAAGAGAGAATTCAGTTTAGAAACAGATGCAAAAAGATCTTCTTTAGCCTTAAAGGCATTGATCCATCAATCATCCTTTTGAAAATTGTAGGAGGGCCTGAAATAGAGAAAAAAAAAAAAGTCATTTCATATCTACCCATAAGGTAGATAAAACATTATATTAAGTAAGTTTAATTTTATATTATGAAAGAATGCAATTGTTAGGTGAAGGCTAGATTTGAGTTGGATTTGGAAAAGAGCAGTTGAGTAAAAATGAAATTGATACATAAATAGGAGGAATGAATACTTGTTAAAATTTTCAATTTCATTCAACTTCAAAATTAATGTGAAATACTATTTATGTAAACTAAATGCTTGAAAATAAAAATAATAGACAATATCATTTTTTTTTTTTTTATGTTTTATACTTTTTATCTTATTACTTAAAATTTTTGATATTGATTAATTAACTAAATATATTTCTAGATGACTAAGTTTTTTTTTAATTGTAATGATTGAATAAAATAAAAATTAAGTGATAAATTGAATTTGAATTTTTAGTTATGATTGTTATAAGAGTTTTTTAATTTTCTTAAAATTGAGGAAAAGTTCTTAAACTTAATATGAAAGATTTTTTACTATTGTTAAAATTAAGTAGACATTAAAATATAAGGTTTTTTTTTTGTTCAAAAAATTTCTAAGAATATCTTTGTGTCATGTGTGGTTTTTTCAATTCAAGTCATAATATATAAGAATTTTAACATGAAAATTGAGAATTCTAATTTAAAGAAAATTAGAGAATTAAACCTAAATAACATAACTCTACAAATATTAAGGGTTTAAATAAAAAATTACACTCTTACATTTTAATGCTTTAAACCAACATTAAGAGAAAGAAATCAAACATATATAACCTAGCATGATGCTAATTAGTTTAAAATCCTTAGCAATGGATTGCATTAATACTTCCAAAACTCTATTATTCAAGACCATGAAATGCTTTAATGTAGTTATTTCATGAATTATCTCCATGTCTTTCATTGAAATCGCAACATTTCTTGTCAAATGGAAAATCAAGATAAAATTGTAATAAATCTAGCCTAACCTTTCCTTATTAGATTATGAATATATGAAAGAGAGAAATACTTTAGGGAAATTAAAAAGAAGAAGCAAAGATAAGAAAACAAGGCTAACTTAGGGCTTACATTTTCATTGGAATGGTGGTCTCTTCTCATAAAACCCATAGGAAATGTGTTAATTAAGGCTTTGGGAGATCAAAACAAAATAATAATTAAAAAAAAAAACATATGAAGAAAAATAAATAGAATTTGAAAGAGATTTGCACAAATTTTAAACTTGTTATTTGGCTAAAAAACAGATGAGCTTTCATCAACCATATATAAAAATATCTCAATCTCTTAGTGTGACCATCTAGAAACACACCATTAACTCATTTGGTCAGTGGATTGTCTAAAAGGAGTGATTTAGATATTGTTATAATCTTGAATAATTTTTACATGAAATGGAGCTTATCTTAGTACTAATGTTAGTGGTTTGGCTGTTAGTGGCCTCTCAATGGCCCTTAAATATAAATGCTACACAAATAATTCACCTTAATAATAAAAACTAAGAAAAACATTTATAAAAAATGACACAATACAATTAATGCACATAGCATACCAACAATTTATGACACAATACAATTTGCAATCATGGATGAAAAAGTAAAGCAAGAATGCTTGATATGTGTTGTTATGTGTATCAAATTTTTAAGAGCATACAATCATCTTCCCTTTTATATAATTGTCTAAGTTAAGAAACTATTTTGTTCTTTGTCTTAAGAATGATCTTTAATAAATTAACATATAAATTTTGTCAATTATCCTTTTTTATTTTACTAATGCTAAATCTTCTATTTGAAATAAATCTAATTGAGCTTAAGATTATCTATATTGGCCAAATTGAGTTGATATGTATTTGATGTAGACCATGTGCCCTAAGACTTTATGAACTATAGAGACCATTAAAAGCTAAAAGAAAAATTTTAGAAAATTTGATCCCAAGTGTTTCTAAGAATATTTCAAAAAACATAGTCTTTGACAATAACTTAAAATATGATATTAAATATTAAAGTTTGAATTGAATGAACATAGGAGTAAGATATGCCATAATAAAAAGATTGTGTCAATGAACCTAAAAATCATAGATTGAGTTAAATGACAAAAATAAATGAAGTATTTTAAAATTCATAAATGTGTGAATTCAATGTTATCATCTGGATTATTCTCTTTATTCCCATTAAAAGGCAGTTAGAGGAAATGCATTGTAATATACCAATTAAGTAAGAAATAACAATCTTAGTAAAAGACATTATCTTTCTCGTAATCTTTATCTTTAGAAAATTTTGTTTTTAAAATTTAATCAAATATTAGCTTTGTTATTGCAAATCACTATCTTATCGAGTATTATATTAAGTCCTATCTATTTTGATGGTAATACATGAGAGAAGGACTAACAATCATCTTATTAATGAAGATTAGGGGATGTAGGTCATCTAGTTAACCATTTATGGCTAGGAGGTGACACTATAAAATCCTGGTCAAAGATTTGATTAATTCAAATATGGATTAAAAGCCATTGACAATCAACTTGAAGCTTTCTAAGAAGGAGGTGCTAATAAGAACCAAGTGGATGAAAGGAATTAGGTTAAAGATTTAGCTCATGGTTAACTTCTCACTTAATTAGTCCCCACAAATCTATGTAAGTGTTAGACTTATGCAACAAATTCTAGTGACAAAGCAAATTTACGTATACATTAGGCTTATGTGGT
The DNA here is from genome assembly GCA_037832385.1 of Rhizophora apiculata. Taxonomy (NCBI): domain Eukaryota; kingdom Viridiplantae; phylum Streptophyta; class Magnoliopsida; order Malpighiales; family Rhizophoraceae; genus Rhizophora; species Rhizophora apiculata. The sequence goes on along the minus strand of CM075439.1, from coordinate 7,734,344 downwards.
AGTTTTTGACAATGAGGATAATGGTTTTGTTGAGTATACAAATTATCTTAAGTACAAATGGTGATGGGCCTAACATCTTAGACAGTGAGATGAATTTTGGTTAAAGGTAAATGCCCTTGTCCTTAATGGTGAAAGGAGGAGTAGCCAATAGTATGAAGACAAAAATTTCAAAAGCAAATAATTCTTTATTAAAGGGATTCATTGATATTGTACTAAAGAGTTACTAGATAGGTTGCCATTAATGCATGATATCTAACATTAAATTGATTTAGTCTCAAGAGCTAATCCTCTAACTTCTCACAGTATCAAAAAAGTCCTAAAGAGAGTAGGATCCTAAGGGAAAAGTTTGAGAAGTTGCTGCAAAAGGGCCATATTAGAGACAACATAAGCTCATTTGTAGTATTAGCCCTACCCACCCAAAAGAAAGATGATATTTAATAGATCCACATTTATAGCAAAGTAATCAACAAGATCACCATTAGGTACAAGTTTTCCATTCCTAAGTTGGATAACAAGCTAGACCAATTAAATGGATTCAAAATGTTTTCAAAAATTAATCTTTGAAATGGCTATTATTAGAATAAAGACATATCTAAATATGAGCGGAAGATTGATTTCAAAACCTGAGATAGTCTTTTTAATGATCCCAAAACCTTTATGAGATTGATGAATCAAGTATTGAAATTTTGATTGGCAAGTTTGTAGTTATGTGGTTTTATGATATTCTTATTTATAGCTAATCAATAAAGAATCATGTTTTACACTTAAGAGAGGTGTTAGTAATGTTATAAGAAAATAAGTTGTATGTGAACTTGATAAAATGCAATTTGATGACTAACAAGCCACTCTTTATAGGATAAACATTTAATTTTGATGGTATTCATGGTTAATGAGGTCAAAGTTTGAGAAATTCATGATTGGCCAACTCTTATAATAGGGAGTGATATGCAAAGCTTTCACGGCTTAGCAACCTTTTATGAGAAGTTTATCTACAATTTTCAGTACCATTAAGACATTTATTACTAAGTGTTCTAAGAAAGGCAATTTCCATCAGAGAGATGAAAAAGAAAAATGATTTGCTCTCATTAGCTTCTTTTGTCTGACTCACATAACTCTTGAATAAGTTTCTTGTCTTCCTTTGTAGGTTGGCAATCTTTTTACTGGACTTCTTTGATTTGAACGATGATTTTCTCCATCTTGAATTCTGCTCATCATCACCATCCTTATCTTCATCATCAAGTTTCACTTTGCATTGAGAAGCAAAGTGTCCAGTCTATCCATAACGATAACATCTCAAGGACAACTGTCCTTTTCCTTTCTTAGATCCCTTTTTGAATTTCCTTATGAAGTAAGCTAATACTTCACCTTCACTTTCTTCCTCATCATCATCATTATCCTTGTTGGATGATTCTTCATCTTCTTTTATCTTCAAGTGTTTCATAACTTTGAAAGCTGCCTCCTTTGATACCTTTGATGTTGAAGAGCTCTCATTTGACTTTATTCTCATCTCATATGCAATGGGATTGCATTGAAGATCATGTAGAGACATAGAATTGAGATCTCTACTCTCCTCTATGGCTGCCACCTTTGAGGCAAACATCTCAGGTAAAATTCTCAGAATTTTCCTCATAATCGATGAATCCTTCTTGTTCTTCCCATGACTTCTTAGGTCATTTACAACATCAATAACCCTGGTGAAGAACTCTTGAACTGTCTCACTCTTCTACATTCTGAGAGATTCATATCTCTCCTTGAACACTTGAAGCTTAGCCTCCTTCATTCTGCCATCACCCTCAAAGACTTTCTGCAATCTGTCCCATATTTCCTTGGCAAATTTGCAGTCCATAACTTTAGCATACTTAGCATTTGTCAATGCTGAAATGATGACATTTGAGGCCTTCCCATTTATCTCAAACTATCTTAACTCCTATGGGGTTGGGTTTTTACCTTCTTTCGAAGCTACAAAACCCTCCTGTACGCATTTCACCATGTTTATGCCCATAGTTGTAAATACCACTTACATTCTTGCTCTTCACATATGATAGTTGACTCCGTTAAAGATTGGAACCTTCTTGCTGTAAGTGGTACTAGTGCTAGTACCGGTTTCCATTTCTCAGTATGCTGAACAAGTCAAACTTCTAGATCCCTTCAAACTAGTACACCAAGCTGTTAAGCTCTAAACTAGTGAACTTGTGCTCTGATACCAATTGAAGTTTCTGACTTCTCCCTAGGATCTACTAGTTTGTGATACTAAGAAGGGAGTGAATCAGTATCACCACAATTCGCAATTCACAGGTAAGTGAACAACTTCAACTTCTTCTTAAAAGCGAACTCTTTCTTAGACTCGACTAAGGTAGATTTATTGCTACCTACTAATCACAATAGTCCCTAAAGTCACCTTTTAGATATCTTGCCTAATAGATAATTCAGATGTTCTTGTTTAGGCCTTCGTTAGGTTATGGGTTGGCTCATACTTTAACTGCATTCACAACTCAATTCAAAACACAGAATGTAAAGTAAATTAAAGACACACGAGATTTACATGGTTCTGCCAACGTGATGTTCATCCACAGTGGTAGGGACTCTCCCTTACCGAGACTATCCACTATACTTGAGAATTTCAGTTACAATGGATGTCTTAATCCTCTGCTCCTTTCACTATTGCAAATACTAAGCAAATACAATGCAGACAGTGCCACTTACTATATCTACCCTTCTTTTACGTTGTCTTACCTCTGTTGAATTGAAAGACTGCTCCACTGCCGCTTAGAAGTTCACCGCAATGCTCTTTAACCTCTCTTGAAGAAATCTAGAAATACGTTTAGTTTTTTTTCGATACTTCGCCGAATTCCTTCTCTAGGTTGTCTCACACAACTCCTACTTTCACCGTCTCACGGTCTCACCCGTCTCCTTGTCTCATGGCTCGCCTCACGTTTCTGGTTTGCCGTTCCACGTCTCACACACGTCTAGCCCCTGTTTTGCTGGATCTCTCTTGGTTGGCCAAATCGGGTTTCTGCCCTGTTCTAGTCTCACGCTGTCTAGCCCCTGTTCTGCCGGATCTTTCTGGTCTCACGCCGTCGCCGGATCTCTTCACCATCCCAGCCGGATCTTTCTGGTCTCACCCGGTCGCTGGATCTCTTCACTGTCCCAGCCGGATCTATTTGGTCTCACCTTGTCACCGGATCTCTTCACTGTCCTAACCAGATCTATCTGGTCTCACGCCGTCGTTGGATCTCTTCACTGTCCCAACCGAATCTTTCTAGTCTCACCCCGTCGCAGGATCTCTTCACCGTCCCAACCGGATCTTTTTGGTCTCACTAGTGGTTTCTATTTTTCCTGTCCAACCGGATTGTCTCCTCATCGACCGCTGTATTCAGCCGGATTGTCTCCTTGCCGACCGCTATTCAGCTCAAATTGCCAACTGTGTGCCGTTCTGCTCAAATTGCCGATCCGTCTCTTTTTTTTGTTGTCTTCCAATGGCCTTTATATACTCCTCCATGAAACCCTAATAGGGCTTACTTGCGGCGAATTTACTGTTTTGCCCTTCCATGTGGCTTTTACGTTCTTGCCCCTCCATGTGGCTTTTACCTTCTTGCCCTTCCATGTCGCTTTACTTTCTTACATACTTAAACCTAGTTGACAACAATTACAACCCATACAAGGCTGTGGGAATAACAATCTCCCCCTTTTTAATTGTTGGCAACACTCATGACAAACGCTACTATATAACAGTTTCAACTCCCCCTAAATATGCACTCCCCCTTTCTTAACAACTCCCCCTACACTGTTGCTTCTCTCCCCTTTTGCCAACCAATTACAAATCTGAAAAACTTGCAAAGTGGAGATGGAGGATTCACCTGAACTTTAAGTTTGAGGAGGCATTTGCACAGATATACTCAATCTGTGCTTTTCAAACAGCTCTGTGGACAGAGGTTTAGTTAGAATATTTGAAATTTGATCTTTAGTGCCAACATACTCTAACTAAATTGTACCCTATTCCACTTGATCTTTGATAAAGTGATACTGGATGTTAATATGCTTGCTCCTCGAATGTTGAACCGGATTCTTACTGAGATCAATAACACTTTGATTATCACAAAGTACACTCATTGGTAATTTCACTTTAACACCCGAGTCTGCCAATTGTCTTAGTATCCATATCACCTGTGTACATGTTGCACAAGCAGCCATATACTTAGCCTCAGCTGTGCTTAAAGCAACACTGTTTTGCTTTCTACTTAACCGTGCAACACACTTTGAACCCAAGTAGAAGCTGCAGCCGCTAGTTGATTTTTTATCATCGATACTTCCGGCCCAGTCTGCATCAATGTATACTTGTATTTTAACAGAATCCATGGTTGGATACCACAAGCCCATTTCCTGTGTTCCTTTGAGGTACCTTAAGATTCTTTTCACTACCAACACATGAGACTCCTTAGGATCAGCTTGGAATTTGCTGGCAGCGCACACAGCTTGCATAAGATCAGGCCTTGATGTTGTAAGGTATAGAAGGCTCCCTATCATCTTCCTATACTCTATAGGGCTTGTACTCTTTCCCTCTTGATCTTTTGTTAACTTGCAGTCTACTGTCATAGGGGTACTAACAGATCTGTTATCCTCCATGCCAAACCTTTTCAGCATCTCTTTGGCATATTTCGTCTGAGAAATAAAGATACCTTTTTCACACTACTTTATCTGTAATCTAAGAAAGTACGTCATTTCTCCAATCAATGACATCTCAAATTCCTCACTCATCTTCTGTGCAAAATCTTGGCATAGCTCAAAGTGATCCCCTCCAAAGATGATATCATCTACATATACTATGGTTATCAGTTGGCCTTTCTCTGAGTTGAACACATACAGGTTATTATCAACCGTTCTTCTTCTGAAGTTCAACCTTCTCAAGTACGCATCCAGTCTACTGTACCATGCTTTTGGTGCTTGCTTAAGACCATACAAGGCTTTCTTCAGTTTGCACACATGTGTCTCATCCTCATTGATTTGTACTCCATCAGATTGTTCAATATACACTTCTTCTTTCAGGAGCCCAATCAGAAAGGTGGATTTCACATCCATCTGATAGACTTTATACCTCTTGTGTGCTGCCAAATCTAAGAACATTCTGATAGTTTCTAATCTTACTACTGGTGCAAAAGTTTCATCAACATCTACCCCTTTTGTCTGAGTGTAGTCTTTGCAAACCAGCCTGGCCTTGTTCCTCACCACCTTACCATCTTCATTGTGTTTATTCCTAAACACCCACTTTGTTCCTATGACATTCTTATTAGTGGGTCTTGGAACCAGCTCCCATGTATCATTCTTCTCAATTTGATCCAGCTCCTTATTGATAGTTTTGACCCAGACTTTGTCTTGAATAGCCTCTTCAACAGATTTAGGTTCAACTTGTGAGAGTAGAGCAGTAGCTTCCACAATTCTTCTTCTTATTGTAACTCCTGCTGATGGGTCACCTATGATCTGATCTCTTTGATGAGCACTGGTCCATGTTTTCTTTGTCCTTCTTCCTTGCACTGTCTTAGTTGTAAGAGGATCTCTTTCTTCATTTTCAGACTCACTCTTCTCCGAGTCTGAACTTACTTCTTGTTCCTTTTCTTCAGGTTGGTCTGATTCTTCATCTACATTAAAGTCATCTTCTTTATTCTCAGCTATCTTTTTCTGAGTCATAATCTTCTCTTTCAACTTCTGTGGCACATTCTTATTTTCTTTAATCAATGCAGCCTCAGATTGCTGCACTTTCTCTGCATTATTCTCTCCTTTTTCAGAACTTGTTTCTCCTATCATTTTAAGTTTCTGCAAGTTCTCTTTGCTACTTTTGAATTGTTGCTGAAGTTTTAGCAACTTTTTCTCCATTTCTTCAATTTTTGAAGCCCTTGAGCCAAGTTTTACTGTAAGGTCTTTACATATTTTGATCTGTTCCTCAAATCTTCTCTTCAAGTCAATATGTTCAGTCCTTATTTCATCGTTTTGACTTTTAGCTTCCTCAAACTTTGCTTCAACTTGTTTTATATGGGCCTCCAACCTTCTTATGGTTCTGCCCTTTCTGATTATCTCCTTTGAACCTACTTCTAGTTCAGCTTCAAGATCTGACTCTTCTTCATCAACTTCCTCTTCCTCTTCAGAGGTTGAGCTACCACCTTGTGCTGATGCCATAAAGACATACTCATCTGATGAGTCTTCATCTTCCTCCTCATCAGCTTCTTTTGTCTGACTCACATAACTCTCGAATGAGCCTCTCGTCTTCCTCTGTGGGTTGGCAATCTTCTTACTAGATTTCTTTGATTTGAATGATGATCTTCTCCATCTTAAATTCTGCTCATCATCACCATCCTCATCTTCATCATCAAGTTTCACTTTGCACTGAGAAGCAAAGTGTCTAGTCTGCTCACAACGATAACATCTCAAGGACAACTCTCCTTTTCCTTTCTTAAACCTCTTTTTGAATTTCCTTGTGAAGTAAGCCAATACTTCACCTTCACTTTCTTCCTTATCATCATCATTATCCTTACTGGATGATTCTTCCTCTTCTTTTATCTTCAAGTATTTCATAGCTTTGAAAGCTACCTCCTTTAATACCTTTGACATTGTGGAGCTTTCAGTTGACTTTATTCTCATCTCATATGCAATGAGATTACACTGAAGATCATGTAGAGACATATAATTGAGATCTCTACTCTCCTCTATGGCTGCCACCTTTGAGGTAAATCTCTCAGGTAGAATTCTCAAAATTTTCTTCATAATCGATGAGTCCTTGTTCTTCCCATGACTTCTTAGGTCGTTTACAGTGTCAATAACCCTGGTGAAGAACTCTTGAACTATCTCATTCTTCTGCATTCTAAGAGATTCATATCTCTCCTTGAACATTTGAAGCTTAGCCTCCTTCATTTTGCCATCACTTTCATAGACTTTCTGCAATCTGTCCCATATCTCCTTGGCAGATTTGCAATCCATAACTTTAGCATACTCAGCATCTGTCAATGCTGAAATGATGACATTGGAGGCCTTCCCATTTATCTCAAATTGCCTTAACTTCTTTGGGGTTTGGTCTTTACCTTCTTTCGGAGCCACAAAACCCTCTTGTACACATTTCACCACGTTCATGCCCATGGTTGCAAATACCACTTGCATTCTTGCTCTCCACATATGATAGTTGGTTCCGTTGAAGATTGGAACCTTTTTGCTGTAAGTGGTGGTACCGGCTTCCATTTCTCAGTATGCTGAACAAGTCAAACTTCTAGATCCCTTCAAATTAGTACAGCAAGCTGTTAAGTTTTAAATTAGTGAACCTGTACTCTGATACCAATTGACGTTCCTGACTTCTCCCTAAGATCTACTAATTTGTGATACTGAGAGGCGGGTGAATCAGTATCACCACAATTCGCAATTCGTAGATAAGTGAACAACTTCAACCTCTTCTTAAAAGTGAACTCTTTCTCAGACTCGACTAAGGTAGATCTATTACTACCTACTAATCACAATAGTCCTCAAAGTCACCTTGCCTAATAGACAATTCAAATGTTCTTGTTTAGGCCTTCGTTAGGTTATGGGTTGGCTGATACTTTAGCTGTGTTCATAACTTAATTCAAAACACAGAATGTAATGCAAATTAAAGACATACGAGATTTACGTGGTTCCATCAACGTGACGTACATCCACGGTGGTAGGGACTCTCCCTTACTGAGACTATCCACTATACTTGAGAATTCCAGTTACAATGGATGTTTTAATCCTCTGCTCCTTTCACTATTACAAATACTAAGCAAGTATAATACAGAGAGTGTCACTTACTGTGTCTACCTTTCTTCTAACTTGTCTTGCCTCTGTTGAATTGAAAGGCTGCTCCACTGCCGCTTAGAAGTTCACCGCAATGCTCTCTAACCTCTCTTGAAGAAATCTAGAAATACGTTGAGTTCTTTTCGATGCTTCACCAAATTTTTTCTCTAGGTTGTCTCACACAGCTCCTGCTTTCACCATCTCACGGTCTCACCTGTCTTCTTATCTCATGGCTCGCCTCACATTTCTAGTTTGCTGTTCCACATCTCACACACGTCTAGCCCCTGTTCTGCCAGATCTCTCTTGGTTGGCCGAATTAGGTTTCTGCCCTGTTTTGGTCTCACCTCGTCCAGCCCCTGTTCTGCCGGATCTTTCTGGTCTCACACCGTCACTGGATCTTTTCAGCATCCTAGCCGGATCTTTCTGGTCTTACCTCGTCACCGGATCTCTTCACTGTCCCAGCCAGATCTATCTGGTCTCACACCATCGCTGAATCTCTTCACCATCCCAGCCGGATCTTTTTGGTCTCACCCCGTCGCCGGATCTCTTCACTGTCCTAGCCTGATCTTTCTGGTCTCACTGGTGGTTTCTATTTTTCCCGTCCAGCCGGATTGTCTCTTCGCCGACTGCTGTGCTCAACTAGATTGTCTCCTCGCCAACCGCTGTTCAGCTCAAATTGCCGACTGTGTGCCGTTCTACTCAAATTGCTGATTGTGTGCCGTTCTGCTTAAATTGCTGACTGTGTGCCGTTTTGCTCAAATTGCTGATCCGTCTCTTTTTTTTGTTGTCTTCCAATGGCCTTTATATACTTCTTCATGAAACCCTAATAGGGCTTACTTACGGCGGATTTACTGTCTTACCCTTCCACGTGGCTTTTACGTTCTTGTCCTTCCATGTGGCTTTACTTTCTTGCACACTTAAACCTAGTTGACAACAATTACAACCCATACAAGACTGTGGGAACAACAAAAGTCATAATTCCCTATACTTTACATCATAATGGAGTTGTTGGAAGAAAGAACAGATTAATCATGAATATGGTGAGAAGTTTGTTAAAGGCCAAGGGAGTTCCTTATTCGTTTTGGGCAGAAGTTGTTTTATGTGTTGTTTACTTGTTGAATAGATCTCTAACAATAAGTATTTAGAATGTCACTTTTAAAGAAGCATGGAGCAACTTTAATCCTAATGTAAGGCATTTCAAGATGTTTGGTTCTATTACTTATACTCATGTTCTAAAAAAGATAAAGACAAAGTTAGATGATCAAGAAGTAAAGCCAATTTTTCTTAGCTACATAAAAGGAGGATATAAGTTATTTAATCTTATAACGAAGAAGGTAATTGTGAGTAAAGATGTGACTTTTGTTGAAGATAAAGTTTGAAACTTTAATACTGAGGAGCAAAATAACTCTTAGAGATGTCCAATTACTATTTTAAGAGAAGAGGAAACTTAAGCTACAATCCCCATTATAAATGGGGAAGTATCATTAGTTGGTGTATATAATCATACACCACAAGGTCTGTAAGAAAATGAAAGACTAAGGAGAAATCGTCAATAATTAGTTAGATTGCAAGATTATGAGTTAATCATTAATAATGTTATTAATGATGATGGGGATTTGATGCATTTTGCTATGTTTGCATATTGTGAACTAGTGTCATTTGATGAGGCCAATCAAGATACAAAGTATATGAATGCCATGAATGAAGAAATCAAGGTAATTGGGAAGAATAATACATGGGAGCTTATTATTATTCCAAAAGGTCAAAAAGCTATTGATGTGAAGTGGGTCTTCAAGACTAAGAAGAAGTCCAATAAAGAAGTAGAGAGAAATAAAGCAAGGTTGGTTACAAAAGGATTTAAACAATGACCTGACTATGATTATCACGAGGTGTTCTCTCTTGTTGTTTGAATGGAAATTATTAGACTTATAATTGCTTTGGTTATACAGAATCATTGAAAAATTCATTAGATGAATGTGAAGTTAACTTTTCTCAATGGTCCTCTTGAAGTGAAAGTGTTTGTTAAGCAACCGTCATACTTTGTGAAGAAAGGAAATGAATAGAAGGTGTATAAACTAAAGAAAGCACTATATGGCCTAAAATAAGCCCTTAGAGCATGGAACACATGCATTGATTCCTTGTTCCAAGAAAACCATTTCCAAAAGTGTCCTTTTGAGCATGCCTTATATATAAAAATTAATGATTTTGATGATATATTATTGATGTGTCTATATGTGGATGATTTGATCTTTATAGGAAATAATTTTAGAATAATTGAAGACTTTAAGAAGTCCATGATGCTTGAATCTGTGATGACAGATTTTGGCCTAATGTCTTATTTTCTTGGAGTTGAAGTGACTCAAGGAGACGATGGAATCTTTATTTATCAAAAGAAGTATGTTACTAAGCTATTAAAGAAGTTTCAAAAATATGATTGCAATCTTATGAGTACTCTTATAAAAATTGATACTAGATTGTCTAAAAAAGGTAATGAAGCACCCATTAATTCCACACTTTTCAAATAAATTGTTGAGAGTTTAAGATATCTGACATGCACAAGGCTTGATATATCTTATGGAGTTGGTATGATTAGTAAATTTTTGGTATCTCCCCACTAACCTCATATGCAAGTTGCTAAAAGGATTATACGTTATATAAAGGAAACTTATAATCATGACCTATTTTATTCATTTTCTAAAAGTTATACTCTTATAGGCTATTTTGATAATAATGGGGGTGGAGATGTAGATGATCATAAAAATACTTTTAGATATTGTTTCAACTTTGGAACCATTACTTGTTCGTGGTCATCTAAGAAACAATATATTGTTGCCCTTTCAACTTGTGAAGCAGAGTATGTAGTTGCAACTTTAAGTGTTTGTCAAACTATTTAGTTTTATAATTTACTAAGTGAGATATATGTTTTAGTCGAAGTTCCTACCAAAATATTTATTGTTAATGTTTTTGCAATTAATTTGACAAAAAATCTAGTAACATAGGGAAGGAGTAAATATATTGATACTTGTTTTAATTTTCTAAGAGATTAAATTGATAAAAAAAAGATTGAATTGATTTATTGTAAGTTTGAAGATCAAGTGTCTAATATTCTCATAAAGCAAATGAAGAATAAACCATTTGTCAAACTGAAGCAAATATTGAGATTGAGAGTATCATTTAATCAAGATTAAGGGAGAATGTTAATGTTAATTTAGAATATGAGTTAATTTAGATTGGTAGTATATTATAATAAAAATTTAGTTAAATTCAATTTGAATTTTACTATTTTAATAAATTTAGATATATGTATTTATATAAAAATACGTTATTTATATTATTTATATACTTTCAATTATTGTATGAAATAATTTTATCAAATTAATAAAATTATAATATTTCAATAATTTTCTATCACTTTTGAGATAAGGAAGAAGTGGCTACTTCACTAGTTGCCCATGAAGATATTAACAATTGTCCATACATGAACAAAAGTGGGAGGGAGTGGGAAAAAGAGGGAGAATTACCTTGCTTGGTTATCATAAATCTGTTGTTACCTATTTTAGGTTTATATGTTCATTCGTGTACCCTAAACTTTGGTTGAATTTTATACTTAAGCCTAAAAGTTACATTTTGATGTTTGTTAAAAAAAAAAAAAAAAGGTTTCATATGTTTTGTGCGCTTAACTATTAGAAAATTTGAATAATAATAACATTCCACCACAAAATTCAGCAACTTTTTACCCAAATACAGATCTCCGAAAGTAGTTTTTTTTTTTTTTTTTTTTATTTCACTTTTCCCAACAGCCAATGGTCACAGACTTGCTCTTGCAGAAGCTGATTTGCCATTCAGAACCTCTCTTGGTGAAGTTTGCAATGCCATACAGGTGAAGATGAATGGCAACAACCCGCTGAACAGATATGCCTTTTTGCCTATGCTATGGAAACATAAAGACCCCAAACTTCCGATTATAACTCAAGTAGTCATTCTGATAACCGGTTCACCAATGTTGTTAAAAAGGTACTTACATCACGGCGTGTGACCACGAAGATTTGAATAGACTAACTTCATGAAACCAAGTCTACTGATTTTTCTTCAGCTTCGAGGTAGAAGTGGATGATTTAGGACCCTCATTAGAAGTTTTGATTATGAGAAGAAGCGTTTCTACAAGCATCCCAACAACTAATCCAAGGATGCATCCAGCAGCACTCATAGCAGGACTGTGGCAGGGCGAATTGTCGTTCAATCCATCCATGAAGTCTAATTGTTGTCAATCATGGAAGCGGTGGATTTGTGGGCCAAGTGCCAGGGCGCAACCGCGGCAAATATGATCATTAAGAGTTATTCTCTAATAGTTATCTCCTAGTTTACTATTCGTGGAGTCAAAACTTGGTTTTTGCTTTTAGTGTTCTGTAATATTATGCGGTTGAACAAAGGAAACATATCGTATACCTTGCAACTTCGTGAAAATGACACTTTTGCTGACATGTTGGCTAAGTTGACAATGGCTAGAATGGAGTCTTTCTTAGCTTGGTTATGAGGATCTTCCTTCATGTGCTTATAGAATGGTTCCTCGGCCGGCTGACACTTGTTTGGTAGTTTATGAATTAATCTTGCCATGGATCTTTGAGTTTTTTGGTAGGTACAAGCAACTGTGGGGTGTTACAAAGGTTGCATGTGGACAAGGTAAGCTGTAATTGGCGGGCAAGGGAGGAATGACTCCATTGCTGCCAAGATTATAGCGGGTAAATCTGCCACGACTACATTTGCAACCACGAGACCCGAGGCTTTCATTGCTTGGCGGTAAGGTGGTAGGTCTAGTGACTCTGTGGATCAGTTGGTCTGCTTTTGGTGGGAGGTGGGGGCACTGAGTTTCGTGGCAAAAATTGTGTTCAGTAGAAAGGCCTTAACGATTACAACTGCCAATGTTCTTTTGACGGGCAGCGTTGTCCGTAAGTTTTTTGTTCTGTACAGTAGTTAAAGTATTAACAATAAAGTATAACAACTAATTTAAATGTCATTACTTATAAGATGTTGCATCATTTTCAACCGAAAAAAAAAAAAAAAAAGACTGGTGGTTCATTACTGTGATTTTTTTTTAGAGTTAATGTTAAAAAAATTATAAATTTTGTACAAATTAATAAATATGTCATGATTTTAAAACATAATAATATAAATTTCTTATAGTTTTTTTAAAATTTTTGTCACAAAAAAAAAAAAAGAGTTTAATGGCCAGAAACTATGAGACCAATCAGGCTGATGTACAGCAATGAGAAGGGGAAATTCCGTATGGATCCAACTGTCGTCGTTTCGATTTACGTTGACGCTCGTAAGGGAAAGAGATTCATTTTGAATTAGGCATATTGCATTCTTTTTATTTTGTTTCTGCCTTGTCGAGGAATTGACAAAAATTACGATTTTCTTTCTAATTTTTGGTGCATGAGAGTCTGAAATTTAGGGCTCATCTGTTTTTTTAGAAAATTTTAGTGGAATTTAGGAAGCAAAGTTAAAATGAGGTGATTTAAGATTTTTTTAGCAAACATTCGAATAGTGGATTTAGGGTTTTTGAGATTTTGGGTCGACGTTGAAAATATTTTTTAGAGTTTTTTTTTTTTTTAATTTCACTTAATTTTAATTTTAGAGTTATTAATTTCATTTTAAATTTTCGTTCAACAATTTTGGGTGGTTGAAGGCTGATACTTCTGATTTTGGGAGGAATTATGTGGGGTATGCTTTTGGTTTTAAGTTTTCATTCAATTAAAAGTTATTTTTAAATTGTAATAATTACTTTTTTATAATTTTAGATGAAATAAATTAAGTGAATTAAGCGGGCGGCCACATATTTGTTTCAATGAGTATGTGAATCTGATATATGTTTGCCATGAAAAGAGTATTTGTTTAGTTTCCATTTAAAATAATCTGTTGTTTTGTTTTTACAATTGTAAATGCACAGATGAATGGGGAGAAGCTTACGAAAGATGCCTAGTTCTATTCGAATGGGCGGAAAAGCAACAACGTAAAGGTCACTTATTTATTTATATGCTTTTCATTTTATAATTATTTTTTTTTTTGTTATTTATCTATTATATATATATATATATATATATTAGTAACTAAATAGATTGCTATAACAGAAAGAAATAAATAAGTGGGAAGCTAAATAGGAAGGGAATTAGATTTATTAAAAAAAAAAAAATTCCCTTTATTAACCAAAACTCAAGAAAAAATCAAATTGAGATTTGTTAACATCATAATAATAAGAAGTGTCAATATCATAAAAGATGTTCAAACATTTTTAGGACTTTAATAAAGGGAAGAATTAGCTGCTCTGGACTCTAAGTTCAGTTTTATTTTAGTTCAAATTTGTTTAAAAATTATATTCTAATTTTGATATGGTTCAATATAACTCTTTATTATTATTATTATTATTATTCAAAAAATTAGAATGTTTTTTTTAAGAGATTATCTCTTCCACTCAAAGCTACAATGAATTTAGGAATCATTTTATAGGTAAATACAAATCCTTTGTTAAGATTTTATTATCATGTAGTCAAAATATTTAATCCATTAATTAAAATTGCTTCCATATATTAAGAGCAATTTTAGGAAATTGGCACCATGATTTACTTATTAATTTTCCTCAATATCATGTTAGAGTTCGGTTTTCTTTAATTTACTGGAATCATCAATTTCAACAATTTTATAAAACTACCGATTTAGCCGTCTCCAATTTTCAAAAAAAAAAAAACTCACCTTAACTAGATTGGGCTCCTCTCCGATTATTGCTCCAACTAGAATTAAAGAAGCTAGTCCACTTCATACTTTGGTTCAATCAAAGTCAATTTTAATCCGGTTCCATTTAGAATTAGAATCGGAAGCATGTTTCTATCATTTTTTCCACTTTAGAGTTAGGACAAAAAGCCTTCAATTTCAATATCTAAAAAAATAAAGCCTCGTATGAATCATTTAATGTTTTAACTTACACAGACCCATGTATGGACAGAAAACGAAATTTCCATTTAGCAAGTCTAGCTTCGATTTTGCGAATAAGAGGATCCCACAGGTCTCTTTCGCTTGAATTGACCCTTAAGGGAAGTCCCATGCATTTCATCCGGAGAGAGCCAACTCTACAGTTCTAAAAGGAAGCCTAATTCTACACTCACTCTTCCTCGACTTTAACTCCATATATAACTATTTTCGAGAAGGTAATTTTCAATCCAAAGCAAAACTAAAAGCGCAATAGAATTGGTTTGCAATTCCTAATGGATTCAAATTTTTTTTTTTGTTGCATTAAAAATAATACTATTATCAGCCAACTGAAGATAGGAGATCCGCAAATGCCACCCAATCTTGACACCTTGAATAAGGCCTAGGTTTAGGTGTTTATTAAGGAGAGAGTTAAGGCCTTTAGTAGCTAACAAAAATAGGAAAGGGGACAAAGGATCCCACGGTGCACAAGCCTCTAACCATCTGAAATTGTTGAGTGAGGTAGCCATTAACTAAAACAAATAGCTGAGGGGTCAATATGCACTATTATATCCAATGTCTTTACTTTTCACCAAAGCCCATCAAACACATCACATCAACTAGGAAAGTCCACTCCACTGTATCATAAACCTTTTCAAAATCAATTTTAATAAAAACCCTATCATCTTTCTTTTTCTTTATTTCTTCAATAATCTTGTTTGCTATTAAAACACTATCCAAAATAGAATGACCTTTAAGGAAAATTGTTGGAAAATCACGGAAGACTTGTTTGATTACTAGCCAAAGTCTGTTAGTTATAACTTTTGCCAAAATTTTGTATATACCACCCACCTTAGAGATTAGCCTAAATTGAGAAATCCCTTTTGCTACTTCCACCTTAGGAATCAAAACAATGAATGAAAAAAAGACTGAGTTGTATAGTTTCCCATTAGCATAGAAACCTATCAAAAAAGTTCATCACATCCTACTTAACTTGCTTTTAATGTCATTTGAGGAACAAAAAATTAAATTCATTCTAACCCAGTGCCTTATTGCCATCACATTCCTTTATTGCATCTCATACCTTACCCTCTAAGAAAGGACTTTTTAGAATTGCATTATCAATTGTTCCCAACTTATGAAAAAAAAGATTCATTCATCTTTAGACAAGGGGGCTTTAAGACACCTAGATAAAGTTGAAAATGTAAGAAGATGGCTAACCTGATTTGTTACAATTGTGTAAATGTTTCATTGCCAACATTTATGTGGTTAATAAGGTTCTTTCAAGACTTTTCAAAAGCCATAATGTGGAAAAGCTTGGAATTTTAGTCCCCATTAACCATCCATTTCAAGTAAGATTTTTGAAATAATGAATGTTCCTATTTTCTCAAAGCCTCTCCATAAGTGGTTATGTTACGTAATAAATTAATTTTCTTTGCATCTGTAAGAGGTTGAGATTTCTATTTTAACGTTAACTACTCCATTTGCATACTAACCTATTGTATTACTACATGTCGCTCAACTTTCTCCTTGCGGCTCCAAGGCCTAAGGAATTCTTTAACTACTTTTAGTCTTTCACTGATAACTTTGCTAGGAAACCTACTACCTTTAGAGTTCACCTGTGCATCTTTATCCCTTCATTTACTTGCTTGTCATCCAACCAATGATCAAAAAACCAAAATGGTATTAGACTTTAATATTTGTTTGTGACTTTGAGGCAAACACTAGAGTGATCCGAGAAACAACAATGCATCCCTTATTGTTTAAGGTGGGGCATTGCCTCCATCCACTCAACATCTAACAAGAACCCATCTATTCAGCTCTTAGAAGAACATTCCCTAAAGTTACTCTAAGTAAACTTTTGACCATGCAATGACAAATCAAGTAATTCCATGTTATATATAAATTCATTGAAATGTAGAATGACCACCCTATTGTTAAAGACCTATATCCATTAATCATTTAAAAATACTATATTAAAATCTCCTCCCAAGCACTACCAACCTTTAAATTTATCTTTCAAGCATCATAGTTTTTCTCATAAACTTTGTTGTTTAGCAAAATTATTAGGAGTATAAATATTGGCAAGAATAGACTTTTTACCCAATGGCATGATTGACCCCTCCAAAACAATGAATTGGTTAGTTACAAGCTTGTTACATAATGAAAATACTGAGGAATCCCACAAGGTACATAAACCATTAGCCAAGCTAGTTGCCTTAACAGCTATAACCTAAATACAAACCCTCCCTTAACCCGTCTCAACATTGACTCTACAAGATGTGCTAGCTTAGTTTCTTAAACAAACAAACACCTTAGTTTAACAGAAAAAAAAAAACCCATTTATGCATTGCATGCCTTTTAATAGATTTACCCAACCCATAAATATTAATAGATGTAATAAACATAATAAATAGAAATCTTGAATTCAAAGATTAACAAATTAGTTACTATTACCTCATTGTTTCATCATCTAATGAAGGGAGTTATGTGAGAACAACATCCACCTCCCCCACCACCTCCAAACCCATCATGTGGCTAACTTCTAACACTTGAGAAGCTTCCATGCATAACACTTAATTTCCAAAACTGAATATGATCATTATAAAGTTGCCTATCCTCTGAAAGTGCATCCTTGGTTGGTATGGAAAAATGAAGAGAAGACTTAGTAGGTAATTTTTAAGTAACCTTTGTAGCCCTCCTCTTTCCCCTCGAAGGTTTTGGGTGTCCTTATAAGCCTTTTTAGTGGGATTAAGCTAGTTGTCAAGCGTAACTCTTCCAACTACCTCAACCATCATCGATGGACTTGTCTTTTGCATTGGATTAGTTATGGTAATTTGTCTAACTCCCCTTACTTGATGAAAGTGTGTCATGTAAATCGTCATGTGTAGCGCTAAGACTCAATGTAGTCCTTTAGGGTTGGATCATGCTCATTCGATACATGAGCTATAAAGCCCATTGTCTTAATAGGCTCTATATACCTATGGAGAATCACCCCTAAACTCATATAGACTAAGCCTTACTAGCAAAATGTCTATGGTCCACAACTTGCTCTAAGATGTCCATAAGCCCTTCAGTTGGATAAAATGATTCCTAACTCAACCATAGTGCTTAGCACTCTTAATTTGGCTTAAAGTGAGGCCCTAGCCCCTATAAGAGCAAGACTCAATGTCCTTCCTCAACAATAGCTCTAGTTGTGACATCAATGCTCTTCAACTGAAATGGAAATTCTCATTCATTAGACTTTATTTGAACTATACCCTTTCCACCACCATAATTTGTTAGTGATAATCCTTGAGGGATATTAAGTGTCACTGCATTGAAGCATCTAACCACCATTACAACATAAAATCACCCTTCTCAATGGTCCAAAGACATAATACCTAGTAGAAAAACCCTAAGTCCTTGTCATCCATTAACTTAGCATCTCAAGAACTCTGGATACCAAGTCGCAATTTAATCATAGAGTGTTGTACATAGAACCATCTAGTTTTGCCTTTGTTAGTAATGGAACATCAATGCCATTTAGAACCAAGACCATGAAGCGATCAACATCCCAATGCAATTTCATCTTTGATTGCTCCTCCATACCTAAAAACTCACCTTAACATTTGCAAAGGAAAGATAAGAATTCAAGATGCCAACCTAAAAGAGGTAGCCCTGCCATTATAATTCATATGATATAATAAAATTTTCATTAGCCATTTGTTGGCTCAATAGCCAATCATTTGTTAGCTTTGTAACTAATTATTAAAATAATGTTAACCCTTTAAATCACTTCAAATCATGGATTAACTTTTATAATTGTGGTTTGACTTTTAGATTTTTATGCATAAGGTTTGTATTCCTCCATATTCCTAACTTTTCAACTTCTTAGCACACTTCTCATCCAATCTTGCATTTAATCAATTGTTTGGTTAATACTTCTTTGCTTATTTAATAGTACTTAATATTTCATTTGCTATTTTGCATGAAAAAAGTTTGAATCTTTTAAAATTCTTCACTCTAAGCATTTTTCGAGTATAAGCAAGATTGTATTAATGGTAGACATTAGTCATATAAATAGTTCATTATCATATTTATTTCTCTTTCCTCTTAATAAATCATTACAAGGTGCCTTCATTTTTCTTCTCTCCTCTTTCATCTTCTTTAACCACCAATCTATTGTCTTTGTTGTTCATATGACTCTAAGATCTATGTTGTTTTTTGGCATAACATTAAGAGATTTAAGACTATAAGAGGTACATTAGTGTTGGTTAAAACAAAAAGACCAAGGCATTCACATCAAGACAATATGTCGCACAACTAATTCTATAATTAAACTAGATTTTCAAAGACCAATGTCGAGAAAAAATTGATCCTCCTTGATGAAGAATAGAAGAAGCATATGTCCTCCCCCACCCAAATCATCCATCTTCTCCCCTGTTTCTCTCCATTTTATTTTAATTTTTAATTTGTAATTTATTTCTTACAATGTTCATGAGTAACAAGATGTAATACACACACACACACACACAAAATAATTCTATGATAAAGGGTTGTCATGGGGCATAATTCTTTAATATTTTAGAATATTTTGAAGTATTTTTCTTCTACCCAAGTTCCCTTCATCTTGATGTGTAATTAATCAAAATATTAGTTGACTTGCTTCAGATTTGTGAAAATATAAAGATTGGGGATACTTATTATCGAAAACTAATATCTATTAAAATTCGTTGTTTGGAAAACTAAAGGTTGGGAAGCTCACAAGGCTGAAATCAACTCTTGGGAAATTGGAAATGTTGATTAAAAGCTCTATAATTCTAAGTTGGCGAGTTCATGGCGGGCTTTCAGGAACATCTTTGGAGGCTGTACATTTAAGCTAGTAACCCGTGAGCACAGTGTTAGAATTTTTTAACTAATCATGTTCTAATATTATCTAATAATATTTTTATTAAGAATAAAATTATAATGTAGTTAAATTAATGAATAATAATTTTATATATTATTGTGCTATTAAAAATATAATTTTGAACTTGATTTGTATATTCATAAGATATACTTACTCTATATAGATATATATATATGTAATTATCTATTCCCGTTGAAAGATGGTGATTACAATAAAAGGCAATAGAGAATTATACAAACTCTCTGGGTAAGAAATCTAACATGCAGCTCCCCCACCGTTGTAACGTATACTTGGTGGGTGAGTTCATGAGTGGTGTAGCAAAGCGAGTGACCACTCTTCTTGTCGTAGTCTGCTGCTTAACTACGCTCTGCCATTGATCATCGCATAGGTAGCTGGAAGGATGATCAATTTGTATATTCCAATTTCATGTCTTTTGGAATTTTTTTAATAATTATCTTTTTACTCCATTTTGCATCGCGAAATCCTTATGTGCATGAAATACATTTTTTGCTTTGTTCTTGGGTGTGTATTTGATTCTACATTACTCTCTATTTTATACATTTGTTAATAGAATGATGGGATATTTTAAATGGTAGCACAAAAATTGAATGTCCATGAAATTCGTTGCATGATACTTTGGTAAGGGCAAGTCGTTTTTTCATTCCTTTTTTTTTTTTTTTTTTTTACTATTTTTTATGATTTAATTGTTGTGATTATCAACTATTTTACTAATTACCAATACAATTACATGCATTTTTTGACATTGACGGAGAGTGGTGTTCTTAGGTTTGTTACAAACTCATATAAGAGTTAATTATTCAATAATTGCATGACGACAGCTACAGTTTTTTTCCTTTTTTTCTTTTTTGGTTTGTCATGACAACGAGGACGCTGTGACCACGAGAGAGGATTGGCTTCTAAATGAACTAAAGGTGTAATTGTTCTATGCCAATTCCCAACAAATCTTTTGAAAGTTGATGTTCACCTACCTTTTCTTTTTGTAAAACAAACTTAGCACTCGAGAATGGTGAAAGTAAAAGAGAGAAAGTAGAAAATGCACTTTATTTTTAACCTAAGTATGGCATATTGTTTGATATTACAAAATATTTTTCTTTTTTCATATTATAACTCTTGAATTGTGATATTACAAAATATTTTTCAAGTTTCTTTGACTATACTCTAATTTTTTAAAATGCTCTTATAAAATTTTTTAAAAAAATATAAATATTTTAAATAATCTTGCACAAAGAGAGTGTTTTTGTGTAGGTAGTGAACTAGTCTTTACATATATGGGTCTCTTCACATGTTGGTGGTGATGGCATTGTATTAATTAGTGGCATTTTATTGTCATTAATGGGTTTGTAACTTCCATAGGTTAGGTTGTAGGAAACTCCTAAAGGGATTTGTTTCATTATACATGTATATCTCGTAGAAGAAAAGGCAATATAAAAGTTTTAACAATTTTGGATTCCTTTACTTACACTAAGATTGTTGTTTCCTTTGCCAATTTCTTAAAATTATGAAGAGTTGAAATATATTCCCCTCCCAATAATGCTACCATCCTTTAATAAAAGAGTTTTCACAAAAATAGTCTTCTTTAATTTTTTTTTTTTTTCCCTATTCAATCAACACAAAACAAAAATACAATAATATTTGCAAACAGTACAATTAAGAAAACTAGTAATGTAACAAAGTCACCGTTTTAGCAATGTAATGTTGTAATGATTAAAATAAAATCACTGATTTATATGCAAAATCAAGTTTAGGAATTGGATCGTGCTAAACAATTGAACTGAAAAAATTGGCTCAATCATAAAAGGAGAAAAAAAAAATATTTAAATTGGTTTGAAATCGGTCAAATCTGGTTGAAACCAGAAAATCAAGTTAGAAAAACTAAAAATTTGATCTGTTCATTTTCTAAAAGGTTTTGATTTTTAAATACTACAATTACAATTTAGCCCTAAATTTGTTTACCTTATAATTTAGTTTGAATTTTCATTTCATCTTACAATTTACTTATAAAATATTACTTATCTAAGGGTATAATATAGTTGTTAAAATTAAAATTTTATATAAAATAAAATTTATAAGTACTTTTGTTAATAATTTTTAAAATTAAATATAATTAACATTTTTATTTTTTTAATTATTAAAAATATATTTATTATTAAATATTAGTTCAATTTTAAATTTTTAATAACTAAAAAATTACGATAATAATATGTAAAATTATGTTTTATGACTTCACATTGAATAATTTTTGAAAATGATAATTCGATAAACATAAATTGCAAATTTTGGTTTGATATTAATAGTTTCTATTGTATGATAAGCATTTCCAATATTTTCTGTTCGAATATGAAAACCGATATGAATTTTATGATGCCGTAATTTCCATGGACTCAGATCCATTTCGGGTGTAACAGCACATTTTTTCTGGAATTTACTAAAATAGCCTTATTAGACTCATCTACTTCCCGTGACGACCAATCACGTGGCTGACGAGTGAGCCCTGTCCAATAATATTTAAGCTGTGAAAATAATCGGATGGAAGCCTTGTGACCCTAGAATCATCTCGAAGCCTAACGGTCTCCCCCTTTTTCCTTGCTTTTTGTCCAAGAAAATTAGGAAAAAAAAAAAAGTGGGAAGACAGAGTCTTTAGCCGTCAGAGCCCTTAGCCGACAAACTATCGTCAACGCGTTATTATTTAAGCGTTACTTTCGTGGTATCTGTCGCTCTTCTTCCTCTTTCACTTTGCGATAATTGGCACTCCATAGGGTAATATTGCTTTTTCATTTTTACCTTCGGCTATTTAGCGAAATTGTTTTTTTTTTTTTTTTTTGGGGAAACTCGTTGATTTTTCTTATTTAATGTTATATTTTTGTGAGACAATTGAATAGATCTGCTTTGATTTTGTTTTGTTTAGGTTTCTGATTTGGTTTTGTTGATTTATATATATATATTTTCTAGATATTTTTTCATTTTAGAACTTGTCTGAGTTGATTTTTTTTTTTTTCTTAATTATATGTAGTATTTTTTTTGATATATTTATATTTTTTTGGGGGGAAGATTAAGAGTTTATTTTAACATATTAAATGGTTTTGTTAAGAGATGTTCTAAAAAAATTTAGAAGAGGCAAACAAAGATGATTGAAAAAGGCAAGAGGAGTTTTAAGAGGTGTATTTCTTTTCCTTTCTCTTTACTGTGCTAACCCTTTATTAGGAACTGAAATTCTAACATGATAACAATGTTTTATTTTTATTTTTTATATTTTTATTATATGTTTTGTAATTTTTTATCTTTATTTTTTATTTTTTTTATAGTTTTATAAAAAGTTTTGTAATCTAGACTTAGTAGACAGGAATGGAAGCCAAGCTCGCAAAGGTATTGGGTAGTGGCCGTGAGGTTGTTCGTGGCTTGAGGAGAAAGCAATCATCCCATTATGCACCACATCTAGGAAAGCGAAGAAAGGTTGATGAAAGCCAAGGCAATTTTTTATTAAATGGAAATCAGTTAGGAAGATCTCTATCTCAATGTTATTCTAATTTTTTGAGAACGAAGGTGCCGCAGCGTCTGATGGTCTATCAGAATGGTGATTGGAATGATATTTCTGGAGATATTATGTGCTTAGTTAAGGACGGTTTTGAAGTGAAGAAGGGTGCTGTTGAGGTTGAGTTTGATGGTCTTCACTATCTTTTGGATTTTTTGCATATGCTTCAACTTGATTTGAAGACAGGCAAGCGGAAACCAATTGCTTGGATTGATGAAGCAGGTAACTGCTTCTTCCCAGAAATTCATATTGAAGATGAGGAACAGTATGAGGGAGGCCAAATTTTGTTTGGAAAAAATCAAGAGCCTAGATCCTATGACATCAAATTGCAACTTGAGATTGACCTAAATAGAGCAGATCAATCTAATTCTCAGGAGTGTGGTCAAATTGCTTACGAAGCTGTGCAGGACCCTTGCATTGTGCAGGAGAAGTTAGATTTTGATGCTGTTAAGCAGGTTTTTCTTCTGGGCATGAGTCTTTTTGGTGGTGTAGATATTGTTGATGTCTACAGTTATTCTAGTAATTCAATGCAAGCTCGCTTGGGGCTTTTTGAGAAGCAAATTGAACTGACTAAAAAGTATCGTGGCAATGCAAATGTTCGGTATGCTTGGCTTGCTTCTTCCAAGGGAGTACTGTCTAGGATTATGCAGTATGGTCTTGGTTATTGTGGACACTTTGCAGCTAAGTCCAACATTGGTGTTCATCTGTCTGCAGCAAACTCTTGTCACATAAGGTAGTAGAGTATTTTTTTTATATTACCTTAGTACTTATAAATTTTTGTCATTAATTGTTGTAATACTGATAAAGACATTAAATAGATAGCGATCTTTTCTGTTAGTTAGCTACACATGCCAATGATATGCATCTTCCAGCATACGATTATTATAATTTCTAGTTCTGGAAAGGTGAAAAGGATATTTTCTGTTTTATGTCAGTTTTGACTATAATGTCAGGTTTTTAATTTTTATTCTTCGACAAATTATCACACCAGAATGTCTGTTTCTTGTCCTCTGGAAGAAGACAGTTGATTATAGTTTAAATAGCCTAGTAAGGGGCTAACCTGACAATGATATATTTCTTTTTTTCCTCAGTTGCGAGGGTGCTGGTAACTGTGTAAATACTTGGAAGGGTTTACTTTTAGTTGTCAATGAAAGCCTCAACTTACTGGACTAAATGAGTTATAAATTTCATCACCATGTAGCTGCTATTATGCTCTTGCCTGTTTCTGACATACCATATTTAGGTGCATATATGGAGTTTTCTTTCTTTGTATCCTTTTAGCTTTATTTGAGTCCAAGGGTTTTGGTCAGAAAGACTCCAATAATTGAGGTTACTGAGATAAACTTAAATCTAATGATTGCATAACGCTCCTGCCTATTTCTGACATACCATATTTATGAGCATATGTGGAGTTTTCTTTCTTTGAATCCTTTTAACCTTATTTGGGAAAAGGGTTTTGATAGGAAACACTCCAACAGTCGAGGTTACTTAGATAAGCTTAAATCTAATGATTGCGTTATGCTCTTGCCTATTTCTGACATACCGTATTTATGAGTGTATATGGAGTTTTCTTTCTTTGTATCCTTTTAACCTTATTTGGGTCAAAGGGTTTTGGTTGGAGACACTCCAATAATCGAGGTTACCGAGATAAACTTAAATCTAATGATTGCGAATAACTGATGTACAGGAAGATGTTGCTATTTGCTGTCTGCTTTCTGGTTGCCTCTATTTCCTATTTTTAGTATTATTTTGTGTATATGTCATGAGTTGTAATTTGCTGTGCTCACTTATACATTAAAAGGGTTGATCTTGTATTTTCTTGGTTTATTTATGCTAAGCTTTGGTTTTGTTTACAGTGCAAAACTTTGTGATGTTGATGAAAATGGAGTGCGACATATGATATTTTGTCGTGTGATACTGGGAAATATGGAACTTCTGCAACCAGGAACAGGACAGTACCATCCCAGTAGTGAAAATTTTGATACTGGAGTGGATAATTTTGAAAATCCGAGGCAGTATTTAATCTGGAATATGAATGTGAACACACACATTTATCCAGAGTTTGTTGTTAGCTTCAAGGTTTCTTCTAATGCTGCAGGTGATATGCCACTCCTAGATTTTTCCATTCCTGGATGAATAAAAATTGAATACTTGTGCATGCATGCAACTATCAACACACGTTTCCTTAACACTGAACTAAAACTTTTTCATCAAGTATGATTTGTGCAAGTTACTCACTGGGTAGTTGTTGGAAGGATTTTGGCCAGCTGGATAGTCAATATCAATTTCAGTTTGATGCTCTAAATCACTTAGGTGCTGAATGTTTTTGAAAAACTTTTTACATTCGTGATGTGCATATGTTGGTTTAGACTGATTTATTATATCCAGAGATCAATTGCCAGCAATCAGCCCATCCACTGAATCAGCCAGCTGTCTCTCCTGCCGAATAACACATTATCATCATAGATTTTCTTTCTGCCACATTCTAAGTGCTAGAACAGTACCATTCTATGTTGTTCTTGACAGGTTTTGTGATTGGAAATGAGAGTAATGGTTCTATTTTAGGTATCAATTTATGTTCGCAAGTTCCCCAAGACAACCTGAGAGTGGGGTCCCCTTCTGCAGACTTGAACTTGCCAGTAGACCTTAATCTGCCAGCAGAGTCCTCTTCAGCTGAAATGGTTAGTATGTTGGTTGTGTTTTGTTTTGCCTTCTCTCTATCTATCTGTAATTCATCTCACTTCAAAATTTCACTTAGCTTGGTTTGGTAATGATTTATTATTTAAGATGCTGTATTAAGCTGGGATTTTAATTTTTATACTGTAAGTAGTTCCAGTAGGAGGTGATTTGTGCCATTTACCTTTGTTAGCCTGTATTGAATTATTGTTGCTGGTTATATATGGTGGAGGGCCATTTTTGTCCTTGTTGTCCCCATATCTCCCCCTCTCTTTTCGCTTTTTTTTCTGGTCTTCTCTCTGTATGTGTTTCTTATTTTCTGTCATGTTGTAGTCAAAGTAGGAATGTGCTTTTGCTATGTGGAGGGAAGCATTTATTTTTGTTTGCTGGCTGAATAGAGCAAGCAAAGCTTGATTGTGGACATTTTTTTTTTTTTTTTTTCAATTTGTATCATTCAAGGGTCATGGCATTGATATTTATGGATGAAGGAAAGAAACGATTTATGAGAAGTGGAAGGAGCATAATTGAAAAAGTTTATATGAGGCACTTGCTGGTCTGTCCTAACGACGGAGAATTGACTGCCCATTTACTGATGTGGGGGTTGCTAATGATAAAATTATAGTTGTTCTGTGCTATTATGTGGATTAACAGTATACTAGAAAGCAAAGCAAGCATCAGCAAATGCCAAGCAGTTAATCTGTTACCCCTGCATTATTATCTGGATGAGATAGAAGCTTGGTTCTTTTTTGTTTCTCACCATCTGGCCTATGCAAGTGCTATGACCAGAAGAGATTCTAAGATGGTGGCCTCCAGCATTTCATGGCACCATGAGGAAATGACTGGTGTAAAAATTCTGAACCATTTTAAGTGAATAAAATTGTCCTTTTTGTTTCAATTGATTACACTAGCATAGATTAATGGTATTACCTGGCAAGTTGCTGGTCACTTTATTAATGAGTTTGACTGTTTCATGCAATTAACACGTTCTATTTGGAGCTTTTGGCATCTCTTCTTGTTCTAGTAATGATTTTGACAATTTAAAAACTGTTATAGCTGAGCAAAAGTCAAGCAGCTTCAGAATCAGGGACATCTGTGGAAAAAGCCTCAAGTCTATGTTCAAGCAGTATTAACACTCCTAAATCTCCATGGATGCCTTTCCCTATGTTGTTTGCTGCAATTTCAAATAGAGTTCCTTGTAAACATATGGAGCTTGTTACTAACTACTATGAACTATTTAAGGTATGTTGAGTAGAATTAATCATTTTATGGCCTCTATTCTGGTTGAAGTATTCTTTAATGCATTTGGATCACTTCGTATTGAATATTTTTCAGGCCAAGAAGATAACCCGGGATGATTTTGTGAAACGGTTGAGACTATTAGTAGGAGATTCATTGCTCAAGTCAACAATAACAAACCTCCAGTGCAAGGTATGATTTCAATTGCATGAGTTACGACCTGATATTGGTCCTTCAGTTGTCAACTGCTAGGAAAATGTTTTTTTACTTAATTAATTTATTTTTCGATCTCTAGAAGTTAGTTATCAGTTTTTGTATGTGCGCAACATAGTAAAAACAAGCAATGGGGTAAGCTAAAGAATTTTCCACTAAAGACTCTTTGTTGAGTTGAGGTTCTTACTGAAGACTCTTGAATCTTTGCAATTGTTGGCCTTTAAGCTGCAATAAGGGCAGCTGCCACACTGAGTGATGAAGCGGTGTGGTTGACAATTCCATTCTGAATGGGGTTCTGTTTTAATGCTATGTAATGACTGGTAATGCTATCAAGCTTATGACCAAGTGATGAATACAGCTCATAATTGTTAACTAGTTTATGTGGAATCAATCGTGCAGAATGCTTTTTCCCTTCAAGTGACTTCAGATCACTAACTAATATTGTTATTTGGAATGTTCTTGTGGCTCTTGAGCTTTAATCCAAGTGACAAAGGCAGACTTACTTAAGATTGGGTAGGGTTGAGACTGTGGGTCTAAGTCCTATCATTTGATGGCAAGATAAAATGTAACAAGTGATTCGAATTGTTTGACTGAATGTGCAAAGAGATGGTATAAAATATTTTCTGTTGGTGGATGGATGTAATGCCTGTCCCTTGACTAACTGGATTCAGTATCATAGTTTTCTGGAATGCAGAATCCCTCTCATTTTTGTGTTTGGAATCGGCGAGGACGTGACAATCCTACACTCTGGAAGTTTGCAGGATCCCTCTTTGTTCCGAAACGCCTTGGGAATATTTTGCTTGATCTTGTTCATTGCTCCAGGATATTTGTATTCTGAGTTGCTGATGCCAACTTTGCTGCCCATGTGCAGGCACCGACCACCTGTAATGGAGAAGAGACAAAATGAGCTACGTGAGGTTCATCTGGTGCTTGACTAATAAATGCTTCGACCTGAACTTGGGAAGAATATTACCATTCTGTCAAGTACAATGTCTTGGGGTCGGCCGAAAGATTAGAGTTTTTTTTTTTTTTTTTTTTTAAATTATTGCATCTTTCATTATAATTTTTTAAATAAATTTTACAAGCTCATTTGGAACTTTGTTGAACTGAAACATGTTTGAGCAATGAAATTAGTTTGAAAGGGTCATTCCTCTCTCTCCATATCTCTGATGATCTAACTCTTTGCCGATGATATCTCATTTCTAGCTTGGAATTGGAATCGGCTTTTGATATGTTGAGTAAGAAATAGGTTAACTGAAGAATATGCTTCCTTTAGTACCCGTAATGATTTGGAAAATCCTTTAATGTTTTAGCAACCACTAAGATAATATATTTGGTTAACAAGGAAATTGTGGCACACGAGAGCCGTTCGTTTGGTGAAAAATAACTTGTTTTTAAAAACTATTGTTAGAAGAAAGTTTTTATAAAAAAATAAGTTATATTTTATTTTTTGATTAAGATACTAAAAAATATTTTCTCATATTTATTACACATAATATAAAAAATTATAAATTTTTTGGCTTGCATGATATAACATTTTTATTTTTTCTCTCTTATATTTGTTTCTCTTTTATTTTTTTTATTTTTTGTTTCCTTTCTCAATTTCTCTACTTCTCTTTTTATTTCTCATTATCTCTTTTTTTCCTAATTTTTGTTTTTCTTTCAATTCCGTCTCTGCTCTTGCTCCCTCTCCTTTTAACTTTTAATTCTTCATTTTTCTATCATATCCTCATTTTTATGCATTATTTTTTTAATCTCTTTCTTTTTTTCTCTCTTTTTCTTGTCTCTATTTCTCTTTTTTTTTTTTTCTCCCATCTTACCTTTTTTTTTTTCTCTTTTTTTTTTCTAATCTTTTTGGCTTTTATTTTTTTTTATAATTTTATCTCTCTCTCTTTTTTTTTTTTTATCTCTTTATCTCTTTTTCTTTTACTTATCAATTACTCATTAATTTTTTATTTTTCACTCTCTTTTTTTTATATATATTTTTATCTCTTTCTTATCTTCCTTTTTTTTTTTTTAATTTCTTTATGTCTCACACTCTGCCATTTGTTTCTTTTTTGCCTTATCTGTCATCTCTTTTTTATCTTTTTCTCTCTTCCTCTCTCTCAACTTCTTTAACTTCTCTCTTCATATTTCTTTTATATCTCTCTCTCAATTCTATATTTTCTTTTATCTCACATTTCTTTAGTTTTGAGGCTTTTTAGGTTAATGGAGTGTGATTAATGAAAAGTATGAAAAATAATTGGCAGATTTTATAAGAAAATGTGTTAAATAAGTTATTTTACAAGAAAATGAGTCATTTTCAAGTTAATCAAAAAAAATTCTTAAACCATATATTTGACACAAAATAAATAACAAAAAGTAAATAATAATAATAATAAAATAATTTATGTGAAACAAAGGGACCTAAAAGTATGTTCCTAGCACCTTTGCTGTTGCAAACTGAAACGTGTTCAAAACTTGTTTATTACTACTACCAGAAAACTAACCAGCTCCCAGTGGTTATGACCATTATCGTACATCGATGTGCTAGAAAATTATTTTCCAAATTTGATGAACAATTCCCCCGAAAATCAGTTGAAGCAAAATTTCTTGTGTTTTCGAGCTCATCTTGGTAAATCTTTTCGTGGTAATCTTTTGTGAACAAATTTTCTCTCTTGTGCTTGACGTTACCACTTGTATGTATAACACTTATACATGCATTTTTGCTTAAGAAAATGTATATGTGGTACCTAGGGTTACAAGAGCTGGGTCGAGTTGAAACAAGTTCAACTCGTTAAGTGGTGAATGCTTCACCATTGTTGGTCATATTATGCTTAAAGAGAACTCTCGAAAACCAAATATGAATCCAATGTTCCTTCCAATATTTTTAGTATCAGGTATGCATATATGCATAAACGCAATGATAGGAGACAGAGACAGGGAGGGAGGGAGAGTGGGAGCGACAGAAAGATGGCATATACTTACCTATTATGTATAATATTAAGGGTTGTTTGTGGCATTTATAACGATTTTTTTTTTTAAATATATCTGATTTTATACAACTATTATTAGGTTCAAGTTTTAGGGTGTTCGTGATAATTCAGATTAAAAATTAATTTAAATTATAAATTTATTATAATAAAAATTTAAATAATATTTAATTTAAAAATAAATATTTAAATAAATTTAAATATTTATTTTTATATAAAAATATATAATTTATATTATTTATATATTTTAAAATTATTAATATAAATATTTTTTTAATTATTATTAAAATATTTTAATTATATATTTATTTTATTATATTAATAAAATTATAATATTTTTTTTATTAATATTAATATTAATATCAAGTCAACTTTTTTTAACAGTAGTATCGGAGCCCAAAGTCCAGTACAAAACGTTCTGCATCAGAGCCGGTCGCAAACGTTCCGCATCAAAAACTCAGTCCCAAACGCTGTGTTTAAACTACAGAGGGTGATTCCGGTAATTGACCTCCACAGATCTATTCCCAGACGAAACGCGTCCTGTTGAAATCCTTCTGAATATCCTTCCACTGCACGTGATTGATCCACGTGCTGGTATTACTTTTGACTTGCCGAATCTGATCCTCTGTTGCTGCCGCTGCTGCTGTTGTTGCCGCCGTTGCTGCTGCTGCCGCCGCTGCTGTTGTTGACTCTCGAACTCTTTCCACCTGCAGAGCCGGTAAAACGGCAAGCTCGGTTGCGTCAGTGATTATTTGGGAGGCCAAATCTCTGCCTCTCCATCTCTTGTCGTTCGGGAGTTTCCCGAAGATTGCTCGCCGGTGATCTAAAAGAGAAGAGTACACAGAATTGCTGTGAAGGGGCAGATTGCAAATAACAAAAACTCAGGATTCAGATTGAAAATAATAAAAGTTTGGAGGCCAAATCAGAAAAAATTATAAATTTTAACATGAACGGCACAATCCCTATTTTAGTTTTTATTTTGGATGAAAAAAATTATAATAAATAGAATGTACAGATGAAAATTTTATTTGATTATAATGAATTGTTAAGTATTGTAAAACTCACAACAGATGCTACAGAAGCACAAAAGGCCACTCATCAAGAGTTACAAAAGAAAGATAAAAAGACACTCTATTTCATCAATTAGGGAGTGAATGATGAAAGTTTTGAAAAAATTGCAAAAGTAACCTCGTCAAAGCAGACATGAGATATCTTGACGACGTCATTTCAAAGTATAAATAGAGTTAAAAGGGTGAAACTGCAAACCTTACGACGTTAGTTTGAGCTTTTTGCAGATGGAAACTTCAGAACCAGTTTCAGTTTATATAAGCAGAGTACTTGCCCTAACAAATCAAATGAGAATTTATGAAGAGCAACTGAATGATCAGGTGAAAGTTGAAAAGATCTTGCAGACACTTACATCGTAGTATGAGCACATTGTGGTTGCTATAGAAGAAGCACATGATTTGTCCCAGATGTCTGTTGATGTATTAACAGGCACGTTGCAAGCTCATGAACAACGCATGACTGAGAAGTGCACTGAGAAGCCGGCAGAGCAAGCACTTTAAAGTCAGGCTCCTACCAAAAACAATTAGAGTGATCAATCAAAATAGAAGCAAGGTTCTTCTCGTAGAAGAGGACGAGGATATGGTAATAATCATTACAACAAAAGAGGTTAAGGAGTTCACTATGACAACTATGGAGATGGTGACAATCAATACAATGACCAAAGGAGATCAGACTAGATGTATAAAGGTCGAGGTCGAGGTTAAGGACAAGGAAGAGGTCGTGGTAGAGGAAGATATGACAAGTCTCGTGTTGAGTGTTACTCTTGTTACAAGTATGGTCATTATGCTAGTGAGTGCAGGTCTCAAGAGTATAATCAAATAGCTCATTGTGCACAAGAAGGAGATTCAGATGGTGGACATGAAGCACTTATGATGGTTACTGCAGCTGCTGAAAAACCAAATTACAATACTTGGTTCCTTGACACCGGGTGTACGAATCATATGTGTGAAAAAAAAGAGCTCTTTGTCGATCTTGATGAGTCAATCCGCTCGATAGTTAAATTTGCTGATGATAGTAGTGTTCCAGTGATGGAAAAAAGGTGAATTCTTATCAAGTTAAAAAATAGAGATCATAATTACATGTTAGATGTATTTTATGTACTAGACATGAAGAGCAACCTTCTCAGTTTAGGCCAATTATTTGAAAAGGGGTATAACATGCAACTACGTGATAACTGTCTCTCAATTCTTGATAGGAGAGGTACATTCATTCTTAAAGCCCTTTTAATGAAGAATCGGATGTTCCAAGTTGATATTACCACTGATGTTTACACTTTTCTAAGTGCTGTTATCAAAAATGAGTCTTGGTTATGGCATTTTCATTTTAGCCATCTAAATTTTCGTAGTTTAAAATTGCTTGAATAAGAAAACATGGTGACAGGTTTACCCAAAATACATCATCCTAATCAAATTTGTGAAGCATATATTCTTGCCAAACAGAGTAGACAACCCTTTGTATCAAAGACTTGGCATGCAAGACAATCACTCCAACTTATTCACTCTGATGTTTGTGGCCCGATGAGTGTGTCATCACATGGTAACAATAGGTATTTTCTTATCTTCATTGATGATTTCATAAGGAAGACATGGGTTTATTGCATGCAAAGAAAGTTTGATGTGTTTGATTATTTTAAGAAGTTTAAGACTTATGTTGAAAGACAAAGTGGATACCGTGTTAAAATTCTGAGAACTGATGAATGTGGTGAGTATATTTCTAATGAATTCAAAGAGTATTGTGAAGCATAGGGAATAAAGTATGAAGTTACAATTCCCTATACCCCACATCATAATGGAGTTGTTAAAAGAAAAAATAGATCAATCATGAATATAGTGAGAGCATCTTAAGGTGTTTGGTTCTATTACTTATACTTACATTCTAGTAGAGACAAGGATAAAGTTAGATGATTGAGGAGTGAAGATAATTTTTCTTGGCTACAGAAAAAGATGATATAAGTTATTCAATCCCATAACAAAGAAGGTAATTGTGAGTAGAGATGTAACTTTTGCTGAAGATGAAATTTGGAACTTTGATATTGAGGAGCAATATAACTCTTAGAGACGTCCAATTGCCATTTTGGAAGAAGAAGAAACTCAAGCTACAATCCCCATTGTAAATGGGGAAGTCTCACTAGTTGATGCACAGAATCCTACGCCATAAGTTCTACAAGAAAATAAAAGATTAAGGAGAAATCGCCAACAATCAGTTAGATTGCAAGATTATGAAGTAATCCCTAATAATGTTATCAATAATGATGGAGATTTGGTGCACTTTGCCATGTTTGCAGATTGTGAACTAATAACATTTGATGAGGCGATTCAAGATACAAAGTGGGTCAATGCCATAAATAAAGAAATCAAGGCAATTGAAAAAAAAAAATGATACATGGGAGCTTACAGCTATTCCACGAGATCAAAAGGTTATTGATGTGAAATGGGTCTTCAAGACTAAGAAGAAACCCAATGGAGAAGTAGAGAGATATAAAGTAAGATTAATTGCAAAAGAATTTGAATAACGACCTGACAATGATTATCACAAGAATTATTGGAAAACTCATCAGATGGATGTAAAGTCAGTTAAAACAGACGTTGAGATTGAAAGTATCACCTAATCAGAATTAAGGGGAGATGTTGATGATAATTCAGATTAAGAGTTAACTTAAATTAAAAATTTATTATAATAGAAATTCGAATAGAGTTCGATTTAAAGTTCAATTATTTGGGTAGATTTAAGTATTCGTCTCTATATAAAGACACGTAGTCTATATTATTTGTATATTTCAAAATCGTTAGTGTGAGTACTTTCAATTATTATTAGAGTGTCTCAATTATATATTTATTTTATTATATTAATAAAATTATAATATTATCTCTATTAATATTAGTATCAGAGCAACTTTTCTAATATAGGGTACGCAATATAGCAAAATAGTAGGAACTGCAACATATTACCCTATATATATAAATATAATAGTGAGAAAATTATTTTTTTGAAAATTAGTAAATGAGTCGAAGTCAATTGAAAAACACTTAACTCAATTTAACTGAAAATGTTAAGTGATTTAAAAGTAATTTAATTTAAATGATATGAATTAACTTAAATTTAAATTTATTTAATTTTAACTTTAAAAATATAATTTTTTATTAAATTAAAATCTTATTTGATAATATTATAAATAAAATATTTTAAATAAAAACATTATTACTTAAAATTGTAAGTCATTTGATAATAATAATAAAACTATTAAAAAAATATCTAATAAAATTTTGTCTTTTTGATAAAATTGTTGTTAAAATAGTTGTTAATATATAAAATTATTATAAAAAAATGATTGATAATAATTTTATTTTTAAAAATTTATATTCAATTTAATTATTAAAAACTCTTTGTGACTATGATAAAAATATTTTACAAACTATATAATAATAGAAAGTTAATTAGTTTGTGGTGAATATGTAAAGTGGACAAGTTTTTCTTTAATAATTTTGCTGTTCACTAATAACAATGGTGAGAGATGAAAATTAAAAACTAGTATCAAATTTGAGTACTTTGCATATTATTAAAACTTCTCTAAGTTGGAAATATAAATAACAAATGTACTGAATATTTCTCATATTTGATATGGAAAAAATACTAAAAATTGATAACTAATAAATATATATATAAATAAACAATATCATAGTATACAAACAAAAATATTAGTAATTCAAAAAATTAATGTGCCTAAATAATCTAAACTATTTATTGGGTTTTGTGATTTTTAATTTGATAATGTAGCCAACACAACTTTGCTTGCCTAATTGACAATCCAAAATAAATATCTCTTTTTCCATTGTTTTCAATTAAATTTATGATAGCCATAAAACGTAATTATCGTCTTCAAAATCTAGTAAAGAATGAATGTGTTTCATAATATCATGTACAAAACATCACAGCAAGTTTGTTTTCCTATTTTGAGCATAACTATTGACTAATCAATCAATTGTTTTTATAAGAGCAGTTGCACCTCCATAGAATCCTTTTACATTGTGCCCTTTAGAACCTTTTTTCACATGGAAATTTGATTCCATAGCTCTTCTTTTATTAATCTCATTTTTTCTTGTTGCATCATTTGTGTCAATATTTTCATTCCTCTCTTGTGCCATAACACCTTTAAATAAGTCATCTATAAATTCAATAAAGTTAGGTTCTCAATCCAATCATCACCAACTTCTAATGTATCATTCTTATCCAAAGTTACATGATTAGTCCCAACACCATCATTAATTCTTAGAGAAGTTGATGAAGGTGCAACAAAATATTCTCCAATTTCCACAATATCCCCAAACATGATATTTAATTTTCTCTCAAGTTTTGATTCAATGCCAGATTGTCAAAAGTTTTTCAAAGTTGGATTAGCTTCATTAGTTTCAAATCAAGGGTGTTTTTAGTGTTATAAATATGTAAAAAAATTATTTGAGTAAAGAAAAATAATGTTAAAGCTAACCTTAATTGCCTTTTCCCACTATGTCTCAGTAGTAAGAATTATTTCTTTCACCATATCCCATCCCGGTCTAGTTATTTTCCCAATTAATTCCTTTCATTGCAGCCAATGTTTCTTTAGTGCATTCTACTTATTTCTTAATTGATGCTTGTCATACTCACATTCTTTTTATTATTATTATTATTTTTTTGAAACTCTTAAACAACATAAAACTTATCTTTACTTATCAAAATGAGTTCTAGGTTTAAGGCTTTTTTCAATAGCTCTTTCACAAATATCTCAAAAATTATGAGTTATATTCTTACTTTATGCAACCTTCATTCTCTTACTTACGTTATTTTGAGTTGATTGGTTGTCATTATTTCTTCCTATCTACAATAATTTCAATTTAGTATTTACATGATTAAAATATTAAAATTAACAATAATAACAAACAATATACTAACAAATGTCTAAACGTGAAAGAGACATAACAATAATGCACAAGTGTAAGAAATTTCAAATTTAGTAAATGTTGCTAGCACAAAAGTAATCAAATTAATTCATACTTTGCAAGTAGTTTTTGTCACTCCTATGTTGGTGCTCTATGTTGACTAATGTAAGGGTCCAAGTTGTAGCCAACTAATATCTATACATTTAATAAGCCACTTCTAAATAGTAAAAGAGAAAACAAAAAAAAAAAAACCATGATATTCAGAAGCAAAACTGCATAGACATAAGAAAAAAAACAAAAAAGGGCACAAAAGAACAAGAAAAGGGTAAAAAAGGAGAGATGAAAAAGACTTAAAAATCCCTACACCAATGGCATGTAATGCACCCATGTTCTTTCCAAAACAAACAGCAATATGACCTGCTCTAATCTAGCTTATTGAGCTAGTATAGCTGTGGCTTCTTCTCTACAGGTTTTATAGATAGTTTTATACTCGAATATTTTTATACCTTTTTTTTATCTTGATGTTTTGAAGATACAAATACGAAATTGATTAGACTTAAGGATTTATTATAATATTTTCCCCTTTTTTTACACTCTAATATGTTCATTGTTTTTTTTTTTTTTGATTTATTTTGTGCAAAAGGAAACAGAAACAAAATTTAAAGTCAACTCCAACTATTTTCAGTTGTATCCATATGGTTGCCTTTAGGATTCGATAATATATAGTTGCAAATCCCAAGTTGAAATGTCACATTTTACATATCAAAATGAGGAATGTTGTGTTTAATTTGCTCGAAAGTGTAAAAAATCTTGCGGAGATGTGGTCAAAAATTAACAGGCAAAAGATAGCTTATCCCTCGCGGGATAAGTTAAACCATTAAATCAATAATTATTCGATTTTTTTAAATTTCAATTATAATTTTAGAAAAAAAAAAAAGAAGAAGAAAAACTCCAATCAATATCAGAATCGTGAAAAAAAAAGTTCACAATTAGAATAGAAATGTTAGTCATTTTGAATTTGACATTAATTGCCGTATCACCTAACATTAGGTTGATGTGGCCGCTTAACTTAATCCCA
Source organism: Rhizophora apiculata (assembly GCA_037832385.1). Taxonomy (NCBI): domain Eukaryota; kingdom Viridiplantae; phylum Streptophyta; class Magnoliopsida; order Malpighiales; family Rhizophoraceae; genus Rhizophora; species Rhizophora apiculata. The sequence continues at coordinate 7,696,999 of CM075439.1, read as the reverse complement.
GTCAGGTTGTAGCTGTGACACATTTTGTTTTTCTCTCGTTAATGAGTCAAATTGTTATATCATAAAAAAGTCATATTTTTTTCTCTCTTCTCTTTGCATATCTCCCTTCACCTACCTTATTTCTCTTTTTGTATATATCATCATAAAATGTTAAGTTATTAAATTCTAAAATTAAATATATTTATATAAATAATACCATAAATATCATATCTAAATTTATAGAATTTAAAATCATTAATACATATGAAGAATTTCACTAATTAATTTATTTTTCTTAGTTTTTATTAACAATCACACACTTTTAAATAAAATTTTTCCATATAAAGAGAGAGAATTGGTTATATATATATATATATAATTTCATAGTTTAAATTAAATATACTTATTAATATTCAAATCACATTTAAGATTATAATATTTATTTAGCATAATAATGTTTAGATTGTTTTGTCATTAATTAGGTCACATTATAACTAAATCCTTATTTAACATATTGTTTGAGAATATTTTAATATTTTACTTGATTAGAATCTATTTTATCAATTATTATGTGCAGATAATAATGACACACAACCATTTATAATTCTATTGTAATGTCATAATATGATAAATTGTTAATATAAATTATAATAATTATAGTTTTTTTAATTAGAATACTTTGTACCATTTGGTACTACACTAATAATTCTATATATATATATATATATATATATAACTAACAAAATTTTATAATAATTTACAATAATATCTTATAAAAATTTTCTTATTAACTTTAAAGCAATAAAGTGTATACAATTATAAGATAATAAGAAATATATATATAGTCAAAAACACATTATTGAGTTTAAAGTATCATTACATCATATATTATTAATCATTTATACAATTACATCTCATTCTTCACATAATGTTGGCATTAAATCTTCATTCTTATTTGCTACCATAAGATCTATTATGATATGTTTAATAAATACTCTTTGTTTTTAAACATTCTCCTTAACTACAAAATATTTTAATTTAATAAGTTTGATATCCTTTAAATACCTATCATTCTAAAGGAAGATTACTATTATGAAATTATTACATAAAATTTCAATGATTTGGTAATGTTGTCGACAACCTTGAGTTTTAAAATAAAATTTAACAATCATAATCCATGAATTATAATTGTAAATCATGCCAAAAAATTTGTTTTTATAATGGATACTAAAATGATAGATTTTTTCATGATAAAATCAAAAGTGGTCTTTTTCCTATTGAGTCATTCAATAAACTCTAAATTTGAATATCTAATTGCTTTAAAAAGTTAATTTTTTTTATGAGTATATAATTAAGGTACATCAATATTTTATTTGTAATTTCCTAATAATCAATTTAAGGATTATTTTTATATCTGCCTAATATTTTAACTACAAAATTGTTATCTAGTCTTGTATATGTTTGTAGACAAATTAAGCTACTAATAATAAATAAATATGAAATTGATTCCATTTTCTTGTATTTTGCATTTTTGGAGCATTGCATGAGATTGAATTTGTTAATTTTCTTTATGGGAACAACCTCATGTGTACACTCACTCGTATTGAATTTCTCTATAATTTTTTCAATATAACTTTTTGTAAACAATCCTAATAATCTTTGTAATTTGTTACAAAATATTTTTATTTTTATCATATAAGATGCCTCTCCTATATTTTTCAATTTAAAATTTTTTGAAAGAAATTCTTTAGTCTTAAGCAATATAATCATTAGTAACAAACAAAATATCATCAATATATAAGACTAAAAAATGAAGTTATTTTTACTAATCTTTTGGTGTATACACCAATTAGTGGTAATATCTTAAATTTAAAAGATGTAATGATATCACTAAACTTAAGATATTTTTGTTGGGAAACTTATTTCAATCTATATATTAACTTCTTATGTCTACACATCATTTGATCTTTATCTCATATAGAAAAACCTTCAAACTGATCCATATAAACTTCATCTTTAAGATCTTTATTGAGAAATGTGTTTTTTTCACATCCATCTGAAGTAACTCCAAATCATATTGAGCTACTAATGTCATAATTATCTTTAATGAATCTTTCTTTGAGAAGTATGAAAATGTCTCTATATAATTGATACTACTCTTTTAAGTGTAACCATTAATAACAAGTATAGCTTTATATTGTTCAGTGTTGCCACTTAAGTCATGTTTAGTCTTAATGACCTATTTATAGTCAACTCTTTTGCAACCTTTTGGTAATTTAACTAGATCTCATACATTACTTATTTTTATGGATTTTAACTTATCTTTCATGACATCAATTTATTTATGAGATTCAATACTTTCTATAGTTTATGAAAACAATTTATGAAAACGAAATTAAATCTTTATTAATTATAATATCAAAATTTGACTTTTGTTAATAAACCACATAATCATTTGAAATAGCTAATCTCCTTTCTATTCAAGATCTTCTTTAATGCTATCTTTTGTGGTTCATTTACATTACTTAGCTATGAGTTAGTTCTTCATTTAAATATCCATAATCAACGTAATTGCAATAAGGAACATTTAACAAGTAATTATCCTTATTTTATTATAACAAAAATAAGAAACTAGGATTTTTCTCTTCTTTATCTTCCTTTTATTTAAAGGGTATAATGTTATCTTCTTTAAATGCTCACTTACTTTTGAATCCAAATACTAATACTTGTAATGAGAGTACTATGTTATTTCATAAACTAGACACTTAAAGTGCTTTATATACTCATAGTCCAAGAGACCTTTTGCTGTGAAGATCAACATTTGTAATAAAGACCTTAAGAGTTAATTACTTTAATAAACTTTTAGCCTCCTTCTTATTACTTCTTCCTTTTCTCTTTTTCTTCTTTTGTTTCTTATTCTTTTATTTACTTAAATTTTCAAGTTTTAAGAAGTAATCACAAGTTAAATATCACATGAGCAACCCTACTAAATCATAAATCCACATAAACCTCTATAGAGAGCATATGCTTTAACTCTCATAATAGCTAAAAGCTCTCAACTCACTCCATAAGGCCTAGTCAAATTTCAAATCAATCATCAAGTTAAGAAGATGTTATTCACTTACATTATCACATAATAACAAAATAAAAATTTTACAAAATTAAATAAGAGAGACAATTTAATTAAGCATAATTTTAAGGTAAGTTTATTTTATTTAATTTTATATGGTCTTTTATATTTATTTTTTTAAAACCTTACATTGTCGTAATATAAGAATTAAATGAAAAGAAGAAAAAAGAAATCAAAAACACAAAATCTCCCATGAATGAAAAAGTAAAGATGAAATGGAAGAGAAAAGCAAATTTGATTCTTGAGTTACCTTCCAAGTAGCTTATTTGTTTAATGTTGTTATCTCAACTCCAAAACATGTCATGTGGTATAAATGAAGTCTTCCAACTATATCTCCTTTATAGTATACACTTGGAACTCTTTATAATAAGGTTTTAACTTTTGTCAATTCACTTTGAACATCTTGTTTGTTTCTACACTTTGAATCTTAACTATACCACGGGGAAAAACATTAGTAACAATAAAAGGATCAATCCAATGAGAGCATGACCTGCCCAAAAACAACTTTAGTCCTAAATGATAAAAAATAACTTTTTTCCAACAACAAAATTCTTCCTAAATATCATCTTGTCATGAAAACTTTTGTTTTTTCCTTATAAATCTTAAAGCTTTCATAGGCCTCATTGCGAATTTCCTCAAGCTCTTACAACTGCAATTTTCTATGTTTACCCACTTTGTTCATTTTCATATTGCATTACTTGATAGCCATATATACTTTGTGCTTTAGTTCAATAAAAAGATAGCATGACTTGCCAAAAACCAAGTAATAGGGTAATATACCACTAGATGTCTTGTAAACAATACAATAGGCCCATAATTTATCATTAAGCCGCAAGCTCCAATCATTTATTTTTGGATTATTGTCTTCTTTGATTGGACTCCTTAATGTGTCCGCTTGTTTGCAGATGATATGCAGTTGACACCTTATGAGTGACATGATATTTCCTTAATAAAGTCTCCACCATTTGGTTGAAAAATGTGTGCCTTTATCATTGAACAAAGTTTTTGGTATTCCTTACCTAACAAAAAAACTTGACAAAATCAACAACTTTTAAATCATCAGTTTTAGTGACTTTAGCTTCCTCCCACTTTGAAACATTATCAATAGCAAGAAGAATATAAAAATTATCAAAAGAAGAAGTAAATGGTCCCATGATAAGAGGGTTATGGTAGTTGATCTTTATGAGATAAGTTACTAATTCTTTGACAATGTTCACAAGTCTTGCAAAACATATAAATAGTCATAAAATAGTGATGGCCAAAAGAAACTACATTTAAGTGCCATTTTTTGTTGTTCTTTTTAATCTAAAGTGTCCTCCATAGCCATGATTTTTGTCTCGATGTCACTTGATGAGCTTAATGATGATGTAAGGCAAAAGTGAGCTTTTCTCACTAATTTAAGAGAGTAGACAAAAATTATATATATCTATATAGTATAAAAAAATAATACAGAATAAATGGAGAAAGATTAAAGAATTTTAATGAAAGTTGCTATGATTGTAATTGTGTGATAAACATAATTTAATTGATACCAAAAAAAAAAAGGACACGTCTTAGGCATAAAAAAAAAAAATTCTATTATGCATATACATTAACAAAAATGTATGAATGAGAGCCTAGATTGCGTTTACCATCCGCAAATGCTCCATAATATATAAGAATCTATCATTACACAAAGACTTCATAAAGATATCTACAAGTTGATTGTTTCTATTCACAAACTCAAGAACAACATTGCCCTTTAGCACATAATCTCATATAAAATGATATTTAAGATATGGATTTTTGGTGAGATTTATGGTTTTAGTGTTATCACATAAAATAGGAACTTTAGAAAAATTCAACTTGAAATGCTCAAGTGTTTGCTTGATCTAAAGAAATTGTAAGCAACAATTGTTTGTGGTGAGATATTTGGCTTCAACAATTGAAAGCGCTATGAAATTTTGCTTCCAACTATACCAAGACACTAATGCACCACCTAAGAGATGGTAAGTACTAGTGGTACTTTTCTTATTAAGCTAATCATTAACCCAATCAGAGTTTGAGTAACTCATAAAGTTGAATCTCTTTTCTCTAAGGTACCAAAGACCTAAGTTGGTAGAGCCTCAATATAACAAAATACCCTTTTCAATGTAACTAAATGTGACTCTTTAAGTGATGATTGAAAATGAGGACATAAGCACACAACATACATAATGTCAAACTTACTAATAATAAGGTAAAAAAGGCTTTTGATTACACCTCGATAAAGTTTCTCATCTACTTTTTCTCCAATTTCATTCTTATCAAGCTTTATGGATGTTGGCATTGGTGTACCATAAGGCTTTAAATCCTCCATTCCAAACTCTTTCAATATTTCTCTCACATACTTTGTTTGGCTAATGAAAATTCCATCTATGCTTTGCTTGATTTGTAGACTCTAGAAGAAACTAAGTTCACCCATTGTGCTCATTTTGAGCTCCTTCTCCATTTAAGAAATTAATTCCTTGCACAGGGATCATTGTGGCATCAAAAATACTATCATCAATGTAAATTTGCACAATTAATAAATTTTTATCTTTACCTTTGTGAATAATGTAGTGTTCACCTTACCTTTTATGAAAGTTTTTTGAATAAAAAAGGAGTTAAGTCACTTATATCAAGCCCAAGGGGCTTACTTTAATCTGTATAAATTTTAGAGAGCTTAAACACAAGATTCGTAAATTTAGTACTCTCAAAACCTAGAAGCTATTCAACATATATTTCTTCAGTAATAAAACGGTTAAAAAAATGCACTCTTTAAATCCATTTCATATAATATGAAATTAATAAAAGATACATATGCTAGCAAGATGCAAATTTCTTTTTATTGAGCTATAGGTGTAAAGGTCTCATCATAATCTATTCCCTCTTCTTGATTGTTTCCTTTGGCCATTAGTCTAACTTTGTTTCAAACTATCTTCCCATTTTCATTTACTTTGTTGCAAAACACCCATTTGGTGCCTATGATAAAATGGTCTCAAGGTATTGTGACTATGGGCCACACTTGGCTCCTCACAAATTGTTTTAATTCATCCTCCATGGCATGCACCTATTACTTATCACTCAAGGCTTCTTCTACATGTTTGGGCTTTAATTGAGAAATGAGTGCTAAGTTAGTGTTCAGGTGCCTAAATGATTATCTAATTCTAATAGGATTAGAAACATAGCCAATAATTTGATCTTGTAATGATTTATTGACATGCTTCCATTCTCTTGACACCTTATGAATCACATTTTGTAAGTTACATGAATTTTCAAAGTTTGAATTGCTTGATTCAATTGCTCTTGTTTGGTGCTATTGCCATTACTTAGAACTTCTTTGGCTAATGAATCAATTAAAATTATTTCTACATTTTCTAAAATATCTTCTTTTCTTGGGTTAAAAGGGCTTGTTTCATCAAAATTAAGATGCATAATGATGAGAACCATAGAGATGATGGGTGGAAGGCTCCAATGGTTGCAAGAGGTCCATTGCACATCCCAGAAGGCCCAATAACACGAGTTAGAGCCAAAAAGATTAAAGAAGCACTAAATGGGCTGATTCAGGACATCTAGGCCAACCCAGCTTCAAATGGGGTGAATTCAAGTTTGACAAGGAGTCCAACCCTAATTAATATAATTAGAATACTTAAATAGGTTAGAATAAGTAATAACATTTCTTCCTAAATAAGAGTTTATTATTTATGTAGGAATTTATCCTCAATTAGGAATTCCTCCAAAATAAGGATTTGTCCTAAGTAGGAATTTGTGCCTCTTTAGGATTGCTATGTTAGCCTATAAATAGGCTCCCCTTATAAGCTCTGGAAGGTCAGACAACTTTAAGTGAAATAAAAAGTAAGGGTTTTTCTTTCGGTTCTTTTAAGGACTAAAGAACTTATCAAGAGGTACTTCTTGTGGCGTTCTAATCGACTTATCACTCCCAATTCCTTTCTTTTCTGGAGTGTGGCGTCCATATCCTTCTTAAACTCTGGTTAGTGTTCCTTCCCAGAGTGGGTCTAGGGTTTGTGATATTAAACTCTGGTTTAGCTTTCCTGGTTGTTCTTTGATTCCCTGTGTGCGTTGGGTCCCTAAGCCATGTCTTTTTGGGGTTTTTCCCATCAGTTGGTATCAGAGCAGGGTTTTAAATTAGGTTGAATCCACTCACTCTTCAATTTTCTATCTTTTGATTTATCTATTGTTGTTTAGTTTGTCTATTATGTGCATTATCATTCAAATGCACAAATCTGTTTATTTGCAATCCTTCTCTCTTTGTTTGTTTGTTTAAGCTCATAAACTTGCTAATTTCAATTCCAATTGGTATGTTCAAGTATTCTACTATTGTTTTGTGCTGAAAAAAAAAAAAACCCAAGAAAAAAAAAAAGGGAAGGAATAAGAACAAAAGAAAGAAAACATCAAATTCAAAGTTATTGATAAGGTTAACAGTTTAGTCATATTGGCCATAATAATAATAAAGTTTTCCTTGCTTAACTCCAATTCTACCATCTGTTCTCCTATTTTGTTACCCAAGTTGTCCTCTAGGTTATATTACCCCTATCCTGATTTTTGTGAATTTAGTTCATTAAATCCGTTTGTGTTGACATCCTTTTTCGCTTGATTCTTGTTCTCCAATTTGTTCAATTCTATGCCGTTTAGCTTATTCTGCTCAAAATCAATACCCTTGATTTACGTTGTTTAGCTCTTTATAGAGCTGAAAAGGAAAATCTGAGTGGTAAAAGGTAAGAGTGAAAGTTCATATAAAGAAAAAAAAAAAACCATAAAGAGTGTAAACACGAGGGAGTGTGACATAATCTTTTGAGTGAAACATGTGAGGGAGTGTTCTGTGAGGTATCCCATTTATTTTGTGCAGAAGTAAGACTATGACGTCCAAAGACAAAGGTGTAGCTCAAGAGGGAGCTGGTGATGTGTCCTTCATGATCAAAGCCATGCAACAACAATTTGAGCACATGAATACTAGATTTGATGATATAAGGGAGAGGATGGAGGAGCAAGCTATTACAATAGCAGAGTTGCAAAGGAAACATAGGGAATATGAGGCTCCTAAAGCAAGAAGGCAATTGACACGTGCCTATGAAGATGATGTAGAAGATGATGAAGTTGATGATCAAACTACGATGGTTAGAACTGGTAACAATAGAAGGGATCGAAGAGAATTTGGGAGGCAAGGTACCTACGATCATAATTTGGGTAGTATTAAATTGACAATTCCTTCATTCCAAGGTAAGAATGATCCTGATGCATACCTAGAATGGGAAAAGAAGGTTGAATTGGTTTTTGATTGCCACAACTATTCTGAGGAGAAAAAGGTAAAGTTTGCTGCTGTTGAATTTACTGATTATGCTATTATTTGGTGGGATCAACTTGTTTTGACTAGGAGAAGAAATCATGAGCGGCCTATTGATACATGGGAGGAGATGAAGGCTATCATGAGGAGGAGGTTTGTCCCTGGTCACTATTACAGGGAGTTGTACCAAAGGTTGCAAGGGCTCACTCAGGGCACCAAAAGTGTGGAGGACAACCACAAGGAGATAAAGATTACCATGATTAGGGCCAATGTAGAAGAAGATAGAGAGGCAACTATGGCTCTATTTCTGCAAGGGCTAAATAGGGACATAGCAAATGTGGTTGAATTGCAGCACTATGTGGAATTGGAAGACATGGTGCACATGGCCATGAAAGTTGAAAGGCAACTTAAACGAAAGGGCTCCACATGGGTTGGGTAGAATTCTGGTTCTACCTCATCGTGGAAGCCAAACTAGAGTAAAAGGGATAAGATGGCCAATTACAAGTCCAAAGCCGAGCTACCCAAGCACAAGAATGTGGGTTCTAGCAAGGAGACAGGTAAATTCGAACCCCAACCAAGTAGAAATAGAGATATTAAATGTTTTAAGTGTTTGGGCAGGGGTCACATTGCATCTCAATGTCCAAATAAGCATGCAATGATCCTGAGAAGTAACGGTGATGTTGAAACTGAAAGTGAATCAGATGATGATTCTGTGCCACCGTCAGAGGGTGAATGTGATGGAGAGGAGTATCCAGTTAACGGAGTAACTCTCGTTATGAGGCGAGCATTGAATGTACAACTAAAAGAAGAAAATGAGGTGCAACGAGATAACATCTTTCAGACAAGGTGTCTCATCAAACATAAGGTATGTAGTATGATTATTGATGGTGGGAGTTGCACTAACGTTGCTAGCACAACTATGGTTGAGAAGCTGGATTTACCTACTATGAAGCATCCTAGACCATATAAACTACAGTGGTTGAATGAGAGTGGTGAAGTGAAGGTAAATCAGCAAGTGCTCGTATCATTTTCTATCGGAAGGTACCGTGATGAAGTTTTATGTGATTTCATACCCATGCATGCGGGACATATTCTATTAGGAAGACCATGGCAATTTGATAGGCGAGTTATGCATGATGGCTTCAAGAATCGATATTCCTTTGTAATGAACGAAAAACCTGTCATTCTTGTACCATTATCACCTCAACAAGCATATGAGGATCAATTAAGGATTAAAAATAAGAGTGAACAGAAAAGAGAGATTGATAAAAGAGAAGAAAGAGAAGAAAACGTGAGGACAAAAGAAAAAGAGAAGAAAAAAGAAAATCTCTATGCAAAAGGAAGTGATGTCAAAAGAGCATTCTATGCCAAACAACCTATGATTATACTTTTGTACAAGGAGGCTTATTTTAACACTAACAAGTTTGACTCATCTTTGCCTAGTGTTATTGTTGCATTATTGCAGGAATTTGAAGATGTATTCCCTGACGATATCGCAAGTGGATTGCCACCTAATAGAGGAATTGAGCATCAAATTGATTTCATCCCAGGTGCATCCATCCCTAACCAGCCAGCATATAAAAGTAATCCTGAGGAGACAAAGGAGCTTCAAAGGCAGGTTGAGGAGCTTATGTCTAAAGGATATGTGAGGGAAAGCATGAGTCCATGTGCTGTGCCTGTCCTACTTGTACCAAAAAAAGATGGGACTTGGAGGATTTGTGTTGATTGTCGAGCTATCAACAAAATCACTGTAAAGTATCGTCACCCCATACCTAGATTAGATGACATGTTAGATGAATTGCATGGGTCATGTGTTTTTTCTAAGATTGATTTGAAAAGCGGATATCATCAGATTAGGATGAGAGAGGGAGATGAGTGGAAAACAGCTTTCAAAACTAAGTATGGGTTGTATGAGTGGCTAGTTATGCCATTTGGTCTCACTAATGCACCAAGCACTTTTATGCGACTAATGAATCATGTTTTACGTGCATTCATTAATAAATTTGTAGTGGTGTATTTTGATGATATCTTGGTCTATAGTAAAACCATAGAAGATTATCTTGATCATTTACGTTCTATTATAAGTGTTTTACATTCTGAGAAATTGTATGCTAACTTACATAAATGTTCCTTTTGTACTGATCAGATCACATTTCTTGGCTATGTTGTCAGTGCTAAAGGTATTGAGGTTGACGAGGAAAAAGTTAAGGCAATTCGTGATTGGCCTACACCTAAGTCAACTAGTGACGTGCGTAGCTTTCATGGTCTAGTTAGTTTCTATAGACGCTTTGTTAAAGACTTTAGCACCATTGCCGCACCACTCACTGAGCTTATCAAAAAGAACATGAGTTTTAGGTGGGGTAGTGACCAAGACAAGGCTTTTAATTGCATCAAGGAAAAATTAAGTTCTGCACCTTTACTTGCTTTACCTAACTTTGCAAAAGCTTTTGAGATTGAGTGTGATGCCTCAGGTATTGGCATTGGAGCTGTTTTGATGCAGGAAAGGCGCCTAATTGCTTACTTTAATGAAAAGCTAAGTGGAGCAAGCCTTAATTATCCTACTTATGATAAAGAGATGTATGCATTAGTACGAGCTTTGGAGACATGGCAACATTACCTTTGGCCTAAGGAGTTTGTCATCCATACTGACCATGAATCTTTGAAGCACTTGAAGGGACAAGGAAAGTTGAACAAAAGACATGCCAAGTGGGTTGAATTTATTGAGACCTTTCCCTACATCATCCAATATAAAAAAGGTAAGGAAAATGTGGTAGCTGACGTGTTATCTCGCAGGTATGCCCTTATCTCTACACTTACTGCAAACTTATTAGGATTTGAACACATTAAGGATTTATATGTGAATGATCCTGACTTTGCTAATGTATATAGAGCATGTGAGGTGTCAGCCTTTGAGAAGTTCTATAGGTATAAGGGTTTCTTATTTAGGGAAAATCGTTTATGCATGCCTATGAGTTCTTTGAGAGAGTTGGTTGTAAGAGAAGCTCATGAGGGTGGTCTAATGGGTCATTTCGGAGTTAGGAAAACCCTAGATGTCCTAAATGAACATTTTTTTTGGCCACGAATGAAACGAGATGTTGAGAGGATATGTGCGAAATGCATAACATGCAAACAAGCTAAATCTAGAATTTTACCTCATGGCTTGTATACCCCTCTACCCATACCTAACCATCCTTGGGTTGATTTATCTATGGACTTTGTACTTGGATTGCCACGAACAAAAAGGGGTAGGGATTCTGTATTTGTTGTTGTTGATAGATTTTCAAAGATGGCACACTTCATCCCATGTCATAAAACTGATGATGCAAACAACGTGGCTGACTTATTCTTTAGAGAAGTAGTACGTTTGCATGGCACGCCATGAAGCATTGTTTCAGATCGGGATACAAAGTTCTTAAGCTACTTCTGGAAGACTTTATGGGGTAAGTTAGGTACTAAGCTATTGTTTTCAACTACTTGTCATCCACAGACTGATGGGCAAACTGAGGTAGTTAATCGAACTCTTTCTACTCTTTTGCGTGCTATTATTCGAACAAATTTGAAAACATGGGAAGATTGTTTACTACATGTCGAGTTTGCGTATAATCGGAGTATTCATTCTATTACTAGTTACTCTCCATTTGAAATCGTATATGGTTTTAATCCATTGACTCCTTTGGATTTGGTACCTATACTTGTCAATGAGTATGCCAGCTTAGATGGGGAACGCAAGGCTGACATGATAAAAAAATTGCATGAGAAGGTGCGACAACATATTGAAAAACAAACTGAGCACTATGCATCCCATGTCAACAAGGGACGAAAGAAGGTGGTGTTTGAACCTGGTGATTGGGTTTGGGTGCATATGCGCAAGGAACGGTTCCCAGCTCAAAGGCGTTCGAAGCTACAACCCAGAGGAGATGGTCCCTTTCAAGTTGTAGCCTGAATTAATGATAATGCTTTTCAGTTGGATCTTCCTGGTGAGTATAATGTGAGTGCAACATTTAACGTTTCTGATCTTTCCCCTTTTGATGTAGGTGATGATTCGGGGATGAATCCTTTTGAGGAGAGGGGGAATGATGAGAACCATAGAGATGATGGGTGGAAGGCTCCAATGGTTGCAAGAGGTCCATTGCACATCCCAGAAGGCCCAATAACATGAGTTAGAGCCAAAAAGATTAAAGAAGCACTAAATGGGCTGATTTAGGACATCCAGGCCAACCCAGCTTCAAATGGGGCGAATTCAAGTTTGACAAGGAGTCCAGCCCTAATTAATATAATTAGAATACTTAAATAGGTTAGAATAAGTAATAGCATTTCTTCCTAAATAAGAGTTTATTATTTATGTAGGAATTTATCCTCAATTAGGAATTCCTCCAAAATAAGGATTTGTCCTAAGTAGGAATTTGTGCCTCTTTAGGATTGCTATCTTAGCCTATAAATAGGCTCCCCTTATAAGCTCTGGAAGGTCAGACAACTTTAAGTGAAATAAAAAGCAAGGGTTTTTCTTTCGGTTCTTTTAAGGACTAAAGAACTTATCAAGAGGTTCTTCTTGTGGCGTTCTAATCGACTTATCAATCCCAATTCCTTTCTTTTCTGGAGTGTGGCATCCATATCCTTCTTAAATACACTAGGTTAGTGTTCCTTCCCAGAGTGGGTCTAGGGTTTGTGATATTAAACTCTGGTTTAGCTTTCCTGGTTGTTCTTTGATTCCCTGTGTGCGTTGGGTCCCTAAGCCACGTCTTTTTGGGGTTTTTCCCATCACATAAACTCTTTTACTACTTATGATCTTTTGTTAAAAAGTTTAAGAAAATACTTTCATTGACCTTTAAATCAAATTTTCCAAGCTTTTCTTTAGTGTTTAAGATAAAGCTTTTGCATCCAAAGTCCTTGAAATAATTGATTCATAACTTTCTCCCATTGTACAACTCATAAGGAGTCTTTTTGAGTAAGGATGAATTATAACCCAAATTGACATATAACATGCCAAATGGATAGCTTCAACCTAAAATTATTTAGGCCAGCTAAACTCATTTACCATTATTTGGTCCATCTTTTGCAAGGTTTTATTTTTGCATTCAACCACCTCATTTTGCTAAGGGTGTTATTAAGGCCAAAAAATTAAGAGAAATTCTTTGGGTGTCATAAAAGTTTTTTAAGCCTTCATTCTTAAATTCTCTTCCATGGTCACTTTTAATTGAAGTGATGAAACATCCATTCTTATTTTTCAATTGCTTGTAAAGTCTCTCAAATGCTTGTAATGCCTCATCCTTGTGTATAAGGAACATGACCCATGCAAACTTAGAGTAATCATTTATTATGAGAAATGCATAATGTTTGCCACCTAAATTGGAGACTTTAGATGGACCACAAAGATCCTTATACAATAATTGAAGAGGTTTAAAGGTAAATAATACCTTTTATCCCTTAAAATGATTTTTTACTTATTTGCCATCTAACAAGCATTGTAAGATTTGTCTTCCTTAAATTTTAGCTTGGGTAGCCCTTCCACAAGATTGTGGTTGATTAATTTGGATAATAATTTCATACTTACAAGTCCCAAGGGCCTATACCATTTCCAAAACTTGTCGTTTATAGAAACTAAACACTTAACATTTTTATTAATAAAGGAATGAAAATCAATAATATAAATATTATCATATCTATTTATAGTGAACAATGTTTCATTTATTTTGGAATGAGAAACAACTCATACATTAGATTTGAAAGAAACTTTGTAATTAGTATCATAAAGTTGATTAATGCTAAGTAAATTGAATTTAAGACCATCAATTAAGGAGATATTATCAATAGTAGGAGAACTTCCCTTATCGATTTTTCCAATACCAATTATCTTATCATTGGCATTGTCTTAAAGTGTTACATTTTCTCCCTTAATTACTTTGAGAGAAAAGAAAGTTTTTTTTTTTACATTACTAGTCATATATTTAGAGCATCCACTATCTAAGTACCATTTGTTTTTCTTCTTTTGGTTTTTTAACTGTACCAGTGTAAGTTTTATTAATTTTAAGTAACCAAATTTGTTTGGGTCCTTTTAAGTAAGCTTTGGTACTTTTGCATCACTATAAAAGTTTTTTATGCCATGATTGCTTTCTTTAATGTTGCATACATGAATCATATGTTCAAAATCACCACAGTAATGATATCTAATATGATATTCTCATGCAAAATTGAATGTGACACTTTTATTAAATTATGCATGTAAGGTTGAGAAGCAAGGGAAGAGGGGATAGTTGTACCGTTATATGTGTGGTAGTTATGCCAAAATGATTTTCTAGCCAAACTATGAGGAGCTTCATGTTGTCGTGATGCATGTCCATACATAAATGCATGATTTTTGCAGGATGCATGTATTTTTATGTGGGCAGCTATGACTTAAACTTTATGTGATTGATGTGTGTGACTAAAGCCCAATATAGGTTTATAATTGATTAGTTTTTAAGAACAAAGTAATGAGTCAAGCTTTTCTTTCCCTTTAACAAACTTAAAAGGGGGACTTTCGAGGTTTTCATTTTCAATTCTTAGATGAAGGTTTTCCCCCTTAAGCTTGTTTAAAGCAACATCATTTGCTTTTTGTAAGTGCTCATTCTCTTGTACAAGTAATTCATTTTGGCTTTTTAGGATCTCATTTCATTCTCAATTATTTTAAAGCAAGTATTGAGATTTAAATTTGGCTCTTTGTTTGAACATTTATTTTTTCACGCATTCAAGTATTGAGTTTACCTTGTTGTCTTTTCCCATGAAGTACATATAGTTTGCTTTCTCATCAAAGGATTTATCATTTGAATTGTTGGAATTGTCCAAAGTGGCCTTGTATGCATTCTTGGTCCATTTCTTACCCTTTTTCTTGTTAGGACAATTTGCTACAATGTGTTCAAGTTTGTCACACTCATAACAAACAATCTCCTTCTTTTGTTGTGCATCATTTTTGATGAATTGCTTAAATGGCTTTTTACCAAGTTAATTTTTCTTCTTTAAAAATTTTGCAAATTTTTGGGCATATATCATGAACTCTTTTTGATCTTGTTAACTAAATGAACTATCATCCTTATTTTCTTCTTGATCATCTTCAACTACTCTACTAGTTAAGGTAGAGGACTTTAATGCCATGCCTTTCTTTTTCTCTATGACTTTGTTCTTGAAGGTCATCTTGTACATGAGTAATGAACCCATTAATTTATTTAGGTCTCTTCTTTTTCTCTTATGTTTAGGTCCATTGATTTCGAAATTGCAATCGCCTTTGGGTTCCATGATTTTGGGAGTGACTTGAGTAACATTTTGACAAGTTTTGCATTATTAAGGTTCTTTCCAAGATATCTTAAAAAATTAACAATGTTAGTAAATCTTGAATACATTTTAGTAATGTTCTCATCATTACTCATTTTAATTAATTTATACTTATACATAAGAGTATTAATTCTAGTGTTCTTGACTTAGTTATTTCTCTTGTATGTCAATAGAAGATTATCTCATATCTTTTTAGCTGATTGATAAGAAGAGATACAATTGTATTCATTTGGGGTCATTGCACAATAGAGCAAGCATATGCCTTTAAAGTTAAGATTTTAGTTTTTGAAATCTTTTAAGGTGTACACACTCTTAGATTTATTAATAACTTTATTTTTTGTCTTAGTGATTCTTTTAGGGTTTTGAGAAATGATTGGCTAAAAAGTAAAATCATAGCATTAAAGATATATAATCATTTTAATTTTCTACTAGTTAAAATTTGTGCCATCAAATATGGGAGGTCTAAAAAAATTACTGTCTTTAGGGTAACACATAGGTGGAAGGCAAGCCATGGATCAACTCTAAGTGGTAAAGCTGACAATTTAGAGATTAAACTTTGATGTCAATTATTGGTTCCAAAAATACCTAAAAGAGGACATGTGCTATAATAAATGTAGTATGAAAAATAAAATGATGACAACAAATAAAAATTTAATGTCATAAGCAAATGAATTAATGTAATTATAATAATATTAATAATAACCAGAGATAAGAAAATAAATCAATTAAATTTAATTTATAAGATTAGCAACTAATTTACATAATAAAATAAATTAAAATAATTAAAATATATTATTGTAAAAAGTTTGTTGAGTGTATGAGTTTGTACAATAAAAATAATTAAGAATATAAAGAGTAAGACACAATAATTTATAGAGGTTTGAAACCTTTGTTCTTATATCCTCTCTTTAAGATGGTTTTAATTTCACTATTAAGTTTTCCAATAAGGAGGAGACTAATTACAGTAATAATGTGATACCTAATCACAATTGTACTAAGGTATACAATTTTATTACAATACAATCACACAAATACGTTTCTTAATTTTTTAATTTCAAAATATTTAAAAAATTTTCTTTAAAATTTTACTTATTTTCAACAATTTTTCTCTTTTAAAGATTCTTACAAAATAATTCATTATAAGCTCATCAACATATCTTTCTTCCTTCTGTTGCAAATTAGATTATATAGACTGAGTGAGAGTTGTTGGAATTTAAAAAATATGTGCATTGATCAGTTAAAAAGGCAATACTTTTAAAATATTTTCATACCAAGAAATCTATCCATTAATCCATTGAGAAGGAAGGCAATTGTTGTTGATAATATTTCCATTCCCAATATTTGTCTATTGGTCCATCAAGAAAATTATACTTTCAAAATATTTTGATGTTAATAAATTTGTTTCGTGGGTCAACAAGGAAGGCAATTTACTATTAAAATATTTTTTTATCTAAAAAGTTATCTGTTAATATATCAAGAAGGTAATTATTGTTAGTAATATTTTTATATCTAAAATTTGTCTATTGATTTATGTGCAGTAATATTTATTAATAGTATAAAAGACCAATTTGAAAAACGACAACTCACGACTTAACCAGATTGCCATGATCGCATGTCAAAAATAATTGAATTAATTTGAGAAGACTTAACATAGTCGTATATGACAAAGGAAGATACCATAAGGATATCATAACTTAGCGCATGATGTTCAAAAGTGTTCTGCACATATAGCTAGACTTTATTTTAATCAAAGATATGCCCAATAAAACGTTTATCATATGTACAAATAAATTTAAACACTTGCAACACAATAAAGATCGCAAATAATTATTTTAGCACATAAGAATACACAATAAAGAACACAAAATCTAACAATCCATATGTTTTTGGACTGAAATTATAAGTATATAGCATAGACACATAAAGGGATGCATTCTTTATAAAATCATCGTAAAAGCGCGTTACCCTTCTCCCACGTTAAAGGAATTGATAATTCCCTAGGGCCTTTCCGCAACGACACAGTAACACACCATATCGTGTTGCCGTCTCTTCCTTTCTTCGGACACAATGTTAGAATGTTAGTGTCCTCCTTAAGTAATTAGAATTCCCTGCGCGACGTAAACTTAAAGCTTTTTTTTTTTTTTTTTAAATGATAATAATAATAATAATAATTCGGACACAATGTTAGAATGCCGTTCTCCTTTGCCGCACAAGCCGGAGCCAGGGCGATCGGGAACTCCGTCGATGAACTCGGAAGTCCGCGCGCATCTGGTTTGCTGCCTGAGTGAAGTGGAGGCTGTGGCCTGTGTGTGGCAATGCCGATATCCAGAGTGACCCCTGATCTCGCTCTTCCATCATTAAAGCTCTCAGTCTCGTCTGGCAAGGACAAGCACCTTTGGGAACAGTATGTAATATTGCTTTATGCTCTGTCTTTTCATTGGGAAACCAGCGTTCCTTCAGCAACGGAGGAGCTGCTCACGTGAACGATGATCTTAGGCTGGTAGCTACTCTTGTTAAAACACAATAGTTTTGAGATCATTGTTGAAATACAATACAATAATTTGGATATTATTAATAAAAAATTATAAAAATATTATAATTTTATTAATTAAATAAAAATTTCACGTATAACAATTTAAAATTACATTATTAATAATATATATAATTATAAATATTTAAATTTATTCAAGTTGAATTCAACTTACCTCAAATATTTACAAATAGCGGGGAGCATTATTGCTCATAGATGATTGTTTATCAATAATAACTCGGGAGAAAAGTTGGACACAAATAATTTGTACATTTATTCTTCTATGGCACTATAGGTTTAGTTGACGGATCCCACCCAGGAGCCTAGTATAAAGGCTTTTCTTATCTAAGAATGGTGGCAGAAAGCATGTTCATTGACAGATTACCGGCAGCACATAAGCCTGTAATATTGCGGATAAAACACTTGTTAATACAGTTTGTTTTTTTTTTTTTTTATTTAATTTCTTTAAAAATTTTGATGCCTCTCAAGAGGCCGATAACCAAATAATTTTATTCAGATTTCTTGCAAGCGGGAGCTTTGACTCAATAAATAAATAAATAACATAGCGCAAGCGGGGCTTTACAATACAATTGGTACGTGGAAGTTCTTTATTTGACAGAATCAGTTGTTTGAGTGCGGATGCCTGAGCTACACTTTTTGCATGATCAGCATCCCAGCCTTGGAGCTTGACAACATCTGATTTGAGTAGGCATGGTTACCATCTTAAGTATGCCTTCTAGCGTCCTCCTACGCTGAATTCTCATCTGCATCAAATGTTACCAGAGCGATTGCAAATTACTCCACTTCGTTTGATGGTAACAATTAAATCTTTTCCCTCCCTCCACCTGTTGACCGATTCTAAAATTATGAAGATCAGAATCAATTGCCGGTATTCAGAGACAATGAGAAGCCTTAGCAGTAAGAAAAACTATTCGGAGAGGATCTTGTGAGCTAATTAGGTAGCTATACCTACATCCAAGGTGGTATATAGCATGACACATCTCAGTGAGCAACGAAAACAAAAGATTGGTCACTGTTCACCCATAGCCTCAATGTGATAGCCAGACCCCTGCATATAATTGCCGCCACTTATCTTTCCAGAAGCTCCCTTCTTTCCCCTAGTGTTGAAACAACAGTCCGGACACGACTGCAAGACCAACCTAACCAAGCAACGTTGGGTTCTAACAAAAAAAAAAAAAATGAAAAAAATGAAAATCAAAACAAATGTATTACCTACGTAGGTTGTCTAATGTAGCACTTTCTGCTTCAGCTACAAAGGCAGAGCCTTCAGCAAGTGCCCGTGGAATCGATCACACTAGTTAAGTATGAGTTATACGCCGTTGGCTTGGAAAGAAGGTTGAGTTAAACCAAAACCTCTTCAAAAGAAAATTGCACCAAAGGTACAGAAAAAAAGAAATTATGGTGTACAATTGCAAAAGTTGAAAAACTAAATTCCAGAAAGAACGTGCTTAATTGTTTGACACTTCCGCAAAGTTCTGCCTACTCCCAGGAATTTGCTAACTTTGGTTAGCAGTTTTGTAACTTTGTTAATTCATAGATGAATATGCTTAATATTCCACAGGAAAAAAAAAAAGGAAAAAAAAAACAAAAGAAAGAAGGTTCTTAAACCGAACTAGAGCTTCTGTCTTCGCTAGCATATGATCGCAATTCATTCAAGAGCTATTGAATATCAAATATTTTTTTTGTGTAGTGTACACAGATACATGGGTCTGAGCAACTAGAGAGCCTGAGAGGTATCCCTGATCACAATTAATGATTGTCCAGAGAAGTTAACTTAACTCAAATGAATCAATTGTCTGCTTGGAAAATGTCTCCAACAAGCATATTATTCAATGAATTCTTCTGGAAGAAAAATTGACCAACTTTACAACTATTGCAATACGTCCGCAAATATAGCGAAATGAAGTCGGGCCATTCCGTATATAACCAGGATAAGAGATAGTTGCATCTGCATATAATGAATGACTAAATCAAACTAGGTCCAATTGCTTACTCGCAGAAGCTGGAAACATAAATCAGTCTAGCAGACAACATGTTCTTCCAAAGTGAGGAAAGAAAATGGCACTATGAGAAGCAGCAACTCATTGTATTAATGCAAGGCCCATTAAACCAGTAACTAGTGTATCTCACTAAATTCATTGGCATCAACTTGAAAAGCTTTGAGCCAGGAAAGAGGAACTATAAAGCAAAATTAACGTCGTACATGGATGAAAGGGAAGAAAAATAACACTAGTTACAATGGAATGACTATAACAGCAACTTGTCAAACCATCAGCGTACTTTATTTATTTATTTTTTCTTCTTTTGAAACCCAAAAGAAAGAAATAAATACCCCACCGATTGCAAGTTCTCGGGCCACCTTTTTATCAATTTCAGTCAAATCGTCACTAATGTAAATTCATGTTCCGTTCGGAAGTTGCATTGCTCTCGCCGTCAAGGACTCCCTTGACTCTTCAATGTCAGGCCATTTCAAGTTGGGGTCATGCTTCTTCAGGTTGATAACCAATTGATCATGATCAATAAACTTGTTTGGGACATTGGGCCTCGCATCAAACATCTAAAGACCAAAACACTAGCTAATGCAATTTGTATTCTACGCATCACAAACGTTTCAGCAGACTTTATTCTTTTGTGAACCAAAAGTCATACATTCAAATCATAAAAACAGTCTCTTAGTGAAAACAAGGGTAAGACTGGGTAGAGTGATCCTTCTCTAGACCCTAATTGTGCAAGTCTCGTGCACTAGGACTTTGTTTTTATAAAAAAAAAAAAAATGGGCATGGTAATCTCAATTCGACCTCCGATGAACCATCGGAAAACTGCACCACATTACTGCTACCGTTGTAGTTGCAGGACAGAGGATTGTATATTCTAAAGGAGCCCGTGTTGCTCGATTTAAGGCCGAGAATCGAAAGAGAGGGGTTGCCCCTGAAAGTGAGATTGGGACAAGAAAAAGAAAAAGATTGTATTTTGCAATAGAAAATCTACATGATTGTGGCATCAGTTTAATAAAGTTATAAAATTATATTGATTAGGCATAAAACTCAGAAGCCTTAGAAAGGAAAGATGATGAATTGCCATTACGCCGAGGCATATTTTTGTTCCAAAATGCTTAAGAACTCATGAATTTCTTGATGTGATCTTTACTGTTGATAAGCAATGTACTATTTTTTTTATGTGTGTCATGATTTTTTATTTTAAAAAAATACATATAAATAAAAAAATTAAATAA
Source organism: Rhizophora apiculata (assembly GCA_037832385.1). Lineage (NCBI taxonomy): Eukaryota > Viridiplantae > Streptophyta > Magnoliopsida > Malpighiales > Rhizophoraceae > Rhizophora > Rhizophora apiculata. The sequence goes on along the minus strand of CM075439.1, from coordinate 7,675,500 downwards.
ATTAATGTTACTAGTTAATAAAATTATAAAATTTACTTAAAAATAAATTATTATTTTATAATTAATAATATTATCAAAATATATTAATATTTTTGTTATATATAGATATATATATAAAATAAAAAATAATTAATTATTTATTAAGTTTTAATATAATAGTGTAATATACTATTTTTCAAAGAGAAATTATTATACTCTTTGATTATTGAATAGATTTGACTTATACTAAATTTTAAGCATTTAAGATTGTGTAAATATTTTTATTCATTTGCATGCTTCATTTCTTATTATGCTCAATGGATTAAACTTATCTAGATAACATTAACAAGTCAATTTTTACTTAAAAGTTATGGATCTTGACTTAGCATTACTAGCAAAAAAGCTTACTGCTATTATTGATTTAAGCTACAAAATATGAGAAGTTATATCATAAAGTATAAGAATAGAACAACAAGTTGAGCCTTATGTTTTTGAATAGGACTGTTATCAACAACATTAAGACAACTATTACATAAATAAAAAGTTAAAAAAAAATTTCAGTTAATAGATAAATCACATGTTGGTACTTTAATGGCAAAACTCATGACAATGAATTTTACTGAGTTACAAACTATGTAAGAATACATTTTTGACATAACTAATATTGTAGTAAGGTGTAAGAGCTTAGGATTAACAATAGAGGAATTTTTTTTGATGCAATTGATTTTAAACTCACTATTTCTTAAATATAGGTCATTTTAGATTAATTATAAGATTATAAAAGATAAGTGGAATGTTAATAAATTGACTAATATATTTATTTAAGATGAAAGAAGATTAAAAATTCAAAAAAAGTCACTTTATTAATCTCGTTGGCAAAAAGGTTGGAAAAGGAATAAATGTGAAAGGCCATTAGTTTAGCAAAAAAAAAAAAAAAAAAGCAAAGAAAGAGTCTGTTTATATTCCACAAGCTAAAAAGAAGGAATGAAAGGCCAATGAGTGTCACTTTTATAAGAAGTCTGGACATTATCAAGAAAAATTGTTTGAAGCATAAGTCTTGGTTTAAAAATAAAGGAAAATTTTGGTGCATTGTCATGTTTTGAATCAAATTTAATTAAAATGTTTTATAAAACTTGGTGGCTTGATTCAAGTGTTACTACTCATGTATTCAATATAATGTAGGGATTTATTACAATTCAAACCACAAATCTAATTGAAAATTTTATTTTTATAGAAAATCATATGAAAGCTCCAATTAAAGGCACAAGGACTTATCTCTTGATCTTGGATACAAACTATTATTTATACTTATTATAAACTCTTTATGTACCTTCAGTTGAAAGAAACTTTATTTCAATTTTCAAATTAGATGATTCTAGAATAAAAATTAAATTTGGATATGATAGTGTTAGTTTATATAAGAATATTAGTATGATTGGTTTAGATATTCTTATTCATAATTTATTTGAACTAGAACTTGATCATATTTTTATCGAATCCTTATTTAATGTGCATTATAATGTTAGATTTAAGTGTAGTATGATAAATGAAAATTTTACTTTTTTATGGCATAAATGTTTAGGCCATATATCCAAAGAAAGATTAGTAAGATTAGTAAATAATGAAATTCTTTCAAATCTAGATTTTGCTAAAGGAAAATGTATTGATTGCATCCAAACACAACAAAAAAAGTGGTCATAAGAAGTGCTTAGCTTTTTAAAATTATACACATTATTATTAGTGAACTTGCTCTTAATGGAGAATTTTTTTTTTTTTCATCTTTATAGATGAATTTTCACATTATAGTTATGTTATGGTTATGTCTATTTGTTGAATGAAAAATCTTAACCTTTGGATGCCCTTAAGGTATATATAAGGATTGAAGTTAAGAAGACAAAAAAATAAAAATTGCAAAATCTGATAGATATAGTAAATATTATGGTAAATACACTGAATTGAGGGAATGTCCAACTTCATTTGTAAAATTTTTTAAAAGTCATGGCATATGTGCATAATATACTATGTTATGCACACCATAGCAAAATGGTATGGTAGAAAGGTGTAATCAAATATTAATGGATATGGCTAGGAGCATGATAAATAATTCCTTTCTATCCAAATGTTTTTGGATAAAGGCAATAAAAATTGCAAATTATTTGTTAAATAGGGTTCCTAGTAAGATAGTTCTAAGTACTCTCCTACTACCCCTTGATGTTTGTCAATTCCTAATTAACAACATTTTTCCCCCAAAAGAAGAAAACACTAAGGTGTTGAATGATATGCTTCCCTTTGCCTCTATTGAGATGCTTGATCTCTTGGGGAGCCTGTTGTGACAAGTAGTATTATTAAAAATTTTCAAAACCTCAATTTTTTAGCATACATTCCATGAGTCAAGGTATAAAAACAAGTTAATAATATTGGTTATTGGGCAAAACCATGACACATAATTAAATTATAGCTTGTAGGCTTTAATATTTTAGTAATGGCCATTAGATTCAAAATCTTTGGAAACCAATAACATGCTAAATATGTAATTAGGATACAAATTAACAAAAATATATATTTTTTGATTTAAAAAGGAAACTAACTCCCTATTGTAGAAGTAAATTTTAAATTTCTAATTCTTTACTTTCTGTTTAATCTCTCATTTTTCTTGCAATATATATATATATATATATATATATATATATATAATATTTGGTTCTTGCTTCTCCCTCTCCCTCTCTTATTGTGAACCTTATTTGTCTAGTGCTTTGCCTCTCCCTACCACTTTCTCACATCCACCAGTCTTTCTCTCATCCACCAATCTTTCTCTCTCTTTTTCTTTCTCCAACTTACCTCTAATTCATGTTAGCTCTTTATCTCTTTGTCTCTCTCTACTATTTAAATAATATAAATGAAGAATAAATCAAGAGGGATACAAAAATTAATAAGCTTAGAATTTTAACATGATGTATGCCAAATTAAGTCAATAAAGTTTTATCAAGATTTAATGATGTGAAGAAAAATGCAATGCGAGAAATCAAATTGAACACTTTATTGCATATGAATTGTAGTTAGATAAATTATTATGGTGGTTGTTAAGTAATCATAATCTTTGTAATTGCTCACTTTGGGTCCATTTGATTACATTATTAATTTATTATTATTATTTTTATTGTTTATTGCTTTTATTTTGCTGTTTGTTATCTATTTAGTGCTACTGGCTATTTGCTCTTTTTTTTTTTTTTATGACTAGTAATTATTTTGTTATTTTTACAAGAATTTTTGCACTCAAAATATATTGTAAATACATATATCCTCTTCCCTTACATTAGATCAAAATCTAAATATTTCTAGCCTATTTTGGCTAGCTAGTGAAATTTTAATTTCATTGTTATGTTGAGCACTCCAAAATTTGGTCAACTAATGAGATTATTTGTCCACCTTTTTACTAATGATCTAAAATAGAATACAGCCTCCTAAACTTTGGTTGACTATAAAGATTTTGTTTTGATCATCATATTAAGCAACCCTTAAGCTTTGGTCAACCAGTGAAATTATTAATCCATTACTTCAACATTCACATAAATTAGAAAATACACTACCTAACTTTGGTCAACCTTTCCAATGATGAATCTTCTACTTTATGATGGTGCACATGCACTACCAAGATCAATGAATGGTTTGCTTGTTTGACACCTTTAAGACTACAAAAGATACTTTGATAAAATTTTATGACACTATAGATTATATGATAATTTGATTAAGTGATATGACACTTTAAAGATTATATAAGACACTTTGAAAAAATTATATGACACTTTAAAGTTTAAATATGAGACTTTGATAATAAAATACAATGCCTTAAAGATCATATATGACACTTTGATAAAATTATATGACTCAGAAATTAAATAGAATAATTTGATAAAATAATACAACACCTCAAGGACAAGGACTAAATAGGTCCTTATCCCTTTTTACAACAAGATCTCATAACAATATAATTAACATAAATGTCAATATTAGCTATTATATTGTTTCCATAAGGCTTGTGTAATGACATCTCAAACATAACCCATTTGACATAATTGACTTTGACTAATATTAACCTTCTCATATGAATCCAAAGTATTATTTTCACTATCATCTTTGACATCAAAATTCTCATTGGCATATTGTAAGACAAAGGTATCTAATTGTCCTTTCATTCTGATAAAAGTGTGAATTACATATTAAATAAGAACAATATATGTTTGCTTTTAAACTTATATAAAGGCATTGGGGAAAGAATTGAAAACCTTACTTTAATACCCTAAAGCAACTTTTAATGACATTGTGTAATGAGGAATGCAAGTAATTGAACAATTTTTCCTTACCTTGAGGTCTGAGTCCTTGTTTGTAATGCATCCCATGATAAAGGGTAAGAATTTTAGGTTGTTAGTATATTTAGAATTAGCTAAGTATTACTTTTCTTATGGAGGGAAAAAAAAAAAAAAACATATTTTGGTCAAGACATAGTTTCCATATGCACTCTAGCATTTTTGATTAATCCTTCCTAACCCATTATAATGAATGTCAATCTCATATCATAAGTGCATACACAAAATATATTTTGTGTAGTGTCAATCTTTCTTTCATGGAATGAGATTTGTTTAATGAGTAGAATATATGTAGAAATATGAGCATCATCTATTACTCCAACACAATTCTGATAAGAATTAAGATTGAAAAAAGAATTTCCATTATCAGTAAGACTAGTTACAAATGAGAGAAGAAATGAAGTAGAGATTTTACCTTAAAAAAAGGTTAATATTTTGAGTTAGTCCTAATCTCTTTTGGAATTTCATTAAGATTTAGAGAAATTATAACAATCTATGGCAATGAATAAAGTGCTTTAAGAATGTATTTGAAGTGCCAAGAAATGGGGCCAATTGAGAGTTGAAATTGATGTCTAACAATGTGTTGTTGCTCATTTTAACCAACAATAATAAGAAACATTACCAATTTTTCTTGCACAAAAAGATGCCTAGAATTAAAAAGTAATCTTTTCTATTTTAGTTTTTCATAAATTTGATAAATGTTTCTCTATTCATCCTAAACACATCTACACATGTATTTGGATAATTATTTAAGATTTTGACTACGCACTCATGGCTTGTTAACTTCAAAATTCTTTGTGGTCAGGGCTTATTCCAAGATTAAGATTCAACTTCACCAAATGTACAACATAGGCCTATGATTTTTGTAATGTCTTCATCCAAACAAGAAAACAAATTTTCAATATCTTGTTCCATTACAGTCATCTCAACATCCCTTGAAATAATCTTATCATCACATAAAAATGCAAATATCAATTTATCATTTCTAGTAATCTTAAGGATTGAAACCAAACTTAATAATGGACAACATAAATCTATTTTCATGATTGTGTCCATAGAAGCATTCAAACAAACAAAGTTCAAAGCATAACAATAATAATTTAAGATAATCCATCAATTAAATAATATTCAAAACCTAATCTTTCTTCCTTATATTTGACATCTTTAATAAAATAATTTTGTATTCTTTGGCTTTATTGAACAATTTAATTACTTTTGCATGTAATACTTCATCTATCCTTTCCAAGGCATTAAGTGCCACAATACATGTTTCATAATATTGAACAAAGAAAATTGTAGGCATAGTGTTGTGCATGACAAAAGCTTATGAATTTTCACTCATCTTCTTCTTAAACAACTCAAGTTTTTTTTTTCTTTCTTTTTGAATTTTCTCTAATCATGGTCAAAGCATTTGCTATTGCACTTTGAATCAATTCTCTTTTTTTTTTTTGGTTAAGTTATTCCTAAACTAGTACCAATCTTAGCCCTTTTATCTTAGTGGGCTTTATTAAGATCATATTGGTACTAATACACTAGATCTCATCAGAACTTAAAAGTTAAATTTGTTTAGGCAAGAGTAGTAACATGATAGTTGATCTCTTGGGAAGTCCTCATGTTAAACCCTCTCTTTTGTGCCTTTTTCTTGCATCAAGGAGGAAATTTGACCATTATAGGGATAATAAAATTAGGGGAGGGGTTTCCCCCTTGGACTATAAGGGTCTTAGGAAAAGTCTTTATAGTGATGGAATATGGCTTCAAGCATTTTTTTTTTCCTTTTTGAACTTTCTCCAATCATGGTCAAAGTTTTTGTTACTACATTTTGAATCAAATCTCTCTCTCTATTTTTTTTTTCTTTTTATGGTTTAGTTATTCATGAACTAGTACCATTCTTAGCCCTTTTATCTTAGTGGGTTTCATTAATATCATTGCCATAATCTTTAAGATCATAATTTTTCTCATCATTATCTTCCTTTTCACTAATAGAAGGGCTTTTAGTCAAAGGATGTCCATGTATCTTAGTTACTATTGTATCCCAAAAGTGATGCATAACTTCTAATAGTTTTGGTAACCTTTTTTTGAAATAATTTTGCATGTTTGATAACCTACAAAGAAATGAATATCTAATGGTTAATTACAAATTATAATAAAAAGTATAATTAAAAATATAAAGCATAATTTTAATATAAAATCTTATTTACCTTAGATAATTTTTTCCATTGTCAGATGCCAAAAACATATTGGTCAAAGAAGAATAGCTTTCTTCCATTTGTCTTTTAATTTTTGTAGAAGTCTTTTAATAACTTCTAAGTTTATTAAATTTATTCTTTAGTTGGACTTAAGTATAAATCCCACTAGTCATTTTGTTTAATTTATTCTAGATAGTCATCAAAGTATTAAAGGTAAAAGTTGTTTTCTTAGTACCCTTTTTCACCTTTTCTTCCTTTAAGGAAATAAAAAAAGTCTTTAACATTCTTTGGCCATATATTATATGATTTAACCTCATCCTCACTTACATGAATAAGGTGACTTAAATCTACCATTTAGACATTCACTATAGCAACCATGAATTAAAGCATCAAATAATGTGAACAAAAACTAACCAATGCCCCAATATTAAATCAAATGATTTTGGATAAGGATTTATAATCAACATTTGGTACACTTGTTTAATGGTCAAATAAAACATGATTTCTTGATGGAGAAATCTTTAAATGTTGAAGTTCCCTTATCATTTTTCAAATCCATAAAACATTATTGGTGGATTAATCCTAAAACTTTATAGCAACCTTATTGAGGTCCTAACCAATGGCCACTCCTCATAAAGTAAATAGAGCCGCAAGATTTTAACTCATAAGGTTGATTTTCTCTAACTAAGATGAGACCCAATTCTATACTAATAAAAGAAACATATTGTGGCTCATATTCAAGGTGGCTTAAGTGTATGCCATTGATGACTTAAACTCAATTTCTTAAATTTCTCTTCACAAAACTTTGGTTAATGGTCTAAGATAATAGTCTAAAGGGTACTATATATAGCATTTAGCTACATATAAGTCTAAAATAAGCTAAAATAAAAAAAAAAAATGAAAGACAAAGTATTGTAGAGTTAGTTGTAAGGATTCATAAGCAAATGCATAAACAAACAATCTTGTCAAAATATAGGGACTGACATTATACAATACCATAGAGATTATACATAATACTTGGTAAAATTATTAAGGTTGCTTAAAGATTAAATACAACACTTTGATAAAATAATACAACACCTTAGGGAAGACTATTAGGTTATTTGATATCAAGCAACATGATCATGCTACAACTTGCTTTATCCCAATACAAATAAAATAGTTGTAGAAGATTACATGGTAATAATGAAAATCATGCCATGACTTGCTTTGTAAAATCATGCTACAATACTCTATTTAAGAGAAAATTTTAAATGGTACTTTGGTAAAATTATTGTCTTTATGACATCTCGATATTCCTCGAATATCTCTCTCTCTCTCTCTTTATTTTTCTGATTTTTTTTATAATTGAATTGAGATACATAACTATATAAGACTTGTGATCAAGAAAGTGAGCAATATTGTGAAAGAACCTGTTCTTAAGGGATTTAGTGGAAGAAACCAAAAAATAGTCCTCAACCTTTCAAATTTTTTAAATGTATTCCTAAACCTTTCATTTTGTTCGATTTAGTCCTAAACATCATCGATCCATTTCCATATGGTTTAATTAAAGATAGAAAGCAATTAAGACATTATATTTGAAAGTCAATATATGGAAATACATATGAAAATAGCATATTCCATACCAAGATACATCACCAAATATGTATGAAAATAACATATTCCATACCACGAACAAAGCAACTTAGTTATATAAATTGCCTTATATTGCTAACCTTGCTTCTTGCCTATTTTTGATACATTTGAATGTGCCAAAAATCATATTCTTTTTGTCTAAAATTGATGATATGTTTTTTTGCCTCCCTCTTAAATAATTATCTCTCCTAACCTAATTGTTAGAAACACCCATCATTGTTGAAACAGACAAAAGAGACTAGAGATGAAAGAGGCTGGAGCAATGTTGTGCCGATGTAAAAGGAAGTAATGATGTACACATCATAGATCAATTTGAACCCTAAAGGAAGATTCATTTCATGTGGGCAATTCAAGGTAAAATGTTAACATTAATTGGAAAGAAACTTTTTGTTAATATTAATCAATAAGATTTTTTTTTTTTTTGTAGTAATCCATCACCAAATTTTGTTTTTCATTGTAATTCATAAGCAAGCTTTATTTATTTGTTTAATATCATTAGCAAGATGGAGGTTATGGTATATTCCATTGGATTGATACTCCAATGTATAAGAGATTAGCACAAATCATTCCTAGATTACTAAGGAATCTAAGCATAATAGAGAGGGACAGGGAGCAACACTAAGGGGAATTAAAGTTCCTTTGAAGTGTTGTTGATTTGAAAACAATCAGTTTATATGTGATGCTGACTTAAGTTACAAAATATGGATAAACATATTTTTTGACATAAACCTTTCAATTTTTTTAATGTAGTCCTAAACATTTTAATTATTTCAATTTAGCCCTAAATGGTTTGATTTATTTTTAACTGAATCTAATTAGTAATAGAAGTTAGTTAAACTATCAACTTAGTACCTTAAAAAAACAATAAAAAAATTTAGGTAAGGAGGAATTACTTATAACACTCCTAATCATATTCATTAATATTTGATTGTGCCTTTCTGTCACATTTTTTTGCTAAGGTGTACTTGATATAATTTACAATATACATATGTCATGGTTTTTAAGAAATTTCACAAATGAACTTATATACTACCCTAAATCCTTATATTTTCTATAATATTCACCACCACTATAAGATCTTACAATTTTTACCTTTTTGTTTAATTGATTCAAACCTCCTTTGTATATACCTAAAGATTATTCAATGATTGAAATTTTAATGAAGTAAATAAACATAACTATAACTTGAAAAATCATTTATAAAGGTGACGAGGTATAATTATTCATTATAGGTTATAATGTCAAAAGGTTTGCCAATATTAGTGTGTATGATTTCAAGAACCTGGATGCTTATTGTAACTTCTTTCATAGTCTATTTCATTTGCTTATAATCAATGCAATCCAAACATATTTTGAGATTAACAAAATCTATATTTTAAAAAATCTCGTTATTAATAAATTTCACTAATTTTTCTTTGAATATATGATCTAAACATTTACACTTCAAGTAAGCAAAATTTTCATTTATCATGATATACTTAATTCCAATATTATAATACATAGTAAGTAAAGATTCTTTTAAACATTATCATATTTTATTTGACATAAAGCATTAATAAAAATACATTTAAAAATATTTGTACTTTTATATTAACTAAAATAATTAAATCATAATGAATCACTATATTGTTTTGGATGAATAATAGCACTAAAATCAAACTATCAAATATTATGAGAAACTTTGATTAAATTTGAATCAAAACATACTCTGGTATTTAATTTACCTTTCTTTTTTAAATCAAACCTTTCATTTCAATAATCTTTTTTATATTGTCCAACCTTCTTTATAAAAGTGACAGATATCGCCATTTCATTTTCTATTTTTAGTTTGAGGAACATAAGTAAACTCTTTCATTTCTTTAATTGGTTGATTTTCAATTTCATTTCTTTTCTAGCTTTCTTGTCCATAAGAGTAATGAAGTGACTTAATTTTTCTACCTGGTTTCCTCCTTCATAAGCATGCTAGCCAATTCATTTACTTTTTATCTTTTTTTTTTTTAATGTGTTGTAATGAATTTGAAATGGTCCATACTTAGGAGATAATAAGTTCAAAATGAATTGCATTAGAAAAGAGTCATCTGCCATTAATCTTGAGGCCTTAAATTTGTCCATAAAATTAGTTATCTCAATGGTGTTTTGTTGCATTATTTGTGACCCAATAAATATCATGGTCTAAATTATATCCTAAGAGTACTAGCAAGTGATTTGTCTGTAATAGGAAATTGCCTTTCCACAAATAGCAAATATTATTTTACACATTCTATTTGTGAAATAGTATTCTTAATGTTATTGGTAATAATCATTTTTATAAATATAAGACTCAACTTATCGTTCATTTTTATATTTATGATATAACTTCTATTCCTCACTACTTAAATCTATAGTAGTAGCGAGCTTACTTACTAATAGAATAAGTCAACATTTATAATACTTAAGTAAACATTAACTTGTTCATGTCATTATAAGAAGTTCAATTATAATAGCTATATAATTGTAAATACTTATAATTAATCATAAATTGGATTTAATTATAAAACAATTATAGTGTATTATAATTCTTCTTTGGAAAATCCCACAATGCACTATTATAAGTAATACCATTAAACTTAATAAGTAATTAAATATTTTTCAATCAAATATATTTGATATTTAACAAAATGTACCTTAATTACTAATCATAAAATAATGATTTATCTTTGGATAAATCTTAAAGTTTTAATGATTAATGATGTCAATTGATCCAATCATTTTTCATTCATAAGTATTTCATTAAAATTAAAGATAAATAACTTATATATGCATACTATTAAACATACTAATTTGGCCACTTTGGTGAATTACAAACTATAACAATAATATACACATGTAGGTTTAAACATTCTAGTTTGATTACTTTGGTAATAATCAAACTATAATCATAATATATGCATGACATTAAACATATAAGTATGGTCACTTTGGTACTAACAAAACTATAATTTTAATACATAGATATGAAAATACAACTCAATATTCATTAAAATCAATTATCACAACATGTAGGTCTATAAGTTTGTTAATTATATATTTTTGAATTTCACCAATGCACATAACCTATATGCCTTTGGACAAAACAAACAATTATATAGAATAAGTCATAAATTACTATAATTTTTTATTTTTAGTATTTGTGATGTCCTTTAACCCATAAAATATGGAATTAACAATTCCTTAGATGGATTACTACTCTCTTTCATTAAGTATCAAAATTTATAATTCCTTTAACCTCCTAGTTTGCTTTAATACAAGGAAAATATTTGTTAGTCATGTGCTAAATAAGAGCTTTACAACACTAATAATAATAATAATAATAATAATAATAATAATAATAATATTGTTATTATTATTATCATTATTATAATACTAAATAAATTTATGAGTTCATTATACATTGACTCTACTATATTCTCTTAAAGTTCTTATTTTGATTGCAACTTCTTTATTCAAGGAATAAAAAATTAGTTTGCCATCAATCTTCAAGGCTTAATCAAGAGAACAATGTTTTCTTTTTTTTAATCATATAAGAGTTGAACAATGACATAAAGCCCTATTATTTTCATAAGATCAAAGAATAATCATTAATTAGGTACATTAATCATGTATATATGTTGTTTATCATACATAAAAATATTTAGTTTCAAAACACATATTTTGATACTACTTGTTAGATTTCTTGAATAATATTAATTTTAAATCTTGTAACTAAATAATTTCACATAAATAATATTGTAAATAACATATTTGAATTTGTAAAAATTGAAACCATTGATGCATTTAGAGAGTTTACTTTAACCTAATAATCAATTTCTTTCTCTTAACTTTTACTATAATCACATATTTTTAAATGAAATTTTTGTATGTGTTAGAAAGAATGAGAACCAATTACTTATATATATATATATATATGACTTTGATTACATATATCAATTAATACCTGAATTAAATTTGATATTATAGTTTTTAATAATATAATAATGTATAAAACCATTATTCACTAATCAATCCATATTATGATTAAGTTCTTAATAAAAATATTATTCAAAAATATTCTAACACCTTGGTCTAAATCATATATTTATAAGTAACATAGTGGATAACTTACTGTAAGGATGGTTATTTGCTAATTTCACTATTCATATACCAAGTTATATTGCTAAATAATCTAATGGTTTAATTTTATATCTTGAATAGGATTTGAACAAACTAATTTACGTTATAGAGTTGTTTACTTTAATATTCCTTAATAATCGTAAAGGCACAATTGTTAATTCACTATTCATATACCAAGCTATTTTCCTCAACATTCTAATGGGTTAGTTTTATACCTCAATATGATGTGAATAAACTAATTTACACATATAAATTTTTACTTTTATATTGCTAAATAATGGTATAGGTACAACTGCAAACTATATGTTATCAAATTTTTACAAATGTTGAAAGCAATTTAAGATCTAGATTTTAATGTCAGATCATATTTTTGTACATTGGGTTTTTAGATTTTGTATATATAACATATTTTCATGTATTGTGTAGTGAAAAAGTGAAGATGAAAGATTTCTTGTCTCATCACAAATAATCAAGAATGACAATAGTAAGCGTAAAGAAATGCTTCAAGTTGTTAGAGTTACATATCATCAACAAAATAATATGCCATCGATAATAGAGTAGCCAATAATGATTAGAAGTCCATGCAAAAGATATTATAGGAAAACAACTTTAAATTTTGGAGCATTTAGTACAAAAATGAATGGAATAAAAAAGAATTACATTAAATAAAAGGTTGAATATTTTAGACAATTTTGCTTAATATGATTTATTTTTTTGTTGTCACTTTACTTTAAACTTACAAAACTATATATATAATAGCTAAGATGGAAAAAAAAAAAAAAAAGGTGAATTGTTTAAATTTTATTGCTTCAAATGTTGAATCAACTACTTTAATTCACACATAGACAACAAAATTATTATTGACTCAAAATAGTTAAATGCTTAAATCATGACACCATATTGTCCAAATTCTTTGTAAGAATTATGTAGAGATAAAGCATGACCTTCTTTCATGCATTGTCCTTTATTTAACTTTTAGCTATGGCAATTTCCATATTAATTTTAATAGGGGAAGAAGGCAAAATTTGATCCTAGTGCCAAAGGAAACAATCCATCAAAAAAGCCCTATAACATCAAAACCTTGCCAATTATTTGTAGTAAGGTAGGCTAGTTGCATGTCACAACAAAGAGCCCAATAATTACAAATAATAAATGAAAATGAAATTAAATTTTAGAATGGTAAGAACTATTTGAAAGTTTTACCCATCTTGATTCATTAGGAACATATTGATTCCAAGATGTCAAGCAATTGCATATAAGTAAGCATTAAAGTTGATATAATAAAATGTGAAATTGTTGGAGCTAGGCTAAGTCATTCATTTTCCCTTTTTTTTTTTCTCTTTTTTTGGTGACATTTAAGAGGATAGAAGAATATTAAGTAGAGTTAGATATTAAAATTAAATCCATAACACTATCAATTGCAACTCCAAAATTACATGTGTTTGTAGAGGCAAGTAGTTGCTTACACCAAAAGGATATTCTAATTCTTTTTCATTTCTTTCCTTACAAATGATAATCTTCTTTGACTTGGGACTAAGGTGTCATCTCAAAGCTTCACAAACAAATTGGCATGTCCCTTCTTTAATTTACTTTGTAGAGGACGAGAATGAGGATTTCATGCTTTTTAGTTTATTAAAAATTAGCTATACAAAAGCCTCATTTGAAGCAATGAAATTTGCTTATTAAACTCATCCAAATAACTTATAGCAAGTTGGTGATGTGCAAGAAGACTGATACTTTAATAAAGATGCTAATAAATTTTCAATGTCCGTTAAAATAATTGCCACATGTCAACTAATACTAGAGTATGAATCAAGATGCTAATTTTTACCCTTTAATGAAGTGTACCCCAAAGATCATGCATATACATACGTAAGATGAACCATAATTTGATAGGCTATAAAGACATTTGCTAAGGCCTTAAGTGATCAAAATTAGGATATAATGACACCACCCATAGGAAAACTCAATCAATAACACAAATCAAAAATACTTGAAGAGGCATCATTTATTGTAATCATGGTGTAAAGACATGAATTAAGCATAATGTTAAAAGTAGAAGGTAGTAGCTTATAGAAAGATACAAGAAGAAGAAGAGGAAAAAGATGAAGATTATTACAGAAGAGGAAGCACACAAGACTATATTTTTTGTTGTAATTTTTCAATCACTTTAATTGTTAATCAAATTCCATTATAAAGAGTCTTGATACAAAGTTCAAGTGCAACAACAATGATCAAAACAACATGTTATCCATACCTACTATGCTTGCTAATAAAGCTAACTCACTTAGTGCTATAAATTTGTCACCTAACCCCACTAACTAAAGACTTTTATAGGTTTGACAACCACTAACTCCTAATTCTAACATAATACATTACAAAACAATTAGACTTTGGTTACAAAAAGAAGGGCATTACATAAACAAAAAAGGCTTTCATTGCTTGCTACTAACGTTGTTGTAATTCTCATGTTGCAACTTTGCTTTAGCTTCTTCTTTTCCTTCAATATAGATAACTTGATCAATGAAGAAGTTATGACTCACAACATATAAGCTCATTTTTGTAACTATCCTCCCTTGCATCTATTCTCATTGTTTCCACTAATTTACTTTGTTTTTTCACTATATAACCTCATCAAAAATGAAAAATTAATAAATAAATAAATAAATAAAAATAAAGCAGTCATCTAAATCATATGTAATACTTCAATAGTTATAATCCTATAACAACATAGAATCATGAAAACAATAAAATTCAAAACTAAAATGTAATATACTCAGAATAGTAAGGTAAAATCCCAATGTCAATAGATATTGAAAAGGGATATAATCATGTCCCCAGACCATGCCCAAAATCTAATAATTACATCCATAAAAAGTTCATAAGTAAAACTATATAATGAAAAACTAAAAAGAGACAAATCTCAATGGCTTTTTTTTTAGTAGGTATGGGATGTCAACTTGCTTAGAACTCAGATCATTCAGCCTCTCAAGTCTGTTTGTTTGAAAAGTTTCAAAACTCTTGTCATTGTTCAACCATGCTTTAAATAGTCCTTCATCTTTTCAAGTACATTTAAGCTACAATGAGGTGGTTATAGCATGGAGCTCATTGATATTGTAAGCTTCCTTAGCAAATTGAGAAGGATTAACATTAGATAGATTCTTAGTCATAGCTTGTCATGCATTATGGATCTCATCAATATCATTAACTTTCTTAACAAGTTGCCTCATAAGGATTGTTAGTCACATCCTATAATGCATTGGGCCATTAAACAAGTTGATTGTAATAAAAATCGCCCACCAACTTGATCTTCACTTATGTTAAAGTGTTAGAACTGATATAGGTTTCAATTTTGAAACTCTATGTACATTTGTTTTCTATAGGAACCTCAATTTTGTCAATAACCATAGATGGGAACATTCCATACGGCAAATTAACAAGATTCTTTAATGCTCTAGTATCAATTTGATTTTATGCTTTGGTAAGTTATACAGAGTATTGTTTAGAACATGGTTCATCATACGTAAGTCAGAAAAAAAAAAAGAGAGATTATTAAAGTTTCCTTCACAAAGCAAGATGTTTTAAATAATGATGTGGTGAATGACATATAATCAAGAATGCATACTATTAGACTTCGTATGTGTTTTTATTCATGCATCTATAATGGTCTCTTCATTCTCCTTAGACTCACTTATGTTTTCTTCACACGCACCATTATCAAAATCCTAATTAATGGCTCCATCTAGACTTACATGTCCCTTTTAATCAATTTCAAGTTGCTTTATTGAACTAATTGGTCTTTGATCCAATATTACTCCAACTTGATTGTATTCTCTTTACATGGTGCATGAATATGTTGGGAAATATTTTTAGGCATGAGAATGATTTTTTTTTTTTTTCATTCATTAGTGACTTAATTCTATTAACATTATGTAAAAGATTAGCATGGAACAGCTAATCATATATGAAGGGTCATAATCACTTTGTTTCATGACATGATACATAAAGAGATCAAGGTCTAAGTTGATGACAAAATTGTCAAATCCTAAGCAAATGAAGATCACTTAGAAATCCTTAGAAAGTTGTTTGACCAACAAAGAAGTTTCAACTTAAGCTCAATCTAGTCAAATGCACCTTTAGATTAACCTTAAGCAAGTTGTTAGGCTTTATAGTAAGCTAGAGGGGCATCTAAATTGATCCCAACAAAATTAAAGTCGTATAAGAAATGCCCACACCTTTTATACCAAAGGAGGCATGGTGATTCCTTGAAAGGATCAATTACATTGCTCAATTTATATCTTAGCAAATCAAGATATATAAGTCAGTATTATAAATGCTCTAAAAAAGTAATCCAATACAATGGGATGACCAATGCCAATAAGCTTTTAACAAGATTAAGAATTACCTCTCCAACCCTCTAATTTTATGATCACTTGCATTATACAAACCATTTATATTATATCTCACTATATGGGACATAGGTTGCGTCTTAAGGCAACATGATGAAATAGGTAAGAAAAAAAGGGTCATTTACTACCTTAGCAAAAGGTTTATTAGTCATGAGGCTTGATATTCACATCTGGAAAAAATTTGTTGTTTTTGGCATGGACAACTCTTTAACTCCAACAATACATGATATATCATACAAGCTAGCTCATCGCTAAGGATGACCCTTTCAAATACATCTTTAAAAAGTTTGCATTGTTAGAACGAGTTGCCTATTGGCAAGTTTTCTTATCAAAATACGACATTTGATATGTCAACCACAAAACTATTAAAGGTAGCACAATAGCAAACTTCTTAATAGATTGGCTATTCTTAAATATGAGCATGTGTAGTTTGATTTTGTAGATAAAGACATCTTAACCATAGATTAGACTTATGAAGATGGCAAGAGGGTAGTAAATGAATGGTAGATGTGGTTTGATGGAGCATTTAATGCATTGGGGCATGGAATAGAGACAATCCTTATCACTCATGAAGGCAAACAATTTCCAGTTATTGCAAAACTATAATTAAAGTGCATCAACAACATGGCAAAATATAAAGTATACATAATAAGTTTACAGTATGCTCTAAAATTGAAAGCCAAATACCTTTAGGTATATGGTGACTTAGTAATGGTCATCTATTAATTATTGGGTTAATGGGAGACTCAAGACCATAAACTTGTTCTGTATCACCAGTATATCAAAAAGTTGGTAACATAATTCAATCAAATCATTTGTAGTCAATGGTCTTAGCAACTTTAGCATTAATGTGCAAAGTCAATCTTGAAGCTAATGCCTAAGTGATCCATGTCAACATCCACCACACTCTAGCTCATTGCATGCACATAACAAAAAAGGTAGATGGCAAACCATGGTATCATGACATAAAGTAGTACCTTGAAACTCAAGAATATCTTGAAGGTGTAAATGAAAATGACAAAAGAACTCTATAAAGGTTGGTAATGAATTTCTTCCTCAATGGAGACATCCTCTACAAATACTATGACTTAGTCCTATTGTAATGCATAGATGTGACTCAAGCAGAAGTTAATATGAAACAAGTTTATAAAGGCTTATGTGGATCACATACTAGTGGCCTTTTTATGGTTAGAAAGATTTTAAGAGCAAGATAAAAATGGTTGACCATGGAATCAAATTGTTTCTGCCATACCCAAAAATGCCATAAGGTTGTCATAATATATAATGGAGTGAGTGCTGCATGTATTTCATCTGTATGTATGAATGTAATTGGTCCCACTACCTTTAAAACATCTAATTGGCATCAATTCATTCTAATGGCAATTGACTACTTCACAAAATGCGTTGATGCAGTATCTTATGCAAATTTAACTTGTAAATGACTCATTAAATTCACCAAGAAAGACATCATATGCCATTATAACATGCTAAAGCAACTGATTATTGATAATGTTACCAACTTAAATAATAAATTAATGACAAACTTATGTGAATAGTTTGAGATCAAGCATCACAACTTTGTACCATATAACAAAAAATGAATGTAGGTAGTTGAAGCAATCAACAAAAATCTCAAGCAAATCATTGAAAAAATGATGATTAATTATAGTGATTGGCATAAGATGTTACCCTTTGCACTACACACATATTGCACTACCATGAGAACCTTAGTAAGGATGACCATATTCGCATTGGTTTCTAGGACTGAGGTAGCCTTGCCCATAAAAGTTGAATTTCCTTCCTTAAGGGTTTTGATGGATATAAAACTAAAAGAGATCAAATGGGTCCAGGTTGGATAAGAGCAATTGATTCTCATTGAAGAAAAGAGGCTTAGTGCAATTTTCCACAAATAATTGTACCATAGTCGGATGAGGTAAGCCCATGCAAAGAAAATGCACCTTAAACATTTCAAGGAATGGGACTTGGTCCTAAAAAGAGTTCCAACAAATCAAAGTGACTTGTGAGGCAAGTGGATACCAAACTTTAAAGGTCCATATGTGGTGATAAAGGCAATCTTAGGTGGAGCAATAATCCTGGTAGACATGGATGGCAAAGATATGTCAAATCCCATGAACTCGAATATAGTTAAAAAGTACTTTGCCTAATCCTCATTTAAGAATAAAGTTAGTTGACAATAATGCAAAATAAAAGCATAATGAAGGAGATTAAAAAGGATGTAGGACATAACAAGGCAGATAAAGTTTAGGCATAAAGGGCATCTTGGCCAAGCTTAGGCCAAGTTACTGGCTATACTATCAACCTCCATGAATCTCTATAATAGCCTAGTCACCTTATAGCCACTTTATCCTTCAATGCATTTTCTTCCTTCATTTAAGACAATTATTTCCTTACAAACTAATAACCTTGTGAATATTAACTATCTTTTGTAACCTTGTGAATATTAATTATCTTTTGAACCTTGACATGAATGCAATTTGATATAATCATATTTATTGGGTTGATATATGCCAATGGACATTTCAAAAAGAAAAATAAATAAATGCACAAATTACATTTCTTTGTTTAAGATTCTCAAGGATAGAAGGAATTCTTCAAAGGCCATACTCAAAGTACCAAGATAGGACTAAATTAACAAGCAAGCAAACTAGATATGCTCCTCTAAAAATTATAAAAAGAAATTTTACCTACATGATGAGTCACAAACTATAAAGGCTTTAAGTAGTATACTGAAATTGCCTTAAAGGCAAGACAAAAGGCATGGCAAAGTTAAAGACTCTAGAATGAGAAATGACACCAATTATGATAAGCCAAAAAAGATTCTCTCTACAAAAACATCCACAAACCATAACCAATAAAACCAATAACCTTAGGCATGTTCTAGAATATGTCCTACATTAGAGACCCAAGCCAAAGGGTAATGCAACCATCTTAAATAAGTCTAGGTCACATATCAGCAATTCTATATTGAGTTTGGATGCATCTTAGATTAGTGACCCAAACCAAAGTGTAATGCAATTATCTTAAATAAGTATCGGTTACATGTCAAGATAACACAAGAATTCTAATAGTAAATGGCATTTGAAAGTGATTCTGTATGGTGTTTTAATGTGTCTTGCATCTACAATTAGTGCTAAAGGGTAATTTAACCATCTTAAAACAAGTATAGGTAACATGTTAGCTTCATAATTCCCATAATAAATGGCAATCTACATGAACTTGAGGTTGTGTCTAACATCAGCAACCTAAGTCAAAGGGTAATATAGCCACCTCAAGTTAGCTTAAATGACATGTCAATACATCTCCAACACCTTAGTTGAAAACTTTGTTTATATTTGCCAATACATGCCACCCAATCCTCATATATCAAGCAAACCAATTCCTCAATCAAACTATCTATTATGCCCTAAAAAATTCCTTAGTGGAGCTATTAGCCAAACTACCACTCACAAAACATCCCTAATAGAGAACAAAGCAATTTCTAGGAATATCATAAGTCCTCTAATAGGACTTTCACTCTATCATCATTGACAAAATTGCCCTAGCATCAAAATAAAAGTCAACTGCTTAGAGTTAGCTTAGCACATGTCAACCATATGCACACAAAGATTGTTATATATGCACTTAAAAGGTGAACATGATAGGGATCCAAGAATGTTTTGTTCATTCCTTTGTGTCAATGCAACTCACAAAGAGCAGTAGCTATTATACCCTTATTTTGTCTACCTTAATTGAGGATGGCCTTGCACTCTCACACACAATTTGGCACATAGAGAGATTATTCATGAATTACATTTATATCATGGATTAAGTATATGGACATAGAAAAAGAAAAATAAATAAAGTAAAGAGTAGCATAAATAAATTGATAAAAATTAAAAAAATAATTATATTATTGCAAATTAATTTATACAATCCAATGTACAATTATAACATACACCTGCATTGAAAGAAAGAGCTAGTGACCCTTTAGATTCTCAAACTAAACCTAAAGTTAAAAATTGCATGTAAGTATAAGTTGCATCATTAAATGATAAAAGAGGGCCCTCTTCCCTTTTTTAAAGACCCAAACCTAGCATCTTAATGTGACAACATCAACGTATCAGCCCTCTTAGTAAGGCCTAATAACTTGAAGCAAGTCCAAATCCTATAGGTCAAAAGCCCACACAACAATAAATATGAATTACAATCTTAGCCACTCATCGTAAAGCAAGTTAATTTGCACCGTCCAACAAAAGTAATCAAAGATCAATGGCTAGCATCAAGCTAATTCCTCTAGATATCCAACCATATTAATGAGATATAGGGCCAAAAAAATCTAAACAAAGGTAGCAAATTAAGAGAGCAAATCATGTGGAAGAAGTAGGCAGAGAGCCTTAATAGTTAGTTTAAGGAGGTAATTAATTTGGCACCAAGAAACTTAACCAAGCTAGTATATCCAAAAGCCATTAAAGCCACCAAAAAGTAGTAAATGCAACAACAAAGTGTTGTCATAAAAATTATCCAAAGCCATGTTTGAGCTACCACGAAAAAAGAGAGATTACACTTTTTGGTTAACTAAGGTATCCATAATAAGACTATATATCCTTTCAATTTTTTTTTTCCTTTTATTCTTTCCAATTTACAACATTTTTTCCAAGATATTCATGAGTATAAGTAAGTCATAATAAATCCACAATCATGATCTAGGTAAATATTAATGACTAAAGATCAAATCAAGGATATTATTCCATTAACAAATAACTCAAATACTTAGTAAATTAATTTGGCACACTAAAATCAATCAAATACAATTTGTAAAGATAATTCATTTCATAGCACAAACCACCACTTTCAATTTTCACAAAATCATCAAAGAAACACTTATTTGGCCAACATTGTTACTTCCATCAAGCTTGATTGACCCTTTGCCAATGAGAAAAGTAAGAATCAATAAGTTTTATTAGTTTATTTCCATTTTTTTTAAATGTGTATATATTATAAAAATAGCAAAAAAAATACAAAAAAAATAAAATAAAATAAGGTAAGAAAGCACATTGAGAAGTTCACAATACCTCAAGTAGGTCATTAGAGTATAGCCAAAAAGTTGTAGTGTAGTCATTAGAAAATGGCCAATAAATGGAAGGGAAGCTATCAACTAAACCAACCCAACTTGATCTACATAATGCTAAAGATGGAAGAATGAATGGATATAAGAATATATGAAAACTAATGGGTTGAAAATGACTAGCTATCACAACAAGCACTATTAACCAACACTATTTAGCCGAAGACCCACATAAAATAGATTGCTAAAGGCCAATTTATCCATTGGTGGGTCCACGTTTCAAGCTATCCATCATTGTGCTTCATGCCTTGATGGGAGGTCATTGGTGTCTCAATGTTAATGATAGTAAACATTCCACATACAACAAATCATCTAGAAAAACTTAAGGAAAAACCACTTAGGAGCTCAAATCACAATACCCAGACCCAAGAATACAAATTAGAAGGCATGGTTGTAGTAATTTTCAATCCAAAAGGTTTAACAATGGAGTTAAGTAAAGGTAAAGAAGATGAACAATGGAGGAAAATTAAAATGGGACAAAGAAATAAGGGGGGATGTTTAGAAGTTGAGGAAAATAAAAGTATAAAAAAAAAAAGAAAAAAATAGGGAAATTAACAAAAAATGAGAAAAGGAAAAAAAATAGAAAGGAAAATGAGATGCAAAGTTACTAATGGTGACACCATTCGAGGCACCTTGGATAAGCCCACAAATATAAATCATCTTTTATGTCTTATAAGCAAGTGTATATTCATATAGCTAGTCATAAAAATAAAGGAAGTAAATAAAATATCAACAAGAAAAAAATATACAAAGAAGGATGAGTGAACAGTGGTATCGTCGCTTGTAACAAGTGTTTGGGTTAGCTACAATCTCCACAAAATGTAACCAATCTCCCAAACCTTAACAAATCTTAGTAAAGTAGACCAAGTCACTATGACATTCTAATCTCATCTAAAATTATTGGTGGTGACTCTAAAGTCAATCACCATAAATTATAACATCCTTGTCATCGTTAACACACTTTCCTCCCAGAAAGCAAGATAGATAGAGATGCCTAATGCTATGCCTCCCTTCTTATCCATCAAGCTCCTCAACCTCCCTTAGGTGACCTATCTTAACACTATAGTACTTGATTTAGGGAAGACAAGGAGCTTGATACCTAGCAACTAAATAAAATTCATTAATTATCTTAAAATATAGTATCCTTTTCAAAAAAATTGAAATTACCGACAAACACCCAAATTCTTGATATTTCAAGATCTTCCCACAAAACCACTAATGGAAGATTTCAAGATTGAAATATGTAGTTTTTCTTTTCTTTCTTTATGGATTGTAAGAGGATTATAATTCATTGGATGTATTGGTAGAATTTTAAGGATTATGGATTGGGCATAAGATAGTGAATAATGTAGTTGAAATCTGCAAAAGAGATAATAAAGCTAGCTCAAAAAGTGAAGGAAACTTAATTTATTTTATCTATCTTTCATTACCTTCAGATTTATAAAATCCAACAATTACTATTTGTCCATGTTGGCAAAACTATTAACACCAATGGAAATGCATGAGATTGTAGGGAAGCCTTTAGTTGACCACACCAAGATCCCTATGGAGATGGCTAAGATTACAAGAGAGCTTTTGATTGACTACACTAAAACCCCTATCAAGATGCAAGAGATTATGAGGGTCACCTAAATTGAAATCTTTGTTACTTATATTCATTTATGAAGATGTGCATTTATACCATCTATTCATTATTGTGTAAAAGATCATTCACCATATTCCACCATACTGTTCCAAATTTCCTTAATAATGTCAATTTTTTTAAACATCTCTCAAATATCTCATAAAATCTACCATTTGCAACATTGGATCTTGAATTTCTTTCAAGATGCCAACAATAATTTTGATGAATAACTTTAGATATGATACTTATATTGCTTTTCTCATTACCTTATCTCAATCTATAATAATAGCTTAAGGTTTCTTGTTGTTTGTAATATCTAAAATTATTTGCAATGCCCAAACATAAGATGTGTTCTTGTTAGCTAGCAAGGCATTACCAAAAATTGTTGTAAAATGATGAGGATTTGCTCCAACAAACATATGAAATGGCATTATTTACACATTAGTCTTATAAGCTATGTCAAATATGAGAACATCACCCAAAAAAAAAAAAAAAACCATAATCTATGTGACATTTAGTAGTAATCCAAAATAAATAACTTAGCTTATCTTCATCGTCAATAGCATACTTATAAATAAACTTATGATTTATTTCAACTATTATAGTTAAATAATTAAGTGTATACTCAAATTTGGTGTCCATATTTTGAACTTCATTGTCTACATTAACAAAATTATACAAATCATTCATCAAGAAACCAATAAGTTCAAAACTAATTACATGGTTAACCATACAATTCATAATCTAACTTTTCTTAAAACCCACTTCATGCATCAACTTAACTTGACTCTTGTCATGACGGGCTTCCCTAGGGAGGTCAGGGAGCTCAGCCACTATAGAGGAAGGAGTACTATTCAACGCCTTGATCTTTCCTCCTTTTCTAAGGAAAGTATGCTATAAAGGGATAAAGGCATTGTAATGTATCTCTATTGACTTCAATTTTACTACTAATCATTTTAAGTGCAATTAAAACACCATAGCAATTCATATGCTTTACTAGGATTCATCGGGGTTCAAGTAATCAATTACATTTGGTAGAGGTCGCAACCAACCTAAATGCTCATCGCAAGTGATAATACTATTATTCACTCATCTTTATATGTACATCTTTTCCTATTGATATTTTACTTCATCTGTCTCTATTTTTATGACTATCTACTTAGACACACACTTACTTATATGACAAAAAAAGTGATTTGTATCTATAAGCTCACTTAAGGTACCCTTGAATGGAGCCACCATTGAAATTTCATGTCCCATTTTTCTATCTTTTTTTTTTCTCTCTTTTTCTTTCACTTTTTTTTCTTAATTTTTTTCAATTTTCTTGTTTTTTCCTTCACCTTATTTTTTCCTTTTTCTTATTTTACTTCTTTTATTTCTTTTTTTACCTTTCTTTTTCCCTTTCCTTTTCCCTAACTTTTAAATGTTTCCTATAATTTCATTATCCCATTTTTATTAGTTTCATGCTCATTTTCTTCACCTCCGCATAACTCCATTTTCATGCTTTTTGGAAAGAAAGTTATCACACCTATGCATTTTGACTTGTGTTCTTAGATTTATGTGTTATGAGGTTATTTTTTTTAATATCTCCCTGATGGTATTTTTCTAAGGTTATTTTTTTTTCAATGGTTTGGGGAGTAAGGGGATGTATGTTGTCACTAATGTCTCAAGATGTCATTAACCTCTAATCAAGGCAAGAGGTATGCCAATGGATGGCTTAGAGTCTCCTAAGTCAATTGGCACTAGATTTGTGCATTGCTAATAGCCAAAATTGGCATATGAGGGGGAGGAAGGCGAGGAAACAATGAACATTGGAGCCTCAATCACCACCTCAGAGAGCTTTAATTGGCATTTGGAGGGTGATATTAGACTAACTATCGCCCAACACACTAATTAGTGGTGGTTTTGAGGGAGGTGTATATTATAATTGTACATTGTACTATATAAATTAATTTGCAACAATATAATTATTTTTCTCTTCGATATTTTTTTTTTACTTTTTTTGCTATTATTTTTCTTTTTTTTTTTACATTTAAATGCACAACCTACAATTTGAATGCAATTTGTGAATAATCATTATGTGTGCCAAATTGTAAGAATGAGTGTGAGGTCCTCCTTAATTAGGGTGAACAAAATAGTGGTATAATAATTACCCTATTTTGTGTGTTACTTTGACACAAAGGAATAAACAAAGACTTTCTTGGATCCTAATTTTATTTGCCTCTTAATTACCAGTGTAACAATGCCTATGTGCTTGTAGCTAATGTTTGTTGAGCTAACTCAAAGTAGTCGATTGTTGTTTATATGTTAAGGGGTAATTTTGCCAATGTTGATGGAGTGAAAGTCCTATTAAGGGACTTACAACATTAGCAAAAGTTATTTTATTCTTCAATAGGGAAGTTTCATGATTAATAGTTTAATTGATAGCTTCGTTAGGGAATTTTTTATGCCCAATTGATAGCTCCATTAAAGCATTGGTTTATGAAGATTTTATAGCATGCGTTTGCTAGTACAAATGGAGTTTTCAACCATTACGTTAGAAATGTGTTAAGGTGTCATTTGTGCTTACTTAAGGTGACTAAATTACTTTTTGGCTCGAGTCATCAATGTAGGATGTAGTCTTAAGCTTGTGCATAACTACCATTAATTGTGGGAGTTTTCAAATAAGCTGACATATTGCTTGTATTTGTTTGAGATGGTTGTATGACTCTTTGGCTTGAGTTGCCAATGTAAAATGCATTTAAACCCTATATAAAATTACTTTTAACTACTATTTACTATTCAACTACCCTTTGGCCTATAATTATTTAACATGACTACATTACCCTTTAGCTCAAGTCACTGATGTAGGATGCATTCAAACTCCATATAGAATTGCCCAAAAGTATGTTAATAGGCAACTTATACTTGTTTAAGATGACTATATTACCTTTTGGCTGAGGTCGTCAATGTAGAATATATTCAAACTCTGTATAAAATTGCTTAAAATTACATTATGAATATGGTTTTCTCCATGCCTTCAGGTGTCATCTTGATTTGATTATAACTCAAGAAGCCATTCATAAAGGAGAACATTGAATGGCCAATAGTGTTGCCTACAAAGATATTGATGTGCGACAAATGGAGATTATCTTTAGGGCTTTATTCAAACCCCTGTAGTCCATGCATATGTAGACCTTGTCATCTTCTTTAGTATTGGCACAATATTGGCTACCCACATTGGGAAGTTTGCCACTTGGAAAAAGCTAACATTGAGATATTTCTTGACCTCTTCCTTGATTTTTAGGAGAATACTTAATTTCATTCTTTTAAGCTTCTTCTACCTTATGGGTTTGCATTCCAATCTTAGAGGGAGTCGAAGCATCACTATATTAGTGTTTAGGCCCTTTATGTCTTGGTATGACTAGGTGAATACATCTATGTACACTTTGAGGAACTAAATCTTGCCTTGCCTACTTTTTGAGGGAAGTCAGTTGCTAATTTTGACTTCCAAAAAATCCTCTGTGATGCTGGAGCTAACTAGGCATTAGAGATCTAATGGGATTTCTTTATTATCTAAGTCATCTTAGGTTAGCACATTGAGGAAACTTTCATATTTAGTCTCAAGGTTGATGTAAGGTAAACTATTAGTTTTGTTTAAAGACATCTTGGATAATAGATAAAAGGTCATAGGAAACAAATAAATGTTGTTAGGATGACTTATATGTATATTAGAGTAGATGCTGAAATGATGATAAGGCTAGTAACATAAGTGCAAGTGATATAAACATATGACAAAAGGCTACCCATTTTTTGCATATTTTCCCCTAAATTCCATGGATGTCAATAAGTAGGGGGTTTATATTGTATTACTTTGCTAAAGACTCAAAAGATTAAGGTCTCCCAAGTTTATCAATTACTTGCAAGAATGTTTGGGTTACATAGTTGGATGAGTGGTGTTTAGAGTAACCCCTTTTTCTCCTCTTTAAAGATCATATGAATTTTTAGTCACTAAGCTCAATAATGACTTTGGTTGTTGCATTATGGTTATCATGGGTTTGATTAATGAACCATACACTATTGAAGTGGCAAATGAGGGGAAGCATTAGGTTAGTTACCTTATCTTCCAAGTATCTTTGGATGACATTGTCTTGATTAGGTTGATATTTAACCCCAAAGTAGTCTTGCTATCCATTAGGTTATATAAAAGTGGTGATACCTTGGAGTTGATTCTTTTGCTTAAACAATAGCCATTCTTTATCATTACTTTGGTTACATTTAGTAAAGCTTTAAATGGTAAGGGTGGCATCCTAAGAAACATCTCCTTTGACCAAGGAGTCACATTTGCAATTTGAAAGGATCAAAAGGAGCACTTTAGTGCTTCTTTGGCTACTTCAGCATAAGATATTCTTAAGGGTCTAATGACAAGCAAGTCATATTTTGCTCAGGCTTTTATTAATTAATTACCTATGATGAACTTCACCTTTTGGTGCAAGGTGGAGGGAATGGCTCTTATTGTATGAATCCATGGGTAACTTAGCAAGCAATTATAAGTAGTCTTAATGTTCATGATTTGAAAGGGCTTGTTGAAAGTGTAAGGCCCCACCTATATTAGGAGCTTAGTTGTCCCTATGACTTGACATTTTGTACCATTAAATGCTTGGACTATCATATGGTTAGATGTCATGATGGCAATATTAATATGTTATTGCTCTAAAGTGTCTTTGAGCATGACATTTAAGATGATTCATTATCAATGAAGTCATGTGACATGTTGTAACTATGACAAATGACCAAGATATGTGATGCTTGGGTGTAATTATGCCCCTCAATCAAGATATCTTTATTAAAAAATGAGATGTAGTTGTTTGTCATAATGTTATGGATGATGTAGTTAAAGTTGGCTAAGGAAATGTCAAAAGAAACATATGGCTAATTGAGAATATGTAACAAGGACTTTCAATGAGACCTAGAGTTTATTAGCAAAGAGAGGATTAAGATTTTAGATGGAGTTCAATTAAGTTGTTCAACTATATTATACTCACCTTGCTTGATGTATTTGAGAAACATTCCATCATCATTATTTGTGGCAATTTCCTTGGTTTCAGAATTCTACTTGTTGGATGACCTTACTCCTCTAGCAATTTCATTTAAGATCTTAATAACTCTCCCTTTATTTTGCTTAAGCCTACTTATATATTCTACAGTTTACCATCTCCTACTTCAAGTGATGCCTTAAAATCTCATGATGTTAAATGTTGTTATATGCACTAACTTTGGTGTTAATGTTTCAACATGAGAATTCACTTATTGATTGTAATCTCAATGGATTGCTTTCTTATCTTATCAAAGGTCATAAAGCATTAAAAAAGGTTGGGCCTAAATAGTTAAGTGAAATATTTTTGGCAATGCCAAGCATTCTGTATAGTTAAAAGGTGTGTTTTTATGAGTCAATGTCTCAATCATACCAATCTTGAAGAAATTGGGGTTAAAGCTTAGCTAGTCCTTGTCTAGGCATTCTTTAATCTGGTTTACTATTTTGTGGTCAAGAAGTAAATTTTGTGTTAGCATCAAGTTTTTTCTTAGCTTTTGAGAAATTCATCCATCCTTTGTCCTTTACTTCCTCAACTTTACATTTGAGAGTCCAACAATTGTTTGTAAAATGCCAATTTGCCCACCATTATATTCACACTTAACATTGGTATAGGGTGGTTTCAATTGTTCTTTGGCCAAAACAGTGACTAATTCATTTTGAGTAAGCCAAGGTAGTAATTTTGAATAAGGCACTAGTGTGGGGTAAACCTTCCTCTTTTCTTGCCTTTTGGGGTCAACTTGATTGCTTGAAGATGTTGACATGTGTACATTTGATTGTGAGAGTCATGGTTAAAAGCTTTTGAATGAAAATAGGATCATCAAATCATATGAATAGTATGATTATTGATAAGTAAATTGCCCTTATGGATTGCTAATGACTAATATATGGAGCAGGGTCCAAACCAATAATCATATTTAATTGCTTGAACCTTAAAATTTTTATTCTTAGTCACCCTAACTTTCTTAGAGGATATGGTGTCAGTAATAGCCTTAGCAGTTTTGCCCTTCCAAATTCCCTCATTCATCCTTTCTCTAGTGACTACTAAATCAATAATACTTCTTGATGCACTTCCCACCATTCTATCATAATTGAGGACTTTCAAGGTATTAAGGAAAGTGGAGACCAACTCCTTTTCATGCAATAAAAGCTATACTTGAATTGCCATGTTGCGTGTACTACTTAACTGTCTCCTTAGGTTTCTTTTCCATATCTTAAAGAACTATTCAAATAAGTTCTAACTTAGAGATATATTTAAATATAATTTTAAAAGTGGCTACCAATTTTGTTGAGGTTATGATCTTCTTTTGATTGTACTTGATATAATAACGAGAAGCCACACCCACCAGATTGTCCTTAATGCAATGCATCAAGAGATTTTCATCTCAACCACATGTTGCCATCCACTAAATATACATTTTGGAAATTTTGAATTTTGGAGGCAAAATTACATCTTGAACTAGGTAAAAATCTAATGCACTTAGAAGAAAATAAATGTTATCCCCTTTAATGGCTCTGACTTCCTTTTGTAAATGATCAAAATTTCATTTCATAGAGTGCTTCATGCTTCATACAACTTTGTCTTTTGATTCAAGAGTGACTTTAAGTTCTTTAGGGATGGTCTTAGTCTAAGAGACATCTAATGCATATGCCTTAATGCATAATGATTGTGTGGTTGCTAATAATCTTGAAGTAGGATACATGACTGTCTAAGAGTAAACAAAAGGTGTTAAAGAAGTTTTGGATATTAAGGTTATCTAAAATAGCCCTTTGGTTGAGGCTAAAGAGCTTTCTTGAGGAATGATGTCTCCTACTATTGTCTTTCCTTTAGTGAACACCTAGGCTATTTATTGCATTTATTCATTTATTTCCTTAATTAAGACCTGAATTTCAACCATGCCGAGTTAGTTCTTCAATTTTCTCTTCCATTCTTCTCATATGAGATTGAGTTAAAAATATACGCCTCACTAGTTGTAACCTCCTTATTGTTTGTTAGATTGTACCTTAGTTATTATATAATGTTAGAAAAAAGTAATTGTATTTATAATATTTATGGATGATATATTGGCTATATAAAATGCTTAGACATATATATAAAAGGTCTTATAGCTAAACAATTTTATTAGATAATAATAGTACTACATAGAGAACAAGGATGTATGCTTTTTTTCATTCTAAATTTGGTTATAGACATTGTTCACTATTTTATCCTTAAGTGAAATATTCCTTATTGTTACTTAAGTTATATTCATTAGTAATAGTTTCTAAGTCTTTAGAGTTCAGGTCTATTTATGAATGATAATGAAGTTGTTAATGAAATAGATAATGGGCATAATAGAAAGGAAGTGCCTCAGTATTTAAGTCATTATGCCCATTATAATGATAAAAGTTGACTCAAAAAAGTGCCCAAGGCAGAGTGGTTGGATTCACCCTATTGCACTTGCATAGAATGGTTTTGACATCTTGCCAAGAGATTATATTATGGATTGTCTAGGACACTAAGATGGATTGTCAATGATTTCCCAATGAATAGGCTAACATGCATCTTGGTTTCTCTATCTTGGACCTACAAATTTGAGGTGAAGATGGAAAATGCAAACAACGTAGGGAAAGTCCTAGGGATATTAATCATATTCCTCTATTCTAGAAGGGAATTAAAGAGTTTGAACCATTTGTATAGTGGAGATTGAGCCTAAGGATTATTTTCCCTATATCTCATCAGGGCCTTAACCCATGTTTAATATATCATCATGCTAGTTGCATACTTCCTAGTAAGGTGAATAAGCAAATAGAGGGCCTCTTTCAGGAAGTTACAGAAGTGCTTCGGAGAAATGAAGAAATTGTTCATGAAAGGATATCATGGATGCCTGTTAATAAACTTAAGGGGAGCATTAGCAATTCCATAACACCTGAGTAAGAGTCTATATAACTTGTTAACCATAAAGGTCTCATGCCTTTGGAAGGTGCCTTTGGTGATTACCTTTTCCAATGTCATTGGCAAGAAACCAATAAGATTGGGCAAAGAGAAACATTGTTCAATGATAGCAATAGTAGTCTTTGATGGATTAAGAGGATCATTTGCTTTTTCTTCAAAGTCAAACTCCAATCCTTTGGGTCTTAGAACATGAAAAATTGTTAGCAAATTGGAAGGGTTTGCCATGGCTTCATGATACAAGAATCAAAGTCTACCCACTTCATATGGTTAGATGCCAAGATACATTACTTGAAATTGAACTAAAGTCAAGATTTTCTTATCATTATCTTTCCTTTTAAAAAATTTTAAAATGTTAGGGATCCATAGGTTGTATATGACTTAGTTTTATGCCATATGTAGCAATCATCTAGTCCTTCTATTGAGAAAAATGACATATTATTAACCATATAGGCAAAGTACAACTTATTGTAAATGTGATTGGCAATTGCCATCAAGTGAGCTACTTAAGAGTTGCTACCTTCCATTTGAGCTAGCTAAAACCAAAACTAAGCAAGAATATTTGGCTATCTTAATAGATATTCTCCAATAAGTTCAACAAGTTGTGGATGAAACTAAGTCAAGCTCATTATCATCATATGATCCTTTTCAGAATCATGATCCATATGAAGACATTTTTGGCCTCATCCACATCAAACATAAAGATAAAGGCAAAAAGAAAAAGTGAAAGGATAACTGTAAAAGGAATCTTTACTTTAACCTAATGTCAAAGTAAAAGACATTTACTTTTCTAAAAAGTAAAGGAATCTACTTTTCAAAAAGTTGCTTCTCACTTATAGTAACTTTATCTTTAAGCTCCATGCACCGTATCAAGCTCCAAGCATTTGAGGCTCATGCATCTGTAAAAGGTCTCACTTATCAAGCATCAAGCAAGTCTTCCAAAACTCGAAATCCAAGTCTAAGACTCCTTCTCTTAAAAGGATGTTTATAGGAAAAAAAAAAAAAAATCTTCTATCCTATCTTATAATCTAGTGATCAAGTAGCCTTTCTGTAAGTATTCTTTTACTCTTTTCAACTTGTAAAAAGACTCCCGAATGGGAACCCATAAATTATCCTTCAAATGTTTACATATCTTTAATATATACAAATGAATTTTAATATTTATCTTTAATGCATGTATCTAGATTTCAATACTTTTAAATATATATTTAATATATTGGCTAAAAACTAGTAACAATCTGTAAGTTAACGGGCTTGGCCTAGGATGATATATGGTGTAATAATGTCACATATTAGATAAGCTCATCTTTCATATGTATCATCATGCATGATGTTGATACAGAGTCTCTTACCTCATACGATCCTTCACCTCAATTGGTATCAAAGCTAAGTTGCCACACCCAAGACACAGGTTCAAGTTCTAGTAAATCCCAATTCTATGAGAGGTTGTGGGGTATGGGTTAGACTTGAGTGAAGTGAGGTGGGTTGATAAAATCAAAAATAACAAGGAACTCTGTGCTACCTCCCCTAACAGGATATCATTTTAGGCAAATTGATATCAAAGTCAGGTTTTCTATAAGATATCTTATAGCAATATTCACCCAAATTGGTATTAAAGCCATATCTATATATACACACACGCGCGCGCGCGCACACACGCATACACGTACACACACATATACATTTGAACAATGAAAATAAATCAAAAAAGAAAAAAAAAAACTTATGGTCTTTACTTTTTTCACTAATAAAAAAAATTAAGTCAAGTGAAAATAATAATATTATTATAATAATTATTTTTTTAAAATAATTTTGTAAAAAAATTAATACGATATATAAAATATTTTTTCATCTTTTTTAAATAAATAAAAAATTTTTTTTAATCAAAATTAAAAAATAAAATTAAGTCTATAAAAATAAAAAATTTAAAAATTATTTTTTTAATAATTTTTAATCTTTATAAAATTAAATATTTAAAATATTTTTACTATAAAAATGTAAAATAACGTAAAATAACGTTATAAAAATAACGAAAAAAAAAAGAGTTGATTATATAATATACAATGGATCAGAGGTACGATGTTGGGTGGTTCAGAGGTTCTACTTACTTTTGACTCCAAGGAATAACTGTCGGGAGCCTTGGGTAAGCAAGGAGAAGGTCACTTTTGGAGCTTAAAGCCATGGACCTCAGATATGGTGAAGGGCTGATCGGCGTGTGTGTGGGTGATGGTGGAAGGTCTGCCTTTGCAAGCTTGGAATGAGGACTTCTTTTCCGGATTGGGTGGGTGCTGGGGGGACTTCCTGGGGATGGACATTTAGTCAGATTTGAAGTGGAGATTAGAAGTTTGTCGGTTCATGGTTTTAGTTAATAAAGATGCGCTTATTCTGTCATCGGTCGTTGCTTGCCTCGATGGTGAAAGATTTACACTGAGAATGCGTTGTGAGCTGGCGATGACAACCCGGGAAACGATGCGCCGAGTGGAAGCGAGGTGGTCAATATCCCCTAGCATGAGCTCCGTTTCCATTCCATCATGCGGAGTGTCAATCAAACATGTTCCTGATGGGGAGGCAAAGCTCTCCGAAACAGATATCGGTAACAGAAGCGGGGACGGATGCACAAGTCGTGGCTAGAATGCTGTCGTGTGTGGGGTCCAATCCCGTGAGGGTGTTCTTGAAATTACAACGGGAAAAGACAGCAGTGGGGATGGGCTCTCGGCAATTCAAAAAATTCACATGACTGACTGGGATTCCTTTCAGGGGGCTGGGAGCACGCCGAGCTCTCCCAATTGGGCCTTGGAACCGGGACTATTTAGGAATAGGCTGAGTTGGTGGAACCGAGGGATATTCAATTGGGGTCCAATGGGCTTTTAAAGCTGAACCAGTGGGTGTAATGAGAAATGTTCCGGTTAACGCAACAACATTGAGTTTATTGACTTCTCAACAGGCCTGCAATGGACACCATAATTTGAATATTTCAAGCTGTTATTCGATATAACGGGCTTCGTTGAGTCCTCCTTCAAAACAGGACACTGAGGGTCTCCAAAGGGCCGAGGCAGGAGGGACGGTGGATACCAAGATAGTTTGTGGTTAACGAAGGCGTAACTGCTCCAACGAAGCAGAAGGGAAGGGTCACTGTAACCAGGGTGCAGGGGGAAAAGAAATGGGTCGCGGGGGTGAATCGAATGTTGCCAAGTAAAGCTCTACATCGCACTGAGACTCCATCCAGAGAAGTCTTTTTAGAGGATGCTCCAATTTCAGGTGGGCATATCCGCTTCCGTAACAGGATTCTACGCCCGGAACCTATGCAGGTACTCGAAATTGGCCAAGCTTTGGACCTACAAGTGGTAGGGCAGGAAGAGGATGTCATCAAGTGGCTATCTTCTATGGACGACGAAAGGTAGGGTGTTTAGCTTGCTGCTTTCAGTGGCTACGGTAAGGGATTGCACTAGTTCCCGATGATTATAATTACTATTAATGTGAGGGGGTTAGGTAAGTCTACAGAGAGGAGGGCTGTGAATAGATGGGTGTCCTCTATTAAACCTAGTATTTTGTTTATTCAAGAGACCAGGCTTTCCCACATCAATGACACGTTGCTAAGACAGGCGTGGGGAGGCCAAGGAGCTCCTTTTTGGCAACTGAGGTAGTGGGGGCTGCTAGTGATGTTGTGACATTTTGGGATTTCTTTGTCTTTGAATTGCATAATAAGTTAATTTCGGGCTGTGATGGAAGGTTGTGTTATACCTTTTAGGCAAAAAGCTGTGTTGGTCAACATCTATGCACCTAACAGCTTTTCTGAACAGAGGGAGTTTTGGGATGAATTGCGATGTTTGAAAGCAAATTTCGAGGGGTGGTGGTGCTTTTGTGGGGATTTCAACGCAGTCTTGTTGGAGGATCAACGAGTCAGGGTAATTGATGATAGATCAGCCATTCCATGTTTTCACAAATTTGTGTATGGCATGAAGTTGGTCGATTTACTGATGCAGGGCTGGCGGTTCACATGGAGCAACTCTAAGACAATTCTCTCAATGAGTCGCAGACACAGATTTCTCATTGATGTTAACTGGCAATGCCTGGCTTAAAGCATGGGGGGATTCACTGTTGCTTCTTGGATCACTCTGGCATGTGCCTTGGGGTGGAAAATAGGGATTGGGGTCCTATTCCATTCAGATTTTTTAACCACTGGTTAAACAGTAAGGATTTATGCAGAGGTGTGGAGGACATATGGATGAACTCTGTAGCTAGTGGGCATCTTGGCAAAATTATTAGTACCAAACTAAAGGTAGTTAAAGACTACCTTAAATCATGAAGCAAGAAAGAAAGGCGGGAAGAAGGAATGCAAACGACTATTAATAAAATTGAACAGCATACCTTGAAACAGGAAACCCACGTCTTGACAGAGAACGAGAGCACCGAATTGTTTTGGCATTGGACCATATGCTGGGAGTCGTTGAGAAGAAAACAGCTTGAATGGTTTAAGAAATCAAGTCTGAAGTGGTTGGTTCATAGGGACAGAAATTCAAAATTTTTTCACATTTTGGCATCTTTTAGGCGACGTAAAATAGGATTGATTGTATTAACATTTACAGTGCAGTTCTTTCAGAACTGAAGTTAGTGTGCCATCTTCCACCACTTTAAAGAATTCTTGGGTACTTCCATCCAACCTTGTTTAAAAATGGATGGCTCCTTCCACTAAATTGCAATCGCAAATAATCTAATTGTTGAGAGCCCCTTCTTAGTGACAGAGGCATGGGATGTGCAGAGATTATGATGGTAACTAATGCAGTATTAAGTGAAAATAAGATTAATATCCAATTAAAATTAAAAAAATAATATTTTTAAAAAAGAAAAATAAAGATAAAGTTGACATTTTTTCTTAAACTTACATATCTTTATATATAAATTCATTTAATTAATTAAAAAAATATTTTAATTAAATAAAAAAATATTTTAAGGGTTAATTAAAAAAATATTTAATTAAATAAAAAATATTAAAAATAAAAAAATTTCTTAAATAAGTAACATATTTTTTTAAATTATTTCACATAATATTTAAATAATAGAATTATAATAATAAATTAAATTTTTAAAATTTTCCTTTAAATTTTTTATGGCCCCTTTAGTCTATAAAATTTTGAACTATTTATTTTATATTAATTTCCTTAATTTGGGAAAAATTTTGATTTCAAGTACAAGTTAGGCTCTAAATAAAAAGACTCATCAATTAAACAGAACAAACAAATATATTATGTAACATTGATGGTTCTTGAAATCCCTTATTCTTTAGGTAAATCAACTATATAGGCATTATCATTAATTTTCTTTAACACTTTATAAGGACCATAGTTTTTGGGTTACAATTTGTTATAAGAATCAACAGAAAATCACTACTTATTGAAGAACACTATCACTATATTATCTTCTTGAAATAGCTTACTCTTTAGATGTTTGTTTGCAAGTCTCTTGTCTTTCACGTTGACAATCTCTAATTTTTGTTTCACCTTAGCTTAAACAAATTGCACTTGTTCCACAAGATACTTAGCCACAATGTGAAGGCTTGGGATACAAAGAAGTTTAACCGAATCTAAAATATATTGTGGATATTTAACATAAATAATAGAGAAATGAGACTTTCCTATAACATTGTGAATTGTAATGTTGTATGCAAACTTTGTTTAAGCCAAAGCAAAGTCTCATTTCTTTGGTTTGTCTCCATAAATACTTTGAATAAGATTACCTAAAGTCCTATTAGGTGACTTAATTTGATCATTTTTCTAGGGGTGAGTTGTACTATTGAACCTCAAGGATAAATTAAATAACTTCCATAAAGTGATCTAAAAATGACTAAGAAAGCTAGTGTCGCGATCAAAGGTGATGGTTTTGGGCACATCATGTTGGTATACCACCTCCTTAAAGAACAATCAACCTTCACTTGAGGTATCAAAAGTTTTTTTACAAGGAATTAAGTAACCCATTTTGGAAAACCTATCAACACGAAATTCATATTACATTAGATATGGAATAAGCCTAAAATAAAATCCATAAACAAGTCTTCATAAATATTGTCTCAAACATGAGGAGTCATCAACCACAAACATGCCAACAAAGGGGTTCAACACCTAATTCATCAACCTTATAAAAGTGTCAGGGCATTAAAGAGACCAAATGGCATCATTAGCCATTCATAAAGACCATCTTGAGTTTTGAATGTAGTTTTCCACTTGTCTCCAACTCTGATCCTAATTTAATGATAGTTATTTCAAAGATTAATCTTTAAATACACCTTGGATCCATCTAATTGGCCTAATATGTCATCTAATCTAAGAATTAAAAGCTTGTACCCAATGGTAATCTTATTGATTGTTTGACTATTAACACATATTTACCGATTGTCATCTTTCTTTGGAGTCAGCAAAGTCGATATCGCATGTAGGTTTAAACTCTCTTTAACATACTACTTTTGTAGCAACTCTTCTATCTTTTTCCTTAGGATCTCATTCTCTTTGGGACTCATTTGGTAATATGACAAGTTATGGAGACTAACTCTAAGAACTAAATCAATATGATGTTGGATGTTATGCATTAGTGGTAACCTATCCAATAATTCTTATGGTATAATCTCATTAAATTCTTTTAATAATGACTTGATTGATTTTGGAAGCTTTATCATTAAACCACTGATTACTTCACCTTTTACCATTAGCACATGAATCTTTTTAAATTTTTCAATGGCAACCTTAATATCTTAATTAGAGTGGATGACAATTAGAAAAGTTCCCCTTTCTACTTAAAGAGTCTTGGTTCAAGAACCCCTTTTATAGTTAGTAATGTATATTTTATCTCATTTTTCTCAAACTTGTAAACATTCTTTTAGTATTAATGTTAGGCATCAACATCAAATTGTTAGGACCATTTAATTAATAGGTGAAAAGTATCCATGTTTACAACATTGATGTAAACCTTATATATGTGCTAACCAATTGTGAAAGGAACCTTACATCATTTTGTTATTTGAATTTCTCCAATTGTTTTGATCCAACCCATGGTGTATGGACTTAGGTGTGTCTTTACCAGGATCTACAATTTCTTTACAATTTCTATCTTAATAATATTTTCTTAACAACCACTATTAATAATTAAATCAAACAAAGTATTACTGATCATACACCTAGTATGGAATAACTTCTTTTGTTAAGTATCATCTTCTTACTTAGGAGCTAGTATAAGCTTTCTCACCATACACATAAACCTATCATCCTTGTACTTACACTCCTCACCATTTGGGTTGTAAAAGACTTCATCATCTTCAACTCTAATTATTTCCACTTGTTATACTACATTCACTATCTTCCAATGTAGGTAATCACTAGAATGATGGCCTACCTCATTTCACTTGCAGCACTTTCCAAGTAAAGGCTTTTCATAAAGATTAGCTTTATGGATTGCAACTTTCTCATTCAGTGACTATTTGCCTACAATTTTGTTAGGTGGCATTCTTTTTAGTTGGCCTAAGGCCTTCAATTTTTCTCTTTTTGTAATAAATTTGTTAAAATCAATATAAAACTTATGAGAAGATTCAACCTTGTACTTTTCTTGTAACATGATCTCAACTTTCAACGTTATATTCCTAGCCTCAACTATGTCCATCAACATTTAAACTTTGATTTTATCCTAGATGGTTGGTTTCAATCCATCAATATGTCTTAAGACTTGTTGGCTTTCTGATTCCATTATGTTTTGCACTCAAGCAATCTAAAATTTCTGCTAAGCATTCATGAATTAATTAGTTGCCTCGATTATAACATTGATATTTTAGAAAAAGGATTTGCTTATAATCTGGAAAAAGAAACTTTCCATTAAAGGTTGTTTCATTTTATACCAATTTTAATCGGATCTTTCCTTTCACTTCTCCTTTGATATTTTATTTGTTCCCACTAAGCAGAGGCTCCTCCTTTTAGCCAACAAATTACTAATCTAACTTTTCATTCTTGAGGTATCTTCATATAATCAAAGAATCTTTCTACTTCAACTAACTAATCTATTAAACTTTCAATATTTAATTCATTATTTAAGATAGAGATTATTACCTTTAGCCAAAATTTATCTAACATTGAAGGATGTTATGATCATCATTGTTTGTACCTAACATAATTTGGGCACCCACCAAAGCCACCATTATCGTCACTAAAATTTGCTATATAAACCTGATGCATATTTAGATATGTTTCTTCATCATAGTCCATCAAATAAGTTTGATGCCTATGTAAATTTATAAGGATAGGTCAAATGAGAGGCTAATTGCAAGCAAAATCTCTAATTTGATTCCTTTCATCTCTTTGCATCCCTTAATCCTTGTCAATAAGATGGTTGTATTCCCTCCATCTCATGCTCCCATCAAAGTAAGTGAAACTAATCTTTGATACCACTTAACACAATGTTTAACAAAAATAAAGTTAGTAATCAATTAGGTATAAGAAAATAATATTTCTTAAAGAGAAAAAATAAAGATAAAACCTATACTTTTATTGAAATATTTATTCATTAGAATGGTTTAACCCCTTGGCCTTACACATATTTATAAGTAAAACTATTTAACTAATTGAAAAAATACTTTAACCTAAATGAGAAAATAATTTAACAACTAATTAGAAAAATATCTAATTAAATAAGAAATACTTAAAAATAGAAAATAAAATTATTGAATAGTTAGTGTAATTCTTAAATTATTTCATATAATGCATAAATAGTATAATTATATTTAGGAGCCGAGTCTTGTAGAATTTTCCTTTAAGTTTCTAAAAATTTCTTCAATCTATAAAGGTTTGAGTTATCCATTCTATGTCAATATCAAAGTCTTAGGCTTAGATGGTTTTAATCTAAGTTTCATCAAACAGCATTAGGAATTGGTTAAAGGAGATGTAATGAATTTTTTGAATGATTCTTATGACAAAGGTAAGCTATGACACTCATTAAATGCTTCCCTTAGTGTTGATATCCAAGGTGGAGATTAACACGTCTTTCCACCAATTGCAGCCAATCTCTTTGGTGGGATACATTTACAAAATCCTTTCTAAAGTGTAAACTAATCAAATTCAATTAGTGATTGGAAATTGACTTTTGGGGAGTCTCAATCAACTTTCATTAGGGGTCATTATATTCTATATAGTGTGCCAATAGCTAATAAAATAATAAAGGATATAAAAAGGAAGCATGAAGGAGGGGTCATCATTAAAATTGACTTTAAAAAAGCATACAATATAGTTGAGTGGAGTTTTTCAGAAGAGGTTATGATGTTCTTGGGCTTTATTGGTATATAGAGATGTTGGATTAGAAAGTGCACAACCACTGCAAAATTATCCATTTTGGTCAATGGTAGTCCTGTCCAACAATTCAAAATGAAAAGAGGACAACAACAAGGGGACCCTTTCTCCCCTTTTCTATTTTTACTAGTTGTTGAAGATCTGAACTCACTTTTCAAAAAGGGGTTGGACCTAGGTCTCATTAAAGGATTTGGCATTGGGAGCAACATTTGCTTGTCTTATTTATAGTTTGCTAATGGTACCATACTTTTTAGCAAAGTTGATAATGTGTTTATAAAAAATTGTAAGAGAATTTTAAAATGCTTTCAATGTTAGGTTAACCTAAAAATCAATCTTGCCAAGATTTTTATTTATAGGGTAAAAGTAGAGAAGGAAATAGTGGAGAGTTAGGCTTAATTATAGAAATGTGGAGTCCATATGCTTCCCATGAAATATCTAGGGCTACCTATCAAGGTTAATCCATAAACTAAATGTTTGTGGGATTCAGTTATATGTAAGATAGAGACTACGCTAGCTAAATGGAAAACCATGTTTTTATCCAAGGTAAGGAGACTAGTCTTACTTAAATCTTGCTTGTGATCCCTTCTAATTTATTTTATGTCCCTTTTTAAAATTCCAAAGAGTGTAAAGGCCAAAATTGAATGGATCCAATAGTCCTTTTTTTTTTTTTTGGGAAAGGATGCAAAGAGGAGGACAATATTTCATGGGGGATGGCACTTCATACATAAGAATTGGAGAATTGGAGATAGGAACATGGGTCTCTTAACCAAATGGCTATAGAAGGTAAAGACTAACAACCAAGCACCATAAGTGAAGATCCTTAAGGTTAGGCATGAAGACTATCACTTATGACGGTGGGAGTGGTCCACTTAACAATCCAAGATATCCCTGCTATGGAGAGGAGTGTGCTGTTAGCTTTACTAGGGTAACAAGGATTTAAGTGTTCTAAAGCGTCATGGTGAAAAGGTTATTTGTATTTTTTTTTTTTTCCAAATTAGTTGGGGTAGACAACATCAATAAGGCAAAACTCCTTACTATTAGGGAAGCAATGGAATCATAGGGGTTGTGAAAAAGGGCTAATTAAGCTTCTTTGATAGTTGAGAGTGATTTTATTACAACAATGGGTTGGCTTAACAATTATAGAGTGAAGCCTTGGTTTCTAACCTACATTTTTCATAGCATTTACAAGCAAATTAAGGGTCATATTTCCTTTGATCATCAAACACATGAAAGTGACTCCTTTGCTAATACTCTAGCAAAAGTGGGGACCAATAAAACTGAAGCTTTGGTAGCTTAGATTTGAGGATATAGTTTTATCATTACCCCTTGTCACTATCTAACAAGTTTTGTACAGCAAAGTTTTTAAGAATTTCCTTGTATAATATATGGAAATTAAGGTATATGCACCAAGTCATCATGTTTGTATTTCGTCTTAATTATATTTAAGGGCCCCTCTACTAATGTATATTGGGTGTGTAAAGCAATGCTAGCACTGTGTTTTTTAAAGGCAACATTGTCAACCAAATGTCATTTTTTGCATCTAGGAAATAACAGGTAATGTACAGGAGAAGTAACACTTATTGACATTTGCTTGAGTTACAAACCATTGGGAATCATTTTGTTTTAATTCCTTCAACTTGCCACTATTACGACAACTATAAATACAAATCCTTGTGTTGTTCAAAAAAAACAAAAAACCATTATATTAATATTGCATTAATCTCTATGTAATGGTTTTAAAAATTATTGCAACAAAGATAAAATCATTGCAATCAAGATTTTATCTAATACTTCATACAATTAATGAGATTGATGTTACAAAATTTTGTGCAATACTTCATAAGAACACAATTAGTAGTTGCTTAGCCAATGAGCATATTTCTTATTGCAATAATTTTGGTTCAAAAAAACAATAGTGCCAATACCCAAAGGTACTATATTAAAGACAAAATGATAGTGTTTTTTAAACTTAAAAGCAACAATTTAAGATAGAATAACAATGTTTTCAAGTAATTTAAGACCTAGAGGCTACCATTTTTAAATAAATAGTAGTTTTGAATAATAAAGACAATCATTTTAAGACCTAAAGGCAATGGTTTTAAACATAATGATAGTAGTTTTAAGATTAAATGGTAGTGACTTTGAAATTAAAAAGCAATGGCTAATTACAAAATAATCATCAATTTTTTAATAGGAAAACTAGCAATTTAGATTATTTATACTAATTTGATGTGTTAGCAACTCATAATTGACGTATAATTTTTAAAATATTAAATACTAAGACAATTTACCAAGCATCCAAACAAACTTAAAATCTAAAATACATCAATAACTCATAGGCTTAGTCCACAAATATAAAATCTAAACATACATTATCATCATATGCCTAAGTTTCATATAGCGTACAAAGGAGAAAACAAATCAACTCAAGGACTTAATTCGCAAAATATGTGCTAACCTTACATTATGATCACCATCATTATCATCATCTTATAAAAGGTAAACAATTGAATAAGTATGAGTTCCACCAATTAAAGATAAAGCTAACATATTACAATTGAATATGCAAAAGTCATCAATCAAGTAAATAAATGACATATGTTTATAAGCATACATAGTTGAATGGACTATGTTAACCTATTGAAGATTGATAATTCCTTGGTTAGTTATCCAGACACAGAGCATTAAAAGTGTTACCAAGCAAAGTAACTCCTGGAAAAAACATAGTTGACATAATGATATTGATGTTTAAACCAAGAT
This sequence comes from Rhizophora apiculata, assembly GCA_037832385.1. Taxonomy (NCBI): domain Eukaryota; kingdom Viridiplantae; phylum Streptophyta; class Magnoliopsida; order Malpighiales; family Rhizophoraceae; genus Rhizophora; species Rhizophora apiculata. The sequence continues at coordinate 7,631,949 of CM075439.1, read as the reverse complement.
TGTTGTTTTAGGGATTAAATGACCTAGAAAAAATATATGGAGAAAAACTTTCAGAATTAGCTAAAAAGAGATAATACATATGCCAAATAGGATGCTTAAAAATTCCCCATGTTGCACATTTTTCTTTTTGAAAAATTCAAGTTAAAATTTCATTAAATTAACCACAAAAAAAAAAACTATGATATAGCGATGTAGACAAATAAGCATAAAGTATCCTTCATAGTATATTGAGCTTGCACTATAACTGTTTTAAGCAATTCAAGGTCTTTTTTGGTTTTTGTGAACCAAAGGAAAAACTTACGTCATTCTAAATGCACAATAAATTAAGTTCACAATTTCATCTTTCATATTTATAAATTGCTTGAAAATGAACACAATTTGAAGAAACATTGATCATGATTTTACATATAACTACAAATCTTGTTTTCCACAAAAAGTAAAGTAGAGTCATCAACTTAAGAAATAAGGAAAGCTTTGAAGAGTATATTTAGGCCTCTAATAAAGGCCTAATTCTCTAAACATCCATGTTACATCATTTGCTTTATGTTGGATAAGTATGTTATGTGAATTAAATTTATTTTCTTATATATAACATTTTTAGGTTTTTTTTTTTCATTCTAAATGTACTTATTCAAGTTTATTTTATGTTTTATGAAAAGGCCAACTAGATTAGAGTAATTTGGAAGCTTTAAGGTGCAATTTTGAAAAAATTTGACTACTAGAAGTTATTTTGGAAATTTCACATTCTAAACATTACTAAATAGATTTAGGACCTTCATAAGAATTAAAATAAACATCTTGAACTTTCTGGAATGGGCTTATTTGCAAGGATTCAAGAAGAATTGGGTTATGAATAAGTGTCATCAATATACCTTAGTCAAAGTTATCCTAATCCAATTAGGAGTTGTTTTTCAAATAATCTAAGTTAGTTCTATAAAAAGAAGTGTGCATCTTTCTTTAAGTTATTTTTGTTATCCCTTAAAGCTATATATAGATATATTAAGGTATCAAAAATACGTACATACACAAACCTCTGTTTTCTTTCTTTCTTATGTACACACATATGAAATGTAAGGCTAAGGTTTTAGTTACGATGATAAAGATTGAAGTCATTAAAAGAAGCATTGTGAGTCTTATTAGTTTTTATTTCAAACATGATTATTTGCTTTGAATTCTCATGTTCTTTTATTATAATTGTTTATGATTATATTGTTTAATTGCTAGAATGCACATTAGAAAATTATACCTTATGATCTAATGCTAGTTTAGAATTCAAGTTTATAATTACTTGATAATTCTAACACCAAGTAACAAATAGAAATTAATAATTATAGTCAAGTTTTTATCTAATTTCTATAAAGAATATGATCTAAAATTAAACAAATCAATTTGTGAATTTGTTGTTTAGATTTAATTATCTTTCTTATCTTAATGCTATGAATAAATTATATGTAGAAAGTTTATCCTAAGTAGTTTAATTGATAAGAAATTAATTAAAGAGCTTCTCTTAATTAGCAATGAACTAAGGAAAGATTTAGAATAATAAAACTTATCATTATTCTAAATTGAATATTCAATAAAAGAATTGATGATTTTTAATGTCAATGATCAATGTGTGAATCTAATGGTGTAAATATCCTTATTGCCAAAGGTATATTTATACATTGATTTTATTTGCCATTAGTTTTTTATTTTGATTTTTATTAGTTTAATTAAAACCAAATTCCTCCTCCTTTGCTATCTTATTTGCATAAACTTAGTATGATTATGATTATTAATTGATCGATTAAACAAAACTCAATCTCTTTGCACTTAAATCTACTCACTCTAATTACAAACCTGATAATTGAGAGATTTAAAGTGATTTTGGTATATTTGGTACACATCAAAATTTTGCTATTATTGTCAAGGATTTATTATTTAATTAATCTTTTTTTTTTTAATGATTGTAGTCTTGTAGAACTTATGTTACAAGCTTGCATGTTTGAATAAGCATTTGACCAAAAGCTCTGTTAAATAAAAGACTACATTTAAGCAAACAAGCACACAATTTTCCAACTTTACCAGAACCTACACTCACATCCAACATTACATCATCATCAAGCTTATCAAGTGACATTAAGATGGAAGTTATGGATGCAAACGCCAACAACAACAACCAAACTCTTAAAGTAATTGGTGGCTACTAATATAATCTAACAACCTTTTTACATAGAATATCCTAATGTTGATGTTGCATTTGAGTTAAAATTTGGTATAATTCGTGTCTTACCCACTTTTCATGGTCTTGCAAGTAAAGATCCATATAATCATCTAAAGGAATTCCATGTAGTATGCTTAAGTATGAAACCTATTGGGATATCTAAAGAATCAATCAAGTTGAGGGCTTTCTCATTCTCCTTGGTAGACTTAGCAAAGGATTGGCTTTATTACATATCTTAAAAATCCTTTGCCATATGGAATGAGATGAAGAGGCTATTCTTTGAGAAATATTTTTTGAATTCTATAGCAATTTTCATTGAAAAGTAAATCTGTGGAATTTAGAAATATAGTGGAGAATCTTCATATGAATATTAGGAACATTTTAAGAAGTTTTGCATAAATTACCCTCATCATCAAATCATTGATCAACTCATAATCCAATACTTTTATAACGGACCTTTTTCCCTTAGATAGAAGTATGATCAATGTAGCTAATGGGAAGCATTGGTAGGCAAAACCCTAAAAGCTTCAAGAATGTATTTGATAGCAAATATGGTTGTGAATTTCCAATAATTTAGCACTCGATGTGATCCACCTTCTAAGAATATTAATCAGGTAAGTACACTTTCCCTTAAACAACCAATTGCTATTTTAACTTCTTTTGGAGGTCAAATGGTTGTAGAAAACATGTAATAAGTTTAAGCATATGGCATTTGCTTAAATCAAAGACATTTAATCAATATATGTTCAACACTTCAATATAATCCAATGAAGCAAGCCAATACCATGGGAGGATTCTAATGACAAACACAACATAATTATGATCTTTTCTCCAACACCTACAATCTTGAATAGAGATCATCTTAACTTCAATGATGATAATCAACAAATGGTTCACAATGCCCATAATTGCTAATTTTAACAAGTGCCACCACTCTTTTAAGTTAGACAAAATGCACCCTAAAACTCAAATATGTCTCTTGATGAAATTGTTAAGTCCCTTGCTAATAACATTAATCAAAATAAGGGCAAGCATTCAAAACTTGGAGAATCAAATAAGTCAACTTGCCATAACCATGAGTCGATTAAAGGCATAAGGATTAAGCAAATTACCTTCTTAAACAATGGTAAATCCAAAAGAGAATGCAAGTGTCATAATCTTAGGGAGTGGAAAAAAAGTGGAAGCACTAATAAAGACACCTCCTAGGGTAGAAAAAGAGGCCATGGAAGAAAGATATGCCTACCAAAGATAAATTGATCAAAGCCCACCACCTAAGGTAAACTCTCAACCTCCTATTTTCTCTAATGTTACCTTACCTTCTTTATTGAGTAGATTTGCAAAATATAAAAAAAGGGGCAAGAAAAGGATATTTTGGAGATGTTTTGAAAGGTGAAAGTAAACATACCCCTCCTTGATACAATCAAACAAGTGCCTCAATATGCAAAGTTTCTTAAGGAATTATGCACCTCCAAGAGAAAGCTCAAAGGTGACAAAAGGTAAATGTAGGAAAGAATGTCTTAGTTGTTATTATAAGAAAACTTCTCCTTAAGCATAAAGACCCTATTGCGTTTACTATTCCTTACACAATAAGGAACACTAGATTTGAAAGAACAATGCTAGATTTATGAGCATTAATTAATGATGTGCCACAATCTATTTATACTTTTTTAAATCATAGTCTTTTAAAAGAAATTGGGATAATTATACAACTTGTTAATCAATCTAATGTCTATCTTGGGGGAGTTGTTGAGGATGTTTTGTATAAGTTAATGAGTTGGACTTTTAAGCAAATTTCTACATCTTTAATATGAAGAATGAAAATTCCCCTAATGTTGCCCCTACATTGTTAGGAAGACCTTTCTTAAACACATTAAGAACGAAGATAAATGTTCATGATGGTACACTCTCCATGAAGTTTAACGGTGAAATTGTTTGATTTAACATCTTTGAGGCTATGAGGTATCCTAGTAATGTGCATTCAATTTTTGCTATTGACATTCTTAATTTTTTTTTTAGTGCAATAAGTTTTTGGGCTCAATGGAAAAGATGAGTTGGATGTGATCCTTGGCCAACACTTCGAGAAAGAAGATATCAAGAAATTGAATAAAGAACTACCATTTTGTGAAAGCATGAAGGACATGATAATGGCATTACATTCATTACATCTTATTCTAAGAAAGTAAGATATATCTTATATTAAATTACTTATTTCTAACAATAAACTTCTACCTTTCATTGTATAATTGGCCATATTAGAATTGAAACTATTACCAAAGCATCTTGAGTATCTTTTCTTGGGAGATGGAGAAACTCTATCAGTAATCCTTGCAAAAAATTTGACCCTATTGCAAGAAGAAAAGCTTGTTTAGGTTCTAAGAGATCACAAGACAACAATTGGATGGACCATGGTAAACATAAAAGGGATAAGCCCATGCATGTGTACACATTGCATCCTACTTAAGGAAGGTTCAAAACCATTAAGAGAAGCATAATGTAGATTGACTCCCATTATGGATGTAGTAAAGGAGGCATTAAAGCTTCGTGATGTTGGCGTGATCTACCTAATCTTAGATAGCAAATGGGTTAGTTCGATGCAAGTGGTCTCAAAAAGGACAACAGCATAGTGGTCAAAAACAAAGATGATGAGTTGATTCCCACCTGAATTTTGGGTGAAGGGTTATAATAAGATTGTGCTTACATTAGAAGATCAAAAGAAGACAACTTTTACATTTCCATTTGGCAACCAAACAATCATATTTGTTTTTCTCTTGCCTTTCATCTTTATTTTTGTTTTGATGTATGATTTTATGTTTTTGTTCACATTTCATTCTTATATTAGGGCAATGTCAGGTTTAAGTATGGGGGAAGGCTATTGATTTTATTCAATTTTGTTTAGTTTTTTATCTTGATTTTAAAAAAAAAAAAAGATAGTAATGAAAGTAAATAACATCTTCCTTACTTGATGCTTGATTTGGAATTTGACAAGGTCTTATAAAACAAGTTGAAAGTATTTTGGGTATTATGCATGTTGAAATTTATGCTATGTAGAGACATTTGTGTGGGTTCATGATTTGGTATGGTTGCTTATGTAATGTATAACTTGTGATTACTCTTTAAAGGTTGAAAGTTTAAGTAAGTAAAGAACCAAAACTAAAAAAGGAATAAGAAGGAGGCTAAAAGTTTATTAAAGTAATATATTCCAATGTTTTAAAATTCTTGGTAACTAGGGTATTCATCATAAATGTTGATCTTTTTGTCAAAAGGTGGCTTGAAATATGAGTATGTAAAGCACTTTAAGTGTCTACCTTATGAAGTAACTAGGCACTGTCATCACAAGTGTTAGTAATCATATTTCAAAAGGCAAATGAGTGTTTAGAGAAGATAATATTATAACCTCAAAATAAAAGGAAAATAAAGAGGAGAAAAATCTTAATTTCTTGTTTTTCTTATAATAAGATAATGGTAATTGATTGTTAAATGTTGTTTGTTGCAATTGTATTGATTATGGATTTGCATAAGTTTACTTAGAAGTATGCGCTGATATACCAATGAGAGTTAGAGCATAATTAGCTTGCTTATTTGGTTTTGTTAGGTTTTAAGTTAAGATTCATGTTTCAAAGATGTCATAAGCTTGATTACCACTTATTGTTTTCTTTTATTTTGCATGTTGCATGCATTACATTCTTAAACGATTTCATAGGTATATCTTTCGAAAAACCTCAAGAGACCAAGTTTGTCCATTAAGAGTAACCTAGGGGTTTAAATTCTTATTGCATACACTAGATGTGATCATGATTCTTATGAAAGTGAATTAGTATTTCTTTTATTTTGATTACCACTTAAAGACCAAGCTTGATTACCACTTATTGTTTTCTTTTATTTTGCATGTTGCATGCATTACATTCTTAAACGATTTCATAGGTGTATCTTTTGAAAAACCTCAAGAGACCAAGTTTGTCCATTAAGAGTAACCTAAGGGTTTAAATTCTTATTGCATACACTAGATGTGATCATGATTCTTATGAAAGTGAATTAGTATTTGTTTTCCCCTATTTTGTTTTGTTTAAGGAATAGCAACTTGATAAGTATGTTATATGCATTTTATTTATTCTCTTATATTTAATCTTTTTGTGTATTTTCATCCTAAATATATATATTCAAGTTGATTTTATATTTTAGGAAAATACCAATTTGATTGGAAGTTTAATGATGCATTTTTAAAAAAATTTAACCACTAGAGATTATTTTAAAAATTTCACATTCTAAACATTGTTAAATAAATTTAAGGCCCCTATGAAAGTTAAAATAAATATCTTAAACTTTTTAGAATGAACATACTTATAGAGATCTAATAAGAACTGGGCTATGAACAAGTGTCCTCAATCTAATTTATTGGTTAGTCAAAGCTATCCTAATCCAATTAGGAGTTGTTTTCTCCAAATAAGTAAAGTTGATTTTAATGAGGAAGTGTTTATCCTTCATTAGGTTATTTTTATTATCGCTTAAAGTTATAAATAAACATGTTATGGTATTGAAAACACATACATATTCAAACCTCTTTTTCTTTTCTTTTTTTTTTTCTCTTATTTTACACACCTATGATATGCAAGGTTAGGTTTTTATCTTTGGTTATAAGGATTAAAGTTATTAAAGGGGGTAATGTGAGACTGGTTAGTTTTTATTTCAAATTTGATTCTTTATTTTGAATTATGATGTTTTTTTATCATAATTATTTATGATTATAATGTTTGATTGCTATAATGCATACTATACAATTATATTTTACAATTTAATACTAGTTTGGAATTCAAATGTATGATTGCTTGATAATTTTATCGTCAAGTCACAAATAAAAATTGATAATTATGGTCAAATTTTTATCTAATTTCTCTAAAGTCATAATTTAAAATTAAATAATTTAACTTATGAATTTGTTGTTTAGATTTGACTTTTTTTTTATTTTAATGTTATCAATAAATTATATGTAAAGAATTTGTTTTAAGTAATTTAATTGATAAAAGATTAATTAAATAGTTAATCATAATGAATAATGAATAAAGAAAAGATTTATAATAATAAAATTTTTCATTATTATAAATTAAATATTTAATTAAAGAATTGATGATTTTTAGTATTAATAATCAATGTGTAAATTTAATGATTTAAATATCCTTATTGTCAAAAATATGTTCATTTATTGATTTGATTTGACATTAGTTTTTTATTTAGATTTTTATTAGTTTAATTAAAACCAAATTCCTTCATATTTGTTTTTTTGTTTGCATGAACTCAATAAGACTAAAATTATTAGTTAACTAATTAATCAAAACACAATCACTTTAGATTCAACCTCTGCTCGCCCTAATTTCAAATTTTTTAATTGAAAGATTTGCAATAATTTTGGTATATTCGAGACACATCAATATTCCTTTATCCTCTTGTATTTCCTCCAAAATATGGTGAGTGCTTGACTTGGTATTTATATTGACAGAAGGAAGAAGTAAACATAATGATGCATATTAGGCATTATTCAAATGATAAAAGTCCATATTACATTAACTATCAAGACTGTAGACCCACACTTGTTATTGTAGAATAGGGAAAAATCCCCAAAACTTAAATCGTAGGAATCAATTAGGCCAAATAAAAAAAAAATCCCCATTAACACAAATAAACCCACCAAACATCAAAAAAGAGAATTTGTGAAAAAGGGAAAACAAACAAAAGAACGCACAAAATTACACCATAAATTAATACATATATTTGAAAAAGGGAATCTGTAAAAAAGGAAAGAGAGAACAAACAAAGGAACTCACAATTTTGACAATTTCAAGCAAACATTGCAATAATCGAAGCTACAATTTTAATGATCTCAAGCAAACGCCTCTATAATTAATTTTATTTAGGGTTTTAGATTTAAGTGAATCTTTTTCTTTAGGTTCAACTCAAAGAGAACAGGAGAGTGTCGTTTGTTTATGGCTAAAATCAAAGGGAAGAGAAGAGAATAGTTTGATTGATGGCATTAGATACAAAAGAAAATGGAGAGGATCTGTAACCCGGCTAAAGGTTGATTTCTTTAGGGTTTCAAAAGATATACAAGAACAGTCAATTAAGGCTTAACAAGCTATAAGGCTTGAGAAGATTAGCTAAACGACGTAGTTTTGGCTTTTAAAAACCATTGTATGAGGTTTTTAGAACCATTGGGAATTATGGATTTAAGAACCGTTGCTACAACCTGTCAAATTTTCTGCTTGAATTTCTTTGTGTAAAAAGAGCATTTGTTAAAGCTATTGCTAAACCCATTTAAAAATGCTATATTTTAGCACAAATGACATCAACTTAAAATTATTATATTAAAATCCTTGCCTCAAAATAACGTGAGTTAAAAATTGCTACTCAATCCATTCAAAACCGTTGCGTTTGAAATCATATGGTATCAGTATTGGACTACGACGTTAAAACTCTTGCCTTAAAGTATCTTTTCCTTCTTTCTTTTCCTTTTGCTTTTCCTCCTTCATCTTTTTCCAACCACACCAGGCCCCCCAATTGCACGTCCACTCTGGCTGTTCACCACCTCTTCCTCTCCTCCAGGCTGCCACCCCCTCTTTCCTCTCCTTTTCCTTAGTTTTCTTTTTCTTTCTATTGTCCCCACAGAAAACAATCATCATCGACTACCACCTCTGTCGCCGCCGGCCACCTACCACCCTCTCCTCCTCCCAAAATTCTCCTCGTCCTCCATTTTCTCCAACTCCTCCTCCTCCAAAAGTTTCTCCTCCTCTGGCCAATGGGAGAAGAATTTGTGGGTTTTAGATTTTTTTTTTTTTTTTTTTTTTGTTTATAATGATCATAATTTTATTTTTAATGAGGAAATATGCTCCAAGTACAATATTTTTTTGTTTGATCATATACCCTTTTCTTGGTTTAACCAATTTTCATAAACGAAAAATATATTTGTAAAAATATTGAAAGTTTAAGATTTGAACGAAATCACAAAAATATTTAAGATTCAATTGTCAAGATTTATAAAAGCTTAGGTAGGACTAAAAAAAGTATATATCTAGGAGGTTAAATAGGTTCGACCACAGGAGCACGGTCTTAGAACACTCGATGCAAGCAGGTAGAACAGCCATTGCCCAATTTGGGTAAAAACTCTGAAGGCAGTCTCAGGCTTGTTCTGCGGCCTTCAATGGGCCAGCGGTGCTTTTAGTTATAGTGCTGGGTTGGGAACCTACTACTTGATTAGCATGGAAGCGAGCCATCCCGGGCTATAGTGGCTCTACTGGGCTAGGCCTAACAACCTTGTCACCTGCTGTTCCTTATCTTAAGAAAAACCAAAAAAAAAATAAAAATAAAAATAAAACTAAAGGCATGGAAAATAAAAAAGAGCCACTAGCTTCTCTGACAGGAAATGCTATTGACATTTTTCTTTAGCTTCTACTTTTATGAATTTACATAAGGTGAGAATAGCCTTATTGTCCTCCATCCTTGGATAGCTAATCTCCCAAAATGATGGATTAAGGTATATTTTCCTTTTAATTGTGTGAAAATTATGAAATTCTAAGATCCACGATTGAAAATCTTAATGTCTAATTATTCATGCATAAATATAATTATGTCTTTCAATCGAATCACAACCGATTCGTTCAACTAATTACTTGGTCATTGACCAAATTTAACTATCCTCAATTTTCATAGTTATCTAAACATATAACCAACGGATACCCTTTTTTTTTTTTTCAATCTCTTTTTTCTTTTTCTTTTTAAATCAATTAAATTGCCAATCTAATTCGAGTTTGATTTATGTAATTGGATATCTTCGAGCTAACTTTCGTGTCCACAAAGACGAAGTCTCTCTCTAGGTGATATTAAGAATGGAACTTCAGTTGACCAGAAAAGGAACTCTTCTCCTTTAACCCTAAACCCTCTAACTGTTGTTAGTAGTCAAATACTTCAAATTCCAGAATTTAATTTTTTTGGCTGGATATTCCTCGGAAAGCACATTAACTAAACGTTAATCTGAGAACAAAGAAGAGAAATTCAAAGATAATCAAAATCCATGCTTACACAATTTGTTGAGGTAAGTTTCTTGCGTTGAATGGGCCTTACGATTCGGGCCAGACAAAACTATCACTCTTCAAGAATGACAGATTAGGCTTGTTTTTTTTCCTTTTTTAAATAATAATAATAATAATGTCACGAAGTTGAAGGTGATCCCAATATGTTTCTGTCTAAAATTGATGCTATCAAGCTGTGCCAATCAATTTGGTCAAAAAAAAAAAAAGCGCTGTGCCTTTATGCTATCAATTTAATAATCAAATTCCCAAACTTAAAAGGTGGTATTTTTCATTTTCTAAACAGGGCACTGTGATCCAAAAAGACAAGCCACAGTCAGGATTCTTCTCCTTGCTGTCTCCCACAAAAGATAACATGTTTCACTGTATGTCACATCACGAATCACCGTGCATTAAAAGCTAGTAATTATGAATGAATTATTCAATTCTGATTTTATTATACAAAAATATATAGTATTCAATTTTCAAAAACTTAAATTTTCACTTTCCCGACTCAATAAACTTTATATATATAAAAGATAACAAAAAAAAAAAACTCTGAGTAAGTGCCAGAATTCGGGATCCCTCAAACAACTTTCTGACAACTTCACTTAGCACCCTGATATTTTCAGAATTTATCAAAGTGCCCACGTATTGGAATTTTTTCAAAAAATATTTTCTTATATTTTCTTGGTGTTCTCCTTTTTTTTTTTTTTAACAAGTTTATAAGCCCCTCATGTTACTTCTTTGAAACTGTCTACCATTAATAATTAATCAAATTGTTTTAGAAATGCAAAATTCTCTTGAGAAAGATGAGTACATTTTGGCCTTCAGGAGCCTGGAATTATGTAAGCATCTTCAAGCCCCCATTTCTCGTCAATAAGTTGATACATAAAAGAAGAAAAAAAAAAAAGAAAAATGAAAACAGAATCAAATAGATAGAGAATGACCAAAGCATTGTAGGTATTGCTTTCTTTCAGTGAGATTTCATAGCAGGACGACCGAGGGGATACCAATTGGACTGCGAAGCCCTATTACAACAATGTTAGGCTGAGCAAGTACCTTTGTGTATCATGTGATTATATTTTCTTACAAAATATTCTCGAATGTTGGCATGAATGCATTCTCAATGCAGGGTTGTCTACGTGGTATACGCATACATCAGTCATTCCTCCCCCGCCCCCCGGCCCCCAAGCTCCCTTTTATCGTTTTATTAAAGCAAAAATATTTGGAGCACAACTACTTCTTGTTATATTCGGTCTTCAAAGCTGGGTTGAGAAACCCATATAGGCTAGCCGCCTAATCAATCCCATTGCTGGTCTAGTTATTTGTACTAAATGAAAGCCGTTGACTAAATCCTAATCTTTTGCCAATTATATTAAGCATGGACTGTTATTAAGCAGCCCCTAGAGCTTGCAAGGCACTTCGTTCATATCAAGGAAGTTTTTTTCTTTTTCTTTTTTGCTTTTATGAGTCTATAAAACGAGATTTTAGCCAAAACCCAGGAATTTTTAAGCAAGGTCACGTACACACAAGGAGGACCCATACATTACACTACACATACATTGATATTGCTTTCTTTTTTCCTTTTTTTTGGTTTGTTTTGATATTATTATCTTGTGCAAGAAAAATTAGTAACCTGCCTTGAAAGCCGGGCAGAAAAGGACAGGGCTGCCCTTAAAAATGGGCGGGGTTGGGGGGGGGGGTGGGGGGGTGCTAGAAGGTTAGTGTGGTCTCCATCAAACCCCCCCCCCCCCCACACACACACACTGCCCGCAAAAGGGATGTGAAAAGACAGCTGCTATGACTGCTACATTGACAACACTGTCAGCGAGGCGTCAATCATAAAGCAATGGATTGCAAAATGATTTTGCCTCGGTTTCTCTCTCACTCTCTCTCTCTTTCTCTCTATTCTTCATTGGCTTCGTTGGCAGTCACGCTGGGACGTGTTTATTGTCTTTTTGACCCTATCCCTTCAAACAGATTAACCATGGCATGTCGACTTCCCTCTGGCCCTTGGGTCAAGTGAAATTATAATTACCATGTTCTCCCCTTGTTTGTATGTTAACTCCTTGCTGTCGTGCTGTCATTCTCTTCCAACACGAGGATGTGAGGAAACGGACGTGTGATAGATGAGATGGATTCCATCCCACATTAGGATCCCGCGGGAATCAGGCCTTACTACGCGGCCATGTTTGTAGGAACTACAACTGTGTCACATAGTCATGCGCGCGCGCGTATGGTTTTGTTTATAGACTTATTGGCATCCTTCTCAATTTCTTTTCTGTGTCTGTTTTTTCATTGGCCATATTGGATCGTTGCTTTGCAGGTTGTGCAATTTGAAACATTTATTATGTTTGTTGTACATTCCAATTTCCTTGTTGGCTTTTTTTATTTTTTGTGTTTTTCTTCATTGGAGCTTGCAGTCAAGGACTCCTTGGCATTTGTGCAACAGTTCAAGTAGTCCTCTATTCGAACCGGCACAAAATAATTACACGACATGTTAGAGAGAGAAAGAGAGAGAGAAAATTTCGAACCAAATAAAGTACTTGTCCAAATTTTTATTAAGGACCACATTATTAACACCCATTAGCTAATCCCAATAGCATTTCAGGATTGCTATGTATCACTTATAAAATCAAATGAAAAGCACGTTTTCAATGAGTATTGACCACATTTATGACTTCGCGACGATAGGCCAAAGTTCACACACACACACACACACACAATTCCATTAACCCTATGCCTAATGAATTGTCACTTGATATTTAGTTCACTAAGAAATCTTTCTTGGACACCAATTTCTTGGGCTCATTTGAATACAATAAGGTTTTATATTATATATAAAATATTTTATACTATATAAATAATATCTAATATAACATAAAAAAAATTTACACTGATATGGTAGTTATTCATATAAATTTTTTTTAATTACATGAAATGATCTGTGTTGTATAATTATATATATATATATATAGTATAAAACTTTATTGTTTCTAAATGAGTCAATGAGGTTGTTTATCCATGTTGTCCTGTCCTTAGTTCAATCTAGTTCGATATTTCTCATGTATTTACAGGCAATCAATCAATGTTTCATGTTCTTACTACTTGTTTAGAAACCCAAAAAGAGAGGTCATAGCTTTTCTTTCAACCTTTCTCATATGTATCATTAAGGAAAAGTTAGGCTACCCAATTGGAGTTAAGCTTTTTTTTAAAAAAAAAAAAAAGAAAAAAAATTAAGTTACTTTCTTGTAAATGTTAACTATTCCTCTTTTAAGTATGATTAAAATGTGAACATGTTCTACAAGTTCCAAGTTCCAGTTGCTCTATCTTTTTGGAATTGTAGTTAATGCTCAAGAAAAGTAATATCCTTTCTTTCACCTTAGATAGCCAAACCAGGTTAAGAAGCTCATGTCTCTACATTGATGTATGCAGATTTCTTTCAAATGTGACCCAGATGAATACAGGGCTTGGATCTTAGAGAACAAGATTTTTATTGTTTGTTGCAAGCGTGTTCTATATGTGACCAAACCCTTAAAGTAGTCTTAGCAAGGATGTATGCATTACGGTACCCAGAAGAACAAATGCCCACTAAAGCAAGTGCAGAATAAAATTTACTTAGAAAGAGTTCAAGTAAAGTACATCCACAGGGGTGCAATTTTACATGTTATATAGTTTTACTGATTAGAAAGTCCTTTGGTGAATAATCAAATTCCATTGAAGGGAATAAACTTAAAATTAGTTTCAAGAGTATCTAGAGACACATTCTTTGTTTGCTCTTTTTACTTTACTTGTCTTCTTGACGCTATACCCATGAATTTTCTTGGGTCAGTAGCACTAAAAGCTTGTGATGCATCACCGTGTTTGTAAATCGACAATGACCTAACAGTGTGATCTCCATGAAAGGTGCTCCTCGTTACCGTTAAAAGTTGTCCAATATGCGTGAGATGCACCACGTACCAAAAACAAAACTGCTTTTAACATTGACTTTGTATGACCCCCCCCCTTTTTTTTTTAACGTGACAAAGCAAACATTTGACTATCTCGTGGATCGTACATTGTTAATAATAATCTTTGGTTGTATTTGGGGCGATTGATGAATGTGACAAGAAAGAATGCTAAACCCCTAAGGGCTACATACACAAATGTACCGATAAATAATCTAATTAGTAATATCTCAAAAAAAAAAAAAAAACTTGTTTAGTATAGCTTAATTTAAGCACATAATAATATAATTAACAAATGGAGATGACTCTTAATCACTTCAATGTTTCATTAGGAAGAATTAGTCTTTTGAATCTACAAATTTTAGCTCCTAATTTATTATTATGTACCCTTCTTGTGGGCCACTCTAACATTTAAACTTTCGAACTGTATAAGAACTAATTCTACATTTAGTGAGACCCATAAGTTATGATATTAGATAGTATTTGTATTAACAACTCGTAAGCACATTTAATAACGAAAAGTTTAACCCTATAAATTTTATCCTGATTTGACTATGCTTTACTAATATGATCTATTGTTGTTCCTAAAATCTCAATCCCAAAAGGCAAGACCACCAAGATGGTAGCCTATTGAGTATGTATATTGAAATACATGGATTCTAGACTCGTTAACACTGTGCCAAAGTATGAGGAAAGTCCACCTAGATTCAAGAGCCTGTGGAGCTATTTGAATGAAAGGCAAGCGAAATAAGTGAAAAAGTCTAGTCTTGACTCTCGGATGTGATGAATAACATACCTACCTTTTTTCTTGGTTTAAAAAAAAAAAAAAAAGTCAAGGGTTATGATTTTGCAAAACTGAAGCCTTTTTTTTTTTTTTTTTTTAAGAATTTTCAAATGGACAAATCCGTCGCAAACTCTTACTATTGATTTCTATTCCAATATTAATATGACTGCGGGGTAGTTTTTTAACAGGATGAATAACATAAATGATTATCTTGCCGATTAAGGATTTGATGGTTGGTTTGGGATTTTTCGTTTTTGGTTTGTACTTGTGGGGACGGTGTACTCTACCTTGGCACTTGACTAATGTGATCAGATGATGTTCTTTTATCTATTAAAGAAAGTGCTGTTTTTTTGAAAAAAAAAAAAAAAAGGGGTTTGGTCTACAATATATCTTATATTAACTAGAAATTCGGAAAGAAGGGAGACAAGCATGCTCCATTTTTGGATTTTCTTTCTCGATTTTAAACATTTGACTCTGCTTTATTAATTCAAGATTCATGTGACCTTCCACCTATATATTTTCTATTGCAATTAAGGAATGAGAATAAAATGTCTAAAAAAATAACAAAGAAAAAAGAAGATAGCACAAACTTAAATTTTAAATTATCTAATGAAAAATTAAATATAGTGGTCATTGCAGTTGCAGTGTCAATTGAAGTCATTTGTAGCTAAGGCGATTGCAATTAAGGCCTTCCCGGTGTCCCAGTAGTCGCCCTCACCACAACTTCGCGGCAGTGGTCATCACAAACAGATATTCAAAACCCTGATTTTAGATTTAAAATCAATTTAACCCAAAAATTAAAACTTGAAGCTACATTCACGTTGAGGTCTCAAATTAAATAAATATATCTAAAAATTAGTCCAACAATTAGAACCGTGAAACATGGAAACGTGAAGGTTGGTGGGCAGACAAAGGGTAATTTAAAGAAAAAGGAAAAGTTGGAAAACTCCGCTCTGCTGTACGCATTAACAAGTCCAGAGTGAATTCCAGACCCATAAATGAACTGCACAGCCACACAGGCTGTACTCGTAAATACTGTTGCATGAATGTACCAGGCAAGTGCTGCTGTCACATTATGACTCAGATGGCCCCCGCAATACGACTTTTTCATCCAAAAATAAAGCTTCTCGAGCTACTCAATCCCCTGCAAGGAAAATTGATGAAAGGACCCCGGAGAATCATGCAAGTTTCAACCTTTTTTTTTTTTAATACATGATGTGTATACAATTAAAATAATGTATGTGCAAATAGTGATTAACTTTGTGCATATAAAATTTTTTTTATTAATGTACATATATTTTATCTTAATTATTTATATATTTTACCTTAATAATATGCATATCATATAGTTTTTTTCTACCAAAAAAAAGATGCAGGACCCACACTTTTATCTGCACCCGTTCCCCACCCGTCCCCCAAACTTTTTCCTCGATGAAGTGAGATAAATATAATTCATATACACACTATTTTGATAAACACGAAAAATCTACTATAAGTTATATTATATAAAATAATATTTAATATATAAAAATTTACTCTATGTTTATCTAAATCTATTACATAATTAAAATAATATTTATTTGGTATAAATTATATATATATAAAGTTAACTCCTCTTTCTCAATTGCATGGCAATAGCATGCATGTCACTTTTCTTCGTTTCAATCTCGTGGCAGGGTAATACATCTGACGGCTGGCAGTTACTGCAAGGTGTCCTAATTGATGGGACATGATTTCGAAAAGTGTAAAGACCGTGGACCGAGGATGAATGAGAGTGCAATGATGCTATAATAATTATAATATTTTGACGTTCTGTGTGGATGACAGTGAAAATTGTAGCATAGCGTGGCTGATAGCCCAATACTGACGACGAGGCTGCATTGGAAAACTGTACTACTGCCTGACAAGACAGCAGGGAGTTGAGTAGCTCAACGCCTGTACGTTTCAAACCCACCCCCCGCCCCCCACTAACCTCCCTCTCTCTCTTTCTCTCTCGCAGGCGTTTTGGTCTCTGCCTCCATCAATGCTGTTGCACTTCTTTGGTTTACAATTAATCTCACTCAACTTTTATATTGTCACCATCTAAAGCATCTTTTTTTAATCTTTCGTGAGAAAAAGGAAAGGAAATTCTTAATTTGAAGGGTTTTTAATGTTTAGATTAATCATTGTTCTTTCTTGTTTTCCATTTTTCCCATAAAGAACATAAAAGAATAAGAGGTAAATTGTATTACGAATCATTAAATTTATATATTTTTTATTTTTTTATTTAATATTAATTTTTTATAATTAAATTATTTAATTTTAATTTTATTTTAATATAATCATTATAATATTTTATATTGACAATAATAAATTAAAAAATTTTAAAATTTATTTTTAAAAAATATATTTTTATATAATTAAATTTATTATATTTGTATTTGATTAAGTAATAATTGATATACTAAAATTATTGAAATTATGTTAATTATTTAGTATAAAGATAATGATAATAATTAAAAAATAAAAAATTTGTAATTTCACTTAAATATTAAATAAAAAATTATCCACTTTTTTAAAATTTCAAAATTTTGAAAACTAAAAAGGTTTGAATTTTTTTTATTGTTTTACACTTTTGATGTTACCATTGTATGGTATAATTTGAAATGATCTAATCAATTTTAATATATAAAGTTGTTAATTCATCATGAGCAAATTTAATGATTTAATTTCATAAAAATACATTCTTTAGGGGATTTATTTTGTAACTTTTTATTTAATTAAGTGATAGATCAATCAAATTGAAATAAAATAGAAATTGAGATTTGATTGTAACAAATAAAGTTGAGTGATGAAAAGATACATCTAGGACCAATTATTTGTATCTAAAACAAGGGATATGTTATAAAAGATATAATTTTTTTAACCCAAGAAAGAAGATGAGATAAAAATTTAGTTTGCTAATTTAAGGCAAAGATACTAACAATGTTCTAAGACCAATTATCGCCATAATCAAAAGTGAGTATTTATAATTGTTATTCTTTTTGAGTTGTGTGTGACATTGGTTATAATATTGTAGTTTGGTTTACAATTATTTTAAAATGCAATAGTATCACCAAATGCATATTGCTGTAAATTAAGGAATATTTTATGACTTTGAACTTGTACTTACCTTGTGTCAAGGATGCTGCTACATTAGTACGAAGGAAAATATCCTTAAAATCATGTGAGAAAGGATCTTAATTAACACATAAACTAATATGAGAATTTATGTAAAAGAAAAAAAAAAAAACTTGGTGCAATCTCAAATATACAACCAATTGACATGGTATTCTTGGTCTTAAGAACTTTCCAAATTATTTGCATAAATAAATAAGTAGAGTGAAATTTTAAAACTTAAGGTACAATGACTCTATAGGGTCAAGGGCATTAGACAATATTAAAGTAGGAAGTAGTTAAGTTGAGACCAAGTCAAAAGAATAAGAATGGTAGTTAGATTTTTGCTTTTTGGATTTAAAGGTAGTTTGAGCTTAAGGCAATCGATATTTATCTCTAGAATAGCTAAGTGTGTAATCTACAATGGGTTTGCTTGTCAACTTCCAAGCATTCCCTTTGCACATGACACATAAGAGATAAAAACCTTTAATCTTTTCCTATAATTGGTTTATTATATATTTAAAAAAAAAAAACCTTAGGAAAGGAAGTGAATTGAGAGTCATGTATCTTATTAGCCATCTCAAGCATGACTAAAGACAATTGACAAGATAATCATAACAAATTAATATATTATTGCCTTTTAGTTAAACAATCAAATAAAATTACATATATATGCTAGTTTATTGAGAGTGTTCGCTAAAATTAAAGGTAGTTTGAGCTTAATGCAATCAATATTTATTTTTATAATAGTTAAGTGTGTAATCTAAAACTTATAGGTTTGCTTGTCAACTTGCAAGCATTCCTTTTGCACATGACACATAAGAGATAAAACCTTTAATCTTTTCTTATAATTAGTTTGATTTTTTTTTTAAAAAAAAAAACCTTAGGAAAGGAATTGAGAGTCATGTATCTTACTAGCCATCTCAAGCATGACCAAAGACAATTGGCAAGATAATTAGAATAAATTAATATATTGTTATCTTTTAATTAAACAATCAAATAAAATTAGACATATATGCTAGTTTATTGAGAGTGTTCGCTAAAATTAAGAAACTAAATTATACAATTGTTTGAGTTGAAAGTACAAGATTTCACATTGGTAAAATATGTGTACCGAACTTTAATAATAATGTCTAAAGATTTTACTATTTATTAACTTGAACATTTATATTGGTATATCATTAGCAGTGATGTGATTTTTATGGCTTTGGATATTCTTAATTATTGAAACTAAGAGTGAGATTGCTAAAATTGTTGTGATCAATAAGGAGATTGTTGAGTCTAATAGATCATATGTTATATTCCATTACTCCATATTTTCATGTGATTTCTATTTATAATTAATTTAATAATTTGTTAGACAAGTATTGTCTTTATTTGAATAGTTTTTATTTAATTTATTTTTACTATGGAAAGATCTTTGAATTTTAAATTGGATTGTGCAAACAATGTGTAAAGATCTTATTTTTTGTTAAATCTTTAATTATAGAAAGGTAATATATGAGATCATGAGTAATCTTAGAGAAATACAGAAAGAATTGTAAATATGTAAAATTTGCAAAAATTTAGTATTCGTTGATCTATGGGATTGACCAATCAATTACTAGACAAAAAAAGATAAAAAAAAAAAGAGAATTTGGGTTAATTGATTGAACTAGTGCCTATGATTGATTAGACACCAAGGAAGTTAAGAAGAAAGAAGATAAAAATTACAAAGATTTCAAACCTATTAACCTAATTGGTGGTTGTGGTTAACCATAGATAATTTATATGTTGAAAGCTTTAACATTATAAAAATTATAAAGAATTTAGACTAATAGACTTAACTAATAGTTGCAATGAACCGACAGAATTGATGAAGTTAAATGCATAAAAGTAGAAAAAAGTTATAAAGATTTTGAGCAAGTTAACTGGTTTAAGTGTTACGATTGAATGATATCTCAAAGATAAAGTTTTTTATTATAGAAATTGATTTTTTTTTTTTTTTGTGGAAAGAAATGAATTGGTTGTCTTTGTCTATAAGAGGATTGTAGAACACAACGAATAAGGAAAATAACTTTAATTAATTTGTATTATGCTGAAAGTGAATAATCAAAGAAAAGTAAAGAAATGAAAAGGGAGAAAAAGATAAAGAGCATGAATTCTAAGAAAGAAAAGTTGTAATTGTAAAAGAGCAAGAGTGCTTAAGATCAAATTGTGAAAAGAGTAAGAATGCACTAGTGTAAAAAGTTAAAGTGTGAGTCTCTAAATTGTGAAGAACCATTAGTTCTTGTGAAAGCTTCATGGAAACTTTGTTGTGGTTTAGATCAACATGACTTAATGTAAAGGGTTGTATTCACCTTGTAACTGAAAAAAGAGTTATAAAGTTAAACTCTTAAGGGAAGGATCTTAAGGAGTAGATGTAAGCTCTCAATTTAAGTTAAATAATCATAAATCTCTATGCACACTCTCTTCCTTTATCTCATTTAATTTCAATTATTTACATTACTTACTTTATTATTTATTATTAAATATCTTATTATTATTATTTGGAGTTAGGATTGAGTATTAGGTTAAATGATCAAATTGAATAAATTCAATTTACCTCCCTTTTGGGTTACCATAGGGACCAACAAGTATTATTAGAACTTGGTTTTTATTTTACAAGCCTAACTTCCTAAAGTCAATCCATAACACCCCTTTTAACTATGTGTCATGTTAAAGATGGAAACATTCTTAAACCCCTTATCTTTAATGGTTTCAATTACAACTAGAAAGATAAAATGATTATATATATTTAATCCCATGATTATAAAATTTAGGAAATTGTTGAAAGTGGCCCAATTATAACCTTAAGAGTAAGTATTAGTGGGAAAAAAAATGAGTCCACCATATAGTCAAAAAGATCCAACACCTTCAGTTCCAAAGCTACTTATATATTTTATTATGGTTTAAGTATTAGTGAATATAGTAAGGGTGAATATAGTAAGGTATCTTTATGGAAGATGACAAATAAGATTTAATACAAGTTCAAAGTCATTTACAACTTCTAAAGATGTACACAAAGTTTATTAACATTATTAATTTACTTAACAACCTTGAATAGGAGATTGAGATAAGTGATCTCATTAAGAAGATATTGAGATCACTTCTAGAATCTTGAAACCCTAAAGCAATCATAATAATTGAATCCAAAAACCTAAACACCTTAAGTTTAAATGAGTTGATAAGGTTATTGTTGACTTGTGAGATGACCTTTACCAAAAAGGTTATTGAAAAGAATAAAGAAGTCGCTTTTAAAATCTCATCTCACAAAGAAAGTGATGATGATAAGTTTTCTTTGTCTTATTGCTATTAGACCAAATTTGATATTTCTTGTTTGTTTGTGTACAAGATTTCAATACAATTCAAAAAAATCACACCTAATTGCCCTTAAGAGAGTACTTAGATATGTGAGAGGAACAATGAGTTTAGGACTATGGTATCCTAAGACATTAACCTTTGACTTGGTTACTTGGACTCAAATTTTGCAAGAGGAAAAGTGTCATAGGTGCATGTCAATTCCTTGGTTAAGTCTTACTACTAGTAAACTAGACTTAATATTTGATGTTTGTTTGTATGCAAGATTTTAATTAACCTCAAGGAGTCACCCCCTTCTTGCCTTTAAAAGAGTGTTTTGGTATATGGAAGCAACTACGAGTTTATGATTATGGTATCCTAAGGGATCAATCTTTGATTTAATTAGTTACTTAGACTTAAACTTTATAGGAGATAAAATTGAGGAGAACAGTACCATGAATGCATGTTAGTTCTTTGGCCAAACCTTAATCTCATAGAGTAATAGAAAGCAAAGTTTAGTTACTCACTTTACAATTAAAACAGAGTACATGGCAATAAAAGTTGTTGTACTTAATTGCTTTTAATAAAACAAACTTTATATGATTTCAGATTGTACGCAACTCCTATGCTTAACAAGTGTAATAATACAAATGCAATTAATATGACTAAAAACCCCATGTACCATACTTGTACCAAACATATTGACCTAAAACACCATTTCATTAAAGGTTATGTATTTAATGGAGATGTGTCCCTTGAGTTTGTAAATATTGAAGATCAATTAGCTGATATCGTTACTAAATTATTGAGTAAGGATAAATTCATAACCATTAGAGAAAGATTAGACATGATTATGTTGGATTAATCCCTTAATAATGCAATTATTGTGATTTGATATGTTTCTTTATGTTATTATTTGTGTTTATATACTTGTTATTTTTGTTACATGATGATTTGGACATGTTATACTTGAAATGTGAAAATTAGTCTTTTTTGTCCAAGTGGGATTAGTCGTTTAGACTAGAAGTATGGGTCGACCGATATGAGCAATTCACACCAATATCGATTTTTGAATTGCCCCTTTAACTTTCCAGATTTGAAAAACTTTCCTTTTCAAAATCCATTTTCCTTTTTCAAATCTAGACCCTAGAGCTACAAATTCATTTAAATTTAACCTCCAAAAGGATTAAATCCCAAACCCATAAAAAATGTCACCAAAATGAACATTTACATAAAGGAAGGAGAAGCAATACCCACAAACATTGACTTTGACCTTAACATGGACCCACTATCACTCTTCCCTTTTTTACAATGCCATTAGCAACCTTTACTCCAAGATAGAAAGTCACCATTGAATACATGCTGAGACCAACATTGTTTGGATATTCATTATTACTACCAACATCCACTTCATCTATAACATAGGGTTATCCCATAAATAGGCCTCCTTGATTGTTGTTACTTGTGTTGAAACCATATGATGTAGGTTTATTTGCAATCCATTGGTTATGGATTGGGCAAATGATGTAAGTAAGATTCTAGTTGAGCTTTAGGATTACTAAAGGAAATATGAGAAACCTTGACATCCATCCTTGGATTGCTAAAAAAGGAAGGTCCATCAAAAGGGAGCTTTAATAAGAGGATGCACTGAGGAACTCAAGGATGCTCAAGCTTGCTTTTGATAATGCCAAAAGGGGAGAGTGATGAATGATTGATGAGATCTATTGCCTTTGATCCATTACTTACCTTTCCTTTAATTAAATTGGACTTTTGATTTAATTAAACCCATTCATCCCCCTTGAACCTTTAAACAATCTTTTTATTTTTGGATGTATATACCTTAATCTTTTACTTTGATTCTTACGCTTAATGTTTGTTTTGATATCTATGATTACATAATGTTTACACTAATATGATGCTCTACCTTTGGTTAATTGATCATTAATACTTAATCTTATTTATACTATCAATGTCTTGTTATTTTGATTACATCATTAGGGGTAAAGCATATATTCAAGAGTTATTGCATTTATGTTCATTTTTTTATCCATCAATTAATCATGTTTGTCATCATAAAAAATGACAAGATTGTTGAGACTAAGAGTAAAATTGCTAAGATTGTTGTGATCAATAAAAAGTTTATTGAGTCTAGTAAATCATGTGTTATACTCCATTATTATATGTTTTGATATGTCTCTTTTGCTTAATTAATTTAATTACTTGTTAGATAAGTATTATCTCTATTTGGATGGTCTTTATTTGATTTATACTCATTATGGAATGACTTTTAATTTCAAATAAAATTGTGTTATAATATTGCAAAGATTTTATTTTATGTCAAATCCTTATTTATATAAAGGTAATAAATAAGTTCATGAGTGATCTTAAAGAAAAATGAAAAGAATTATGAAGATTCAAAGTTGGTAGAAATTTGAAATCAATTGACCTATGTCATTAACCAAATAAAAAAAGAAAAAAAAACAAAGAATTTGAATTGGTTGACCTATGGTATTGATTGATTAGTCAACATATAAGAGAAAAGAAGTCTAAAAGAAATAGGTAATTTAAGTTAGTCAATTAGACTAATACCTATAGTCAACTAAATACCAAAGAATCTAAAAAAAGAAAAGTTATAAAGATTTTAGACTTGTCAACCTAACTAGTAACTGCAATTGACTTGAAGTAGTTAAAAAACAAAAAGTTTCAATGTTGTAAAAGTTACCAAAAAAAATTAAGTTGATTGACTTGACCAATAATTATAATTAACTAATAGAAATAAAGAAGTTGAATGCACAAAAATAGAAAAAGTCAAAGAGATTTTGGGTTGATTGATTAGTCTAAATATTACGATCGATTTGAAAATTAAATTTCTTTATGGAAAGAAATCAATGTCTAATAGCTAGTTTGTTGTCATTGGTTATAAGAGAGTTGTAAAACTCTTTTCTAGAACATAATGGACACGAAAAGAAACTTTATGGCTTTGTATTGTGCTTAGAGTGACAATTTAAAGAAAAGGAAAAAAAAAAAAGAAAAGAGAAATCAAGAGCAAGAGTTCAAAAAAAAAAAAAAGTTGAAATTGTGAAAAAATAAAAGTGTTAAAATTGAGATTGTGAAAAGAATAAGAATATTCTAACAAAAAATAATAAAATATAAATTTTTAAATTGTGAAAAATTATTAATTCCTTAAAAAGTTTTAAAGAAACTTTATTGTGATTTATATCAAAATAAATTAATTGTAAAAAGTTATTTTTATTTTGTAAGAGAAAAAAGAATTAGTGAAAACTTTCTATAAATGGACCTTGAGGAGTGGCTCATATTATTAATTTGAGCTAATATACTATAAATTGTTATGCACGTCCTCTCTTATCTTATTTACTATCAATTGTTTACATTATATATCTTGTTATATTATTAGTTATCTTGTTATTATATTTTGGAATCGGTATGAATAAATCCAACTTACCTCTTCTCTTAGGTTGCCCTAAGGACCAACAAGTTGCCTCGAGTGTGCGGCAGTTAATTGGTGACAACTAAGAGGGGAATATATGTTAAGATCCATTATTACTTGACCACCCTAATTTCAAAATTTTGTCTCCCAAGGTGGCATCGGATTCAGAGATGATAGTTTCGTTGATTGATTCAGACACTAAATGGTGTCGGGAAAGCTTAGTCCACCAACAATTGATGCCTGGTGAGAGCCTCCATATTTTATGAACTCTACTGAGCTTTTTTGAGCTCGAGGACAAGCTAGTTTGGCATTATGACTGTTGTGGTTCTTACACAGTTAAAGGCGGATATAATCTCACCAAATCTCTTTCAACTCGGAATTCTTCAGCTTCAACCTTAACAACCAATTGTGATGCTAGCTGGAAAAAGCTTTGGCACCTGCAAGTTCCCAATGAAGTTAAACACCTCCGGTGCAAAATTTGCAAGGTGTTCCTACCATCGAATTCTACTTTGGTTGACAGAGGGCTGAAGAAAGATCCGGATTGTCCAAGATGCGAGAATAGGCTGAAACTATTCGGGACACATTGCTGCGGTGCCCCTTGGCAATATGGGTGTGGTTGTTGAGTACCCTTGGCCTGCGGATAAGAGAGATGCAACTTGGTAATTTCCTTGATTGGTTTGTCGAGCTGTTGGTTCAACATGATGGCGATGTAACTGAGATTGCCACTGTGGTGGCCTGGGCTTTATGTTGCGCACGGAATTCGCTGGAAATGGAGGGTACCTCTAGAGATCCACATACGATATTTACAATGACAGTTTAGTTGTGGAATGATTATCAACTTGCCAAGGATCCATCTTATATCATCCACCCACTCCAAAACAAGCAGCACGACGTCAAGAGCTTTGGACTCCGCTAGAGGAAGGACACATGAAAATAAATACTGATGCGGCTCTTCAACATCACATGGGGGGTGTGGGTTGGATTTTCAAGGGCCACAGGGATGAACCAGTGATTGCTATGTCAAAAGGGGTCCGTGGCAGCTTCTCCTGGTTAGTTTTGGAGCTCTTGGCCATCAGATGTGCAGTTCAGAATGCAAGTGATCTGTCACTACAACGGGTGTGTGTAGAATCTGATAACCTCTTTACTGTTCAGGCTATCCAAGAGTAACAATTTGGGAACTCGCTGGTAGACCAGCTTGCTGACGATGTTCGGGTTTTATTATCCTTGTTTGCTTGTTTTGCTATTCGGTATGTCAATAGGGAAATCAACGCAGTGGCACATGTGCAAGCAAAATTGGCACCACCTAATGTTGGAGAAGTAGTTTGTTGTCGAGCTACTGTTAATCATGTTTTTTACATCATTGAATAAATAAAGTAGACCGTGAACCAAAAAATAAAAATAATGATAGGTATAGTTTCAAACTTTTTTTTTTTTTTTTGACCAACAAGAGATTTTATTCATAGCATCCTTTACAAGACAAAACACCTAAAATGTATACATTGTCGGAATGAGAAGTCTGAAAATTTCAAACCTCTTATTTATTTCATCACTCAATAGTTTGGTCTTCTTCATATATTCAGTTTAATCAGTTCAACTTAGTGCTGATGGGCTTAGTGCATTGATTTTGTCTGTTCAATTTCTCAATTTAGACATGCTACGCATTAGTTGGGTTAGCACATATATGTTAAAAATTACATTTCAGAAGATACTGAAACATGTTTAAAATGAAAAAGTGACTTGTTCATGACTGTTATTCTAAGTACACAAGAAATTATCGAACCGAAATAGAATCTTTAAAGAACATCAGATCAAGTGTCACTGTCCATATTTGTGATCTATGGGGTTCACACTAAGAAAGAGAGGTGGTTTGAACGTCGAATGATTGAATTTCCAATTTAATCTTGATTTGAAGTCATTTCCTTCATATGGCCAAATTTCCATCTCAGAAAAAGGATGACAATTCAGTTGAACTTTCACTATTAGCCAAATCCTTCAGGACACATGTCTAAGGATTTCCCATCTGATGCATGGTCACAAGTGAAATGAGTAGGTTAAAGCACTAGCTTTCTAGCCAAATGACATTTGGCAATGCCTTGAATTTTACGTTCATTTGGGATAAAAATATCCTCATTTTCGTTTGATAGATAAACTAATTAGCAAGTTTATAGAATATCGATTTGGGTTTCATTAGATTAACCTCTTGCCGTATCCAAAAAGATTCTTGTAATTATTTAATAAATGCTCTTTTTTTTTTTTTTGCACTATTTTGGATGTCAACTATTGATATATAGCACAAAAATGGATGAATTATTTGTGTTCTTCTTTTAAAGAATTATGTTACATAATTTTTTTTTCTATCAAAGATTCATAACAAAATATTGGAATACAAAGAAAAGTGATAGAAATATACCTTACTATTTTATTAACCTTATAAAATTTTAAACCACAATTATAGACCTAACAAAATAGAGAATAAAAGCAAACAATATGTAACCTCAAATTAATTTATTAATACAGAAATTAAATTTATGCTAATACCATTCTACTAATTAATATGGGCCATTTCAATTTTCTTACGTAAGTTTTGCATGACAGAATATATTACTACAATCTTAAGTCGATTTACAATATTTCTAGATTATATCATGGAGAGGAAAAGCTAGTAAAAGCATTCAATATTTGTATCAAATTAACCGAAACTTCCGAGCTGAGTTTCCAAAGAAGAGATTGTTGCACGAAATAATTGCACATAATTATAATTTTCTTGGATTGAAGTTTTTCATATGTTTTTGATAAGTGAAGTAAATTTCATTAATAAAAATTATAATTACACATAATCCAAAAGATTGTTCAATCTTAATAAACCAATGTGGTGTATTGAGATATTCGTCATTTTTAAAGACTTCCTACTCCCAAAAAAGAATGAAAAAAAAAAAAAACAACTCAGTACAACACATCTAGAAAAAAAATTCAGTTAATGTACCACCAATAAGAGAAAATTAGTTGCTCGCCTCCCTTCGCGCAATATTGTTTAAGACATTTATACAACTTTTTAAATTTATTAAAATATTAGAATAAGTTCAATTATAATTAAAATATTAAAAATATACTATATATTCAGAAATTCAAGGTGAAAAAAAGAAATGCATACACATTAGTTGGTAATATAAGTATCTTGAACCCTTTGTAGTTGTAAGAGAATGAGACTTTTTGTCAAAAATATTCGTAATTTCTTTTGACATAAGAGGAGATGTTCCAATTCAATGGAAAAGCTTTTTTTTTTTTTTTTTTTTTCCATCTTTGGCTTGAAAAGCTAAAAAAATGGGAGATTGCAATGCTCATGAGTGTCACGGTTTTGAGAAAGTTATAGTTGGAATATTCAAAATTACTTAAAATAAAGACAAAATGTGACATTAGAAATATTCAAAATCACCTCAAATGAAGGAATAGACATGTCACATGGCATACTTCCTTTTGTTTTTCTAGGATTACCCTGTGTGTGTGTATGTATATATATATATATATATATATAAAAGAAAAGAATTTGTTGAAGGACTTGAAAAACATTTCTAAACTAGTTCTTAATTCCTGTGTATCTTTCAAGCCACAAGTTTCCTCATATAAAGTAAGGCAGAATTCTTTGGGAGGGTGAATTGTAGGCATAGATAGAAGTGTAAGATAATAAGAAGTCCAATACGTAGCCAAGAGATGTGAATTGCCACTTCCTTATTTGCATAAACACATTTCATACACTCCCACTCCTAGAAAAGCGACAATGAAGGAGTAAATGTTCACTATTTCATTATCTTGCATGCACAGGGCACATCTTGATAAGGAGCTCTAGAATTGGCCAAGAGCCACCTGACTCGCATAGGCTCCTAGGCCCCATGAGACTTTAACATCTTGCTCCTTAGATTCGTACCACTAGACAAATTACCTAAACCCCACTTAGAGAATTGGCCTTCATGTATCATATCATCATTTAAATTCATTCACTTTGAGACTTTAGCATCTTACTCCTTAGATTCGTAACACTAGACAAATGACCTAGACCCCACTCAGAGAATTGGCCTTCACTAGACGTCTCATATCATCATTAAATTTCATTCACTTTACACAACTTAGTAATATATAAATAGACCAAACTGCCAGGTAAGGTAATAACTCAACTTTTACTTAGATAACTTAAAATTCTTTGTATTCCTACTGATTTTATTGCCAGAGTGCTAATGTTAGAATCCACCTTCAACCTTTCACTGTGTGTTCTTGTGTAATGCCCAATTCAGACTCTCGGGACAGGACCTCCTTATTGATTCGACCTGACAAGGCTCGACATGTCTTCTTTGGTAAGCTTCTCATTACATCTGTTTATTATAGTACATCTCTATTCTTGCAAGTTGGGGATGGTGAGAATCTTGTCCCTGGCAACTAATAAAACAAGTAAAGGGACTTTGGAAGGGATGGAGCGATGCCATATAATTTTTGATGGATAGGGGCGACTCCAATCAAAGTGTTGGTTTCTCATATTAATTGTTACTAATTTTCAAGGACGTTGAAATACTATAATTGAAGATATTTTACATTTGATTACAGTACAGTCCAGCCATAAAAAAAAAAAAAAAAAGAGGTAATAGACAGGCTTCTTTTATTGGCACGATCACGAAGTTGAAAGATAATGAATGAAGAATAAAAAGTCAGGCAAATTCATTGATTAGACACTAATCAAATTCTCTTTGGAGCAAAGACGTCAGATTCTCTTCTCTTTTGGATTTACTGTGCAAGAACTTTTCCTAGAGACGCTCCGTTAAAAATTGTCAAAGTTTGTTTCCGATTTTATCCCAATTTGCTTGATATTTTTTTTTTTAATTATTGTGGATATAATTTCTAGTTTCGATTTGATAAGAGCCCGAACTCAAATAATTTCTCTGATTATAGTTCTGCAATTATGGCCTTCAAGTCTACAGTATACTTACACTTCTCTGTTTTTTCTTTTTAACCATCAACAAAATACTTCTCTGCTTATAAACAAGAAATTCTACAATATGATCAGCATTTGGTCAATTACATCGTAGTATGTACTATATGTAAAGGGCACTTTTATTCTAATTAAGCAGTCACATCTATGTTGCGCACAAATAATGACTTATTAGATACAATTCTATTGCAAGACTTGCTCGATAGTATTTGTTTGCACATAAAACTAGTCACATATCCGCTCGTTCTACCAATAATTTCATATTTTACAAATAATTTAAAATAAATATATTAAACAAATATGAATTTATATATTTTTTTGTTTTAAAAAAAAAAAGGTTTTTGAATTTGAAAAAGGTAATACGCTGCCTTTTTCTAGTTCAACTGACAAGTATATCTCAACAAGTTCCATATAATTCATTTTATCTTTATTTACGTTTTTGTGTTTACCAAGAGGTTCACTGAACCATAAGCCACATAACGAGGAATGTTTTCTGCATTCTTATAAATTTTATATTATCTTCTCAGTATTAAAACTTAAGATATTAAAAATAAAAATATAAGTTGTTAATTACTAAGTATCTCTAAAGGAACTTATTTGTATTTACTTAATTTTTCTCTTATGCATTTATGTCATTTACATTTTTACTTTTCTTTGACATCTCCTGAACCAATTAAATTATGAAATTTTACAAATAAAGACACTTATTTCTTGTAGTGCAAGAATTTTCTTTTTTTTTATTATTTCTTGATGAAAATCGTGTAAGAAAATATTGGCTAGAAAATAGAAAAAAAAAATTATATTATACCATTTTGTTGGAAATATAATTACAGTAATTTCTTGAAATGAAAAATAAAAATTAAAATCTTGATTTAAATTTCTAAATGATACAAAGTCATATTTCTCTATTGATGATTACATAAATTTATTCTAAAAGGGTTGATCGACAAAAACTAGAATGTACAATATATTTTATTGCCAAATTGAAAATATATGTTGTTTGTGAAAATCAATTAAAAACTCATTTAGAATGAAAAAATTTTGAAAAACTCAGTTTAATTAAATTCAATTCCTTCAAGTTCTTTAGTTGATATATTTCTAAAAATTCTCACAAAAAATTCAAAAGAATTTTGATTCCAATTATTTTATCATTTAAAGGTGCATCAAATAAAGAAAAATAATTCAATTCAATTTTTATCTAAATTCTATATCTAATAAGAGGTTAGTTATCTCACTTTGAAAAATTAGTTAAAAGATTCATATATTGCATCATAAGGTAATGCTATTCAAATAATTATTAGCAATATATAATATAATTAATAGCAAGATGATAGTGATATTATAAATTTGGATTGTTGATAATAAGTTAAACATGTCAAATTATCATTTTAGTTTTACTAATTATTTTTTTTAATGGCAATAAATACTTAGGAGGTCACCCTACTATTAACAATGAAATTTTAAATTTTGATGCTATTATCCACCTGCATCTAAAGACCTCTATTTCCTAGTTTATATTCAATTACTAAATTAATTGAATTAGATTTTATCCTTAAAATTCAATTAAATTTTGTTATGAAGTTGATATCAAACAATCTTTAAAGCACCGGGGTATCCAATGTTTAACCTAATATAAGAATATTAGAGAAATTAGAAGAAAAATAGAGAAGCAATCCGTGAAAGATTGACAATCAAAACCAATTTCAACTAATTAATTTAATTTCTATTGTCTCTTTTTTTTATCCATTAGAAAACTCATTAACTATAAGCTATATAATGAGATAGTTCTTTTTATTTTTATAAATTTTACATTTTTTCTCAAATTTACCTAAAAAATAAAAGTAAGAGTTTTTTAATTATTAAGATATTCTCTACGAGACAATTTTTACTTAAATTTGTAACAAACAATATGGTAGGGCATATACTCGTATCCTATGCTTCGGTGTGACTAAATTATGTGGTCACTTCAATCACTTTGTTTTTTCACTAAAACTCAGGTTACCTAATAAAGGTGAAATCAAAAAGAAAGCTGCTCCTTTCTTTTTCTCGTGGATTTTAACACCAT
Organism: Rhizophora apiculata; assembly: GCA_037832385.1. NCBI lineage: Eukaryota > Viridiplantae > Streptophyta > Magnoliopsida > Malpighiales > Rhizophoraceae > Rhizophora > Rhizophora apiculata. The sequence continues at coordinate 7,600,020 of CM075439.1, read as the reverse complement.
CAGCTTTAGCTTTTTATCTTAGCACTTTCTTCAGCCGTGTGAGCAAAGCTCCAAACCAAAGAAATGGGTGAAAGTGTAAACTATTATTCCATCACTTCTCAGAACTTTGTTTCATGTCTCCTTTTTCGCCTTTTGCCTTCCAAAAGGAAGATGAAAGACAACTCTCCAGGTGAACATATAGCTAGATTACATATTTAGATTTAGAAGGAGAATGATGTTTTTATACGAGTAGGGAGCACAACTCTAGCTCCAATTGGAGCCAATCGTTCAAACCTCCTCTCGCTGGTGTATCGCTTATGAATCACACACCATTATTCACGTAATGACAAAAATTCATATGAAATACGACAAGTGATATCAAATGATAGTTGAAAGAAAAAGACTTTAATCGAACAATCCAAACTTTTAGGTCACATCTATATGCAATTACATATTTTCAAAAATAAGAAAAAGCTTGAATATTGTTTAGTGGTGATTTCTCATAAATTTGAAAATTAAAAACATTAAAATATACTATAATTATAAAAATTTGATTACAATCAAAATAGTACTATATAAATTAATTGATATAACTTTAATTGTAATCAAATAAAAATTATATTTATTTATAAAATTTTTTCTTAATTTTAATTAAATTTTCATAATTATAAAATTTTTTAAAAAAGAAAATAAAAGACAAAAATAGAGAAAAAAAAAACTAATTTTGAATTTTTATTTTTAATAAGAAATTTCTCAGAAAAAAGGAAGAAAAATCTCTCAAATTCACTTTTTTTGTCTTAAAGAAAAAAAAAAGTACTCTCCAGTTTTCTTAAAATAGAAAAAATAACTACATTAACATTTTTCTTTTTTTGTTTTCCTAAAAAAAAATAATTCCTTTTAATTTTCTAAAAAGGGATTTAAAAGAAAAAATTTTCCTAAAATTAATTTGATTTAGTGAATTATTTTTTAAAATATAAATTAACAAGCAAATTTATATTAAATGAAATTTAGTTAATCATAAAATTTGAGATTATATTATTTTAACATTTTTAATCAATTATCTAAAATCCACACAATGCACAAATCCAAATGTTGTGTGTGTGTGTGTGTGTGTGTGTGTGTAGCGTAGTCACACAGCCTTGTTAAAGATTTCTACTAAAATGTGTCATGATATTGCTTTTCTTGCACTTATTGCGCACTTTTATAAAGCTATCATTTTTGTAAACTCTTAGTTTAATGATATCAATGTTTCAAACATATAAATAATATCAATAGTGACAATTATTATATCATGTGTTTGGAAGATATATGATAAAAACTAGAGTTCCCTATCACAAAAATTTTCAAAGTTTTAGATAAGGTGTCATAATTAAGGCTTAAATCTATTGAAGTGTATTAAAAAGTTTGTATAGAGAAGGACACATAAGTCCATTTGTTTCCAGTAGGAAAATCTCTTTCTCATTTTTATTTATTTATTTATTTTTGCTTATTGAAAGAAAATCTCTTAATCATTTTTAATGATTAGGCCATTAATAAGATCAATTAGCAAAATATTCTCATTTGCTTAATAGAAAAAAAATCTTAACAATTTCAAAAAAAAAATTTATTTCCATTTCTTTGGTATAGAATTCATTTTTTAGAAATTAATTAGAGAAAGAAAAAGTAAAGAAAGAAACCAAAAAAAAAAAAAGAGAAAGGTAAGAGGATAGAGAAGAAATGAGAAAAGAAAGAGGATAAAGAGAAAAGAGAAAGGAAAGCAAGTGAGAGAGAGTGAGAAATGCAAGAGACAAAGTGAAAGAGTAGAGAATGGGAGAGAGTATCTAAGATGTTATTGTGATATTGGGATATTGCTATAATTACTTTCTATATACATGAAGCAATTATAATAATTTTTATTGTCATTACTATAATTTTCATAAACCACAATAATATTTATATGATTAGAGTTAATCTCTTTAAATTAGGATGAGTCTCTTCCTTATTATATTATTATATCATTATTATAGATTGTTTCCTTACTTAACTTTGTAAATTTGTTAAATAGGATACTTTTGTAATTATCATTATACAATTAAATGATATCATTTTTATATTTACAAATTATTTTTAAATATATTACTTTTATTATGGTCTTAGAGTTTGGTTTATCTTCTTATTTGCCCTTGTTACTTGATGTTTTGACCATTTCCAAATCTTTAGTTTACTTAATTAATCCAATGATAATAAGCCTTAATACATATGTTTAGTTTATTTTTAATCTAGTTTCATTATATCACATATTAATTAGATTTTATCATATACTGAGAGGGAATATTATTACAATTCCATATCAATAAAAAATAACAACTAATATGACTTATAATGTTTATGGACTTTTTTACCTCTAAGATTGAGTTTTAAACAAATTTAAGGTTGTAAAGGATTATTGGACATGTATCAAAGTCCAAATCTAAAATTTTCTTCGTGAAGTTTTTGTTTTTATTAATAATTATTTTTTCTCATATCTTTCTTCTTTCAACATAATTTTCTTTGTCTTTTTATTAAGAGCACATTTTCAACTATAATCTAGCAATTTACAAACCTCCACTCATATCCTTGTTGTTTTTCTTTTCAATTACATCTTAACATTAACCCAAATTAGTTATGCCTAGTGACATTTTTTGATTTGATCACTTTGATAGTTTTTAAGTGTACTTTTTATATTTTTTAGGATGTTTTGTCTAATTGTCTTTGTTTTTGAGATATAGCTAGTGCATTATCTTGTTTACTACATTAGATGTCATCATTTGGTTTGATCTATCAAAATTATAATCACCATATTTATTGTGCTTATTGCAAAATGAAGGATCACCATATTAATGCTTGTATGAAGTTAAAATGCAAAAAGAACTAGTTATGATCATAGTCATTTACACTTAAGATTTTTTCTCAACTTATTACTTCAAAAAAAATTAGAGACTATTATTAACCAAATTTCATGTCAAAAAGGTTTTATCATTACAAATATTTTATTGCATCCTCTACTTTATTAAGTACCCCATATACTTTATCTTGGTTAATTAATTCTAGTTGTTACAATTATACAACTTTTGATTTTTCTTAATTCTCAAAACAAATGAATATTTCTTATACACCAACTAGTCATATTATTAATGGGTCTCCTATGCTTATTACTTATATTAGGTCTATATTTATGCCTTTTCTATTCTTATTAGAGATTTATTTAGTTTTATCCTTATAATATTTCTTACAATCTATTGGTAATTTTTGTGATCTTATTTGGAACTTCTTTTCTAACCATGGATGTGAAGTGTAAGATATTCTAATAGGTCATATTGTTTCGATAGATTATAAAGTTGGACACTTTTTTGAGCTTATTTCTCTTTATAATCCTTTGTCTTTTAGTAACTCTTTTATCTTTTTCTATTCCATTTGGTTTATGGCATTTACATTTGGATCATGCTTCTTTATCCAAAATTCATCATTTAACTTCTAATAATTTTTTGGGGCATGTTAGTAAAGATTCATTTGATTGCAAGTTATCTTGGTAAATACAAAGTTTTACATTTTAATAATAGTGATTCTATATCCTTATTTCTTTTTGATCTTATTCATTTTGATATTAGGGATCTTGCTTATGTTTCAACAAAAGAAGGTTCAAAATACTTTGTAAAGTTTATTAATGATTTCTTCATATTTATTTAAGAATATCTCTTGAAAGTTTTTTTGAAATATCTTAAGTTTATCAAGAGTTCTCAACCATGATTCATACCTAGTTCTCCAAATGTATTAAAATTCTTTATATTAATAATGTTAAAGAATATGGTGTATTATTGATTTTGTCCACTCTAGAATAACATGGTAATATTTTTCACAAGTCTTGTCTTGGTATCTCTTAGCAAAATAGTCATATTAAATGAAAATTGGGTTATATCATAGATATTGTTCACTTCCTACTCTTATTTGTCTCTCTTCTTGAATCATTTTAGGATAAAGCTTTTTAACAATTATATATGCTATTAATAGAATACCTTTTTTCATTCTTAAAAACAAAACTCCATATAAATGTTTTTACAGAGAACTACTTAACTATAATCTTCTTAGAAATTTTAGTTATACCTATTTTGTTCTTATTCAACTTTATGAATGCACTGAATTGCAACCTTAAGCTTGTCTTTGTTGTTTTCTAAGGTACAGTCTTAAGTATAAGAGTTACAAATATTATGATCTTACTTTTAGCATATTTTAAGTCTACCATCATATAATATTTTTTGGAATATAAAATGTTCATTAATTTGGCTAATGTTTTAACTTTTCCTATACCATTTCCAAGGTTGTTTATTGATTTTTGACTTGATCTCTTTCCTAACTCTTTTTCTAGTGTATGTAATTCTAGTTTAATAAATGATCTCTTAATTGCCCCTTCCAAGAAGCTCGGCTAGATTATTAATCCTCCATAATCACAATTTAATGTTCCTAACTTGTCTAATGCTCCTCCCTTACCAAAACTAATTAATCACCCATCATCATAGTCTTCATATTCTTCTCTTACACTTCTTGCACCCTTTCACTTAGGTACGTAAACCCTTTATTATTTTGTGCAATTTTCATTGTTATTTTATCCTTACTACCTTGAAATAACCCACTTCTTACAAAAAAAAGCTAATTCATATCCTTCTTGGTAATGTGTTATATCTTAAAAAATTGAGGCATTAAAAAAGAATCATACATGAAACTTAGCTAATCTTTCTCCAAGAAAGATTTTTATATGAAGCAAGAAAATATATAAGATTAAAACTGACGTAGATGGTTTAGTCTAATAATTTAATGTCTATTTTATTGTTAAAGGATTCACTTAAGAATATGGCATTGACTATGAGAAAATGATTCCTATAGTGGTTTGTCTTACCTTTATTCAATCTTTATTGGTAATTGTTACCATACAATAATGAAAGTTATAGATGAATGTTAAGAATGTTTTTTTTAATGGTTACCTAAATAAGAAAGTTTATAGGTAGGTCTTTCTTAGCTATTAGCACCCTCTTCATATAATTTATCATTTTCACAAAGTATTATATAGACTTAACAAGCTCCTCGAGGTTGGTTTGCTAAGTTTATTTCTACTATTTCATAACTTGATTTTACCTTGTGTTCTAATGAATTTTCTCTTTTTATTTGAAAGACAAATGTTTGTGTTGTTCTTCTCCTACATTATGCCTATGACATTATTATTACAAGTGATAATGTTTTAAACATTCATTTTCATTAAAATTATCTAAATTAATAATTTAAATTGAAAGATTTGGACTTTCTTAATTATTTTATAGGCTTGAAAGTGTCTTTTAAACTTGATGGTTGCTTGCTTTCCGAAGACAAGTATTTTTCAAATATTCTTTCTTAAACTAATTTTATAGATAGTAAGATAGCTTTTTGCTACTCAAAATTAACAATAAGTTCATAGCATCTGAAGGCACACTTCTTAATAATGAACTCTCTATCGAAAAATAATTAGTAGTTTACCTTATATTATAATCACTTATCTTAACATTACATATGTAATACATGTAGTTAGTTAGCTCATGATTGTTCACAAATCTACTCATTTCATAGTCATTTTTTATAACTTATGTTATGTTAAGGGAACTTTATTTCTTGGGCTTTACTTTTCTACTCATTTTTTTCATTGACTATAGGAATTTTCAAATGCTAACTAGGCAAAATATTTAATAGATAAATGATCTATCACTAAGTTTTGTTACTTTTTTGATGACTCCCTCATCTCTTGGTGTAGTAATAAGCAATTAGTAGTTGCACATTCTTACACAAAAGTTTAAGTATCATGTATTAATTAAAGTAACATCTAAACTTATTTGGCTTCAATGATTGCTTAATGATATAAGTGTTTCACTTTTAGGTCTTACTATTCTACATTATAATAATCAAAATGCTTTTCAAATTCCTCACAACAACATTTCTCATAAGTGTGCTAAGCGAAATAAGACTAATTATCATTTTACTCAACAACATATTAATAATGAGACCATACACTTATAGTTTATTTCATCAATAGACTCACTTATTAATATATTTACAAGACTCACTCTCTAGACACTTTTCAATAATTATTTTGTAAACTCAAAATGATATCTATGATACTAATTTAAGTTTGAGATGTAATGTTAAATATATTATTATATTTTTTTCCATATATAAGACATGATCACAATTATATTAATTGTGATCACTATAATCTTTTTAAATTATAATAATATTTATATGATTAAAGTAATTTCTTTAGATTATAATATGAATCATTTTTATTATACAATTGTATAATTATTATAAATTATTTCCTTATTTATCCTTGTAACCTTATAAACATAGTATTAATGTAAGTATTACTATATAGTTACATAATACGTTTTTCATATTTATAAATTCTCTTTCCTTATATTATTTTTGTTAAAGAGAAAGAGTCAGAAAGAGAGAATAGAGATGACAAAGGAAAGAAAAGAGAGAAAGTAAAAATAAGGAAAGAGGAGAGATAATAGGAAAAGGGAGGGACAGCGGGAGAAAGGGAGAGTGATAGAGAAAGAAGAGAGGTTAGATAAAGAGGATAAAGAAGAGAAAGAGAGAGTAAATAAGAGAAAGGGATAAAAAGAAAAAAAAACAAAGGGAGAGAAAAAGGAAAAGAAAGAAGAAAATGTTTTTCTGTAAATGCATTAAATATGAAAAAATATGTTAGTATCATATTTAGATAAAAAATAATACATTTCCCAAAAAACAATTTTCTTTGCATATAAAATTATTTTTTTGCTAACAAACCAACCATAAATATTGTACTTTGGATTCATGTTATTAGAACATTCAAAACCAAAATCTTGATATTTGGAATAATGTTAAATTAATTCACATAATATTTCCTTAACTCATTTTGAAAGGGGTTCTAAAGTATGGAAAAGGTATGAAGTTTTATTAGGATGGAGTGAGGGTTCACAATTTAGCAAATGTATAAGAGATGTATAATGATATGTCTTTAAATAATTTTGTCTAATTTTATGGAGTTGTAACCTAAATAATGGAGGATTAGTATGTCATATCTCATAAAACCTTATATGATAAAATGAATTTTGAGGTAATGGAGATTATTTTTTGTAAAGAAACATTGAAAATAAAAAAAATATAACATTATTATTTTAAGACAAATCAAATTTGAAGTAAATTTAACTTACAACTAATAATTGTTTCTCATTTTCCATGCAACTAAATAATCTTTATTCAAAAATTTGTAAATTATAGACAAGAAATGTAAAAACAATTAGAATTTTGAACTACCAAATGCATAAATAATATTTTATTCAAAATTAATATTAAAATAATCAGAATTCTAGACCTTTTTTAGTGTGTGATAAAGAAAAAATAATTTTCTTTAGTAATTAAACCTTTGCATTATTAGTTCATATTAATTAATAATTAACTTAGATTTTGTCATTCTATTCTAATTAAAAAAAATTAAAATTGTTACATAGAATTATTCATTTTTTTAAAAAACATTTGATTTCAGATGGAGTCATTTTTTTTTTATTAATTATGGGGGCAAGTTTATAAATATAAATATATAAAAAATATATATATATATAAATTTGTCCCCATAACTAATGAAAAAATGACTCTCTCTCTCTCTTTCTCTCATATATATATGGTCAAATGGAGTTAGTTACCAATACTGGACTTATTTCCACCCATGTATTTCAGTTTTTAGTAATTTGAGTTTGAGAATTTTAAATTAAAAGTAATTCAGCTCTAAGTAAACTTGACCCTGACTTAATTCTACATTGTTTCTAGTTTTGAACCAGCAATTTCAATTTAAGGAAGGGGGAACTAATGGTCTTAGGCTAATTTTACTTTAGTCCAATTGTTGGCTTTAATGCAACTATTAGTTTTAGTCTAATTCAATTTTATTTGATTAAATTTAATTTGATTCAACTATTTTCTTTCAAAAATTTTTATGAAAGTGAAGGAAAATTTAGAATAAATAAAGGTTTTACCCACATATCATCTTTGAGTTTAGAGGAATCAAAGTTCATGTAGTTTTTTTACCTTAAGCTTACCATTCACCCATTTTTTACTTATTATAAGTTGATATGCTCAATTGCTTCCAATTTCTTAGTCAATTTTGGTGGTGATGGTTTCTTTAGTTGTGGAATCATATAAATTTTCATTACTAGTTTCACTAACATTTTCTTGTTTTCATAATTTTGCCTTTAACCAATCATCAAAACATGCTTATGCCATTAATGATTCTAATGACATATTTAAGTAAGTCTTATCAAAAATGTTACCCATGATATTAAATGTCAACTTAATAATAATTATTAAGTTGAGCTTTTATGAATATGTTTGGCAATGAATAAGAGAATCATATATGTATTTGAAAATCACATCCATCACTTACAAAAATTGAACAATTCTTCATGTTTCTCATCAAACTAGTGAGTTTATGTGTTTGGCTTTTTCTTGAATTTAAGTTCTTTTTCTTAACAACTTACCAAACTTGCACCTTAATTGTTAAATACAATTTTTTATTTAGGAATAAGATTAGAATATAAAACACAATATTTATTATAATTGTCAAGTATAGTACCTTTATTTTCTTGCATATAAAGTTTATCCTTTTTTTTACAAAATAAGAATTGTGAGAATACCATATCTAGTAGGCTAATAATAAAAATAAAGAAAATTTAGAATATATGAAACAATGTCACATGACTCTTAATGGAAAAGATGCAATTAGAAGAGCAAAAAATACTCTATTCAACTAACATAAAAACTTTTGACAAAAATTATTTCAAATATAGATTCATCACAAGTCTATTAGGCATACTTATAAAGAGAGATTAATTGTTGAATTGTTAAGCAAAGTATATAGACCTTTTAACATGAGCATTCCTTATCTTGGTTCGAACATGAACTTAATATTTCATATTATATGAGAAATTGTCATCAAAATAACCAAGATCTCAAATAAAGACTAAAGGTTATAGGGCAAGATATAGACATTAAAGAAATAAGAAATTGAAAACTTATATCTAATCTATTTATCATTCCAAAAAGAAACATAAGTATCATCGTCAAGATGAACAAAGGTCCTCTTCCAAAATTTTTCTTGTAACTTACTAACAAGCAAATATAGACTTTGGCTATTTGAATGCCCCTATATTTAACAACCAACAATGTCCTTCATAAATGATCCTTTTCACCTAAAACCCAAACTTAAAAGTGGGGAAACTCACAAACATTATAAGTCATGTAACATCTTTATACTTAAGTGATGTATTATTTTATACTTTTAACACATTAAATTCATTAAAGATTTATCTTTTCTTTTTAATCATATTTTCAAAACAAGAATGATACTTGTTACATTATAAATTATTAGTCTAGAAAAATCTTCTCTCAATGCTCTCTCTTTAAATGATATTATGACCTTTAAAACTCTTATATATTGATTATATGCCCTTAAAGTGTGTATTTGATACATTTAGAGCATGATTATATGTGTTTTTATATGTTACTAATGATTAACTATCATAATTTTTTTCAATTTTATTATTTTTTTGTTTTGTTTTATTTTATGATTTAGATTGTTTTGTGTTTGGAATATAAAAGTTAGAATTTTTTTGTCCAAAGTGGGTGTGGGCAATTGAATTGATACTATAAGTCAATCGATATGAACAATTAACTAGTGACTTACTTCTGTCAACCAATCATGATTTAAATCCTCTTTTTCTTTTTTTTTTTTTTACACTCTTAAAAATTATGGAAATTCTTTTCTCAAAAAATCTTTCTTTTCGTTTTAAAATCTAAACCTTAGATCTTTTAAATCTCCATTAACCCATAAAATTAAGTCATCACAGTCATCAATCTCATGAACCCACACTCCCCAAAACTAAAATCTTCATTTCAAATGACAAGAATCAAATTGGTAGCTTAAAAATTGAGCTCTAGATCCACAAGAAGACAAAGTACCCTACTAGTAGCTCTACCACCATTGTCACCTCAAAAGCTTATTTCATCATCATTAGAGACCACTTTGGACACTCCTCTTACTTCTTTACCATCAAAACGACCTAAAAGGGACCTTCATTCAACCTTTTAAGAGGAGAACCAAGCAAAAACCAAAGAGAATTGTCAACACTTATAATTTTTTGCCCTTAACCCCAAAGTCACCATCTTTACCTCCAACAACTTCAATGACATTAACACCACCCTAGCCACTATCATTGACAATAGGATCTTTGATTCCATCACCTTTAGTTGGCCCTAATAACGTTCCTCCTCAAAAATCTCCATCTTTAAGGTACTATAGCTCTAAATTCAAAACATGTAAAATTGCTTATGATTGCTTTACTACTTACAAGTGAAGAAATATGTATGTTGGTAGATTGCTTAGACTTAACTATAAAGTAGAATTTGATGATAATGGGATGTTAAATGGTTTCTAGCATAAAAGTAAAAAAAAAAAAAAAAAAAAAGGTAAAGTTCATTATTTTCAAATGTGAATATTGTCTTTAAATGGTTAGATTGTTTCAGCCAACATGGAGTTGAGCAAGAACCAAACTAAGATCACTATTTATATGAATGATAAAGAAGCGAAGACCACTGCTAAAGTAGTATATAAGAAATTTAATTTGCCTTTAAAGGGAGGAAGTGTGAATTTAAGTAAATCTTAAATTATTAAAAAATTTTGTTCCCAAGAGCAATTAAGAATTATATTTAAAGGAGAAATGAACTTTGAGGAAAAAGCCTCTTAGAGCTTTTTCATTGCCCATAAGATCTAGTATTATGCAAAGGTTTGTAGCTTACAATATCAATTTTAGGGAATTATTTGACTTTTTCATATATGTGTATATGTTGACTTACATCTTGAAGAAAGAGAACTTTAACTTGTCTAAGCATATGATAAAGGTGATAAGACAAGTCAAAAAGAATCAAGTCAAAAATTTGAGTTATTGAATGTATTTGAATGATCTACTTTTAAAGTTAGAAATGCCAACACTCGGAGAAGCTTCTCCATACTTCAATAAAGATAAGCATTTTGGTGTCACTACCCTAAAGTAAATGAAGTTAATTGAGAATAAAGGTAAATGGTCTAACCTTTAATGGATTCAAAACCTAGAAGTAAGTCGTCTAATGCATCTTCATTAGTCAACCCCTAAATAAAGAATAATAAAGAGAATCTTTTTGTGATGGAAAAGAATAGAGAGCTAAAGAAAAAGTTAAATGGATTTAGAGATGACTTTAATGAGTTTAAAGTTAAAGTCTAAGACTACAAGAACTCTTTAAAGGAAGACATGACCATTATACTTGGTTTGTTACAAAAAGAGAACACTTTAATGGGACAATCTATTACAAGAGGAAATAATAAAGAAAACATATTTTCACCATACCAAAAAAGGAGAAAGACAAAGATAATTGATTGATGATGATCTTTGATCCTTTTTGGTCATGATTTTTTGGATTATTTTTTATTTTTAGATGATAATATCTATACTTATCTTTTATCTTTTGGATTACATACTCATGATTTATTGCATTACTCTAATACTTATATTTGTTATCAAGAGTTTTGCTTGATTTGTTGATCAATATGATTATTTAATCTCTTTAATTGATTGATCTGATTATTGGTTGCATTGAGTGCACTAGTAATAAGAGTATAAACTCAAGGGAGTTATACAATTTTATTTAATATTATATCCTCATCATTAATCATAATTGTCATCAAGAAAAAGGAAATGATTATTATGATCATTAGATTTAGTTGATGTTTTGATATGTCCTCCATCATTGAATGATTTGTCTAGTCATTAATTGATTGTATAATATTTTAATTCATGATTAATTAAGTGGTTGATTAGTATGATATGAAATTATTTTGACATTTTATTTTTAAAAATGCTATGTTAAAATGTTTAAAGTTTTTTTTTTTAAACTTTGAAATTTGAATTGTACTAATCATTGGTTAAAGATCTTGTAGTGTTCAATGTGTTATATTTTTAGAAGTGTTTTTTTTTTTTAAAAAAAGAAATCATGACACATTTATAAAAAGATAAAGAAAATCAACAAAATTTTTATGTTGGTCAAAAGTTAGGATAGATCAACCAAAATTATTGTCATAGTCTACTAAATGACTCAAAGAAAATATAAAAAGCTCAAGAAAGTTGATTTTAATTAAGACTTTAGATCAATCAACTAAACCAAGTGTTATGGTTGACTAATGTTTTATAAGAGTAGAAAGTGCAAAAAATTTAAATTTAACTAAAAGTCTAGATATATCTACTAATAAAAGTGTTATGATCGTTTGATGATCTTGAAGAATAAGGTTCTTAGTTTTGTATAGAATATGATTAACTTTTTTTATGAAATGAGTTCTTATAATGACTAATTTAGTTTTAACAATTTATAAAAAATTGGTTATACTTTTTGTTAGATAACTAAATAAAAAAAAAATAGAGAGAGAGAGAGAATGTAAGAGAGCTTTATTATATAATTAAAAGACAAAAGATCAAAGTGTGATGAAGTGAGAAAATCAAGTGTAATAAGCTTAACTAAAACAAAAGAATAAGAGTATTTTAAGTTGAAAAGTGTTAAAAGTGAGTGTACTTTTAAGTTGCGAAGAATCGTTTGTTCTTATTCAATACTCTATAAAAGCTTTATGACTTTAAGGTCTAGCAAGCTAATTTGTAAAGGGTTTTCTTAACCCATTAAAAGAAAAAGTGGTTAGTTGATTGAACTCTTAAAGAGGGAACCTTGAAAAGTGAACATAGGTTTTTACTTAAGTCGAACCAACATAAATCATTATACTCTCTTTTTGTCCTTAGCTCTCATTAATTTTTATTATGCATTTATTGTCTATATTGCTTATAATTATTTGATTATTACTTATCATGGTTGATCAACTTGGAGTTGGATTAACATGAGCGTTAAGAAATCTTAGTGATCTAGACCTAATTTACCCCTCTTCTTGAGTTGTGTCCAAGGCTAATAATCATAAGTTTCTCCATTCACTATGATTGACAATGAGGTTATATTGATATAATAAGAAATCCATGATAAGCTTTTTAGTTTCAATTTCATTCATTTTTATTAATATATTGATATTTAATTTATTTAAATAAAAATATTTCCTTAAGCATTAATAAATTTTAAAATTAGGGGCATACCATTGATTTTGCTTGAAATTCAAGGTCTATTCATATAGTACATTATTTCTTAATAAGTTGATTTGACACTTTGCCATTAGGGCTTCTTTTGTTTAAGCAAGGAACATATAGTGGACAGTTTGACCTCATTACCAATTGTGTGGTCATAGTGATTACTATTAAAAATTATTATATTTTAAAAGACTTAATTTACATATTAAATAAGGGTTAAACATTAGTCTTTCCATTTCTTATTTTCTTTTCATCAAGCCTTAATATATATTAAGGTCATTAGTCATTATTAGCAATTACATTTTACTACATTATATTACTTTATAGGTTATTAAGCTAATACTAATATAAAAAGAGTTTTCTTCTTCCTCTTTTAACACAACATTCCCAACAACATGAGAAATATTTCTTATTTTCTATTTGAGAAAGGTTTATGATACTAAAATAATCTAAAGATAAAACTATTTTTTTAATTTTATTTTTGAAATGCACATTAATAAGAAGATTTGTTATATTTTAGAAAGATAGCTATTAAATTACTACATTATAATATTTTGTCTTTGGAGATAGAAATTATATTTAACGATAGTGCTATGTATGCTTTATATATAATATATTTTTATTAATTTATTTTTATTGTAATATTATATAATTTTGTTAATTATTTTCCTATAATTACCACATTATTAGAAGACATTCTTTTTGTAATTTGACCTAAGACAATTTGGTGTAAAATTTTGTACTCTTTGAATAGAATATCTCACTAAAGAAAAAAAAAAAATTAGTAAGAATCTTATCATAAAGAAAATTTATTTGTTATTTTTTTCTTTACTCTTTTCCATGGATTTTTCTCAATTCATTCAATCATTTTCTTTGAATTCCATCAATGAAGTTTTTGAGATCATGGTTGTGGTATAGAAACATGTATTTAGGGTTAAATATAGTCTTATTAGTATTTAATAAATTATAAAATTTGTATTTGACATAAGTCCATCACAACTTAAATTTACATTTAGAAAAAACAGTATTTTGATACAATAAAAAAACACAAAAAGAATATTATAATTTAATAATTATTATTATTATATAAAATAATTACAATTTAAATACATTAAAAAAAAGTTATTATTTTTTGTTATATTAAATTTTTTATTTTTTAAATATAATAAATAATTATTAAACGAATAATTATATTTATTAACAATATATATTGCCACCGTAGTTTCCTAACTGAATACAATAGCAGACAAATCTCAAACATTATTGTGGGATCTGTGCTACGGTGCGTATACTGGCAAATAAGAGAACAATTGGGAATGTGTCAATAAGAGATGGCATTCTCCTTGAAAAGCTACAAACTTTATTAGTTTTATTTATTTCTTTTGACTGATCGGAAAATAAAATAAAAACAATAATAACCAACAAAAACATACTCCTGCTACATCAACTGCTAAAAATGAGGTCAATGACTGTATAGAGATGTGTTAGATATGCACTTTAAACAATGTCAAATATCTGACTTTTTGCTAAATTGTCAATGCAATGAGCCAAATGACAATCCCAGATTCTTCAAAAGAAAAAAAAAAAAAAAAAAGACTGGACAACTCGAAACAATTAGAGCAAGTGGATAAGTATTAAAATTTATAATTTACTTCCTAATTCTCAAGTCCCATAGAAGCTTTATTGTTTACTTATTTTTGTTTTCGTTTGTTTTCTTGTATTGAAGCATGAATTACAAAAAAATTGCACCTCATATAAATAAATATTTCTTGTATTAAGTGAATTCAAGATTAAACATCTAATTTTTTAAGAGAAAATTGAGTTACTTTCGTATGTGTATCCTCTTAGGAAATTATTACATGTATTTAATGAAAAGTATGCTTACAAAGAAGAGAGAATGAAATAAAAGCAAGCTCACGTGCAGCTTGGAACTTTAGCCAGTAGAGAATGGAAATCCTAAATGGTTCTTGAAAAGCTCAGACATATAAATATATATTTATATGTGCTATCTATGCACTTTCACAGAAGCTTCCTTTATGTCGTCCAAATTTGCATTTTGCGAATTTCAAGGCGCAATTTTCTTTTTGTAAAGCAAGGAACAATGAAAGTCCGAGCTTTATTCATACTGAAAAATAAAGTGCAATGATAAAGTTAATCATTGCAACGACATCAATTCATATTTCATTGTTCCTGAAATGACATGAAGAGCTCTTGAATTTAGGAATCGTGTCAATGATATAACAACTCGGGGTGTTAAAAGAATTAAAAATTTTAGTTAATATACAGAATTAAATTAAATTATATTTTAATTATTAAAAATAAATTTTATAATTAATTAGTTAATATAATATAATTTTTTTTAAAATTTAATTGTGTTGTTTAGTTTTTAAAAATATTAATTAATATATATATATATAATAATAATATTTATTAAAAATATAATATATAATTTATATTTTATATCTTATTTAATAATTTAAATTTTTTTTAAAATAATTTTTTATTATATTATTAAAATTTTTATAATTAATTAATTTTATATTTAAATTATATTATTTTTATATTTAATCTTAATTTTTTATACAAATATAATTGACTTATCTTTTATTTATATTTTTAATTTAATAAATTTTTATAAAAAAAATATATTAAATATAATATATAATTTATAATATAAATTTTAATTAATAATTTAAATTTTTATATAAAATAATTTTTAATATAATATTATAATTTTTATAACCATATTTTTAGTTTAACAAATTAAAAATATAATATATAATTTATATTTTAAATTTTACTTAACAAATTAAATATTTAAATAAAATAATTTTTTAATAACATAAAAATTATTATTAATATAATTATATATAATAAATAAATATTATAAAAATATTATTATATTTTTTAAATATTATTTATATATCTCATATATAATGATAATAATAATTTTTTTTGATAAATATATCAAAATTGTATATATATATATATATTTAAATTAAAATTTTCAAAAATTTTTAATTGAAACTAATTTCCAGCCAATTAACCTATCTAAAAAACCAAAATGATCTAAAATTTTCAGTTATCTAAAAATTATGGCTCGATTTTGGTTCTTAAAATGATTGAACCGAAACATTCAATTTGGTTTGACTTTTAAACTTGCAATTTGGTAAACTAAACTATGAACAACCCCTAATACCAACATGAAACGAGGTAAAGTGACGTGTTAAAGAAAGATTAAATAATACTACATATATATTTTTGTTTTTTTTTTGGTCCTATTAAGTGATTATTAGCAGTGAGTTTTGTAACAGGTCGTTTTCCCATTTTCTATAAAATCTATGTATCTCCTTGCACTTGAACATGAGGAACCCTTGTTTTCTTTACTATTTGAATGCCTCATTTCTTAACACTCATTAACAACCGTGCATGGTACTAACATACCTGTCACAAGCATTTACACCCTCCTGGTAATTTCGGCTTGCACACGTCTTTCTTACTCCTGGGCAGTGTTAGAAGAACAGGCACGGGTTTTGGATGTAAAATCTTAAATATATATCTAATTTCTATATCTAATATCAGTCTTTTCATAAATTTTTTGGTGTTAAAATTATTTTTTAATTCCAAAAGTCTTGACTGCCAACTCCAAAAAAGTAATAAATTAAGTAACTGAAGTTTGTTTTATATATATATATATATATAGTGCACTTTTTTTTTTTTTTTTGGTAGAAGCCCTTGTTATTAATTTGAAAGGGAATAATACCTCAACAAACTATTGAAATGATAGGAAAAAAATACGTGAAATTTTACTTTTGTATCCTGTAGTTTGAAGAAAATTTACTTAGAGGCTTGTAGTTTTCAAGTTCGTCACTCTGGTATCCTGCGATTACTCGCTTAATCATTTTGAGGGAGAATCCGTTAATATTCCATAGAGTTTTAAAATTAGACTCACAGATTATGTTAAATTGGTTTTATGCTAGAAAAATCCTATTAAGTTAGAAAATTTTCAAAAAAAAAAGGGAATCATCGTGCTAAAGTTTTCTAATTTTTTGCTCTATTAATTTTTATAATTTCAGATTATATAATCTCATTGGAATAATTTTCATCATAATCAAAGTACAAAATTTCCAAAAATCAATTTCAACTTTGAAAATTTATTAAAAATTATAGAACTATTAGAAATAGTATTCTTATATTAAAGCTTTGTCATCTTTTGATCTTTGTGCATTTTTATCTACAAGAATCACATTTTTAGATATCTATGCAATTTATTATGATTTTAAAATAAAATTGACTTTTAAATATTTTATGAAAATCTCTTTTGTAGGCCAACTTCTCTTTGATAAAATTTCTTTTCTTTTATCAAAAAAATATTACTATGAAAATTATTTTAATGAACTCATACATAATATTAAATTACAAAATTCCATAGATCTCATATATATATATATGTGTGTGTGTGTGTGTGTGTAAGAATCACATTTTTTATATTTATATAATTTATTATGATATTTGATAAAATTTACAGCTGTATTTCTATTTAAAATTATAATGGAATTTTTAATAGATTGAATTTAAAGTGATTAGTGGAGTAACTACAAGTTACTAGACTGAGTAATAAAAAACCACTGGCCTCTAAGCAGTTTTTCATCCAATATGAGGTACAAAAGTTAAAATATTCCAAAAATTAAAGCGACCCATAATTTTAGTTAAGCTCAATTCCCTTATGATATCATCTTATGATTTCTTTTTGATTGAAGATACCATGTTATAATTATTTTCATTTTTATTAGCTTTGTAGAAATTTTTTATTCTAGTACTAATTAATTTATATTAATTAAGGCAACAGCCTTCAATTTTCTTCTAATATTAACTCATTGCTAGTTATTTATTGAAATTATTAATGAGTGATACTAAATATATTATGTAAATCACTTGTACTATTAAAATTATTATTTAGTTTTTTAAGAAATATTTTAATTATTAAGAATTTAAATAGTCATGTGTTTTAACATTAATAAAAAGTATAAGATTTATGAAATTTAAAAGAGATACTCTCATAATATTTTATAATTTAATTGATCTCTTAATGAATTAAAAAAAAAATTACTGTTTAATTTAGCAAAAAAATTATTTTAAAATTTTCAAATTACATTTTCTGATCATCAAAGAACAATTGAATAATTTGAGTCACCATAAACCTTCTATTCTTCTTCTTTTTTTTCCTTTTTTTTATTTTTTTGGCTAAATGAGCATGTAACAAAAATTATATACAAATTTTACATAATTTAGACCCAATATCAATATCCTATAATAATTTAGATGACAACTTAAAAGTAAGCGAAAATTTAAAAAAAAAAAAGTTAAATTGAAACAAAATTAAAATTTGTGATTAGAGTTTAAAAGAAAAAAATTATACAAAATATGTATTTTTTTCTAAAAAATATTTTTCTTTTTAGAAAAATATCCTTGTTAGAGAAAGTAAATGAATTGCTGATTTTCATTTTCAGATACAAGAAGTAGTAATTTTTGTTTCATTGATAAATTGGATAGATACTTGACATGGGGGTGAGTCATTACAACGCCTTGACGCATCTCATTTCATTCCATTCCATTCCATGCTTTCATGCTTGGCAGGGTAGTTGGGCTAATGGACTTGAGACTTGATATACTTTTAATAAAGGCGTTGCAAGAAAAACAAAATTTTCCCTTGTTTGTGATGCCTCTCATTTCATTCCATGCTTGACTACTTTTTCACAGCTCTTGTTCTCAAAGTCTTTCCATTTTTCTTTTTCTTTGTTCATAGAAGTGTAAGGCATGTGACAATGCAGTGGAATTGATATGGAGTTCTTAATTCCTTTGGTAAGAAAATGGAAATAATTTATAGTTGTCGAGTGCTCCATTATAATTACAGGGGATCACTTGGAAATTCTTTAAGATAGTTAAATCTCCCTATCTGTCTATCTATCTATCTATCTATCTCTCTAGCTCTCTCTCAGCAGAAGCAGCAGCAGCAACAGCAAACATACAAAATCAATTAGATTTCATATTTACGTAGGAATATAATATGCTGATTTAGATCTCTCACAGCCTTTTGATGTGTGGGAAGGACAATGCCTTTTTTCCACTCTTCTCCTTTTGTTGCTTTCTGTCTTTCTTGTCTCCTTGTCTTTCTTTGGCTCTCTTTTTCCTTGCTTTTCTTTCTTTTTCTGCCTTTTGTTTCCTTTTCCTTTTCTTTTATGTCCCATTTTCCTATCTGGGTACCGGATTCTCATCACCAGCAAACCCCTCTCAGAGAAATAATCATTCAACATGCACAGTACATATTGATTACATATATATATATATATATAGAGAGAGAGAGGATATGCATGTATAGAATACATAGGTATATCAGTGTGGCCTGCCCAAGGTAAACTCCAAATTAGGCTTCTTGGGGCTTGTCTCTGAAACGGTTGATGAGCTTACATCTGACAGCCTTTCATAGCTTAAGCACTTTGGATCCACGTCCTTCTGTAGAAAAAGAGAAGGAAAACACCCCAAAAGGAAAGGAAACCGGAATAAGAAATCACGCAAGGGCAACAAAAGTAAGGGCAATATATTGCTATGCGAGGTAGCGCAAGGAAGTGTGTGTGAAGGGGGAGGGGGGGGGGAATCAAAAGGACAACTTTGACTCAGGGAATAATAGAATATTTAACATGGAAAAAGAAACATCGCTATAGTACATTTTGAAAGCCTGCTAAAGGTGTGCCTGCAGTTGTAGATGTGCAAACCCAATGGTACTACTCCCCATCTAGTAACATTATTCACTAGTAGCATTTAAATATGGCACTGGTATTATTGGACATTTGACCTTGGCCATTGACTGACTTAATCATCTGAACATCTATTAATTAAGGTCAGGAAATGGGCCTTGATGGGGGCCACCTAAACTAACTTCTGAAAAGCCTTCGCCTATCTTTCCAAATTAATGTGCATAATTCAGAGGGGAAAATCAAGGTTATCCAAAAAGAAAATGAAAAATAAAAAAAAAAGGATAGACACACTAGGGTATGTGCTTTTCTCCACTCATTCCAAGTTTCCAACAACATCTGTACAATTTGGAAACTTTTGATTTCTTTGCAAAGACAAGGATATTTTGGGAAACAAAGATTTTGAAATATGATACCTCGAGAGATGGAAGATTTCCTCCAGAATCCTTTAGCCTCCCATGCAGCCAAGCTTCCCTGCTGCCGAACCAACAGATTAAGAGAATATTTCCTCAGTGGAAGCAATGTAGAAGAAAAAGCAAACTGAGAAAATGAAAGCTATCTTTTGCTGGCTTGTTTGTAGTTCCTTCACTTTACATTTCACTCATGCTTTGATTGAGATAAAGTTGAACCAACTTACGCACCCCATGTGATAGCCCTTTAACCATATTAATGGTCACAAGCAAGTTTCAAAGAGCATATGTTTTATTTTGGCACCAAAATTTCCACAAATGAGGCCATCACATGGATTAGCTTAAACACTAGGTTTTCTAATTTGTAGGTCCCATTCAAATAGCTCTATATCTGAGCCCACAAAATCCAAAGGAAAGAGATATTTCCATTTTCATCTGTTGATTTGTCATTGGGATTCTAATGCGGTGGAATGATAGGAGAGTGTGTTTGTTTCTTATGCTTCCTTTTCACCCACTACTGGAAGAGTAGATATAATTACGCCATCATGGAGGTTCAGTATTCATATGGGGTAGTGAACAGACAGAACATAGCATTGAAATCATTGCTTTCCCTTTTTGTGATCACCTCCATGCAACTATGCTTGTATTTGGGTGGGAGGGGGGCATAGAGATGTTGCATATATATTAATCCAAGGAAATGAAAATATAACTTTTATTAAATAATCTGCTACATAAACTCACTTGTATCTAGCTAGAAAACAAAATCCAAAAAGCAAAAATGTACTTAAAAAAGGAGAAAGCTCGTTAAATGATAACCCCCCAAAAAAGAAAAAAAACAAATAATGAAAAACTATACATACATGCATGCATACATACATACATATAACTAAATTAGTACAACCATATAACTAATGCTTGCTGTAGATTCCATTTTTGTTTTTGGCTTTTGCATTGTCCTTAGCAACCAACACGACAGAAAAACAAGCACCGAATTACTACTATATCTATTACTGATTTGCCCAGGTAAACAATCAAGAGGAAACCAAAACTAAATTAGTAAAACTTTATAACTAATGCCTGCTGTAAATTCCCTTTCTTTTTTTTTTTTTTTTTCTTTTTGCACTGTCCTTTTTAGTTACCAGTAAAAGCAGCAACCAACACATGACAGAAAAAGGACAAACAGTGCTAAAACTTAAAACATACAACGGCAGTACAGCTTCACCTTGAAGAATTGCTCCAGAGACCACGATAGTCCTTGTCATGTTGAACACATGGTCTTCCCTGTTGCTTTGGTTGGTCAGACATTCTTGAATTTTGAATGTCAAACATAAGATCTTCAGAATTATCCCCAGATGATCCATTGTCAAGTACATCAGATTGTCCTATGTAAGAAATAATGTAAGTAACACCATCTTAAATATTAAGAAAGGCCCAGATAGCATAATGCAGAGAATATCAAGTCACTGAAACCTGAAGAAGCTGCTGCTCGATCGGTGGTTTTTACCGTTCGATACATCTGCAATTAAATTTCCTTTTATTTTAGGGAAGTCATACTTTGAACTATGCATGGATAAAAAAAATCACATTACATCACATTTAGCAGGTATAGTTAATGCACACTTAGAACAATGCCAAAGAGCTGTTGGTGGGCGTTATGTAGCACCGACCTGTTGGGGATCATCCCCAGTTTTGCTTTTCTTGTTGTTGTTCTGGGCTCTCTAGCCCTCCATGTCACACACCAAAACAAAAAAAAAAAAGCCAAAGAATTGAAGCTCAAAACATTTGACCCAAAAAAAAAAAAAAAAGGGAAAAGGAGACCAATATACTGTTCAGGATACTGCTAAACTTGTCTAATCAAAAGCATGTAGAAACTGTGAAAAATGCGAGAGATAAATGAATATAACCACAAACAGAAACATTTATGCCCTCACATAAATGCATCTGCATATAATATTTGTTTACAAATATTGGTGTGTATGGACACGGGCAAAAGAATGTATGAGAATAACCATGGATAAGAGAGTCCCGTAGAGGAACCCATGTGAGAGAGAGAGGCTGAGAGTGAGAAAGATATCATTGAGAAATGATGGTATTCTGTTTTTCTTTTTGTTTTTTTTTTTTTTTTAATTTCCATTTTTTATACTCTGTAACAGGAAAAAATGTTATTTTAAGGGAAAATAAGGGACTGAATACAAAGTTCTTGCCGTTGGGCGATGATTCAATTTTGAATTCCTTGTGCTTTTGTCTCTCTATATTTCTGAAATCGATATGTCTCTCTCTCTCTCTCTCTCTCTCTCGCTCTTTCTCTCTCTCTTTGTATGTTTTTGTGTTATTGATGTGTTCTTTTTACTGGGGCTGGTTCATTCTTCCAAGCAAAAAGCTGTTCATTAGCTAACAGGACCATCAGATCTAGTAGAAAAAGATCGAAGTGCTCAGGATTTGAGAGAGTCTGCAGGGGACATTGGAATTTGTAATCTATGTATTTTAGCCTCCCAGTTATGCAAGCTATTTAAAAGCAAATCAGCGATGCAAAGTACCATTATTATCACTGCATGACTTTAAAGACTACAGCTCAGCCTCAGTAGTCTCAGGCATTTTGGTAGAAAGAAGAAGCAAACAAAAGAGAAATAGCAGCAAGAATTATTCAACAATTTTTTTTTTCTTTTTTGGTTCTGGCAGTGAAATTAGAATTGGGCTATTACCAAACTTGAGAGGGGAAAACAATAAAGAGAAGATGTGGTTACCTGTAAATGAGATTTAACATGGGCTAATGTGAGAACCTTCTCATCCATAAGCTCAAGAACTGACTTGGGTGTAGCCCCTAAACATCCAAAGGTGACATCACACACAAAAAAGAAAAGGAGAACATTAGAGCCAAAATCCTTTTTCTTCCTCCTCTTTTCCATCATACTGAGGAAAATAAAGAAATGAATAAGAACAAGAACAGTGAAAGCAGAAGAGCGGGGAGGAAAAATAAAAAGAAAAAAGAAAAGGAAAAAATATGCAAAGATATAAAAGAAAGCAAGAAAAAGGAAAGGCAAAGTGAGAAAAGTGGTGGAGGAAGGAACAAAATGAAATGAAGCATACTTTCATGGCCACCCAATAGCTCAACAGCATGAACAAAGCGAGCATGAAGTGTACTAGTCCACCGCATCCTGGGTGCTCTCATGGCGCGCTTAGCCGGAAACCTTGTCATAAATCTTGATCTCATCAGCCCTTGAGACTGAGAGGGGCCTAAATTTGCACAAGAACTGTTGCTGGTGGCCAAAGAAGAAGTATTATCCAACGGCTGCTGCTGAGAGAATGGAAAAGAAGGGGGAGGAGGGTTTTGGTAGACAGGTATCCCTCTGATGGGTCTCAAGTAACCGAGCTTCGTGTCCATCAGCCTTGGCTGTGGTTGTGGGAAGAGTGGGTGGTGATGGCCATGGTGATGTTGATGATGAAGGTGGTTTTGTTGGAAGAAATTGTTGCCATTGCAATTGCTGGTGGGAATTTGGAGGAGTTTGCCATGGAAATGCTTGGTGGAGTTGGTGTCTGATGAAACCCTTGGATTGGATGGGGAGAGTTCAAAGCAGGTGTCAGCAGGTTTTGCCATTGAAGACATGGCATTCTTTGAGTCCAAAGCTCTCTTCCAAAACCTCAAATCCATTTCTTCTTCTGTACTTGTCCTCACTGTTGAGGTGGGTTTGCTGTTTGGTGGGCTAATTTGGAGGGACAAGTCAGGTTGTGCAGGGAATAACTCCATCTTAGTTTAAGCTAGCAATCTAACAAAGCCCTTTCAAGGGTTGAGCTCTCCTTCTCCTGGTCCTTGCTGCCTTTAATTTATTTGTTTCACTTCTGATCGATAGTGCAACAGAAGAACTACATGTATATGCATCTCATCAAGAACCAAGACTCAGAGACCGAAGTGTGAGAGAGAGTTATGTTACTGGCGAGCTGTACAAAAGGGTTCAGATATTTTAAGGCAAGATTTCTGGATTTTCCTTTCTAGATAGCGTTTGGATCAATTTGACAAGAGTAGTTGCAGGGATTTGAGCTTAAGTGGAGGAGAGAGAGGAGAAATGACAAGGTATGAAGTGAATGGCTGTTTCTTTTGTGTGAAGTATATGTGAGAAAATGACACTTGAGGGGCTATGGGGAGAGAGAGAGAGAGAAAGAGAGAAAGAGAGATGTATCTTTTTGTGGACGTGGGGGGTTGGGTACTAGGGTGAGAAAAGAAGAAAAAGAGAGAAAAAGCAAACAAATTTGGAACTTTGATTCCCTTTTACCGCTCTCTTCTTTGGGGTCTTGTGTTTTTCCTTGAGAGGGATAAAATAGAAGATTTTGATGTGAATATTATTATTATTATTATTAAGAGGCACATTCGACTTCCCATAATTAGAATTTAATTTAAGATACTAAAATAATTTTACCGTTAACTTTAACTCGTGCATTTGTCCCTCAACATCTCATACTTGCCTTTCTAAACCCACACAACTCTCTTCTTTGAACTGAAACCTATGGTTGGTGCTTACTTTTACAATAACCCTAAATTCCCATCAATTTTTCCAGGCTATACATGCCCACGATTGCTCCCTTTTCTCCACCTCTTAGGGTTTTTATTAATTTCCCCAATTACAAACTGAGACCCATTCTACCCTACAATTTTTCTAAGCCAAAATAATCGTCCACTGTTTCAACTTACCCATCATTATCTACTTTTTATTTTCTCATGAGAAGTTTCAATTATTTACCTTCTACGTGACAACGAAAAGGTAGCTCATGTCTTTCCACCTAGGTGTGTGCTCCAGCAATCAAAAGGACAAACTGGCCACCGCCCACATATATGTGTTTCAGACAACGCCAGTTTAACTGGGATTAAATCAAACTTAACAAGAAACAAGGAAAAATGTACGACTTCAGACATGGGCTCTTTTACACACATGTTCGGCTTTGCAATTAGCAGCTTTATGGTCTAATCTAACTAGCAAAATATGGTCTCACGATCCAACAACCGGCCCAATTATGCTGACAAGCCGACGGATGGCAATTAGGGGGTGAGGAACAATGCAAGTCAGCTCGTGCCTTATCTAACCCTCACATGAGGCAAAATTTTGATGTGTAATTAATGATATCGTTTATTTTTTCAAGGCGATGTAATACATAAGAAAACTACATTGACCACTCTAAGTTGAGGTGGCAAATAGATTAGTGGGGTTAGGTTGTTCTAGACTTTAAGTCGTTCAAATTTCATGTATATCAAATTTTGTGTACATCAAATTTTATATTTATTAAATTTTGAGTCTTTCAAGTATTTTACCTTTTAAATTGTGAATTTAAATCATTCGAGTTTTAAGTTTTTAAATTTGGGTTAATCATGTCTTGAGTTAAGCAATTTTTGAGTTATTATAAGGTTGTCCAAAGTTTTGGTGTTTTGGGTAATGAATCATGGATTTTTTCAACGAACACTCAATTCAAGTTTCATACATCTTAAGTCAAATTATTTGAGACCAACCAATTTGTTTAATCTCTAGTATCAGGCCTTTGGTGAGTTGGTGATCTCTCTCTCTATCAAATCCCTCACTAATAGAACTCAACTAGAGATCTAGCTGTGCATTACACAGGTTTTAAATGGTTTTGTTTTTTTTTTTTTTAAATAATAATAATAATAATAATAACGTAGATTTAATAGAGTTAGATTGACTCAATGAATGGTACAGATTTAAATGTTATGTTAAAGGGTATATATTTGATGAGCATCACCTACAACTTTGCTAAAATTGCAACTATTAGTCATCCAATTATAATTCCAAGTTTAAATATATTTAAATTTCACCTCATTCCTTGATTTCCTCATAATGGTTTGTTTCTTCTTTGCTTACATTTATAAGGTATCGATAAATTGCAACAGGACAATGCTTAACCAATAAAGAAGCAAAACGTGGAAAATACCATGGGCAGTTACAAAAACTGACAATAAAAATTGAAAGAGACAGTATACCTGCAGCTGTGAAAACCCAAATATGAAGAAGCAAAACCTGCATTGGCATGGAGGAAAGAATTTGAAAAATAGAAGTTTACAAAAAGAAAAGAAAGAAAAAGAGAAGTGTATTAGGGGCTCCTTTTTGTAACTAATGAAGTACTCGGCTACTACATAATTGTGGTCAGACAGGTTGCTGCTAGTGTATTCATTTCCCTGCAAACTTCTGCTTTATTAATAAAAATTTATGCTGGACTTATCTTAAAAAAAAAAAAAAAATGAAAAAAACAAAACAAAAGAGAGAAGTATGACAATTGGATGAAACATAATAGCTTAATTTTATCTTGCGTGACAATTAATAAGGCTATATAAAACTCGGAAGCACCCTGATCCAAATTCGAGAGCTTGTAGGTTTTAGGAATGTATAGAGAATGGCAAGAGAGAAAGTGGGTAAAAGGTTTTAGAAGAGAAGGGGTGAGAAAGAAGTTTAAAGTGAGGAAGTCGAGAGATTTTAGGAGAAGGGGAGGCCAGCCTTCCGAAGTGGCTGAGAGGCTTCAAGAGATTAATACGAGAAAGTTGAAAGATTTTAGGTGATTGGAGCAATTGGTAATTCATAGCTAAATTAATTTTAAAATAAATTAGAAACTTTTGGGAGTTTTTGTCAACTCAGAATTTGTCCTTTAAAACTAGCAAAGAATAAACTAAGTTTTTTTCTTATTTAGGATAATACTTACATTCTGTAAAATGAAAGGATAGAGAATGTGATGTATGGATGTAGATGTAGAGACGCACCTCAAGGGTTGGAATCATAATGGGAATTCAAAGTAAAATCTGTCGTTGCCTTGCAGTTCGTGCAAATGACAGAGGTCAAAGCGACATTTACCTTTCCCAAAAGAAACAAAATGATAGAACAGCTTAAAGGTCAGATGATTGCTTACTTTTTAACTTGTGAGTTTTTTTTTTTTTTTTTTTTTAATGGGGGGAAAATGATGATCTTATTTGGAAATATCCTCCTCATTTTCCACCATTAGGCTGACATCAAGAGGAAAATTCTCACACCAACTAACCTTATCCATTTTTGTTAAATTTGTGAGCTCATTTAAAATCGATTTGGGCTGTTTAAGATTGGATTATAAAATCATAAAATTCTTCTTAAAATAAAAATAATTAAAGAAATATAAAAATTAACTAACAAATGGTATGTAATTCAATAATTTTGCTTTAATCACATGCAATGAATTAATTTAAGAATAAAAAAAAAGATGAAATTTTGATATTTTCAAACTTTAATTAATCAAAAAAAATTCAAAAAGAGTAGGATGAAGAGTTAAAATTTTAATCAAAATTAAATTATTTTTGAATGTTATATTTAATTATATGTAGTTGAATGATATTTAAAATTCACATGTTCACATATACTGAAAGACCTTAAGATTATAGGTCGGGATCGCGATTTTAATCAGCCATGACCTCATCAATGATTATTTCAACAGCCCTAGTTAGAATTTGACTGAGCTTCAGCTTTATTTGTTGACTTGTTGGCTAAGCAGCCAAGAGCCTCTCTCAGCGGCAAGTTGTGCGTCAAAGCATACTCCAAAGAAATTGTTGATCAAACAACTAATGATCATGTCTTCATTTTATGGCCAACCCGCAAATTGCATCTATTATTGTTCATCAAGTGTTTTTTTTTTTTTTTTAGTTGTTCTTTTTCTCTTTGATAAGTGAAGCTTATCACTCTCAACTTTAACTATTAAGCTAATGTAAGATATAATTATATTTATATTTGTGTATCAATAATTACGCATACAAGGAGTTTAATGATGGATCTTAGAACTTTAATATTTTTTTTTTGTATATTATTAAGAAGAAAATGTACCTTAATCCACTTAAAATTTGAAGAATCTTTGATGTAAAAGATGAATTAAATGTAATTTCTCTCTCATAATTTCTTCCTAAAGAAGAAAATAATATATTGTGTTAACTGTAATGATATTCTATTAGTATTGTTAATATTTTTAACATTTTAATGATATAAGGAATATAGGGAGGATCATACTCTTATTTATAGATTTTAAAAGTGGTTTCCCATTAAGATTTGCTAAGAGTTATATCTCTTGATTTATAAAAAAATTTATTTAAAAGTCATCTTTCTTCACAAACTAATAAAATTTAAACATTTAAATTATTTATTAAATCACTTATAAATTTATCAAATTAATTAATATTTAATAAAATTTATATGTATATTATAATTAGAAAAATTAAGAAAAAGTTAATAAAATATTTATGTAGTGATATTTGTTTAATTTTAAAATTTTAAAATAAAATTTTATAATGTATTAATTTAATAATTAATTTATGATATTTTTTTAATATTTTAATGAAATTAAAATTTCAATATACATTTAATTTTTTTTACATTATAACTCACAAGTATACTTAATCTGTATTATTATTATTTTATTTTCTTTCAACTAAATTTTGTTTTAAATAATTTTTGTTAAGGTTTGTGTATTTTAAACTAAATTTTACTCGAATAAGTTTTTTTAAAATTAATCTTTATAGTCCTTTTCATTAGTATTTATTAATTGTATTATTTTAACTAATTTTTCATGATTTTTATAAGTTATACCATGAATTGTATAATCTATTTTTGTGAGCCCCATTATGCTACCTCACCTTTTCTTTTTTCTTATCAATAACTTGGTATCACTTTGATTAACAATTAGAGGATAAGATATGCCACCTTGTTTTGTCATTGTATGTATAATTAATCCTACAAGTAATTTGAAATTTGATACAAGTGTTTGCTTTTACAAACAACTAGAAGTATTTTTGGATTGTCCATAACATGTTTCTAGAATTGTATGATTTTTGCATTTCTCTCTCTCTCTCTCTCGCTCTTTTTGCTTTTATTAAGTAAATTTGACTTTGATAAGTTCAATTTAGATACCTAAATTTATAAGAGAGTTTACAAATCCTTGTGAGGTACTAATTATTTATGATAATACTACACACACCATGTTATAAATATTTACATGTATATTCTAATTACTAAAACTAAGAGAAATTTAATCAAATACTTATATAAAGGCTTTTGTTTCATTATAAGAATATTTAAGTATTTAATTTTAAATTCTTATTTTCTTAATATATTTTTATAATTTGTAATATTTGATATTAATTTAATAATTATTTTATAATCTTTCTTATCATTTTAACAAAACTAAAATTTCTAACATACATTTAATTTATTAAATTGACTCAATTATAATTTAACATATATTACAACTTAATCAATTTGTATTAATAATTATTCACATATATCTAAAATATGTGCAACATAAATATTTCCAAAAAAATAATTTCCACAAAATTTCTTTTTTTTTTTTTTGTTTTTCTAAAGAGAAAAAAGATAAAAATTTTCAAATTTCTATTTTTTTTAAAGGAAAAAGATACTGATAATTTAAATCTTTTTTTTAACTTTTTTCTTAAAAAAAATTATCAAATTTATTTTAAATTTTTTTAAAATAAAATATACTCACAATTTAAGCTTATTTTTTTATTCAAATAAAATAAAAAAATATAATTTTTAATAAATATAATAAATATGTGTATCATAAGAGTCTAATACTACTATCCTTAAATATCAAATGGATCATCAAATGTCTTACATTCTCTTACTTAGCATATGATATTACTTTTATAATTTAATGAAAACGAGTAAGTTTACAAAATAATATGCTTAAACTTTCCTTAAATTGGTTAAATGTTATTCCAATATTAACTTAAAACATTAACGCAAATGATGGTGATTATATGTCATTTATTCAACATCGTTCCTTCCATGTACCATAAAACTAACTCTTAACTTAACATGATGCTTAATGAAAATAATGACGATAGTCTAACTTTAATGTCTTAATTTTAATATTGTTCCTATCAAAATTAAAAATTTTGTATACCAATAAAAATAAGAAATATCATAAACACATATAAGTGATATTAGAGTGTTAAATGCATAAGTTTTATTGAATCATGATACAATAACACACATAATGTCTAATAACATGCAATCTCTCAATATGTTCATTAAATTTCTTATCTAGTAATCTTTTTTGTTAAAAGACCTATAATTATATAAGTGGTGCTAATGTTATTACAAAATTATTACAATAGATTTTTAACAATTTAATAATAACATTAATAATTCCAAATCCTGAAATCAAGTTCTGCATCCATAATGCATAACACTTTATTTGCAACTTTTTATTATTTAATCCCATTAATACTTTAATACTTTAATAATTATCTAATATGGTATAAGTTTGCAAATTTGTTTGCACTAATCTATGGTATATATATTAATCAATAATATTTTTCATGAATTCAAAAAATATATAAGTCAATTAAATAGTTGCTTAATCCTCAATACTTATAATTAATCATAAAAAAATTTAATTAAAAAATAATTAAAGTGTATGACAGTTTTTCTTTAAACAATATTACTATAAAGTGTCATAAATAGATACTATATATTAACATTAATAAGAAATTAAATATTTAATATTTTTAAATAAATAAAAATTTAATAAAAATATTAATATATTTCAATAATTTTATTAATTATAAAATAATAATTTATTTTTAAATAAATTTTAAAATTTTAATAATCATTAATGTCAATTTATCCTTTCATTTCCTTTCATAGATTTTTTTTTAAAAACATTATAAATAAATGTCTTTTTCTGCATATCTTTCAATGTACTATTTTAATCACTTCATTTCTAATAATGAAAGTGATCATATGACGAAAGAAATCAAGTGAACGAAGGATTACGCTAGTTGATTCTATCGGCTTAATTGACCACTTTTTGTCGGAAAATCACTGTAGTCTATAGCTTAATCAATCAAAGCTATTTACCAGAATGTCCTTGCTACTTGCAAAAATCAATTCAAAAGTTGCTTTAAACTTTTGACTTTGCATGAAAATTTTTTGGGGTAGGAATCTTTTGCATGCATTAATGTCTCCAAATTTGATGAACAGATGTTGACCACTTTTATATATCACATCTTATCACCATTGCTTCCCCAAAAACAGAAGGTTATATGTGATTTAACGTTAAATCCTTTGAGAAGCCCTTGGTTAGTACTCAAGACATTGCAATTTATCAAGAAAACTTGACCCCCAAAAAAAATAAAAAACAGTAAATTTACCAATAAAAAGCGCTGGGAAATATTATTAACATTTAACCAATGGGCTCAAACAATGTTGTTGGAACCAAATATATCATAGAACCAAAAAAAGATAGAGGATCAAAGATTATAGTAATTGACAAAGAAAATTATATATAATATATTTGACTAAAAATTATTTTTAATGGTTAAATCTAAAGATTATTGACAAACATGAATCATAAATGATTTTTTTTTTCTCAAGTAAATTATAGAATAAAAGATTTATTAAGTAATGAATTATACAAGATATAACTCTCCCTTTTCATAAGTCTTACAACTCTTTGTCCTAAATTTGAATCAACGACCTCTGATATAAATATATAAGCTCTTAATAAAGCATATCTTTAGTTACATTTATGCATTAGAATTTCTAAACCTATAAATTAGCAAATTAACCTCCGTCCCAAAACTATTTTCGCTGTAAATCAGTAAATTTTGCTACGGAGATGCAACAAAAAGAATGTCCTTTGTCGCTTTTAGCTTTGTTGATGCAGTAAATTAAATGAATTGTGCACTAATTGGACAAGATGGACGAAGGCCTGATATATGGAATCCAAAGAGGGCTTCAAAGCTTGCTTGAAACAAAGGCATTTTTCCCCACCACTAATCATGGAAAAGGGAAAATCAATTATCTAGGCATGTGGCAAGATGATGCAAAGCTTTTATACATAGTCTCTTTAACCCTCTCCATAAGCATTGGTCTGCGTTGCCCTTTGTCATGTTACTTTGCTTTTGGTGCCCCCCATTAGGTCTCCCATCCTTGGCTGTCTTTGAGTACAAATCAAACAAGGTCCCCACTTCCCTTTGAGTAATAGGTGGTCAAAATGCCCCCCCTAAAGACGCGTTTATGAGCGCTAATTAAAGCCTAAGCATGTTTGAACGTTGAGATAGTCCTATACTCATGAACAAGAAAAAGAAATAAGTGCACCCATTGATTGCCACATTAACTAACATTATTATCAACAATCCAAAGTTGCCCATGTTGTGGTTTGAAATAACGAATTAGATTTTCTAATTGATAGAATTGTACACTATTGATGGACATGTATTGAATTAATTTTGGGTGTCGCTAATACTAAACAAAAAATAAAATAAAAATAAAAATAAAAATATTTATGTGGGGTTACTATATAGGATTGTGCGTGTATCCTTTTTCCCATCTTGCGTCAATACACCTGAACTATTATTGTGCTTTAATTTTTATTGTGCCTTTTGACTTAGTATACTTGGGTTGCTGAGGAAGACGGAGTTGCCCATTAAAATGGACGTTGTTCTTTTATGCCTGGCAAAATTTTCAGTCTGCTGCCCACATTAGGTCAACCAAAACTAAGGCATCGCATTGCCTCTAGCCCATAACCTTACCTTGAGATCAGAAATGTACCATGGGGATCTCAAAGGGAAAAAGACAGCTTTCTCTCGTCTTAAAATCACCCATATGTTGAATTTTAATGGGTCCAAAATGTTTAGCGAACCTATGCCAGGTTCTTACCACATTATTCGCTATGGTATGGTAAGAAGCCAAAGTAAGTGCAAAAGAGACATAACATGATCAAACTATTGTTTGGTTCTTTCTTGGGTTCCCGACTGCATTGGAAGTAATACATACATCTATTACGTTATTTTTATAATAAAGTTTTGCAAGTTAGTGTGGTGTTTCTTATTTTAAATTCCAAGGACTTGTGAGCTGTGAGCGAGACAAAACAAAGAGCAGTAACGTGGAACTGACAACGTTGTTTTCTGCATCAAAAGGGCTTGGAAAAATTATTTAGGGTTAGGCGGGGAGTCATTATAATTATGTAATCAGATCAATTGTCAACCATTCCTCGGTAACAAGAATTGGGCTTTTCCCAAACATTTACACGTCTCAAGGAATTCCTTTAATGACATATGCTGTGTAGAAGCATCTTTTAAATTCCTTAGTACAAAGACTTCCACCCAATTTATTTAGCTATTAATCTGGGTCTCAGTTTTCCTAGGCTACGGCCTTAAGTAGGGTGGTCAAGGGGGAATCTTGCATTAACAATTCGAGTATTATAATCATAGATGTCTGCACCAAGAAGATCAACCATAGATGCTCCAGAATGCAATTGTTGCACAGAACGCACAGCATTGAGACAATCGGACTGTAGAATAATGTTGGCCAGCTGTAGAGAAGCTGCCCGCTGGACTGCTAGCCGTAAAACCATTAATTCAAGAACATCTACCATGAAACTCCCGGAAAAGAGTCTGACAAAGCATAAACCAGTCTTCCAGTGTGATTGCGAATAGCAATTCCAACACCCCCATAACAAGAAAACATGGCAGCATTAACATTCATTTTATAGTAACCGAACAGTGGAGCAGTCCAGACCTTAGAAGCATTTGAAGGACTAGATAGAACAGCAGGGGATTGTTACTACAGATAGAGAGAATATAATTGAAATCCCTTAGCAATGGTTTATTTAGGTGATGAGATATTCTGCTTAAAAGCCTCAATTGAAAACGTTAACACTATGGCAAAATGTTTCTGGTCTAAGAGAACTATGTCTAAATGCACTAGTCAATGCTCTCAATTATTTCTGCACCGATCACAGATGCAAAATCTTGTGGAGCATAGTGTTAGAATTAATTTAGGTTAGGAGTTAAACTTTCAAAATAAGAATTTATTAAAATTACAGTAGAAATCATGTTAGTTAAGTTTAATTTAATATAATTTTAGCATTTAGTAAAATTAAATGTGTGGTACACGCATCGTGGGAAGTTGCCCTCTGTGTTGCCGGAAGCCGTCTCTCACATTGTCGAATATCAATCAATCCAAATTTGGCTCCCACTCACCTAGAAAGTCACCGAAACACGATAGATTTAAAGAAAATAAAATCTCCAATCGTTGTCTTCCATCCCCAGAGACACGACCCCTCCGGCTACCAAACCCCTGTTTTTCGACTCACTCATCACTGATCTACACACTCGTACCATCGATGCACCGATTAATCGCCACAAAAAGTGTTGATCAACCCCTCTGCCACTCGCTTTTGTCGACGTCGTTTGTTCATGTTTTGATTGTTGATGCATCTTTTGCCGACCTCGTCACACCTACTCTCTTTTCCATCATCGACACCAACTTTCATCACCAATAGTTACTACTGTGTACTAAAGGAATGGCCACAATGAATGTTAAAGAGGAGGGAAAAAGAAAAAGAAAAAAAAAGCATGGGCTAGATCAAAAAAGAAAAAGAAGTGGAGAGTTGATTTGAAAAATCATAAATCTCAATATGAATGACATGATCTTAAATTTTAGTTCTCATTTTCAATGAAAAAATTATAATTGATGGTATTTATAGAATTGCTGAGATCAAACCAAACATACAAAAATTTAGGTCAAGGTCGAGGAAATGGTCATGATAGAAAAAGGTATGACAAATTCAATGTTTAGTGGTACTCATATTACAAGTGTGACTATTATATTAATGAATGCAAGTTTAAGGAGAATAATATGAAAAATCATTATGAATAAGAGGGAGATGTAGATGATGGAGATCAAACCCTCGTGATGATTATTACAACTATTGAAATGTCAAATTATAATATATAATTCCTTGATACTAGGTATACCAACCACATGTGCAAAACAAAAGAGCTTTTTGTTGATATTGATAAGTCAATTCATTTCATAGTCAACTTTACTAATAATAGTAATGTCTTAGTGATAAGAATAGGTAAATTCTCATCATCTTAAAGAGTGGAAATTATAACTATATTTCAAATGTATTTTATATCCCAAACATGAAAAGTAACATACTCATGTTGGGTCAATTGCTTGAAAATGAGTATTACATTAAATTATATGATAATGGTCTCTTACTTCTTGATGGGTATACTTATTATCAAATCCCCTTTTAACAAATGGGTAAGCTTATGTTTGTAGCTTGACAAGTTTTTCATCAAATGGAAATAATAAATATTTTCTAATCTTTATTGATGATTTTACAAGAAAAAAATGAATTTATTGCATACAAGGTAAGTTTGAGGTGTTATATTATTTTTAAAAATTTAAAGCTTATGTTGAGAAATAGAGTAAATACTATATTAAAAATTTTAGAATTGATAAAAGTAGTAAGTATATTTTTAATGAGTTTAAAGAATATTACAAAGAAAAAAAAAAAGTATAAGGTCACAATTTCCTATATCCCACAATAAAATAAAGTTATTGAAAGGAATAACAAATCAACAATAAATATAGTAAAAAGATTGATAAAAGCCAAAGAAGTAAACAATCTTTTTTAGCCAAAAGCTTTTCTGTGTTTTATTACTTACTGAACAGATTTCCAATAATAAATATTTAGAATATTACTTTTAAAAAGGTATGGAGCTGTTACAAACATAATGTGAGACACCTAAAAGTGTTTGGTTCAATTGTCTGTACTTATGTTTCAACAAAGACAAGGACGAAGATAAATGATTGAAAAGTGAATAAAATGTTTCTTAATTATATAAAAGAATGATATAAACTATTCAATTTTGTAACAAAAAAGGTGATTGTAAACAGAGATATGACCTTTGCTAAAAATGAAACCTAAAATTTTGATAATAAGGTGTAAAATGACTTTTAAAGAAGCCTAATTGCTATTTTAAAGAAAAGGAAACCCAAATTGTAGTCCCCAATGCGTATGAAGAAGTTTTACCAACTTATACTCAAAATCCTACACCATAAGCTCCCTAAGAGAATGAAAACCTAAGGAGAAATTACTAATAATTAATTAGATTACTAGATTATTAGCTAATCCCTAATAATGATATTAATGATAGAAATTTGGTGCATTTTGTCATATTTACAAATTGTGAACCTATGTCATTTGATAAGACAATTTAAGCTACAAAGTAGATAAATGCCATAAATGAAGGAATCAAAACAATTTAAAAGAATAATATATAGGAGATTTCTTATATTTCATGAAGTTAAAAAGCTTTTGATGTGAAGTGAATCTTCAAGATTAAGAAGAAGTGCAATTACAAGTTTGAAAGGAATAAATAGTTAAAGTATAAAGTATTTGTCAAATTAAAATAGATATTAGGATTAAGAGTATCATCAAATCAAGATTAAAGGGAGATATTAAA
This sequence comes from Rhizophora apiculata, assembly GCA_037832385.1. Lineage (NCBI taxonomy): Eukaryota > Viridiplantae > Streptophyta > Magnoliopsida > Malpighiales > Rhizophoraceae > Rhizophora > Rhizophora apiculata. The sequence continues at coordinate 7,563,371 of CM075439.1, read as the reverse complement.
GTTAATCCAAATTAAGGGTTAATTTCTAAATTAAGAGTTTATTAAAATTATAGTATAACTCTTATTAGTTGAGTCCAACTTACTATGATTTTACTATTTAGATAGAATTAGATGTTTATTATTATATAAAGATACAAAATTTGTATTATTTTATATACTTCTCCATTATTATAAGGTGTTTTATCAAATTAATAAAATTACAAATATTTTTATAATTATCTAACAGTAGTATCAGAGATATTATACTTTAACACATAAAAGCCAAATATTAGTAGCACAAGACATTCTAATAGCACATGAGTCAATGTTTCCTCTACAAGAGCACACTTACCACAATAAACATTCATACATAGTCCATGTTGCATTAAATTGGTTTTTATTAAAAAAAAATCCATTAATAGTCTTCCAAACAAAATGCTTTACCTTGTTGGATACTAAAGCATGTCAAAAGTGTTTATACTATATGTGCTGCTCAATCACCTTAGAATAAGACCCAACATTCTAATCCTCTAATAAAATGGATAAGGTTAGATAATAAACAGACTTAATCGTAAAGAGACCAATCCAACTAAAATACAAAACCAATCAATCATTTAGAGCATTGATGCTTAATGGAATAGAAAGTATTTGTTAACTTTTAGATTCCATAAAAGGAGACTTAATTGGCTTTCTCTGCCAATTATGCCTCTTAGTATTAATATGACTCATTACAAAGACACAAGTTAATGGTAAAGGTAGAGAAAGAATTTGAAAACTATTTTGACAACATAACCATGAAACTTCCTAAATCCTAACTTTTTGACCATCACCAATTTTCTAGCAAAGTCTTTTGGTAAACAAAGAATAAGAATTAAAGATACTTCACCACATATAGCTAGAAAGGTAAGCAATTAAAGACTTAAAGAAAATTTGCATGTGAAAAGTATCAATTAGTAAGAACTTGGGCTACCAAGGACAATGGATGAGTTATAGTTCACCGCACCCGCTTTGCTAACATAAAATGATTAACACTATGAAGATCCCTAAATCCAAGCCCACCATAATCCTTTAAATGACACAATTTTTGTTAGGAGGACCAATTCAAAGTCCCTTTATTTTTCATGATGCCCACTAAAATTTGTTTGCTAAAGATTTAATCTCTTGACAAAGAGCCATAGGGAGTAGAAAACAACTCATAGCATGGGTAGGAATAGCTTGAATCATAGCTTTAAGAAGAACCTTCTTACCTAGTTACCATATAGATGCTCTCTCTTAATGAGTAAGAAGTTCTTTTATATAAAAACATACTTAAGTTGTCACTTCCATGAACAAACGACTATTATCTATAAGAAAAAAATGAAAAAGTAAAAAAAGGATGCATGATAGGTAGGACACCTTTACATACTCACAAATCTTGGAACACACTTTTAGCATTTATGGAAGCAAAATTGCCTTTAGCACAAAAGAGAAAGAGATAAAGTGATAAGGAATCCCCTTGTCATAAACCCTAAGTTGGATAGAACTTTTACTAAGGCTTGCCATTCAAAAGAAGAGAGCATAGGACTAAAAAGACACACTTCATAATGAAAAACACCTATGAAGTATTAAAATCTAAATATAACATTATCTTCTCAAGAAAGCTCCATTCTACCTAATCATATGCTTTTATCATGCCTAACTTTAAAGCCATAAGACCTTCAAATTCATTTTTTTTTTTTTTTTGACTTCAAAAAATGAAAATACTTATAATCAATAAGACAATTATCCAAAATAAATCTAACTTGCTTTAAGATTTTGATATAATCTTATGTAAGAGAGATTTAAGCAAATTAGCAAAAGTCTTTATAACTAATTTGACAATCACATTACAAAGATTTATCAAGCAAAACTCCTTATAGGGTATAGGGAAGTTCACCTTTAGGATGAGACAAAATCACATTATAAAGAATAAAGTGAGATTGTCAACTAATTGGACATTTAACTTACAATGAATCAACTTGATCTCTTCATTCCTTATTACTTCTCTAATTACATGAAATTTAACATTCATTTGCTTAGCCTTCCTATGTTAAACTAGATTTTTAGCTATCCTAATTGTTGACTTATTGTCATATATAATTTTAGCAATATTAATTTGCTCAAAACCATGATCTTTTAAGATCTTTCTTAACTAAATTGTCTTAGTTTACTATTACTATTATTGCAACAAACTTAGCTTTAGTATCTGACTAAGCCTCTATTTCATGCCTTTTGGAATTCCACAAGAACACCTCTTGACCAAGTCAAAATACATATCCTAAAGTACTTTTTATGTCATCCATGCTAGTAACCTAATCATTATTAACATAGCCAATTAATTTCTCATCTTCAATAGGCTTATACTAGACCCCAAGTTGAATTAATCCCTTTAAATACCTTAGCACCCTTTTTGTTAAATCATAATGAAGCTGAAAAGGTTTTTGCCTAAACCTTGATAACAAACTAGTGGCATACATTAGATCTAGTCCTGTGGCTATCAAGTATAACAAACTTCCAAATAAACTTTTGTATCTTGATGGATTAACATTTTCAACTCTATCTTCTTTGCTCAACTTGATATTTAAAACCAGTAAAATTGCTACTAGTTAGGCATTCTTCATCTTGAATCACTGTAAAATCTTTGAAGCATACTTCTTTTGACATAAAAAAATGTCTTCATTTGATTAGTGAATATCAAGTCCTATAAAGTATCTAATGATATCAAAATCAAACATTTCAAATTGTTGTTTCATCTTACCTTTGAATTTTTGCATTTCATCAACATTACTTCCTATCACAAACAAATCATCAACATATAACAAAACTATTGACATATATGTAGTAGAATTCTTTTTTACATAAAGTGTGGTGTCATTCTCAATCCTCATGAAGCTTTTGCTTTATAAGAATGAGTCAATTTTGTTGTACCAAGGCCTAAGGGATTGCTTTAAGCCATATAAGGCTTTGATGATTTTGTATACCTTTTTCTTTTGCTCTTTAACTTCAAATCTATATACTGAGACATATATTTTTCCCTTTAGAGCACCATTTAAAAATGCAAATTTAACATCTAGATCATAGATTTTCCATTCCATTGAAGTTGTAATGGCAATAAGAATTCTAATAGTGCCTATTCTAGCTACAAAAATTTTGGTGTTGTAAATTTTAAACTATTGTGAATAGCTTTTGACTACAAGCATAGCTTTAAGCTTATTCATAGAACCATTAAGATTGAGTTTTACCTTATAAACCTACTTGACAATAATGACTTATTTGTCATTTAGTTTGTTAACCAATTCCCAAGTTTGATTCTTTAAAATCATAAAAATTTCCTCTTGCATCACCGTATTCCATTCTTCAAACCTACAAGGTCCATCATAAGTAACTAGTTCCACCATTGCACTATTACATCTTTAACATATTTTAATGAGATACTTAACACCTCTAACAAGAAAGTCATCATAATTTTTAAGTTCTAGATCACTATTTGGTTCTTCAACTTTAATGACTTCTAAAAATGATTTCTTTTGTATTCTTTCCAACCCCAATGAGCATTCTTACCTACTTTTAGATCCCTACTAACATGAATTTTGCAAGCTGCAATGTTATGAACTCTATAACCTTTAAATTAAGAATTGTAACAACTTAGAATGTTTCTTTCTACCTTTTCATGAACATTGCTCCTTTTCACATCTAATACATGTATAACATAATAAACAAAACATTTTCAAGTGCTTAACTAAATTTTTAGTCCCACTCTAGGCCTCGATTAGAGTCTTTTCCTTTGTTGGCAATCTGTTTTGAAGTTAAACACTAGTATTTACTACTTTAACCTACAAGGTCTTTGGTAATCTCTTTTTAACAATCATGAACCAAACCATTTCTAATATAAATCTATCATTCCTTTTTGCCTCTCTATTTTGTTGTGTAGTATGATGATCTAGTGTTGAATTCCCAAGTTCTCATAGAATTGATTGAATTCTGCTAAAGTATACTCCTTGTCATTGTCACTCCTTAAGGACTTTAGAGTGTAGCCATTAAGAGACTCAATAATAGCTTCAAACTTCTTAAATTCATCAAACACTTTTGATTTTTGTTTCAAAAAATAAACCCAAGTTATTTTAGAAAAATCATCAATAAACAAAAGGAAATATCTACTGCCATTTAAAAAATCACTCTACATTGGTCCATAAACATCTAAGTAGACTAATCAAAGCTTCTGCTTAGCTCTCCAAGCTCCTAAAGTAAATAATGGCAACCTATGTTGTTTTCCAAGCTCACAACACTCACATACTTCTATATAAATTTCTAAATGGATCTAATATTAGAGTGGGTAAACCTTTTAAGCCACAATTTAGATTCATTAATAATTTTGCAACTTTTACATTGTAATAATTCTATAGAGCTCAAATTTAATGCAAAACTTCTTTCTATGAGAATAGCAATAATCTCTACACCTTTGGGATAATAGATCATATGTTTTTTGTTTTTAAACAATAATGTATACCCTTTCACATCATCTAACCAACACTCAATAAATTTTAATCTAATTCAAGTGTGAGCAACACATAAGTTATGGAGTGAATACCTGAAAGGCTTCTTATGTCCACAATTCCTTACAATAACCTTGCCACCATTCCTAATCTTCACAACTCTTGACACTAGTTTTAACTCATTAAATACTTAAATGTCTTGTCATATAATGAATACAGCCACTATCCAAGAATTAGGACTCTTGGTTGTGTTTTGTACCCACTATTAAGGTAACAAACAAACATTCATCTAGCCCTTTTGCCTTAATAAAATTAGCTTTTTGAGTTTGTTTGTTTTTTGAGCTTGATTGACTTTGTCACTGCTGTTATTACTTCTTTCTACAGTTCTTCTTAATGTGGTCAAACTTGGCACAAAATTTACATTGGACTTTACCTTTCTAGAAACAATCATTACCAACATGATTTGTCCTTTTAAAGGTGGCGCAAGTTGGGAATTTTCCTGACTTTCCATGGCTATTGCCAAATTCTTGTGTTTCCCTCTTGATGGTGTACTCTCCAACACTTTTCTTATTGTTTTTTTATCTTGGTGACTTCTACTTTAGCTTAGCCTACAAAGTAGCCATAACATTACTCTCACTTTTCATGCCTTTCCCCTACTCTTAAGTCTCAAGTCCTCCAAGAAATTTAGATAAGTTAATTCTACTTAAGTCCTTTAAATCCTCAAAAGAAGAGATTTTGGCCTTAAACTTCTCAAGAAGTCTCACTAAAACCTTTGCTATTACTCTTTAGTCTGTAATGCCTTCTCCCATCAACCTAATTTGATTGAGTATTTCAATCAACTTTAAAGTGTAGTCCTTAAGTGAATTAATTTCCTTCATCCTTAGCATTTCAAATTCTCTCTTTAAGTTCAAAAGTTTCATTTATCTAGTCCAGGCACTTCCATGGAACTCATCCCTAAACTTATCCTATGCTTCTTTGGCAATCTCATATGTCATAATCTTGGTGAAGATAAAATCAAACAAGGAAAAATGAATATAGGTAAGTGCTTTGAACTTATTAAAACTTTCTTCCTTATGGTACTTGATTGGATTTAGGGTCAGATTTTCAGGCAATGGAAGTGAATGTACCTATCTCCATTATCTCCCATATATCATAAGTCTCGAGATAAGCTTTCATATTTATAGACCACAATTGATAATTGGATCCTACAAAAACTTGAAGTGTTGAAAGATAGATATTGGTGGAGAACATTTTTACACACACTCTCTCTCTTATGTTTCTCTTTATTTTTCACTCAAAAACTCAATATTGAAAGTGCTTTGAGTTGACTCTCTTGTTCTATAACTCACTCTTTAGTTTTCTCTTTTGTCTTTATTCTTTTCTCTTCTATTTTTTTTCTTGGTCCTCACAGTCACAGTAAGATTGTGCCATTTATGATACTATTTGTTAATGTGAAGGAAGAAGAACAGTAAAGAATGCAAAGGCTCCTTATATAAAGTCTTACACCGATCAAGAATGACTTCTAATTACTTCTTGTATTTTTGAATACTAGGACAAATTATGTCTCCTATCTAAATGACTTTTAGTTATCTTTTATATCATCTACAATGCTAACTAATCCCACTAACTATCTAACCTTAGACTTGATTCCTTAGTCTCCAAGCTTATTCCTCTGTTGTAATTGTTGTTGTAGCTTTCTAGCTACTCCCTGTTTGTAGCTTCTTCTTTTTCTTGTTTTTATTCACTTGCTACAAGGGTCTTAGGTAAAATTTACTTGGAGTATGATAGGTTATTGGCATTCAATGTTTTTCGGTCTCACAATGTGGAACCTTCCATCCACAGACAATTAGTCAAAGATATGGAAGCTTTAATTCCTTGTTTTGATCATTTTGCTATCCATCGTGTTAGACGGCAGTCCAATAGGATTGCGGATGCATTAGTCATGGTAGCATTATCAAATTATGGAGAGACTGTGTGGCATAGAAATAGCCTTGTCAAAGTCTATATTCTCATTGATTCTGATGTATGCAATTTATCTAAACAAATAAATGAATGATCCAGTTTCATCTCAAATATAAAGATAAATACACACACAAGCACCAAATGCTTTGAGATTTTTCCCAGAGGTATAGGACCGTGGAAGCATTATAGTTACGATTTCATCACACAAGCACATCGATACATAATACAGAAACTTGTAATCAACACTAATTAATAAGAATTTTCAGCCAATATTGACTTTTATTGATCAAAAACATGACCACGTGATTGAGTTAATTGTCCAAGGACGATGGATGGGACACTGCAGACAATAGTTGTAATTAATCATGGAGCACAGGGAAATTCTTCATGCCGACATAGCTTGTCTCTGCTTAATTTCTTGGCATTGTTATTCATCCTTAAATGCCCATGTGTCATTCATGTTTCTTTCTTTACTTCCCAATCTCTGGTTTTTCCATTATGGAGTGGCAGAAAGACAATACCCAAAAGCAAATAAATGGTGGCGGTTCAGCCCTCTCAAAATTCTATTATTAACCAAAAAAAAAAGAAAGAAAGTCAATCGGGGCATTTTCATTCTGTTAGCATTGTGTGCCAACATTATATGATTAATCAATGCACGTAATTTCATTTTGACTGAATTGATCTCTATATAACCTTTTGGTTTGACAACAGAAATCCTGATGGGTTCTCAAAATATATGGGCGATGACAATCATCGTGTTCTCACATACCATATGAACATGAAACTAAAATGTCAAAAGCTCAACTCCTGACATAAATCATTTAAATTTAACCCTAATAAAATTCTTGCAAATTTTGTCATATACTGAAATTAGGTCATTTCATTTCACGAAGATTAAGTTGATCTAAAAGTTTTGCTATTCATCTTGTAAAGAATTGATAAAAGAAAACATGTTGACTTTGATGAAATTAACGCGTGAAGTAGAAATGTTATGTTAATAAAAATCCTAACGTATGCAAGATCAAATCATTATTACTAGAGAATCACCTTCCGAGAATTTAGTAGCAAGTAAATTCTTCCTGTGCCAACAAGTTTTGCTAATTGCACTCGTCGTTTCCTAAAGATCGAGAGGTGACAAGTTCCTTATTGGCATTAATTCGGAACAGATTACTAGTAACAAATGGTCATTTCTAAATTTGATTGAGACAGGCCACATTCTGGGCCATGGTTAGGAGATAAATTATTATTATTGTATAAGCGAAAGATATAGAAAATATTCCCAGATACTCGCAACTTTTGGATACCTAAACGAAAAAGGAAAACTATGCCTGGCATTTTTTCCATTCATGAAACACTGAATGCTTAGTAGCCTTGACCGTGACAGAAAAGAAAGCAGATTTTCCTCCAATCAAACCCGCACAACATACTAAAGTAGTCAGTGCGTGCCCTTACTTTTCTCAATCTGATCTCAGCTATAGGTGTAGTCATTTACACTAAAAAGAAAAAGTGGGAGACATTTTGCATCTTTTGCGAAGACTTGGAGCAAAAGGGAAGCTTTGATAATGCCCTACAAATCCAGATAGATAAGAGACTGAAAGAAATTTTTAGATTTTGACAAGAACCCATTAACTTAAGTTTACATTGTTCCTTTCTCATTATACCTTTGATTTCAGTCCACATACTTATTCTCCATCTCACAAAGCTAGAAATGATTGTCCAATCAAGGAAAAAAGAAAGGGTATAACAGGTTGTAGGGGCAGAGCTGGACCCCCCGAGACCTTACATGACACACAAGCCCACTGAACTGAAATATGCTGGAAGTCAAGGTAATGTGTAGAGGTACAATTTGACCCAGACAACTGGAATCACGTTTTTCCCTCTTTTGTTTCAATTTTTTCTGCCAAGTTCTTATTTTTTATTGTCACAGTCCTTGGAAAATATGTTGGAAATTGTATGTTATTCCCTTTCATGTTAGTTCCATAACCATCTCACACAAAACCTTGACAGAACCCATGTTTTTTTCTTTGTTGTTTTTCTTTCTAATTCACGAACAAAAGCTCATAAATGCTACAACTCAATAATTCCATTCACTACAAAAGAGTATTTTGGAAAGGTAAAATTATTTCCCCCGTAGAACAGCCTATCTTTTGATAAAGTCATATGAAACCACTCTGGTTCAATTTATGTGGAACAGAGTAAGCGCACATTGGCGCCTTTTATTTTTCCCATTTTTTTCCCCCTTTATCTTTTTTTTTTTCTAAAAAAAAAAATGATAGGAGGTACCAAAAAGGGATCACCATGTGAAATTTTGGGCTAATCCAGAGCCATAGAAAAGAATGTCTAGTCCATTAAAAGTTGGGCTGAAATCAAATGGACAACGTTTTGTGCTGTGGAGGGGACATAGCCCGTAGGGAAATTTTTAGTATTGGGCTGGTCTGGGCCCCTGGAAGTTTTCCAAGTCCCTTACCGGTTTCATGGAAAGACAAATCCATGCCCACGGCCCTTTCCTGCCCCTTTGATGAAAGTCACCGAACGGATTGGCGCTTTCCTTGCGATTTATTGAAAGGTCTTTTTTCTTTTTTATTTTATTTATTTTATCTTTTTTTTTAGGGGGTCAGATTTTAGGTGCGGAGGGGCAATTGCATGACAAAGGCCCATCAAGACCCCAATGAGATTCGGTTTGTGTCAAAACGGCAAAACCAACCTTATAGACGGCCCTAATGTTTTGCCCCATGATGTCAATAAAACTGCAAGCAATTAAGAAAACCCAAAAAAAAAAAAAAATGAAAGACAGAGAGGGAGAGAAGTAGAGAGTCACACCACATTCTACCTAAAATTTGAAAGTCACATCACATTCTATTTAAAATTGTTAGTGATGGGAAAGCAGAGTCTTCTAGGGTATTTGCAAGTTGCAATGAGGAAAAGCCGGCAATGTCATGTCTGACCTGCAGCCAAATGCCCCGCAACTATTATCGCATTTGCATCTTTACCCTTGCTTTCTTATAGAATTACTTTTGCGGCCCGGCTACGATTGTCAGGACAAAGGATGCTGACCAAACATGCAGAAGACTTTTCAAAATTAATTTTTGGAAACCTCAAGCTTCGTTGTACTGCTCGTTGCAAATCTTTGGAATATAATATAACAAGTGAATCCGGAGACAAGAAGATGTTTTAGACGAAAGACTTTTAAAATGTTCCTACACCACACAAAAATTAAATTATTAAAAAATAAAATATAATTTTTTTAATTAAAAAATTATTATTATTAATTATTTTATTTAATATTTATTTTTTATTATTTTTATAAAATTATATCTATAATAATAATTTATATAATTATAATATATTTTTAAAATTAATTAATTAATAATATTATTAAAATATTTAATTTATTAAAAATTAATTTTTATTAAAAACCCTTTGAAGTAATCATTGGAAGATAATCCCCTCGAAGAAATCAATTTTTTTTTTTTATTTCAAATCTCAAAATCTTAATTCTTAATTCCTAAAATTTTAAATTCTCAACATCTAATATCATGGTAGCGATATTAGAAATCTGTTTCATCCTTCCCTATAAAAAAAAAAAGTTTCTGCTACTCACTCGCCAATAAAAGAAAGACTTAAATATCACTTATTTGTAATTTTACACCATATATTCGTACAACTCATATGATTATGACTCTAAATTTTTCAGAGTCGAACAATCACTATTTCTCATATAAAAATCTTTTAAAAAATTTAAATTAATATATGAACAGATGTAAGAGTCCTTTTAAGAGGATTGAATAAATAGTTCTTTTTAAAGTACAGAATTAGTCAAGAGACCATGTTGATGGAGAGCTCACAACAATTCATCAAACATCTACTATCTTAAAATATCAAAATCGATTTGAGTAACTGATTAACCGATCCAAAGATTGATCGGAAGGGCAATTGGTGGAAATTTTTATTGATGGACTTATTCCTGACATTCAACAGGAAGTTAAAACTTATTACCCATGGACAATGGTAACTACTATTTCCTTTACTCGTATATATGAAGAGAGGCTAGGCACTAAAATTTATCACCCAATTGTTAAAGAAGCCAGCAAACTTACTGATGATGAAAAAGTTAATGAGACAAAGCATGACCTTATGCAAGGCAAAGATTTTGGTAATGAAGTCAATTCAAAGCATGATATTGTAAAACGCAAAGATTTTAGTAATGACCTTGTGCAAGACAAAGATTTTGGTGATGAAATCGATTTAAATTATGATACTGTGAAAGGTAAAGATTTTAGTGATAACCTTGTGCAAGGCAAAGACTTTGGTGATAAAATCGATTCAAAGTATGATACTGTGAAAAGCAAAGATTTTAGTGATGACCTTGTGTAAGGCAAAGATTTTGGTGATAAAATCGATTCAAAGTATGATACTGTGAAAGGCAAAGATTTTGATAATAATATCAATTCAAAAAAGTATGAGGATACTGATTTAAAGTACAAGGATATTGATTCAAAGTATAACGCTATGGATGACAAAAATTATGGTGATAATATTAATTTAGAGGTAGAAGTTGTGAAAAACCAAAATTTTGGTTATGATATCAACTTAAAGTATGAAAATATGGATGACAAAAATTCTAATAAATTTATCATATTTTAACTAAATATTCTAATTTGTTATCCATAAAAATTGATAAATTGTTTAAAGAATTTGTAGAGATTGTTAAATTTTTCAATAAAGAACAAATTATTAGGGTTGAATTAAATAGAATTAATGAGTTCATGAATGAGAAACTGACCAAACAACTTATTATGTGCAACAAACTCAATGTATAAGTTATAATTGATATTTTATAATATTTTTAAAAAAAATTATTGTGTTCGAAATAATGTAATATTCAATTGTCATATGAAAAAAATTCTATAAAAGAAAGTAAGATTGAAAAAAATTGTTCATCAAGACAAATTTTTGGAAGAAATTTCATGGAAAAAGATTAAATTAAAAAAATTAGTTCAACGATACAAATTTTAAAAATAAAACTAATTTGAATAACTAAAAAATGATAAAATTTTGTTAATTAAAAAATTATTATTATTAGTTATTTTATTTAATATTTATTTTTTATTATTTTTAAATTAATAAATAAAATTTAAATTTTTATAATTATAATATTTTTAATAATATTATCAAAATATTTAACTTATAAAAATTTATTTTTTAAAAAATAAATCATTTAAGTCTATTTGAAATGGCCGTTCCTCGTGAACACTTGGGCCTTTTCATTCATATGATGGGTTTTAACAAGATCTTGTTCCAACTCGATTGCGTAATAATATTAATTGACCAGATGTAACCCCATACCATCGATAGCAGATTAAACGATTCTGCAAGTCACTCGTGTTAAACACATGCACTAAAAGAAATGCCATAACAACCATCCATGTACTGACAGAAATTTAAGGTAAAAGAAATAAAAAAAATAAAAGGTATAAGAACGTGTGAAGAGAAAAGAGACATTTCCCCACATTTATTCGAGTAGTCCAATTGCTACGAAAAAGAATAGAGAACCTAAGAGGAATCAGCAGACTGAAGCTTCACTAAAGGAGCTGCTAACGGAGCTGCGGGCATACCCACTTCTCCTTACAAAAATTTAATTGACTGATTTGAAACAAATTTACAGAGTCGCTAACTAAATTTCTACTTTCAGCTTGCAGGAAGGTTCTCCTGCCAAAGACAGAAAAATATCCTGGCCTGAGAACCAGAACAATAGACATCCGTGCAGTGTGCCCCAATTTGAAGCCTGCACAAAGAATGTAAATTTAACCTAAACTTGGTTAATTTTGCTGCTGCTACCACAATCAATCTGTGGATACTCCGTGTTGTTAGAACGCCATTAGAGAAATTAAAAATTAGCAGAGTCAGGCTCTGTATGATGCTCCTGAGGCAGGCCAACCAGTTTCCCCGTCAATTATGTTATCCCAAAGTCAATCTAACCTGCTCTGTGTCCCTAAAAATGATGGGCCTCTGATTTTAATACGTTTTGGCCCGGCTTCTATAGGGGGTAGCCCCATCATGCTCTTTCCAAATTCATGCTGGACGCCATCCATTCTGTGCTGTTCTCTTCGTCGATTAAGTCCCTCATTGGCCAACCTCTTAAACTTAGTAGGCATGGCCATACTACCTCCCTGGGAAAACCTTTCCCCGAAGTAACTATGTTGAGCTTCTGTAAAGTCCCAAGTGGATGTAAGACTCTGATTTGATTCATCATTTCTACAGCATTCTGATGGCATTGTTTGCCCAAACTTTCCTTCAGGTTGGATTTTCTTCAATCGCTTAAACCCCTGGTAAATGGAACAACAGAAGCATTTCAGAATTTGACAAGCTAAAAATATAACAATAAAAAAAAAATCAAAAGACAAGAATATAATAAAAGCAAAGCAGAGAAACCACGAGTGGTATTTACTTTGCAGGGAAATTAAAGCAAGACAAATTCATGCACTGCTACCAAAACATATATAGATAACAACACATGCACATGCCAGATGTTTTCATAGCCTCAACAAATTCAGGCTGTATGACATTGTTTTGCTTAATGCATACAGATTTAACGTAACAGCAGCACATCATTGGGGAAGAATGATGTCTACTTCTTAAACTTGATGAAGGGTTTTAGCAACAGATTTAAAGTGCCTTAGGTCCAAGAATATCATACATTCCAGGTTTTGCAATTTATTTCATGCATGGATTAAGAGCCAAGAAACAGGGGAAATTAATGAGGAGCTGACAATTTTAGATCCACACCCAAGTTGAAGTGCTACTTCTGTAACAGGGTCCACTGTAGTTGTAGCAAGTGGTTTATTAAAGAACATGAGCATCTAAATATTACTATGGAAGATAGGAGTTTAACTCTGATCAGCTGCTTCAAGATGTAAATTGGATCTCAAAAGCTTATCTTCATCCGAATGACTTCCTTTCTAATCACAGCAACAATAATCTAGACTTAACTGAAGCCAAGTAACTACTCATCTGAAAATAATATTGAAATTGACAAAATTTAATTCATTTCACAGATATGCTATATCGGAAGACAAGCAAGACAAACAGAAAAAAGAGAAATAAATAGGACTTCACAAAAACAATTAAGAATCTAACAGTAGTGACAGAAACTCATTCCCATATCCAATATACCTGGTGTTCAGAATTCTTTGAAGACACATCATCAACAACTCTTTTCTCCATTTTCTGAGAAGACCGACGCTTAACTCTAAATATCTCTGAATCAGAATCATCACTATGTTGATCCACACAAGGTCTAACTTCTAATCCATGAAGATCACCTTGCTGTGTACTTGAGAAATCATACGACAAAGAGGACTTTTGTGTACTATGAGATACTCCTGAACTCTTTTTATAGTTGTGAATCCCTGCATCACAGTCAGATTGCTTCCTAACCTGCATATGTTATCAATAGTAAAGGATAAGTAATAGATTTAAAGTTTGCTCTTCACAACCTTGTTATTAAAGAGTAATTACAGTTTAATTTAAACCTAATTATATTAAAATCTGAAAAGGACAAAAAAAAAAAATGCAAGCATTCTTAGTGCATGAGGCTCCCACACTATGGAGTATAAAAAGGGTCAAATGTATGCAGCTTTATCATTTGTTTCACAAAAGAGCTATTGCCAAGACTCAAACCTGTGACTTCTAAATTATGATGAAATAACCTTACCGTTAAATCAAGATTCACCCTTCAAAATCCAAACAAGAAGCTAGTTTTAATTTATTTCATAGAAACTCAGAAGACATGACAGGAACCCATACCACTATCATGTTTTGTTAGTGTTGAATAGAAATAAAGATGGAATATGACCAAGTGGTAAGGCTACAGATTTTGATACCACATGGGAGGACCAAATCCTTCCATTCCAGAGAACCAGTTGGTCCCAAGGAACGAAAGAAACTAGGCTAGTCATAAGATGGATATTGGTTTAAGGATACACAATATCCCCATTAAAACCTCCAAAGAAAAAACAAATGCAATTATAAGATCTACATTTGGGATAAGAAAACTGAATCTTACATTGTTGGAAACCAAATGGCTTTCACCTGGCTCTCCACAGGCACAGAGAGTGGATGCAGTATAAGAACTGGAAGGTTTTGATATTTTGGGTCTCAAATTTTCATGGCCATGTGTGTACGTAGACCAGCTAAGATCTGGCAAATGGTCTTGAGCTTTTGAAGTAATCTCAGAGCTAAACTCAAAGTTTATAGCACAATAAGGAATGTATCCATCATCAACACCACCCTGAAACATATCTGATAGAGGATAGGAATACAAATCATCACAGCTTTTATTCTGCTGGCCAATTTCCTCTGAGATTCCATCTTCCCTCTCAAACTTTTTAGCTGCAGCTTCCATTTCCAAAAAATCCTCTCTCAGAAACAGAGTATGATCGCTCCCACATGAGAAGTCAAGTGAACCAATATCTGGACAGTGCAACCAGGATCTTCATGAGCAATCAAGAATATAGAAGACCAAAAGAGAATTCATACATTTATCCATGAATGATGTAGAGTAAATAGTACCATGGCGAAGGCACACAGGATGCATATAACAATTGCAGCTAACAAAAGCCACATAGCAGTCCCGTTTGCAGAAGCTGCAGAGAATAGTTCCATTGGAATTCAGCAGAAGGTCAGTGCATGCCCCTGACTTCTTAAGCAACCAGCGAGCGCGGTGTTGGAAACGCATCAGTTTCACAAAAGAAACCTTAATGCAATGGTGAGAAACCAAGTCAGCGGAGGAATAGTCTGTATCTTCAAGTTCCAGGCGTTTACTGAGAAGCATGGCTTCTTTGCACAAAAGTTCTTCATGAGGTAGTAAAGGCATCCTGTTGAGAAGTGCATAACGGCGGCTGGCCACAGCTACTAGAGGAAACCAATCGCCAATTGCAAAATTCACAGCCTCACCACAATTAAAACCTGCATTTACATATGTGAGTGTGATTATGTGTTTGCACATACATGACAAATAAATAATAATAATAATAATAACAGCAACAGCAACAGCTACAATGATAATAATAATAATAATGATGATGGCAACAACAATGGTAAGAACAAGAAGTCAGCAACAACATACCGTGGCTAAATCCAGCATGATAAGCTCTAGGAAAGGTGATTATAAACTCCCCAGGCTTCTGCACAGCCTTATAGACAGGAACATCATCATTTAGCAATATATTTGGAGGAAACAAAGTTGTTTTCCCCAAGAGTATGTCAAATGCCCCATCTTCTCCATCAGTTGATAGAATATCATGAGTATATACATGTTCCCTTACAGCCTTTTCAAACTTCAAAGCTGCTTGGCCAGGAATTCCATACCATGTCTTTGGTGCCCCACAGTGATGGTAATTGATACTGCATAACCATTAGAAGAATAAAACTTAAGGATTTGGAAACCAAAGTACACCAGAGAAAACAGGAACAAGAGTAATATAAGATACCTATACAGATAATGATCTTCCACATGCCAAGCAAACACACTAAACAGCATTCCAATATAAAGCATGGGATCAGTTACCCCCTGAAATAAGCACATGTGCATCAGGGAACAATAACAATTACAGAAAAAATAACAAGGACTCATCAATTCTATACTCACTGGAATAGTTGTTCCAAGAAGCCGCAAAACAGACTTCGGCAGACGTGAAAGCTTCTGAATTCACATACAGAGAACAAATAATTGGTTGACATAAGTGCAAAATTCCAAACATAAAATGCAATTCCCAAAAGACAATAACAACGGCTTTTACTATTTGCCAAAAGCTGCCATGCTTCCAGGAATGTAATTTAGAACTGCTCTACCAGGGGTAGCAGGTGTGGGCATGACATTGGTGTGGGAGACATAATACAACCCCCATCACTAGGGGTACAAGCATATGCCTCCTAGATCACCTACCACCAAATCCCACAGCCCCTGCTGAACTCCCCATTAGTCAGACTTCATTTTATGCTGCACTAATATGTGCTAGCACTGGAAAACTGAGAGTTGTAAGGGCATGAATTGTGTTGTAAATTTTGAGGGAATTATACAAGAATTTCTTCAAATCAATGGCATGCATTAAAATTCAACTTCACCCCCATATTATGCCAAATCATTTTTATCATAAAGGTCTACCCATAATTTGACAAGGGAACATCTAGCATGTTGTATCATCATCCAGGCCAATCCATGCATGAAAGCATACATTCAAATATAATCTACATGCAATATCCTATAACTAGTTAGCACATAACCAGCAAATTCTACTCTTTCCCCTTGTGTTAAATTAAGCTGAAAACCCAAACCAGAGTAGAATTTGAAAAACGCAAGGCAAGACCAAAATCACACCTTCAAATTCCACTTGCTATTTCCAAGTGGGTCACTGGCAGAAGCTGAAAAGGCACTGCCTTCAACATCACATGCATATTCAACTGTTTCTGTCTTTCCACAGGCAATTTCGTGCCAAAATTCTCTCTCCATGTACGTGGCTGGAAGACAACTGGCACTACAATACCTTTGGGCAAAAACCTTGTTCGCCACTTTTTCAAAGTCACGAAATGTATAATTTCTGAAACCATAAGCCCATATTATAAACCAGATAGAATAATAAATTGAAAAATTGCAATTCTTTGTATGGGAAAACTCACCTTCCACTCATGAAAAAGGTGACTCTGTCCTCAGAATCCCACTCAGCAAGACGAAGTGGTTGCACCCTGGTTGTGAACTTAAATCCTGCTTTCTCCCTCATCAATACAACCCCAGCAGGAACAGAAGCACTTATAGGGGAAACAATCTTGCATATACCTTAACATTAAAAATGACATGTAGTGAGTTAAATTCATCTTTATGGAGTCCAGAAGGCAGCATATCCCTCGATAATAATGCTGAGAGCAGTATTAACTTGCAGAGACTCACAACACACATGCAGCATTTAAAGTAGGGTGAAGGGAAATTATTACTTTTGAGACTAATTTTGTTATGTACTTTTTGATCAATTTTAGCAAACAAAACAAGAAGTTTGTGCAATCTCCTCTACATCTACAAACTTCATTTAAACAGAGTTGCTATTCCTAGAATGTTCATTACCATATCTTGAAGCTTCTGGAGCTATTTTCTGTAAATATATCAGAGGGTCCTGAAACTCTTCCTTTGTTGGACAGTACAGAGGGCATTCTGGAATCTTCTCTATCCATTCCAAATTGTTTGTATCAAACTTATCAACCTTCCTCTTTGAAAAGGCATCCTTCATATTTGATCCACCATTTGTTCGAGAAAATGAACCAGTACCATATAATCTAACACCACAAGAAGCTGAAGCTCCTAGAGCATCTCCTCCACTTCTACTCATCATGTTAGTAACACCTATAGTCTCGGTGGTAGTTTCTGACTTCAGTCTCTCGAGCCTTTTACGCTTCAGAAATTCTAACCCATTTCTAGCCTCTTTGGATAAAAAGACCCTTCCTTCCACCTGTTTAAGAATAGAGTGATACACAAAAATCAGAAAGACATAATTTAAACATAGATATAAATGCAAATGCAAAGGAAATTTTCACAATAATTTTGTCAGTTATTTTGCACTTGTAACAGTTATCTAGAAGGACCTAGCCAAGAACAAGAAAGAGTCAGCTCATATTAGAATGCAAAACAAAAGTTTAATTAATGAAACAAAAACTATTTGTGTTTGTTATAACCCTCAAAAATAGCAATCTATTTCTTCCCGTTTACAAACATAAGTCATAACTGTTTGAAAAGTTTTGGCATTTGTTCCCATGAGATGTCAATTTCACATTTTGCAATCTCATTGAACCAGCACCACTCAGGTTGTACAAGAAAGTTTCAACACAAGTAATCGTTTCACCACCTGTAAGCATGGCCACATCATTCAATCAAATCATTTAAATCTGAGGAGAAATACACTATTTCCAGAACAAAATATCTGAATAAGACTGACAAACAATAATAAAAAATGCTAATATAGAGTAACACCCTCAATGTTTGCTTCTAGAGATACTAACTGACATAGGAATTTCCAGATCACTGCAATCAATCAACCATATTTTTATGTGATGCAGCAGCTAATCTCAGAAAGGAGCATCAATTATATTGTTTACAAAATAAAGACACGGCAGTAATAAATACTGCCGAGGGATTTTTGTCTCAAAATCGATAAGCATGAGATTTCTTTTCAACCCATTTGCATTGCCGCCAGAACAGAGCCACTCCCCTCCCCCATTCCTTCTCGATGGGGGATGGGCCACAAAACAAAGGACTAATACGCCCTTTGAACATTTCCACTAAAAAGAATCTCTTACCGATTCAATCATATAAAATCACAAGAATTAATCATTTATCACGGCAATCAAGAATAAAAAAGAGAGTTTACTGGACCCATGTTGAATTGAGTCAAAGATTCATTTAATCCCTCCGTATACTTCAAACAAGGAAACAGAAAAAAAAAAAAAAGCCGAGTTTGACCTAACTGGGTCCATTGACCATATCAACTTCTTGAAACGAAATTTCAACTCGGTTACAGGAAATTGTAAAACAGAGATAATAACAGCGTCAATTTTTCAGCGTCCGTAAAAATTCCCAAAACTAAAAGAAAATTAACAATAAAATGGACTCGTCAACTGATATCCTCGCACACAGCTTGTCGATCATACGAATCCCAAGAAATTAATAATAATAATAATAATAATTAGAAAGCCGGAAAGTAAAAATCCATAATCCTTTTTTCATTACCAAAAAGGAAGGAAGGCTAGGGAAAAGCTCGGCGCAGAAGAAAATAAATTAGCAATGCATAGAAAACCAAGCAACAGAGAAGGAATTTCACCGAATCAAATGGCCATAAATGGGGAATTAAACGAAACAAAATGGCATTTCTACAGTTAGGAATGCGAAACAAAGGGGAAAAGTTTCCAAAACTTGAAACGATCCATTCAAAACAGAACAATGCCTGAGATCCAAGCAATAAGAACAAATTTCAGGATTATTTCACAAAAATCATTTAAAAACGCAAATGAATTGATAGAAAAATCCAAAAAATCTCGACATATGCACACACTCAATTCACCTACCATTTCATGCCGCAAGCGCTCTCTATATGACTCCGTCTTATGGCAGGTCCCTAGTCCAAAAACCAAAAACCAACCAAAAAAAGAAAAAAAAAATAACGAATCCAAGAATCAGAAGTTCCAGAGCCCGAACCCTAGATCACGACCTTCTCGGCAGAGAAATTTCAAAGCGAAGCATAAAACGCCAACCAAAGGCCCCACATTCTCATAAAACGGGCCAAGAACGAAGAAAACGAGTCGAACTACGAGATCCGAAACTGTTCTCGCACCACACCGAAAAAAATGTATATAAAAAGGAAAAAAAAAGAACAAATCGGCGGAATCCCAATTCGACGCTAATGAGCTGTTTTCTTGAATGGATACAGAGGCTGATCGTCGGAGGAGAAGGCAGTTCTCCGGCGACGTGAAGTAGTTTTCCGGAGAGAGAAGTTAACTGTGGATGCGTGAAGAGAGAAAAAAAACCAAAAAAAAAAATATGAAGAGGGATAATTTATAGTTTTATAGTGCCAAAAGAAAAAACATAGGGAGGGATAATTTATATTTTTATAGTGCAAAAAAAAAAAAAAAAAAAAGGCGATGATTTTAACCTGATCCTTTTTAGGTTTTTTTTATAATTTTTTTATGCTATTTTATATCATTTAGAGAGAACGGGTAGAGAGGGAGAGAGGGAGGTTGTTTGGTTGGTTGGTTCAACCAAACGCCTCAACGGCCAAAACGCGTTCCTTCTTTTTTTTGTGGGTTTAAGTTCGGTTTTGATTTTGGAATTTGGAGGCTTTTCCGTTTTTGACTTGACGATTTTGGCCTCAAGAACTGATCTGCGTTTGCTTCCGTTTGTTTCTTCCTTTATGGAAGGCATTTACGTCAATGAACAGACGGTGTTATTATTTGAGTCAGAGGGTCGTAGATAAGAAAGTGGCCGGCTGCTGGCTGGAGGGAAGAAAATTATCACGTGCAACAAAGAACAGTGGGGACGTTCATCACAAGAGCAAATCAAACCGTAGAAAAACCACCTGGACCACCAAATACAGACATTGACGCCGACTCAAAAGGTCTCGAATCAGAGCCGCGTTTTTTTCCATCACTAACACGCCGGCTACGCACAGGATGACTTTGCACCTGCCTTCTAGACTGTTTGGCCACTGGTAAAGGGATACTACGATACGACACTTTCTGCTCTCGAACGAACGGCAATCCTTCGACGCGGGAAAAGCCAAGCCCAAGCCGGCGGACGTGACTCCATACACGGCGCTAACAGGACAACACATGGGAAGATCGAATGTGAACGTGGCGGCACGTTAAGCCTGCGGTGTTCACACGGCCTTTTTGCGTGTCACTGTAGCTGTTGCCAGAGCGGATGCAGCTGGCGGTTGCTAACGACTTTCACGGGCCCATAGGTGACCGGTCCCACTTGTCCTCACGAGATACGTTTTTCCTGTATTATTTTACATGTTTTTTTTTTTCGTTTTTGAGATGTTAATAATGAGTAAAAAAAATAAGAATATTTTTGAAAAAATAATCATATAATTAAATTAAAAAATATTAAAATTTATGTTAAATTATTTTGTTAAAACACAAATATAAAAGTTTGCATATAAAGAGAAATAAATAAGTAAATAAAATAGTTTCCACCGGTATCCGGCGAGTTTGCACTGCGGAAAAGTAAATAGTAATGTTATTGTGGTGGGGCCCGTGAAAGTTCTCTCTCTAAAGCCGAATGGTGAACTTGGATTTCTTTTTTGTTAATGTTGAGTCTAATCATTAGTTTTCCACACGGTCAGCCAAAAGAAGCGCTTCTGTTGGAATGTCGACTCGTCTTGGCGGCTCGGCTCGCATTGCCCGTTTTCTGTCATTCATTGTTTCCTTTTGTTCTTTATTATCGGAAAAAAAAAAAAACATATTTTGAAAATTGAACCAAACCGGTTAGTTGGTGACTCTATCATATCACTAGTTTGATTTCATAGTAAAAACTAGATGTAACTTAAATTGGTCCCAAAATATGGGTCAAAAATTAAAATAAAAAAAGAAATGGTTAGGTTTGTTTTCTAATGGTTAAAAATATATAAATTTAATTATTAAAAATAATTTTTAATTAAAATATATTATATATAATTATTAATTTTTTTAACTTATTAATAAATAAATAATTTTTTATTATTTAATATTGATTCTACTATTTAAATTTTAATTAAACTAATTAAATTAATTAAATATTAAACTTTTAACTTTTTCAATTCAATAAATAATTTAATTTTTCAAACATTAATTTTTTTAGATTTTTGAAAAATATTATAAATATGAATCCTACATATGAATTATATTTGTTATTTAATTATCAACAATTTGACTATTATTATCTAGGAGCCACCCAAGTAAGGTGGGGGGCAAGTTTAGGTTTTATGTAAAAATTAACTCAATTCCTCCCTTCCATGAAAGACTAATTTTTAGTTTTTTTTTTTTTTTTAATGTTGTTATTAATTAAGAGATCAATAAAATCATGAGTTATATAATAAAAATAATTTTTTTATTTTTAAAAATTTTATTTTTACCTTTTCAATATAAGAACTCAAAATTTCAAATAAAAATTTATTTTCTTAACGTCATAAATACTTTACGAGGAATTGATTATTTGTCTTATGAATAAAAAATATATATATATCGACTTAAAAATTATACACTACAAAAGCAAAAAAAATTATTAATCTCTCACAATCATGTGTGATATGTCAGTGCACACCTTATCTCTTAAACTTTTGGACAAAAAAGCTAAGTGAACATAATCAAGTAGACACGTGGTAATGCAAGAAATATTAATCAATCATATATCTAGACACAAATAAATAAAGATGAGAATAAAAAAAAAATTACTTTGATACCTTTTATAGCTATTATATGTTTAAATAAGTAAAATTACATAATGGTATTCATTTTTTTAAAGTCTAATTAGTACCCAATTAGGTATTAGCAATCTTCTCAAATTTTAGGTTTCCCATTTAAGCCTAACAATGGCAAGGAAACATGTATCAATTCAAATGAGCTTAGCTTGAAATGGAAAGGCAACTTCTTAACCAAAAGAATTTAATTTGCTAGGTGACAAAAGTCCCCTTTTGCATGTTTGAAGTAACCAGGTAAGATAGTAGTTAGGGAATGCCCTAGTTTGATTTGCATCTGAAAATTTCACTCCAAAATGAAACTATACGTTTAATAAGGCTTCCTTACTTTGATAACCATTTAAAGGCAATGGCGGTGCAAAGTAGTTTTAAAATAAAAATTATCTAGTTTTATGTCTAAGCATCTATCTCTTTTAATTGATTGTCAAAGAATAATAACTAATAACTAATAAGTGAGATTTGATAATAGATAAAAAAACGATTGGTGTTTAAATATTTTGTTAATTGATTAAAAAAAATTACAAGATAATTGACACTTTAAAAATTAACAAGTTAGAAATCCTAATAAATTGAATTTTATTTTGCACACATGTACACTATATAGCTATAATGATAATTATTTTCTTTTCTTTTTATCAAAAAAAAAAAAAAGAATCGTGACATTGCATTTAAACTACAAGGCCTACTAAAATTGAAATCACATAATAGTTCTCTTAATAATTTTAAGGACTATTTAGTTTGTAATTTGAAATTGAAATCTTTTTTTTATTATTATTTTTTAGCTTTGTGGTTAAATTTAGTTGAAATTAAAATAAAAAAATTATAATAAGAAAAAAAGTAAATAATAATATTATAATTAAAATATATTTAATTGTCAATTGTTTAATAATAATGTTATGTATAATAATACTAATTCAAATTAAGAAAATATAAATATAAAATATAAAATAAATATATTAATATAACAATTTTATAGTAAAAAATTGTTTATTAATTAATAATTTGAATATTTTACAAGTATTATAATATTTTTTTCATTATAGTTTTATTAATGATACTAATTATTATTTTATATAACACTATATATATATATATATATGATATAATTATTATTAATATTATAATTATTATTATAATTTTAGAATATTTAATATCATTATTATAATACAAAATTATTATTATATTTTATTATTTATTTTTATTTATATTTTAATTATTAAATTTTTTTGTTTTGTGTGTATATGTGTGTGTGTGTGTGTGTGTGTATTGTAAAGCAAAAAAATAAAAGAGAGAATGAGAATATGATTAACTAGGAAGTAGAGGAATAGTTAATTTTATGTATAAGAGAATTTCATTTCTATAAATAGAAGAATGAAAATAAAATTCTCTTTTTTCAAACACTAAAAATAAATTAAAAAGTCTACTGACCGTGTCATGCCTTAGAAATTGTAGGTTTTTAGACTTCAAAGATTTCCTTTTAAAAACAATTCGAGCCAACCTTAAATTTGGTTATCAATATTTGGATTTAGAATTTAAAGCTTTTTCTTAAAAAAAAATATAAATAAAGAAAATCTTCTATATAATAATTAAATCATATTTTATATGATCTCTTTCTCTCTCTCTCTCTCTCTCTCACTCTCACACACACACACACACACACATCTATGTCACTAACTATTCTAATTAATTAACTAGATTAGTTTTATACAATTAGCACCATCACCCCCACTAACAACACTGAATAATTTAAGATATATGATTGATATAGGGTCAGTACGTTATAGATAAAGTTTAACACTCTTTAAATGTTGACTAATACTGCGATACTACCAAACATGGACAATAAACTGAGGCAAATAAGCACGTCAAGTAAATGGAAGCTAAGTTAATTAATTAAGAAAATTAAAGTCAGTGACCTTATGCTTGTGTATAACATATGAATTATATTAACATTAAATACATTAATGGATTTTATAAAGTCTTTAAATATCAATTAATTGGGGAGCACAAGCATTGTGTCATTGGGAAATGAACAAGGTTGTATTGGTCAATTATAGCATGTCTACGGTGGAATCTTCTGTAGAAGACAAGAAGTTGCTGCTACTTTTAGATCAAAGCTTTTACACATAGCAAAATTTTGTCCTTATAAGTATAGAAAATGTTTTTAGAAGCAAGAGAAAAAGTTACATTTTGAACCATGAGTTGTGTCTTCTTCTCTCAAGACTAGTTGATTAGCTTGGGCTATAGCAATTTCATCTTGGATATCTATCATTAATCGTTGGGCATTGGCAACATGACAAAAACAATTGTGTATTTTAAAAGTTAATGGTTTAATTGTATTTTATTAAATGCATTGATGTGCAAAATTTATACGGATTTTAAGGAAAGTTAATGTGATAACATTTCATACCCAATGAATAGTCATGTGTATTAAATTTTTAGAGTTATTCTTATTGAAAAATATGCTTGCCCCATTTTAAAAAATAATTTTTGTTAATAAATTTTGAAATTAGAAATTAGAAAATCACCTTTTTATTGCATGATTCATAGACTAACAAAGTAATATTTAAAGCTTTCCAAATAAGATTGCATTTTTTTTTATTCTCAAATTTTTTCCCTCAAATATTTTTTTCTTAGTTAATAAAATTTAATGTGTTCTTTTATTGCATTTTTTAATATAATATTACTCCTATAAAAATAAACTTCTATTTCTACTACCATTCAAACCCATGCACCAATATTAATCGAGATCCAAAAGCTAAGAACTTGTGGTATTACACTTTGTTTTCCATTGCAAAAGACAAATAGAAGTTACACATCTATCCGTAAACACTAGCAGGTGCATTCAAGGTTTAGAAAAATGAACCAGATTGGTCAGTCCAACTTGTAAATTGAGAAGTAAATTGTAATATGTTTTGATTTATTTTAAAAATTGAAAGTTTTAAAAATAAGTAATTAAATTAATAAATTAATTAATTAAATTATAAATTAGTAAATTAATTATTATTTTTTTAATTCGATTAATTTTAAAAATTTGTGAAAAGTTAAAAAACAATTATATATTATTTTTTAAAAATAAAAGTCACATTATTTTATTTTTTTAAAAAATATGAGTTATAAAAATTTTTTAAAATAATTGTATGATATATTTATTTATATTTTAATAAAAATTTATGAAATTTTATATTATATTATATTGATACTTATATTTTTAAATATAAATTATTTTATTTATATTAAATTATTTTATTTTAAAAAAAAAATTATATGAGATAAAAAAATTATAAATTATGATATATTTTATTTAATTTAAATTATTTTTATATACAAATATATCATATTAATTAATTTTTTTAATTTTATATTATATTTTATTTATTAATATTTTTTATATAATATATAAAGATATTAAAATATTTTTTATATTTAATATTAAATATTAATTTTATTAATTTAATTTTAATTAAAATAATTGAATTGATTAAATTTTAAACTTTTAAATTTTTTTTAATTCAATAATTAATTTAGTTTTTATAAACTTTGAGTGCATTACTTAAGGCTAAAACCTATATATATGTTTCTTTTTATTCTTTTTAGCATTAGGAGGCTAATTGGATCTGAATTTACAAAATGAAGATAATTTTCTCTATTTTTATAAATCTCATAACATTCTTTTTAAAATTAGGATAAAAATTTAAAGTGAAATTCTTAAGCTTTTAATCATCGGAATTCTTGAGGTATTGTATACATATTTCAAAGATTGAATTCCAACAAGTACAAAAAGAGAGGATGAAATCTCTCACTTTCTCTATTTTCATGTTTCGTAATAGTTAACAAAGCTTAATATAAAACAAATAAATAAATAAATAAATCATAAAGATAGCCAAATTAAATCGATCATAGACTTATAATTTTAACTTAAAAAGTTTTTATTTTTTAAAAGCCAAATTCTCTCTTTGTGAAAAAAAAAAAAGTAATAATAAAAAGATAAAAGTGTGTATATTTAATTCTTTCTTAAACCATATAGTGTGAAATTAAGTCAACTCTAACATGGGGTTGATTGGCCAAATTTATATTAATCAGAAATGCGGTATTATTCTTCTACCAAAGATTGACACTCCATTTAAAGTCAACTCTGGGGGGCTAAAACGATTGCACGCGTGGTCAAAATTCCAAATCATGGTCCACAAATTTCATTTTCATGGTGCATTATTTCCTGAAACTGTCCAAATCATGGGTTCTCATAAATAAATAAATAAACAAAATAAATAATAATAATAATAGTAATAAAGAGGAAAGTCCAAATCCTCCATGTGGAAACTAAAAAGAATAGCTCTCAAACAAAAGGGGCCAGCAAAATGCAAAATGGCTTACCTGGATCAATATGGGTCTTATGTTATGACCTAGCTAATGCACTTTGTGCAAATTCCACGTGAATGAAAAGAGTTTTCTTCCATGGAAAGAATCAAAATTTTAAAAAAGTTTCAGCCAACAAGTTGAACCCGACTGACCCAATTCATCAAAAAGCTTTTGTCACTTGTTCCTCTGTGACCCATTTAATGGTATCATGTTTGTACGATACGGACTTATGCCAAAGCTTCAGAGTTCAGAGGATCATTTTATTAGTCTTTTCCTCTGTTCTTTCGCTCCTGGGTCATTTAATATTATCCGATTTTGATTTGTTTATAAAATCTTCCGTACCAACCTGCCAAGCTCATTAATAATCATCGAAATTTTTTTATGTTTACTCTTATGGCCATGGAAACCACCGCGTAGCACTCCAGCGGGAAGCAAATGCGAAGCCCAACTTCTCGTCTGTTTTTTGTTGGTACATAGCCTCCAATTTGAGATTCCGGGGTGCCGCGACCACCATGCTTTCACATCAGCATCGCTTGTAATTCAGTGCCACGTACCTGGAAAAGCTTCCGGCTCGTGCGTGTTCCCATTTAACATAAGCATTTTGTCCATCCAGTTATAATCTACTAGAGAAAGGCTCCTGGATATCCACAGTGGCATTGTCATTGGTTACATTGTTACAAGTAAATTCTGCAATTCTATCTTTTTCGTTATATCGTTTAACTATTAATCAATTCTATCCGGACACCAGAAATCATCCTTGTAATTTTAGGACATTATTGTATAGTCAAAGTCATTAATTTGGGAAGTAGTCGATGCACCAAAAGTCAAAATTGAGATGATTGATAATCCTAGGCATGGCGAATATTGGACCTGAAGCCCAATAATTTAAGTTAAAAATGGCATTTTACAGAGGTCAGTGCCCTGTCCCCACCTCACCCCTCCTCAACAATGACATAAACATCTCCACTGCCCCGAAAATTTTAAAACAAGATGGTTAGGATTCTTCTCATCCGATCATTTCCCCTTTAGAGACGGTCATCAAGTGGAATGTACAGTCAAACAATTAATAATATCGTTAATAAAATATTACATAAACGTGCAATGAATTCAAAGCGTTGCGTGTGGAATTTATATGATATAATATTATAATTATTAGTGATATTTTTTAATATATATATATATATATATATATAAAAAAAAATATTTCAATATATAATTATACTAATAATATACTATTAAGAGTTAAGATAAAATAGTGTAATATAAATTTGTCTAAAATATTTTGAAATTATTTTATTGAAATAATGAATCTCATTTGTAAATTCCTATATATCTTAACATCTGCATGTTTTTTTTTTTTCCTTTAATTAAAGTTTGAGTGGGTCAAATGACTGAATTTAACCAAAATTGAGACTAATTAATGGCAGAATATTTTACCCTTTGGAAGCATTGACTGGTCTCTGGATGGTGATGTTGTTAGGCAAAGACCCAAAATTCAACTTCTATGCTTGGTTGAGTTCAAACCAAAACAAGGTGCATGATTCCCTCCGTGGAACCATTGCCTTAGATGGCGTGCTTTGCACTTCTCTGAGTCTATAATAACAAAATTTCCATTTCCTATGCTGGTCAACTAAAAGGATTTGTCCGACAACTTTCCTTCAACCCCAGGACAAAAGAGGACTTCGTTTGTGGTTCAATCCCGACCCCACTTATCTTGTTCAATATCTAAGCTTTGACGTTATGGCTTTTTATGTTTTTTAAAAAGTTATTCTCTATTTTCCTAGTTTTGTTTTGATATTAAATGCACTTTTTTCAATGAGGACATGTCTACTAGGTTAATTCACAAGATGATTGCTTGGATAATGTACGAGAATCAGCTTTCAACTTTGGTTCAACTGCTTGTTGCGTGTAGGCACAATGTGCAACTTTATTTTTGCTCACATAGTTGACTGTTTAGTGACCTAAATGTTCTGATTCATCAATGGAGATGAAGTTATTCCAGAGGAGCCCTTTTCCTTTCTTTTCGTTTTGAGTTAGTTAACAAAAGAAAGTAGCAACTAGGAGAATTACAAGCATAAGCATCAAAAGACAGCCAGGAAGTCCTGAACACAAAACAATCGAAATGGCGCCCAAAACACAAAAAAGTGGCATGTGAGTTAGGTAAAGCCTAAACAGAGCAACAAACACTGTATGAAAAGAAGTCCTAATGAAGCCAACGTCCATCAGAAGGTCAAAAAACACATCCTTCCTTCATGCCAGTGCATCTGTACTGCCTACAAATTAGAACTGGTAAAATTATGTGCAGGGAAGTCTAAAAAGTAGCACCCGTTAAGCATTTCTCCATCTCAGTATTTCTGAGCTACCTGTACATCATCAGGTGTTTAACCCCATCAAAAATATGAGTCCCCAGTTGCTCAACAACATTTCCTAGATCACCCGTAGCAGCTATCCCAAGGAAAAAGATTCAAAATTTTTGGCAGACATTTCAATCACCTCCACAAATCCGAAGCAACACTGATATCACAACATAAACCATCATTCAATAACAAGCATAAGAGTAATAACACAACCTCTGTACACCAAAGCCATAAGCAACAATGACTCAATAGTATTAAAAACCTCTCCAGCACTGGATCCATCAAGTGCACCCCCCTATTGCAATAGCTTAACACATGACCCTTAGCTTTATTCCATCTCTAAAATCTACGTCACACCCTTTACCAGCTCCCATATTAATGCCACTGTTTCCTACTAGCATGCTCAAGCCACACTCACATCCAAGCAATGAATTCTTCATCTCTTTTTTTAAGATACAATCCAGTTAATTAATAAAAGGCTCCATAAATAGTCCAACAGACTGAGAATGTCGTACAAAAGCCATGGCCCTACCTTGAACTACATCTTGAAATCAAAATTACTCCTTACAATACCAAAGTGCCCCTTAGATTGTACCAACTTCTCAAAAATGATCACAACATAGAGCATCCACCACATTTCCATTGCAATTGAGCTCTCCCTTCAAAACATACCCAGCCACAACTTGCTGAAAATCTACAGAACCCACTAAGAAAGATTCTCCTACCAGACTTAGGCTCCAAAACAAGCCTTTATGCCGAGTCACATGGTAGCTGAATCCATGCCTCTAATCTCCACCAACCAGAATTAATTAAAAAAAAAAAAAAGCCCTGTTATCTTAAGAATCGCTTGGCAAGTTCTGCAAATTATAACATGAATATTAAGAATTATGTTATGATTGCAAATATTTTTTTGGTTTGTAAAAATCAATTTAGAAGGAAACTCTTATGGTAAGGGTTCCTGACTATTGTAAACTAGAGTTGGGGGCTCTTTAGAGCTAGATTTTACCTATTTAGCATCAAGAAGCAAGAACCCTACCTTTAGGTCTAGTATACTAGTTGAGTAAGTAGAAACTTGAATTACAGTCAACAAAATACATTTCACATGCTAATTCATTACTATATAATATCCCTGCATAAGATTACAAAGGCTGCCTGAGATATTTTTTAGTGCTAACTCCTGATCAGTTGACCGACTTGCATAATGTAAGTAACCTTGACATATATAACATGTTGGGTCATGTTGCCTATATTTTTAAAGATATTATCTTATATGCTTATCATATGATATTAGTGACACTATTTTCCTGGATAAAATTGATAAATTATAATGAGGTCGGTAAGTTTTTGTAAAATATCTTTGTAAACCTAATTAGAGGATATTAGCTCTCTAATATTGGTGTATTCCTTTTCTTGATATTCTAATTGCTTGAGAATCATAATAATGATTTGCTTGATATCATGCATGTTTAAGCTTTATTTGTGACACTCATGGATATATCTAGATTGACATGAGTTTCATGACACTTAACTATCAAAAGAAACGGTAGACAATGTCTACACTTTTCCCATTATTACATGGTTCATTCTAGCCAATGAGAGCTACCATATGGTGCTTAGTGGAGTGACCGTGACAATTGGATTATTGTGCTTGATATATAAAGTGTTTGCCTAGCTATGCTTTTATGTCCCATGTTTGACGTCTTTCTGATTTGTGATACTGAATATATTTTTAGGCTAACTTAATACCTAAAATTACTTATGTTTAATTCTTATTTGGGTTTATTTGCTATAGTCACTTTTCCCACATTATGCATATCAAGTTTACTTACTTAGATATTCGTATCCCACTACTACTCTCTTCTTTTAATTTTCTAATCAAAAGGAGCCCTATTTTGGTTAAAGTTATATTGATTACCATCATTAAGTGTGAGATATCAATGAGGATGACTACCATCTTTTCTTTGCTTATAATATTCCTTCACATTCATTTGATATATTGGGGGAGCTTAGGACATATAATTGTTATATTGTAGCTTAGCTATAAGTTAATCTTCTTAGTATTTATATTTGTAGTTAAATGATGATGTTAGGTGTATCTTGGTCTTTGTAATAGCTACTATCAACGATATGTACCCAAAACTAGATATCCTTGGTGGGAAACCTATGAATATGACCAATATGAATACCAATACTCCCACAAATGTTTTGATGATTGACATGCTACAACTAGTTCCCTAGGCTGATATGATATTGTGATGTCCCTTGATGTGTTACTTGCTACCTATACCCTTAATTTATTCATCTAGCCATCTTATAAGCCCATGTCATTATAAACTTAATAAGAGCATCTAAATTGATAATAGTTACTTGGACATAACTTCTATTTGCATTTAAGGTGAAGGATGTAGTTAAGGTGCTCTGAATTATCCATGATCTAGTTTGTAACTTGTGACTTAGCGTTATTGATTGGTGTGTGTAAGGGATTTATTGCATAAGGTAATCAAACTTCATGCCTACAACTTAATATTTGACCTTATCATATTGGTAGATTTATCATAAAAATGACTAGGTGTAAGCTTGTAATCCTTATTGACTTGTTGAGGTGACCTGAAAAAAAAAAAATAATTTTGCTTAATAGTTAATCATGTTGGTATGACTATTAAAGAAGGTGATTGGTTGATAAGTTAACATATAGTAGACCCTAAAACACTTGATTAAAATCATTTTAACACCAAGCTTTTTTTGTATAACCTTTACATGGAAGTATCTTTGTTAGTCCCTAATGAAAATTAAAATGGCCAAGATCACTTATCACTTGCATTAACCTAACTTCAATTGATAAACCACAATAGTAAACAATATACAAATATAAATAAGAAATATAAAGGAGCATATTCATAGAAGAAAATAAAGAGAGTAAGGGGAGAGAGAAAGTGCAAAACAATTTATAGTAAATTGAATTCATGAGAAATCTATGTTAACTCTTTAAAGCTCCTTCTTTGAGAGTTTAATAAACTAATTACTTCTTCTTTTGGTAGGTGAATAAAATTTTTATACAATAAGGTCCCTTCACTTTAAATACAAAGCTTTTGTGAAACTTTTCACAAGACACAATGTTCTTGTCAAAAAAAAGTTTGCTTGGAGAAGAATATGTAGTTTCCTTTGAGAAGAACACAATGTTATTCTTAACACTAGAACTCACACACTCTAACACTTTTTTCACTTCAGAATATCACACGTTTTCTAACTAGAGCCTCTTGTTCTTGATATTTATCACTTTTGTATAGTTTATTCTTTTTGTCTTTTGATAACATGTTTAAGCTCTTTAGGTTTTTTCTCTCTTTCATTCGAGGTGTCTAACTTGATTTAACAAATAAGAATATATAGACTTTTGAGGCTAAACTACATTGTGGTTGAGATCTTTTCACATAAATATAATTAATCATAATAAGAATTAGATCTAGTAACTTCTTTTCTAGAGCATCAATGGGCAACAACACTAAGTTTGATTGATTGGTCCAAACTTGACCTGAGTTTAGCTTTCTACCATTCATGCACTTTTGTTGGTTTGGTCAGTCATAACAACTAGTTTGGTTGATCAATTCAAACTTAGTCAAAAGTCAATTTTTTTTGTAGTGAATACTTTTACTTATCCAATTGACCATAATGGTAGGTCTAGTTCACTAGTCACAACTTTTAATCAAAATTGCTTTTTGCAAATTTCCTTAATACATTTGATTGATCACAACAAAATGTTTAGTGATCAGATTGAGTTTCAGTCAAAACTAAAAATTTATAAATTTTTTAAAATTTTTTCCTTAAAATCTCTCATGATCTCATTTAAAAATATTTCTAAAATGATATTGACAAAAGTCATAAGATCCTTAAATATCTATTAGTAACATTTAAATTCAAAAATCAAATTCAAATAGGTTCCTAACATAAATAACATGAATTATATTTTAATATTTTATAATAAGTTCGTATCATTCTAATAGTTAATCATTCATATGTTGGCACACTCAATCACTTAATCAAGGGTAAGCAAATAATTTAATCATGGGGCATATATCAAAACCTATTAAACTAGGCACATAATTCTAATTGTTGGCCATGAAAATATCTAAAAGGGGGGGTGAATTAGGTTGATGAAGGACAAATGCCAATAATATATGTAACATGATAAATAAAATGATTATAACAAATAAAAATTTAATGTGGTATGCAAATAGATTAATACAAGTACAAAAATGCTTATATTGGCTAAAGACAACAAAATAAATCCACCAAATTTAATTCGTAAGACCAATAATCAACTTACATAAAGGAAAATTATAAAATAACTAAAACTGCTATGGTGAAGAGCTTGTTGAGTGTTTAAAGTCGTATAATAAAAATAGTTGAGAATAAGGAGAGTAAAACATGATAATTTATAGAGGTTTAAAACTCTTATTCCTACATTCTTTTCCTAACAACATTGCCTTGGGAGTTTGAATCTACTTTCAAACTCCCCAACAGGGGAGAATACTAATTATAATGGTAACATGATCCTTAAACACAATCGCATAATGGTCTATAACTTTGTTACAACACATTCACATGAATGTGTTTTTGAAGCTCTAGTTTATTGATTTTATAGCCTAAAAATGCTTACAAAATTTTCTTTGGAGTTTTACTTGCTCCTAGCAATTTTTCTCACTTGTGCATTCTTAATTTTTAAACAAAAACAACTTAATATAAGTTTCTTGTTGAAGATGCACATGACTATTATATGGGGTGGTATTTATAAACTAATGGATTGGTTAAGAACCCATTTGAAAAAATTATTTATTGGTGAGACAACCCCAAGTAATTGTTGGTGTTGTATTTAAGCTTCTATATTAGGTTTGATCCAAATTCTGTAGCCAAGAAACATTTCTTGTGTGATAAATTTTGAATGTTGCTTTGGGTTTCTTATCATTGGAAAGAATCTAGACAATCAAAGCTTACAAATTTGGTTTGGAAAAGATTTTTCATCTCTAATTTCTTTCCTTGTTGAGCCAAAAAGTGAATGTTGTATGGTTGTGAAAACAAAATTCTAGCTTAGGAAACTTGACTTTCTTTTCTTGTTGAGCCAAAAAAGTGAACATTAAGTAGCTTAAAGAAAAACAAATTTCAATAATGAGATTTTGAGTTTCTTGCCAAATGGAAGTTTTTTCACCATAATCTTCAATTTGGACACTCAAATTATTTCATTGTGAGTTTTTTTTTTTCAAAGAAATTTTTTTAATCTTCTTGTACGTGTGTATCAAGCTATAAGTTACAAAAAAAAAAATATAGTTTTGCTAGTGTGAAGAGTTATAAAAAAATAGTTTCACTAATATAAATTTATTATATTAAAATGAGTTCTGGAACTAAATTTTCCAAATTAAGATTAGCTAGTATAAACTTAAATTTCTAAAATTAATTACATCACATGAGCTCCAATATTTTATTTTATTTTATTTTTTATGTTCAACCCTTCAAGTTAATGTGTGATAAATAGGCAAGCACTTTATAGCATATGGCATATGGTAATACTATTATGTTGACAAGCATAATATGCTTTATAACCACTCAATTATGTTGGCATATCAAAATTAAATAGCTGATGAACTAACATTCTTCCCCTTTTTTATGATGACAACCTAATTAATTTTATGAGGGTTTTATGAGTGCTCATTCTTAAATTATACACTAAAAAAATAAATAAGAACACACATTGTAAATTAAAAGTCTATAGTAATAAATCAATAAAGATAGTAAAAAAGCAAAGACTATGAACAACTTGTGCAAAATAAATTAAAAGGCAATGACAACAATTTGTCCAAAATAAATTTAAACTAAACTAAGCATGGATCAAAGGGAAATAACACTACTTCTCTCCCTTTGATATCATTAAAAGGGAGAGCTTGTATTTAACCACTTTTTACTTTATTACAACTGAAGAAGAACACTCATTGATGTATCCATATTTAGTAGCATAAATCTCATCTAAGACCTCATGAATGATGCCTACATCTTCACATAAGAGTTCAACAACCATTTGAATATTAGTCCTATTTCAAAGGATTAAGCCATTACTATATGAAATAACATGAAGGGTTTGTTGTGAGTTCTTTGTTAGGGAGGAAGATGAGCCATAAATAGTTAAAAAGGGTTGAAAGGCTCTCACTTGTTCAAAAACTGATGATATGAAATTACCTTTGGCTAGAAATGGAGTTTTTAAAGGTGGGATAACAAGTTAGTGTCATTAGAAATAAGGACTAATGGAGGAACATTACTTAATTGTTTTTGGATTTTAAGGATTTTGTAATTTCTAGGTCTAGATGGACTTAGTTTTAGTCATAAGTTTGTTCATTTCATGGTGCATGATTGTTTGTGTTACTTCAAGAAAGATTGATGATGAAATAATATGGAGAAGTGAAAGCTTGTCACCATGGTATATATAGACCTATAGGATGAAAATTAAATGGGAAAATTTTGGAAAGAATATAAAACATTTTGATCAAAAGGGAAGAAAGAATTCAATGTTGGGAAATGGGAAGAGTTTCATTAGCATCCATACTAGGAGTGGAGAGGGAAGATACTAAATGGAAAAATTTTTGAAAGGCAATTGTGAAGGCTAAGAAACAAAAAATATCTTATGTGATTTATGAAGGTAGAAAATCTTATGTATAATTGATTTAGCCAAAGAGATGGACTTTTTACCAAAGAATCTAAATAGCAGGATAAGTCTTATATAGGTTAAGTCATCCCAAAAAAAAAAAAAAGAAAACAAAACTATGGAATAACTATAACCTTGAATAAACAATTTTCTAAATTGCTAAGAATGGGTTTTTTCCCTTTGTTAAAGGTAAATTGGAAAAAAAAAAAAAAAAGAAATAGACAACCATAGTGGCCACAACATAGGTTAGCAAAGTGATTTAAAAAAAAAAAAATCTTAGCAATCGAAGGAACTACTTAAAAAAAAAAAGATTTAGTTGGAGTTGCTGTGATCATGTTTGTACAATAAATAGTATCTATTTGATACCAAATTTTGACAATGGCTATTTTTACAAGGAATTGAGCATATCTCACATCACAAGAAAAGAAAAAATTTATACATGAACAAAAAATGCATGAATGAGAGCCTAAGCCATATTTACCATTCCCAAATGCTCTATAAGCTTAAGAATGTATCCTCATTCAAGGGCTTTATAAAGATATTTGCAAGTTAGTCATTTATACCTATAAACTCAAAAACAACATTCCTATTTAGTACATGATCTGAAATAAAAAAATGTTTATGATCTATATACTTGGTTTTAAAATAAAGAATGAAGGTTATGGTGAGGTTTATGGCACTAGTGTTATCACATAAAATGGGAACTATAAAGAAATTTAACTTAAGATCCTTAAGAGTTTGCTTGACCCAAAAGAGTTGTGAACAACTATTTGCAACAAGGTATTCAATTTTAGCTATTAAAAGTGTTACAAAATTTTGCTTTCAACTAGACCATGACATTAATGCACTACTTAAGAGTTGGTAAATACCAATGGTACTTTTCTTATCAAGGCAATTATCTACCTAATTAGTGTTCGAGTAACACAAGGGTAAACAACTTTTCTCTAGGGTAACAAAAGTCTATGCTTATAAACCTTTTAATATATTGAAGTACCCTTTTTAAGTAACTAAATGTGACACTTTAGGTGATGATTCAAAATGAGCACATAAGCACAAAGCAAACATAATATCAAGCTTACTAGCAGTAAGGTAAAAAAGGCTTATATTCATATTTTGATATAGTTTCTCATCTCCTTATCAAATTTTATAGATGTTGGCATTGATGTAATACAAGGCTTTGAATTGTGGATGTTGGCATTGGTGTACTATAAGGTTTTGAATCCTCATTTCCAAACTTTTTCAATATCTTTCTTGTGTACTTTGTTTGGTTAATTAAGAATTCTATCCATACTTTGCTTGATTTGTAAGACTAGGAAGAAACTAAGTTTCCCCATCATGGTCATTTTAAATTCCTTCTTTATTTGAGAAGTGCATTTTTTGCATATAGAATCGTTAGTAACACTAAAAATAATATTGTCAATGTAAATTTGCACAATTAATAAATTTTTATCATTTACCTTAGTGAACAATGTAATGTCTATCTTACCTTTTACAAAACCTTTTACTCAAATTGTTTTAACTTATCCTCTATGGCTTGTGCCAAATGCTCATCACTCAATGCTCTTTTTACATGTTTATGCTCTATCTGTATAATAAGTACTAAATTGGTGTTCAGGTGCTTAAATGATGATTTAATTCTTAGAGGATAAAAAAAAAATGCTACCAATGATTTTGTCTTATAATGATTTACTAGTATGTTTCCATCCTCTTGACATCTTATGAATCATGTTTTACAAGCTACTTAAATTTTTAAAATTTGAATTTCTTAGC
This sequence comes from Rhizophora apiculata, assembly GCA_037832385.1. Lineage (NCBI taxonomy): Eukaryota > Viridiplantae > Streptophyta > Magnoliopsida > Malpighiales > Rhizophoraceae > Rhizophora > Rhizophora apiculata. Next base: position 7,525,756 of record CM075439.1, on the reverse strand, counting down.
TTGGGTTGCTCTTTTTCAGCACTACCACCATTATTTTTTATTTTCTTGTTTGGTGAATTGATTGAGATTGTCCTTACATTTTCTAAAGCATCTTCCTTTCTTGAGTTAAAAAAGTTTATTCCATCAAATTAATATGTATGGACTCATATACTACTAATGATCTCTAATTGAAAACTCTATATGCTTTGCTAAAGGAAGAGTATCGTAAGAAGATACCTTCATCAACTTTTGAATCAAAATTTCTAAGATTGTCTTTAGTGTTCAATATGAAACACTTGCATCCAAAAACCTTGAAATAATTGATTCATAACTTTCTTTCATTCTACAACTTATAAGGAGTCTTTTTGAGTAAAGGAAGAATTGTGATCTAATTTGACATATAACATGTTGTATGGACATCATTGGCTTAAAAATTTTTAAGCAAGTTAAACTCATTTAACATGGTCTAATCCATATTTTGCAAAGTTCTAATTTTGTATTTAGCCACCCCATTCTATTAAGGCATTCGTAGGTTGAAAAATTATGAGAAATTCCTTAGGCATTGCAAAATTTTTCTAAGTCCTCATTCTCAAATTCTCCTTCATGGTCATTTTTAATTAAAGTGATAGAGCATCCTTTTTTATTTTGCAATTACTTGTAAAAGCCTTTCAAATGCTTTTAATGTCTCATTCTTGTGTGTAAGGAATAATACCTATGCAAACTTAGTGTAATCATTTGCTATGACAAATGTATAATGCTTGCCACCTAAAGTGGAGACTTCAGATGGACCGAAAAGATCCATATGCAAAAATTAAAGAGGTTTAAAAGTAGATAATACCTTTTTACTCTTAAATTGACTTTTTTCTTGTTCGTCCATATGACAAGTATTATAAATTTTATCTTTCTCAAATTTTAGCTTAAGTAATACTTCTATAAGATTATGGTTATTTAACTTGGATAATAATTTCATACTTGTGTGTCCCAAGTGCCAATACCATATCCAAGACTCTTCATTTTACAGAAGTTAAGCACTTGACATTTTGGTTAGTAAAGGAATGAAGATCAATATCATAAATATTATCATATTTAGTTGCAGTAAATAAAGTTTCATTTATTTTGGAATTAGAAACAACACATACATTGTGTTCAAAAGAAAATTTGTAACCGCTATCATAAAGTTGACTAATGTTAAGTAAATTGAATATAAGACCATCAACAATAGAGACATTATCAATAGTAGGAGAATTTCTCTTATTAATCTTACTAATACCAAGTATCTTACATTTGACATTGTCTCCAAATGTTACATTTTCTCTATTAATTGCTTTAAGAGAAAGTTTTTCACATTACCAATTATATGTCTGGAACATTTACTATCTAAGTATCATTTGTTTTTCTTCATCTTATTTTTCAAATGTATCAGTATAAGTTTTATATAATTTTAGGTACTTAAATTTGTTTAGGACCTTTTAAGTAAACTTTGGTACCTTTTGCACCACTAGAAAAATTTCTCATGCCATGAATACTTTTTCTAATATTACATCCATGAATCATATGTTGAAAATCACCATAATAATGGCATATAATGTGATATTTCTTAGACAAAAAAAAATTATGATGTTTTAATGAAATCATGCATGTAAGGTTGAAAAGCATGGGAAAAAGTGTTGCTTTACCATTATATGCATGATGGTTATGCCATAATGATTTTTTAGTTGAATTTTGAGGTGCTTTATGTTGTTGTGATGCATTTTAATACATGAACACATGATTTTTACTTCTAGATGATGAAGATGCATGTGATTTATATGGGCAACTATGACTTTTTTATGGATAATACAAGTGATTAATGCCCATTCCAAATTTATCATTGATTGGTCTTTAAGAACAAAGTAATGAGTCAAAATTTTCTTTTCCTTAATAAATTTTAAGAGGAAATTTTAGTGGTTTTCATTTTCCTTCTTTAGATGAAGATTTTCCTCCTTAAGTTTGTTTAAAGTAGCATTATGTGCTTTTAACAAATGCTCATTATCTTGTATGAGTGATTCATTTTTGCTTTTTAGGTTCTCATTTTCATGCTTTATTGCTTTAAAGCAAGCACTAAGATCACTAAACTTAGCTACTCATTTGAACATTTCTTTGTTCATGCATTCAAACATGCCAATTATTTCAATCTCATCACATAAGTCATAGCCTACCTTGTCATCTTTTCCTACAAAGCATATGTAGTTTGCTTTATCACTAAAGGATTTGTCACTTGAATCGTTGGAATCGTCTTAAGTGGCCTTGTATACTTTTTTGGTTAGCTTCTTATCCTTTTTCTTATAAGGACAATTTGCTATAATGTGTCTTTTTCTTTTGTTATGCATTATTTTTAGTGGATTGCCTAAATAACTTTCTACCAAGTTGTTTTTTCTTTAAAAATTTAGCAAATTTTTATGTAAGCATCATAAACTCTTCTTGATCTTGTTCACTAAATGAACTATCACTTTTGATATCTTCTCGATCATCTTTAGCTACTTTTTTAGTCAAGGTAAAGAACTTAAATGCCATATCTTTCTTTTTCTTTATGGGGTTTTTTGTTTGAATATCATATCGTACATGAGTAATGAACCCACTAATTCATTTAGAGGCAATGTGTTTACATTCCTTGATTCTAAAATAACAATTGTCTTTGGGTTCCATGACTTTAAAAGTGACCATAGTAACTTTTTGATGAGTTCTATATCATCAGAATTCTTTCTAGGATTTCTTAAAGAGTTAATAGTAAATTTTGAATACATTTTAGTAATGTTCTCATCATTGTTCATTTCAAATAATTTACATTTATGCATAAGAATATTAATCTTAATATCCTTGACTTATGTGGTTTTGTTGTATGTTAATACAAGATTGTCCCATATCTCTTTAGATGGCTAACAAAAAGAGATATGGTTGTATTCATTTGGGGTTAGGGTACAATAAAACAAGTATTTGACTTTAGGGTTAAGATTTTGATCTTTGATTTTAATTATTCTTTTAAGAACTTAAGGAATGATTGGTTAAAAAATAAAGTCTTAGCATTGAAGAGACATGGTCATTTTGTTTTTCTAATGACTAAAATTTATGCTATCAAAGATGGACGGTCTGAAAGGGTTATTACCCTCAAGGTGACATATAGGTGGAAAGGAAGCCATGAATTGAATTTAAAAGGTGAAGCTAGTGATTCAAAGACTAATCTTTGATACCAATTGTTGGTTCCAAAATTACTCAAGAAGGGAAGTGAATTAGGTTGATAAAGGATTTGTGTTTATAATGCATGTAGCATGATAAATAAAATAATTGCAACAAATAAAAATTTAACATGGTATGCAAATAGATTAATGCAATTACAAAAATGCTTATATTGGCTAAAGACAATAAAATAAATTAATCAAATTTAATTTATAATATCATTAACCTCTCTCATGAAGGAAAATTGTAGAATATTTAAAATGTCCTATGGTGATGAGCTTCCTGAGTGTGTGAACATGTACAATAAAAATAATTAAGAATAAGGAGAGTAAGACATGATGATTTATAGGGGTTTGGAACTCTTGTTCCTATTTGCTTTCTCCAAGAACATTATCTTAGGAGTTTTTAATCCATTATTTAGCTCCATAGTAAGGATGAGACCAACTACAACTATAATATGATCATTAATCACAACCACATAAAGATCTATGACTTTGTTTCAACACACTCACATAAATGTGTTTTTCAAACTCTTAATATTTTGAATTTACCACCTCAAAATACTTATAAAAATTTTCTCTTTGTTTTCAGTCTTGATTTTTTTTTTTTAAATAAAAACAACTCAATATAAGCTTCTTGTTATAGGTGCATGTGGTTGTGTTATGGGGTGGTATTTATAGACCAATGGAATAATTAAGAACCTATTTGAAAAAACTAGTCATTGGAAAGACAACCTAAGTAACCATTGGTGTTGGACTTGAAAGTCCATATTAGATTTGATCAAGATTCTCCAGCCAAGAAACATTCCTTGTGTGATAAATTATGAATGTTGCCTTATTATTATTATTTTTTTGTCATTAGAAAAAATCTAGATAATCAAGGCTTTTAAATTTGGTTTGAACAATATCTTTCAACTCTAAGTTCTTTTATTGTTGAGCCAAAAGGTGAATGTTGTGTAGCTAAAAAAAAATAAAATCCAAAGTTGGGAACTTGACTTTCATTTTTTGTTGAGCTAAAAAGGTAAATATTGTGTAGCTCAATGATGAGATCTTGAATTTCTTGCAAAAATGGAAATTTTTTTAAGATCAAAAGGCCTTGTTTTAGCATGATCTTGGTAGACCATAATCTTTAATTGGGACTAATAAGTTATTTCCTCATAGGGCCTTTAAAAGAATGAATTTTTCTTTGATATTCTTGTACGTGTATATCAAGCTATAAGCTAAAAAAAAAAAAAGAGTTTTGCCAGTGCATAAAATTATTAAAAATAAGTTTTGATAACATGAATTTATTTTTTTAAATTGAATTTCACTAGAATTAACATAATTTTCAAAATTAAGTTTCTTCAACTAGAACTTGATTTTCTAAAATTAATTGCATCACTTGAGCTCTAATATATATATATATATATATATATATATGTAATGTTGAACCCTCTAAGTGAACATGTGATAAATGGAAAAACACTTTATGATTTGTGGTAATAATATATGCAAAAAAATATGAAAATTACTTAATTACTCAATTATATTGACATATCAAAATTAAATAACACATGATCTATCATTAATAATTCCTAAAAAATTTTTATTTATGACAATTATGATTGATGATGAGAATATAATATAGATAAAGAAGCATGAGTCCCCTTCAATATATGTTACCCTTTGCTAATGTACTCATTGCAATTTAACAAGCATAACATTCAAATAATCATATAAGAGTAAGGAGATCAACAAACCATATTGATCAACCATTATGGCACAACTCATTATAACAAAACGTGCATAAGTATCAAAGTGATATATCAATAAAGTAAAAAAAAAAAAAAAAATACAAAAGCATTAGTATTAGAGCAAAACACGCAAAAGTAACTAATTAAAGCATCTAAGAAGATATCAATATAGGTACATCATCAATCAATCATCTCTTTCTTCCTTTTGTATTATCAAAATAGATCATGTCTTCATTGTTTTCCTCTTCATGGTGGCTTTGTTCACCTTTAAAGCACTCCTTTTTTTTTTTTTTTTCTAAAGTGAAGCAAGTATGATGGCCATCTAATCTCTCAAGGCCTTTATGTAGTCTTGGACTTCAACTTTGAACTCATCAAAGTTATCTTAAAGATTTGTTATTTCTACCTTAAGCTCTTTAATATCTTTAATCATTTATGGATTCTCATTATAAAAAGGAGCTTGGGTAATGGTTTATGAACTAGAATTTGATGGATCAACACTTGGTCTTAGATCCCTTGAAGGTGTAGACCACATCCCTTTAAATTCCACTAACTTCATCTATTTAAAGGAAGTAGTTCCAATGTACTTACCCTTGCTAAACATACATAAGGCCTCACTAATTATTGGTACATCCACCTTCAAATGTAAATCAATTAACTACATACCATAAAGCAAATTCTTGACTTTGTTTTTCATAGTATGTTCAATGACCTTTATTATGTGTTTGAGCAAATTAAAATATTCCTTTTTAAAGATTTGGTCAATACACAATGTTGGGAAAATTTAGATGATTGAAGTGTCCTTCCTTTGGTTTTATGTTGCAAGTAATCAATCTTTGCATAATCCTAGACTTGATGGGCAAAAAAAAGGCTTTGATAGGCTTCTTAATTAACACTTCCTCTTCCTTAATCTCTATTTCACCTTTAAACACAATTCTCAACTATTCTAAAGGAGTAAATTTCCCAATGATCTAATTATCACTTATATTCATACTAGTGCCATTTAAAGACAAGTTTAATTTAACAATAATCACTTTATAAGTGATCTTCACCTCTTTACCATTTTCATAGGAGGTGAGCTTTGTGTATGTGTCATTCACCTTTATATTGGCAAAAAATAATCTAATAATCTTAAGATAATATTCACATTAAAAAGTAATAAAATCTATCTACTTCGAATTATTAAATCTATTTAAAAACCCATTTGCTTTAAACTTTACTTTAAAGTTAAGTTTAAGAGGTTAACTAACATGCACATTCCTTTTTTTGTAAACTATAGAATAATCATTTAAAGCTTACAAACTTTTAAATCTAGAATTGTAGTACCTTGATGTGCTGTATTTTGAGCAGATGAATGAGGATCTAGTGGACTAGCTAAAGATAAAGGAATCAAGGTCCTAATGTTGTTTATGGAAAAGGAGATGATGATATCTTTGTTTGAGTTGTTGGAGGTTGAGATGGAGACTTCAAAGGTGATTGAGATGCCTTGTAAGTATTAGAGCTTCTTTTTGCTTTCTGCTTGAATTTTTTCTAAGAAGATTGATTTGGATCCCTCCTTAGAGGATCTCATGATGTAAGAATAGGAGAACAACTATCATGGTTGTTAAAGGTGGTGATGGATATGGAACCACTATTGAGTTGCTTTGAGTTCTTAAAGAGAAAGAACTTAATTTCCTTGGTCAAATCTTGATGCTATTCCTTTTGGATGAAGATTTGGACTTTGTAATGTGTGGGTTTGAGACAATAATAACTTAAAATTGTTGATTATGAAGGATTGATGGGAATTTAGAGGTTTTAAGGTTTAAGATTTGAAAAAGAAAGAAAATTTTTTAAAAAATGGAGGTTTTATGCAAGTTTAGAAAAAAAATAAAATAAAGGGAAACGTTGCTTTTTAAACATGGTTGGTAAACCAAAGTATATGGTTACTTGTAGACCAATTGGCTACATCCTTTATAGACAAAAATCTCCATCTTTCATTTTTCAAAAAGAAAGCATCTAGATCATAAAGCATAACATATATCAATTAAAATCACAAATAATGATGTTTCAAAATATATGAAAACACATTAAAATGCATAATCAAGAGATTAATTTGACTGATTCTTGTCTAACCTCTCTCTAATGGATCTTACTCAAAGGTTTTGTGAAGATGTCAACCAAGTAATCGTTAGTGCTTACAAACCTAAAGATACATATCCCATAAACATATGATCCCTAATAAAATGGTACTTAAGGTCAATGTGTTTGGTTTTGACACATTGAAGTAGTATAATCTAAAGTAATCTAAAATTTGCTTCATCTAAAGCAATTAAGCACAACAACAACTAGTTGCCAAATACTCAGCTTCAACAATAGAAAGAGTAACTATACCTTACTTTCTATTATAGCAAGAGATTAGGCTTTTCTTAGGAATTGACAAGTTCAAAAGGTACTTTTTCTCATAATTTTATCATTTGTAAAGTCTAAGTTTAAGTAACCCACTAACTCAAAAGTAAGTTCCCTAAAATACCATAGTTCTAAACTTGAGGTTCCTTCATATACCTAAGGACTCTCTTAAGGGCACACTAATGTGATTATTTTCAGATGGATTGAAATCTAGCATACATACTAATAGTGTACATGAATATATTTTACAAAATAATGAGATAAAAGAGATTATCAATCATAAATATGTATTTCTTTTCATTCACAATCATAATATCTTCATCATTGTCTAATTTTATGGAAGTTGTCATAAGATTTGGAATCATTTATACCAAACTTTTTTAATAATTTCTTTACATACTTGTTTTGGTTGATAATGATTGCATCCTTTATTTGCTTTATTTGGACCCTAAGGGATAAGTTCTCTCATCATATTCATCTTAAATTCTATTTCTATACTTTTCATTTCTTGGCTCAAAGAATAAAGTAATGTATACTTTACCTTTGGACAAATCATTATGCATTAAAATTGAACTTAATCTCTTATACCAAACTATTGAAGCTTACTTTAACCTATATAAGGTTTTTGTAGGCTTGTGAACATTATTTGGAAGCTCATTACTTTCAAAATTGTGAGGTTGGTCTTTGTAGACATTCTCTAAGATGTAACCATGTAAGAATACTCTTTTCACATCCATTTGGTACAACTTGAAATGCATATGAGATGTAAATGCAAGTGATATCCTAATGGACTCTAACGTAGCTACTTATGGGAAAGTCTCATCATAGTCAAGGCCTTCTTTAGTTGTATAAAAACCCTTAACTTTTTATCATAATTTGGCCACTTTCATCTAACTTATTCCTAAATACCTATTTGGTTCTAAAACTAGGATGATCAGTAGGTCTTGATACCAAAATCTAAACCTTATTTTTCTCAAATTGGTTGAGTTCATCTCTCAATGCATGAACCTAGGACTCATCGCTTAATACATCATTTATATGCTTGGGTTTTACTTATAAAATAAATGCAACATTTGTGCATGTGTTCTTAGATGCAGACTTAGTTCTTAAGGGGTAAGAAAGGTTATAAATAATATGGTCTTGTAATGCTTTTATAACATACTTCTACTCTTTTGGAATTGACTAAAGAACAAAATATAGATTGTTATCTTTGGGAAGTATAGACTCATTTACTTTAAATTGTTCACTTTACCCTTTTGCAACATCATTAGATTGTTATTGTTGCTTTGATGATTTATTTTCTTTCTCTAAGTTTTTTTGATGGAATCTCTTCCTTTTTTTTTTTTTTTTTTCGAGAGAAAGGAGTTTCATTAAATACAATATGCATCAATTTCTCTATAACAAGAGACTTCTTGTTGAACATTTTATATGTCTTGGTACTAAAAGAGTTTCCCAAGAAGATACCTTTATCCACTTTAAAATCAAACTTACTCAAGTTCTCTTTGATGTTTAAAATAAAACACTTACAAACAAAGACCTTAAGATAGTTATTCAAAACATCCTATCATTCCATAACTCATACATAGGGTTTTCCTTAAAAGTTATATCAATAATAACTTTATTGGAAACAAAACAAGTAGTATGCACTACTCCAAATGAAAAATTATTAAGGTGAGTTAAACTTATTTAACATAATTCTTGCTATCTCTTACAAAATCCTAGTATTCCTTTCTACTCTTTCATTTTTTTATCGAGTTATTAAAGTTAAAAAGTTTTGAGAAATGCCTTGAAAATAACAAAAATTCTCAAAACTTCTATTCTCTAACTTTTTACCATAAAGTGACAGAAAGCCCTATTTCATTTGAGATTTGTTTACAAAATCTTTTAAAGTTCTTTAAGCATTCATTTGTGTGAGTTAAGAATGAGACCCACATAAATTTAGTATAGTTATCTATAATAACAAATGCATATCACTTTCCTTCTAATGAGGAAATTTTAGTTGGTTCAAACAATTCCATATACTTCAACTACAAAAATTTAGTAGTACATATTAACTTTTTCTTCTAAAAGAGTTTTTACTTTTTGTACCACTTAGCATGCATCATATACCTTTCCTTTCCATTTTTGATCTAAGGAAGTCCTTCCACAAAGTTGTGTTGGTTAGGCTTTATGAGTTAATTCATGCTTGCATGTATCAAACTTCTATGTCATGTCTATGATTTCTCACTAATAGAGTAAAACATTTCAAATCTTAGTTAGCCAAAGTGTGTTCATCAATGATATAAATATTGTATAACTAGTTAGTAACAAATAAGGTGTCATTGGTTTTATAATTAGACATATAACAAATATTTTGCACAAATGGCACCTTATAGTCATTATGACATGAGTGACTAATATTCAATAAGTTGAACTTAAATTTCTTGGCAAGTAAGACATTGTCAATTATTAAGGATTTTATGTTATTCATCTTGCCAGTGCCAATAATCTTATCATTGATATTGTCACCTAATTTTACCTTTTCATCATTAATTTTCTTAAGAAAAATAAAATTCTTAGCAATCTCGCCATATGTCTAGAGTAGCTATTGTCCATGTATCATTCATTTGTCTTTATGCCACTCTTGAGACAAACCTACTTAAGGACCATACAAATTTAGTTCCTATACTTGCTTTGGTCCTTAAGGGGTTAGTCTTGGTGTCTTTATCACCTACTTAAGAATATCTTAGACTTTCTAGATTCCTAATATTACAAGTAAACTACAAATAACCATGACTACCATAAAAATAGCATCTAACATAGTCTCTAGCATGATATCTATCATATGCATAAACATGGTATTTATCATGAGATTACATATGTCCACATGATGATTTAGTTCTCTGTGGGTGTGACATGTATGCGCAAGCATATCTATGAGATACATTTCTACCATAATGATGTGATGTAAATGCGTGACATTCTTATGATATGTATTTCTATATGATTGTGCTGATGTGTGTCAATGACCTGCTTTACTTTAAGTAGCTTTGGTAATATAGACATATTGCAAGTCATTACTCCTTTTAGTAATGACTTGAATTCTTCCTTTAATGAGATATTTTCATTTTTCAAGGAAATATTCACTTCATTGAATTAGTTTCTTCTTTAAAGAATTTTATTTCAGTCTCTATACTTTTATTTTTAGCAATCAAGTTATTGAGCTTCCTATGCATGTGGTCTAATGTTTCGTACAATTCTTTAACCATGGATTCATGACAAATTTCAGTGTTAGAAGTATTAGAAATAACCAATTCTTCTTTAACCATGAATGCAATGTTGATTCCTACGTTAATAGTTGAATTATTATTCAACTTACTCGAAGCATCCCATGTCGCTTTGAGTGTCTTCTCTACTGACTTCTTGTCCTTTTTCTTATTTGGAGAATTTGATGTGATATGGCTAAGCTTGATACAATCATAACAATTAATTTCATCTTTCTTATTATTGCATTTCAATGGACCCTTACCATTTTGTCTTTTCTTTTTTATGAAGTTCAAAAACTTCTTTACCAACATCGCTTGCTCCTCCTCCTCTTTGCCCTTGGTGTATGAAGAGCTCTCATCTTCGTCATCAATCTTATTTGTCAAGGATGTTTTGGATGCAACTCCTTGCTCTTTATTTGCTACTTTTTTGGTGAAGGTCATCTCATAAGTCATCAAAAAACAAATCAAAGTAAAACGCATCAAAATTTCATCTCACACCATATGTCACTCATCTTTAATGTATAAGAACCACTTTGCAAACTCTTTTCACATTTTGCTGCTTAGTAGGACCACCTCTTTTATACATACCAACTTAATTTTCTTTGCTTATAAAAGTAATAAAAAAGACAACAATATACCTATCAGCCACTAACCTCTTTGCCTTATTTCCATGTAGTACTGTATGCTATTCCTCTTTTTTCCAATTGCCACTAAGACATAAACCAGCCTTTCATCACTTTCAATCTTTTCTTTCACTTTTTTTTTTTTTTTTTATCTCTAGTTCATTTTTTTCTTTAATCTTTACATGTAACCTATGGATTCTTATTCTTGATATATCCTAATCACTTGAGAATCATGGTTATGATCTAATTGATATTATGTCTATTTAGGCTCCATATGTGGCACACACAGATGTACATGGATTGAGATGAGTTCCTCAATGTTTAGCTATCAAAGAAATAGTAGCCAATGTATACATTGTTCTTGTTAACACGGTTCACACCAGCCAACAATTGCTACCGTATGACATTTGGGGAAGTCACCGTGCCTTACTTGCTATAACTATTGTCCTGCTTTGCATTTATGCCTAATGTTTGATGTTTTCCTGATCTATGATATTGCATAGCCTTTTGCATCAAAGCTGTTTTCTTAGACTGATTGTTTGACCTAGAGTATATATAATCATCTGAGAGAAAGAAGTCTTTCAATAAAATTTCTCTCTCCATTTCAAAGTAAGTCGCTCTTCCCTTCTTCTTGGGACATGGAACTAATTTTCAGCCATTCCTACCTTTTACTCTTAAATTGTGATTTCGACACTTCAGATCCTGGAACCCCTCGTTCCTTTTCATTTGCTAGCTCATCATCCACATTCTGAAATTGTATTAAATAATCACCAATTCTGTCCCTAATACTTAACTAAAGCTCTTTTCTTTTCATTTTTGTCAGTTTCATCCTTCCTACGAATGCAATCTTCATTTGGATCTACTCTCATTGCTTCTATCTACCCCTTAGCTGCTCCACTTACATTATTCCCCATGTTAATCATAAAAGGGCTTATATGTGAAGGCATTGTTGCTATGTTTGGTAAGACACTTTCATTGAGGTCCATCTCCACCAAAGTTTGACTAGAGTTCCACTTATATTAACAAGCATTATTGCATAAAGTTGTTTGTTGAGCCAATTTTGAATAAAAGAGGATAACATTCTTCAGTAGTATAAGAGTTAGTTATGTCATTCTCACAATTAGGTGTGCAAGCACCAACTCCATATCAATCATCATATTCTCACCCACAAGTAAAATGTCTTGGTTTTTCTTGCTTGTTATTATTTGGAACCAAATGTTCAAAGTAACAAAGACGAGGGGAATTAAAGTCACATGATTTAGAGTTTTTACTCCACATAGTGTATCCAGCAGATATAAATTTAAAAATTCTAAAAGAGAAGAGTTCATCATCAATCATTATTATAAATGACTTGTTAAATTACTTTCGTAGGGTAGTATAAACTAGAATTCTTACAGAGTCAAGATAATTTTTCTTGATAATGTTATTCTTAAGGCAAACAAAGGAACTCCATAACTTGCTAATTTTATTAAAAAGAAAAAAAAAGAATGAATCCCACGCATGGAGGAGAATGTCGATGCAATGCAGTCATGCAAACCTAGACTTATAAATTTCTTTTGGTTTATATAATTTGACATCTGTATACTGGATATCAAGCCAATCACCATCCTAGTAAACCAAACTAACATTTCTTTCTTAGCCAAAAAGGATAAAAGGACCATTGAGCCAACATAGGGGTCAATTTGCACACCCTTACACCTTATTCTTTTAATTGCTCTTGAATCATGTGAACATGTTTAGGTTTTATTGTCATAGCTGCCACACTTCTAGACAACCAATCTTGCTACAACATCATCAACCTTGTACTTAATATTAACCTTTGTGTTTGTGTTACCAGACCCAAGATTATTATTGCCTTCAATAGCCTGCACTTTAGGAAGATAACTATTTATAACCACATCAGTGAATGCCCTAATGCGATTTTCTCCTAAATTATATATATCTTTGTTTCTAATTGATGCTTTTTTCACATCATTGTAATTTCTTGTTGGTGTCACCGATGATTGATCCTTTACCTCATTAGTCATTTTATAAAAGATTCTCTTGCCCATGGAAAACATTTCATTACAATCATTAATTGATCTTCTAGTTTCAGCTAAGCACTTAGATTAGACAAAAGTATATGCTTCATAACAACTACGTCTCCTTTTTGTCTGGAATGAACACATCAACCACTACACCAAATAGAGAAAATAAAGCCTTCAATCTTTTGTTATTGACCTTATTATATAAATAATCTACAAATAAGATTACGAACGTGGACCCCAAATCTAAACTGACCTTTTTTTAAGCAAATTTAGAGACACGACCTCTACCAAATTATAGTATAAGTAGGAACAACAAAGAAGATAGAACAATACTTGAATGATTCATTAAGCCCCTAACTAGATTCATAACTACGTTGCACATGCCACCTCCTTCAAGTCCAACACACTTCACCTAGTGAAATCCAGCCCCATGAAGCCATGTTCTTCCTTACATCCTCATGACATGCTAACAAAAGCCTACTTCAATCACATAGCTTGTGGGAATACTCTACCTTTTGAGTTTCACGGTAAATGGAAATTGAAGAAGGTTATTGGGATTTACAAATCTTAAATTAGGTTCTAACCATCTGAAAACCTTAATTAATAGAAATATCAATGATGCAATGTATTCATTCTACTAGCCTTATTCTAAACCTTGTTAAGCATTTATAATAGACTCAAGTAAAAAGATCAATTACTTTTAACAAAGTTAATGACACAACTTCTATACCCATGCTAAGACTTTATATAAAGAACCTATTCCATATGGCCCATATTTTGCTTAAGCCTCAAGTGTTTACCCAAAGGTACTTATAAATTTTGATTTTTAATGGCAACATATAATGTTTCTCCGCCTAGTGGTCACTATCAATGGGAATAAATTGGAAAAATTTTTTTAACTTTGACTTATATGCATACAACTCACCTTCTATATACTTCAACGAATGCTTTCTATCGTACATTGAGGAGAGATTACAAGTGGATTGTGTCTTTTTACCTACTCATAATTTCCTAAACTATTTCAATTATATTAATAACTCAATAATTTTATTATACTAAAATTTTGTTCTCATATTTTACTTCTTGCCTCTTTGTAATTTTACTATAAATAAAGGATGCATATCTAAAAAGTTATCTATACTACCCAAGCTCAAAAGTATGCCTCTATCCCAACTTAATTTTCTTCAATTATCTCAATTCATTTTCCCATTTTAAAGAACATAAATTGTATAACATTCAATTCAAGAAATTATTAATCTATTTTAAGAAGGATCATATGAAGTCTATATCATTTTTCAAACAATTTAAAACATATTTCTAAAATTTGAACAAGAGATTCATCTAGATAAAATGTTCGATCATTGGATTAATGGTCTAACAAGTGGTTTAGTAGTTAAATTGACGAGTCAATTCCTATTTAGTAAAATAGGAACAAGTACTAGTATATTAATACAAAATCATTTACTCAATCAATTTTTCAACTAAATAGTTATAAATAATTATGAAATTACGTTTATCACACATAATTTAGAATAATGTAAGAGAAGAGGAGAAGTTAACAATCTACAAATAAAGTTATTAAAACATCACCATTATTGAAGTCTGACACTAAGCAAGATAAGAGAGATGCATCTTCTACAAATAAAAAAGGAGATAAACACCTTGCAAGTTCTCAACTTTTATAAATTTTTATGATTGGGTCATAAATCTTTTTAACTTTCTAAGTGAGTCCTAAATGTTCAGTTTTAATTCCATCAAGATCTTTTGTTAGGAAAAAATGAATCTAATTGTTTTGTATTTAGTTAACCTATTAAATATAGTATTAAAACTCTTAAATACACCTTATAAAAATAAAAAAAAAATATGAAAAAAATTAAGCCAAATACTTAGTGTGTATTTCACCAATGTGTGTCTTAAAGCTAAAAAAAAAAAATATATAATTAAATTTTCATAAAACAAGAAAACACAATTAGAATTTCCTTAAAAATCTCATTGTTTTTATTTCCCTAACATACCCAAAATGAAAATTCTTGTCATTAAGAATTTAATTTGATCTCTTCAATAAATTCCTTAAATCTCTAATCTTTATTATCATTTTGCTTTTCCTCCCTTTGTAAGATTGGTTGAGGGCTTCAATCATAAAACTTATGGGATGATTCTACCTTTTAAGCTTCATTGTAAATGGAAATTGAAGAAGGTTATTGGAATTTGCAAATCTTAAATTGGGTTTTAGCCATCTAAAAACCTTAATTAATAAAAATATCAATGTTGCCATGTATTGATTTTATCGACCTTCTTTAAAACCTTGTTAAGCATATATAATAGTCTCAATTAAAAGATTTAATTACTTTAAACCAAGTTAATGACACAACTTCTACACCCATGCTAAGACTTTATATGAAGAACCCATTCCTTATGGCCCATTTCCTATATAAGAAAAGGTGTGTGCCCAAGATAACCCATAAATCTTGATTTTTAGTGGTGACAAATAATGTTGCTTTGCTCAAAAGGGTGAAAAACAATTGCAATATGGAAGAGGGTGATCTTTGGTCACTAGAGGAAATTGATTAATTAAAAAGAAGTAATAAAAAGATCAAAGTTTATGAAAGGCGTCATGGTGTGGCTATTACACCCATGGGTATAGTTAGCCATGGAGATGGGGTGTCCTGAAGATGGACCCCAACGCAAAACCTTTTACTAGGATACTTTTCTTTTAGCAAATATGTTTTAAGGAAGGAGTAAGGAGTGTATTTGTGATTTTGCTGAGGAGGAGTGAGATGAATGGAATGTGTCTTGGGATGATAAAGAAGAGTTGGGCCTATGTAATTGCCTAAAGATTACTTTCTCTATTGCTCAGAAATCTGCTTTCTGTGGACCTTGGTGTTGCACTCTAATCATGGAGTTGTTGGGTTGCCAATATGGGTTTGGTTACCTCGAATGTCATCTTTTGCAACGTTGGGCCCCCAAAGGTAAGATGCAATTGATTGGCTTTGGTAATGACATTTTCTTGGTCAAGTTGTAGCAAAGGATTATAAATTTGTATTACATAGGGTTCCTTAGATTGTGGATGGGCATTACTTGATTGTGCATTGATGGCAACTGGATTTTGATTCGAATGAGGTTTGCATCAATAGTGTTGCGGTATGGATTTGGCTACCACACTTGCTAGTGGAATACAACTTGGAAGCCTTGAAAAAGGTGGGTGACAAGGTAAGGAGAACTTTAAAGATTGATGGGAAAATGAAGGAGGTCTCGCAGGAGAACTATGCTTGTTTATGTGTGGGAGTTGACCTTCACCTACCATTTGTGACATGGTATGAATTGGGAGGCAAGGTCAGGAGGATTGAGTATGAGGGAATCCATATGGTGTGTTTTGAGTGTGGTTGATATGAGCATAAAACAGGAGTATGTATAGAAAAGGCTTATGATGGAGGGGAACCACATGGACCTAAGGAGGATGTGGACCAAAAGCTTGAATAGGCTGAAGTGTACAAGTCATGGATGCTAGTACAATAGTCACATTGCCAAGGTATTGGTCAATGATGCCTAAAGGGTGGTCATAAGCCTTTGGTGGAAGGGAACAACAAGGAAAGGTCTCGGTTTGATGTCTTACTAGATGAACTAGAACTTGACCATGATATTGATGTGGCACCAGTAGTGGGGCATAGAAATGGGGTGATGGTAGTAGCTGAACTGGTGGTAAAGGACACGACACATATCTCATCTCCATATGGTGTTATAGGATTAAGTTCCAGAAACAAACAAAACACACAACCCTAGCATTAACTAAGAAGGACTCGAGAAAGGATCAATGCTCCTAGGAATGCAACTGTTACTACTAAAGTTGGCATTATTAGCATGATGCCTTAGAGGGAGAAAGCGAGACTAGAGCACTACTAACGGATAAGCTCTTTTCAACCTTGCTGAGGCAACTCTAGGCTTCCTAACCCAACAAGATGTAATGGACATGAATATTGGGCTAGATGTAGAGCCCAAAGGTCTTGACAAACATCAAATGGGCCATGCTACATTATACTTGGCTACATTGCCCATATCATATTCGTCTCATCACATGGTATAGATGGACTGTAAAGCTTCACCTAATTGTGGAATGGGCTTAAACTCATAAGTTCTTGATACAGTAATGCAAGATGACAGTGAGGGTGTCACTGGGGCAAGTCTACCTATCCGCAGGCTAATTAGGCCAATATAATCATGCAAGGCTTTCTTTTTTTCCTTTTTCCTATATATGTCTCTAATGAATATCTTGGTATGGAATGTTTTTAAAGCTGTGATTAAGGAATTTATGCATATGCTTAAGTTGCGTATTCAAACTTACTAGCTGTCAATTATGATTTTGGTTAAGCTAAGTGGCCTTAATGCTGATAAGATTTGTAAATAGATTGGGTTTTTAGGTATGCTAAAGCAAGAGGTAAATGGCTTTAATGACGACATTTGGGCCCTACGGAAATGAGAGGTTCTTAATGTCTCATTATTGTTACAAAATGATCAATTTCTTCACCTGTGAATTACAAAACCTAACAATTTGCCTTAATGTTTAATGGTAGTATATGTAGGTCACTCTAATGAGAGAAAATAGCAATTGTGGGAGAAACTCAAAACCATTCACAGATCCATGCTTGAGCCCCAGTTTATATCTAGTGATTTTAACTCAATTAAATCACTGAAGGTGAAGATGTGCGGTGGTGATCTTGAGCCTTATAGATAGGCACCTTTTGTTCAATGGAGCAAAGATCTTTTATTTATTGATTTAGGCTTTATTGGATCTTGGTTCACTTGGGTAAAAAGGTATTTCAACTCTGAATAAAGTGTATTGTCATTTGGACTAAGCTCTAGCTAATATGTATTAGAGACTTCATTGGTTAAAAGCTGTCATACATCACCTTTCGTGTATATAATTAGATCACAACCCCTTTCTAATTAAACTCTTTGGTAGCACTGCCTTAAGCATTGTTGTTATATCCTTCTGTTTTCAAGCAACTTGGTATCTTCATAATGGTTTTCAAAGCCTACCACATAATTCTTGGAATTGAGGTCTAGTGCCATCTGCCTTTTTAGAGCTCACTCTAATCCTTTCGACTTGGAATCACCAAGTGGTTGAGAATATTTTCTTAAAGAAGCGACAATTAATTACTCATATCTTGGGCTGCCAAGTTGCACTTGAATGGTCTTATTGGTTTGAACTTCTTTATTTAGAATAAAAGCTTCAATAGCAACTTTAATAAGTCTTAGAACAATAAGAGCTCTTATGGTTCCAAAAGTCACCAGTATGGTGGATTGCTAATGGATACCACAACTATTTTTTCCATTCTACTATTGTGATCTACAGAGAGAAAAATAAAATTAAAGCATTGTGTGATGATATAGGGTCTTGGCTAAAGGGATGAAGGGGCTCTACATAATATAGCTTGAGACTATTTTTGCAAAATATATGCAACTAAACTGTTAAAGGGTAGTTGTCCCAGTCCTACTTGTTTCAACTTCTGATAGTTGGACAACTTTAGCAGTTAAATCATCATTATACGAAGGAGATAGTTAGGTGTGCTTTTTTTGATATGAATCCACTAAAAGCTCCTAGTGCATATGGGTACTTAACTCTCTTTTATCAAAAATTATTGGATATTATAGGACCTTTAGTATCACATCTCATCATTAAAATGCTATAAAGGGCTACAATTGATCTCAAGGTTAATAAAACCTTGGTTATCTTGATTCTGAAGTTGATTTATCTTAAAAGAATTGTTAATTGTGCAATGTTAGCTACAAAATCATAACTAAAGTCATTGTGAATCAACTTAACTTGTTTCTTTCTCATTAGGTGGCTCTTATTTAAGACAACTTCATCCCAAGTCACATGGTACTAATAACATTGTGATTCTACAAGAAGTCCCACATTCTGTGAGAAATTTGAAAGGTAAAATGGGACATATGCTTTATAAGTTTGATTTAGCCAAGACATATGATTGCCTCTCTTGGGATTTTATACATGAAACTTTGGTAGCACTATCCTTGCCTCTATCTGGGGTTAATCTCATTATGCATTATGTCTCTTTAGTGTCCATATGTGTTGTTGTTCCCACAGTCTTGTATAGGTTGTAATTGTTGTCAACTAGGTTTACGTGTGCAAGAAAGTAAACCCACATGGAAGGGCAAAAAGGTAAAACCATACGGAAGGGCAAGAACGTAAAATCACCGCGTAAACCCTATTAGGGTTTCATGGAGTAGAGTATATAATGGTCTTGGAAGACAAAGAACAGGGGGAGTCGGCAATGTTGAGCATTCAACAAAACCTAAACAACCGACTAATCAAAGAGAATACCAAACCCTACACGCAAGAACACCACCGACAAGGATGAAAAGAGTAAACAGTGCAGCCGACGGACGAATCGAGTGAACAGTAGCCGTCGTGAACAGTAGCCGTCGTGAACAGTAAGCTTGACAGAAAAAGAAGAGAAACCCGACGGGAGAGAAAATCGATTACGGCTAGACGGGGCTGGACAGCAGGACGAAGAAAAGCAGACCGGCGGAAAAAGAAATCAGACGGCCATAGAAGAGAGAGATACCGACGGCAACAAAGAACAACCATCGAGAGAGAAAGAGGAGACAACCGGAACAGAGGAGATCCGGCAACAGCAGAAGGAGATCCGGCAGGGACAGAGGAGATCCGGCGACAGCAGAAGGAGATCCGGCAGGGACAGAGGAGATCTGGCGACAGCAGAAGGAGATTCGGCTGGGACAGAGGAGATCCGGCGATGGCGTGAGAGAGAGCCGGCTGGGACGGTGAGAGATCCGGCAGAAGGAGATCCAGTCGACGGTGAGAGATCCGGCAGAACTGGGATCCGGTCGACGGTGACAAATCCGGCAGGAAGAGAGAGAAATCCAGCGAGAAGAGAGAGAAATCCGTCGAGAAGAGAGAGAAATCCGACTAGACAGCAAGAGAGAGAGAAACGGACAGGCGAGCCGTGAGACAGTGAGATTGTGGGGCAAGGAGACGGGTGAGACCGTGAGATGGTAAAAGCAGGAGTTGTGTGATACAACGTAGAGAAGGAATTCGGCGAAGCATTGAACTCAACGTATTTCCAGACTTCTTCAAGAGAGGTTAAAAAGCGTTGTGGTGAACTTTTAAGCAGCAGTGGAGCAGCCTTTCAATTCAACAGAGGCAAGACAAGTTAGAAGAAGGGTAGACACAGTAAGTGACACTCTTTGTATTGTACTTGCTTAGTAATTGCAATAGTGAAAGGAGCAGAGAATCAAAGACATCGATTGTAATCTGAATTCTTAAGTATAGTGGATAGTCTCGGTAAGGGAGAGTCCCTACCACCGTGGATGTACGTCACGTTAACGGAACTACGTAAATCTCGTGTGTCCTTAATTTGCTTTACATTCTGTGTTTTGAATTGACTTGTGAATGCAGCTGAAGTATCAGCCAACTCATAACCTAACGAAGACCTAAATAAGAACATCCGTATTGTCTGCTAGGTAAGGTGTCTGAAAGGTGACTTTGGGGACTATTGTGATTAGTAGGTAGCAATAGATCTACCTTAGTCGAGTCTGAGAAAGAGTTTGCTTTTAAGAAGAGGTTGAAGTTGTTCACTTACCTGCGAATTGCGAATTGTGGTGATACTGATTCACCCCCCCTCTCAGTATCAGGAACTAGTAGATCCTAGGGAGAAGTCGGGAACTTCAATTGGTATCAGAGCATAGGTTCACCAGTTTGAAGCTTAACAGCTTGGTGTACTACTTTGAAGGGATCTAAAAGTTTGACTTGTTCAGCATACTGAGAAATGGAAGCCGGTACCAGCACTAGCACCACTTACAGCAAGAAGGTTCCAATCTTCAACGGAACCAACTATCATATGTGGAGAGCAAGAATGCAAGTGGTATTTGCAACCATGGGCATGAACGTGGTGAAATGCGTACAGGAGGGTTTTGTGGCTCCGGAAGAAGGTAAAGACCTAACCCTAGAGGAGTTAAAGCAATTCGAGATAAATGGGAAGGCCTCAAATGTCATCATTTCAGCATTAACAGATGCTGAGTATGCTAAAGTTATGGACTGCAAATTTGCCAAGGAGATATGGGACAGATTGCAGAAAGTCTATGAAGGTGATGGCAGAATGACGGAGGCTAAGTTTCAAGTGTTCAAGGAGAGATATGAATCTCTCAGAATGCAGAAAAATGAGACAGTTCAAGAGTTCTTCACCAGGGTTATTGACGCTGTAAATGACTTGAGAAGTCATGGAAAGAACAAGAAGGACTCATCGATTGTGAAGAAAATTCTGAGAATTTTGCCTGAGAGGTTTGCTTC
Source organism: Rhizophora apiculata (assembly GCA_037832385.1). NCBI lineage: Eukaryota > Viridiplantae > Streptophyta > Magnoliopsida > Malpighiales > Rhizophoraceae > Rhizophora > Rhizophora apiculata. Next base: position 7,504,229 of record CM075439.1, on the reverse strand, counting down.
AAAGGTGGCAGCCATAGAGGAGAGTAGAGATCTCAACTCTATGTCTCTGCATGATCTTCAGTGCAATCTCATTGCATATGAGATGAGAATAAAGTCGACTGAGAGCTCCTTAACGTCAAGTATATCAAAGGAGGCAACTTTCAAAGCTATGAAACACTTGAAGATAAAAGAAAAAGAAGAATCATCCAGTGAGGATAATGATGATGATGAGGGAGAAAGTGAAGGTGAAGTATTGGCTTACTTCACAAGGAAACTCAAAAGGGGGTCTAAGAAGGGAAAAGGACAGTTGTCCTTGAGATGTTATCGATGTGGGAAAACTAGACACTTTGCTTTTCGGTGCAAAGTGAAACTTGATGATGAAGATGAGGATGGTGACGATGAGCAGAATTCAAGATGGAGAAGATCATCATTCAAATCAAAGAAGTCCAATAAGAAGATTGTCAACCCACAGAGGAAGACGAGAGGCTCATTCAAGAGTTATGTGAGTCAGACAAAAGAAGCTGATGAGGAGGAAGATGAAGACTCATCAGATGAGTATGTCTTTATGGCATCAGCACAAAGTGGTAGCTCAACCTCTGAAGAGGAAGAGGAAGTTGATGAAGAAGAGCCAGATCTTGAAGCTGAGCTGGAAGCAGCTTCAAAGGAGATAATCAGAAGGGGCAGAACCATAAGAAAGTTGGAGGCCCATATAAAACAAGTTGAAGCAAAGTCTGAGGAAGCTGAAAGTCAAAACGGTGAAATAAGGGCTGAGCATATTGATTTGAAGAGAAGATTTGAGGAACAGATCAAAATATGTGAAGACCTTACAGTAGAGCTTAGCTCAAGGGCCTCAAAAATTGAAGAAATGGAGAAAGAGTTGCTGAGACTTCAACAACAACTTAAAAGCAGCAAAGAGAACTTGCAGAAGCTTAAAATGATAAGAGAAACAAGTTCTGGAAAAGGAGAGAAAAATGTAGAGAAAGTGCAGCAATCTGAGACTGCATTGGTTAAAGAAAATGAGAATGTGCCGCAGAAGTTAAAAGAGAAGGTTGTGACTCAGAAGAAGATAGCTGAGACTAAAGAAGATCTGAAGAAGCAACCTAGGGTGGCAAACAAGAAGGACGAAAAGAAAGTCAGCCAACAGAGGGCTACGGTTGAACAGAAGAAGGTGACTGAAATGAAAGTCACACAAGTAAAGAAGCCAGCTACTTTGCCTACACAGCAAGTGATGAACAGAAGAAGACAAGCTGTGATCAGACCCAAGAAGAGACAGTTTCAAGGTTATTGCCTTTATTGTGGAGTTTGGGGTCATAAGGCGAGTAACTGTTGGTGGAGAAGGCCAGTATATGTCTCCAACTTGAGAAGATACGATGCTGCATACAGGGGGAGACAATACAGAATTTAGAAGAGAACACCTGTCGTGAGTTCTTGCACATACTGTAAAAGGCAAGGACACGCTGACAAGGATTGTTGGTGGAAGCCCAAACCAGTGGTTTCAAAGAACAAGTTTGCTATATTGGCAGACTTGGAACAGTGTGAAAGGTGCGGGCAGGATGGCCATAATGCCAAGAGATGCATGACACTTCTCCCTGAGCAAGAGAAGGCACTTAATGGCACAGTGAAAACAAGCAGTGCAGTTAAAGGTGAGAAAAAGGAGAAAGCTATCTTCCAACCAGTTCAAAAGAAGGAATATAAAGCTAAAAGGGAGGTGGCTAATATAGCTGAAATTGCACTCAAAGCTGACTGCAAGGATAAGCAGTGGATCCTTGATAGTGGATGCACTTCGCACATGACGGGAGATAAGAGTAAATTATCAAAGCTGAGCAAATCAAGAGAAGGCAGAGTCAAGTTTGGCAATGATGATTCACTCAACATCAATGGTCAGGGGTCAGTAAAAATTGGAAGAGGAAAGCTGAAATATGTTCTGCACGTTGAAGGACTCAAATACAATTTAGCATCTGTCAGTCAGTTATGCAACGAAGATCATAAGGTAATATTCACAAAAACAGATTGTCAGGTAAAGAGTAAAGAAGGTAATACTATTGCAGCCGGGAAGAGAACAGCTGGAAATTTATATGTGATTGATGAGGACAAGACAAGCAGCTGTCTACTCACCAAAGAAGAAGAAAATCAACTTTGGCATAGGAGGCTGAGACACTTATCACAAAAGAACATGAGGAAGCTGACCACTACTCATGCAATCAGAGATATTCCCGACCTCAGGAGAGAGAAAGAGTATGTTTGCTCAGCATGCTCTAAAGGAAAACATGTTAGAAAGCAGTATAAGACCAAAGAGTTCAGTTCTGAAGCAGTGCTTGACATTGTGCATACTGATTTGTGTGGGCCGATGAGAACAAAAGGGTTGAATAGTGAGAGGTACTTCGTCTTGTTTGTCGATGATTATTCCAGAAGGACCTGCATCATGCACCTCAAACACAAGTCAGAAGTTCTGAAATGTTTCAAGAGATACAGAAGATTGGCTGAAAATGAGAGTGGAAAGAAGATCAAAGTATTGAGGTCAGATCAAGGCACTGAATTCACAAATGGAGCTTTTGAAGATTACCTTGAGAAGCATGGAATTCACCATCAGATGGCAGCAGCAAGAACACCTCAACAGAACGGGGTGGTAGAGAGGAAGAATAGAGCTGTGGTTGAAATGACAAGAACTCTACTGCTAGAATCCAAGCTTCACACAAGATTTTGGACAAAAGTAACATTTACAGCAGTGCACCTACTGAACAGAGTTCTACTAAAGCCCAATACTGATAAGACTCCATATGAGCTATGGAGTGGGAAGAAGACAACAGCCAAGTATCTCAGAGTCTTTGGCAGCCCATGTTTTGTGAAGAACAAGGAGCAAAACTTGGGAAAATTCAACGCTAGGTCTGATGAAGGCATTTTTGTGGGATACTCAGTAAAGACAAAAGGTTACAGAGTTTTCCTACATAAGCTGGGAAAAGTAATCACTACCAGTGATGTGAAAATAGATGAGAACTGGAAAACAATGCAGAATGGAGAAGCTGAGGACAATGAAGAAGATGACTTCAATGTAGATGAAGAATCAGACCAACCTGAAGAAAAGGAACAAGAAGTAAGTTTAGACTCGGAGAAAAGTGAGTCTGAACAGGAAGAAAGAGATCCTCTTACAACTAAGATGGTGCAAGGAAGAAGGACAAAGAAAACATGGATCAGTGCTCATTGAGGAGATCAGATCATAGGTGACCCATCAGCAGGAGTTACAACAAGAAGAAGAATGGTGGGAGCTACTACTCTACTCTCACAAGTTGAACCTAAATCTGTTGAAGAGGCTATTCAAGACCAAGCCTGGGTCAAAGCTATCAATGAGGAGCTGGATCAAATTGAAAAGAATGATACATGAGAGTTGGTTCCAAGACCCACTAATAAGAATGTCATAGGAACAAAGTGGGTGTTTAGGAATAAACACAATGAAGATGGCAAGGTAGTGAGGAACAAGGCCAGGCTGGTTTGCAAAGGCTACACTCAGATAGAAGGGGTAAATGTTGATGAAACTTTTGCACCAGTAGCAAGGTTAGAAACTATCAGAATGTTCTTAGCTTTAGCAGCACACAAGAGGTATAAAGTCTATCAGATGGATGTGAAATCTGCCTTTCTGAATGGGCTCCTAAAAGAAGAAGTGTATATTGAACAACCCGATGGAGTACAAATCAGTGAGGATGAGACACAAGTGTGCAAGCTGAAGAAAGCCTTGTATGGTCTTAAGCAAGCTCCAAGAGCATGGTACAGCAGGCTGGATGCATACTTGAGAAGGTTGAATTTCAGAAGAGGAACGGTTGATAATAACCTATATGTGTTCAATTCAGAGAAAGGCCAGCTGATAACCATAGTATATGTAGATGACATCATCTTCGGCGGGGATCACTCTGAACTATGCCAAGATTTTGTACAGAAGATGAGTGAGGAATTTGAGATGTCATTGATTGGAGAAATGACGTACTTTCTTGGATTACAGATAAAGCAGTGTGAAGAAAGTATCTTTATTTCTCAGACGAAATATGCCAAAGAGATGCTGAAAAGGTTTGGCATGGAAGATAGCAGATCTGTCAGTACCCCTATGACAGTGGGCTGTAAGTTAACAAAAGATCAGGAAGGAAGGAGTACAAGCCCTACAGAGTACAGGAAGATGATAGGGAGCCTTCTGTACCTTACGGCATCAAGGCCTGATCTTATGCAAGCTGTATGTACTGCCAGCAGATTCCAAGCTGATCCTAAAGAGTCTCATGTGTTGGCAGTGAAAAGAATCCTAAGGTACCTCAAAGGAACATTGGAAATGGGCTTGTGGTATCCAACCATGGATCCTGTTAAACTACAAGCATACACTGATGCAGACTGGGCAGGAAGTATAGATGATAGAAAATCAACCAGCGGCTGCAGCTTCTACTTGGGTTCAAAGTGTGTTGCATGGTTAAGTAGAAAGCAAAACAGTGTTGCTTTGAGCACAGCTGAGGCTGAGTATATGGCTGCTTGTGCAGCATGTACACAGGTGATATGGATACTAAGACAATTGGCAGACTTGGGTGTTGAAATGAAATTACCAGTAAGTATACTTTGTGATAATCAAAGTACTATTGATTTCAGCAAGAATCCGGTTCAACATTCGAGAAGCAAGCATATCGACATCCGATATCACTTCATCAAAGATCAAGTGGAACAGGGTACAATTCAGTTGGAGTATGTTGGCACTAGAGATCAAATTTCAGATATTCTAACTAAACCTCTGTCCACAGAATTGTTTGAAAAGCACAGATGGAGTCTATCTGTGCAAATGCTTCCTCAAGCCTGAAGTTCAAGTAAATCCTCCATCTTCACTTTGCGAGTTTTTCAAATATGTAATTGGTTGGCAAAGGGGGAGAGAAGCAACAGTGCAGGGGGAGCTGTTAAGAAAGGAGAGTGCATATTTAGGGGAAGTTGAAACTGCTGCATAGTGGCTTTTATTATAAGTGTTGCCAACAATTACAAAGGGGGAGATTGTTGTTCCCACAGTCTTGTATAGGTTGTAATTGTTGTCAACTAGGTTTACGTGTGCAAGAAAGTAAACCCACATGGAAGGGCAAAAAGGTAAAACCATACGGAAGGGCAAGAACGTAAAATCGCCGCGTAAACCCTATTAGGGTTTCATGGAGTAGAGTATATAATGGTCTTGGAAGACAAAGAACAGGGGGAGTCAGCAATGTTGAGCATTCAGCAAAACCTAAACAACCGACTAATCAAAGAGAATACCAAACCCTACACGCAAGAACACCACCGGCAAGGATGAAAAGAGTAAACAGTGCAGCCGACGGACGAATCGAGTGAACAGTAGCCGTCGTGAACAGTAAGCTTGACAGAAAAAGAAGAGAAAACCGATTACGGCTAGACGGGGCTGGACAGCAGGACGAAGAAAAGCAGACCGGCGGAAGAAGAAATCAGACGGCCATAGAAGAGAGAGATACCGACGGCAACAAAGAACAACCGTCGAGAGAGAAAGAGGAGACAACCGGAACAGAGGAGATCCGGCAACAGCAGAAGGAGATTCGGCAGGGACAAAGGAGATCCGGCGACGGCAGAAGGAGATCCGGTAGGGACAGAGGAGATCCGGTGACAGTAGAAGGAGATCCGGTAGGGACAGAGGAGATCCGGCGACAGCAGAAGGAGATCCGGCTGGGACAGAGGAGATCCGGCGACGGCGTGAGAGAGAGCCGGCTGGGACGGTGAGAGATCCGGCAGAAGGAGATCCAGTTGACGGTGAGAGATCCGGCAGAATTGGGATCCGGTCGACGGTGACAAATCCGGCAGACGGTGAGACAAATCCGGCAGGAAGAGAGAGAAATCCGGCGAGAAGAGAGAGAAATCCGTCGAGAAGAGAGAGAAATCCGACTAGATAACAAGAGAGAGAGAAACGGACAGGCGAGCCGTGAGACAATGAGATTGTGAGGCAAGGAGACGGGTGAGACCGTGAGATGGTAAAAGCAGGAGTTGTGTGATACAACGTAGAGAAGGAATTCGACGAAGCATTGAACTCAACGTATTTCCAGACTTCTTCAAGAGAGGTTAAAAAGCGTTGTGGTGAACTTTTAAGCAGCAGTGGAGCAGCCTTTCAATTCAACAGAAGCAAGACAAGTTAGAAGAAGGGTAGACACAGTAAGTGACACTTTTTGTATTGTACTTGCTTAGTAATTGCAATAGTGAAAGGAGCAGAGAATCAAAGACATCCATTGTAACCTGAATTCTCAAGTATAGTGGATAGTTTCGGTAAGGGAGAGTCCCTACCACCGTGGATGTACGTCACGTTGACGGAACCACGTAAATCTCGTGTGTCCTTAATTTGCTTTACATTCTGTGTTTTGAATTGACTTGTGAATGCAGCTGAAGTATCAGCCAACTCATAACCTAACGAAAACCTAAATAAGAACATCCGTATTGTCTGCTAGGCAAGGTGTCTGAAAGGTGACTTTGGGGACTATTGTGATTAGTAGGTAGCAATAGATCTACCTTAGTCGAGTCTGAGAAAGAATTTGCTTTTAAGAAGAGGTTGAAGTTGTTCACTTACCTGCGAATTGCGAATTGTGGTGATACTAATTCACCCCCCCTCTCAGTATCAGGAACTAGTAGATCCTAGGGAGAAGTCGGGAACTTCATGTGTCTTTTAGAATGGTAGCCTTACGAAGCAATTTTAATCATTGTGTGGACTTTGACAACGTGACTTGCTTTTGCCATATCTTTTTGTGTTATGCACAGAGAGGCAAGGTCAACTAATTGAAAAACCAGTTGTCCATGGAAGGTGGAAGTTGATTTTCCTAAATTGGCAAGGTCCAAGACTTAGTCACATTTTCTTTACTGATAATGTGATACTTTTTGCAGAAGGTAGTGCCAACCAAGTCTCAATGGTAAAATAAGTCTTAGACTAATTTTGTTGTGATTTGGGACAACAAGTCAATTTGTATAAATCTAAGATGCTTGTTTTCTTTAATATTAAATAGCTTGATGCAAGACATTTAAGCTACATAGCAAGGCTTGTATGAATGGAAGACTTGGTAACTACCTTGGGGTGCCTACCATCAATGGCAAATAGTCTCCCTATAATGAACTTCTTGCAAAGGTCAAAAGTAAATTGGCAAGTTGGAGGGTTTAACAACTTTCTTTCATAAAACATTTAACACTTATCAAGGTTATCACTTTAGCCCTTCCTATTGATACAATGCAAACAGTTGCCCTTTATACCTCTATATATCATTGTTTGGATAGACCAAATCAAAATTTCTTGTGGGGGGATACTAACCAAGGAAAGAAAATTCATTTGGTCAATTAGGAAACATGCTACTGACCTAAGGCTAATGGTGGTCTTGGCATTTAAGTGCCAAATTAGCTAATCAAGCACTTCTAACCAAATTGGGATGGCATTTTGTCACAAATCCAAAAAGTCTATGGTCAAGGGTGCTTCATGGAAAATATTACAAAATAAGGGATGTATCTCTTGCTTACAAGCGCATTGCCTTCTACACATAAAGAGCTATGTCTCATATCATGGATGAGCTGCAAAAGGGAAGTTAATGACGAGTAGGGGAGGGCTTTAGAATACACTTCTGGCTAGATAATTGGTTGATTGATGGACCACTAAGCCAGATTGCCTATTGGCCTTTATCCCTACAAGAGCTCTAACTAATAGCAGGCCAGTTTTGGATTACAAGGGTTGGTTAGGATTTGCCAATTTTGCAAACTCTACTACTTGGTCACATTCATAGGCTCTTGGTCTCATAATGCTTAAGGTAAAAGGAAGGAAATCAAGATAGGCTTCGATCGGAGGATTCACTCAATTGATCCTTCTCCATTAAAGTGACTTATGCTATAGCACTAGCCCCGTGTTGAGACAATAATGGGGTTCCTTATTTTATGTCCGTTTAGAAACTTAAAGTCTCTGAATGTACCCAGTGTTTCCTATGGCAAGTGGCTTAAGGGTGCTTCATGACAAATCTTAAGCGGTTAAGATGTGGTTTTGCCCTTTTTAGCTTTTGTCTTGTTTGTGGCTATTTTGATGAAAACTTATTGCATTTATTTCAAGATTGTAAGACAATTGCCCATTTATGGTTACCTTTGCTCAAACCATCCTCACAGGCTTCCTTTTCACTACAATTTTCATGACCAGCTCCTTTGCAATTTATGTACAAATCATGGGCTTGGGGCAGAGGATTGGTTAATGACTTTTTCCTATTCTCTTTGGTGGGCTTGGAAATGGCTTAATAAGAAAGCCTTTGACTAGAGATGTTATGTCACGTATCCTAAATTTGCTATCTTGTGCTCATGTGTAGATTCATGTATTGTAGGTTAGCTAGCTTTAACTACTTTGTTGCCTCCATTTTATGCACTCAAGTTAATTGGGTGGCAGTCACCTATTGGATATGAAGTCAAGCTAAATACTGATGGGGGATCTCATGGCAACCCAATTGTTGTGGGTGTAGTAAGAGTCATTAAAGATCAATGTAGTCGATGGTTAGTGGGTTTCGCCCAGAACATTGGTGTTTGCTTAGCCTTTGCTGCAGAACTGTGGGGAATATTTACAAGTTTGGAGCTTGCTTGGTCGTATAGGTATCATGCCATATGGCTAGAAGTGGGCTCTAAAGTAGCATTAGAAAGTATACTTAAAGGGGTCCTTTCCACCCATCAACATGCAGATCTTGCTTACAATTGTTTTGATGCACTTTAAAGAGATTGGAAAGTTACTTGCACCTATGTTTATCGTGAAGGAAACCAAGTGGCAAATTGGATGGCTAGCTAGCTATACACTCTCACTGAGTGTAGGAATACATGTTATCAGTGATCCACCTCTTATAGTGCTGGTGTTGTTACAACCAAACTTGGTAAGGGCTTGTTGGTCTTGTGTGGTAGTTAACTAGTACTTCTTTTCCTTTCTTTTGGCCTAATGCCTCCATTTTTGAAAAATAATAAAAATGTTGTTATGCCTTGTGGTCACCATTAAAGGAAACAAGTGCATATGAAAACCTCATAAAGATTTATTAACTTTGACTTATATGCATACAACTCACCTTTTATATTCTTCAACGAATTCCTTCTATTGTACATTGAAGAGGGATTATAAGTAGATCACACTTTTTTACCTACTTATACTTTCTCAAACTACTTCAATTATATTAATAATTTTATGATATGGAAATTTTGTTCTCGTATTTTACTTCATGTCTCTTTGTAATTTTACTATAAATGATGGTAATATGCATATCTAAAATGTTACTAAAGTTAAAAAATATGCCTTCATGCTAACTTAATTTTCTTCAATTATATCAATTCATTTTTTCATTATGAAAAACACAAATTGTATAACATTCAATTTAAGAAATTATTGATCTATTTTAAGAAAGATCATATTAAGTCTATATAATGTTTCAAACAATTTAAAACATAATTCCAGATAAAATGTTGAATCATTGGATTAATAGTCTAACGGGTGATTTAATAGTCATAGCAAATTCCCATTTGGTAAAATAGTAACATATTAATAAAAAATTATTTACTTAATCAATTGTTTGACTAAATATTTATAGATAATTATGAGATTATGTTCATTATACATAATTTAAAGTAAAGTAAGAGACAATTTACAAAAGTGAGTCCTTAACTTTCAATTCTAATTCCAGCAGATATTTTTTTAAACAAAAATTAATCAAACCGTTTTGTATATTAGTACCCAACACAAGTTGAAGAAATTTATTCAATGGTCACGGCTCACTGTTTTTTGTCCCAAATATTTGGAATTGCTTTTTTCAATAAATTTTGATTACATTTCTAAGCTTTTCCTTAGGAAAAAAAAATATTAATTAATTCTTATAAAATAGTTTCAAATAATAAAAATTAATTAAAAATATTAACAAATTTTTCTGAATTTCATAAAAAATAATTATAATAATAAAAAAAGTAAATTTTCATTAAAATTTAATTATATTAAATTTACCTTATTTAGTAGTACATTTTAATCTATATTACAATGAATAAAAAAAATTATAAACTAAAATATAATAAAAAAATAGTTTAATTATATTTTTTAAAATTAATTTTTTTAATTTAATTATTTTTAAATTTAAATTTTTTTAAAAAAATAATAATAGTATATTTTTAGAAATTAAAATTATATCTCTTTTTATAAATATTGTATTTCATGATTTTTATAAAATTTATAAATGTAAATTTTTTAATTTTTTTTATGTAATGTTAATATATTTTTTAATATTTAATAATTATAATATTTATTATTTTATTTTATTTTAAAATAATAAATTTTTTAACAAATTATTTTAATATAATTTTTAATTTAAAAAATATTTTTATTATTTATTTAAATTAATATAATAAAAATAAAATAAATATTATAAATTATCAATAATATATTTAATATTAAATATATAATTTATATTTTTAAAATATTTAATATTAAAATATTAATTATATTGTTAAAAATAAAGTAAAAATTTGTTATATTTTTTTAAATCAATTTATTTATTAATAAAAAATTTATAATTTTATTAAATTTTAATAATAATATTTTTATTAATATTATTAAATAATATATAAATTTTAATAATAATATTTTTAAATATTTTTATTTATAATATTTATATTTATAATATTAAAAATATAAAATATACCTCATAAAAAAAAATAAAAAAAAATTAAAATTTGTTTAAACAAGAAAATTTAGTTAGAATTTTCTCAAAAATCTAATTTTTTTATTTTCCCTAACGTACCCAAAAAGAAAATTCTTGAGATTAAGAATTGATTTGATCTCTTCAATAAATTCGATAAATCTGTAATCTTTCTCATCATTTTGCTTTTACGCCCTCTGCAATTTGCCTCATTGTCATGAATTAGGCTTAGGGATTTAAGGGGCTATTTGGGGGAAAATATCAGAAGCAAAAGGAAAAGGGATTATTGTTGGCTGTAGTGGCAGGGGTGGGAACGGTAGAAGGCAGCAGGTGATGGCTAGCAGTGGTTGTTTTGTGTGGAGATGTTTAAAAGGAAAAAGAAAACTAAGGGAAAGAAGGGAAAAGTGGGGTGACGACTTGGAGGAGGAGAGGAGGTGCGGCGACCGACCCGAAGGATAAGGATAAAAGTACTTTAAACTAATGTCAATGTGCACAAAGACTTTGCTTACTCAAGTGCTTAACAGAAACAATTCAATAACATTAAGTTCAATGCAAAAATAAATAGGTAGACAAGCAGAAGTCAATACCCGAACCAGCACCCTTGCTGACTGGTGAGGCCCCCCATTTGCAAACTTTTAAGGCCTTAACATAAAGCAAGGGTCACATCTTGGTTCGCTCTTGACTTCCTCTACTATTTTCCCAAAATATCAAAATGATAATATATTTAATTTTCTTCTCTTATATATATATATATATATATATATTTGTTTTTTCTTAGCTTACTATTCCTCTCCTATGCCTCCATCCACGATACACATCCAAATTTCTCAGTTTCCCATCAGCAGACCAAGATGCCCTTGAGATTAAAGAGAGTGGACTTTTGGGTAATTTCTCACGTGGAAGCTCTTAAACTATTGTTTGGCGGCAGGTTGTGGGGGTTGTGGCTGTGGTGAGAGCAGCATTAATTTGGTTGACCGTGTTGCATAGATGAGTATTAATTGCGTTGACGGTGGACAGATTGATCTTGGCAGATGGGATTGTACTGGCAAGGACTTGGAGCCCCACAGTTAGCAGACAGCCAGCTGATGGAATGTTTTGTCCATTATTTCCATCTTGTGAACGTAGCATAGAGATAGAGTTGCCTTCATTGACATCGTTGCCAGAGCTGGTGGAATTCGTGTTACCGCCGAAGGATTCCATTGGGACGATAACAAAGCCCAAAGGAAGAAGAGGAATACAAGATGGGTCCTCGCCGTTCATTGCTAGCTGGATTGAGTTCACATCAATTGTTGTGTACACCACAAGGCTGCCGGACTGGTCAGTGCAACTCTCTTGCAGCATCAACTCTACGTGCTGTGATGAATTGCTGGCAACCTACAAAGGAAGAAAGTTTATGTAGATGGTGCATACATCATCGACATACAGAGATAAATGAATGCGATTTGACCTGTAAAGCATGACATAGAAACATGGGAACTTGTGAATTTCAAAGGTCTGAAGCAATGCTATGCTGAAGCAATGCCATGCTTAGTGTTTAATAGGCTACGGAATGTCCAAGTGGTAAATTTAATGAACATTTTGGTATTCAGAAAGGAAAACATGAAATTATAAGAAGATTGCTTGAATCTACAGTGAGGGAATGCTTACATCGATGCGTAGAAGAGAAATGCAGTTCCCTGGATGAGATCCATTGGCAATGTGAGCAACTTCATGCAAGGCATTCCCATTGGAAAGAACATCCAGCTGTAAAACATTACAGAACATAATCAAGGACCTAGATTTTGAAGCCACTATGTCTATGTCTTGATTTGCCTAATATAGAACTAATAGAAATGGATTAGAACCTGGGACCTTCGGTGTTCATCCCTCAAGAGATCAAAGACTTTGTGGTGAGGATGGGGCAGCCAAGTGGTAGATACTACGGACAGAATGATCCCATTTGGCTGCCCAGGCTCTGTCATTTTCCTGGTAGTAATTCTGACAGTGTCGTCAGGGGAATCTGATAGAGCTGTCCATGATTGGCCATTCGATGTACTCATGTTCGAGCAAAATGTTCTCATCATTCTTTGTGCAAGTCTCATCACATTCTCTCGTGCTTCCAGAGTGGGTATTACTGCGGAGGTCATAGAAATAAACACCATAACGGATGTTCAATTCAAACAAATAAAAGATAATTGAGAGTGACCCTTAGCTGCATAATTCATAAGCAATACTATATACTTCATGATGTATGGAGGAGATTACAATAGTTAATCAGACTTTCTTCTAAACAAAAGACAAATACATCAGCTCATGTATATTTTGAATGTGGTTTAATTAGCATATAATTTAACAGAAGAGAAGCCGGGCTACTGCTTTCAAACTTACGTCTGCATGCAAGTGCAACAACATTAGCCATGCATGCAGCTTGAGTATGTAATGAATTAGAATAACTAATGCAAGGTATAGGATAGCAGAAATTAGGATAATCGAACCTCCTAAGTCAGAGATATTTCTGGCCCTGAGGCTAGCATCCCTTTCGCATTGCCGTTGTAAAACTGATAACCAACGATGAGCACCAAAGGCCATCCCACTGGATAAAAGGTGATCAAATATATGGTGGATAGGCTGCTCCTCAATCTCTGCATGTTCTATCCACGTAACCTGCTTGAAGCAGCAAATCATTAGAATTTATACAAAAGTCTAAGCCACCCAGACGTGTTGAAAAAAGGGAAAAATAATTGTGTCCTCGTATAGATGAGTGTATTAATCACAACGCGTACCCTTGAATAGCCATTTGGCATATCTTGAATAACACAACCAGAGGGCCTTCTTCTGTAAAAGGGAACTGAAGACTGAATGTTGTCGTGGAAGCTATCGATGGGAAAATCAACAATGGCCCAAGTTCCTTCCTCCACATTTTGTTGGCAAAAGCGAAGAAAATATGCCTCCCTTGTTGGAACCAGAGGGGAAAGAACTTGCAATTCTCCATACATCTACTTAACAGATGATGACACACACCTAAGCGAACTATTTTTTGGAGATTTGCATTAATGTAGAAGGGTACAGGCATAGTCGCAGGTAGAATTACAGAACTATACACATATACTGGAACCATGTAATATCAAATGCAACTTTACCAAGTGAAGGGAGCCACTTGCACCAGAGACACCATGTGATACGACTTGAAGGATCTTTGCTTTGGTCACAATAGAAGGAAACAACTCCATCCATTTGTTCTGTAATTATGTGCAAAGGGCATTAGTCTAGAGTCTCCACCGGCTTAACAATCATAGAGTGTTAATGGGACCAGTTGTGAGATAATTAAATGACAAACTAAGCATGGATTGCACAAGCAGGAATATGGACTCACTACATCGAGAAAAGAATCAACCAATGTGATGCTATTCATTATGACCACAGCAGTGTCGCGGGTAGCTTCTGTCCTCAACTCGCTGGAATGCCGCTTGAGATTCAAAGGCCATGGAAAAATCCTTGCGTGCTCTCCAAGATTAAGCACTTCCTTTCCATTCTCATTGTTTCTGATCCAAAGAGGTTCAGTTGCCCGGCACATCTTCACAAGTTCGTCCATGGAAGATATTGCGAGCTCCATGGCGAGGGCTTTTTCCTCTTCCATCAACACAGGACATAACTTATCGGGAAACGAAGAAGCCTCCGACAACATAGGCACGGGCATCATCTCTGCACAAGTGCCCAAAGTCTCCAGTAACTGCCTCGAATACATGTTCATGTTCATGTTCATGTCCAAGTCCAAAGAAGAGGAAACAAGTTGAGGAGCTAGCTCCATTGCTTTGATTGGCCGGCCACCATATTGCAAAGAAATACAAGAAGCGCGCTCCAACTGTCCAAGACGATTTTAACAACATTATAATTTAATTGTCTGAAAAATGTCTTTCAACTTGCTTGATGAAATCAAAGGGCCTACAATGATAATTCACACTCTATCAAACAAGTGGCTAGCAAAATTATATCTTCTCTTTGCACTTGGTCTAAGGTTTTCAACTTGCTTTATGATGTCATGAATGAACAAATGGCAAGAAATTGTCTTAATATTATTCTCTTTCAGTTTAACTTGCTCTTTTTTTTTCTTTTCCTCTTGTTTTTTTTTTTTTTTAATATAATTATTGGCTCTCTTACTGTATACTATCTACAATTATGACACCATCTTGTATCTCAACTTTCCTTAAATGAAATTCCTACTCATTTATCAAAAAGTTATCAGAATTTATCAATTTTTTAAAAGCATGAAGATCCCACATTTTTTTTTTTTTTAAAAAGAAAAGGGACGTGCAAACACCTAAATAAATAAATGTATATAAGACAGGTATGATGTGTATATAGGTAATAAAATGTGAAAACACCATAATTTATTGACTGTATGCACATTTCACTTGATTATACGCACATTAAATTTCCAAAGAAAAGCCCAAAAAACAAAAAAAAGGCCTGCGCAGGTCTCAACTCGCCCTCTCAGCCCGTGAACCCCGTCTCCCACCCCGTCCAGGCAACTTTTCCATTTACTTGAACTGTAACGTTTGAAAATACAATACCTCCTCTCTAAGCCGCGCATTTTCAAATCGAAGTTCCTCAAAGGAAATGCCACCAAGCATGGCCGGCTCTCCACAGTTAGGGCACACAAGACTGCTCAACTCTTCCTGCAGCCGATAATTGTCATTCTTCAAGCTCTCGTTCTCAGCCCTTAGGATAATATTTTCTACTCGATCTTGCTTTGCCTGTTAATTAGTTTCCAAAGCGAAAAAAAAGAAAAAAAAAAAAAAAAAAAAAAGGAAAACTTAACGCACGATACCATCAATTTATTATTACTCCTCCAATTAAGGCCAACCACTCGGCCTTGCTAACTGTGCACTCTTTGGGAAGCAAATGTGTGCAGGTGAGGGTTCAATAACTTCTCCTCATCAGGCCATTAATGTTACAGACTGTATTCAACGTGGAGTAGAAAGAGAGAGAGAGAGATTATAGTTAAGAGTGCAAGCAAAGCCAGAAAGCGACACCCCACCAAGGCATAAATGCGATTATTTTGCTACAAGTTCTCACCATGGTGATGATGGCCTAGTTAAAACGTTACAGTAATGGGCAGGTCTTCTTGTAAATCGTGTTCACCTCACTGTGCATAAGTTCAACGCCTTCATTAAGAGTCAGGCCATTCTAATCTAGGGTTACGATTATCCCGACACAGAGAGATGAAATGTAGTTAACATTAATGCTACTTGGTTGCTTACTTTCATCTGAGTACGGCGGTTTTGGAACCAAAATTTGACTTGGCGTGGCTTTAGACCAAGATCTTGGCTGAGTTTCATCCTTTGCTTGTCATCTGGGTGAGGACATTCCTCAAACATGCTGCAAAACAAGCTTTCTATTTTAAATCCCACGATAAAAATAGCCTTAACATAGTCTTATTGTAAAGACAGCAAATATCAAACTAGGTCAATTGAAAAAGAAAGATTCGAAGTTTTGAAAACAGGCTGCAAAACAAGCTTTCTATTTTATTGTTTCCTTTTCGCTTTTCCTTTTATTATAAACACAGGGAGAAAAGAAGAAGAAGAAGAAGAGAAAAATATATACGTACGATTCCATTACTTGGATCTGGTGTTGGGTGTGTCTATGATAACGTTTCTTCTTGGAAAGCTGCTCGCAGCACTCTTGCTCGTTGACTGACTTGTCTTCGACTTGTACTTCACTTCCAGACCCACTCTCCATCTCATCTTTTCCTAGCATTATCAGCCCTCCACTTTCTTCTTTCTAAAGGCAAGGAAAAACCATGTAATGAAGCAATCACATAAGGCATAGGTCATAAAAGCCCACCACATGAGTTAAAAGTATAAAGGTAACTATCAAAATAATAATAAAAAAAAAACATGCTATTTTCAGAGAGTGTAAATCATATGTAACTTACAGGGATTATGGGAGGGAAAGGACGGAAGGGCATGTTTGACATGAAATTGAAGTGAGGCTTTCCGTTGTTGGTCGAGGAAAATAGGGTTTCTGTCGAGACTAAGTTGCCCGCAATGTTGGACATAACATGGCAATCCCCGTACATTTTTTTTTCGCTTGCTTCTTTGATTAATATGACAGCCAAGAGAAAAGGAGAAAATCAGAAGTTAAATCCAGATATTTTCGAAGCAACTTGGTCTGGCCTTCCCCGGGGGGGGGGGGGGGAGCGTTGCGTTTCAGTCACTACAAGAACAGCACACACACCAAAGAGGAGGAACATACGAAAGAGAAAGAAAATTTACAAGGAAATCAGACACACAACATAAGATCTTCCAAAAGATACTAATTAAAAATCAACTGTTTGGACATCTTCAATAAAATGAAAGCATGAACAAACACGGGAGAAAAGAGCAAAGAATAAAAAAACAGTTACGAGAAATTTTAGGATGAAAGTAGTAAGGAACCAAGCAACAGAGTGAGACCAATCCTCTTCACTAACAAAAGAAGTGCTCTTTAGATAGGTGAGTTAAGATGGGCATTCAAATTTTATTAGAGTTTGAAGGAAACGGCAGGAATGTCATTTACTGCATTTACTGTATATTTATACACGTGGTCATTCTCTAATGGCCTTCCACGCGTTTCCTTAAAGCTCGTCTTCAAAGTCAAACTTTCCTCGTTTTTACAAACGCCACGACCCACAAGCCAATCGCTATGACGATGGCCTTGCCTAGGGACAGCTAACTTAGTTCTTGATTTTTGTTTTCCTTTTTTTTTTTATTTAGCTACTGTTTCTCCTCATTTCACTACTGTGACCAAAAAAAGGAAAAGGAAAAAAAAAAAAGTGTTAGTTTATTTTCTAGCTCGAACTTGTTCAATGATTGGAACTAAGGTTCATAATTGGGCCACCGTGTCCGTCAAACATATCACGAATTTTAACATTAGAATAAACTAAATTTACAAGAAAAATTAGAGTAACAAAATTTTATCCAAACAAGGGCAAGATAAAAATAAAATGTTTAGATTTTTTTTTTTAAAAAAGTCAATTCAATTGGTTAGGATGGAAAGTTTTAGTTATAATTTATAAATAAGTTATAAAATTTGAATCTCAGATCTCATGTTAAATTTTAAACTTGATGGTCACTAGATTATTGCTGCATGAGGTTGTTGTTATTCTTGCATGGGCTGTCTAGATTGTTGTTTTTGCCAACATTCATTCACTTATGAAGTGAAGAAACATATCTACTTAGCTACAAAGTATCTGGTCATCGTTCCTTGAGAATTGAGATGGAATTTTATCCAAGTCTGAATGTATAGGCAGTAACCAACAAAAGAATATAAAAACATTAATCGGCATTATGCAACACAATTTTACTTAGCAGTAAAATTTAGTGTTCTAGCTGGCTAAATTTGTATTTTCAATGTCTTGCTAACTTCATTTTCTTCTGGGTATGAATGTACTCACAATCATGTAAATGCCATATCTTTCTACATTGAAGGGCCACGATTGTGTGAGACTGGGAAATAAATGGAGAATTTTGGAAATAAGTTTGTCCAACAAATAGGAAACCCCCCAAGAGCAGTATGCTTAATAGAAGGTAACTAAACCAATCTAGCGCATGTTTCCTACTTCCACTGTATGCAGATGACTAACTTGGCGTTCATGCCATCGAAAGCGAATTAATTTATTAACAAATCCTTTTGTTATTCTCCACATACAAACACAACCATAACTTGTGTGCCAAAACATATCCATTGAATAATATTCACTTAAGACCATTAACTACGCAATAATTTTGATCGTACCCTAGCTGATAGCATGTCTGAGTCATTTGTTAGAAGCGTTGTTGGAAGAAATTGTGGGTGGTGGGCATTAAATGCTAATGGAGCATCTGGTGGAACTCTTCCCCTTTGTTAGTGGGACATATTTCATCTTGCTGATAGCTTTATTGGCGTTTTCGTTGTCTTCTGTGTTCTTAGATGTATAGATGACAATTTTACTATGCTATTCTCTACGGTTTGTGGGCCTCGGTCTTTTGATGATTATATCTGCATTTTGTATCAGCTTGGATCCATAAAACAAAAATGGAGATTACCTTGGTGTATTGAGGGAGATTTTAACTATACAGTCAACATCGAGGAAAGGACAGGAACTGGTAGATGGTGGCACAGCTGTTCGTTAATTGCTGACTTCACCAACCATACATGCTTAATTGACATAGCCTTGCAAGGAATTAAATTTACATGGTAATTGTTGTATTCTTATTTGGACTATCTTAAAGAGCATTTCACATTTACTCTTACAGTTTAGCACAAATCATGATTATTCAAAAATTGCATTTACAAGCAGGTTTATGCATTTGGATGAAAAAAAAAAAAAAAAGGTAAAAAATAATAAAATAAAATAATCAATGAAAAAAATAATTATATTATTATAAATTAATTTATAAAATTTAATTATAATATATATTCACCTTAAAAGAAAGAGTTATTAATCTTTTAGATTTTTAAATTAAATTTAAAGTTAAAATTTATTTATAAATATAAATTACATTATTGAACCATAAATGGGATACTCTATATCTCAAAAACTCTTGACCAATCATCCAAATGTAATAATATCTCAACTTTCCTTATAAGTCAAATACAAATCTTACAGGTTAAAACCTCATATAAGATTACATATGAGAGTCAATCTCAATCATCCAATTAATATAATTTTAATTGCTTATCCAAAAAACAAAAAAAGTCAATTCACACCATCCAACAAAATTAATTAGAGATTAATGGCCAATATTGAACCAATGTACTTATAAAAATTAGCCTCATTAATAAGGTAAAGAGGGAGCCAAAAAAATCCAACGAGGAGCTTAAAAAAAAAAAAAAAAGGTGCAAAGGCAACAAATTAAGAAAGCCAAAAACATATGAGAGCAAGTAAGCAAAGAGTTTTAATGGGAATTTAAGGAGGCAATTAGTTTAACACTAAGAACTTAACAAGTCAGTATATCCAAAACTCCTCAAAGTCACATAAAAGTAACAACAAATTGTTATCACAAAAACTACCTAAAACTATGTTTGAGATGCCACCCAAAATGAGAGATTACAATCTTTAGTCAAAGGAACTAAGGAGGATCTCACACTTACTCTTGCAATTCAGTGCACACACTAATTATTCACAAATTGCATTTAAATCATAGATTATGTATTTGGATGTAAAGAAAGAAAAAAAAAAAAGAGCAAAAGGCAGCTAAATAAAATGATCAATGAAAAAAAAAAGAAAAAAAATTATATTATTATAAATTAGTTTATACAATCCAATTACAACATACACCCACCTTGAAAGAAAAAGTTAACAACTATTTAGATTCTCAGACAAAACCCAAAGCTAAAAATTGCTTGTGATTATAATTCACATCACCAAACCACATAGAAGGGATCTCTCCTTCTTAAAGACCCTAGGCCAAGCATTTAAGTGTAATGATATCGATCCATTAGTCTTCTCTGAAAGGCCCAACAACTTAATCCAAGTGCAAATCCTATAGGTCAAAAAGTCCATACAACATTAAACATAAAAGTCAATCTCAATTTTTTGATTGAAGCAATCTTAGCCATTTATCAAAATGCAAGCAATCTACATTATCCAGCAAAAGTAATCATAGATCAATAGCCAATATTGAGTCAATTTGCTTATAAAAGATAGTCTTATTAATGAGGTGAAAGTGGGGCAAAAAAAAATCCAATAGAGAGCCAAGGAAAATAAAGTTCCAAGGTAACAAATTAAGAGAGCCAAAAACATATAAGAGAAAGTGAGTAGAAAGCATTAATAAGAGTTTTATGAGCCAATTATTTTGGTACCAAGAAACTCAACGAGTTAGTATATCTCAAGGCCCCTAAAGCCACTAGAAAGGAGCAAAAATGACAATAAAGTGTCATCACAAAAAGAGAAATTACACTCTTTAGTCAACCACAATAAAAACCAAGATACTAGTAATAGGATTATATAACATTTTTTTTCCCTTATATTCTTTCCATTTTATGACATATTTGAGGACATTTATATCATAAATGAGCCAAAATATTTCCATAATCATGATCAAGGTAAATATTAATAGTTAAGTATAAAATCAAAGATATTATTCCATTGTTAGAGAACTTAAATGTACAAAGGAATTAATTTGGCCCATCAAAATCAAATAAACTCATTCAATAGAGACATTGTGTTATAGCACACACCAACACTTCCAATTTTTCACAAAATCATCAAAGAAACACTTATTTGGTCAACATTATTGCTTCTACTCACCTTGATTCACCATTTACCATTAAGAAAGGTAAGAATCAATGAGTTTTTTAATTCATCATCATTTTTTTTATTCAAGTGTATATATATATTGTAAAAAAACAAAAAAAAAAGGTAAAAATAAACACAAAAATAATGAAGGGAGATAAGAAAGCACACAAAAAGGTTCGCACTACCCTACCTAGGGAGATCACCACAGTGTCATTAGAGGTCATTGGAAAGTTGTTGCTAGTCATCAAAAATTGATCAAAAAATGAAAGGAAAGTTACCAACTGAACTAACGTAGCTTGGTCTATGCAATACCAAAGATGAAATAACAAATGGAGGTCTAGAAATGTGAAAATTAGCAAGCCAAGCATGACTACTATTAAGACTTATGCGCCAAAAAGCTTGATGAAAAATAATGACTAACACTCCTAAGTTTGTTATGGATGCCACACACACATTTTCTATTTGCTATCCCACCCTAAAACCACCACTAGTTAATGCAACAAGTGAAGGTCAATTCAATGGCATCCTTCATGTGCCAATTGAACCTCTTAGTGGCTATAATTGGGGCTTTAAAGCCCACTGCCCCTTTAACTTTTTCCACCGCATAATTGATTTTGGAAATTGATACTGCACAAAACTAGCACCAATCAACTCTCCCAATTATCCATTATTATGTCTCACACATCGATTGAATGCCATTGACAACTTAATATCAATAATAGTAAACATCTCATATACCACAAATCACCTAGAAAAACTTATTCAGGGGCTCAAATCACATCACATAGACCCATAAGAAAAAAACAAATTTGGAGGCATGATTGTGATAGATTCTAGTTTAAAAAATGTAAAAATAAAGTTATGTGAGAAGGAAAAAGGTGAACAGTAAGGAGCACTTAATATAGACCAAAGAAATGGGGAAAAAGTGGGGGCATCTAAAGGTTGAGGAAAATAAAAGAAGAAAAAAAAAAGAAAAAACAAGGAGAAAAAGACATAATAAGGAAAAAGATGAAATAGAAAAAATGACCCAAAAAAAAGGACACAGTTTTTGTGATAGCTCCATTCCAAAGCTCCAGGTAGGCATTGTGTTACTAGAATGTATACCTAATAAATTCAATTATATAAGAGAGGAGTGAGGCTACTTTTATAAGGTCTTAGGTAAGACCTTTAGAACTCTCATGAAAATAAACTAAGCACACATAGCCTTATAATGCCTAATCATATTAAATAGCATTATTTTAAAAAATATAAAATAAAGGTAAGATTGCTAATATTTATTAAGAAATTATGGTTCATAAAAATTTTTTACTTCACCATGATTCTAAATATCAATGTTTGTACATCCTAATCTTTGGTTCAAAACCCAAAAGGCACTAATGATGTGTTATATACTTACTAAAACCCAACAATGTTTAGTATTTTAAAATATGATTGGGAATGTTGGAAATAATAATAATATTTTAAAAGAATTTTATCCCATATTCGAAATAAAAACCTTATTTTACATGTTGATATCTCATATTGAAAATAAAAGCCTTATTTCATATATTGATATCTCATTTTAACAAGGAAAACCTTGTTACACATGTTTATAAAATAATACTTGCTTACCAAAAGGAGGTTTTGCACATATGTGAATGACCTACATGTTTATAAAGCATTAGCAAGTCCACCATTAGTTCAAAATTTTTTGAGACCCTTTAGATTATGTTAATCAAATCAACTTTTTTTTTTTTTTGACTAGCCATTTTTTATTATTAGAAAATTAGTTATTATTGAAATAAAACTACTAGTTATAACTAGTAATCATTATCCTCATCATTAATATTTATTTTTATGAGATATTAAACCACAAGTAATATAAATAGAGTTTTTCCTTTTCTTTCCAAAACTAAAAAAAAAAATCAATTCTTTTCTTTGCACTTTAATTATTAAAAATTATTGGATTTAACAAGCTTATACTATTTTTGTTACCTCACTTGTGGGATGCACACCAATGAAAAGATTTGTTATATGTTAGGAGGATAATAACTGTAACATACTGCATTAAAACAACTTGTTTACAAGGGCAAAATTATCCTTAAAAATAATACATTTTTACGTTTTAAATTAATATTTTTTTTGTATACTAAACTCTTTATATCCATTTATAATATATTTTTATATTTTTACTAACATGCACTTTGATTAATTTAAGTAAGATAGCAAGCTTTGACCAAACCACAAGCCTATATGTCACGATTGATTTTTGATCACTTTAGTTAGCCAAAGTTAGCCAATAAAAGACCATATTTGTGCCCCTGGCTATAATTTGCATTGACAAGAGAGAAAGGTCATAATATACGAGAATGTTGTCATTTTTGTGTGTTTAAACTTAATCTTATTATGGAACTTGAATGATTGTGCCAAAAACCCCCCTTAAAACCATTAGATCATTATGTTATAATGTAATTAATTTAGTTCACTATATATATATATATATATATATTATAATTGATGGTTACATACATCATTTTCCTTGAATAAAATTTTTGACATATGAAATATTAATTATCTACTCTTAAATACAATTGTTTGATATAGATATACAAAAATGTGAAATTGGAATTTAACAAGAGGAGGTCATTTGACAAAAAGTCCTCCTAGAGGACTCACTTCATCCAAAAGAGGACTATAAGACTTGTACCCAAAAATGATAGATTGGAATATTTAATTGGTTTTCACACACATTTTTGTTGTTATCTTGCACAACTCAGGGGAGCATGGGTATTTCACTTTTGCAACTAAATGTTAAGTTCCTCGTGGTGTGATTAAACCTATATAAAAGGGGCATTAAGACTTAACACATTTCTTTTTTTTCATAATACAATCTTTAAAAAGTTTAATACAAATATTAAATAATGGAAT
Organism: Rhizophora apiculata; assembly: GCA_037832385.1. NCBI lineage: Eukaryota > Viridiplantae > Streptophyta > Magnoliopsida > Malpighiales > Rhizophoraceae > Rhizophora > Rhizophora apiculata. Next base: position 7,480,433 of record CM075439.1, on the reverse strand, counting down.
ACAAATAAAGGTTTTATGACATGCAACAAGTGAGACTATAGTTAAAAGTTTTATCAAATAGCAATTGTGTTATAGCAAACAATCATGTAGATGAATAATACAATTTATTCATTATGACACACTACTTTTTTGTCATGACATAGTTAAATTGAAAAGTAGATTTCTTCATTTAAATTATTTAATCTCTAAGTACCTCTTAAAAGATTTAATTTGTACTAAAAATACAATGAGCATTTGACCCCTATAATTACTTTCTTATCGAATTTGGTTAGTTAATCACATCAGAAGTTTGATATTTCTATAAAACTCATGAGAGCATGATAGAAGAACTCTTGAAGCCATGTGGTAACTTCTTCCTAATTCCAATAAGACCACAATTTTTATGTTATTAGATTATAATTTTTTTTAGAAGGCTTGGAGAATAAAAAGAGTGGAATACATGTTAGACAGGTTAAAATACATATTTTGCACATTTAAGAAACACATTTATTACTGAACCTAAATTGTATGTATCACGTATGACTTATGTAAGTTGTGGAATTAGGATGGATGCATTGGATACACAACCTTGAAAAAATTTCATCATTATTCTTAATGGTTGCACACATCACAATTATGAAATACAATTAGGTAGATAGAGAATACTCGTTATCTAATGTGGCATTCAAAATATTTATAAAAGTACATGTAAAAGGGCTAGTCGATTGCTAAAGTGTCACTCAATCTATTTTCTTGGGCACAACAACAATAGATAGAGGCACCCCAAAACCACGAGAGCCTTCGCTTCATTGGGATGAACTAGTCGAGATATGTGGTGTCAAGTAAATTTCACTTTTAGGTGAATTAAAAAGTAGAATTCTTCATTATTATTAGAGATGATTGATTTTTCTTAATCTTAGATTTTACAAATAAATAGAAAAGTTTCACCATTTACATGTTCTTCAAATGAATCTTTAAGTGTATCACTTTTTATGCTCTTCCCATTGATTTTCACCATTTACTTGCTCTTTTAATGTCTCAAATGTCTAAATAACCAATCTCATTGTCTAATACCCTTTGACACAATGGTGATGGAATAAGGATGAAAGCATTGGATTTACTTGCCAAGAAAACCTTACCATCATAGTCAAATCCTTCTACAAGAATACAAAGTTATACATAAAGAATACTAGTTTTTCACTATAGAATACATGGTTTTTAAAATGACATGCATTTGATGAAAAGTGGAATTTATCCTTAATTTAATTTGATCCCAAGTTCCTTACCTTGATCCACAAAACAAGAGTAAGCCATTAGCCTACGGCACCACAACATAAACCATTTTTTCCAACATGTTGGGACTTGAAAAATAAATTCAAGAAAGAAAAGAAAAACCATATAGAGCACCATTTTCCATCCAAATTTATCATTATTATTGGTATACATGTTATTAAGAGAAGGCAGAAATATATTTAGAAAGATAGAAGAAGATGAAGAAGAGGAAGGAGATGAAGATTATGGCGATAAAGGAATCGCACAAGGCTATTTTTGTTGTAATTTTTCAAAATTACATTTCACTTTTCATCAAATTCCCTTATGAAGAGTCTTAGTACAAAGTTTAAGTATAGCATGGTGATCAAACAACATTTTATCCATATTTGCTATGCTTGCTAATGAAACTAACACAATTAGTGCTACAAAGTTGTCACCTAACCCCACTAACTAAAAGTTTTTACTGATTTGATAGCCACTAACTCCATTAACTCTAACTTAACACATTATAAAACAATTAGATATTATTTACATTAACAAGACATGCTTAAAGACTAATTACAACATAACTAAAAAGGACATCACATAAACAAAAGAGGCTTTAAAGAGATGGACTTATAGTTAGATTCAAGAAAATAGTTGAACTTTTATTATACTTACAAAGCAAACTTTGTAAAAGTATACAAGAGACATTCTCACCTGTACCTTTCCTCACCACACACACTTGAACTTTTATTTAAGTAATCATCTACTTATTTTGTTTTTGGTTTTTATTACATGAAATGAAGAGGAAATGAAGGTATTTATAATCTCTCACCTCCTCAACCAATGGCTAAGATCATTTCAATCAAATGGCTTATAATCTTCTTCTAGAATAATTTAGAATACTCTATCATGACTTAGAGTCATCTCCTACATTTTAGTACCTATAAGAACATTCTAAAAAATTTTATACCTTTCCAAAATATCGAGAAACTTCCAAAGCCTTCTCAAACTATCCAAACTCTTTTAAAATCTCTAGATCATTCTAGAAACTTCAAGAATATTCCTAAATCTTTATAAGTATTCTAAACTCTTTAAAAATATTCTAAAGTATTCTAAATTTGTATTGATCTTCAATTCTCCCCCTTAGTACAAGTTTCTTTTCTTGTAGTCACTCTGAGTTGCAAGTAAAAAATCATTAAATTTGCTTCCATTGAGTCCTTTAACAAAAATATCAACCACTTAATTATTTGTATTGATCTTTTTCATTTCAATTTTGTTCTGTAAGACTTTTTCTTTCACAAAGTGATCATGGATCTTCACATGCTTTGTCCTTCCATAATACATAGGATTCTCAACCAATTGTATAGCTCATTGATTGTCACAATGTAAAGGTATTACATAATTAGCTTATTGATGAAGATCCTTTAGGAAAAGTACTAAACAAGTACTTTCTTATGTTGATGTCATTGTTACTCTATACTGTACTTTGGTAATTGATAATAATATGGTTGGTTGTCTCTTAATACACTAAGATACTGGCCCTAAGCCTAATTTGAACACATACCCAATAGTTGACCATCGAGTATCATAATCACCTCTATAGTCTTAATATTCGCTTTTTAACTTCTAAATAAGGTTTCCTTTGTTTTTACATGTATAGGCTTGCAACTTCAACTGTAAAATTAATATCTAATCATGCCAAAGTTGAATAGATCAAGCTCTTAACCAATTGTCCATACATGGTTAGATCTTGTAACTCCTTTCCTTCTAAGGCTCATAGTTTGACATTAATTTTAGTTGGAGTTGAGATTAGCTTGCACTCAAGCATCCCAAGCTTCTTAAGCAAATCACTTTCATATTTTTGATAGTATAAGAACAATCCATCTCTTGTTCAATCCACTTCTAATCCAATAAAATGCTTTAACTCTATAAGTTCTTTCATGCGGAAATGAACTAAGAGATTTTTCTTAATTAGACTACCTTCAACTTTGTCATTTTTAATGATGACTAAATTGTCAACATACACTAGTATAATGGTCAATTCATTAGATTGAACTTTAACAAATAGGCTTGAGTTTGTATGTGACACTAAATATACACTTTGTTTTAAGACTTTAACAATCTTACCATATTATGCTATTAGTGTTTGTTTTAGTCCATAAAATGCTTTCCTTAGCTTACACATGTATTTTAGATCAATATTATCTTCAAATCCTTATGGTTGTTATATATAAATTTCCCATTCTAACTCTTTATGGAGGAAAGCATTCTTCATATCCATCTACCATAACTTCTAAGACTTGATCGTTGCAAGGGCCAATAATACTCATATGATTGTGATTTTTTCAACCTTTTATCATACTCCATGCCATATTCTTGTAAGAGTTCATAAGCAATTGGGCAAGCCTTATACCTTTCTATTAATCCATTAAGTCTTCTTTTTATTTTGTACACCCATTTGCAAGATATGAGCTTTACTTCTTTTAGCTTATGCACCAATTTCTAGGTTTGATTCCCCTCTAATGCTTGAATTTCTTCATTCATTGCCTTTTGTCATTGGTTACTCATAATAGTTTCATCAAAAGACCATGCCTCTTTCATAGTGTCTTCTACAGCTAAAGTTACATTTATATATTTTGGATTCAGTCTTTATTTTTGTCTTGATCTCCTTACCCTTAAAACCTCTTGTCTAACTTCCTTTTGCACAAGTTCTTCTTCATCTAATTAAAGATTTATCATATGCAACAATTTACCATGGGTTCTGTATCGACTCCCTTTTATTCATCCTCATAAGGCTTAGTTGTGATGGAGTTCCTTGGTCATCACCATTCTCTCATAATTTCTCTTCTATTTCTTTTAAATTAGATACAAATACTTGCTAAGGTAACCGCCATGATGATGTTTCATTGAACACAACATTGTGTAAAATGTATATTCAATTTGTTATGAGATTACAACATCTCCAACATTTCCTTTCACTATTACATCCCATAAAGATGTACCACACAATTTTCCTATCAAACTTGCTATGGAGGTGACTAAGCATGAATATATAACAAACACTACCTAATAGTTAGAAGTGACTTACTATGGGCTTCTTAAAGGGAAAGACAAATCCCAACTTTGCTTGAGGAAGTTTATTGATCACATGAGTTATAGTTCTCATAAATTTGGCCCAAAATCTTCCTGGCATGTTCTTAGCATGCACCATTCTCCTACACACCTCTACAAGATGTTGTTCTTTATTTTGGTGACACCATTTTACTATGGCATGTTGATATGTTAATGATCTTCATATTTTGTACTCATTTAGGTATTTTGTGAATTTCTTTGAGGTGTACTCTCATCTATTGTCTACACGTAGGCAGTAGAGCTTTCTTCTCACTTCCTTTTCAACTTTTTCTTTAAATTTTTTGAATTTGCTTAGTATTTTTTATTTTTTTATTTCATAAAGAACACCCAAACATACCTTAAGTAGTCATCTATAAATGTCACCACATACTAATAACCACTTATAGATGGATGTTTTATTTGGCTAAATACATATGAGTGAATAAACTCTAAAGGTCATGTAGCTTTGAATTTTGAATCCTCATATGGTAATTAATGTGTTTTTCCATATTGGCATCTTACATAAACTATACCATTTCTAATCTCAAGTTGGGGAGCATTTCTAATCTCAAGTTGGGGAGGCTTTTAAGCATTGATTTCTTTATTATTACCTTTACTTTATAATCACTTATATGTACCAAGTGTGCATATTAGAGATATACTATTCATTTTTCTTTGTCTTTTCAATGTATGCTGATTTAGTAAATATCACATAGATAAAATCTTGTTTCTTCCCCTCTATGAATAGTATGCCAATTACTTTTGATTCTTTATAAACCTTGATGTCATTTTGACCAAACACCATATAATTACCTAAATTAGTAAGCTAGGCTATTGACAAAGGATTTTTCCTTATGCTCAGGATGTGATAAATGTCCTTTAACTAGATTTTATTGAATCCACGACATAGTGTAACCCTTTCCTTACCAACATAAGTGATTGATAGCCTAAAATTATTTGTAATTACCATAACACCTCATTCCTTATATTTTGATAACTCTTATAATCTTTCTTTATCACCAATCATGTAGTTAAAGCATCCTAAGTAAAAATCTAACACTTTTTATAATCCACTTTGTTAGAGTTTGGTGTTGTAACTACGTGTCCTTCAATTTCCTCCTCTTTTATGGCATTTAAAGTGATCTCTTCTTCTTAGTGGTGAACATTATTAGAGACATCTCTTGTGGGTTCCATCATGGCAAATGATGTTTCTAAATCCACTTGTCTTTGCTATAGGGTGCTTGATGATTGTCATTAAAGGTCACAACATTCCCTTGCACTATTTTCTTTTTGGACTAGCATTCACAAGCATAATGTCCTCTCTTGCCACAATTGTAGCACTTATTATTGCACTTCTTATGATCTTTATTTCACAACACATCTTGATTTTGACAAGATCTAACTCCCTTTAGTCAGGAACTCCTTCTTTATGGTCTTTTTAATTTTTCCTTTTCACTATTTTTTGTTCTTGTAGAAATACTAGTTATAAAACATCCTTTTCTTTGGCCAATGAAGAGAACCTCCTCTTCAACTTTAATTGAAACTTTTCCCATTTGCTTTGCTTGAGTTTCTTGAATAACAAGTAAATTTTCTAATTCTTTTATTAAAGTTTAGGTAGGCCAACCTTAAACTATAATAATAAAACTTTTGTATTTTGGGCATAAGTCATGAATTATTATTCTTCTCATTCTAGTCTCACTTATTTTGGACTAGGAATCCAATTCTAAAATTTCCCAAAAAATTGATTTAATTTTTGTAAAAAATATGCTAATTGTCATATCATGTTGTATGGTAGACATTAACTCATTCTCTAATAGCTAAAGTCATATATCATTATTTTTTTTTAGCAAATTGTGGAGCTAAAATATCTCAAGCAACATTAGGCATTGTCACACACTTCACATGCTCCAATATGTCTTCATCTATTGTTGTCTTTATTCCAAACATTACTTTTCTAGTTTTTACATTCCATTTCCTTAATGTTGTGGCATCCTCTAGTGGTGTGGTGTCGCTACCATTGACAATCTCCCAAAGATGTTATCCTCGGAGGTGTGATCCCATGCATGTTTTCCATATGCCATAATTTTGGCTATTAAGCTTCATGATCATCTCCATGCTGAAGACATTCATTGTACCACTTGGCCCCAAACCAAAACATTGCACAATCCTAGATTGCATACAAGTAGATTCTCCTCACGAACTTTTGATAAACCCGATCATGTATCGGTGGTGTAAGAATTACAGCCCTTGATTGCAAGCTTTGATACCAAATTGTTGAGAAAAAAAATGGGCAGACTTGTAGTTGGATTCAAGAAAATAGTCAAACCTTCATTATACTTACACAACAATATTTGTACAAGTATACAAAAGACACTCTCACTCTTAGCTTTCCTTACCAAATATAATCTTTCTCACCACACACACACACTCTTACTCTTATTCAAACACTCATATACTTGTTTTGCTTTTGGTTTTCATTACATCAAATGAAGAGGTGATGGAAGTATCTATGGCCTCTCACCTCCTCATTCAATAGCTAGGATCATTTCAATCCAATGGCTTATAATCTTCTTCTAGAATAATTTAGAATACTCCATTAAAACTTAGAGTCATCTCTTACATTTTATTTCCTACAAGAATATTTTTGAAAAGTCTATATCTTTTCAAAGTATCTAGAAACTTTTAGAGTTTTTTTTTGGACCATCCAAACTCTTTAAAAACTCTAAAACATTTCATAAACTTTAAGAATATTCTTTAAAATTTTTGGAGTATTCTAAACTCTTTGAACATATTCTAGAGTATTTTAAACTTACATTGATCTTCAATTCTCATACTGCAGCTTAGCTTCTACTTCTTTTCCTTCAATGTTGATAGCTTGAACAATGAAGAAGCTCCCCCGTGAACTGGAATATTCAGTAAATACTTGCATTTCAATTAGGAGGTTCAAAGGCGAGTTCATCTTCAATTTACCAGGGTTCGGGCCCGACATCCTTTGCGTACGCATCTCATATCTCGATTACATTAACCTGAAACAGAGCAGAAGGAAAGTAAAATACTAATTATAATAATAATAATAACAGGTATGTTTTGGAAGCAAAGAAGAGTTCTAATCCACCTGAATAAATGGAACGATATCAACAAACCTGCAACATTTTTCTTTTCTAATTATATTCCAACATTTATATAGATGTGCATATGGTTGACCCCAAGATAACTTGATATAATTCCGATAATCAAGGCACTGTTCAGCAGCATTCTCAATCTTAGTATTGTGCAGATCTCCGCAAAGAGAACTAAACTGTCAAACATTGGCAATTCAATGAAACAAGTTTCTATTTATTTCCAAAGAGTTTGTTTTTATAATAATAATAATAATAATTGAGTTGCTGTCCAACAAGAAGTTAATTCATTGCCAATTCACTTTAGCAGTATAAGCGAGATGAGTTCTTAAAAAGGAACATTTAATTCTAACCCAATAAATACCAAGCTTAGGAAGCGTACAATAATATATAGTACGGCCACTTTACGTGAATTAATGAACGTACTCAAGCAAAGTAAACAAAAAGAAAGCAACTCCTAAATCAATTTAAATACCTGAAGAGATCCCAAACGTATCAGGGTCAGGAAGAGGGAATTCATTCTTGGAGAGTAGATTCCGGTACACTGGACCAACCAACCAACTGTTGTCCATCCCGTCCCTCCATGACAGCCCCTACTTGTTCAATAAAGGCTTTAATTTACGACTCAGATATTAATATTTCAAGAAGGTATGAATTGCCTGCTTACTATATGTTCCAGATTATATTAATCTTTAAATTGCCTGAGTTACTTAAGAAGACTACAGCTGCAAATGATAGGTTGATTAAGCTCCATCCATCGTATCATTCTATTCGTTTAGTCATGACATTCCAGTAGTATTTAAAAGTAACGAAAAAGCCATGGATTTCGACTTTTTTTTTTTTTTTTTTTTTTTTTGAGTTGAGTGGCTCCCAAATGGTAGGTTGATTAAATTGAGTTTGCGACCATTAGAATAAGTCACATTCCCAAGCCGCTGGCATTAGACCTTTATTACATTCTCAACTTAAATCTGAGATTTGACTTCAAGCCTTGGTTGAATGTTCCAAGGTGCGAAATTTTCGTGCCAGTTGCTATTTGTTGCATGCTGGCTCAAGGAATTTACTAAAAGCAAAGTGTTTTGGCTCAGAACATCGTTGAAGTACGAACAGGGGTATTTGAGTAAGAAATATCTTCTCAATAGCATGAGAGCAGAGAAACTAATGTGTTGTCTTGTACAGCAATAAATGAATAACGACTAAGGTAGTCGATCTTGATCAACTATTGGTTAAGAAAATTTGATAGAAGTATTGGTGTTGTTACCTTGCTAAAGTTTTATTTTGTTCATGTTTTTCCACCAAACTTAATTTTTTGTTGAGTTAGTCTAGTTGTTAGAGAAATCTTTATTAATTAACTCATTTTATGATTTTATGTTTTTGAGATCAAAATATTTTGGATTTTATATTCAAATATTTTTTTCAATTAAGTAAATTTCATATTTATGTAAAAATTGTTAATTCTTTAATTGAAAAATTTGTATCTAAATTTGAATTTAAGCTTGTAAAACACCTTTATATTATAAGGTTTTCATAGTTAATAAAAGTTGAAGTCATTTTTGTATTTCTTCTCTTTGTTGCAACTTTCCCACAAGCTCTTCAACACCTTTTGCTGCATTTTCTTCCTTGTAATTTTTTATTGCTTTCTATCAAAGACATCCTCTGCTACAACTTTGCAACATCAATGTCACATTTTCAACTCCAATGCTTTGCTTTCATCTTCTTGTGGTATCAAAGCAGCAAGATCCTTTTAGTGACCTGTTGAGTGAGAAGAAGAGAGAGTCAACACTTGAAAGAGAGTGGAGAAAACAGAGAGTTACTTCACACAAATCAAAAACAAACTACATGGCTTTTAAGTCATTTTCTAGCAACTAAAATCAGTCTTCTCTCTCATATTATTGTCATTTTCTTACTTTGCTGCCAAAAAAACAAATAAGGGGTCTGAGTTTTCCATGTTTTGAACCAACAAGTGTTTCCTGCAGTTTCCAGGTTCTATTTTTCCAGTGTAATTGCAGTTTGTAGAGGCATTAGACTTTATCAACAATCTAAGAAAGACTTTTTCTTTCTAATAATGATGCAACCTTTTTAAAACAGTCGAAAATCCTTCATTGTGAGTTAAGTAGAGAAAAAATAATGAATTTAGCTTTAAATACTCTTTATGACTTGAAGAGAAAAAAAAATAGAAAAACCAAACACTTGTTAAAAATTGATTTTAAAACCTATAAACTTAAGTTCTTAAGGAGTCAAAAACATTTGAAATCTAGTTTCAAAAACCAATGACCTTGAGGACTCTAGATGAGTCAAACAAATTTGAAAACTAATTTCATATACTAGAAAAAGAAAATGAAATTTCATATTAGATTTTATTTTTTATTTTTATTTTTTGCAAAATTCGATTTTTTATGCTTAAGACATGCAAAACTTTGACACCAAAAAGGAATGATGGATAACCATGGTGCTATAATTTTGTAGCCCAACTAAAGTTCCAACTTTATATTTAAGATTTTTCATCTAAAGTTTGAGTTCTTGTTATTGCAATTAGCAAAACTCGTGAAAATCAACTCAAGCTTATGGTTCGAGCATCAAGGAAGAGCTTAAATGCAACATCATCAAGGAGTGATGGAAGCATTGGTGTTGTTGCCTTGCTCAAGTTTTGTTATGTTCATGCCTTCCCAACAAACTCAATTTTCTGTTGTGTTAGTTAAGGAGTTGCTGGAGGAGTCTTTGCTGTCATGTAATTGACTCATTTTGTACTTTTATGTTTAAGCTTAAAACATCTTAAATTTGTATTTAGATTTTTGTTCAATCAAGTAGATTTTGTATTTGTGTATTCGAAATTTGTATTTGAATTTATAAAACACTTTTATATAATGAGATTCTCATTGTTAATGAAAGTAGAAGAAGTGATCTTTGTACTTGCCTCTTCTCCTTACCGCAACTTTCTTGCAAGCTTTTCAATACCTTTGGCTACATTTTTTTGCTCTGCAATGTTTTTGCTGTTTGTCAAAAACATCCTCTCTGCTGCAACTTTGCAGCATCAATGCCACATTTTCAGCTTAAATGCTTTGCATTTCATCCCCATATAAACCAACAAAATTTTTCTATAGGTTGAAGCAGGGTTTATCACCTGAGATTTACGACACCACCTCTAAAACTATGCTTGTAGTAAATGGTAAGTGTCCATTATGAACTTATGATCGAAGAGCTTTAATAAGGTTCAGTGAACCCTCCCACAACTTCAATCCACTTAAAACTGCGAAAACAAACATGTACACGAAGATGTCTCCACAACGGCAGTCCATACTAACGTTGAAAAAACAGAAAAAAAACAAAAATAGCAATCAATAAAAGGACTGCATAAAAGCCAATAAAACGAGTTCATATGCATCTTCATGTACACCCAACACTAAATAGGAGTTAGGCAGCCCAAAACCTCTTTGGTACTAAACCGCCCCAACACAACAACATTGGACGTTAACAGCCAACTGAGAACCAGTTATCATGTCTAGAGCTGCATAAAACTCTACTGACGAATAATAGTGAGTGTTTTAACTAAGCTGTGCTTGTTGAATTAACAATCAAGAAAATAAAAACCAAAATTGCCTTTGACACTCGAAAAAGGGAAAGAAAAACATGCCTGACAATCATCTTAAGGGTTCTCTGCTAAGGTTCGAGCTCCAAATAGCACCAAACACTCTAATGAATTTTCATCCTTTGGTTTGAACAATTTTTGGTGGGGAAAACCAATTACTGTTTTTTAGCAAGAGAGGTTGAATATATATGAATTCTCTGCTTGAGAGATCTCCACCGAGAAGTTACCAAGGGTATCATAGAGAGGCACACAAACCAAACTACACGCACCACAAGCCTTTACAGAGTTCAAAAGAATCATTTATCTCTTAAAATATAATAAGTAAACCAGAAAGAGGGAGATGGGGGTGGGAGGGAAGAAACTTGCTGGGAACATTAAAAGGAGAAACTACCAAAACCAAACCTCCATTGCAACAATCCATTGTGGGCAGTTTGATCCATAAATCCTAATCCGACAGCCCTGTCACCCAAAAAAGGGCCTAGAGAAAAGCTGTTTAAAGTTAAATCTCCAAGACATGCCACTTCAATGTAAGAACCTGACAAATACTCACCTGTTATACTTACAGGTTCATCACCAGATGTCCTTAATCCAGACCCAATCTGCCAAATTTCCTTGTAACCTTTCCAATTTAAACACCTGAAGAGATCCCAAACATATCAGGTTCAGTAGGAGGGAATTCATTCTTGGAGAGTAGATTCCGGTACGCTGGACCAACCAACCAACGGTTGTCCATCCCTTTCTTCCATGACAGCCCCTACTTGATCAATAAAGGCTTTAAATTACGACTCAGATATTAATATTTCAAGAAGGTATGAATTGTCTGCTTACTATTTATGTTCAAGATTATATTATTCTTTAAATTGTTCAAGATTATATCATTCTTTAAATTGCCTAAGCTACTTAAGAAAACTACAGCTGTTAGAGATATACAAATCGGGTGATTTTGAATTAAGTGGCATCAAATAGTAGGTTGATTAAATCCCATATAACATATCATTCTACTCGTTTACTCATGACATTCCAATAGTATTTAAAAATAACAAAAAGCCATGGATTTAAAAAAAAAAAAAAAAAGGTGGACAAAAAGTGCAGTAACACCTCGATCCCATCGCTCGTGTACACGTGGACGTCTTGATACGAGATTATACTTGAAGGTTTTTTTTTTTATTCTTCTTTCTTCTTTTGTTCTATTCCTTTTTTTTTTTTCCCCTCTTTAATGACCGGAGGGACGAAGATTATGAAATTGACGGGGAGAATACCCCGCCAATTAAGGAGACACCAAAATGACAAAAGGGCCAAAGAAAAAAAAAAAAAAGAGTAGTGGGTTTGGCAAAAATGTGGCTGCCGGACTTGTTGGTGAAGCTACCGAGATGATAGTGTGTTTTGAGTTGTTGATGAGCCATCCGAGGTTATAGTTTGATGACATTTTGATAGAACTGCCCATGGAATTGCTGCTCTGGTAGAGGTGTTAGGAATGATTTATAATGACATCTAGTTAGACATTTTGAACACGTAGGTTTTAAATCTTATTGAAATAATCTTTATTATCGTATTAAGACTCACTTTGTCAAAAATGCCTTTGCCCCTAAAAAAAAATTCATAAATATATTTCCTTCTGACAGCCGCTAGGTTGCTTGTTCATGACACCAACGCATATGAAATTTTGCCACTTTTGCTTCATACATCATAAATAAGTAAATAAATAAAGACTATTGTTAACATCATCATTTGATGAAATGTTATCACTTTGAAGACAAATAAAATTATTTGATTTAACCCAAGCATTTTCCCTTTTTTCATAGGACCCACTGCTGTCTTGATCTTGAAACTTTGTCTCAGTTTTGTGCCAAGCGGACAAAACGCAAAATCCCAAAAACATGGTATCAAAATTTTACTCTATAATATATATATATATATACTCGTTTCATATAATTTCTCAGCGTAAGCTTAACATTAACAAAATGAAATATTTTCCTCCTAAAAAAAAAAAGGAAAAAAAAAAAAAAAAGGGGGTAGAAATGGTCCAAGTTGACGCAAAGGGCGCCAATCACGGAATCCTCGCTTCTTTTGCCGCATCGTCCCCTTGGCCTTTTCTTGCAAATAAATAAAAAAACAAAGAAAAACATATTTCCTGTTTCATTAATTAAAAAAAAAAAAAAAACAAATTGCTACTGTGTGTAACGCACAAATTAATGTGTCTGTTGGTTTGATATTAACTATAGACTGTTGACTCTGCATTTAAACATGAACATATAAAGGGTCAAAAAAATAAAAAAAATAAAAAGATAGATAAAAGAAAACAAACATTTCAAAAAAAAAAGACTATGTACGTGCCCGCCCATCATCATTTAAAGAGAAATTAAGGTGCATCACCGCCGGAATTAAAAGTTTCTTGCTTGCCTCTTTGTGAGTTTTTATTCTTTATATATATATATATATATATCTCTTCCTTTTGTGCTTGATTGGATCCGAACAACTGGGTCAATTCACTTGTGGATCTGGAGAGAGAGAGAGGATCCACCAAAGGTGGAGTAACTAAGGGACTGTTTTCAGGGCAAATCTTTGATCTTGTCTCTTTCTCAAGCCTCTCTGTTGTGCAGGGTCAAAGTTTTCACATTTCTAAGATCTATTGAAGAGAGTTGGATCCAAATATTGACCATATGGGAGGTTTGATCAAATCCTGGAAATGAAACAAAGAATGGAATGATCCAACATACAAATCAAAGCCAAAGGTGAATGTGCTCCACACCCAGAACTCATTTTCCCAACTTTTTTGTTGTTAGAGAAAATTTTTTTACTTTTCTTTCTCTTTTTTCCCATAGAGAATATATAGATATATATATATGGAATATTATTTGTGTATAGGTTGAAATTTCCTCGTTAACATGAGCACCAAGCAACCAGCTGTGAAGCTAGATGACGAGCAGATCGCAGAGCTCCGTGAAATATTTCGTTCTTTTGATCGGAACAACGATGGAAGCCTAACACAGCTGGAGTTAGGCTCACTCTTGCGTTCATTAGGGCTGAAACCTAGCCCTGATCAGCTTGAAACCCTAATCCAAAAGGCGGATACAAACAGCAATGGTTTGGTGGAGTTCTCGGAGTTTATGGCTCTGGTGGCACCGGACCTGCTGCCGGAGAAGTCACCGTACAGCGACGAGCAGCTGAAGCAGCTTTTCAGGATGTTTGACAGAGATGGTAATGGATTTATTACGGCTGCTGAGTTGGCACATTCCATGGCAAAGCTAGGGCATGCACTTACCGCAGAGGAGCTGACGGGGATGATTAAAGAGGCAGACACCGATGGGGACGGCAGAATTAGTTTTGAGGAGTTTGCTCAGGCAATCACATCGGCCGCTTTTGATAATTCTTGGCGTTGAAGTAATAGGAATGTCTCTTGGCATGAAATTTCCCCTTCTTGTTGCAATTACAATCTTGGAGGTACTGTTGATTTATCTTAAGGGAAAATTTAAAAAATAAAAAATAATAAAAAAAAAAAAGGAATAATTTTTCTAGGGGAAAGCCATATTTTAGTTTGCTAAAGATCCTTATACTGTACACGCACGGGCATTTTAAATCCTGTTATGGTTGTTGTTAACGGGTCTCTTGTATGGCAAATGCCTTTTCTTTTTTCGGGGTGAAAGTGTTGCCTTCATATTTAAAAAAATATATATATATTTCCAGAAATTTGTCAATAGTCTGCAATTGAGGGTTGAACAGCGAACAATAGTCTTGAAAAATGAAACTTAACACCTTCTTAGTGACATTGGCTATTGAGAAGGTTAAGTTTCTGTAGATGGATGGCAGCCATTTCTACATCTTCAGTGTTGGGAAAATGTTTGTGACAAAAGTCCACCGACCATTGGTGCTGATTGGCCTTTTCCCTCTCTTGAAAGGAGAACACGGTTAGCTTACAGCTAGTTTTGGGTTGTCCAGTCTTTCCTGTATATAACATTAAAATATGATTGATACCTTCTGGCATCTTTGTTCAGCTCCAGGTTTTTGTTGTTTTGCGCCCTTTGTCCTTTTTTTTTTTGGTTATTTGGATGTGGTTATGTGGACCAATCAAACATACCAGGTGAGATGGAGAACAATCAACTTCACTCAACAAAATGGATCTTCACTGCCAAATCTGCCTACTGTTATTTTTGTTTTTTTTCTACTAAAGTGAGCGATCGCCGTCACCGACAACCAATTAATTAATCCTGCAGATGACATTGTGAGAAGAAAAACAAGACATGCAAGAATTTCCATACACGTAAGAGAGCCAAATCATGGCAAAGAAAGAGGATTTTGAAAGTTGCTTTGAACTGAGTACAAGTTTGCACTACTTGGATAAACTCATTTACTAATGCCTAGAGCCAAGTAGTACCACTAAAACAACACCCACTTGATTTCCACATTGTGGGATATGAATAAAAGCTAGATTTACATAATCTTACCACTGTTTTCACAAAGAGGTTGCTTTTGCAAATCAAAACAACATAGGAACATAATAACAACCAGCTGCAAGAGATTCATGTGACAGAACCAGAAGTTAACACACTTCTTGCAATGGAATGCCATCGACACTTTGGCTGTAACGCACGAGAAAGAGATAAAAAATGTACATGTGAACTCTTGTCTGAGGAGTTGCTCTCTATAGGTTCAAGGCTTAAACAAAGATGCACTGTTCCGAGTCAATAAACCAATTATAAGGGAAATGACCATGGAATAGACAAATTTTGTTGAGAAATGTAATTGAAACTTTATTGTTCAACATGACACTGTAATCGCCTTGGAATAGTATGGTTAGAATATGGACCAGAGTAACATTCCGACATATAGTTGATAACATGTAACAGAGGGCAGGAACTTTGATATCACAGTAGTGTCTAATATTAACATCTGCTCTGTTTTCATTAACATAAAATCCACATTAAGAAAGCGAGCAAGGTGAAAAAGAAATGTTTGAAATACTAAAATGTAAAATCAATAGTAATGAGCATTTTTGTAGCATTATGCCTTCTTCTTCTTCTTGGATTTAAGCATCACAAACCCAATAAACATGCATAAGAAGCAGAGAACTGCCACCCCAGCAAATACAGGTATCAATACAGCATACTCTTGTGGCAGGAAATACTGGTGGATAAAGTGATCACTGTCTACAAATGGCTGTAAACCAACAAGGCACAAGTTAATACTAGACCAGTTTATAAAATATGGAAATCCAAACCACTGCCTTAGTGAACTAACCAATATAATGACCCAGAAGGTATAGTAGGTGAAAATGGATAAACTGATTAATGATAAAAGAAATCCCACAGCCCTGTCTGCCAATTCCATGCCTGCTACCAAAGCTGCCACTTCCTGCAAAAGCAAAAACCTGCTGTAAAATTCCAAAAGAAAGAGGTTGCAATTGCACAGCACACAAAAAAATCAAAATGAAAATGGACATAAGGGAGAAAATAATAATAATAATAAAAACCTAGAAAAAGTGGAAACAATGGTCAAACTAAAACTTAGAGGTTCCAAAAGTCAGGAAAGGAAGAGGAATAGAACAACATATGGCAAAACAAATCTTGATCAATGTTGATTTACATTGATCAATGGTGTCATTATCATCCAACAAAAACAATCTGCAGTTGCAGGATGGACTCTAAGTTGTGAATCCTATTGTTAGATTTACATGAGGATAAAGATTGAATTATCTCTACACTCCATGAATTGTGAGACAATTTTAGCACCAGCATAGGCTTTTAGTTCCAGAACAGTGCATCTACATTTTTCCAAACTTCTTTCCAACATTGTTCATCCTTTAATGCATTAGCAATAAAATGCATGAGCATCCTTATCACTTGCATAAATAATCACCAATACAAGAATAAAAAATGAAAAAAATTTTGAACAAGAAAAACATGGGAAATATGGAAAGTAGGGCAAGAAGGAAACAATTATGCTATTAGCGTCCTTTGAATATAGACTGAACTTGCCTTACCAAGCCTATGGACATACTCAAGTGGCATCATTATAAGAAATAAGTAAAACAGGTCCATTCCTGGGCTTCTACAGGTGTTCAAGCATCAAGAAAGCTGTGTTTTTGTAAACAACCATAGGATGATGACTGCCACGTACCCTCTGATAGTTTGGACAATAATCTCTATATTTTATTTCAGATAACAAACCCCATTATTGCTTTATCCACAAATAAGGCAGTGCCACATTCTAGTTGAGCACAAAACTGTCAACCCTGAAAAATTTCATCCTAGGCCAATGACTAGAAGCCAAATACTGACTGAACTGTATCAAATTCAGTTTGTTTGAAACAAGCATAGAATCTTGGTGCATCACCTCATAATTGCCAAATGTACAAACCATTATTAATCTAGAGCCAAAATATTACTCAGCAGAACTAACTTTTGTTGCCTAACTTTACAACATTATGTGATGTAGGCTGCATTCACAGCTCTAATTGAACAGAGAATTTTGCCAATCATGGTACAGAAGGAAACTTGCAAAAGATTTTTTTTTTTCCTGGTTGAACATGTCTTCCAACACATCAAACAGCATAGTTATCAAAACAAAACCCCAACTATATAATTCTAACTGTGAAAGACACCGTGGAAGACTTGGAAGACACAATTATGTCCAATTTTCAAGCAAATCTACATTTTGCATGAACAAAAAATGCGAAATGCACCTATGCCTCAAGACACCAAAACTCATTTGATTATTGAAGAGGGCACTATCACCATGTAACAAGATGGAACAGAATCTAGACATTAACTATAAGCACCGCAAACTACATTTTTTCAAGAAAGCATGAGCTTGATCTATTCTGTTCAGTTTTACCAATAAGAATGTCTTCCATTTTTAACCTCCCATTTAGATTCTGCAACTACCCCCTCATCTTTAAAACAAAGTAGTGTTCATAAAATAAACCAATTGATCCAAAAATCCCATAATACCCAAGATGCAGGCAGAAACCTATGAAAAAGATAACAACTTTCTGAACTTAGAGCATGATTTATTAAGTTGACACACAACTTTCAGATCAAAGAACAATCCAATTATGCATTTCTAAGATAGGCAAAGGAAACAAGGTACTTCCCCGCCCCCTCCCCCCCCCCCCCCCCGCGGCGGGGGGACCTCTCACAAGTTCACTCCATTATGGAAATAAATGCATATTCCAAAACAGCTCCCACAAACTGAAGGTACAAAATTTTCACAAAAGAGACTCACCCGCATGAATCAAGAAAAGATTGTTTTGACACCAACATAAACAAGAGAGGTGGCCACAACAGAAAGTTGTTAACTTCCCAAAATTAAAGTGAATCCAAGTAGATGGAAGGTCAAAAGATGGATGTGAATCATGAACTTTGAATCCCCAATCAGATAATATAAATTTTGTGAGTTTTACTTCAAAACATTCAACAAAAAATGAAAAAAAAAATAAGAAATAAAAATAAAAGAAAGGAAAATGCAAACAAGAAGAAGAAGAAGAATTTCACTTTCACAAATGAAGATGGATTTCGAATTCCCTCTTCTTCTGCTTCTTCTTCTTCCTCGTCCTCTTCTTCCTCTTCTCAGCTTCGTGTTTCTTTTTGTTATTGAGATTTACACATTGGGCTTGCGATCGTCCAAAATAACGTATATGGGCATCTGGGCCCTGTTTTGGTAAGCGGACTTCGTTATATATTATGTTATGATCCTGAGCAGAGAGATCAATTTGGGAGGAGGTGGGTTCTGTACTCTTTTGTATAATAAAGGTCAGATGACGTCGACGGCTGAGGATCGGCTGGGGGAAAGAAACGTTAAAGTTCCGTTAGTGTTGTCCGTTAAGTTAATTGATAGAGGAGAGGAAGGTGGTGGAAGAGATGAGCAGCTCTCTTAGGAGCTATGGTGTGGAAAGCATGATGATTGAAAGTGAAGTGAGCAGCTGTTGTGTTTGTTGAGAGAAGGGTACGGGTGATAAGACTCTCGTTCATTTCCTGGTCGATTGCAGCCCGGGCTGCGACAGCTCTTCGTGCCATACTCAAAACATGACCATTGTGGGTTCCAATGCTTCTTTGGTCATGCTAGTGTGCTTATTAGTGGAAATGGCAAGGACTCTGTGGCTATTCCAGCAATTGAGTTTTGGAGTCCAATTTGTGACGGGGGCACGAGATATCTTGTAAAAATATGGTGGTGATCTTGTTAGAGCTTATGATATTTTTAATTTATTTAAATATAATATATAATTTATATTATAAATTTTATTTAATAATTTAAATTTATAAATAAAATATTTTTTAAAAAATTAATATTAAAATTTTATAAATAAATAATTTTATATTTAAATTATTTTACTCTCATATTTAATTAATTATAAATTTTTATAAGTATAATAAAATTTTCTTTTATTTATATTTTCAATTTAATGAGTTTTCATATGAAGAAATTCTTATTCTCATATTGGCGAAAATGTAGTTTAAGTAAGAGAAAAATTAACATAAAGATAAAGGGGCTTGGAATATTGCAATGGTTAAGGGCACTTATCCTCAATAGCTATTTTTTTTCTTAAAGAAAACATAATTAAACTTAAAAACAAAGGGAACCAACAATATATGCTTTTAGATCAATCTTAGAGGTTCCTTTCCAACAATAAATTGACATGTATTATAAATGATTTTATTGAATTTCATGCCAAGGGCAATTTTTGTGGAAGAAAGATGGTAGATCATTTCCATGTTTTCACTTGGATCTACAACTCAAAGAGATGTGATTATAGGACTAGTAAATGTATCTTAAATAATGGAGCACCAAAAACTTCAAAGATCTACTTTTCCAATTTAATCCTTGAGAATAAGGATTGTTTTAGCAGGAAGGTAACATTAGGCCATTAAGAGACATTTATGGCACATTCTTTGACTTACAATGGCCTTGAGATTGGAAGAGAACCTTTAAGTGACCTTTTGATTACAAGAGAATTTTATAAGGCTAATATCTATACTATTGGTAATGCTATGGTGAGCCTCTTAAAAATTGTCGGTGGCATCATTACTATTGGAAATAAGAATATTTTAAAAAATTTTTATCTTATATTTAAAATGAAAGCCTTATTTTACATGTTAACATTTCATATTAGAAATAAATATCTTATTTTACATATTTATAAAATAATACTTGTCTTATACCTTATAAAGTAAAGGCCAAAAAGAGGTTTCGCACATATGTGAATGACCCAAATTTAGGCTTAATATAAGAGGCCTAATGCAACCCTTAGCGCAAAACCTTTTAAGACTTTTTAAATTGTGTTGGTCAATCAAGCAATTTTTTTAACTAGTCATTTTTAACCATTAGAAAACTAATTGTTATAGACATAAAACCAATTATTATTTTTATCATTAATATTCATTTTTATGAGATATTAAACTAGAAACAATATAAATAGGGTTTCTTCTTTTCCTACCAAAATATAACAAAGTATTCTATTCTTTTCCTTACACCTTGATTACTAACAATTATTGGATTTAACAAGTTTGTGCTATTTTTGCTAACTCACTTGTGCAATGTACACCAGTAAGAAGATTTGTTGTATCCTAAGAGAATAATCACCATAACTTATTATACTGTGACAACTTGTCTATAAAGGCAAAATTATCCTTAAAAACTATGCATTTGCATGCTTCAGATTGATATCCTTTTTGTATACTTATCTCTTTGTATCTATTTATAATATATTTTTGCATTTTTGCTAACAATCTTATGGATGATTTTTGTTTTTGCTAGCATGGATGTAAATACAAGTCAATTTGCTTTTGTTACTAATCAATCTATTTCTACTCTTTCTCAAACTTAGTTAATTTTGATTACTCTTAAGTTCTTGCTACACATATTTGAGATTGAAATTTTTACTAATTTTCATTTTAAACACTGCCAAGAACGTGTTTTTTTATCTTTAAATATTCTAAAATTTTCTTTTGCTTTTATAAAACCCAAACCAAAGTCTAGTTTTGAGACTTATGATAACATATTTCTTATCTACAAACAAGCCAATAAAATTTGTCATCGCACCATTCTTAGCATATTATCTAATGATCTTTTTTATATTTATTGTTTTTTAAAAGAAGCAAAAGAAATATGGGAGAAAATGAACAAAAAATATATAATAGAAGATGTTGTACACAAAAGTTTGTTATTTTTAACTATCTGCCTTTTTTAAGTGTTTGGTAAAAGAAGTGTCTAGAATCAAAGTAATGAATATTATGAGTTGTTGGGTGACCTAAAGAATAAGAATATTAAACTACTAGAGAAGTATGCAGTAGGTTGTTTCAATGAAAACCTTTCACAATCCTGAAATGATTATAAGTAGTAACTTAAACATAAGGGGAAGCACATATCACTAGAAGATGTAATTGTGCATATCCTAATTGAGGATAAGAACAAAATCTAAACTAAGGAAACAAAGAAAAAAGTAATGACATTAAAGGTAAAAGTGGTAGAACAAAAGAAAAAAGACTAAACCCATCATAATAATCATCACCATCATAATAGAAAAAGGTATGATATCAAATCCTAAAAGTATGATAAGCCCAAGACTAATAATCCATTCTTTAAGAAGAGATACATTTACTATATATGCAGAAAACCAGAGCATCATGCCCTTTAATGCAAACATAAAAAAAGGAGTAACATACCTACCAAACTAAATGTCAATTTGATAAAAGTAGATTTTATTATTGTTGTAATTTCCTAAGTTAATATACCACCAACTTAAAAGAGTAAGCAATAGAATTTGGTGCTACAAGGAATATTTATTGGGACAAAGGTGCATATACCTCTTATAAGCTAGTAAAGGATGGAGAAAAAATATCCTTATAAGAGACTTAAAAACAATACTTATTCTGAGTAAGGATAAAGTCGATATTAAGTTCACATCTAAAAAGGTGATTTTCTTAAATGATGTACTTCATACTTAGAGATTTGCATCAATCTAGTTTTTGTGTCCCTAGTAGAAAAGGTTTGAGTAAAAGTCTCTTTTAAATTTGACAAAATTGTCATGACTAAAAATAATATATTTATAGAAAAAGACTATTGTAATTAAGGATTTTTTTATTTTGAATGTACTTAATGTTATCAATAATGGAAATGCATATACCCTTTTTACTTATATTATTGATTCTTGTGATTTGTAGCATGCTAAATTAGGACATATCAAAAATTTACATGGTAATGTGAGTAAGTGTGAGGTATGTGTTAAGACTAAATCAATCAAGAAGAGTTACAAATCAATTCATGGAGAAATTGAACTTTTATACTTAATGCATTTAGATTAGGTGATTTGAAGAATATTATGACTAAAGGAGAAAAATGTTTTGATATGATTTTTATATATGATTATTCTAGATATATCATGATCTTTTTATTTATAAACAATGATGAAGTATGTGATGTATTTATCAAATATAAGAGAGAAGTGGAAAACCAATTAAATAAGAAAATCAAAGACTTAGGTCAAATAGAGAAGGAGAGTCATTGTTTGCATTTGTTATTAAATTTTTATAACAATAAGGGTATTATACATGAAGTCACACCCCCTTATTCACACGAGTCAAATAAATTAATTGAAAGAAAGAATAAAACTTTGAAAGATATGATGAATGTAATGCTAGTTAATTTAAAGGCACCTAATAATTTATGGAGAGAGGTAATATTTTTTGCATATTACTTACAAAATAAAATCACTTACAAGAAAACTAGTAAAATTTCCTATCAACTATAAAAGAGATATTCTTTTAGTTTGAATTATTTAAAAGTATAAAGGTGTCTTGCAAAGGTTCTTTTGCCTAAATCAAAAAAGGAAAAAGTAAGCTCTAAAACCTTAAATTGTACGTCTATTAATTATGTAAAACATATTGTTGAATATCATTTTCTTATTATTAAGAGTCATATTCTTAAATCTAACATTATCATTGAGACTAAGAATGTAAAGTTTTTTGAACATATACTTTCAATGATAAGGGATTTAATACCATCTCTTACTCTTAAAATAAAGTCCAAAAGAGTGTCTAGTAATACTCTTTCAAAACTATAATTAAGGAGAAGTAAGAAACAAAAGAGACATAAGACATTTGGGGATGACTTTTGTATTCTTATAGTGAACAATGATCTCTTGACATACACTAAAGTGATACCCTCTAGTGATATTAGTTTGTGGCTAAAAGCTATTCAAGTAAGATTCATTCTTTAAACTAAAACGACATATGGTAATTAGTAGATTTACTTGCAAGTGCCAAATCCATTAAGTGATCTTTAGAAAGAAATATAGACTAGATGGATTCACCAATAAATATAAAGTCACATTTTGTAGCAAAAGGGTATACCCAAAAAAAAAATATTGATTATTTTGATACTTTTGCTCCTATTTCTAAAATTGCACTTATTAAAGTATTGATTGCATTGACATATGTTTATAATCTTTTTGATCATCAAATAGATGTTAAAACTATATTTTTTATATGATGATCTTGATGAAGAAATTTACATGTCACAACTTAAAGGTTATATATCTCTTAGCTAAGAGAAAAAGGTTTGTAAACTTATTAAATCTTGATATAGATTGAAATAAACACCTAAAAGTTTGAAATTATTTTGATCATTAATAGTTTTCCAATTATTAATGTTAGTAAGTGTGTATATTCAAAATTTGATAATAATACTTGTGTTATAATATATTTATATATTGATAATATACTCATGTTTACCTTTAGTATGAAATTGATAATCAATATAAAATTATTATTTACATCATATTTTGACATGAAAGATTTAGAATAAAAAAATGTTATTTTAAGAGTGAAAAACACTAGAGCTCATTTTATCTTAAGAACATTACCTAAAGAGAATTTTAAAGAAATCTTGATATTTTTTTAATATCAAACTCGCCTCTACTCTTTATGATACTTTTACAAATATTTATCGAAAAATATATGTAAAATGCGTATCATAGTTCAAATATTCACAAATTATTGGTAATTTAATACATTTAATCAGTTACACTCGTTCTAATATTACTTGTGTTATGTGTAAACTAAGTAGATAGATACATAATACAAACCATGATTATTGGGATGGTTTAACAAGAATTTTGAAATATTTAAGAGATAACATGAATTATGGTATAATTTATAATGGATTTCTTATTATACTAGAAGGATATAGTGATGTTAATTGGATCTATGATTCAAAAGAGATAAAATCCACAAATGACTATGTATTTACCCTTTAAAATAAAGCAATAACTTAAAAGTCTACCAAGCAAATCATTATTGCTTGATTTACCATAAAATTTGAATTTATAGCCTTTGAAATGGCTATTATGGAGACAAATATGCTAAGAAATTTTTTGATGAATATTTCATTGTGAATAAAACCAACACCATTAGTCTTAATGTATCATAATAACCAAGTCATTACTACTCATACAAAGAGTAAGTCATATAATATAAAAAATAGACTTATTTGTCTAAGATATAAATTAATAAAGTAGCTACTAAATAATAGAGTAATATTACTTGAATTTGTAAGGTTAAAAATGAATTTGGTTGAACCTTTGACTAAACCACTCAACAAAATGCTAGTGGAAGGTATATTGAAGGTAATGAGATTGATGTTTATCATGAATGATCAATAATGATGGTAACTCAACCTATGCGATAGGAGATCTCTTGAAATAGGCTCATATAAGTAATAATAAGTTATTGATTAACTTTAAGTGCACTATTAAAATTAAAAGTCCCTTCCTATGATGTAGATAGTGTAAAAACAATAAGAAAAAAGAAAAAAAAAATCCAATGTTTAAGGTTGAATTATACTTTTAATGAATTTTATAGCCATTATGACTGATATGTTATTGAAATGCGCACTTGATGAATTCAACTATATGAGATCTCTAGAACTATTGTGAAAATAAATCAAGTAGTACATGGCCTTATAGTGCCTAATCATGTTAAAGAGCATTATCTCAAAGAATATATAACATGGAGACAAATTCACTAGTATTCATTATGAAGTTATGATTCATAAAAATTCTTATTTTACCATGTTTTTGAATATCAAAACTTACACATCTTAGACTTTAGTTCATAATCCAAAAGGCAATAATGATAGCATGTTAAGTACTTACTAAAATCTAATAAAGTTCATCTTTTTAAAATATGTGAGGAATTGTTGGAAATAAGCATATAATAAAATGCTTTTATCCCATATTAAAAATGAAAGTTTTGTTTCACATGTTGATATTCCATATTGGAAATGAAAACCTTGTTCCATATGTTTTTAAGGCAATACTTGTCTTATGACTTATAAAAGCAAAGACTAAAAGGAGGTCTCACGCATATGTGAATGACCGAAATTCATGTTTGATATAAAAGACCTAATGCAACCCTTAATCCAAAACTTTTTGAGACCTTTTAGATTGTGTTAGTCAAATTAGTCATTTTTTGACTAACTAATTTTAACTATTGGAAAACTAACTATTATAAAAATAAAACCATTAGTCATTATCTTCATCCTTAAAATTTATCTTTATAAGAGATTAAAATAAAAGCAATATCAATAGAGTTTCTTCTTTTTCTATCAAAATAAAACAAAGTATTTATTATTTTCCTTATTCCTTGATTATTAGCAATTATTGGGTTTAACAAGTTTGTACTATTTTTGTTACCTCACTTGTGAAGTGCAAATCAATGAGAAGATTTGTCATATTTTGGGAAGATAGTCATCATAACCTATTACATTGTGACAACTTATCTATGAAGGGAAATTATCATTAAAAACAATGTATTTACATGCTTTAGATTAATATCACTTCTATATACTTATCTCTTTACATTCATTTATAATATATTTCTATACTTTTGCTAACAATCACATCAAATTGCATAACTACATCCCATTCAAGAGTTTTTTTGTTTCTAATGTTGTCAATGCAATCTGATTTACTCCAAATAGCTATTAATTGTGGAACAAACTAGTATGGTTAATAAAGTTGCCAAAATAACATCAATTACTAATGTTAGATCAACTACATTAAGTGGTTTTATATAACCAAAATTATTGGTGAAATGGTTTTGGTTACTATTTATAAAGTGGCTCAACAATTTTAGCCACTATTTATAAAGGGACTCTTTTGTTTGGCAAAGAAGTGGCAATTAGGTAGTTTGATTAGTGAAGAATTGTTTGTGCACACAATCCTTTTGTCATTGAGTTTGCTATAATAGTAGGTTGCTTAAGTCACAAGAACTTGGTACAACTTTAAGGATGGTGCTAGGAGGGATTAGAACTACTCATTTATGAATGCCTTGGCAAAGTCCTTCAAAAGAAGACCAATCCTATGATTTTTTTTTTTTTTTTCTTATAGAAGCAAAGGGTAAATATTCTTCTCTTTGTCTCTTCTGCCCTTTTATATTGGTAGGAAGAATTTAAGAGATAAATTATTTATAGAGATGCGAAGACCTACAATATGATTATGGAATCATAATTAAATGCCAAGTTTGGAGATTTTGGTTTAGCATAAGTCTACCATCATACTAGTTCTAAGATGAAAAATACCATTGCACCAATTAGGAAAATGAGATATATTGTTCAATGTATATACTCTAGTGTTCCTTAGGTGGAAAGTGATATTTCTAACATTGGTGTGATAGTGCTAAAGGTAGCCACAAGAAGGAGGATTGCCACTTATGATGAAATAATGCTTATTGATTAGTTATGGAGTCATGGGGAGAATGTGAAAGTGACTAAGGTTATTGATATAAAGTCAGTAGGAAGAGTTAGTGGGCTAGTGATAGAAAGTATGCTCTTGGTGGGACTTTTTTGGGGGTACACACAGATCATGATAAGAGACAAATGGTTAAGCATGTTACTGGAATTCTTAGAGGTGAATTGTCACTTTCTCTTTTGATAGCATCCTCACATTACATAGCAAGATATTAATCTAAAATTTGTTGAGAGCTTGCTTACATTCATAAGTGAAGGTGGTGAAAACATGATGATCATGGTTTGATTTGGGTCCACCATACACTCTTTGAGCACCAGAGCTCTATTCCCTCATAATTTATTGAATTTTAACCTGAAGGACAAGACTAATTTAGCTTTGCTTGGGTTTGCCATACTCCTTTTGTATAAAAACATTATCAAATAACATGGACAATTGAGGATTAGCTTGCAGAAGAAATGTTAAAGTTCTGTTAGTGTTTTTTGTGAGCTAGTTGAGTCATGCGTCGAATATAAATCAATTCTTTCTATAACAAACTAATCAATTCTTTCTATAACAAACTAACATTATAAAGAAAATGTTTAAATCAAATACTCTTTCCCTTTCTCACTCTACTTCTCTAATTCTCTCTTCCCTTTACTGTTTCTTCTGCCTGACACCAAATATTCTTGTTCCATAGTTCGAACGCCTAATAGACTCTTGTCTTAATCTAAAGAACTCAACCGTATTTGTTAAATATGTTAATGATGATTTTAAAACTATAGTTGAATCAAGATAATAATAAATTTAAGCAATTGTTGATGGCTTTGGCGAATTTCACAGTTAAAATCACACTTATTAGCATAGACAGATTGTCTCGCCTCCCTAAAAAATATATATTTTTTGGCTTTTTATTTTTGTAAAATTGCTTTTCCTAAAAATACATTGTTGCCCCCCTAACCTCTCAATTAAGGAACGTAATGGGGACCCCTTTTTGGTAAGTTTCTACCTAGTAAGGAATGGGGTTAACACAAGTTGACTAGAGATTAAGACCTTTACCATAATCTTAAGTTTTAAAGTGGGGATGAAATAGGAATATTGAATATTATCAAGTCTTAATTAAAAATTTACTATTTTAATTTTTTATATAATAATTATATAACATTATTAAATTTATTTTTTTATCCTAATTAGTAATTTATTATTTAATTTTTATGTAATAATTATTTAATATTTTTTAGATGAATAACTTGGATGATTTTCTCCATATAATAATTATTTAATTTAATTTTTCAATTAAAATTCAAGGATAAAGCCAAGATTGTGATCCTTAATCCCTAACTTTGCCCCATTGTTATCCCTGCCCTTCACCCACTCTTTCAAAATACCACATTTTTTTTACTACTAGCTAATTTGGAGAGTTAATTAAAAAAAAATTACATTGCTAATGAACTAGCTTTGTGTAATGTGTGTAATGTATGTAATGTACATTTCCTGTTCTGAAGACTGCTAAATTGTGGTGCAATGAGGCTAATTGCTGTTGTTGGCAGAGGCATTCCATGGCATATATGAAAGCTTGAATGCCTCTTTAGCCTTTGGATCATCATTGTACATAATAGATCTTGCAGTACCTATTTGTGTGGGCTGCTGCTCTTCAAGATAACGTCACGCGGCTCCTCCCAAGTGCAACCATGTCTGGATTTCCCTGGCTTACTTTATATAGGTTTGGTTTTCTGGGGGGTAGGGGCAGAAAAAAAGAAGAGGGCAGACATTTGACGAGGAGATGAGAAGGGGAAAACAGCAAAGAACCACAAGTAGCCTTTTGAAGTTTATAGAGAAATGCCATAACTGTCAACCATGAATAAACATATGACTGAGGATCTATTGCATGCTGTGCCATCCATAAATTTCCTTATTACTCCTCTTTCAAGGTTCAAATGCAAGGGAATAAGTTGCATTTTGCTCTTTTCTATCATTAAGACATAATTTGTGTTGACTCCAGCAAATGGTGGCTCTTGATTTTTAGCTGAGGTTAAGCATAATTCCCCCCCCCCCCCGCGGGGGCCGCAAATTCCTTTCTTGTTTATTCTCCAGGTCTCCAGGTTTAATTTGATTGTTCTTTTTTTTCTGTCCTTTTATGGTCATAAGCGTCTCATTTTGAAAACAGAGCTTGTAATTTTGTCCATATACGTCGGGCTTTCTGGATGCTTTCGTCCTTTGCTTCCCTTCAGCAATAGGCTCTGTTTTTGTCAATTTGATGGGTTCATTTTCTGTTGTGTACAGGTGTTGTCGCAGCAAGGGGAAGATGGACTCCTTTGAACATATATGTGCATTGAAGAAATGCCTAAAGCAATCATCAAAAGCCTTAATGTGCAAACATTCCAAACACCTACCTCTTACTTCCTGAAACTCTTACCTAGGCAAATGGTTGCCCTGTCAATATGCATATGACTCGTACACAGTCTTTGTACATGTGAATTTTTGCAGGCCAGTCCAGATTTTGGTTTTTAGGGAACATACTTTTCTGATGCACCATTAACTGTACATCCATTTGTAAGGGGAAGCTAATGAATTGAATTGATGCTGTTATATGTTTTCCTAGAATGAAAACAAATTCCTGTGTCTGCTCGCTTCTACTAGCACCCCTCTCTCTCTCTCTCTCTCTCTCACTCCTCCTGCCTCGCTTTTCCCCTACCCTATATTCCATTGCTTATACTCTTGTTTTTGCAAGCATGTAAGAATTTTTAAATCTTATGAATGATTTCAGGGGAAGTGTGCTCTGAAATTCTGGACAATGAATTAGAAAATGTAGAAGAAGATAAGTTAGAAAATGTGGATCTCTTGGATCCTCCTTGTTGCTACAGTGTTGGGGGTGGAGGCAGTTCTGGAGTTTTGGAGAGAGAATACAGTGAAGAAGATGATAGTGATGAAGAATATGATAGCATCCAGAGGCCTGCTTTTCTTGTAGAAGGAGAAGCAAATTTCAATTCTGGTCCTCCAGAAGATGGATTGGAATACCTAAGGCGTGTCAGGTACTATCGGATAAATATTTTTAAAATATTATAAATTATAAAAATTAATTTAAAAAATTTTAAAATAAAATAAATATTATCGTATAAATATTTTTACTTTTAAAAATTATTCAAAATTATTCACTTTTTCTCAATTTTAATAATATTACTATATATATAATTTTTAAAATTATTTTATAATTTTTTTTAATGCTTTATCCCTTCAAATTTAATTTTTTTGTTTTCTCTCTTGTCCCCTTTAAAATAGTTTTCTAGATTTTTTCCTATTTTTTAGGATTAAAATTGTAATTTACATTATTAGTTGACAATTTTTCTGACAAACAAAGTTTTAAATAACCAAGAAAAAAAGCGGGCACTTGAATGAGACATTGACTTTTCAAATATTAAAAATAAAATAAAATTCAAAGATTAAGATAAAGGATAAGTAATTATTAACTTAATTAAGGAAAAAAAAAACTATATGAACAAAGTGTTTTTGTTTAGTGCGTTGAGTGAGGGTAACAGTGGGAATTGTGTCTTTTTGTGTGGACTATGTTTTCATAAAATGCATGTTTGATTTTTGGTATTATAAAGCAGATCGGTTTGGTTTTAATGGTTTTTAGACTCTGAAAATCACAATTAAACCATCAAATATAATTTACTTAAATTTCAAATCATATCCAATATGTTCATAATGGTTTTGCTTGTTTTGATTTGGTTTTATCATATTGGTCAGATTAGGTGATTTTGCCCATACTCCTAGTTATATGTATTACTTTTCTTTTTGTATTTTTATTAATAATGGATTAACTTTTTAATTGGTCCTAAGCTTTTAAAATTGATTTAACCATAAGCAAACCAAAGAATTAAACAAGAGGGAAGAAAAAGAAAGGCCATATATGGTTTATTATTTTATTTATGTCTTGTGCTTTATGAAAAATCGTCTAATAAAATTCATATTAATATAATTTATTACAATTTTGGAATGCAAGGTGGAAAATACCTATATACACTAAAAAAGAATATAGCTAATAATTATAATTTTATAATGAAAATTTGTATCTGTATTACGATCAAATTTTTTGTGTTCTTTTAATGAAACTCCTTTTAAAAATATTTTAATTGAATTGAAAAGTTGAGACAAGGCTTTCAGCAACGGTTGACCTTCAGAAGGTTACATAAATTCATCCCAAACTCCATTTGGTTCAACAAAATCCACCACAAATAAACACATACTACACAAAAATGTGGCATAATTCAATATGAATATTCCATAGATGGAACCATTAATACTTTTGGAGATTTTAAAGGTAAATCATTTAAACTTGTTATGCCCATATTAAATATTCCGCATGGAACTACTCGTCACATTTGAGATAAGTTGATGGCATGAAGTCCATTTAATTAAAAAAAATCAATTTTTTTTTGAAATTTTTGTTTCTTGCAAAAAAGGAAAAAAGAATCATAAAATGTGCAAAGTATAACAAAATGTGTAATAAAACGTAATTGCATTTTTAGCAATTTGTTGAATATTCTTTCATAGTTATTTTGTATTTTGTCGTCCTTGTGCATCTCATCATTTTTCACAAGAAAATTGAAATTTCATTTTAAGTGAATTGATGTCATAATGGCATCATACATCAAGACATTAATTCGTCTCATAAGTGTCTATTTTCCTCATCCATAAACTTGTATTGATATTGAAAATAAAAACCTGGAAAAACATAACATAAAAGGACACATTCTCACTGTGGATGCCTGTGGCAGCCATCTTAGAGTAGCATATAGACTAAGACACAAATAGAAACAATAGGTAAAGGTGAATACCCTTTTAGAGATAAAGGTCTTCATTTTAAGTTGCTTGTCAAAGCTAACACTTGAAATTTTTTTTCTTCGTTCACAATTTCTTTCCTGGTTTTTCCCTTCTTAAGGAACTAAGATTACTTAGTTGAAAGTGGTAATAAATTGACCAAGCTTTAAAGATAAGAAGCTCGATAATTGAGTTATGGCAGCAAGCATAATGGTCAAACTTTTTCCTCCTCTTTCGAGCTAGTTTAGCAAGCATTAATGATCAAACATTCTCCTCTTTTAAAGAAGAAGAGGAGGAAGAGGTACTCACAAAGAGCCAATGGCTAGAAATTTAAAGCCCAATAAACACAATACCCATCTAGCACAATCTGCATGAAATTGGAACCCAATCGCTTCCCTTGCTTTCTGATTGATGTATTTGTGTTATAGATAGATATTTGAAAGCTTTGAACTTCCTCCATCATTCATTATATTCAAGTTATACAAGGAACAAATGATCAGTGGGGAAATTACAAAATTTAAAAGTTACAATAAGTGAACAGCAAGTCATTTGAAATAGTCATTGACACACATATTTACTCTCAAGTAGAATTCTAAGAATTAGGATCATAATCCTCTATAATGAATTTCAGAAGTCAATCAGGAATTTGTAGTGATTAGAGAATTCCAAGAGCCAATGTCCTCTTGGTGATCATTTATTGAGTTAATAAATGACTAATGAAAGGTTTAACATCCAATTTAAATTCTAGCTAGTGTGCCATAAAAAATGCTTGAGAAGGCAGCCATGTGCCAGACAAATGCACAACATCTATATTTATATATGCACGGACAAAGTTGAAAAAACACCATTTTTACTTTTGCCACCTCAGCATTTTTACTTATAAGGCATTTTTTTTCTTTAATTTGTAAATTAAAAAAATAAAAGAGAGAGAGAGAGAGAGAGAGAGAGAGAAGGGGAAAAACTCTTGCTTTAGTTTAAGCGGAGAAAAGAAAAAAAAATCTATTTATTTTTTTAAAAAGAAAAAAAAAAGAAAAAAGCCACTTTCAATATATTTTTTTTATATTTTCATAAGAAAAATAAAAAAGAAAAAAACAATTACTCCAAATTAACTATTCTTAAATTTCTCTTATTACTTTAAAAAAAAAATAACAAACATAAGTTATTTTTATTAGAATCTTTATACATACATTCGTTGATGGTCAGCATGATACTAAACAAATACAAAATTATTGATCATGTGCTCATTTCTCTATAAACCTAGAAAGAAAAGATGATAAGTTTTCAGATTTTTTTATTGGTAATTTTAATTATAATTTAATTTTGAGTTTATATGCATAAAAATATAAAATTTTATATTTTACATTCTTATACTTTATGTTACTTGTTTTTAAATAATTATTTTACATCACAAAGTTTTGACAAAATATTATGATACATGCTCATAATTTCTTTTATATTCATTCTTAATTTATTTTATGACTAATAAAATGATAAATTATGGTTGTTATTTTAATTATTACTTAGTGTATAAAATATTTACCAAACATCATGTAATAAGGGAACAAAATCTAGTTAGATATATTTTAAATATACTTACATGTGTGGATTATAACAACTCTCAAAAACAATATGTGTGGAGGGAAGAATGCATATATAGTATAAGGTCTAAACTTGACAACCAATCTTGTTTGAATTGGAATTGAACAAGAATTGGCTCCCCAATTTCAATCTAAATCAAAATTAAGGAGAAGTTCAATATGTTTATGATTGAAAGTGTCTTTTAAGTTGTAAAACTGTCAATTAGCTAGTAGTTCCTAACTGGTAACTCTACTCCTAATAAATAATAAATGATTAAGTATTTTTAAATTGAAAATATTTACTTTAATTAAACAAGACTATGAATCATGAAAATTCAGCTATTAAATTGATAAGCATTAATCATCCAAATTTGTTTGTAATAATTTTGTAGTTAATTTTTGTTAACCATTGATTCTATTTATTTTTTATTTTGAAATTAAACTTATTAATTCAAATAAGCATATAATTAATAATTATATATAATTAAGGAAAGAAATTAATGGAAAGTCATAAATTGGTGAAGTAATCAATTAAATTTTTGTTGGTTATGTTTAAGTTCAAACTCTTTATTTAATCAAACTTTTCTTTTAGTTTTAGTAAATATTTTATTTTATATTTATTTTTTTTTTTCAAAACAAGAGTCAAACTAGTTTAAAACTTATAATTGAATTGAAATTGAAATTGACTCAAAATTGACTTGGAATTGTCAGTTTATCAATTGTAATCGAACTAGCCTTCTTCTTCTTACAATTTGAAACTAGAATAGACTTAAAATTGAACCGTAGTTAAGCCTAATAAGGTCATAGCCTATAAAATTTTATTACATGTATAAGAAACTTGATAAGTTATTAACAGAAATAATATTTCATTTAGTATATACATACTTTGTTAGCCCAAAAAGTTTTTATTATCTAGATGTTACACATTTTATATTTAGTAATTTTCAAATTTTTATGATAAAGTACATATATTCATATATATTTTTTTCTATGTATCTATTTATATTTATAATTGTTGCTATTAGTTCTTTGTTTTAGTAAAATATGTGAATTAATTGTTAATATCATGCCCATAAGATTCTTGGTTACCCAATTATAAACATTAAATATATTATTAGAGGTGACAAATGAGTAGGTTGAGATGATTTCAAGCCAAGTAGTTTTGGATTATTTAAGCCTTAATTCAAATTTTGGGTAATTTGCATTTCAAATATTTGAAAATCATAGGGTTTTGAGTATTTCATGTTTTGGATTATTCAATTTTTGGATCATTTAGGAAATCAACTATTTAGATTTTAGGTTAATTTTATTTTTAAACAATTCTTACTTTATTAGGTAATGTTATGGGATATAATCCTCATTTAAAGAAGTAAGTTTTAAATTAGTTAGGGAATATCTTAGGATTATATGGGAAGTGAATTTTAATAAACTGGCAAATTTCTTTTGCCGATTTTCCTACAACAAGGCCTTTTTCCCATGCATCCATGTAATCAAAATAATTATAGATTTTAACCTTCCATCATTTTTTTAGTTCTTTAGTAAAGAATAAATCACCTTGCCAATCTTTAGGAAAGAAAACTTTTTTTACCTTGAATTTGGCATAGGCCTATTCTCTATAAGCAGATGTACCTACACCTTGCTCCATAGGTTTAATAACCATATAGCCAATTTCATGGAGAATTGATTGATAATAAGAGCAATCTTCCAGATGAGTCTGAGGATACATCTCATCTTTAAGATAAAATCAAGCCACTTTCATAGGGTAAATGCTTAACAAAGTTGTTCTCAATAAAGCATAAAAAATCCGAATATTTTGGGATTAGTGGATATGCTAAACTTTTATCTAAACCATGCTTATAAATGTCTTCTTGAAGTTTATCAACTTTAGGAGATTTGCTTGCATTTTCAATTAGTAAAATAATTAACTTTGTAAGGATTGAGACCCCCTATAGTAATGGTGTCTTGTTAATGCACTAATCCTTATAAAAATTCATGAGTTAGAAATTAAGGAGAGAATTAAAGTACCTTAAACAAATTTGATGTCAAAATCAAAAATAAATAATATCCCTTACCATCAAGCAAAGATTTG
This sequence comes from Rhizophora apiculata, assembly GCA_037832385.1. Taxonomy (NCBI): domain Eukaryota; kingdom Viridiplantae; phylum Streptophyta; class Magnoliopsida; order Malpighiales; family Rhizophoraceae; genus Rhizophora; species Rhizophora apiculata. The sequence goes on along the minus strand of CM075439.1, from coordinate 7,445,179 downwards.
TTTAGATGTGATGTTTTTGACATCTTTAATAAGCACATCTTTTGTAGCTTTATAGTTAATTCTTAAAAAAAAATTCTGATTTAATAGATCACTTACAAATTTTTGAATGTATAAGATTATAGAAAAATGTTCTTTTCTACTAGAAGAATAATTAACTTTAACACCTTTCTAGAGCCCAGAAGTAAAGTGAATGAGCTATTCTTGGGAGAGGAGTCATTCTTTAAGAATACCTTCATAGCCTTTATCAAAAGCATTAATTTCAACAATTTTAAAAGCATCTAAATGAGGGATGGCTAACTAAGGAAGCGCTTTGGCTTTAAGCTTGATTTGTTTGATAGTTTATGCATGTTTATTTGTCCATAAAGGTGTATTTTTCTTCAATCTTTCATATAATGGCTCAATATCATAAGTTAAATTATTATAAAATTCTAAAATATAATTCAAACTACCCAAAAATCTTTATAGTTGTTGTTTGTCTTTAATTTCATTAGAAATTTTGAGGCAAACTTAATTGCTCTATCAATAGGAATGATAGAACCATTTTCAATGAAGTGACTAAGGAAATGAACCATAATTTGGAATAACTTCATTTTCCTAGCCAAAGTGACTAATCTTACCTTTTGCATCACATTAATGAACAAATTTAGATGTTTAAAATGTTGTTCAATGTTATTGGAGAAAACTAATACATTATCAATATAAACAATCATATAAGTAGAATAGGCATTGAATATTTCGTTCACAATCTTCTAGAATTCAGAAGGAGTATCTTTTAATTTGAAAGGCATAACATTTTATTCATAATGCCCAAATGGGACTGTAAACACTGTTTTATATTTATCGTTTTTATGAATTTGTATTTGCTAATAACTAGATTTTATATCAAATTTGAAAAATATTTTAGATTCATAAAGTCGATTGAGTTATGTATAAGGTACCTAATCTAACATAATGCCTTATATAGAGACTTATACTTAATAACTAATCTAAGAACACCTCGTTCTAGTTCTACTACATTTTCCACATTAAATGTAGGGTAACTCCGTGGACTCATACTTTTTCAAATAAGTCCTTTCTTAAAAAGTTCTTGTATTTATGTTTCACAAATTTCTAAATGCTTAGGTCTTATAACAATGGGTTTGACTTTAGTTGGAATTTGACTTTCATCAAAGTTTTGTTCATAAAGTAATTCAATAATATGTTTATTCTTATCTTAAAAAGCAGTAAGAATTTTTTAATGTATCAATTATTCTATTATCTTTTTTATTTTCGACATTTTGGTTGTAATATCAGGAGTATAAAGTTTTTCTTGTAAATGCCTATAAACAATTTCATCTTGAAGTAAAGAAATAAATTTTTCTTTTCTTTTGATTTTTCTTTGTTGTACATCTATCTTTTTGTACTGAGGAAAAGATATAAATTCAAAACTAATAAACTTACCATTAATTTCTACATAAATGCCCTTATTATTGATTTCCTTGATGAGGTATAATATATGGAGAAAAGGATTTCCCAAATAACATGTTGGGATAAATTTTTAACCATTACAAAAGGAATTTTGAGACAAATTCTTTCATTACAAATGGTAGCTTAAGATCAACAATATTTAACATTTCTATTGTTTTGAAAATGTATTTTAAAGGTATTATACCTTTATTAATATTTTATATCTATGCTTAAATCAATCAAGGTGATAATAAAGAAAATATATTTTTTTTATTGACTAAAACTATTATCTTGATATGCCATTTATGGGTAATAATTTTATCAATAAAGTTAATATATTGAAAATTTTTAATATTCACAACTTCCTTTAAGGAAGTTTCCATAATGACTAATGTACTACCTAAAATTCATACATTGAAATTAGAAATGAAAAATTTAAAAGATAGGGTTTTAATTCTTAAAATCATGCCTGAAGAAAAAGTAAAAAAAAAAAAACACTAATCCTTCCAAAAACTTCCCTAAAGAAAGATGTAAATATTGAAAGTTTTCAATACATTAACTTTATTGATAAGGTTATTATCCATAAATGATATACCGAGATAACAGTTGTAGTTAATAAAGAAAATATTTTCTTTACTATCACTTTGATTGATTCAAACACAAATATAAATTGTATTAATGAAGATATAATACCTTCAAGATACTTTTTCAAAATAACAGAAGTGTTAAACACTACTAATAAAAGTGAAGTTGTGATTAGTTATAAGTTATCTCAAACTGCCATTTGTAATGAAGGAATTTTTCTCGAGATTCCTTTTTTAATGGTTAAAAAATTATTCCAACATCTTATTTCGGAAATTTTTTTTCTCCATATGTTATACCTCATCAAGGAAAACAATATGAGAGGTATTTATGTAGAAATTAATGGTGAACTTATTAATTTTGAATTTATATTTATCCCCCCTCCATATATAGAGGTAGATGTACTACAAACAAAATTCAAAAGAAAAGAAAAGCTTATTTCTTCACTTCAAGATAAAATCGATTAGTAGAAAGTTTACAAGAAAAAACTTTTTACTCTTGTTATCACAACCAAAATACAAGAAATAAAATAAATAATAAAATCATTAATATATTCAGAAATTTCTAATGCCATCTAGGACAAGAATAAACATATTGTTGAATTACTTTACGAACTAGACTTTGATGAAAGTCAAATTCCAACTAAAACTAGATCTATTGCTATAGGACCTAGGCATTTGGAAATTTGCAAAACAGAAATACAAGAACTCCTTAAAAAATGACTTATTTAAAAAAGTACAAGCCCATAGAGTTGCCTTACATTTTATTTGAAAAATGTAGCAAAACTAGAATGAAGTGTTTCTAGATTAGTTATTAATTATAAACCTTTAAATAAGGCATTGCATTGGATTAGGTACCCTAAACTTAATAAAAAAGGTTTACTTAAGCAAATTTACTCTACCGTTTCCATTGATAAAGTAATTGAGTTTGTCTTAAAATTTCCTAACAAAATTAAAGACAAATAGCAACTGTAAAGATTTTTTGGTAGTCTGAATGATATTTTAGAATTTTATAAGAATTTAGCTTATGATGCTAAACAATTATATGAAAGATTAAGGAAGAATCTGCCTTTATGGATAGATAGACATACAAAGGCTATCAAAAAAAATCAAACTTAAAGGTAAAGAGCTTTTGTGTTTAGCCATCCTTTATCTAGTTGCTTTTAAAAATTGTTGAAACATATGCTTCTAACAAAGGTTATAGAGGTATTCTTAAACAACAATTCCATTCTTAAGAACAACTCCTTCACTCTACTTTAGGGGTTTGGAAAGAAGTTAAAGTTAATTACTTTACTATTGAAAAAGAAATTCTTTCTATAGTTTTATACATTAAAAAATTTGAAAATGATTGTCAAATTAGAAATTTATTTTAAAAATTAATTATAAAGTTGCAAAAAATGTGCTTAATAAAGATGTAATTCCCTTTTGAAATACTACATATGAGACAAATAGTGGATATTTTCCTTTCCCATTCAATTAAATTTAGTTTCTAATTCCTTGTTATGTCTTCATAACATCCTTATAACCTCCTTATATACCTCGTAAACATCCGAGTCATATCACTAAAAAACTTATAGTCAACTTCTTTCCAAAACTAACAATCTAGAAATCTTCTTCTTGAATTATTTTAGCTCTTAATAATTATTATTTTGATCTAACCAAGCCTAGAGTTTGCGCTTTGTAGGAAATCCCCACAAATTAGTACCTTTTTACTTTTGATTTGTCTATGAAAGGTTTTAAAGAAAAATTTGCCTAAGCCACAAAAAAAAAAAAAAAAAAAAAAAAACAACAAAAAGGAAGTCTTGTGTAATGCTAGAATGAAATGTTTGTTATTATACTAAAAATTTAAATTATTAGTTGATGTATAACTTTATTTTCTAAAGTTTATAGTTTAAAATGTAAATTAACAATATTAGCCAATAATCACTTCCTTGGTGTAATTGGAGGAACTTGAATTTATAACTTAGTTTTGATACTAATTATTAGAATCAAGCACTTGCTAATAGACAAAAAAAATCAAATTTGTAGAGGAAATATAATTTTATATTTTCAAATTTTTTTAAAGTCATATTTAGTATCAAGCAACTGCACTTATTATAAGTATCATAGGTCAATGTGTTACCGTGGGCAATATTAACCAACATTAACGATTCGGGTACTTTTTGGACCATAGTTTTTACTTCTTCGACGGGTCACTTCTATCAGAGTAATTTCATATGCCTTAGAGTTGTGTGAATTCTTAATTTCAAGTTTATATTTAATTTTTAATCTTCACAATTTGTTTTTTTATGTTAAAAGGAACAATCCCATTTGCTTTCTCTCTCTAATTTCTCCTCTACACATCTGGTCGCGGATTTGGAAAGAGTTACTTTTTCTTTCAGTTACTTTGTAATGATAAACATCGCTTGAAACTAGGACAAGCTTTCCATCTTTACAGTTTATAGACAAATGCAAAGCGTCGGTTGGAAGTTTCTGCCCATCTATGGTGAATAAAAAAAGAAAAAGTTGAGGAACAAGAAACGTGGGCCGGAGGGGCGGCGGGGGCGCGGTGTGCAGTTATTCTTGACTACAAACATAGAGATAAAGAAAGTCATTTTCATACATTGTACTCCTCCTAATCCTTTCACGCAAACTCTATTTGTATTTTACTTATTTGAAGAAGCGCTTTAGACAATAAAATTATTTTTTTAATTTTATATAAAATTAAAAAAATATAATTATTTAATTTTATAGTATTTAAATTGTATATCTTGTAAATTTTTTTAAGAGAATTGTAATAATTTTTTTAATTAATTTTAAATAAATTTATATTTAATATTTTATATTTATTTTTATTTAAATTAAATTATAAAAAAATTGTAATACTTTTTAAATTTTTTTTTTTAAATATTTGAATTGATGCACTGTAACGAAGGAGAATCCGTGGCCAAAACGTGCACGGCTCCTAATTACTGAACTGACATGCGTGGCGAACAGCAGAGGCCACGTGTTTACATGAGGGTATTTTATATTTTCAGTAAATGAATTTATTATTTATTATTATTTTTAATATTTTTTAATATATAATAATTAAATTATTCAATTTTAATTTTATTATTATATTATTTTATTAAATAAAAATTTATAAAATTTATAAATAAAAATATATTTTAATAAAATTAAGTACACCAATTAATATTTTTTAATAATAATTATATTAAATTTATTTAATTAAAATATTATAATTACCTATAAAATTAAAAAATCCATAAACGCCGCCTGTCAAACTTTTTTTTTTTCTTCTTTTTTGTTTAGTAGCTCGTCCACCCAGAAAATCACTTAGTTCGAGGTAAGGTACAACGCGTAAAAAGCGTAACAGGTTACGTGGTGTTTGGTACTATATGCGAGGAAAAAAAAACAAGCTTTCTTCCTTTTTTTTTTTTTAATTGTTGGATGAATAAATTTTTATTAATATTTATATAAATTTTTAAAAATAATTTAAAAATTATTAATAATTATTAAATTTTATTTTTAATTAAATTATTTTTAAAATAAATAATTATTAAATATAAAAAATAATTATTTTAAATAATTAATTAATATTTATAAATTTATTAATTTTATTATCAATCACAATATCTCTATTTAAGAAATTTAATGTAATTTTTATTAATATATTAATTAATAAATTTAATTATAAAAAATATATATTTTAAAAATAAATATTATGATTTTTTATTTAATAAAATAATAAAATTAAAATTAAATAAATTAATTATAATAAATTAAAATTAAATAATAAAAATAAAAATAAATAACAACTTTAATAACTAAAAAAAGAATATTACTGGGGACAAGAATAAGGAACTATAAACTACTAACAATAATTTTGTGTCACTGCTTCGATTCCATTTCCTCCCTCCCGTCTGTCGTGTTTAAACCAAAAATTGAACGCCCGAATAAAGTTGAACGAGCACGAGCCTGTTAACTTGTTTTTCAGACAAAGCAATCTGCGCGCAAAAGGCAAAGTTGGAACGCTTCGGTCAAAAAGAAAGGCACAAACGTTATTGCAGCGAGTGGAACGATTGATTTGTTGGGACCACACCGTCAGACAAATGCTTTATGGAGGCGGATGGGTTGCCGTGGACAGTTATGGCCACATAATTTTACCGTGCAATTATCAGATATCGTCCTGTAAATACTAAAAAGAGAAGAAAGTTGCCGCAGAGTGGAGCGCTAAACTGACTTTCTCAGGGTGATACTAGACAGAGGGAGAAAGAGAATGGCTACAACGGAAGCTTGCAACAAGCCCCATGCAGTGCTCTTCCCAGCTCCATCTCAAAGCCACATAAAGCAAATGCTTAAACTGGGAAAGCTGCTTTGCCACAAAGGCTTTCATGTTACGTTTGTCAATACTGAATTCAATCACAAACGCTTTCTCAAGTCAAGGGGGCCAAATTCCCTTCACGGATGTCTTGCTCTCCGCTTCGAGACCATCCCCGACGGCCTCCCTCCTTCAGACGCTGATGCTACACAAGATATTCCTGCTCTTAGTGAATCAATTTCAAAGAACTTTCTTGCCCCATTTCGTCAGCTTCTTGCCAGACTCAATGATACTGCATCCTCAAATGTCCCTCCTGTTACTTGCATCGTCGCTGACGGTTTCTTGTCATTCACCATCACAGCCGCTGAAGAACTTGGAGTTCCCCTGTTATTCTTCTTTACAATTTCCGCATGTGGCCTTATGGGGATTAAACAATTCCGTGCGCTCAAGGACAAAGGTCTCACCCCACTTAGAGGTACGCATTTCACTTCCCAATTTCCATACGAGTTTAATTAACCGTGAAAATGGGCATAGGATTCAAGACACGGGCAAGCCCTTGCTGTTCCTAAAAGATTCTCTCGTCTTTGCAGATGAGAGCTATCTGACAAATGGTTATTTGGAGAACATTGTGGATTGGATTCCAGGCATGAAAAACATCCGGCTAAGGGATCTTCCAAGCTTTTTTCGTACTACAGACCCAGAAGATTTTATCTTCAACTTCGTAATGGAAAGTGCCGAGCAAGCTGTTAAGGCTCCTGCAATTCTTATTCATACTTTTGATGCCTTAGAGAAGGATGTTCTGAATGGTCTTTCCTCAGTCTACTCTATGGTTTATACTGTTGGTCCATTGCAATTACTCCTCAATCAAATCCAGGAAACTGCAAAAATGAAATCTATAGGATACAATTTGTGGAAAGAGGAATCAGATTGCCTGGAATGGCTTGATTCCAAGGAGCCCAACTCGGTTGTTTTTGTGAACTTTGGTAGCATAACAGTCCTGACACATCAACAGTTAGTAGAATTTGGAATGGGGCTGGCTAATAGTGAACACCCCTTCCTCTGGATAATTAGGCCGGATTTGGTTAGGGGTGATCGGGCAGTGTTGCCACCTGAGTTTGCAGAGAAAATTAAAGGAACGGGTCTGATTCAAAATTGGTGTCCACAAGAAGAAGTGCTTAATCACCCTTCCACTGGGGGCTTTCTAACTCACAGCGGCTGGGGATCAACAATTGAGAGCTTGTCTGCTGGAGTTCCAATGCTTTGTTGGCCTTTCTTTGCAGACCAACAAACAAACTGCAGATACACTTGCTCAGAATGGGGAATTGGCTTGGAGATAGATAATAATGTCAAGAGAGATGAGGTGGAGAAGCTTATTAGAGAGTTGATGGCAGGAGAGCGGGGTAAAAAATTAAGAGAAAAGGCCATGGAGTGGAAAAAATTGGCAGAAGAGGCCACCACTGCTCCAAATGGTTCATCGGGCATAAATTTGGACAAGCTAGTGAAACAAGTTCTTCAGCGAGGTTTTTCTTGAAAGAGAATTAATGTTTCATAAATTAAGTAATAAATTTAATGTTGAAATAAAAAAAATTTTAATATTTTTTAGTGTTATATTTTATTTAATATTTTAATTATTATATTTTTAAATTTATAATATTATATTATTTTTATTGTAATTTCGACTCAGACTTACCTAGTAAATAGCTCTGACCCATTTTGTTAAAAAAGGTTCCACTCTTGGATTCAAATTACAAGAAATAATTCTTTGAGATAATGGGAAACAATTCCAATTTTTGAAGTTTTTATTGGTGGGTTAGGCCTCCACCCGTGGCTGTTGTGTCAAATTTAAATTTTGTTGCGGCCTAACCAGTTTGGACACATTTATTGACTGCATATTAGGATTGAAAAACATGCGTTTAAGAGATTTTTCCTTTGTGACTTCCATAAAAGAGCCCAATGACCTTTCGTTTACGTTCCTTGAAGAAACATTTCAGAAAGTTCATAAAGCTTCTGCAATCATTCTGCACACATTTGATGCATTAGAACATGAACTTCTGGATACTATATCCTCTATGTATCCTACTGTCTACCCCATTGGTCCACTGCAACTGCATCTCAATCAAATGCAGAACAATGGTCTGAGTTCCATCGGGTGTTGTATAGTGGCTGGATTCTCGAAAACCCAATTCTGTGATTTATGTGAATTTTAGCAGCATAGCAGTCATGACAAAGCAAAAGCTCGTTGAACTGGGGATGGGACTAGCTGAAAGCAAACATCCCTTTGTATGGATGGTAAGGCCTGATCCGGTTAGTGGCGATTCAGCAACATCACCACCCGAATTTGACGAAGAAACAAAGGAGAGAGACTTCATTGCTAGTTGGTGTCTGCAAGAGAAAGTGCTCAATCACCCATCCGTAGGGCGAGTGGGGCTCAACAATTGTAGGCTCGGTTGTTTAAGTGAACTTTGGTAGCATAATAGTCGTGACACATCAACAGCTAGTAGAATTTGGAATGGGGCTGACTAATAGTGGACACCCGTTCCTCTGGGGCTCAACAGCTAGTTATGGACCTGATTTTGTTAAAAAAGATTCTAGTCTTGGATCCAAACTATAAGGAATAATTCTTAGAGCTAATGGAAAGCAATTTGAATTTTAGAAGTTTTAATTTGTGGGTCAGGCCTCGTAGCAGTTGTGTCGAATTTAATCCGGCCTAGCCAAGTTGGACACATTTGATTGACTGCATGTCAGGAATGAAAAGCAAACGTTTAAGAGATTTTTCCTTTGCGACTTCCATAAAAGAGCCTAATGAAGTTGCAATTAGGTTCCTTGAGGAAACATTTCAGAAAGTTCATAAAGCTTTTGCAATCATTATGCGCACATTTGATGCATTAGAACACGAACTTCTGGATACTCTATCCTCCATGTATCCTACTGTCTACCCCATTGGTCCACTGCAATTGCATATCAATCAAATGCAGAACAATGATCTGAGTTCCATTGGGTGCTGTCTATTGAAAGAAGAAACTCTGTGTCTCTAGTGGCTGGATTCTCGAAAACCCAATTCTGTGATTTATGTGAATTTTGGCAGCATAGCAGTCATGACGAAGCAAAAGCTCGTTGAACTGGGGATGGGACTAGCTGAAAGCAAACATCCCTTTTCATGGATGATAAGGACTGACCTGTTCAATGGCGATTCAGCAACATTGCCACCGGAATTTGAGGAAGAAAGAAAGGTGAGAGGCTTCATTGCTAGTTGGTGTCCGCAACAGGAAGTGCGCAATCACCCATCCGTAAGAGCAGGTGGGGCTCAACAATTGAGAGCATTTCTGCGGGTGTGACAATGCTTTGCTTTCCGTTCATTGGCAACCAGGCAAAAAACTGTAGGTATATTTGCACTGAACAGGAAATAGGATTTGAGATTGATAGCGATGTCAAGAGGGAGATTGTGGCTGAGGTCGTGAGAGAGGTCATGGAGGGGGAGAAAAGTGAGAAGATGAAGAACAAAACTATTGAGTGGAAAATTTTGGCAGAAAAGGCCACTCGTCCTGGCGGGTCATCATCCATGAATTTAGACAACCCAATAAGCCTAAGTGCTTCTATGATGGGATATACATGTTCAGGGAACCTGGCTAAAGATATCAAGGAAATTTAGATAGTATATATATATATATATATTTGTTCCATATATGGTATAATTGGACTCTCCCTTGTAGGCTCTATCTTTCTCGATTATAGCATTGAAGTCCAAGTGTTAATTTGGATTGAAGTTGATGCATTTCGGGGAAGAAAGCAATATTGATCTAATCTGTGTCTGCGCAATGGATCGACGAGACTTTCTCTTCCTTTCACTTCCGGAATATGGCCTAAAGTCATAGACAGGACTCTCGTTTGTCTGCCCATTTTTACAAAAGGTAATCTTCCTTTCTACCGAAAACGAAAAAAAAAAAACCAAAAAAATGGTAATCTTAACATGCACCTATTTTAGCTGAAAATCTAGAAAAGGACACATTATCCAGTTGATCGAAGCTATTAATATTTCACTAGTTGTATTCACTTAAGTACAGCCGCTGGTTCTTATTTCTAGTAAAAAAAATCTGAATTCCAATGGCGTTGAAAAAACCCATTAACATAGTTTACATGTAGAATGATCAATTGAAACTCTGACTCATCCATTACGTGGATACGTGTGATCGACACACACATTTAACATTTAGTATGCAGGTGTGATTAACATGCATACGTGGGCACCACCGCTCCCGACAAATTCATAGCAGCAGAAAAACAAAAAACGAAAAAAAAAAAAAAGAAAACCATCTTTTATTATATATTTTTTTAGATAATTTTCTCATAAATTTGTATAACAATGCGGCAAGATATATTCGTTACAAAAAGCACTGATAGGCAAAATGCATTATATAAGTTTGTGATTCTATAAACTCAGAATTTCCAAGACCAATTTAAAAAATCTACGTGGATGTGTAGATATAATGTAAATTTTTTAAATACTTCTATTAATTATTATAACTTTCTTTGGTGGCGGTGGTTTTGATTCCTTTTATATATATAATATTAATTTATTTTATTATTTTTTAAATTTATATTTTATTTTATTTTTTAATTTAAAATTTTAAAAATTATAATATAAGTTACATAATATATAAAAAAAATTAGTATCTAAATAAAAATAAAAATTTAACATTTAAAACTCTAAATGTAAATCATTTGTAATTAAAAAAAAAATTGTACAATAAAATGTAAAAATTTAAAGTAATATAAATATAAAACTGTATTTTTTTTTTTTACTTTAACTTAGTAAATTATAAAATTATAAAATATATTTTAAATTTAATAGAAATATCTATTAAAAAATTTTTTTTTTAAACTCAAATTTTCAAATTAATGAGTTTCCTCTATAAAATGATTTTTAAACAAAGTTCTTATTATTACTTTGTTTTCACCGACTTGGTCCCCTCACATAACATTCACAACCACCATTTTCAAATTGGTAGGCTCCCTTTTGACCCTAAATAAATTCTCTCTCACTTTCTCACTTCCAAAATGTTGCCCAATCTCTAACTACAACATTGTTCTTTTTTACTTTTTTACATTATATATTTACAGACTTTTATGTCTTTTTATATATTCATTTTATAATGCAAAATAGATATTTCAAAAATAACTTTTTGGGTTTAAAATGAATTGGGTTAAGCTCAATCTAACCTCAGTCGAACAAAACACTTACTTGTCTATTTTGTTGTATTTCCATGTCAGCATTGTGTTTATCTCAACTAATCAAGTCAGCAAAAATAATGGAGCTATTTTCTCATTTTAACGATAAGCTAAATTTGTTATTTAACAATTATGAAGATTACTAAATTGTTACTTTTATAATTATAGGCTAGATTTGTGATTATGCAATATGTTGCAAATAAATTTGTATATTAACCTTAAAAAAAAAAAAAAGTAGGAGAGGGCAACTATACAACCACATAGGATAGTTGCAATTAGTAGCATTTGGATTGGAAAATAAGAAAATTAGTAAAATAAAATTGGATTCTCTAACTCTCTTAACTTTTATAATACAAATCTTTTGATCCTACTAATTTATTCCAGCAACTAAAATATCTTAAAACATCTTTGCGTTGTAACTTAGTCTTAACTAGCATAACCTTCAACTTATCTCTAGAGACCATCACAACTATATTGGAGCGAACAAGACCATTTCAAGAAAAGGTGTTTACCATGGCTTTGTAAGACCATATAGTACATTTTACCCCATAGGATTCTGATTTTTCTGATTCTTACAACAAAGAGCACTAAAATAATGCTCCCTAAAAGTTGATTACTTCTAGTAACCATGGGTTTTGATGAGGATTCAATCATTTTACACATTTATACATGATTATGAATACAACAAGATGAGCATTGCTAGTAATGCAACTTAAATAATTAAAACACATGGCTAGACCCTTTGAACTCCCTTGACATGGCCACCTTTCCACTCCTCAGCCGTTGGCACATTTAATCCACCATAGCATCCAAAGAGGGATGTACCAAAGATAGCAACCCAATTGAAATATCTCTTGTTCTTTTAGTCAACTCCTTACTGATTAAGAGTTTAAGTAATTGTTGTTCCACAAATGTGCATTTAACATAGTTATAAGATTTAGTTATTGTCCAAAATGTCTAAAAAGCTCCATTTGGCATTCATTAATATGAGGAAGAAATGCATATAAAAGTTCCAATGGCAGTTCATTTTTTTGTTGCTGCATGCGCCTCTTCATCAATAACTTTAGTGCCAGATGTGGCATTGTATAGGCTAACTATAGTATTGTAACATATTTAATCAAGCAATGCATAGTGAGAAGGTCAAAAAATTCATCAAATGAAGCTTGCTAAAGTGTGAAATTGGGCGCACGATAGTTAGTCGCAGCTTAAGGATCATTTAGTAGTGTGGTTGCTCTTTTATGGAGTGACTTCAAAATAATTGAGGCCTTATCCCTAACAAGATTACCTAAAGGCCAAAAATGATGCAAAATGAAAGCACACAAAAAAAAATTATATGAAAAGTCCATCACTCCATTGAATTTTTAAAAGGGCTTTTGAAATCCACTGAAGAATCATTTAACGAATTAGGAAAATACTTTAATATAAATGAAAAAATATTTAATGGCTAACTAGAAAAATATTCTAAAACACTCAAATCTTTATAATTTGTCTTTTATCTTTTAGCTAGTTGACTTTGTTAGTAATAAATAAAACAAAAATTAAGGATTCATGAATTGAGTTTGTGATTAAAGGATGCATGTGTTTTATTGATTTAGATAGAAAAAGCAAAGTTGAAATTATGTCAAGAATTTTCAATTTAGTAAAAACAAGACGAAGAAATTAGGGGGAGAGGGAACTAATTACACTTGATTAAAAAAATAAAGATCGATAAAAAATATAAGGTATACTTGTCATTTTCATAAAGTGAACTTGCCTTAATCTTAACATGAAATTTTCATTTGTATTTTACTTACTGCAACAAGAGACTTCAACAGTAAAATTAATCTTTAATCTTTTGTGATACAAAATTGATAAAAATGAATATAATGTCCAATTCTAACTCTTATTTGGATTTTATAATGTTTAAGTTTTATACACTATGACACTCTTTTTTTTTTTTTTGAGGTAACTGTAACACTCTTTATAACTAAATCTAATTAAAATTAAAATTAAGATTTTATGGCTACCTTTATTTAGACTAAATCATAAAAAAATATAATAGCCTTTCATTTTTTTTTTTTGTTTTTAATATATGAATTGATGCATTATAATGAGAGAGAGAGAGATAGATAGATAGAGAAGGATCCAATTTGTGTCCAAAGAAAACATGTAGAAAGTCCTTACCTTCTTGGCTCCTAATTTTTGCGATAGTAGGCAAAAACAAGATTACATATTAGGGAATATGTGTATTAATGAAAATTTGATTTATGTTGAGATATGTTATTTTTTGTAAATACATGTGATAGAATTGGTAAATGTTAATAATGTAGGATGTTGATTACTATTCAAAATTTTCATGGTAAGACCATAATAATGTGTCCTTAGATAATTTATAAAGCTAGTGAAATTTAGGATCTAGAAGCTATCACAAATTGATTTAAAGGCAAGGATCTAAAAACATAGTTAGGTACATATATAGACTCCCGAACCAATCATTTAAGTTGATGAAACCACTGAGTAGGATAAGTGATAGGTCATTATTAGAAATGATGGATCTAATGGCTAATAAAATAGTGCATATTGTCAACTTATATGTTTTACATGGGGTTGATAAAGCTACACTTGTTTAGAATATGCAGTTTGTAGGTTGTGTTGAGGTAGGAGAGCATCTTAAAGATATGAATGAGAATGATGTTGAATGTGCTAGTGTTAAGAATGTAGATAGTGAAGTTGATGAAGAAGATGAAGTTATAGATGGGGTTGTCACCCAATTTGCTACATAAGTGCCTATTAGTTAAGAACATAATGTTGAGTGAATATTAGACATGAAGAGGACAATAAAGAACATTTTGGTGAGAATGGGTAGAATGAGCATCATTAATTGGAATATGCTAAGGTTATTGGAGTTGAATAAGGCCAAGAAAAGAAAATTAGGGAGATTGAACAATATGGTGGTGCAAAAAAGGATGTTAGTTCAAAAGAAAAAATTATAATTATATCCCTAATTATAAGAGTGACACTAATGATGAAAAGTATACTAATGTGAGAAGAAAAACGAAAAGATTAAAAATTTTTAGAAGATTTGGTTATGAGACTTTTCAATAATTACAACCACAAATTCATATGGCAAGAGGGATTGCCAACATGTTTATAGGTGATGTTGAGGACATTTTTGATCATAGTGGATGACATAATGAGTATGATGACTTTAATAATGATGTTCAAACACTAGTTTGTAGTGATGAGAATGATATGGATTTCCATATCAAAGATGGGAAAATAAGGAAAAACTACAATGTAAATGAACCTAATTGTGACCACAAAGTTCTACAATTCATAAAAAAGATGAAATTTGATGATATAACCTAATTTAAAGAGTGTATATAAAGATATGTGATTGTCAATGAGTATGTCATCAAATGGAAAAAGACTTGTGATTAGAGAGTGGAAATAGCTTATATAGATAGATGTATATGGAAAGTGTATATAGTGTAAGGAGGAAGGAAGAAGATCTTTATGATAAAGGCAATTTTTAATACCTATGCATGTGCAAAGTAACGAGAAATAAATAGGCAATTATAACAAGGTTGGCCTATAAGTATGTTTACAAGCTTCAAAAAAGGTTTAGTTAAAGTATGAAAGAGATGCAAGAGGATTGACAAGAAAGGTTTGCTCTGATAATGAACAAAATGAAGTATTGTAGAATAAAAAAGAATGCTATAAATATGATACAGGGCTTTATTAAGAACATTACAACAAATAAAAATTGTATGAGGCTAAACTGAAGTCAACAAATCTTGGTAACTTGTTTATATTAGAGAATGATCCAACAAAAGAACATTCTATATTTTTCAGATTCTACATTGGTTTTGATGTTTTAAAATCTAATCTTTTAAAAGGATGTTATAGAGATATAGGGCTAGATTGTTGTTTTTTTGAAGACCATAGTGGGTGGAGCCTTACTAAGTACATATGGAAATGATGGTAGTAACCAAATGTATCCAATTGTGTGGGTTGTTGTCTTAAAGGAAAATGAAGAGAATTGAAATTAGTTTCTTAATTTGTTGGTAGACCTTATTTAGATTAATAATAAATTTGACTATATTACTATAAGTAATAAATAGAAGGTATGCACATTATTTCTTTATTTACTATATATTTTTTAAATGTATATATGCTAATTAATTTCACTTGTGTTTTTTGATGCTATATAATATAATTTTTGGTTTGTGATATAATATTTGTGTGATTTAGTCTCAATTAGCCTATCACTTATTAAGCATCGAAATTGTGTAAGACATGTATATGTTAATTGGCAAAGAAATTCAAGGGGCATACTTTGAAGAAATTCTTTTTTAAAACAATTCTAAGCACAACTGAGTATGAACTTAAGACTACCTAGAGGAAATGAAAGAGTTAAGCCTATCAACTTATGAGGATTTTACCAACAAGGATGTGCACAAATTCATTTAAGCTTTTATATGTCCTTATCCAAAGTGTAATATGGTTGATAACAACATAACTAATGAGAAGGAGAGTAAAGTATTGAAAATCTAATGGGGCCTAATGTAACACATATGGCAACATCAAAACTATTTAATTCTTACAAACTAGGACTATTATTGTTTATTTATATGCATAGGATAAGAAAAAAGAGAGATCAAGAAAAGGCAACATTGCAACAATTATCTTAAAAATAATATACGTATAAAACCAATTTGCCACCAAGACTAAAAGAAGGACAAGTAGCATAAATTCAAAGGTTGATCCACCATTTGTGATGTAAAAGAAACAAGTTGCAGCAAACATGAGGTAAGTAAAAATAGGTTTTGGAGTTATGATAGATTTAAAGCTTTTTTTTTTTTTTGACCTTACTATAACAAAATGAGACATATGAGATACATAAATAAATGGCACTAACTAGAACTTTTTAATGTTTGATTATTATGATACATTTTATAAGTAGTAACTAGAAATGGACTATCATCATCATTACATTAGTCATTTAGCTATGCTTGTTTAACTTTTGCAAATTATAATATAGTTCCCTTACATAAGGAAAGAACATCTTATCCATTTACAATTCCTCCAAGGAGATCGTAACATTATTCTTTAAGTATATCTTATAATGCATATGAGTTTTAAGTGTACAATCATTAAATATTTAGGATATACAACATCATATGATTGTTTGAAATTTGATATGCATATAAAAAGTAACTCTTGGATCAGAGTGCCTTAAACAAGACAATAAATTATGCTAAAACTATTAACTTTAACCAATGATAAAAATTAGCCAACCTAACCTACAAACACAAAAAATTTTTTAACCACTTGGTTATAGCAACAAAAAAAACAAGCTATCATTTATTATATACTTTTCTTGATGCTGCATTATATTAAACATTTAATTTGGCCATAAATAATAATCTTATCACAAATTCATATAACAACATGTAAAATATATTAACAACATAAAGCATTGATGTCTAATATTTAAACATGAATATTTGTTGGGAACACAACAAAGAAAGCATTGATGGATAGGTAAAATATGTTATACAAGTTTGTGATTATGTGAATCCAACAATTCCAACTACAAACACAAAAGTAACAAGCTGTCATTTTCAAAATCTTAACTTAACAAACCCTAAAATAATAAAATACAATTTATTTTAAAATATATTTTCAAATCTATCTTAATTTAAATAGAAATATCTATTAAAAGAGTATTTTTTTACTTGAATTTTCAAACTAATGAGCTCTCTTTGTCTCTAAAATGTTTCTTAAACGACATTTTTGGTGTCACTTTCTCTCCATCAACATAATCCCCTTATAGAACATTCACAACCACCATTCTTAAACCAGTGGGCTACCTTTTGACCCTAAATGCATTTGCTCTTTCACTTTCTCACTTGTGTAAATCTGACCAATCTTAAGCCCTAATGTCATTCTCCCTTTGATTCTCCAAGCCAACTTCTTTTTTACTTTTTACAATATATATTTACTAGACTTTTATGTTTTTTTTTTTTAATATGTTCATTATATAATACAAAATAGAAACATCAAAAATAACTTTTTTTTTTTTGCTATAAATGGATTAAACTAAGTTCAATTCAACCTTAATTGAACAAGACACATAGTTGTCTATTTCATCTTATTCAAATGTCAACTTTGTATCCATCTTAGCTTATTAGGTCAGCAAAAATAATGGAGCCATTTTTTCATTTTAACAGTAGACTAGATTTGTTACTTAGCAATTATGAATATTACTAAACTATTATTTTATAATTACATGCTAGATTTGTGATTATGCAGTAAGTTGTAGATAAATTTGTTTGTTAACCTTAAAAGATATTAAATACAAAGGGGCAATTGTACAACTACATGTGATGGCTGCAATGACTAAGAAAGAGTTAAAAACAAAAGGCTCAAGGGAAGTTAAATGAGGGCAACTATTGTGCATTCTAGTCACAAACTACTTTTCTATCAATTTGTAACTATAGCTTCATCCTCCATTATTTATTGGGATGTTTATGAAAGTTGAGTATAAAAGGCATTAGACACATTCCTATAAAAACTAGGAAGGAACCACCTATTTTTGTATTCTAATTTTTTAATTATTCATTTGCAAGCTGATAAATTTAGATGTTCACCAAAATATTTGGTTGTGCTAAATGTACATTTAATTTTACAAAGTATCAAGGTGGTCAATGATTTGAAATTTTAGGATTTGCTCTCTTATATATATATATATATTCATGGTAAGAATATTTCAATTTTTTAAAAACTTGATAATATTAAAATCTCGTGTGTATTAAAACATTTTTTAATGGATTCTAATTCAATTTAAGATAATAATTAAACTATAGGAAACTGTAAGGGTATTTTAGTAATTTTTGGTCATCACATTTTTTTTTATATATCTCCATTGATGCCTTGTAATAAAAAAAAAAAAAAAGAAGACAAAAATCCAATCCGTGAACAAATACCATGTGAATGTCTTTTTTGGCTTTTAATTTTTGGAGTTCTCTTCGGTGTGCTTTCCTTTACATTGACTCGAGTTTAAATTCTCTCACTGTCACTCACCCTCTAACAAACGTGAATTTATGTCGAGAGGAGTATTTCATATAAATGATTCATGATGCTTAATATCAATGCAGAGATTCAACGCATCCTTAAACATCAACCTTCGAAACTGAAGAACCCAATTGAATCTAATAGTGGTTAATAAATGGATTTGGGTTAAACTAGACATTAGAATGATATTATTCATCTATTTTAAAATCTTTTTAAGTTAAAAATGAATTTAGATTTAATAGTTATTACAACATATTATTTAACTCATTTTAAATATTAAATTTGATTTTATTTAAATTATAAATCATTATTAAACTCGTTTCAGATTTTAAATTCAATTACTTTTAGTTTGTATCTTGTTTTTGTTTAGATATAATTTTATATATTTAAATTTTCTTAGTTATACTTAGTATCAAGGAACTGTGGAAAATATTAACCAACATCAACGGTCCGGGTATTTTTTGGACCATAGTTTTCACTTCTTTGACGGGCCACTTTGACTATTAGAGTAATTTCATTTGCCTTAAAGTTATGTAATTTCTTAATTTTAAGTTTATATTTAATTTTAAATTTTCATTAATTTAAATAAAAAAAAAAAAAGAAAGAACAATCTTATTTGCTCTCTCTCCAATTTCACCTCTACGTGTATGGCCCACGATTTTCTAAAGAGTTACTTTTTTCTTTGAGTTACTTTCTAATGATAAAAACAAGTGAGGATTCTATCAACTGGGTCAGTGATTGACATAGACAGAAAAAAGAAAGTCGAAACTATGCCAACAACTTGCAATTTAGTAAAAACGGGAACAAGAAACGTGGGGACAGCTATACTTGATTAAAAACATAAAGATGAAGAAAGACATTTTCATACAGCAGAGGCCACACGTTCACGTGGGTATTTTATATTTCATAAATTTATAAAATTTAGTTATTAAAAATATATTTTTATAAAATTAACTCTACTAATAATATATTGGTTTGAATCCTATTAAATTTATCTGATTAAGACATTATAACTAATGATAAAATCAAAAAACCGATAAAGGTCCACAGGAGCGTTGTCAAAACTTGTCTTTTTTTTTGTTTAATAGCTTGTGCACCCAGAAAACCACGTAGGTTGAGATATGGTCCAACGACTAAAAACTTGTATTTAATTTAGTCTTTTTGAAAAAAACTTTTTAAAAATAAAATTTTATAAATATTTATATAAATTTCTAAAAATTTTAAAAAATAAAATTTTTTCTTATTTTTTTCATCAAACAATACATAAAATATTATATTATATATAATTTTTTTTACAATCGTTATATTTTATTTTTAAATGAGTTATTTTTTAGATAAATAATTATAAAATATAAAAAATAATTATTTTTAAATAATTTATTAATATTTTTTAATTTATTAACTTTTTTTAATTATAATATTTTTATTTAAAAATTTTAATATAATTTTAATTAATATATTATTTAATCAATTTAACTACATAAAAATATATTTTTTTTTTAAAAATAAATATTATAATTTTTTTTATTAAAATAATATAATAATTAAATAAAATTAAAATTAAAATCAAATAATAAAAATAAAAATAAATACTAACTTTAGTAACTAAAAATAAATATTACCGATAATTTTGTGCCACTGCTTCAATTCCATTTCCTCCCTCACATGTGTCACGTTTAAACCAAAAATTAAAGCCTTGTCTTTCTCGCAACTTCTTACTTCGGAAATCGCGGATTAAAGCCTGATCACCAAGTTGTTGGACTTCAATGCAAGTTGCGCGCAAAAAACAAGTTGGAATGCATTTCAAAATCGGGGATTAACGCCCGATCACCGCTTTGTTGGACTTCAATGCAAGTTGCGTGCAAAAGACAAGTTGGAATGAATGCATTTCAAAATCGCGGATTAACCCGATCACCGAGTTTTTGGACTTCAATGCAAGTTGCGCGCAAAAGACAAGTTGGAATGAATGCATTTCAAAATCGCGGATTAAGGCCTGATCACCAAGTTGTTGGACTTCAATGCAAGTTTCGCGCAAAAGACAAGTTGGAATGCATTTCAGAATCGGGGATTAACGCCCATCACCGAGTTGTTGGACTTCAATGCAAGTTGCGCGCAAAAGACAAGTTTGAATGAATGCATTTCAAAATCGGGGGATTAACGCCCGAACAGGACTTCAATGCAAGTTGCGCGCAAAAGACAAGTTGGAATGAATGCATTTCAAAATCGCGGATTAAGGCCTGATCAGCAAGTTGTTGGACTTCAATGCAAGTTGCGCGCAAAAGACAAGTTGGAATGCATTTCAAAATCGCGCATTAAAGCCTGATTTGTTGGACTTCAATGCAAGTTGCGCGCAAAAGACAGGTTGGAATGCATTTCAGTCAAAAAGAAAGAGATAAGCAAGATTAACAAATGTTTAATGGAGGCGGATGGGTTGTCATGGACAGATATGGCCATATAATTTTGCCGTGCAATTAACATATATTGTCCTGTAAATACTAAGAGAAGAAAGTTGCGGCAAAGTGGAGCGCTAAACTGACTTTCTCAGGGTGATATCAGACAGACAGAGAAAGAGAATGGCTACAACGGAAGCTTGCAACAAGCCCCATGCCGTGCTCATCCCAGCTCCACTTCAAAGCCATATAAAGCAAATGCTTAAACTGGGAAAGCTGCTTTGCCACAAAGGCTTTCATATTACGTTTGTCAATACTGAATTCAATCACAAACGCTTTCTCAAGTCAAGGGGGCCAAATTCCCTTCGCGGATATCTTGCTTTCCGCTTCGAGACCATCCCCGACGGGCTCCCTCCTTCAGACCCTGATGCTACACAAGGTATTCCTGCTATAGCTGAATCAGTTTCAAAGAACTTTCTTGCCCCATTTCGTCAGCTGCTTGCAAAACTCAATGATACTGCATCCTCAAACGTCCCTCCTGTGACTTGCATCGTCGCCGACGGTTTCTTGTCATTCACCATCACTGCCGCTGAAGAACTTGGAGTTCCGCTGTTACTTTTCTTTACAATTTCCGCATGTGCCCTCATGGGGATTAAACAATTCAACGCGCTTAAAGACAAAGGTCTCACCCCACTTAGAGGTACGCATTTCACATCCCAATTTCCATACACCGTGAAAATGGGCATAGGATTCAAGACGCGGGCAAGCCCTTGCTGTTCCTAAAAGATTCTCTCGTCTTTGCAGATGAGAGCTATCTGACAAATGGTTATTTGGAGAACATTGTGGATTGGATTCCAGGCATGAAAAACATCCGGCTAAGGGATCTTCCAAGCTTTTTGCGTACTACAGACTCAGAAGATTTTATCTTCAACTTCATAATGGAAAGTGCTGAGCAAGCCGTTAAGGCTCCTGCAATTCTTATTCATACTTTTGATGCCTTAGAGAAGGATGTTCTGAATGGTCTTTCCTCAGTCTACTCTCAGGTTTATGCTGTTGGTCCATTGCAATTACTCCTCAATCAAATCCAGGAAACGGCAGAAATGAAATCTATAGGATATAATTTGTGGAAAGAGGAATCAGATTGCCTGGAATGGCTTGATTCCAAGGGGCCCAACTCGGTTGTTTATGTGAACTTTGGTAGCATAACAGTCATGACACATCAACAGCTAGCAGAATTTGGAATGGGGCTGGCTAATAGTGGACACCCCTTCCTCTGGATAATTAGGCTGGATTTGGTTAGGGGTGATCGGGCGGTGTTGCCACCTGAGTTTGCAGAGAAAACTAAAGGAAGGGGTCTGATTCGAAATTGGTGTCCACAAGAAGAAGTGCTTAATCACCCATCCACTGGGGGCTTTCTAACTCACAGTGGCTGGGGATCAACAACTGAGAGCTTGTCTGCTGGAGTTCCAATGCTTTGTTGGCCTTTCTTTGCAGACCAACAAACAAACTGCAGATACACTTGCTCAGAATGGGGAATTGGCTTGGAGATATATAATAATGTCAAGAGAGATGAAGTGGAGAAGCTTATTAGAGAGTTGATGGCAGGAGAGCGGGGTAAAAAATTAAGGGAAAAGGCCATGGAGTGGAAAAAATTGGCAGAAGAGGCCACCACTGCTCCAAATGGTTCATCGTGCATAAATTTGGATAAGATAGTAAAAGAAGTTCTTCAGCAAGATTTTTCTGTTAAAGAGAATTGATATTTCATAAATTAAGTAATAAATTTAAATGTTAAAATAAAAAAATTTTAATTTGTTTCAGTGATATATTTTATTTAATATTTTAATTGTTATATTTTAAAATTTATAATGTTATATTATTTTTGTTGTAATTTCAACTCAAAGACTTACTTATGACTAAATAGTTATGAACCGATTTTGTTAAAAGAAGTTGAGACTCTTGGATCCAAACTACCAGAAATAATTCTTGGAGCTAATGGGAAACAATTTGATTTTTTGAAGTTTTTATTTGTGTGTGAGGCCTCCACCGTGGCTGTTGTGTCAAATTTAAATTTTGATCCGGCCTAGTCAGTTTGGACACATTTATGCATGTCAGGAATGAAAAACATACGTTTAAGAGATTTTTCCTTTGCGACTTCCATAAAAGAGCCTAATGACCTTTTCGTTCACGTTCTTTGAGGAAACATTTCAGAAAATTGATAAAGCTTCTGCAATCATTCTGCACACATTTGATGCATTAGAACACGAACTTCTGGATACTCTATCCTCTATGTATCCTGCTGTCTACCCAATTGGTCCACTGCAATTGCATCTTAATCAAATGTAGAACGATGATCTGAGTTCCATTGGGTGCAGTCTATGGAAAGAAGAAACTCTGTGTCTCCAGTGGCTGGATTCTCAAAAACCCAATTCTGTGATTTATGTGAATTTTGGCAGCATAGTAGTCATGACAAAGCGAAAGCTCATTGAACTGGCGATTGGACTAGCTGACAGCAAACATCCCTCTTTATGGATGGTAAGGCCTGATCTGATCAGTGGGGATTCAGCAACATCACCACCGGAATTTGACGCAGAAACGAAGGAGAGAGACTTCATCGCTAGTTGGTGTCCGCAAGTGGAGGTGCTCAATCACCCATCCGTAGGAGCGGGTGGGGCTAACAATTATAGACTCTATCTTTCTCGCTTATTGCATTGGAATTGAAGTTGATGCATTTCGGGGAAGAAAGCAATATTGATCTAATCTGTGTCTATGCAACGGATCGATAAGACTTTCCCTTCCTTTCACTTCTGGAATATGGCCTGAAGTCCTAGGCAGACTCATTTGTCTGCCCATTTTTACAAAAGGTAATCTTCCTTCCTACCGCGGGAAAAAAAAAAAAGAAAAAAAACCCAAAAAAAATAAAGAAATGGTAATCTTAACATGCACCCATTTTAGCTTAAAATAAAGAAAAGGAGACATTATCCAGTTGATCGAACCTATTAATATTTCACTACTTGTATTCACTTAAGTACAGCCGCCGGTTCTTAGTTCTAGTAACCAAAATTTGAATTTCAATGGCGTTGAAATAAACCCATTAACATAGTTACACGTACACGGATCAATTGAAACTCTGACTCATCCATTACGTGGATGTGTGATTGATACACACATTTAACATTTAGAATGCAGGTGTCATTAACATGCATACATGGGCACCACCGCTCCCCAGAAATTCATAGAAGCAGAAAAGCCAAAAAAAAAAAAAAAAAAAGAAACCATCTTTTAATATATACTTTTCAGATAACTTTATCATAAATTCATATAATAGCATATAAGATATATTTACAACAAAAAAAACTTTGCTAGATAGGCAAAATGCATTATACAAGTTTGTGATTTTATAAACTCATAATTTCAAACAACAATTCAAAAAATCTATATGGATGTATAGATTTAATATAAATTTTTTAAATACTTCTATTAGTGATTGTAACCCTATTTAATGGTATTGATTTTGATTTCTTATATATAACATTAATTTATTTTATTATTTTCTAACTTTATATTTTATCTTATTTTTTAATTTAAAATTTTAGAATTATAATATAAGTTACATAATATATAAAGAAAAAATCAATATTCAAACAAAAAAAGCCTAATACTTAAAACTTTAAATGTAAATAATTTGTAATTAAAAAAGAAATAAGAAATAAGAAATACTTATACCATAAAATATAAAACTTAAAACAATATAAATAATAAATTATTATTTTTAAAAGCCTTAACTTAATAAATCATGAAATCACAAAATATAATTTTTGACTTAAATTTTCAAACTAGTGGACTCCCTTTATCTTTAAAATTATTCTCAAATGAAATTCTTATTGTTACTTTCTCTCAATCGACTTGGTCACTTCATAAAACATTTACAACCACCATTCTCAAATGGATAGCTCCCTTTTTGACCCTAAATAAATTCTTTCTGTCAAAATGTTGGCCAATTTCAAGCTCCAACTATTCTCTCTCTGATTCTTCAATCCAACTTCTTTTTCACTTTTTTACATTATATATTTATAAACTTTTATATTTTTTTATATATTCATTTTATAATACAAAATAAATATTCTAAAAATAACTTTTTGGGTTTTAAATGGATTGGGTTAAGGAAAATCTAATCTTAGTCCAACAAAATATTTAGTTGTCTATTTTGTTGTATTCCCACATTAGTATTGTGTCTATCTTAACTAATCAAGTCAGCAAAAATAATGGAGCTATTTTCTCATTTTAATGATAAATTAAATTTGTTACTCAATAATTATAAAGATTACTAAATTATTATTTTTATACTTACAGGTTAGATTTGTGATTATACAATAAGTTGCAAATAAATTTGTATGTTAACCTTAAAAAAAAAAATAAGTAGGAGAGGACAACTATACAACCATATGGAATAGTTGCAATTAGTAGCACTTGGATTGAAAAGTAAGAAAATTGGCAAAATAAAATTGGATTCTCTAATTCCCATTAACCTTTATAATACAGATCTTTTGATCCCACTAATCTATTACAGCAACTAAAATATTTTAAAACATTTTTGCATTGCAACTTAGTCTTAACTGGTATAACCTTCGACTTATCTCTAGATATCATCACAACTATATTGGAGCGAATAAGACCATTTGAAGAAAAGGTGTTTACTATGGCTTTGTAAGACCATATTGTATATTCTACCTCATAGGTTTCTAATTTTGCCCTGATTCTTACAACTAAGAGCACTAAAATAATGCTCCTCAAAAGTTGATTACTTCCAATAACCATAGGTCCAGATGAGGATTTGATCATTTTACACATTTATGCATAATTATGAATCCAACAAGATGAGCATCGCTAGTAATACAACTAAAATAATTAAAACACATGGCTAGACCATTCAAACTCCCCTAACATGGTCACCTTTCCACTAACTCGACTATTGGCACATTTAGTCTACCATAACATCCAAAGAGGGATGTACAAAAGATAGCAACCCAATTGAAATATCTCATGTTCTTTCAGTCAACTCCTTCTAATTAAGAGTTTAAATAATCATTGTTCCCCAAATGTGCATTTAACATGGTTATGGGATTCTCTTGTTGTCCAAAATGTCTTAAAAGCTCCATTTGGCATTCATTAGTATGAGGAAGCCATGCATGTAAAAGTTTCAATGGCATTTATGTTTTTGTCACTACATTGCCTCTTATTAATGCTAGATGTGGCCTTTACATAGGTGGATTGTATTATTGTATCATATTTAATCAAGCAATAAACAGTGAGAAGGTCAAAAAATTCATCAAATGAAACTTGCTAGAGTGTGAAATTGGGTGCACTGTAGTTAGCTATGGCTTGAGGATCATTTAGTAGTATTATTGCTCTTTTATGGAGTGACTTCAAAATAATGGAGGCCTTATTCCTAGCAAAATTACCAAGAGGCCAAATTCATGCAAGATGAAAGCATGAATAAAAAATTATACGAAAAGTTCAACACTTGATTGAATTTTTAAAAGGGCTTTTGAAATCCTTTAAAAAATATAAGAACTCTTACAAGAAAGGAATTAAGGATATTGAAATATTATAATTCAATAATTTATGGAATGCTTTAACCTTTACACTTATAGACTTAAAACCATTTAATGAATTAGGAACATACTTTAACATAAATGAAAAATATTTAATAATTAACTAAAAAAATATTCTAAAACACTTGAATATCTATAATTTGTCTTTTATCTTTTGGCTAGTTAACTCTATTAGTAGGAAATAAAATGAAAATTAAAAATTCATGAATTGGGTTTATGATTAAAGCATGTATGTGTTTTATTGATTTAGATAGAAAAGGGAAAGTCAAACTTATGTTAAGAACTTTCAATATAGTAAAAATAAGAAAGAAGAAACAAGTGGGGGAGGGGGAACTAATTACACATGATTAAAAAATATAAAAACCAATAAAAGACATAAGGTATACTTGTCATTTTCATACATTGAACTTGCCCTTAGTCCTAACATGCAAATATCATTCGTATTTTACTTACTAGAATAAGAGACTTTGACAGTAAAATTAATTTTTGGTCTTATGTGATATGAAATTGATAAAAAGGAGTATGAGTGTCTAATTCTAACTCTTATTTGGATTTCATAGTGTTTAATTTTATACATTATGACACTCATTTTTTTTCTTTTTTTTTTAAAAGTTAATTGTAACACTCTTTTTAACTAAATCTAATTAAAATTAAAATTAAGATTTTGTGGCTGCATTTGTTTAGATTAAATCATAAGAAAATGTAATAGCCTTTTAATGTTTTTTTCTTTTTAATATATAATTGATGCACTATAATGAGAGAGTGAGAGAGAGAAGGATCCAATTTGTATCTAAATAAAACATGCAGAAGGTCCTCTCCTTCTTTGCTCTTAATATTTGCAATAAAAAATGGTGTTAGATAAATTCATTATTACATTTACAATTGTTGGAACCCTCTATTGTATTAATGTTGTAAAGGAGAATAACAAATGACTTGACATAAGTACATGTTTATACAACTAGTCGAGCTTTTTCTAATTAAAAAAGATAAAAAATGGTAAGAAGATATAAAATTTGTAAACACTATAAATGAGAACAATTTGAGTCACCTATCATAGAGATAGGAATCAAATAATCACAATAATTACATTTAACTAATAATTTAAATTAGGATTTATATACATATTTATTTTTAACTTATCATATAATTACAAATCTAACATGTAATTGTAAAAATAATAGTTTAATAATTTTTGTAATTAAGTACTAGTCTATCATTAAAATGAGAAAACAATTTTGTTATTCCTACTAATGTGATCACTTATGATGGACACAATGTTGATGTGTGTATAATACAAAATGGATAATTATTTGTTTTGTCAGATTGAGGTTGGATTAGGCTTATCCTAATCCATTTAAAGCCCAAAAAGTTATTTTGAAAATTTTTATTTTGCATTATGTAATGAATAAATAAATAAATAAAATATAAAAACTAGTAAATATATAATGTAAAAAATAAATAAAGAAGTTGGCTAGGAGAATTAGTGAGAGAATGACATTAGGGCCTAAGATTAGGTAACTTTTTGAAAGGGTGAAAATGAGAGAGAGAACATGTTTAGGGTCAAAAAGAAACCCACGAATTTGATAACAGTGGTTGTGAATTTTATGTGAAGG
This sequence comes from Rhizophora apiculata, assembly GCA_037832385.1. Lineage (NCBI taxonomy): Eukaryota > Viridiplantae > Streptophyta > Magnoliopsida > Malpighiales > Rhizophoraceae > Rhizophora > Rhizophora apiculata. Next base: position 7,416,949 of record CM075439.1, on the reverse strand, counting down.
AGCAAGTTGGTAAGGAGAAAGTGACAACAGAAATGTCGTTTAAGACCATTTTGGAGACAAAGGGAATCCATTAGTTTGAAAATTTGAGTTAAATGTACTCTTTTAATTGATACTTTTATTAAATTTAAGATATATTTTAAGTTAAACCGTATTTTGAGATTTTAGGGTTGACAAGTTAGGGTTTTTAAAAATAACGATTTGTTGTTTATGTTGCTTTAAGTTTTTTTGGTTTATAGTGCAAATCTTTTTTGTTCCATTTTTAATTACAAATGATTTAGATATAGGGTTTCAAGTATTGGGCTTGTTCTTAATTGGATTCTAAAATTTTTTTTATATATTATGTAACCTATATTATAACTTTAAAATTTCAAATTGAAAAAACAAGACAAAATGCAAGGTTGAAAAACAACAAATTGAATCAATTTTGTACATAAGGAATCATATCCAACACCACCAACGAGGGCTATAATCACTGACAAAATAATTTGGAGAATTTGTGTTACATCTGCACATCCATATAAATTTTTATGATTTCTCTTGGAAATGCTAGGTTCATAGGACCATAGACCTCTATAACACATTTTGCCTATCCATTAATGCATTTCTCTACTTAGTTCCTAATAAAAATTCATATTTAATTGTTATGCATTAATGCTTTTTGTTGTGAATATATCCTGCATGCTATTACATTAAATTATGAGGAGGTTATTATTCATGGTCAAATCAAGGGTCTAATATAATGCAATACTAAAAAAGTATCTGATAAATAATGGCTAATATTATGTTTTGTTGCTATGACCAAGTGGTGAAAAAAATATTTTGTTGCTAGGATGGGTTGGTTATTTTTGACTATTAGTTAAGGTTGACATTTCCAACATAATGTACTATCTTATTCAAGACACTTTAGTCCAAGAGGCCCTTTTCATATGCATATCAAATTTTAAACAATCATTTAATGTTGTATATCCTAGAAATTTGGTGATTGTACACTTACAACCCACATGCACTCCAACCCAATATCAAAAAATAATGTTATTGCTATCCAATAAAGATTTTTTTTTTTTTCACTTATGAATGGAACAATACTTCAATTGCTTATGCCCTTGAACTATCATTTTTCTAATATATGAAAATTAAATTTTATATACCATTTTCATGCTATGGGAGCAAGCATGCCAATGTGATAGTCTTAAACTTTAGATGTTCAAAATCAACTCATTTAAGCATATTTGTGCTTATAAATGTGAGATTCCCATACCCCTCTAAGATTCTTGAAATATCTCCATAGGAAGGTACTTGTTTAAATAGCTTGAAAATTTTAATCTGAATAAGTTTACTAAGTTAGGGTTTAATAAATCATATTTAACTCTATTCTAATTTATGGATTAAGATTTTAAATATGAAAATTTTTTATTATGAGAGCTATAGTTTTTGTTCAATAGGCAATAATGAGATTAGATATAAGGGAACATGTGAATTAATGAAAATTTGACTTGATGTTGAGATATGGTATTTTTTGTGAATTCATGTGGCATAATTAGTAAATGTTAATAATGCAAGATGTTGATTACCATTCAAATTTTTCATTGTGGGACCATAATAATGTATCCTCAGATGGTGTATAAAGAGGGTAAAGTTAAGGTCCTGGAAGCTATCACAAATTGGTTCAAATGCATGGATATAAGATCATAGTTAACTACATGTACAAACTCCTAAACCAATCATTTGAGTTGATGAAGCCACTGAGTAGGATAAGTGATAGGTCATTACTAAAAATGGTAGATCTAATGGCTAATAAAATAGTGCATATTGTCAACTTATATGTTTTATATGGGGTTGATGAAGCTACACTTGTTTAGAATATGTAGTTTGTAGGTCGTATTGAGGTGAGAGAGCATTTTAAAGATATGGATGAGAATGATGTTGAATGTGCTAGTGTTAAGAATGTAGATAATGAAGTTAATGAAGAAGATGAAGTTGTAGATGGGGTTGTCACCCAATTTGCTACACAAGTGCCTATTAGTCAAGAACATAATGTTGAGTGTGCTTAAACTAAGATTACTGGACATGAAAAGGACAATAAGGAACATTTTAGTGAGAATCGGTAGAATGAGTATCATCAATAAGAATATGCTAAGGTTACCAAAGTTAAAGAAGGCCAAGAAAAGCAAATTAGGAAGACCAAATAATATGATAGTGATACAATATATGGTGAAAAAAAGGATATTAGTTCAAAAGAAAAGATTATGATTATATCTTTGATTATGAAAGTGACACTAATGATGAAAAGCATGTCAATGCAAGAAGAAAAAGGAAAGAAGTGAAGATTGTTTAAGGATTTGGTTGTGAGGTTTTTCTATAACCACAACCACAAGTTCATGTGGCAAGAGGGATTGCCAACATGTCTATGGGTGATATTGAGTATATTTTTTATCATGGTGGATGGCATAGTGAGTATGATGACTTTGATGGTCATGTTTAAACATTAGTTTGTAGTAATGAAAATGATATGGATTTCCATACCAAAAAAGGGAAAATAAGGAAAAACTACAACATATATGAACCTAGTTATGAACTTAAAGATCTACAATTCACAAAAAAGATGAAATTTAATGGCACAACCCAATTTAAATAGTGTATATAAAGATATTTGATTGTTAATAGGTATGCCATCAAATGAAAAGAACTTGCAATTTGAGAGTGGAAGTAGCTTGTACAGATGGATATGCATGGAAAGTGTATATAGCTTAGGGAAGAAGGGAGAAGACCTTTATGATAAAGATAATTTTTGATACTTATACATGCTGTAATGTAATAAGAAATGAATAGGCAATAATAACATGGTTGGCCAATAAGTATGTTCACAAGTTTTGAAAGAGGCCTAGTTGAAGTGTGAAGGAGATATAAGAGGATCAATAGGAAAGGTTTACTTTGACAATGAATAAAATGAAGTGTTATAGAGTAAAAAAGAAAGCTATAAATATGAAAACGAGCTTTATAAGGAACACTACAACAAACAAAAATTGTATGAGGCTGAACTGAAGTCAATAAATCTTGGTAGCTTGTTTATACTAAAGAATGATCCAACAAAAGAACAACCTATACTTTTAGATACTACGTTAGTTTTGATGCTTTGTAGCTTAGTTTTTTAAAAGGGTGTAGGAGTGTTATAGGGCTAGATTGTTGTTTTTTGAAGACCATAGTGGGTGGAGCCTTACTAAGTGCATATGGAAATGATGGTAGTAACCAAATGTATCCAATTATGTGGGTTGATGTCTTAAAGGAGAATGGAGAGAATTGGAGTTGGTTTCTAAATCTTTTAGTTGATTATCTTTAGATTAATGATGGACTTAACTGGATTATTATAAATGATAATAAAAGGTATACACATTATTTCTTTATTTGCTATATATTTTTTGGATTTATATATGTTGACTAATTTCACTTGTGTTTTTTGATGCCATATAATACAATTTTTGGTTTGTGATGTAGTGTTTGTGTGATGATTCTGTTCTAATTAGCCTATCACTTATTAAGTATCAAAATTGTGCAAGGCATGTGTATGTTAATTGGCAAAAGAAATTCAAGGGGCATACATTGAAGAAGTGCTTTTTGAAAGCAATCATAAGCACAACTAAGTATGAATTCAAGACCGCCTAGAGGAAATGAAAGAGTTAAGCCTATTAGCTTATGATGATTTTGCCAACAGGGATGTGCATAAATTCGTTGAAGCTTTTATAAGTATTTGTCCAAAATGTGATATGGTTAACAACAATATAGCCAACGGAAAGAAGAGTAAGGTATTTGAAATTTGATATACATACCTCTTGGACTTGAGTGTCTTGAACATGACAACGAATTGTGCTAACCTGTCAACTTTAACCAATGATAAAAAATAACCAACCCAACCTACAAACACAAAAGATTTTTTAACCACTTAGTCATAGCAAAAAAAAAAAAAAAAAATCATCATTTATCATATACTTTTCTTGATGCTACATTATATTAACATTTGACTTGATCATGAATGATACCCTTCCCACAAATTCATATAGCAACATGTAAGATATATTCATAACATAAAGTATTAACATATAATAGTTAAATATGAATATTTGTTGGGAACCACGTAAAGAAAAGCATTGATGGATAGGTAACATGTGTTATACAAGTCTGTGATTCTATGAACCCAACATTTCTAAGAGCAATCACAAAAATCTATCTAAATGTGCAGGTGTAATGTAAATTCTCCAAATTCTTTTGTTAGTAATTCTAACCCTTCCTAATGGTGTTGGTTTTGATTCCTTGTGTATGACATAGATGTATTCTTTTGTTTTTTAGCCTTACATTTTCTCTTGTTTTTTCAATTTGAAATTTTAAAGTCATAATATAAGTTACATAATATAAAAAAAAAAAATTAGTATTCAAACAAGAACAAGCCAAACACTCAGAACCCTAAATCTAATCTTTTATAATTAAAAAAGAAACAAGAGAGTCTCGTATCATAAAACGTACAAACTTAAAATAACATAAATAACAAACTATCATTTTTAAAATCTTAATTTAGCAAATCCTAAAATAATAAAACACAATTTATCTTAAAATATATCTTAAATTAAATAAAAATACCTATTAAACAAGTATTTTTTTAATCAAATTCTCAAACTAATGAGCTCTCTTTGTCTTTAAAATGTTTTTTAAATGATGTTTCTGTTGTCACTTTCTCTCCACTGACATAATCCCTTCATAGAACATTCATAACCAATATTCTCAAACCAATGGGCTACCTTTTGACCCTAAACTTGTTCACTTTCCCACTTTCTCACTCTTGAAAAGTTGACCAACCTTAAGCCCTAGTGTCGTTCTCCCTTTAATTCCCCAAGTCAACTTCTTTTTTACTTTTTACATTATATATTTACTAGACTTTTGCATTTTTTTATATATTCATTATATAATATAAAATTGAAACTTCACAAATAGCTTTTTGAGTTTTAAATGGATTAGGCTAAACTCAATTTAACCTTAGTCGAACAAAATGCATAGTAGTCTATTTTGTCTTATTCATACATCAACATTGTATCCATCTTAGTTGATCAGGTCAGCAAAAGTAATTGAGCAATTTTTTCATTTTAATGATAGGCTAGATTTGTTACTCAACAATTATGAAGATTAATAAATTATTAATTTTACATTTATAGGCTAGATTTGTCATTATACAATAAGTTATAGATAAATTTATTTGTTAACCTTAAAAGATATTAAGTATAAGAGGGCAACTATACAACTACGTGTGATGGTTGCAGTCACTAGCAAAAAGTTAAAATTAAAAGGCTTTATAGAAATTAAATGAGGGCAACAATTGTGCATTCTAGTCACAAATTCCTTTTCTAACAATTTGTAACTACGGCTTCATCCTCCATTAATTATTGGGTCGTTTATGAAAGTTGAGCATAAAAGGCACTTGACACATTCCTATAAAAACTAAGAAAGAACCACCAACTTTTGTATTCTAATTTTTTAAATATTCATTCATGAGCTAATAAATTTAAATATTCACCAAAATATTTGGTGGTGCTAAATGTACATTTAATTTTACAAGCTATCAAGGTGGACGATGATTTACAATTTTGGGATTTGCTCTCTCATACTTTGGTATAATAATTTAATCTACTTTATAGTGCATATTTAGCATAAACTTTTTAAATGAAGTTGTGAAGTACTAATTTTACCTTCTTATTTGCAATCCCACCCTTGTCTTCCTATTTGCTTCACCATAAAAAAAATTATAATAAAAAAAAAGAAAATTAAGGATTCAATACATGAGTCTTTAATCAAAAAGGATGCATATGTTAGATTAAATAGAAAAAAGAAAGTCAAAATTATAATAAAAACTTACAAATTACAAAACAAAAGAAAAAAAGAGAGAAACATAAAGAATAGTTACATAAATGAGTAAAGAATAAAGATTAAAAAAAGTCACATGTTATACTCCTCATTTTCATTAAACTCTTTTTTTTTTTTCTAAGCATAAAAAAAATATTGTAGATATATTATTCATTATACTTGTGAGCTCAAGCCGAGAGTTACCCGTTGATATCCTGATTCAATTGTTCTTATAATGAAAATCTAGCACTTGAATACTGATGGCACCAAGTAAGATTTCTTTGTTGCTTTGATTATTAATTCTAAAACCCAACATAAGCACTTCAACCAAATCACCTAATCCATTTTGTTTAGGAACACCCGACATATTTTAGCTTAGGGGAAAGTGATGAGACAGGGATTCAAACTTGAGTCATTTAAGTAAAGTGATGAGACAGGACCATAGTTTTCACTTCTTCGACGGGCCACTTTGACTATTAAAGCAATTTTATTTGCCTTAAAGTTACGTAATTTCTTAATTTTAAGTTTATATTTAATTTTAAATTTTCACAAATTAAAAAAAAAAGAAAGAAAAAACAATCTTATTTGCTCTCTCTTTCTCTCTCTAATTTCACCTTTATATAAATGGCCGTTGATTTTGTAAAGAGTTACTTTTTCTATCAGTTACTTTGAAATGATAAACATTGCTTGAGACTAGGACAAGCACAAAGTGTTTGTTTATTAGTCTAAATGAATTATTGCTTGTTAACAATTGTCACGGACTTGGCCTTGATCAACCAACGACCCGTGCGGCACTAGCAATTCACTTGACTTGAATGCTAGTTCAGCCTTCTCCGAAAGTTAGAATGCTATTAGCAGAAGATAGGAAAGAAGCACATAAAGTAGATAAGAGATATGGAGAACTTGGAAAATACTATTTTGTTTCAAGAATGTAACTATACTATTGCTTGGATGCTTTACAAGTGAGGTTCTTAAGGCTATATATAGTCATCCATCTCCTTAACGGAGGGCCAGGATCTATTTAATCTAATAGTCACTATCCTCCTTCTAGAGTATTCTACTTAACTCTACGTTCTACAAGAAGATAAGGGAGTTATCTACAAGATTCTAGAGGTTTCCACCTAATTCTGGAATTATGAAGAACAAGCCTCTTTAGTAGCTAAATTTGGGCAGAATGATGTGGCGCGTGATATTCTCCCTTACTCAATCTGGCGACGCCCTCATTGTGTCCCTCTTGTATTTCTTGATCACATCCAAGTTGTTCTACAAAGTTAACTCGTGTTCCCAACTTGCCTCGCTATCAGGCAATCCTTTCTATTTAACAAAGTACTCGACATAACTCAGATGGGTGCCTCTTCTTAAAATGACGCAATGCGCCAATATCTCTTCCACATCACGATCTTGCATCGTTGTTATGGCTGTAGGGGCTCTTCTTGATTCACCCCTGCTTGGCTCCTCCTTGTTAGGATGGTAAGGCTTTAGCAAGTTTACATGGAATACTAGATGCATCTCAAGGTGTGATGGTAAAGTTAATCGATAAGCTAGCTTGCCAATCCTCTTCTCTACTGGGAAGGGTCCCTCGTAACGCCTTACTAGACCCTTATGCACCTTAGCAAACCTTTGGCTTTGATGGGGAAGGAGTTTCACCATCACCAAATCTCCTTCCTCAAATTCCAAGTGTCTCCTCTTGACATTGACCCATTTCTTCATTCACTTGGTAGCCTTAGCCAAGTGTGCTCGTGCCATGTCGGACTTCTCATGCCAACCCTTGGCAAACTTGAATGCAACAGGACTCGGTCCCTTGTAGCCAACCACTAATGTGTGTGGAGTCATTGGTTATAGTCCCGTAGTGACTTCGAATGGACTAGCCTCGGTTAACTCACTTTTTTGTAAATTGTATGAGAATTGGGCTATGTCAAGTAACTTAGCCCAATTACTCTAGTTGACACTTACATAATGCCTTAAGAACAGCTCCAACAAGGCATTCACCCTTTCTGTTTGGCCGTCAGTTTGGGGATGAAAGCTTGGGGAGAAGTTGAGCTCCGATCCCATCAACTTGAATAGCTCCATCCAGAATCTCCCGATGAAACGAGTGTCTCTGTCACTGACAATCGCCTTCGGGATGCCCCAATATTTCACCACATACTTGAAAAATAGGCGTACTATATCTTCAGCTGTAAACTTTGAGGGTATGGGGATGAACACACCATACTTGCTAAACTGGTCTACCACTACCATGGTGTTGGCACATCCCTCCGATTTTGGTAGACATGTGATGAAATCCATCGAAACACTCTCTCATGGTTTCTCCGGAATAGGTAGGGGCTCCAGCAATCCCGATGGTTGGTGTTGCTCCACCTTGTCTTGTTGGCATACAAGACAAGTCTTCACGTAGAGCTCGACGTCATCCCGCATTTGTGACTAATAATATGCCTGCTCTACAAGTCCCAATGTGCGACGTATACCCGGATGTCCTGCCCATTTTGAGTCATGACACTCCTTGATAATTACCTTCCTCAATCCTTGCCACTTTGGCACATAAACTCTATTGCCTTTGGTAGTGAGCAATCCATCTGCAAGCCAAAACCGGCATGTCTTCCCACTACTTGCCAATTCCTTCAAACACTTGGCTTGTGGGTCATGCTTCAATCCCTCCTTTACTTGTTCTACCAAAGGGAAGTTTGGACTTGTGATGGCAACTAGTTTGGCCTTTCTACTCAATGCATTAGCCACCAAGTTAACCTTGCCCGGCTTATACTCTATCACAAAGTCGAATTCTGTTAAGAACGCTTGCCACATCACTTGCTTTGGTGTCAACTTCTTTTGATTAAGGAAGTAACTTGTCATAATGTTATCCGTTTTTACGACGAACTTGGACCCCAACAAATAATGCCTCTAAGTTCGTAGGCAATGCACCACTGCAGTCATCTCCTTCTCTTGGACTGTATAACAGTGCTCAGTTTCATTCAACTTGTGGCTCTCATACACAATGAGATGCCCTTCTTGTATTAACACACCACCAATTGCAAAATCCAAAGCATCGGTCTGTATCTCATATGGTTGGTGTGGTCAGGAAGAGCCAACACTGGCTCGTCAGTTACTGCTTACTTGAGCACCTCAAACGCTCTTTGGCATTTAGCATCCCAACTCCATATTCTATTCTTTTTCAACAAATTAGTGAGCAGAGTTGTAATAGAGAAGTAGCCCTTTATAAATCTTCTATAATAATTGATGAGGCTTAAGAAGGATCGTACCTCAGTCACCTTCTTTGGTGCCTCCTAGTTATGGATGGCTTGCACCTTGGACTCATCCAATCGTAGTTTGCCTCCACCAACAATGTGCCCTAAGAATGTGACATCTCGTTAAGCAAAGACACATTTCTCCCTCTTCATGTACAACTCATGCTCTCTTAGTACTTGGAAAACTTGTCGTAGATGTTTAATGTGCTTGTCTAACGTCTTACTATAGATAACAATATCATTTAGATACTCTACGACAAATTTATCCAAAAACGACTTGAAGACTTGATTCATAAGAGTACAAAATGTGGTAGGGGCATTTGTAAGTCCAAATGGCATAACTAAGAACTCAAAGGAGCCATACCTCATAATACAAGTGGTCTTTGGCTCATCTTCTTCTGCAATCCTCACTTGGTAATATCCCGATCTTAAATCCAACTTCGTGAACCACCGCGCTTCACCTAATTGATCAAACAAATTAGCTATTAATGGAATGAGATACTTATTCTTCATGCTGATTTTGTTGAGCGCCCGATAGTCGATGCACAACCGGAGTGACCCATCATACTTCTTTTGGAAAAGCACAGGTGAACCATATGGAGCCTTTGACGATTGAATGTAACCCGCATCCAACAGCTCCTTCAGTTGCCTCCAGAGTTCCTCTAACTCCGGAGGTGCCATTCGGTAAGGCACCGCCGCAAGTGGTCTTGCACCAGGGACCAATTCTATCTTGTGGTCCACTTCACATTTAGGTGGAAGCTTCTTAGGTAATTCAGGAGGCATCACGTTCTTAAACTCCTCCAAGACGTGAGAGATTTCCTTAGGTAGGATATTTGATAGAGAAGTATCCTTTCCATCCTTCAGGGATACAAGAAAGGTGGGTTGCGACTTCTTTACACCTTTCGAAAGTTGTATGACCGAAATTTGTCTAGATTGAAAGCTGGTCTCCCTAGCCAAAGGCACCATGCAGGTGTTGCCTTCTTCCAAGATGCACATTATGTTGGCAAAAGGAATAGGCACGACTTTAACACGATCCATAAACTCTATACCAAGTACAATTGGATGATCATCCATTGGTACAATAGAAAAATCTACAAGGCCACACCATTCACTCATACGTACCTCTATACCATGAGCAATGCCAAAAATCAACTTTGGCTCCGAATTTATAGTCTTGAGCCATCCTCGCTCCTTGTTGTATTTGATGCCCAACTATCTTGCTTCCTCTTATTGGAGAAAGTTGTTGGAAGCTCCAGTATCCACTAAGGCTTTAACCACTTGGTTACTCACCTTTGCTTCCATGTATAATCGTCCTCTCTTCTCAATCTTAGGCACTTCGACCTTGACTTTGATGACATTGAGGATTTGCAACGATCCCATCCTTGTCTCCTTACGTTGCTGCTATCCCTCCCTTTCTTCAACTATGGCAGAAAGCTTGGCTTTCCTCGGGCAATCCCTTGCCTTGTGCGGCCCATCACAAAAGTAGCATTTGAGATGGCCCTTATCACTGCTTTGACCATCCTTGGTGTTCTTCCTTTCCTTAGGCCCATTATACTTGTGGAAATGTCCTTTGTTCAAGGGATCATCTCCCCTACTCTTTCCCTTGCCATCCTTGTCCTTATGAGACTTGGGTTTTTCAGACTTCTTGAACTCTATTAGCAACTCGGCAATGGAAATAACAGTGGCGAGATCTTGAATACCATGTCTTTGGATCTTCATCTTCGCCCAATTCTGTAAGCCATCTTTGAACGTAAAGAATGCTTCCTTGTTAGGATAATTAGAGATTTCCAACAACACTTCGGAGAATTCTTTTACATATTCTCGTATGCTCCCCTTCTGTTGAAGACGCCTTAGCTTTGCTCTCGCCTCTTCCTCGGCATTCTCCAGATAGAATTGCCGCTTAAGTTCTTTCTTGAACTCGTCCCATGTGTTAATGATGCAAGTACCCCTTTCAATATCACTATACCTCCTTCTCCACCAGACTATTGTGGTATCCATGAGGTATAAGGCAACATTATCGATCTTCTTGGCATCCTCCGTGACACCAAGTGCCTTAAAGTATTGCTCCAAGCTTCATAGAAAGTTATTAACCTCCTTCGCATTCCTTGACCCATTATATGCCTTGGGTCTTGGAACATCCACCTTTGGAGAAGCAACTACCGTTGGCAAGGCAATGCTTCTACCTTGAGCAACTACCCTTTTGCAAAGGACTAGCTCATCTTTGGTCTCCTTCAACTCGTTAGAGACTCGTTCGAGCTCTTCCTTCAACGTCACAACCTCACAATGGAGGGTCTCTTCCAAGGTCTTTACTTGGTCTAGACACCTGGATAGGGCTTGGTTCAAGGCACCTTACATCTCTTCACGAAGCTCTTCACTCTCCCTCTTGAGTTCGTCGATGCGTTGGTCTACCACCTCGAACTTCTCTTACTCATCCATCACAGCAAGCTCAACCTTTGCGATCCTTACATTGGCATCTTCCAAGACATCCCTCGACCTTGATCTCCCTCTTTTAGGTTGCTTCTTAGCTTTCTCAACCACGTGGGTAGTCTCACTGTGTAGACCAGACATCCTTATCAACAGAGTGTGCTTGCGGTTCTAATATCACTTGTCACAGACTTGGCCTTGATCAACCAATGACCCACGCGACACTAGCAATTCACTTGACTTGAATGCTAGTTCAGTCTTCTCCGAGAGCTAGAATGCTACTAGCAGAAGATAGGAAAGAAATACACAAAGTATACAAGAGATATGGAAAACTTAAAGAATACTATTTTGTTTCAAGAATGTAATTACACTATTACTTAAATGTTTTACAAGTGAAATTCTTAAGGTTATATATAGTCATCCACCTCCTCAATGAAAGGGTAAGATCTATTTAATCTAATGGTTACTATCCTCCTTTTAGAATATTTTACCTAATTTTACGTTGTATAAGAAAATAAGAAAGTTATCTACAAAATTTTAAAAATTTTTACCTAATTTTAAAATTACGAAGAATAAGTTTATTTATTAGTTAAATTTGCGATGTGATGCCTCACACAATGCACGGACACTATAATCTTCAACGACTTTGATGGATTTCTGGTGACTTCAAGTATCGGTTGGAGGTTTTTGCCCCGCTACAGTGAATAAAAAAAAAATTTGAGGATTCTATCCATCGGGGGCCAGTGATTACAATATGCATGTATTTTATTGGCATAGACAGAAAAGAGAAAGTCGAAATTGGGTTATTTTTTTAAAATATATTTTAATTAATATATTATTTAATCAATTTAATAGTATAAAAAATATATTTTTTAAAAAAATAAATATTATAATTTTTATTTATTAAAATAATATTATAATTAAATAAAAATAAAATTAAAATCAAATAATAAAAATAAAAATAAATACTAACTTTAGTAACTAAAAATAAATATTACCGATAATTTTGTGCCACTGCTTCAATTCCATTTCCTCTCTCACATGTGTCATGTTTAAACCAAAAATTAAAGCCGTCTTTCTGATCACCAAGTTGTTGGATTTCAATGCAAGTTGCGCGCAAAAGACAAGTTGGAATGCATTTCAGTCAAAAAGAAAGAGACAAGCAAGATTAACAAATGTTTAATGGAGGCGGATGGGTTGTCATGGACAGATATGGCCATATAATTTTGCCGTGCAATTAACAGATATTGTCCTGTAAATACTAAGAGAAGAAAGTTGCGGCAAAGTGGAGCGCTAAACTGACTTTCTCAGGGTGATATCAAACACAGACAGAGAAAGAGAATGGCTACAACGGAAGCTTGCAACAAGCCCCATGCCGTGCTTATCCCAGCTCCATCTCAAAGCCACATAAAGCAAATGCTTAAACTGGGAAAGCTGCTTTGCCACAAAGGCTTTCTTGTTACGTTTGTCAATACTGAATTCAATCACAAACGCTTTCTTAAGTCAAGGGGGCCAAATTCCCTTCGCGGATATCTTGCTTTCCGCTTCGAGACCATCCCCGACGGGCTCCCTCCTTCAGACCCTGATGCTACACAAGGTATTCCTGCTATTGCTGAATCAGTTTCAAAGAACTTTCTTGCCCCATTTCGTCAGCTGCTTGCAAAACTCAATGATACTGCATCCTCAAACGTCCCTCCTGTGACTTGCATCGTCGCCGACGGTTTCTTGTCATTCACCATCACTGCCGCTGAAGAACTTGGAGTTCCGCTGTTATTTTTCTTTACAATTTCCGCATGTGCCCTCATGGGGATTAAACAATTCAACGCGCTTAAGGACAAAGGTCTCACCCCACTTAGAGGTACGCATTTCACATCCCAATTTCCATACACCGTGAAAATGGGCATAGGATTCAAGACACGGGCAAGCCCTTGCTGTTCCTAAAAGATTCTCTTGTCTTTGCAGATGAGAGCTATCTGACAAATGGTTATTTGGAGAACATTGTGGATTGGATTCCAGGCATGAAAAACATCCGGCTAAGGGATCTTCCAAGCTTTTTGCGTACTACAGACCCAGAAGATTTTATCTTCAACTTCATAATGGAAAGTGCTGAGCAAGCTGTTAAGGCTCCTGCAATTCTTATTCATACTTTTGATGCCTTAGAGAAGGATGTTCTGAATGGTCTTTCCTCAGTCTACTCTCAGGTTTATGCTGTTGGTCCATTGCAATTACTCCTCAATCAAATCCAGGAAACGGCAGAAATGAAATCTATAGGATATAATTTGTGGAAAGAGGAATCAGATTGCCTGGAATGGCTTGATTCCCAGGAGCCCAACTCGGTTGTTTGCGTGAACTTTGGTAGCATAGCAACACATCAACAGCTAGCAGAATTTGGAATGGGGCTGGCTAATAGTGGACACCCCTTCCTCTGGATAATTAGGCTGGATTTGGTTAGGGGTGATCGGGCGGTGTTGCCACCTGAGTTTGCAGAGAAAACTAAAGGAAGGGGTCTGATTCAAAATTGGTGTCCACAAGAAGAAGTGCTTAATCACCCATCCACTGGGGGCTTTCTAACTCACAGTGGCTGGGGATCAACAACTGAGAGCTTGTCTGCTGCAGTTCCAATGCTTTGTTGGCCTTTCTTTGCAGACCAACAAACAAACTGCAGATGCACTTGCTCAGAATGGGGAATTGGCTTGGAGATAGATAATAATGTCAAGAGAGATGAAGTGGAGAAGCTTATTAGAGAGTTGATGGCAGGAGAGCGGGGTAAAAAATTAAGGGAAAAAGCCATGGAGTGGAAAAAATTGGCAGAAGAGGCCACCACTGCTCCAAATGGTACATCGTGCATAAATTTGGATAAGATAGTGAAAGAAGTTCTTCAGCAAGATTTTTCTGTTAAAAAGAATTGATATTTGATAAATTAAATAATAAATTTAAATATTTAAATAAAAAAATTTTAATTTGTTTTAATGATATATTTTATTTAATATTTTAATTATTATATTTTAAAATTTATAATATTATATTATTTTTGTTGTAATTTCAACTCAAAGACTTGCTTATGAGTAAATAGTTATGAACCGATTTTGTTAAAAGAAGTTGAGACTCTTGGATCCAAACTACCAGAAATAATTCTTGGAGCTAATGGGAAACAATTTGAATTTTTGAAGTTTTTATTTGTGTGTGAGGCCTCCACCGTGGCTGTTGTGTCAAATTTAAATTTTGATCCGGCCTAGCCAGTTTGGACACATTTATTGACTGCATGTCAGGAATGAAAAACATACCTTTAAGAGATTTTTCCTTTGCGACTTCCATAAAAGAGCCTAATGACCTTTCGTTCACGTTCTTTGAGGAAACATTTCAGAAAATTGATAAAGCTTCTGCAATCATTCTGCACACATTTGATGCATTAGAACACGAACTTCTGGATACTCTATCCTCTATGTATCCTGCTGTCTACCCAATTGGTCCACTGCAATTGCATCTCAATCAAATGTAGAACGATGATCTGAGTTCCATTGGGTGCAGTCTATGGAAAGAAGAAACTCTGTGTCTCCAGTGGCTGGATTCTCAAAAACCCAATTCTGTGATTTATGTGAATTTTGGCAGCATAGTAGTCATGACAAAGCGAAAGCTCATTGAACTGGCGATTGGACTAGCTGAAAGCAAACATCCCTTTTTATGGATGGTAAGGCCTGATCTGATCAGTGGGGATTCAGCAACATCACCACCGGAATTTGACGCAGAAACGGAGAGAGACTTCATCGCTAGTTGGTGTCCGCAAGTGGAGGTGCTCAATCACCCATCCGTAGTGTCACGTACCGCGTGTTTTGATCCAAACTTGTGCTATTTAAAGAGAGTTATTCCAACCACTACCCTAAAATTCAACTAATAAAGAGATTTATTTTTCGTAATTTTAGAATTAGATAGAAATTTTTAAAATTTTGTAGATAACTCTCTTATTTTCTTATAAAATGTAGAGTTATATAAAATAATGTAAAAAGAAAATAGTGATCGTTAGATTAAATAGATCTTAATTATCCATTGAGGAGGTGGATGACTATATATATCTTTAGGGACCTCACTTGTAAAACATCAAAAAACAATCGAAATTATAGTGTAATTACATTCTTGAAACAATTTAGTATTATCTAAGTTCTCCATATCTCTTATTTATTTTGTGTGCTTTTTTCCTATCTTCCGCTAGTAGCATTCTAGCTTTCGGAGAAAGTTGAACTAGCATTCGAGTCAAGTGAATTGCTAGTGCCGTGCAGGTCGTTGGTTGATCAAGGCCAAGTCCGTGACAAGTGGTATCAGAGCCGCAAGCACACTCTGTTGATAAGGATGTCAGGTCCACATAGTGAGACTACCCATGTGGTTGAAGAAGCCCAGAAGCAACCTAAAAGAGGGAGATCAAGGTCGAGGGATGTCTTGGAAGACACCAATGCAAGGCTCGCAAAGGTTGAGCTTGCCGTGACGGATGGGTAGGAGAAGTTCGAGGTGGTAGACCAATGCATCGACGAGCTCGAGAGGGAGAGTGAAGAGCTTCGTGAGGAGATGCAAGGTGCCTTGAACCAGGCCTTATCAAGGTGTCTAGACCAAGTAAAGACCTTGGAAGAGACTCTTCATTGTAAGGTTGTGACGTTGAAGGAAGAGCTTGAAAGAGTCTCTAACGAGTTGAAGGAGACTCAGGAGGAGCTAGTCCTTTACAAAAAGGTAGTTGCTCAAGGTGGAAGCATTGCCTTGCCAACGGTAGTTGCTTCTTTAAAGGTGGATGTTCCGAGACCTAAGGCATATAATGGGTCGACAAACGCGAAGGAAGTTGATAACTTTCTATGGAGCTTGGAGCAATACTTTAAGGCACTTGGTGTCATAGAGGATGCCAAGAAGATTGATAGTGCCGCCTTATACCTCATGGATACCGCAATGGTATGGTGGAGAAGGAGGTATAGTGATATCGAAATGGGCACTTGCATCATCAACACATGGGATGAGTTCAAGAAAGAACTCAAGCGGCAATTCTATCCAGAGAATGCCGAGGAAGAGGCGAGAGCGAAGTTAAGGCATCTTCAACAAAAGAGGAGCATACGAGAGTACATGAAGGGATTCTCCAAAGTGTTGTTGGAAATTCCCGATTATCCCGACAAGGAAGCATTCTTTGCGTTCAAAGATGGCTTACAAAATTGGGCAAAGATGGAGATCCAAAGACATGGTGTTCAAGATCTCACCACCGCTATTTCCATTACCGAATCGCTAATAGAGTTCAAGAAATCCGAAAAGCCCAATTCCCATAAGGACAAGGATGGCAAGGGAAAAAGTGGGGGAGATAATCCCTCGACCAAAGGACGTTTCCACAAGTATAATGGGCCTAAGGAAGGGAAGAACACCAAAAAGGGTCAAAGCAGCGATAGGCCCCCTCTCAAATGCTACTTTTGCGACGGGCCACACAAGGCAAGGGATTACCCGAGGAAAGCCAAGCTTTCTGCCATAGTTGAAGAAAGGGAGGAACAACAACAATGTGAAGAGATAAGAATGGGATCCTTACAATCCTCAATGCCATCAAAGCCAAGGTTGAAGTGCCTAAAACTGAGAAGAGAGGACGATTATATGTGGAAGCAAAGGTGAGTAACCAAGTGGTTAAAGCCTTAGTGGATACCGGAGCTTCCAACAACTTTCTCCAAGAAGAGGAAGCAAGATGGTTAGGCATCAAATACAATAAGGAGCGAGGATGGCTCAAGGCAGTAAACTCAGAGCCAAAGTCAATTTTTGGCATTGCTCATGGTGTAGAGGTACGTATGGGTGAATGGTGTGGCCTTGTAGATTTTTCTATTGTACCAATGGATGATTATCCAATTGTGCTTGGTATGGAGTTTATGGATCGCGTTGAGACTGCCTATTCCTTTTGCCAACACAATGTGTATCTTAGAAGAAGGCAACACCTGCATAGTGCCTTTGGCTAGGGAAACAGGCCTTCAATTTAGGCAAATTTTAGCCATGCACCTTTCTAAAGGGGTGAAGAAGGCGCAACCCACCTTCCTTGTATCCTTAAAGGATGGAAAGGATACTTCCTCGTCAAGTACTCTATCTAAGGAAGTCTCTCACATCCTGGAGGAGTTTAAGGACGTGATGCCTCCCGAATTGCCTAAGAAGCTCCCACCTAAACGTGAGGTGGATCACAAGATAGAATTGGTCCCTGGTGTAAGACCGCCTGTTGCGGTGCCTTATCGAGTGGCACCCCCCGAGTTAGAGGAACTTAAGAGGCAACTAAAGGAACTGTTGGATGTGGGTTACATTCAACCGTCAAAGGCTCCATATGGTGCACCTGTGCTCTTCCAAAAGAAGCACGATGGGTCACTCCGGTTGTGCATCGACTATCCGGCGCTCAACAAAATCACTATGAAGAATAAGTATCCCATTCCATTAATAGCTGACTTGTTCGATCAGTTAGGTAAAGTGTAGTGGTTCACAAAGTTGGATTTGAGATCGGGATACTACCAAGTGAGGATTGCAGAAGGAGATGAGCCAAAGACTAGTTGCGTTATGAGGTATGGCTCCTTTGAGTTCTTAGTTATGCCATTTGGACTTACTAACGCCCCTGCCACGTTTTGCACTCTTATGAATAGAGTTTTCGAGTCATTTTTGGATAAGTTTGTCGTAGCATATTTGGATGATATTGTTGTCTATAGTAAGACGTTGGATTAGCACATTAAACATGTACGACAAGTTTTCCAAGTACTAAGAGAGCATAAGTTGTACGTGAAGAGGGAGAAATGTGCCTTTGCTCAACGAGAGGTCACATTTTTGGAACACATTGTCGGCGGAGGCAAACTACGGTTGGATAAGTCCAAGGTGCAAGCCATCCATAATTGGAAGCCACCGAAGAAGGTGACTGAGGTACAATCTTTCTTAGACCTCATCAATTATTATAGAAGATTTATAAAGGGCTACTCCTCTATTGCAACTTCGCTCACCGATTTGTTGAAGAAGAATAGAACATGGAGTTGGGATGCTAAATGCCAAAAAGCATTTAAAGTGCTCAAGCAAGTAGTAGCTGATGAGCTAATATTCGCTCTTCCTGACCACACCAAACCATATGAGGTATAGATCGATGCTTTGGATTTTGCAATTGGTGATGTGTTAATGCAAAAGGGGCATCCTGTTGCATATGAGAGCTGCAAGTTGAACGAAACCGAGCGCCGTTACACAGTCCAAGAAAAGGAGATGACTGCAGTGGTGCATTACCTACGAACTTAGAGGCATTATTTGTTGGGCTCCAAGTTTGTCACGAAGACAGACAACATTGCCCCAAGTTACTTCCTCAATCAAAAGAAGTTGACGCCAAAGCAGGTGAGGTGGCAAGCTTTCTTGGCAGAATTCGACTTTGTGATGGAGTATAAGCCGGGCAAGGCTAATTTGGTGGCCGATGCATTGAGTAGAAAGGCCGAACTAGTTGCCATCACAAGTCCAAACTTCCCTTTGGTAGAACAAGTGAAGGAGGGATTGGAGTATGACCCACAAGCCAAGAGTTTGAAGGAATTGGCAAGTAGTGGGAAGACACGCCGGTTTTGGCTTGAAGATGGGTTACTCACTACCAAAGGCAATAGAGTTTATATGTCAAAGTGGCAAGGATTGAGGAAGGCAATTATCAAGTAGTGTCATGACTCAAAATGGGTAGGACATTCGGGTATATGTCGCACGTTAGCACTTGTAGAGCGAGCATATTATTGGCCACAAATGCAGGATGACGTTAAGCTCTACGTGAAGACCTGTCTTGTATACCAACAAGATAAGGCAGAGCAACACCAACCATCAAGATTACTGGAGCCCCTACTTATTCCGAAGAGACCATAGGAGAGTGTTTTGATAGATTTCATCATATGTCTACCAAAGTCGGATGGATATGCCAACATCATGGTCGTGGTAGACCGGTTTAGCAAGTATGGGGTGTTCATCCCCATACCCTCAAAGTTCACAGTTGAAGATGCAACACGCCTATTTTTCAAGTATGTGGTGAAATATTGGGGCATCCCGAAGACGATTGTCAGTGATAGAGACACTCGCTTCACCAAGAGATTCTGGATAGAGCTATTCAAGTTGATGGGATCGGAGCTCAACTTCTCCACAAGCTTTCATACCCAAACTGACGGCCAAACAGAGAGGGTGAATGCCTTGTTGGAGCTGTTCTTAAGGCATTACGTAAGTGCCAACTAGAGTGATTGGGCTAAGTTACTTGACATAGCCCAATTCTCATACAATCTACAAAAAGGTGAGTCAATCAGGGCTAGCCCATTCAAAGTCGCTACGAAACTACAACCAATGACTCCATACACATTGGCGGTTGGCTACAAGGGGCCGAGTCCTGCTGCATTCAAGTTTGCCAAGGGTTGGCATGAGAAGTCCGACATGGCACGGGCACACTTGGCTAAGGCTACCAAGCGAATGAAGAAATGGGTCGATGCTAAGAGAAGACACTTGGAATTTGAGGAAGGAGATTTGGTAATGGTGAAACTCCTTCCCCATCAAAGCCGAAGGTTTGCCAGGGTGCATAAAGGTCTAGTGAGGCGTTACGAGGGACCCTTCCCAATAGAGAAAAGGATTAGCAAGCTAGCCTACCGATTAACTTTACCATCACACCTCAAGATGCATCTAGTATTCCACGTAAACTTGCTAAAGCCTTACCATCCTAATGAGGAGGAGCTGAGTCGAGGCAAGTCAAAGAGGGCCCCTACAGCCATAACAACCATGCCAGATCGTGACGTGGAAGAAATATTGGCGCATCGTGTCATTCCAAGGAGAGGCACCCATCCAAGTTATGTTGAGTACTTTGTTAAATGGAAGGGGTTGCCTGATAACGAGGCAAGTTGGGAACACGAGCTAACTTTATGAAACAACGTGGATGTGATCAAGAAATACAAGAGGGACGCGACGAGGGTGTTGCCAGATTGAGTGGGGGAGAATGTCACGCGCCACGTGATTCTGCCTAAACTTATGATATTTAAAGAGGCTTATTCCAGCCACCACCCCAAAATTCCAAAATTAGGTGGAAGCCTCTAGAATCTTGTAGATAACTCCATTATTTTCTTGTAAAACGTAGAGTTATGTAGAATAATCTAGAGAGAGAATAGTGGCCGTTAGATTAAATAGATCCTAACCATCCATTGAGGAGGTGGATGACTATATATAGCCTTAGGGACCTCACTTGTAAAGCATCCAAAAATAATCCAAGCAATAATGTAGTTACATTCTTGAAGCAATTTAGTATTCTCCGAGTTCTCCATATCTCTTGTCTATTTTGTGTGCTTCTTTCCTATCTTCCGCTAGTAGCATTCTAGCTCTCGGAGAAGGCTGAACTAGCATTCGAGTCAAGTGAATTGCTAATGCCACGCAGGTCATTGGTTGATCAAGGCCAAGTTCGTGACAGTAGGAGTGGGTGGGGCTAACAATTATAGACTCTATCTTTCTCACTTATTGCATTAGAATTAAAGTTGATGCATTTCGAGGAAGAGAGCAATATTGATCTAATTTGTGTCTATGCAACGGATCGATAAGACTTTCCCTTCCTTTCACTTTTGGAATATGGCCTGAAGTCCTAGGCAGACTCTCATTTGTCTGCCCATTTTTACAAAAGGTAATCTTCCTTCCTACCGCGGAAAAAAAAAAAAAAGAAAAAAAACCCAAAAAAAATAAAGAAATGGTAATCTTAACATGCACCCATTTTAGCTTAAAATCAAGAAAAGGAGACATTATCCAGTTGATCGAACCTATTAATATTTCACTGCTTGTATTCACTTAAGTACAGCCACCGGTTCTTAGTTCTAGTAACCAAAATTTGAATTTCAATGGCGTTGAAAAAAACTCATTAACATAGTTACACGTACATGGATCAATTGAAACTCCAACTCATCCATTACGTGGATGTGTGATTGATACACACATTTAACATTTAGAATGCAGGTGTCATTAACATGCATACATGGGTACCACCGCTCCCCAGAAATTCATAGAAGCAGAAAAACCAAAAAAAAAAAGAAACCATCTTTTAATATATACTTTTCAGATAACTTTATCATAAATTCATATAATAACATATAAGATATATTTACAACAAAAAAAAACTTTGCTAGACAGGCAAAATGCATTATACAAGTTTGTGATTTTATGAACTCATAATTTCAAACAACAATTCAAAAAATCTATGTGGATGTATAAATTTAATATAAATTTTTTAAATACTTCTATTAGTGATTGTAACCCTATCTGATGGTGTTTATTTTGATTTCTTATATATAACATTAATTTATTTTATTATTTTCTAACTTTGTATTTTATCTTATTTTTTAATTTAAAATTTTAGAATTATAATATAAGTTACATAATATATAAAGAAAAAATCAGTATCCAAACAAAAATAAGCCTAACACCTAAAACTTTAAATGTAAATAATTTGTAATTAAAAAAGGAATAAGAAATACTTGTAATATAAAATATAAAACTTAAAGTAATATAAATAAGAAACTATCATTTTTAAAAGCCTTAACTTAACAAATAATGAAATCACAAAATATAATTTTTGACTCAAATTTTCAAACTAGTGGGCTCCCTTTATCTTTAAAATGATTATCAAATGAAATTCTTATTGTTACTTTCTCTTAATCGACTTGGTCACCTCATAAAACATTCACAACCACCATTCTCAAATCGATAGGCTCCCTTTTTGACCCTAAATAAATTCTCTCTTTCAAAATGTTGGCCAATTTCAAGCTCCAACACTATTCTCTCTCTAATTCTTCAATCCAACTTCTTTTTTACTTTTTTACATTATATATTTACAGACTTTTATATTTTTTTATATATTCATTTTATAATACAAAATAAACATTTCAAAAATAACTTTTTGGGTTTTAAATGGATTGGGTTAAGGAAAATCTAATCTCAATCCAACAAAACATTTAGTTGTCTATTTTGTTGTATTCCCACATTAGCATTATGTTTATCTTAACTAATCAAGTCAGCAAAAATAATAAAGCTATTTTCTCATTTTAATGGTAAGCTAAATTTGTTACTCAATAATTATAAAGATTACTAAATTGTTATTTTTATAATTATAAATTAGATTTGTGATTATGCAATAAGTTGCAAATAAATTTGTATGTTAACCTTAAAAAAAAAAATAAGTAGGAGAGGGCAACTATACAACCACATGGGATAGTTGCAATTAGTAGCACTTGGATTGAAAAGTAAGAAAATTGGCAAAATAAAATTGGATTCTTTAACTCCCTTTAACCTTTATAACACAGATCTTCTGATCCCACTAATTTATTCCAGTAACTAAAATATTTTAAAATATCTTTACATTGCAACTTAGTCTTAACTAGTATAACTTTCAACTTATCTCTAGAGATCATCACAACTATATTGGAGCGAACAAGACCATTTAAAGAAAAGGTGTTTACTATGGCTTTGTAAGACCGTATTGTACATTCTACCCTATAGGTTTCTAATTTTGCCTCGATTCTTACAACTAAGAGCGCCAAAATAATGTTCCCTAAAAGTTGATTACTTCCAATAACCATAGGCCCAAATGAGGATTCGATCATTTTACACATTTATGCATAATTATGAATCCAACAAGATGAGCATCACTAGTAATACAACTAAAATAATTAAAACACATGGCTAGACCATTCAAACTCCCCTAACATGGTCACCTTTCCACTAACTCAACTATTGGCACATTTAGTCTACCATAGCATCCAAAGAGGGATGTACAAAAGATAGCAACCCAATTGAAATATCTCATGTTCTTTTAGTCAATTCCTTACTAATTAAGAGTTTAAATAATCATTGTTCCCTAAATGTGCATTTAACATGGTTGTGGGATTCTATTATTGTCCAAAATGTCTCAAAAGCTCCATTTGGCATTCATTAGTATGAGGAAGCCATGCATATAAAAGTTCTAATGGCATTCATGTTTTTGTCACTACATTGCCCCTTATTAATCCTAGATGTGGCCTTTACATAGGTGGATTGTATTATTGTATCATATTTAATCAAGCAATAAATAGTGAGAAGGTCAAAAAATTCATTAAATGAAACTTGCTAGAGTGTGAAATTGGGTGCACTGTAGTTAGCTATGGCTTGAGGATCATTTAGTAGTATTGTTTGTCACGTGGACACTAAGTCCAGCCCATCTAGCAAGTGAGAAGACATATATTGGGGGCCAAATTAAGCCTCTACGGGCTGCCAACATTGCCTAGCCCCCTTGGCAGACCAAATCCAACAAGTAGAAGGTCCTAGAAGAGTGTTGAAGTGTCTAAAAGAGTCCCATCTAGAGATTTCCAGCAAAATCCAGCAAAGACACTCACCTTGAACCTTCTTGAAGGATCCTCTTAATGTCGCGCGGGTTAGCAAGTACAAAGCCTAACTCCGTGACAGGTGGTATCAAAGCCAAGGTCCAAACCTTAGGTACAACCTGTTTGTTTGTTATTTACAGAGACAACGAGCATGGCAAGCGAAGAAGGATTTGTTGCAACCACTATGGAGGAGTAACAAGTGGAGCAACAACCTCGTGGGCATGAGGAATAGCATGCTCTAACCAAACATGGCAAGTCCAAGGCTCCAGCAAAGGAAACCATGGACTCTCGTGTTGGTAGTTTGGAAAGAAGCGTCACCGATATAAGCTCCGTTGTGGGCAACCTCAGCGATCAAGTCGATAACTTGATCCATGAGAATGCAGAGATCACGCAGGCTGCCAAAGTCATGATCGAACAGTTTGGTCGCTCGTTTAAGGGAGAACTACACTCCTTAAGCCAAGATTTGTGCAATCTGTGCGAGTTCATTGAAGGAGAAATTCATGACCTCCGCAGGGAGATGGATTCTTTGCGCCAAAACAACTCATTTGCTAGTATAGCTGCCACTACTAGCGCCACTGCAGTACATGGCTTAAAGGTCCCTAAGCCTTCCATGTACAACGACACACGCAATGCCACTACTATGGAGAACTTTTTGTTTGGCCTTGAGCAATACTTTGAGGCCATGGGGGTTGTCGACGACCTTGCCAAGGTAGACAATGCCCCAATCTTCCTAAGGGATACTGCCCAACTCTAGTGGAGACGAAAGCACTCCGAGAGGGAGAAAGACTTGTGTGTCATTGACACTTGGGAACAATTCAAGGCTGAAGTACGTAGGTAGTTCATACCTTACAATGCAGGTAGCGAAGTAAGGGGAAAGTTACGTTGCCTATGTCAGACAGGTAGTATTTCCGACTACATCAAGGAATTTACTACCCTTATGCTTGAAATTAAGATGTCCGATAGGGAACTTCTCTTCTACTTTAAAGACGACTTGAAGGATTGGGCGAGAGTTGAGCTAGATAGACATGATGTGCAAACCCTGGATGCTGTTGCTGAAACCTTCATCGACTACTCTACCCACTCCAAGAGCAAAAAGCCAAACTCTAGCAAAAGTGGGGGAGAGAAAATCGGGCAGAAGAAGTAGGAAGCTGGCCGCAATGAGGGTAGACAGCAACGACCCTCAAGTGGCCGTCCCAAGCATGAGAAGAAGTTTACAGGTAAGCGCAACTCAACTAATTACCCTAGTCCCTGTTTCATTTGTGATGGACCACACTGGGTGGGAGACTGCCCCTAACGTAAAGTAATGAATGTTATAATGGTGGTACTAAACCCGGAGAAGGCCAACAAGGAGCCCCAAGCTGACATGGGATGTATCCAACAATTGGGTAATCTCTCAAAATGCTCTTCCCCAGCAGTCTCTAAGGAGAAGGGACTGTTATACGCTGACATTACCATCGAGGGTAAAGCAACTTGTGCGATGCTAGATACGGGGGCAACGCACAATTTCATAGACGTACAAAAGGCCAAACGTCTAGGCCTCAAGCTAACGAAGGGAAATGGCACCATCAAAGCGGTAAACTCAAAAGCAAAGCCTATTCAAGGCATAACACATGGAGTAGTTGTCCGCATTGGCGAATGGACCGGTAAGTTGGACTTTACCATTGTTCCTATGGATGACTTCAAGGTGGTGTTAGGTCTTGCATTTTTTTGTGAAGCCTTGGCCTTTCCTGTTCCTACCTCAAGATCTCTTGTGGTCGTCGATGTTCATAAGATTTGAGTAGTCCCCTTGAAGCGCAAGAAGAAGTTTCAACCATCGGTGATTTTTGCCTTGCAATTCAAGCGGGGTCTTAAGACGAGTCCAAGCTACATAGCTACCATAAGGGAGTTGAGCGACGAGGAAGACGTAACAGCACCAACTCCAACATTGCCGCAACCCATCCAAGTGGTCCTTACCAAGTTTAAGGATGTCATGCCTTCCGAACTGCCAAAGAAGCTTCCACCGAAGCGAGATGTGGATTACCACATTGAGCTAGAACCCGGTGCCAAACCTCCTACCATGGCACCTTATCGCATAGCACCCCCAGAGCTCGCTAAACTAAGGAAGTAGCTTCACGATCTGATCGATTCAGGCTACATTCGACCATCAAAAGCCCCTTTCGGTGCCCCTGTCCTCTTCCAGAAGAAGAAGGACGGATCGCTGTGAATGTGTATCGACTACCGAGCCTTGAATAAGGTCACTATCAAGAATAAGTATCTGATACCCTTGATAGTTGATCTTTTCGACCAACTTAGGAAGGCAAGGTACTTCACCGAGCTGGATTTGCATTCAGCATACTACCAAGTCCAAATTGCATAAGGTGACGAGCCAAAGACGACCTACGTAACACGCTATGGAGCATTCGAGTTCCTAGTAATGCCCTTTGGCCTCACCAATGTGCCAGCCACTTTCTGCACACTCATGAACAAGGTACTGCATCCATTTCTTGACAAATTCATAATAGTCTACTTGGACGACATTGTGGTATATAGCAACACACTTGAGGAGCATGTTAAGCACCTCAAGCAAGTCTTCCAAGTTCTACGGGAGAACGAGTTGTTTGTCAAAAAGGAGAAGTGCTCATTCGCCAAGCAAGAGGTGGACTTCCTTGGTCATCGAATCAAGGATGGCAAATTGATGATGGATCTAGCAAAGGTGCAAGTGATCCAACAATGGGAACCTCCAACCAAGGTCCCAGAAATGCTATCTTTCCTGGGGCTTATAAACTATTACCGTCAGTTCATCAAGGGATATTCTGCCATAGCAGCACCCCTAACTGACTTGCTGAAGAAGAACCACACTTGGCATTAGACGGGTGAATGCCAAGCTTCCTTCGAGAGATTGAAGTAAGCAATCTCTGAAGAACCAGTGATGGTGCTTCTGAACTACAAGAAGCCTTTTAAAGTCCACACCAATGCATCCGACTATGCCATCGGGGGAGTCTTAATGCAAAATAGGCATCCTATTGCCTATGAAAGTCGCAAGTTTAATGACACGGAAAGGCGGTACACCATCCAAGACAAGGAGCTGACTGTCGTCATCCACTGCTTGCGCACTTGGAGACACTATCTCCTTGGAAGTAAGTTTGTGATCATGACCGACAATGTTGCTACGAGCTACTTCCAGACACAAAAGAAACTCAGCCCCAAACAAGCTCGTTGGCAAGACTTCCTGGCAGAATTCAACTACAATCTACGGTATAAGCCAAGGCAAGCCAACGTCGTTGCTGATGCGTTGAGCAGAAAGGCGGAGCTAGCTGCCCTCTCCACTAGTACGCCTAAGAGCAACCTCCTTAAACGAATCAAGGAAGGTACTAGATAAGATGGCTTGGCCAACAATTTGCTGAGATTGGCTAGCGAAGGGAAGACTCGTTGATTTTGGGTGGACGACGGAGTCCTCATGACAGTCGAGAACCGAGTCTTCGTGCCTAAGTGGGGAAACTTACGGAAAGAAATCCTCAAGGAATTCCACGATTCCCTATGGGCTAGCCACCTAGGTATGGCACGAACCCTTACTCTTGTCCAACAACATTACTTCTGGCCACATATGCATACAGATGTCGAGGCCTATGTGTGGACTTGCTTGGTTTGCCAACAAGATAAGGTAGAACAACAGCAACTAACTGGTCTACTTGAGCCATTACCCATCCCTAAAAAGCCATGGGAAAGTGTCTCAATGGACTTCATTGTAGCTCTACCAAAGTCCGAGGAATGTGGAAGCATCATGGTGGTGGTGGATCAGTTCAGCAAGTATGGCACCTTCATTCCAACCCCTGCTGATTGTAAGGTGGACGAAGCTGCTCGCTTGTTCTTCAAGAACGTAGTAAAGTTGTGGGGTGTGCCAAAGAGCATAATCAGCGACAGAGACCCCCGTTTTATGGGTAAATTCTAGCACGAGCTATTCAAGTTGCTGGGAACCGACCTAAACTTCTCAACAAGCTTCCATCCCCAAAGCGACGAGCAGATTGAGTGAGTCAACATCTTGCTCGAGCAATACCTGAGGCACTACGTCAGTGCTCACCAACGGGATTGGGCAAAGCTACTTGATGCTGCCCAATTCTCATACAACCTCCAGAGGAGTGAGGCCACAAACAAAAGCCCATTTGAGATTGTCATGGGACAACAACCGCTCATGCCAAGTGCAATTGCCTCTCCCTACACTGGCAATAACCCATTTGCCTTCAAGTTTGCAAGAGAATGGCATGAGGAAGTGAACATAACAAGGGCTTGCCTTGATAAAGTGGCCAAGAGAATGAAACGATGGGCTGACACCAAACAACGCCCAAGGGACTACGCAATGGGAGACATGGTGAGGGTGAAACTACTGCCCAACCAATTCAAGTCTCTACACAAAGTCCACAAGGGCTTGGTAAGGAAGTACGAAGGGTCGTTTCCTAAGGTCAAGCGTGTAGGAAAGGCTGCCTACCAAGTCCAACTCCCTCTAAAGCTCAAGATCCATAATTTCTTCCATGTAAGTCTTCTTAAGCCTTTTCATGGGGATGACGAGGATCTAAGTCGAAGCGAGCCCAAGCGTGCACCAATGGCTGTGGTCACTGAATTTTACAAGGAGGTGGAGCAAATCCTTACTGATCGAGTGATCTGGAGAAGAGGAGTTCCCAACTACCATGAGTACTTGGTGAAATGGAAAGATTTGTCGGACCAAGAGGCTAGTTGGGAATGAGAGGACCAGCTTTGGCAGTTTGCCGACGACATTCGACAATATAAGGCTGAGACTGCGATGAGGACGTCGCAAGATTAAGTGGGGGAGGGTGTCACATGGACACTAAGTCCAACCCGTCTAGCAAGTGAGCAGACATATATTAGGGGCCAAATTAAGCCTCTACGGGCTGTCAATATTGCCTAGCCCCCTTGGCAACCCAAATCCAACAAGCAGAAGGTCCTAGAAAAGTGTTGAAGTGTCTAGAAGAGTCCCATCTAGAGACTTCTAGCAAAATCCAGCAAAGACACTCACCTAGAACCTTCTAGAAGGATCCTCTTAGATGCTCTCTCTAGAACATTCATTGTAAATATTCTAGATAGTCATTTGTAGCCACACTTTGAGGAGGTGGAGCAACTATAAATAGGCCACTCCTCTCACTTGTAAACACACCTTTGCATACTCAATACAAGCTCACTTACAAAGCTCTCTTGTGCTCTCTCTCTTCATATAGCAATTGCAAGTCCTTACTTGCCGCCCAACGCTTTCCGCTGATTCTCTCAAACTTTCCAAGGCTTACTTAGCTCATCTTCGCACGCAAGATCGATTAAGTGCCACGCGGGTTAGCAAGTACAAAACCTAACTCTGTGACAGCTGGAGTGACTTCAAAATAATGGAGGCCTTATCCCTAGCAAAATTACCAAAAGGCCAAATTCATGCGAGATGAAAGCATGAATAAAAAATTATATAAAAAGTTCAACACTCGATTGAATTTTTAAAAGGGCTTTTGAAATCCTTTAAAAAATATAAGAACTCTTACAAGAAAGTAATTAAGGATATTGAAATATTATAGTTCAATAATTCATGGAATGCTTTAACCTTTACACATGGAATGCTTTAACCTTTACACTTATAGACATAAAACCATTTAATGAATTAGGAACATACTTTAACATTAAAAAAAATATATATTTAATAATTAACTAAAAAAATATTTTTAAAACACTTGAATATTTATAATTTGTCTTTTATCTTTTGGCTAGTTAACTTTATTAGTAGGAAATAAAATGAAAATTAAAAATTCATGAATTGGGTTTATGATTAAAGCATGCATGTGTTTTATTGATTTAGATAGAAAAGGGAAAGTAAAACTTATGTTAAGAACTTTCAATATAGTAAAAACAAGAAGAAGAAACAAGTGGGGGAGGGGGAACTAATTACACACGATTAAAAAATATAAAAACCAATAAAAGACGTAAGGTATACTTATCATTTTCATACAGTGAACTTGCCCTTAGTCCTAACATGCAACTATCATTTGTATTTTACTTACTAGAATAAGAGACTTTGACAGTAAAATTAATTTTTGATCTTATGTGATATGAAATTAATAAAAAGGAGTATGAGTGTCTAATTCTAACTCTTATTTGGATTTCATAGTGTTTAATTTTATACACTATGACACTTTTTTTTTTCTTTTTTCTTTTTTTTTTAAGGTAATTGTAACACTCTTTTTAATTGAATTTAATTAAAATTAAAATTAAGATTTTGTGGCTGTATTTGTTTAGACTAAATCATAAGAAAATGTAATAGCCTTTCAATCTTTTTTTCTTTTTAATATATAATTGATGCATTATAATGAGAGAGTGAGAAAGAGAAGGATCCAATTTGTGTCCAAATAAAACATGCAGAAGGTCCTCTCCTTCATTGCTCTTAATATTTGCAATAAAAAATGGTAGTTACATAAATTCATTATTACATTTACAATTATTGGAACCCTCTATTGTATTAATGTTGTAAAGGAGAATAACAAATGACTTGACATAGGTACATGTTTATACAACTAGTCGAGCTTTTTCTAATTAAAAAAGATAAAAAATGGTAAGAAGATATAAAATTTGTAAACACTATAAATGAGAACAATTTGAGTCACCTATCATAAAGATAGGAATCAAATAATCACAATAATTACATTTAACTAATAATTTAAATTAGGATTTATATACATATTTATTTTTAACTTATCACATAATCACAAATCTAACATGTAATTGTAAAAATAATAATTTAATAATTTTTGTAATTAAGTACTAGTCTATCATTAAAATGTGAAAACAATTTTGTTATTCCTACTAATGTGATCACTTATGATGGACACAATGTTGATGTGTGTATAACACAAAATGGACAACTATTTGTTTTGTTAGATTGAGGTTGGATTGGGCTTAGCCTAATTCATTTAAAGCCCAAAAAGCTATTTTTAAAATTTTTATTCTGCAATATGTAATGAATAAATAAATAAATAAAATATAAAAGACTAGTAAATATATAATTTAAAAAAATAAATAAAGAAGTTGGCTAGGAGAATTAGTGAGAGAATGACATTAGGGCCTAAGATTAGGTAGCTTTTTGAAAGGGCGAAAGTGAGAGAGAGAACATGTTTAGGGTCAAAAAGGAACCCACCAATTTGATAATAGTGGTTGTGAATTTTATGTGAAGGAGTAAGTTGGTGAGGAGAAAGTGACAACAGGAATGTCGTTTAAGACCATTTTAGAGACAAAGGAAATCCATTAGTTTGAAAATTTGAGTTAAATGTACTCTTTTAATTGATATTTTTATTAAATTTGAGATATATTTTAAGTTAAACCGTATTTTCAGATTTTAGGGTTGACAAGTTAGGGTTTTTAAAAATGACGATTTGTTGTGTTGCTTTAAGTTTTTTTGGTTTCTAGTGCAAATCTTTTTTATTCCATTTTTAATTACAAATGATTTAGATATAGGGTTTCAAGTGTTGGGCTTATTCTTGTTTGGATTCTAAAATTTTTTTTATATATTATGTAACCTATATTATAACTTTAAAATTTCAAATTGAAAAAACAACACAAAATACAAGGTTGAAAAACAACAAATTGAATCAATTTCGTACATAAGGAATCATATCCAACACCACCAATGAGGGCTATAATCACTAACAAAATAATTTGGAGAATTTGTGTTACATTTGCACATCCATATAAATTTTTGTGATTTCTCTTGGAAATGCTAGGTTCATAGGACCATAGACCTATATAACACATTTTGCCTATCCATTAATGCATTTCTCTACTTGGTTCCCAATAAACATTCATATTCAATTATTATGCATTAATGCTTTTTGTTGTGAATATATCCTGCATGCTATTACATTAAATTATTAAGAGGTTATTATTCATGATCAAATCAAAGGTCTAATATAGTGCAACACTAGAAAAGTATCTAATAAATAATGGCTAATATTTTGTTTTGTGGCTATGACCGAGTGGTGAAAAAAATATTTTGTTGCTAGGATGGGTTGGTTATTTTTGACTATTAGTTAAGGTTGACATTTTCAACACAATCTACTATCTTATTCAAGACACTTTAGTCCAAGAGGCCCTTTTTATATACATATCAAATTTCAAACAATCATATAATGTTGTATATCCTAGAAATTTAGTGATTGTACACTTACAACCCACATGCACTCCAACACAATATTAAAGAATAATGTTATTGCTATCCAATAAATATTTTTTTTTTTCACTTATGAATGGAACAATACTTTAATTGCTCATGCCCTTGAACTATCATTTTTCTAATATATGAAAATTAAATTTTATATACCATTTTCATGCTATGGGAGCAAGCATGCCAATGTGATAGTCTTAAACTTTAGATGTTCAAAATCAACTCATTTAAACATATTTGTGCTTATAAATGTGAGATTCCCATACCCCACTAAGATTCTTGAAATATCTCCATAGGAAGGTGCTTATTTAAATAGCTTGAAAATTTTAATCTGAATAAGTTTGCTAAGTTAGGGTTTAACAAATCATATTTAACCCTATTCTAATTTATGGATTAGGTTTTTAAACATGAAAATTTTTTATTAGGAGAGCTATAGTTTTCGTTCAGTAGGCAACAATGAGATTACATATAAGGGAACATGTGAATTAATGAAAATTTGACTTGATGTTGAGATATGGTATTTTTTGTGAATTCATGTGACATAATTAGTAAATGTTAATAATGCAAGATGTTGATTACCATTCAAATTTTTCATTGTAGGACCATAATAATGTATCCTCAGATGGTGTATAAAGAGGGTGAAGTTGAGGTCTTGGAAGCTATCACAAATTGGTTCAAAGGCATGGATATAAGATCATAGTTAACTACATTTACAGACTCCTAAACCAATCATTTGAGTTGATGAAGCTACTAAGTAGGATCATTACTAGAAATGGTGGATCTAATGGCTAATAAAATAGTGCATATTATCAACTTATATGTTTTACATAGGGTTGATGAAACTACACTTGTTTAGAATATGTAGTTTGTAGGTTGTGTTGAGGTGGGAGAGCATTTTGAAGATAGGGATGAGAATGATGTTGAATGTGCTAGTGTTAAGAATGTAGATAATGAAGTTGATGAAGAAGATGAAGTTGTAGATGGGGTTGTCACCCAATTTGCTACATAAGTGCCTATTAGTCAAGAACATAATGTTGAGTGTGCTTAAACTAAGATTATTGGACATGAAAAGGACAATAAGGAACAGTTTGGTGAGAATCAGTAGAATGAGCATCATCAATAAGAATATGCTAAGGTTACCAAAGTTGAAGAAGGCCAAGAAAAGCAAATTAGGAAGACCAAATAATATGATAGTGATACAATATGTGGTGAAAAAAAGGATATTAGTTCAAAAGAAAAGATTATGATTATATCTTTGATTATGAAAGTGACACTAATGATGAAAAGCATGTCAATGCAAGAAGAAAAAGGAAAGAAGTGAAGATTGTTTGAGGATTTGGTTATGAGGTTTTTTTATAACCACAACCATAAGTTCATGTGGCAAGAGGGATTGCCAACATGTCTATGGGTGATATTAAAGATATTTTTTATCATGGTGGATGGCATAGTGAGTATGATGACTTTGATGGTCATGTTTAAACACTAGTTTGTAATAATGAAAATGATATGGATTTCCATACCAAAAATGGGAAAATAAGGAAAAACTACAACAAATATAAACCTAGTTATGAACATAAAGATCTACAATTCATAAAGAAGATGAAATTTAATGGTACAACCCAATTTAAATAGTGTATATAAAGATATTTGATTATCAATGGGTATGCCATCAAATGGAAAAGAACTTGTAATTTGAGAGTGGAAATAGCTTATACAGATGGACGTGCATGGAAAGTGTATATAACTTAGGGAAGAAAGGTGAAGACCTTTATGATAAAGATAATTTTTGATACTTATACATGTTGTAATGTAATGAGAAATAAATAGGCAACTATAATATGGTTGGCCAATAAGTATGTTCACAAGTTTTGAAAGAGGCCTAGTTGAAGTGTGAAGGAGATATAAGAGGATTAATAGGAAAGGTTTACTTTGACAATGAATAAAATGAAGTGTTGTAGAGTAAAAAAGAAAGGTATAAATATGATAAAGAGCTTTATAAGGAACACTACAACAAACAAAAATTGTATGAGGCTGAATTGAAGTCAATAAATCTTGGTAGCTTATTTATACTAAATTGTATGACATTATTTCTTTATTTGCTATATATTTTTTGGATCTATATATGCTGACTAATTTCACTTGTGTTTTTTGATGCCATATAATACAATTTTTGGTTTATGATATAATGTTTGTGTGATAATTCTATCTCAATTAGCCTATCACTTATTAAGTATCAAAATTGTGCAAGGCATGTGTATGCTAATTGGCAAAAGAAATTCAAGGGACATACATTGAAGAAGTGCTTTTTGAAAGCAATCATAAGCACAACTAGTATGAATTCAAGACTACCTAGAGGAAATGAAAGAGTTAAGCCTATTAGCTTATGATGATTTTTCCAATAAGGATGTGCACAAATTTGTTAAAACTTTTATAAGTACTTGTCCAAAGTGTGATATGGTTGACAACAATATAGCCAACGAAAAAGAGAGTAAGGTATTTGAAATTTGATATACATATAAAAGTACCTCTTGGACTTAAGTGTCTTGAACATGACAACGAATTGTGCTAGTCCTGTCAACTTTAACCAATGATTAAAAATAACCAACCCAACCTATAAACACAAAAGATTTTTTAACCACTTAGTCATAGCAAAAAAAAAAAGAAAAAAAATCATCATTTATCATATACTTTTCTTAATGCTACATTATATTAACATTTGATTTGGTCATAAATAATAACCTTTCCACAAATTCATATAACAAGATGCAAGATATATTTATAACATAAAGTATTAACATATAATAGTTAAATATGAATATTTGTTGGGAACCACGTAAAGAAAAGCATTGATGGATAGGTAACATGTGTTATACAAGTCTGTGATTCTATGAACCCAACATGTCTAAGAGCAATCACAAAAATCTATCTAAATGTACAGGTGCAATGTAAATTCTCCAAATTCTTTTGTTAGTAATTTTAACCCTTCCTAATGGTGTTGGTTTTGATTCCTTATGTATGACATAAATTTATTCTTCTGTTTTTTAGCCTTACATTTTCTCTCATTTTTTCAATTTGAAATTTTAAAGTCATAATATAAGTTATATAATATAAAGAAAAAATTAGTATTCAAACAAGAACAAGCCAAACACTTAGAACCCTAAATCTAATCATCTATAATTAAAAAAGAAATAATAAAGTCTCGTACCATAAAACGTAAAAACTTAAAGCAACATAAATAACAAACTATTATTTTTAAAATCTTAACTTAGCAAATTCTAAAATAAAAAAATACAATTTATCTTAAAATATATCTTAAATTAAATAAAAATACCTATTAAACAAGTATTTTTTAATCAAATTCTCAAACTAATGGGTTCTCTTTGTCTTTAAAATGTTTCTTCAATGATGTTTTTGTTGTCACTTTCTCTCCACTGACTTAATCCCTTCATAGAACATTCACAACCACCATTCTCAAACCAATGGGCTACCTTTTGACCTTAAACATGTTCACTTTCCCACTTTCTCACTCTTGAAAAGCTGACCAATTTTAAGCCCTAGCGTCGTTCTCCCTTTAATTCTCTAAGCCAACTTCTTTTTCATTTTTTACATTATATATTTATTAGACTTTTGCATTTTTTTTTATATATTTATTATATAATACAAAATTGAAAACTTCACAAATAACTTTTTGAGTTTTAAATGGATTAGGTTAAGCTTAATTTAACCTTAGTCGAACAAAATGTATAGTAGTCTATTTTGTCTTATTCATACATCAACATTGTATCCATCTTAGTTGATCAGGTCAGCAAAAATAACTGAGCAACTTTTTCATTTTAACAATAGGCTAAATTTGTTACTCAATAATTATGAAAATTAATAAATTATTAATTTTACATTTATAGGCTAGATTTGTCATTATACATTAAGTTATAAATAAATTTGTTTATTAACCTTAAAAAATATTAAGTATAAGAGGGCAACTATACAACTACGTGTGATGGTTGCAATCACTAGTAAAAAGTTAAAATTAAAAGGCTCGATAAAAATTAAATAAGGACAACAATTGTACATTCTAATCACAAATTCCTTTTATAACAATTTGTAACTACGGCTTCATCCTCCATTAATTATTGAGTCGTTTATGAAAGTTGAGCATAAAAGGCACTTGACACATTCCCATAAAAACTAAGAAAGAACCACCAATTTTTATATTCTAATTTTTTAAATATTCATTCGTGAGCTAATAAATTTAAATTTTCACCAAAATATTTGGTGATACTAAATGTACATTTAATTTAACAAGGTATCAAGGTGGATGATGATTTATAATTTTGGGATTTGCTCTCTCATACTTTGGTATAATGATTTAATTTACTTTATAGTACATATTTAGCATAAACTTTTTAAATGAGGTTGTGAAGTACTAATTTTACCTTCTTATTTGCAATCCCACCCTTGTCTTCCTATTTGCTTCACCATAAAAAAAATTATAATAAATAAAAAGAAAATTAAGGATTCAATATATAAGTTTTTAATTAAAAAAGATGCATACGTTAGTTTAAATAAAAAAAAAAATTAAAATTATAATAAAAACTTACAAATTACAAAAAAAAAAAAAGAAACATAAAAAATAGTTACATACGTGAGTAAGAATAAAGATTAAAAAAAGTCACATGTTATACTCCTTATTTTCATTAAACTCTTTTTTTTTTTATCTAAGCACAAGAAAAATATTGTAGATATATTATTCATTATACTTGTGAGCTCAAGCCGAGAGTTACCCGTTGACATCCTGATTCAATTGTTCTTATAATGAAAATCTAACACTTGAATACTGATGGCACCATGTAAGGTTTCTTTGTTACTTTGATTATTAATTCTAAAACCCAACATATGCACTTCAACCAAATCACCTAATCTATTTTGTCTAGGATCACCCAACATACTTCAGGTTAGGGGAAAGTGATGAGACAGATATTCAAACTTGAGTCATTTAAGTGATGAGACAGGACCATAGGTTTCACTTCCTCGACGGACCACTTTGACTATTAGAGTAATCTTATTTGCCCTAGAGTTATGTAATTTTTTAATTTTAAATTTATATTTAATTTTAAATTTTTACAAATTAAAAAAAATAATAATCTTATTTGCTCTCTCTCTCTCGTTTCACTTCTATATAAATGATCGTTGATTTTGTAAAGAGTTACTTTTTCTTTCAGTTACTTTTTGTAATGATAAACATCCCTCGAGACTAGGACAAGTGCAAAGTGTTTGTTTATTGGTCTAAATGAATTATTGCTTGTTAACAATGCACGGATACTATAATCTTCAACGACTTCGATGGATTTCTGGTGACTTCAAGTGTCGGTTGGAAGTTTTTGCCCCACTACAGTGAATAAAAAAAAAAAATTTGAGGATTCTATCCACTGGGCCAGTGATTACAGTATGCATGTATTTTATTGGCATAGACAGAAAAGAGAAAGTCGAAGTTATGCCAACCAACATAAAAAAAACCCTCTCTTTTATTTTTATTTTATTTAATATTTGAATTGATGCACTGTAATCAAAGAGAATCCGTGGCCAAATAGTGCATGGCATTAATTGCTTGCTGTACGGCGAACAGCAGAGGCCACACGTTCACGTGAGTATTTTATATTTCATATATTTATAAAATTTAGTTATTAAAAATATATTTTTATAAAATTAACTCTACTAATAATATATTGATTTGAATCCTATTAAATTTATCAAATTTATCTGATTAAGACATTATAACTAATAACTAATGATAAAATCAAAAAAACCGATAAAGGTCCACAAGAGCCTTGTCAAAACTTGTCTTTTTTTTTTTTTGTTTAATAGCTTGTGCACCCAGAAAACCACGTAGGTTGAGATATGGTCCAACGACTAAAAACTTGTATTTAATTTAGTCTTTTTGGAAAAAATTTTTTAAAAATAAAATTTTATAAATATTTATATAAATTTTTAAAAATAATCTAAAATTTTAAAAAATAAATTTTTTCTTATTTTTTTCATCAAACAATACATAAAAAAATATAATCTTTATATTTTATTTTTAATTGAGACATTTTTAAAAAATATAATTATAAAATATAAAAAATAATTATTTTTAAATAATTTATTAATATTTTTTAATTTATTAACTTTTTTTAATTATAATATTTTTATTTAAAAATTTTAATATAATTTTAATTAATATATTATTTAATCAATTTAATTGTATAAAAATATATTTTTTAAAAAAAATAAATATTATAATTTTTACTTATTAATATAATATAATAATTAAATAAAAATAAAATTAAAATTAAATAATAAAAATAAAAATAAATACTAACTTTAGTAACTAAAAATAAATATTACCGATAATTTTGTGCCACTGCTTCAATTCCATTTCCTCTCTCCCATGTGTCATGTTTAAACCAAAAATTAAAGCCTGTCTTTCTGATCACCAAGTTGTTGGACTTCAATGCAAGTTGCGCGCAAAAGACAAGTTGGAATGAATGCATTTTAAAATCGAGATTAAAGCCTGATCACCGAGTTGTTGGACTTTGCGCGCAAAAGAGAGGTTGGAATGCATTTCAGTCAAAAAGAAAGAGACAAGCAAGATTAACAAATGTTTAATGGAGGCGGATGGGTTGTCATGGACAGATATGGCCATATAATTTTGCCGTGCAATTAACAGATATTGTCCTGTAAATACTAAGAGAAGAAAGTTGCGGCAAAGTGGAGCGCTAAACTGACTTTCTCAGGGTGATATCAGAGAGAGACAGAGAAAGAGAATGGCTACAACGGAAGCTTGCAACAAGCCCCATGCCGTGCTTATCCCAGCTCCATCTCAAAGCCACATAAAGCAAATGCTTAAACTGGGAAAGCTGCTTTGCCACAAAGGCTTTCATGTTACGTTTGTCAATACTGAATTCAATCACAAACGCTTTCTTAAGTCAAGGGGGCCAAATTCCCTTCGCGGATATCTTGCTTTCCGCTTCGAGACCATCCCCGACGGGCTCCCTCCTTCAGACCCTGATGCTACACAAGGTATTCCTGCTATTGCTGAATCAGTTTCAAAGAACTTTCTTGCCCCATTTCGTCAGCTGCTTGCAAAACTCAATGATACTCCTCAAACGTCCCTCCTGTGACTTGCATCGTCGCCGACGGTTTCTTGTCATTCACCATCACTGCCGCTGAAGAACTTGGAGTTCCGCTGTTATTTTTCTTTACAATTTCCGCATGTGCCCTCATGGGGATTAAACAATTCAACGCGCTTAAGGACAAAGGTCTCACCCCACTTAGAGGTACGCATTTCACATCCCAATTTCCATACACCGTGAAAATGGGCATAGGATTCAAGACACGGGCAAGCCCTTGCTGTTCCTAAAAGATTCTCTTGTCTTTGCAGATGAGAGCTATCTGACAAATGGTTATTTGGAGAACATTGTGATTGGATTCCAGGCATGAAAAACATCCGGCTAAGGGATCTTCCAAGCTTTTTGCGTACTACAGACCCAGAAGATTTTATCTTCAACTTCATAATGGAAAGTGCTGAGCAAGCTGTTAAGGCTCCTGCAATTCTTATTCATACTTTTGATGCCTTAGAGAAGGATGTTCTGAATGGTCTTTCCTCAGTCTACTCTCAGGTTTATGCTGTTGGTCCATTGCAATTACTCCTCAATCAAATCCAGGAAACGGCAGAAATGAAATCTATAGGATATAATTTGTGGAAAGAGGAATCAGATTGCCTGGAATGGCTTGATTCCCAGGAGCCCAACTCGGTTGTTTACGTGAACTTTGGTAGCATAGCAGTCTTGACACATCAACAGCTAGCAGAATTTGGAATGGGGCTGGCTAATAGTGGACACCCCTTCCTCTGGATAATTAGGCTGGATTTGGTTAGGGGTGATCGGGCGGTGTTGCCACCTGAGTTTGCAGAGAAAACTAAAGGAAGGGGTCTGATTCAAAATTGGTGTCCACAAGAAGAAGTGCTTAATCACCCATCCACTGGGGGCTTTCTAACTCACAGTGGCTGGGGATCAACAACTGAGAGCTTGTCTGCTGGAGTTCCAATGCTTTGTTGGCCTTTCTTTGCAGACCAACAAACAAACTGCAGATACACTTGCTCAGAATGGGGAATTGGCTTGGAGATAGATAATAATGTCAAGAGAGATGAAGTGGAGAAGCTTATTAGAGAGTTGATGGCAGGAGAGCGGGGTAAAAAATTAAGGGAAAAGGCCATGGAGTGGAAAAAATTGGCAGAAGAGGCCACCACTGCTCCAAATGGTTCATCGTGCATAAATTTGGATAAGATAGTGAAAGAAGTTCTTCAGCGAGATTTTTCTGTTAAAGAAAATTGATATTTCATAAATTAAGTAATAAATTTAAATGTTAAAATAAAAAAATTTTAATTTATTTTAGTGATATATTTTATTTAATATTTTAATTATTATATTTTAAAATTTATAATATTATATTATTTTTGTTGTAATTTCAACTGAAAGACTTGCTTATGAGTAAATAGTTATAAACCGATTTGTTAAAAAAAGTTAAAGACTCTTGGATCCAAACTACCAGAAATAATTCTTGGAGCTAATGGGAAACAATTTGAATTTTTGAAGTTTTTATTTGTGTGTGAGGCCTCCACCGTGGCTGTTGTGTCAAATTTAAATTTTGATCCGGCCTGGCCAGTTTGGACACATTTATTGACTGCATGTCAGGAATGAAAAACATACGTTTAAGAGATTTTTTCTCTGCGACTTCCATAAAAGAGCCTAATGACCTTTCGTTCACGTTCTTTGAGGAAACATTTCAGAAAATTGATAAAGCTTCTGCAATCATTCTGCACACATTTGATGCATTAGAACACGAACTTCTGGATACTCTATCCTCTATGTATCCTGCTGTCTACCCAATTGGTCCACTGCAATTGCATCTCAATCAAATGTAGAACGATGATCTGAGTTCCATTGGGTGCAGTCTATGGAAAGAAGAAACTCTGTGTCTCCAGGATTCTGAAAAACCCAATTCTGTGATTTATGTGAATTTTGGCAGCATAGCAGTCATGACAAAGCGAAAGCTCATTGAACTGGGGATGGGACTAGCTGAAAGCAAACATCCCTTTTTATGGATGGTAAGGCCTGATCTCGTCAGTGGGGATTCAGCAACATCACCACCGGAATTTGACGCAGAAACAGAGGAGAGAGACTTCATCGCTAGTTGGTGTCCGCAAGTGGAAGTGCTCAATCACCCATCTGTAGGAGCGGGTGGGGCTAACAATTATAGACTCTATCTTTCTAGCTTATTGCATTGGAATTGAAGTTGGTGCATTTCGGGGAAGAAAGCAATATTGATCTAATCTGTGTCTGTGCAACGGATCGACAAGACTTTCCCTTCCTTTCACTCCCGGAATATGGCCTAAAGTCGTAGGCAGGACTCTCATTGCCCATTTTTACAAAAGGTGATCTTCCTTCTTACCGGACCAAAAAATAAAACCCAAAAAAAAAAAAATGGTAATCTTAACATGCACCCATTTTAGCTTAAAATCAAGAAAAGGACACATTATCCAGTTGGTCGAATCTATTAATATTTCACTAGTTGTATTCACTTAAGTACAGCCGCTGGTTCTTAGTTCTAGTCACCTAAACTTGAATTTCAATGGCGTTGAAAAAAACCCATTAACATAGTTACACGTACACGGATCAATTGAAACTCTGACTCAAACATTACGTGGATATGTGTGATTGATACACACATTTAACATTTAGTATGC
Source organism: Rhizophora apiculata (assembly GCA_037832385.1). NCBI lineage: Eukaryota > Viridiplantae > Streptophyta > Magnoliopsida > Malpighiales > Rhizophoraceae > Rhizophora > Rhizophora apiculata. Next base: position 7,375,087 of record CM075439.1, on the reverse strand, counting down.
AAGTGTGATGAACATGCGTACATAGGCACCACCGCTCCCCACAAATTCATAGAAGCGGAAAAACAAAAACAAAAAAAAAAAAAAAACCATCTTTTAATATATACTTTTCAAATAATTTTTTTATAAATTCATAAAATAGTATGCAAGATATATTCATAACAAAAAACATTGATAGACAAGTAAAATGCATTATATAAGCTTATAATTCTATGAACTCATAATTTCAAACAACAATTCTAAAAATTCATGTGGATGTGTAAATTTAATGTAAATTATCTAAATACTTCTATTAGTGATTGTAACCCTCTTTGTGGTGTTAGTTTTGATTTCTTATATATGACATTAATTTATTTTATTATTTTCTAGTTTTACATTTTATCTTATTTTTCAATTTGAAATTTAAAATCATAATATAAGTTACATAATATATAAAGAAAAAATTAGTATCCAAACAAAAATAAATATAATACCTAAAACTTTAAATGTAAATTATTTGTAATTAAAAAAGGAATAAAAAATACTTGCATCATAAAATGTAAAAACTTAAAGTAACATAAATAAGAAACTATCATTTTTAAAAACCTTAACTTAGTAAACTATGAAATTACAAAATATAATTTAGCCTAAAATATATGTTAAATTAAATAGAAATACTTATTAAAAAAAGCATTTTTGACTCAAATTTTCAAACTAATAGGCTCCCTTTATCTCTAAAATGATTCTCAAATGAAGTTTTTGTTATTACTTTCTCTTAATTGACTTGGTCACCTCAGAGAACATTCACAACCACCATTCTTAAATTGATAGGCTCCCTTTTGACCCTAAATAAATTCGCACTCAAAAAGTTGGCCAATCTCAAGCTCCAACACCATTCTCTCTTTGATTCTCCAAGCCAACTTCTTTTTTACTTTTTTACATTATATATTTATAGACTTTTATGTTTTTTTATATATTCATTTTATAATACAAAATTGATATTCCAAAAATAAATTTTTGAGTTTTAAATAGATTGGGTTAAGCAAAATCTAATGTCAATCTGACAAAATACTTAGTTGTCTAGTTTGTTGTATTCACATGTCAGTATTGTGTTTATCTTAACTAATCAAGTGAATAAAAATAAAGGAGTTATTTTCTCATTTGAATGATAAGCTAAATTTGTTACTCAACAATTATGAAGATTACTAAATTATTACTTTTATAATTACATGTTAAATTTGTGATTATGCAATAAGTTGCAAATAAATTTATATGTTAATCTTAAAAAAAAAAAAAAAAGTAGGAGAGGGAAACAATACAACCACATAGGAGAGTTGCAATTAGCAGCACTTGGATTCGAAAATAAGAAAATTGGCAAAATAAAATTGGATTCTCTAACTCCTTTTAACCTTTTATAATACAAATCTTCTGATCTCACTAATTTATTCTAACAACTAAAATATCTTAAAACATCTTTGCATTGCAACTTAGTCCTAACTAGCATAGCCTTCAACTTATCTTTAGAGACCATCACAACTATATTAGAGCAAATAAGACTAGGTCAAGAAAAGGTGTTTACCATGACTTTATAAGACCATATTGTACATTCTACCCCATAGGTGTCTGATTTTGCCTTGGTTCTTACAACTGAGAGCACCAAAATAATACTCCCTAAAAGTTAATTACTTCCAGTAACCATGGGCCATGATGAGGATTCGATGATCTTACACATTTATTAATAATTGTAAATCCAACAAGATGAGCATCACTAATAATACAACTAAAATAATTAAAAGATATGGCTAGACCATTCAAACTCCTCTAAAATGGCAACCTTTCCACTGCTTGACTGTTGGCACATTTAGTCCACCATAGCATCCAAAGAGGGATGTACAAAAGATAGCAATCCAATTGAAATATCTCTTATTCTTTCAGTCAACTCCTTACTAATTAAAAGTTTAAGTAATCATTATTCCCCAAATGTGCATTTAACATGGTTATGGAATTCTATTATTGTCCAAAATGTCTTAAAAGCTCCATTTGGCATTCATTAGTATGAGAAATTGGGTGTGAAATTGGGTGCACCGTAGTTACTATAGCTTGAGGATCATTTAGTAGTATTGTTGTTCTTTTATGGAGTGACTTCAAAATAATGGAGGCCTTATCCTTAGCAAAATTACCAGAAGGCCGAAATAGATGTGAGATGAAAGTGTAAAAAAAAAATTATAAGAAAAGTTCAACACTCGATTGAATTTTTAAAGGGCTTTCGAAATCCTCTAGAGAATATATGAACTCTTACAATAAAGGAATATAAGGATATAAAAATATTATAATTCAATAATTCGTAGAATACTTTAACTTTTACACTTACAGACTTAAAACCATTCAATGAATTAGAAACATACTTTAACATAAATAAAAAAATATTTAATGATTAATTAGAAAAATATTCTAAAACACTTGAATCTCTATAATTTGTCTTTTAGCTAGTTGACTCTATTAGTAGGTCTGAATGGTCTTTTGTCAATCTACTCTTGAGTTTATGTTGTTGGCCCATTGCAATTACTCCTCAATCAAATCCAAGAATGCCAGAAATGAAATCTATAGGATATAATTTATGAGAAAAGGAATCTGATTGCCTAGATTGCCTTGATTCCAAAGAGACCAACTTGGTTGTTTACTTGAACTTTGGTAACATAACAGTCATAACACATTAATAGCTAGTAGAATTTGGAATGAGGTTGGCTAATAGTGGACATCCCTTCCTCTATATAATTAGACCAAATTTGGTTAGGTGTAATTTGGTACTATTGCCCCATGAGTTTATAGAGAAAACTATAGGAAGGGTTCTAATTCAAAGTTGGTGTGCACAAGAAGCAGTACCCAATCACCCATCCACTGGGGGCCTTTTAACTCATAGTGGCTGGAGTCAACAATTAAGAGCTTGTCTATTGGAGTTCTAATGCTTTGTCTACCTTTATTTTCGGACCAACAAAGAACCTACAGATACACTTGCACAAAATGGGAAATTGGCTTGGAGATAGATAATAATGTCAAGAAAGATGAAGTGGAGAAGCTTGTTAGAGAGTTGATGGTAGGAGAGTGGAGTAAAAATTTGAGGAAAAAGGTCATGGAGTTGAAAAAATTGGTAAAAAAGGCCAACACTATTGCATATGGTTCATCGTGCATAAATTTGGATAAGCTAGTCAATAAGACTTTTTTATTAAAGAGAATTGATATTCCATAAACTAAGTAATAAATTCAAATGTTAGAATCAATTCACAAAAATCTCAACTTCTTTTAACAACATACTTTATCTAATATTCTTATTGTAATATTTTCAAATTCATAGTATTTTTTTATTTTTGTAGTAATCTCATCTTAAAGACTTTTCAACCTTGTAAATAGTTATAAACCTAATTTTGTTAAAAAAAGAGGTTCGTGGATCCAAATTATAAAGAATTATTCTTAGAGTGAAACAATTGAATTTTTGAAGTTTTTATTTGGGGTCAGGCCTCCATCTATGCAATTGTGTCAAGTTTAAATTTTGATCCAGCCTAGCCCAGTTTGGTTCTAAGCAAGAAATATCAATCTAGCCCATGAACATCTATCTGTTTTCACATCTGAACTATTCACAAAATTGCTAGACCTTTTTTGTTTTTTTTTTTTTTGTTGAGTCTCCTCTCCCTTTGTCTTTATAGTTCTTTGTAATTTTTTGTTCACATTTCATATGATTGTTTAATTTCCTAAACGAAAAACCTTTTCTTTTATGGGATGCTATAATTTACAAATAAGTACCCAATTCTTGGGAAGTTTTTTCAATATAAGCAACTATGTCCAGAAATCTAATTGCAATATTGAAAAACATTTATAGTTAACATTGACAAGCTAAAAAATTTTTCAATATTGGAAAACTCTTATAATTAAGGTTGAAATACTAAAAATTTTTACAATATTGAGAAACCCTTATGGTTAAGGTCAAAATACTAAAAACTTTACATTATTATTGTCTTTTTATATTTTTTTATATGGAAGGACCAAAGTCTGAACTCTAAACTTTTAATTAAAAACTTTACCTCTATCATTAGACCATATGTTTTCTAATATGTCTTTTATCTTTTGGCTAGTTAACTCTACTAGTAGTGAATAAAATAAAAATTGAGGATTCATTTGTATTTCACTTACATGAACAAGATATTTCCACAATAAAATTATTCTTTTATCCTTTGCAATATAAAAATGATTAATAAAAGTATGATTGTATAATTCTAAATCTTATTTGGATTTCATAATATTTAAATTTTATACAATATCACAAAAAAAATTAAGATATTGTGATTTTCTTTTTAACTAATTTTAATTAAATTTAAAATTAAAATTTTCTTACTCCTTTTATTTAAACTAAATCATAAGAAAATGTAACAAATTTTTCATTATTTTTTAATATCTAAATTGATGCATTGTAATCAAAGAGAAACAAGAATCCAATTTGTGGCCAAATAAAATACATATGAGGTTTTCTTCTTATTTGCTTCTAATTTTTGTAATAGAAAATGAGAGTTAGATAAATTCATTATTGCATTTGCAAACGTGGAAACCCTCGGTTGTATACATGATGTAAAGGAGAATAACAAATGATAAAAAGATAAAAAGATATGAGACTTATAAACACTATGAATGAGATGTGATTTGAGTCATTTGTTGTATAAATAAGAATTAAATAAATATGATAATTACACGTAACTAATAATTTAAATTAGGTTATCTTTATGGGGTTCAGGGATCTTGCATTCTATAACAAATCCCCTTGTGTTCCACAATAAAAACCATAGAGCAAAAGCTAAATCGAGGAAACAAGGTCGTGAAGCGGAGACGGCGAGCTAGCAGTGGAGGCCAGACTTTCTTATTGTTGTTTGGATTTTTGTTTTAATGCACACAGGAATTAGACATTAAAATGTATTAAGTAGAAGAGGGTAATTATACCGCATGGGACGGTTGCAATCACCCGTGAAAAGTTTCAAGAAAGAAAGAAAGAAAGAAAAAAAAGAACTAATCACAAAAAAAAAACCATTAATTAACTTAACTTTTTTTTAATATATGTATCATGAACCAATGCATTTTGGGTAAGCTCCCCAAACTTGGGAAGACTAATAGGGAAGGGTATCAAATATCAATTTCGTTAATAGGAAAGAGATATGCAAAAAAAAAATCATCCAAAGACATCGACAAGTATCTCAAAAACAGACATTGACAAGCATCCAAGAAAATGTCATCTTTTTTTTGACCTTACTCACTCTAAAAATGATTCGGTTTAAGATACGGTCCAACAACTAAAAAAGCATCACATGCCTTGTGATGTTTGATGCTCCAAACAAGGTAAGAAATAAAAAAATTTTTTATTCTTTTTTTTTAAAAATTTTAAGGAATAAATTTTTATTAATATTTGTGTAATTTTTTAAAAATAATCTAATAATTAATGAAAAAATTAATTTTTAAAAATTAAAAATTAGAGAAAAATTTTTATTTTTTTTATTGAACAACACACCTTACATGGCATAACATGCAATACTCTTATAACTATTGAATTATATTTTTTATGGAGTTATTTTCAGTATAATTGGATTGTAAATTGAAAAAATAAATTTTTTCAAGGCATTTGTTCATGTTTCTAGACTTCTTGATTTTCTTGTTAGCCGTAGTATCCCAACTCAAAAAATTTAACCTAATTTTTATTGATACATTGCCTTCACTTAATTGTATAAAAATATATATTTTTTAAGGATAAATTTTATAATTTTTTATCTAATAAAATAATATAATAATTAAATTAAATTAAAGTTAAAATTAAATAATTTAATTATAATAAATTAAAATTAAAAAATAAAAATAAAAACAAAGTGTTAAGTTAAACGGGTACAAGGTTGTTAACTTGTCTTTCTCGCGGCTTCCTAAGAAATCTCGAATTAAAGCGTGATCGTGTAGTAACTTATTCTGATTAGATTATTTATTCAAAATATTATTATCCAACATTAATATTAAATTTAAAAATTAATTATTTTTATATAAATAATATATTTAAATTTATAAAAATTAAAATTATTGATGTAATTAAAATAATTTTGTTAATTTAATTAATTTTTTTTGTTAACATTTAGTATAATAATATGTCTTCAAATAAAATTTTTATATATGTTAAAAAAATAATTATATATATAATTATATTGTTTAAATTAAAATCAATTATTAATATTTTTAAAAAATATAAAATTATATTTTATTAATTATATTATCTCATAATTTATTATTTAGTAAAGATTCTTAAAAATATTTTAATTTATTAATTAAAAATATTTCAACACTTTTATGCAAGTTGCGGCGCAATAGACAAGTTGAAATGCTTTTAACCCAAAAACGACGCAAGCATGAATGCAGCGAGGGGAACGATTGCTTTGTTTGGACCACACCGTTGGACAAATGTTGCCTGGAGGCGGATGGGTTGTCGTGGACATATGATGGCCATACATTCTGACCGTGCAATTAACAGAAATTGTCCTGCATCAAAATTTCCACATTACTTTTTCCGACAAATACTGAGAAGAGAAGAAAGTTGCTGCAGAGTGGGGCGCTTAACTGACAATCTCAGCGAGATATCAGACAGAAGCTTGCAACAAGCCCCATGCCGTGCCCATCCAGGAACTCTCTCATTTACGAATGTCAACAACTGTACTATGACGATTGTATTAGTTCTTTGTCGCAACAAGAACTAACTCTCTCGTAATGCAGTACATTTGATGACGAAGTTCACGACTGCTTCTTTTACTTCTTCAGTCTCGTGATAAAAAATCTAAAAATCGAAATTGATAGTCTAATATGTTAGATTTTTCTCTCTGTTTCTAAAAATTTGCAATTTTACACTTTTTCATGCTTGATAGATGATAAGCCGAGTTACACGTATATAATTTCTTCTATTTTCTTTCCTTCTTGTTTTGTTGGTAGTATCTTAAATTTAGGGATAAGGAATTTTTTAAAAATATTGATAAAATAATTTTAAATTTAGAGAATATAATTTGAGTCTTTTTATTTTTTTTTACTATCTATTTGTAAATGCGTTAACATATTTTCCAATTATTTTAGTTTTTTTTTTTTTACCTTTGCTCTCAATATCTCAAGGGTTATTTTTGAAAATATATAATTCAATTAAATGAATTTATTTTTTTTTTTTTTTTAAAAAAAGAAACGCTTACATAAACTGCCAATATCTCTTATAACAGTAGGTCCACAACGATAAGAAAGTCTAAATTTAAGTTAGCAATTTTTTTTTTTTTTTAAAAGGTCTAATTAAAGTCACCATCAATGAAACAATGTTTACGAATAGGTCAACAACTTTTGAATCATTTGTTTGGCTATTAAATGTTGAGATGACGCTTATATGGCATTTGATGTGATAAAATTCACTTAACTAATGAATTTTTTTCTTTATTTGATTGACTTAAGTTGAGATTTGAATTCAAAATCTTTAGTTTTAGACACAACTTCAAGACAACTAAGCTAAATTGATGAAACAAGATCGTGAGGCAGAGACAGCTAGACGTACTTATTGTTGTTTAGATTTTTGTTTTAATGCACACAGGAATTAGGCATTAAAAAAATATTAAGCAGAAGAAGGCAATTATACCGCATGGGATGGTTGCAATTACCTGCAAAAAGTTATAAAAAATAAAGTTTAAGAATTAATTACAAAGAAAAAAGTCATTAACTTATTTAATTATTTTTTTTCCTAAATGTCTCATGAACCGATGCATTTTGAGTAAACTCCCGAGCCTTGGGAAGACTAATAAGGAAGGGTATCAAATATCAATCCCGTTAAAAGGAGAGAGATATGCATGGTGGCACTTGCCCTGTTGCCCCACAAAACTTTGGAGAAAAATGCAGAAAAAATGCATGGCCATTAATTGCTTGCTCAACTGACATGCGTGGCCAACAGCAGAGGACACATGTTCACATTGGGTATTTTATATTTTCGGTGAATGAGCTTATTATTTATATTTATTTTTAATATATAATAATTAAATCAAGCCTTGCGAAATGCTGTCTTTTTTGTTTTATATATCGCTCACATGAAAGTCATTTGGTTTGATCACCAAGTTGTTGGACTTCAATGCAAGATGCGCGCAAAAGTCAAGTTGGAAAGCTTTTTCGGACCACGCCCGCCACCATTGACGAAAGAAGTAAGTGACGGATTCCTTGGACATGCACAGTTCCTTGCAATTAACAGATATTGTCCTGTATTTAAATTTCCCCGTTCGTTCATTCTATATACACTAACAAGAGAAGAAAGTTGCAGCTCAGTGGAGCCCTAAACTGACTTTCTCAGCGAGTTATTAGACAGAGAAAGAGAATGGCTACAACGGAAGCTTGCAACAAGCTCCATGCCGTGCTCATCCCAGTTCCATTACAAAGCCATATAAAGCAAATGCTTAAACTGGGAAAGCTGCTTTACCACAAAGGCTTTCATGTTACGTTTGTCAATACTGAATTCAATCACAAACGCTTTCTCAAGTCAAGGGGGCCAAATTCCCTTCACGGATATCTTGCTTTCCGCTTCGAGACCATTCCTGACGGCCTCCCGCCTTTAGATCCTGATGCTACACGAGATATTCCTGCTATTGTAGAATCAATTTCAAAGAACTTTCTTGCTCCATTTCGTAAGCTGCTTGCAAGACTCAATGATACCGCATCCTCAAATGTCCCTCCTGTGACTTGCATCGTCGCTGACGGTTTCATGTCATTCACCATCACAGCCGCTGAAGAACTTGGAGTTCCGCTGTTATTCTTCTTTACAATTTCCGCATGTGCCCTCATGGGGATTAAACAGTTCAGCGCGCTTAAGGACAAAGGTCTCACCCCACTTAGAGGTACGCATTTCACCCCAAACTCCATACGGGTTTAATTAACCGTGAAAATGGGCATAGGATTCAAGACATGGGCAAGCCCTTTGATGTTACTAAAAGATTTTCTTGTCATTGCAGATGAGAGCTATCTGACAAATTGTTATCTGGAGAACATTGTTGATTGGATTCCAGGCATGAAAAACATGCGGTTGAGGGATCTTCCAAGCTGTATTCGTACTACAGACCCAGAAGATGTTAATTTCAAGTTCTTAATGGAAGGTGCAGAGCAAGCAGTTAAGGCTCCCGCAATTCTTGTTCATACTTTTGATGCCTTGGAGAAGGATGTTCTGAATGGTCTTTCGTCCATCTACTCTCGAGTTTATGCTGTTGGCCCATTGCAGTTACTCCTCAATCAAATCCCTGAAACGGAAGAAATGAAATCTATTGGATATAATTTGTGGAAAGAGGAATCCGAATGCCTGGAATGGCTTGATTCCCAGGAGCCCAACTCGGTTGTTTACGTGAACTTTGGTAGCATAGCAGTCTTGACACATCAACAGCTAACCGAATTTGGAATGGGGCTGGCTAACAGTGGACACCCCTTCCTCTGGATAATTAGACCGGATTTGGTTAGGGGTGATTCGGCAGTGTTGCCACCTGAGTTTGCAGAGCAAACTAGAGGAAGGGGTCTAATTCAAAGTTGGTGTGCACAAGAAGAAGTGCTCAATCACCCGTCCACTGGGGGATTTCTAACCCACAGTGGATGGGGGTCAACAATTGAGAGCTTGTCTGCCGGAGTTCCAATGCTTTGTCTCCCATTATTTTCGGACCAACAAACGAACTGCAGATACACTTGCACGGAATGGGGAATTGGCTTGGAGATAGATAATAACGTGAAGAAAGATGAAGTGGAAAAGCTTGTTAGAGAGTTGATGGCAGGAGAGCGGGGTAAAAAATTGAGGGAAAAGGCCATGGGATGGAAAAAATTGGCAGAAGAGGCCACCACTGCTCCAAAAGGTTCATCGTGCATAAATTTGGACAAGCTGGTGAAGGAGTTTCTTGAGAAAAGTTCATCTGTTAAAGAGAATTGATATTTTATAAATTAAGTAATAAATTAAAATATTAAATTTAAATATTATAATTAATTAAAAAATATTTTAAATTTTTTTAATAAAATTTTATTTAATATTTTAATTATAATATTTTTAAATTTATAATATTATATTATTTTTTGTTATAACGTCAATTTAAAGATATGTCTATCTAATAAGTAGTTAGAGAACTGATTTTGTTAAAAAAGGTTGCACTTTTGATCCAAATTAAAAGGAAATAATTTGAATTTTAAAAATTTAGATTTGCTGGCCAGGCCTCCACCTCTAACAGTTGTGTGGGATTTAAATTTTATTCTGGCCTAGTTAGTTTGGGCCTAAGTAAGAAATGTCGGCTTAACCCGTGAACGTCTATTTCTTTTTGCGTTTGCACTATTAACAAAATTGATAGGCATTTTTTCTTTTGTCGACTTTGTTTCCCACTATCTTTATAGCTCGGCGTAATTTTTGATTTGCATGTGTCATATATTGTTTAATTTCCTAAACGAAGTACCTTTTCTTTTGTTGGATGTTATAATCTATAAATGGTACCTTATTCTTGGGAAGTTTTTTTAATAAAGGCAACTATGTCAAGAGTTTAATTTTAATATTGGAAAACATTTATGATGAACGTTGGATGGACAAACTGACGAAGGAGGTTCTTCAGTAAGATTCTGCTATTCAAAAAAATCTCAATTTTTTGTGATTAATCTATCCAATATTTTTATAATAATGGTTTTGAATTCACAATATTATATAATTTTTATAGCAATTTTAACTCAAAAGGTTGCCTACTTAGTAAGTAACTATGGACCCAATTTTGTTAGAAAAGGTTCGTGTCTTGGATCCAAACTACAATTATTCATGGAGTTAATAGGAAACAATTTGAATTTTTGAAGATTTTATTTACAACTCGGCCCTCCACTTATAGCACTTATGTGAAGTTTAAATTTTGATTCGACCTAGCCCAGTTTTGTCCTAAGTAAGAAATGTCAAGCTAGCTCACGAACGCCTATCTTCTTTTTTGTCTAGGAATATTAACAAAATCATGGGCTTTTTTTTTTTTTTTCATTTTTTTTGCTGAGTCTCCTCTCCCTCTATCTTTATTTATAGCTCTCTATAATTTTCTATTAACATATGTCATATGATTGTTTATTTTCATAAATGAAGTACCTTTTCCTTTGTTAAATGTTATAATCTACAAATGGGTGCCCAATTCTTGGGAAGCTTTTTCAATATAAGCAACTATGACTAAGAGTTTAATTATAATATTGAAAAACATTTATGGTTAATGTTAAAATGTTAAAAACTTTTATAATATTGAGAAACCCTTATGATTAAGGCTGAAATACTAAAACTTTTTGCAATATTAGGTAACTCTTAAGGTTAAGGTTGAAATACAAGAAACTTTATATTATTGTCATCTTTTACATTTTTCTTTTAATATAGATGACCAAAGTTGGAACCCTCAACCTTTACTAGATTATATGTTTTATAATTTGTCTTTTATCTTTTCACTAGTTGACTCTATTAACAGTAAATAAAACAAAAATTAAGGATTCATAAACTGGGTTTGTGATTAAAGCATGCATATGTTCTATTGATTTGGATAGATAAAAGGAAGTCAAAATTATGCCAAGAACTTTCAATTTAGTAAAAATAAGAAGAAGAAACTAGGGGAAGGGGGAACTAATTTCACATGATTAAAAATATAAAGATCTTGAAAAGATACAAGGTATACTTGTCATTTTCATACATTAAACTTGCCCTAGTCCTAAAACGCAAATTTCATTTGTATTTTACTTGCTAGAACAAGTGACTTTGATAGTCAAATTAATCTTTTGCCTGTTGTAACATGAAATTAATAAAAAAGAGAATGATTGTCTAATTATAACTCTTATTTGGATTAATTTTTCTTTTTTTGATGGAATTGTAACATTTTTTTTAACTAATTCTAATTAAAATTAAAATTAAAATTTTGTGACTGCCTTTGATAAGACTAAATCATAAGAAAATGTAACAACCTTTCAATCTTTTTTCTTTTTAATTTTTGAATTTATGCATTATAATGAGAAAGAGAGACAAGGATTCAATTTGTATCTAAATAAAACAAGCAAAAGGTCCTCACCTTCTTTGCTCTTAATTTTTGTAATAAAAATGTGAGTTAGATAAACTCATTATTACATTTACAAATGTCAAAATCCTTTATTGTATCAATGTTGTATAAAAGAACAACAAATAACCTAACACAAGTACATGTTTATACAACCAATTGAGTTTTTTCTGCTTAAAAAAGACCAAAAAAAAAAATGATATGGAATTTATAGACATTATAAATGAGATATAATTTGAGTCATCTATTGTAAAGATAAGAATCAAATAATCAAAATAATTACATATAATTAATAATTTAAGTTAGGGTTAATATACATATTTATTTGCAATATTTTGTGTAATCATAAATCTAACCTGTAATTGAAAAAAAAATATATTAGTAATTTTTATAATTTTTGAGTAACAAATCTAATATACTGTTAAAATGAGAAAATAGTTTCTTTATTCCTATTGGCGTAATCAACTAAGATAAATACAATACTGACATGTGAATAATACAAAATGGACAATTAAGTGTTTTGTTAGATTAAGATTGGATTGTGTTTAGACCAATCCATTTAAAGTCCAAAAAGTTATTTTTGGAATTTTTAGTTTGAATTATGTAATGAATAAATGAACAAAAAAAAACATAAAAATTTGGTAAATATCTAATGTGAAAAAGAAAAAAGGAAGTTGGCATGAAGAATTAAAGAGAGAATGACGTCGAGGCTTAAGATTGGCCAACTTTTTGAGAGGAAGAAAGTGAGAAAGAGAATATGTTTAAGGTTAAAGGGAACTCACTAATTTGAGAACAATGGTTGTGAATGTTTTATGAGGGACAAAGTGGGTGGAAAGAAACATAAACAACTTTTAGGAACCATTGCAAAGACAAAAGAAGCCCACTAATTTGAAAATTTGAGTCAAAAATACCCTTTTAACAAGTATTTATGTTTCATTTTAGATATATTTTAGGTTAATCTATGTTTTGAGATTTTAGAGTTTACTAAGTTATGGTTTTTAAAAAAGACAATTTGTTGTTTATGTTGCTTTAAGTTTTTATTTTTTTATGGTGCGAATCCTTCTTAAACCTTTTTTAATTACAAAAATGATTTAGATTTAAGGTTCCAAGTAATGGGCTTATTCTTATTGGGATACTGAAATTTTTTTTTTTATTTTATATTATATAACTTATATTATAACTATAAAATTTCAAATTGAAAAATGAAGACAAAAGCAAGGCTAAGAAACAACAAAATAAATCAATGCCATATATAAGGAATCATATCTAATACCACCAAGGAGGGTCATAATCACTAAGAGAAGAATTTGCATACTTTACATTACATCTACACATCAACATAGATTTTTGTGATTACTCTTGTAAATGCAAGGTTCATAAAATCATAAAATTGCATAAAAAATTTTGATTGTTCATTAATGCTCTTCTCTACATGGTTCTTAACAAATATTCATTTTCAATTGTTATACACTAATGCTTTTTGTTGTAAATATATCTTACATGCTATTATAAAAATTTATAGAGAGGTTATTATTTGTAGTCAAATCAAAAGTTCAATATAATATAACATCAAAAAAGTATCTAATAAATGATGACTATTTTTTTTTTTCGTTGTTATGATCAAATGGTGAAAAAATATTTTGTATTTATAGGTTGGATTGGTTATTTTTGATTGTTGGTTTAAGACACTCCAATCCAAGAAATACTTTCATATACATATCAAATTTCAAACAATCATATAATATTATATATCTTAAAAATTTGGTGAATATATAGTTAAAACCTACATGCACTTCAACATTAACTTAAAGAATAATATTATTGCTGACTAAGAAACATTTATATTCACTTACAAATTGAACAAGTCTTCAATCAATCTTCAATTGCTTATATTCTTAAACTATCATTTTTTCAACATATGAAAATTAAATGTTATATACCAATTTCAAGCTATGGGAAGAAACATGCAAATGTGATAGTCTCAAACTTTAAATGTTCAAAAATAGCTCATTTTAACATATTTACACTTATAAATGTGAGATTTCCATACCCTACTAAAGCTCATGAAATATCTCAATAGGAAGGTGCTTATTTAAGTAGCTTGGAAAGTTTAATATATCATATTTCACCCTAATCTAATTTGTAGATTAGGTTTTTAAACATGAAAATTTTTGACTAGAATAACTATAGTTTTCATTTAGCAAATAATAATAAGATGACATTTATAGGAACATATGTGTTAATAAAGATTTGACTTAATGTTAAGATATTGTGCTTTTTTATGAATACATGTGACATAATTGGTAAATTTTAATAATACAAAATGAAGATTACTATTTAAATTTATCATAGTAAGACCATGATAATGTATCTTAAGATATAATATAAAACAAATGAAGTTAAGGTCTTAGAAGCTATCACAATGGACACACTATTTATGCTTAAGATAGAAAGATTGGTTCAAAAACAAGGATATACAAACATAGTTAGCTATACGTATAAACTCCTAAACTAATTCTTTGAGTTGATGAAGACACCAAGTAGGATAAGTGATAAGTCATTGTTAGAAATTATAGACCTAATGGCTGATAACTAAATACATATTGTCAACTTGTATGTTTTACATAGGGTTAATAAAGTTACAATTGTTAAGGATATGGAGTTTGTAAGTGGTGTTAAGGTAGGAAATTAATCTAAAATGTGGATGAGAATGATGTTGAATGTGCTAGTATTAAGAAGGTAGATAATGAATTTGATAAGGAATATGAAGTTATAGATGAAGTTATCACCCAATTTGTTACACAAGTGCCAATTGGTCTAGAGTATAAAGTTAAGTGTGCTTAAACAAAGGTTATTAGATATAAAACAAATAGTAAAGAATATTTGGTGAGAATGGGTAGAATGACCATCATCAACATGAATGTACAAAAACTACCAAAGTTGGTGAAGGCCATGAATAACAAACTAAGGAACCAAACAATATTATGGTGACACAATTTATGGTGAAATAAAGAATATTAGTTCAAAAGAAAAAGATTTTGATTATATCCCTGATTATGACAATAAGCTCTTAACTAATAATGAAGAGTATGTCAATATAAGGAGAAAAAAAATGAAAGATTGAAGACTATTGGAGGATCTGATTATGAGGCTTTTCTCTAACGACAACCACAAGTTCATGCGGCAAGAGCGACTGCCAACATATCTATGGGTAATGTTTAAGAGATTTTTAATTATAGTGGATGACATAGTGAGTATGATAATTCTGATGGCAATATTTAAATACTAGTTAATAGTCATAAGAATGATATGGATATTCATAATAAAGATAGGAGAAAAAGAAAAAAAACTATAATGTATACGAACTTGGTTGTGACCACAAGGATCTACAATTTACAATAAAGATAAGATTTGATGGTGCAGCCCAATTCAAAAAGTTTATCCAAAGACATGTGATCATCAATGGGTATGCCATCAAATGGAAAAGGATTTATGATTAGAGAATGGAGGTAGCTTGTACAAATGGATATGCATGGAGAATGTATGCAACTTGGGGAAGAAGGGAGAAGATCTTCATGATAAAGGCAACAAACTAAGATCATATAAGGCTGAATTGAAGTTGACAAATCTTGGTAACCTATTTGAGTTAGAGAATGATCCAATGGAACAACAACCTATATTTTTCAAATTCTATATTAATACGGATGGTTATTTTTTAAAGACTATTATGGGTGGAAACTTACTAAGAGCAATTGGAAATGATGGTAATAACCAAATGTTGCATAGGCTATTATCACAAAGGAGAATGGTAAGAATTGGAGTTAGTTTTTGAATCTTTTAAGCAAGCCATCTTGAAATTAATGATAGACTTGATTACATTATTATAAGTGATAAATAAAAAGTATATCTATTATTACTTTATTTGTTATATATTGTTTGGTTATATATATGCTAACTAATTTCACTTAATATATGTTTTGATGCAATATAATACAATTTTTGGTTTGTGATATAGGGTTTGTGTGATTCTAACTCAACTAAGCTATCACTTATTAAACATCAAAATTCTATGAGGCATGTATATGTTAATTGGCATAAGAAATTCAAGAGGCATATTTTAAAGAAATGTTTTTGGAAAGTAGTTAGAAGCACTATTAAGTATGAATTCAAGACTACCTTGGAGGAAAAGAAAGAGATAAGCCTAGTAATTCATAATGATTTTACCAACAAGAATGTGCACAAATTCATTAATGCTTTTATAAGTACTTGGCCAAAGGATGATATGGTTGACAACAATATATTATAGTGTTTCAATTGGTATATTGTGGATACAAGGAGAAAAGCATTATCAACATGCTTGAGGATATAAGGGTCGCATTGATGTAAATGATTGAGGAGAAGAAAAAGTTGATGGAATAATCAAGAGATGTGATCTACCCTTGTATAAGGAAGAAGCTTAAGTAAATTAAAATTTGGTCAAGAATGTGTAATGTGAAATCAAGATTTGAGTTCTCATGGTATGATGATAAATTTGGTCAAGAAATGACGTTTAATATGTTAAAATTAATTAAAATAAACTTCAACTTCTTTTAATAAAATATTTTATTTAATATATTAATTATAGTATTTTTAAATTTATAATATTATTGTTTCTTTTACTATTTTGCGTTAAAGGGTACGTGCTTGAAAACGTGGAGTATTTTATGAAATGGAATTGGTCAATTTGTCCAAAGGTGGATATTCACGAGCAACACAAAGAAACAAGAAGATAACCATATTTTGAAAATTGAAAAGCTGGTATACAATCCGTTCCACTGCCACCATTATTCCACCAAAACAAAGGTAGCTGCCCTACCCATTTTGTTGACTGCATTGCAGATTATGGCATGCATACGATGGTCAGATATTGCCAAAAACAAGTGAGAAAAACCATTATAGAAATAGGAACTAATGCATAAATGCTCTTAAGCATCTAATGCTAATCCAGCACAGCAAGATCAACGAAGATCTACATGTAATACCAATCCAGCAGAGCAAACATAGCATGGGAAATAATGGAATGAAGTACGATGAAGAACTAACCTGGTTTTGACATAAGATGGGTACAAGTACGAGGCCCTTTTGCCCTTTTATTAGGTCGCCAACTTTTCCGAAATATTGCAGTGGATGTGGGATTAATGCCCTACGCTGTGAGATTTCAATCTGGCCGTGTAAAGGTGTTAAAATTTCTCTTTTATATTTAAGCGAAGAATTTAAATAATTTAGTAGTCTTATATATAATTATTTAAATTTTATATATATAATTGATATTATTTTTATATTTTATTTTACTATTAAAATTTAGGTAAAATAAAATTTTTGGGTTATTTAAATTTTTTAATTTTTTAAATTGACAGAAAATGACGTTTGTTAAAAGAATTTTAAATTTTTTCTTCAAATTTTTAAATGTTTTTTAAATTTTTTTTTAAAATTTTTAGAGTTCTTTATCTCCTATTTTTTACTATTTAATTTTTTATTTTATAAAATTTTTCGTTGATCTTAATTCTTTTTTAAATTTTTATAAATATTTCAAGTTTTTTTAAATTTTTTTATTCTCATAAATTTTCAAAATTTTATTATTTTTCTTTATTTTCTTAAAATTTTCATTAAAAATTAAAAATATTTTAAATTTTTTGATTTTTTTTAAATTATTATGTTAAAAATAAAATATTTGATATAATAAAATATATAATAATTATAATAATAAATAAAAATTTATTCTATTAATAAAATTAATTTTTATTAGAAATTAAAAAAAAATGAGAAAGAAAAATGGTTAAAAAAAATTAAAATTTTATATTATTGAAGAAGCATAAAAAAAAAAATTTGTAAAATTTAAAAAAAAATTTTAACAAAATTATTGTTTTCATTTTATTCTATTTTATTGGAATCTACCATCCCTACTGCCCCTCCTGCTTCTCTATTCCTCCCTCTAAACCTAAAATAATCATAAACAAATGCAAGGAATGAGTAATCATAAACCTAAAATAATAGTTTAAGATTGTTATGTTGTTAGCTTAAAGGGGGTTGTACTAATTTACCAATTGAGATGTGAAGTTTATTTCCTTGCTACTACAATTGCAACAATGTAAACGGATATAGACATATAAAAACATATGCTTATAAGATTAATTCAAATCTTTTTTGATACATAGCCCTACTGCAAGCTACTATTATGCTACTTCGATACACTGAAATGAGGCAAAACAATGCAACTTATCATTTTATTGGAGGTAAAAACAAATAAACAAAAAAAATTAAAATAAACAAAATTTCTAGTATTGTTTCAAAATAAACAAATAAGGCAAAACAATGTAACTTATCCTTTTTTTAGTTTTTTTTTTTATAAGGTACGCATTATATCATTTATTATTAGATGTCTAAATAGCATTTTTTTCCTTTTTGAGATGAAGTTTTCAACTCGAATTCTAGTTTTATCCTTATCCACATATTTAAGAAATTAAAGTACAAATATATATTTTTTTATTTTTAAAAAAATTGAAAAAGAAAAAAAAGATAATCTAAAGTCCTTGAAAACTAAATGTATGTCAAAGTGACTATATTTCACGTGGTAGTTTAGATGTCATCTATAAATGTTTTAACATGTGAGAAGCCAATATTTGTCATGACACAAAAAGTTGCCAATAATGAAGAAATGGCTATATTTCAAATTGACAAACTCAATTCCAAGCCCCAATAATGTTTAGTCCATTTTTAATATATATAAATCTTAATTTTAAGTTCCAAGTTAAACATTATTAGTAGATGAAGCTAAATCTTCCTACACTAACAATTTATGGTGGGTCCCTTCCACAAACTTAGTCCCTTCATAAAATATTCACAACTACCGTTCTTAATCTAGGGGCTCCCTTTTGACTTTAAATGCATTCTCCCTCTCGCTTTCTTACTCTTGAAAAGCCAATCAATCTTAGGTCCCAATTTCATTCTCTCTCTAATTCTCTAAGCTAATTTCATTTTTTTCTTTTTTTACATTATATCTTTATCAAGACTTTTATATTTTTCTTTTTCACTTATTCATTATATAATACAAAATAAAAATTTTTAAAAATAACTTTTAAGATTTAAATGGATTGGACTAAACCCAATTCAACTTCAATTTAACAAAACACTTAATTATCTATTTTGTCTTATACATACATTAACATTATAGTCATGTCTAATGATCACATAAGTAAAAAATAATGGAATTATTTTTTTATTTTAACGATAAGTTAAATTTGTTATTCAAAAATTATAAAAATTAATAAATTATTATTTTTATAATTACATACTAGATTATATGATATATATATATATTAGTTGATATATAAAAGTATGTCTATTATTTTATAGATATCAAATTTCTTTCCTTTTACTTTATAACCTCATCTAAATTTTTAAAAAAAAAAAAATCATATTTTTTTCATCTTTTTTCCTCATTTCTAGTTTATCTAAATAATTAGTTAAAAATTTACTTTTTTTCATAATTTTCTTTTACATTATTCTTTAAATTCAAACCAAGCATATATGATAGAGAATTAATTTATAATACTAATACTAATAATAATAATAATAATATAAAATTAAGAATATTGAAAGATTCAAATTTTAATTTTTTTATCTTTAAAAAATTAAAAAAAAATGTAAAATTGAAAAGTTCTACTTCTTTTTTAGAATTTACTATTATCGTTATCATTGTTATCATCTTCACTCTTATCATTATGTTCTTTTTTCTTTGGCTTTTTTAACCGCACGACACTACAACGAACACCTTAATTTCTATGTCAACAACCGTATTGTGACGATAGTATTGGTTCTTCGTCGCAACAAGAACTCTCTCATAATGTGGTACATTTGAAGATCAAGTTCACGACTGCTTCTTTTACTTCTTGAGTCTCATGATAAAGATCTAAAAGTTGAAATTGATAGCTTAAGACGTTAGATTTTTCACTCCTTTTCTAGAAATTTGCGATTTTACACTTTTTCAAGCTTGATGGATGATAAGTGGAGTTGCACTTATGTAATTTCATTTTTTTTTTCTTTTTTTTTTTGGGGGGGGGGAATATCTTAAATTTAGGGATAAGTAATTTTTAAAAAAATTGAGTCTTTTTTCTTTTTTATTACCCATTGTTAATGCGTTAACATATTTTCTAATCATTTTTATTGCTTTTTTTTTCCTTTGCTCTTAATATCTCAGGGGTTAAAGATATAATTCAATTAAATCAATTTATCAACAAAAAAAAAAAAAAGGAAACGCTTACATAAGCTGCCAATATCTCTAAAATCATAAATGTTAGAAAAATTGTAACCGTTGGTGATAGGAAAGTCTAAATTTAAGTTAGTAATTTTTAAAAAATAAAAAATAAAAAAAAGGTCTAATTAAAGTCACCATCAATGACAACATGTTAACGAATAGGTCAACAACTTGTGAATGATTTGTTTGGCTATTAAATGTTGAGATGACGCTAATTTGGCATTTGATGTGGTAAATTTCACTTAACTATTGAATTCCTTTTTTTTTTAAATGACTTAAATTTAGATTTGAACACAAAATCTTTAGTTTTAGACACAACTTCAAGACGATTAAGCTAGATCGACGCCACAAGGTCGTGAGGCGGACGCAGTGAGACGTACTTATTGTTGTTTGGATTTTTGTTTTAATACACAGAGGAATTAGACATTAAAAAATATGAAGTAGAAGAAGGCAATTATACCGCATGGGATGGTTGCAATTACCTGCAAAAAGTTATAAAAAATAAAGTTTAATAATTAATTACAAAAAAAAAAAAGTCATTAACTTATTTAATTATTTTTTTCCTAAATGTATCATGAAACGATGCATTTTGAGTAAACTCCCAAACCTTGGGAAGACGAATAAGGAAGTGTATCAAATATCAATCTCGTTAAAGGGAGAGAGATATGCATGGTGGCACTTGCCCTGTTGCCCCGCAAAACCTTGGAGAAAAATGCAGAAAAAATGCAATGGCCATTAATTGCTTGCTCAACTGACACGCGTGGCCAACAGCAGAGGCCACGTGTTCACATTGGGTATTTTATATAATGAATAAATCAAGCCTTGAGAAATGTTGTCTTTTTTGTTTAATAGGTCGCCCACATGAAAGTCATTTGGTTTGATCACCAAGTTGTTGGACTTCAATGCCAGATGCGCGCAAAAAGAGGCAGATTGGAAAGCTTCTTGGGACCACGCCCGCTGACGAAAGAAGTAGAGTGACAGATTCCTTTGTACAAATGTCTCGTTGTTTGACCACATGGACAGATTCCTTGGACGCCAAGTTGTTTGACTACACCTGCCACAATTGATGAAAGAATAATGGATAGGTTTCTTGGACACCAAGTTGTTGGACTTCTATGCAAGTTACACTTTTATTATTACGTATTAGTCCGTTGACGTAACGTAAGAGATTCCAAACTTGCAAGTAACAGATATTGTCCGGCAGTAGAATTTCTACATTCGATCATTCTATATATACCTAGAAGAGAAGAAAGTTGCAGATCAGGGGAGCGCTAGGCTGACTTTCTCAGCGAGATATTAGACAGAGAGAGAGACAGAGAATGGCTACAACGGAAGCTTGCAACAAGCCCCATGCCGTGCTCATTCCAGCTCCATCTCAAAGCCATATAAAGCAAATGCTTAAACTGGGAAAGCTGCTTTACCACAAAGGCTTTCATGTTACGTTTGTCAATACTGAATTCAATCACAAACGCTTTCTCAAGTCAAGGGGGCCAAATTCCCTTCACGGATATCGTGCTTTCCGCTTCGAGACCATCCCCGACGGCCTCCCTCCTTCAGATGCTGATGCTACACAAAATATTCCTGCTCTTAGTGAATCAATTTCAAAGAACTTTCTTGCCCCATTTCGTCAGCTTCTTGCCAGACTCAATGATACCGCATCCTCAAATGTCCCTCCTGTGACTTGCATCGTCGCTGACGGTTTCTTGTCATTCACCATCACAGCCGCTGAAGAACTTGGAGTTCCGCTGTTATTATTCTTTCCAATTTCCGCATGTGGCCTCATGGGGATTAAACAATTCCGTGCGCTCAAGGACAAACGTCTCACCCCACTTAGAGGTACGCATTTCACTTCCCAAATTCCATACGAGTTTAATTAACCGTGAAAATGGGCGTAGGATTCAAGACATGAGCAAGCCCTTGATGTTACTAACAAATTTTCTTGTTTTTGCAGATGAGAGCTATCTGACAAATGGTTATTTGGAGAACATTGTTGATTGGATTCCAGGCATGAAAAACATCCGGTTGAGGGATCTTCCAAGCTTTATTCGTACTACAGACCCAGAAGATGTTATGTTCAACTTTGTAATGGAAAGTGCTGAGCAATCAGTTAAGGCTCCTGCAATTCTTGTTCATACTTTTGATGCCTTGGAGAAGGATGTTCTGAATGGTCTTTCGTCCATCTACTCTCGAGTTTATGCTGTTGGTCCATTGCAGTTACTCCTCAATCAAATCCATGAAACGGAAGAAATGAAATCTATTGGATATAATTTGTGGAAAGAGGAATCCGAATGCCTGGAATGGCTTGATTCCCAGGAGCCCAACTCGGTTGTTTACGTGAACTTTGGTAGCATAGCAGTCTTGACACATCAACAGCTAGCAGAATTTGGAATAGGGCTGGCTAACAGTGGACACCCCTTCCTCTGGATAATTAGACCGGATTTGGTTAGGGGTGATTCGGCAGTGTTGCCACCTGAGTTTGCAGAGAAAACTAAAGGAAGGGGTCTCATTCAAAGTTGGTGTGCACAAGAAGAAGTGCTCAATCACCCGTCCACTGGGGGATTTCTAACTCACAGTGGATGGGGGTCAACAATTGAGAGCTTATCTGCCGGAGTTCCAATGCTTTGTCTCCCTTTGTTTTCGGACCAACAACCGAACTGCAGATACACTTGCACGGAATGGGAAATTGGCATGGAGATAGATAATAATGTCAAGAGAGATGAAGTGGAAAAGCTTGTTGGAGAGTTGATGGCAGGAGAGCGGGGTAAAAAATTGAGGGAAAAGGCCATAGGGTGGAAAAAATTGGCAGAAGAGGCCACCACTGCTCCAAAAGGCTCATCGTGCATAAATTTGGACAAGCTGGTGAAGGAGTTTCTTCAGCAAGGTTCTTTTGTTGAAAAGAAATGACGCTTAATGTGTTAAAATTAATTAAAATAAACTTCAACTTCTTTTAATAAAATATTTTATTTAATATATTAATTATAGTATTTTTAAATTTATAATATTATTGTTTCTTTTATTATTTTGCGTTAAAGGGTACGTGCTTGAAAACGTGGAGTATTTTATGAAATGGAATTGGTCAATTTGTCCAAAGGTGGATATTCACGAGCAACACAAAGAAACAAGAAGATAACCATATTTTGAAAATTTAAAAGCGGGTATACAATCCGTTCCACTGCCACCATTATTCCACCAAAACAAAGGTAGCTGCCCTACCCATTTTGTTGACTGCATTGCAGATTATGGCACGCATACGATGGTCAGATATTGCCAAAAACAAGTGAGAAAAACCATTATAGAAAAACGAACTAATGCATAAATGCTCTTAAGCATCTAATGCTAATCCAGCACAGCAAGATCAACGAAGATCTACATGTAATACCAATCCAGCAGAGCAAACATAGCATGGGAAATAATGGAATGAAGTACGATGAAGAACTAACCTGGTTTTGACATAAGATGGGTACAAGTACGAGGCCCTTTTGCCCTTTTATTGGGTTATTAAAAATTTTTTAATTTTTTAAATTGATAGAAAATGGCATTTGTTAAAAAATTTTTGAATTTTTTCTTTAAATTTTTAAATGTTTTTAAATTTTTTTTCTTTTTAATTATTAGAACTTTCTTTACCTCATTTTTTACTATTTAATTTTTTTAAAAAAATTTTTGGTTAATTTTATTTTTTTTTTGAATTTTTATAAATATCTCAAATTTTTAAAATTTTTTATTATATTGAATTTTCAAAATTTTATTATTTTTCCTTATTTTTCTAAAATTTTCATTGTAAATTTAAAATATTTTAAATTTTTTAATTTTTTTAAAATTAACATGTTAAAAATAAAATATTTATTATAATAAAATATATAAAAATTGTAACAATAAATAAAAATTTATTCTATTAATAAAATTAATTTTTATTAAAAAATAATAAAAAAATGACAAAAAAATGATAAAAAAAATTAAAATTTTATATGATTGAAGAAGCATATTAAAAAAAGAAAAAATTATAAAATTTAAAAAATTTTCTTTACAAAGATATTATTTTATTCTGTTTTATTGGAATCTAAGATTTCTACTCTTCTTTATTTCCCCCCTCCCTCCCCCAAAGACCAATTTCAAAGATTAATTGCCTAAAAGGTAAGATTTTTTCTCATTTTTTTCTGTTTTTAGGAAAATAGAACAAATTCGTGAAATAGAAGTCTTGTAAAAAAATAATGGAACATTCTTATTTGTTATTCAATGATATTATATATATATATATATACACATTAATTTTCCATGAGACCAAAAAAATTAATGAAAAGTTGGGACGTGCCTCACAGGGTTACACTCGTGTGATTTCTTTTTTTTTTTTTTTTGGAAATGTCTCAAATTTAGGGATAAGGAATATTTTTAAAAAAATTATAAAATAATTTTAACTTTAACTAATAAGAAATATAATTTAAGTCTTTTTATTTTTTTATTTAATATTTATAAATAAGCTAACAAATTTTCTAATCATTTGAACTTTTTTTTTCTCTTAATATCTTATTATAAAAATTTTTATAACCCAGAGGAGATGGTCCCTTTCATGTTGTAACCCGAATTAATGACAATACTTATCAGTTGGATCTTCCTGGTGAGTATAATGTGAGTGCAACATTTAATGTTTCTGATCTTTCCCTTTTTGATGTAAGTGATGATTCAGAGATGAATCCTTTTGAGGAAAGGGGGAATGATGAGAACCATAGAGATGATGGGTGGAAGGCTTCAATGGTTGCAAGAGGTCCATTGCACATCCCAGAAGGCCCAATAACACGAGTTAGAGCCAAAAAGATTAAAGAAGCACTAAATGGGCTGATTCAGGACATTCAGGCTAACCCAGCTTCAAATGGGGCGAATTCAAGTTTGACAAGGAGTCCAGCCCTAATTAATATAATTAGAATAAGTAATAGCATTTCTTCCTAAATAAGAGTTTATTATTTATGTTGGAATTTGTCCACAATTAGGAATTCCTCCAAAATAAGGATTTGTCCTAAGTAGGAATTTGTGCCTCTTTAGGATTGCTATCTTAGCCTATAAATAGGCTCCTCTTGTAAGTTCTGGAGGGTCAGACAACTTTGAGTGAAATAGAAAGTAAGGGTTTTTCTTTCGGTTCTTTTAGGGACTAAAGAACTTGTCAATAGGTACTTCTTGTGGTGTTCTAATCGACTTATCACTCCCAATTCCTTTCTTTTCTGGAGTGTGGTGTCCATATCCTTCTTAAATACGCTAGGTTCATGTTCCTTCCCAGAGTGGGTCTAAGGTTTGTGATATTAAACTCTGGTATAGTTTTCCTAGTTGTTCTTTGATTCCCTGTGTGCGTTGGGTCCCTAAGCCACGTCTTTTTGGGGTTTTTCGCATCAGTTGGTATCAGAGTCTGGTTCTAAATCAGGTTGAATCCACTCACTCTTCAATTTTCTATCTTTTGATTTAATTATTGTTGTTTAGTTTGTCTATTATGTGCATTATCATTCAAATGCACAAATCTGTTTATTTGCAATCCTTCTCTCTTTGCTTGTTTGTTTAAGCTCATAAACATGCTAATTTCAATTCCAATTGGTATGTTTAAGTATTCTACTATTATTTTATATTAAAAAAAACCAAAAAAAAAAAAGGGAAGAAATAAGAATAAAAGAAAGAAAACATCAAATTCAAAGTTATTGATAAGGTTAACAGTTTGGTCATATTGACCATAATAATAATAAAGTTTTCTTACTCAACTCCAATTTTACCATATGTTTTCCTATTTTGTTACCCAAGTTGTCCTCTAAGTTATATTACCCATATCCTGATTTTTGTGAATTTAGTTCATTAAATCCGTTTGTATTGACATCCTTTTTTTCGCTTGATTTTTGTTCTCCAATTTGTTCAATTCTATGCCATTTAGCTTATTCTGTTCAAAATCAATACCCTTGATTTACGTTATTTAATTCTTTATAGAGCTGAAAGGGAAAAGGTAAGAGTAAAAGTTCATATAAAGAAAAAAAAAAAAAAACCATAAAGAGTGTAAACACGAGGGAGTGTGACATAATCTTCCGAGTGAAACACGTGAGGGAGTGTTCTGTGAGGTATCCCATTTGTTTTGTGCGGAAGTAAGACTATGACGTCCAAAGACAAAGGTGTAGCTCAAGAGGGAGCTGGTGATGTGTCTTTCATGATCAAAGCTATGCAACAACAATTTGAGCACATGAATACCAGATTTGATGATATGAGGGAGAGGATGGAGGAGCAAGCTAGTACAATAGCAGAGTTGCAAAGGAAACATAGGGAATATGAGGCTCCCAAAGCAAGAAGGCAGTTGACACGTGCCTATGACCATGAAGATGATGTAGAAGATGATGAAGTTGATGATCAAACTACGATGGTTAGAACTGGTAACAATAGAAGGGATCGAAGGGAATTTGGGAGGCAAGGCACCTACGATCATAATTTGGGTAGTATTAAAATGACAATTCCTTCATTCCAAGGTAAGAATGATCCTGATGCATACCTAGAATGGGAAAAGAAGGTTGAATTAGTTTTTGATTGCCATAACTATTTCGAGGAGAAAAAGGTAAAGCTTGCTGCTGTTGAATTTACTGATTATGCTATTATTTGGTGGGATCAACTTGTTTTGACTAGGAGAAGAAATGATGAGCAGTCTATTGATACATGGGAGGAGATGAAGGCTATCATGAGGAGGAGGTTTGTCCCTGATCACTATTATAGGGAGTTGTACCAAAGGTTGCAAGGGCTTACTTAGGTCACCAAAAGTGTGGAGGACTACCACAAAGAGATAGAGATTACCATGATTAGGGCCAATGTAGAAGAAGATAGAGAGGCAACCATGGCTCGATTTCTGCAAGGGCTAAATAGGGACATAGCAAATGTGGTTGAATTGTAGCACTATGTGGCATTGGAAGACATGGTGTACATGGCCATGAAAGTTGAAAGGCAACTTAAACGAAAGGGCTCCACACGGGTTAGGCAGAATTCCGGTTCTACCTCATCGTGGAAGCCAAACTGGAGTAAAAGGACAAGATGGCCAATTACAAGTCCAAAGCCAAGCTACCCAAGCACAAGAATGTGGGTTCTAGCAAGGAGACAGGTAAATTCGAACCCCAATTGAGTAAAAATAGAGATATTAAATGTTTTAAGTGTTTGGGCAGGGGCCACATTGCATCTCAATGTCCAAATAAGCATGCAATGATCCTGAGAAGTAACGGTAATGTTGAAACTAAAAGTGAATCAGATGATGATTCTGTGCCACCATCAGAGGGTGAATGTGATAGAGAGGAGTATCCAGTTAACGGAGTAGCTCTCGTTACAAGGCGAGCATTGAATGTACAAGCAAAAGAAGAAAATAAGGTGCAACGAGATAATATCTTTCAGACAAGGTGTCTCATCAAAGATAAGGTATGTAGTATGATTATTGATGGTGGGAGTTGCACTAATGTTGCTAGCACAACTATGGTTGAGAAGCTGGATTTACCTACTATGAAGCATCCTAGACCATATAAACTACAGTGGTTAAATGAGAGTGGTGAAGTGAAGGTAAATCAATAAGTGCTCGTATCATTTTCTATTGGAAGGTACCGTGATGAAGTTTTATGTGATGTTATACCTATGCATGTGGGACATATTATATTAGAAAGACCATGGCAATTTGATAGGCGAGTTATGCATGATGGCTTCAAGAATCGATATTCCTTTGTAATGAACGAAAAACCTGTCATTCTTGTACCATTATCACCTCAACAAGCATATGAGGATCAATTAAGGATTAAAAATGAGAGTGAACAGAAAAGAGAGATTGATAAAAGAGATGAAAGAGAAGAAAACGTGAGGACACAAGAAAAAGAGAAGAAAAGAGAAAATCTCTATGCAAAAGGAAGTGATGTCAAAAGAGCATTCTATGCCAAACAACCTATGATTGTACTTTTGTACAAGGAGGCTTATTTTAACACTAACAAATTTGACTCATCATTGCCTAGTGTTGTTGTTGCATTATTGCAGGAATTTGAAGATGTATTCCCTGACGATATCCCAAATGGATTGCCACCTAATAGAGGAATTAAGCATCAAATTGATTTCATCCCAGGTGCATCCATCCCTAACCGGCCAGCATATAAGAGTAATCTTGAGGAGACAAAGGAGCTTCAAAGGCAGGTTGAGGAGCTTATATCCAAAGGATATGTGAGGGAAAGCATGAGTCCATGTGCTGTGCCTGTCCTACTTGTACCAAAAAAAGATAGGACTTGGAGGATGTGTGTTGATTGTTGAGCAATCAACAAAATCACTATAAAGTATCGTCACCCCATACCTAAATTAGATGACATGTTAGATGAATTGCATGGGTCATGTGTTTTTTCTAAGATTGATTTGAAAAGTTGATATCATCAGATTAGGATGAGAGAGGGAGATGAGTGGAAAATAGTTTTCAAAACTAAGTATAAGTTGTATGAGTGGTTAGTTATGCCATTTGGTCTTACTAATGCACCAAGTACTTTTATGCGACTAATGAATTATGTTTTACATGCATTCATTAGTAAATTTGTAGTAGTATATTTTGATGATATCTTGATCTATAGTAAAACCTTAGAAGATCATCTTAATCATTTACGTTCTGTTGTAAGTGTTTTACGTTCTGAGAAATTGTATGCTAACTTACATAAATGTTCCTTTTGTACTGATCAGATCACATTTCTTGGCTATGTTGTCAATGCCAAAGGTGTTGAGATTGACGAGAAAAAAGTTAAGGCAATTCGTGATTGGCCTACACCTAAGTCAACTAGTGACGTGCGTAGCTTTCATGGTCTAGCTAGTTTCTATAGACGTTTTGTTAAAGACTTTAGCACCATTGCCGCACCACTCACTGAGCTTATCAAAAAGAACATGAGTTTTAGGTGGGGTAGTGACCACGACAAGACTTTTAACTGCATCAAGGAAAAATTAAGTTCTGCACCTTTACTTATTTTACCTAACTTTGCAAAAACTTTCGAGATTGAATGTGGTGCCTCAGGTATTGGCATTGGAGCTGTTTTGATGCAAGAAAGGTGCCCAATTGCTTACTTTAGTGAAAAGCTAAGTGGAGCAAGTCTTAATTATCCTACTTATGATAAAGAGATGTATGCATTAGTACGGGCTTTGGAGACATGGCAACATTACCTTTGGCCTAAAGAGTTTGTCATTCATACTGACCATGAATCTTTGAAGCACTTGAAGGGACAAGGAAAGTTGAACAAAAGACATGCCAAGTGGGTTGAATTTATTGAGATTTTTCCCTATATCATCCAATATAAAAAAGGTAAGAAAAATGTGGTAGCTGATGCGTTATCTCGTAGGTATGCCCTTATCTCTACACTTACTGCAAACTTATTAGGATTTGAATATATTAAAGATTTATATGTGAATGATCCTGATTTTACTAATGTATATAGAGTATGTGAGGTGTCAGCCTTTAAGAAGTTTTATAGGTATAAGGGTTTTTTTCTTTCAGTTTTTTTAGGGACTAAAGAACTTATCAAGAGATACTTTTTGTGGTATTCTAATCGACTTATCACTCCTAATTCCTTTCTTTTCTGGAGTATGGCGTCCATATCCTTTTTAAATACGCTAGGTTCGTATTCTTTTCTAGAGTGGGTTTAGAATTTGTGATATTAAATTCTGGTTTAACTTTCCTGATTGTTCTTTGATTCCCTGTGTGCATTGAGTCCCTAAGCCATGTCTTTTTTGGGTTTTTCGCATCAATTCCTTACGACCTCCCTCCTTTAGATCCTGATGCTACACGAGATATTCCTGCTATTGTAGAATCAATTTCAAGAACTTTCTTGCTCCATTTCGTAAGCTGCTTGCAAGACTCAATGATACTGCATCCTCAAACGTCCCTCCTGTGACTTGCATCATTGCCGATGGTTTCTAGTCATTCACCATCACAGCCGCTGAAGAGCTTGCAATTCCGCTGTTATTCTTCTTTACAATTTCCGCATGTGCCCTCCTGGGGATTAAACAGTTCAGCGCGCTAAAGGACAAAGGTCTCACCCCACTTAGAGGTACGCATTTCACTTCCCAAACTCCATACAGGTTTAATTAACCGTGAAAATGGGCATAGGATTCAAGACATGGGCAAGCCCTTGATGTTACTAAAAGATTTTCTTGTCATTGCAGATGAGAGCTATCTGACAAATTGTTATCTGGAGAACATTGTTGATTGGATTCCAGGCATGAAAAAACATGCGGTTGAGGGATCTTCCAAGCTGTATTCGTACTACAGACCCAGAAGATGTTAATTTCAAGTTCTTAATGGAAGGTGCAGAGCAAGCAGTTAAGGCTCCCGCAATTCTTGTTCATACTTTTGATGCCTTGGAGAAGGATGTTCTGAATGGTCTTTCGTCCATCTACTCTCGAGTTTATGCTGTTGGCCCATTGCAGTTACTCCTCAATCAAATCCCTGAAACGGAAGAAATGAAATCTATTGGACATAATTTGTGGAAAGAGGAATCCGAATGCCTGGAATGGCTTGATTCCCAGGAGCCCAACTCGGTTGTTTACGTGAACTTTGGTAGCATAGCAGTCGTGACACATCAACAGCTAGTAGGAATTGGAATGGGGCTGGCTAATAGTGGACACCCCTTCCTCTGGATAATTAGACCAGATTTGGTTAGGGGTGATTTGGCAGTGTTGCCACCTGAGTTTGCAGAGAAAACTAGAGGAAGGGGTCTAATTCAAAGTTGGTGTGCACAAGAAGAAGTGCTCAATCACCCGTCCACTGGGGGATTTCTAACTCACAGTGGATGGGGGTCAACAATTGAGAGCTTGTCTGCCGGAGTTCCAATGCTTTGTCTCCCTTTATTTTCGGACCAACAAACGAACTGCAGATACACTTGCACGGAATGGGGAATTGGCTTGGAGATAGATAATAACGTCAAGAAAGATGAAGTGGAAAAGCTTGTTAGAGAGTTGATGGCATGAGAGCGGGGTAAAAAATTGAGGGAAAAGGCCATGGGGTGGAAAAAATTGGCACAAGAGGCCACCACTGCTCCAAAAGGTTCATCGTGCATAAATTTGGACAAGCTGGTGAAGGAGTTTCTTGAGCAAAGTTCATCTGTTAAAGAGAATTGATATCTTATAAATTAAGTAATAAATTAAAATAATAAATTTAAATGTTATAATTAATTAAAAAATATTTTAATTTTTTTAATAAAATTTTATTTAATATTTTAATTATAATAATTTTAAATTTATAATACTATATTATTTTTGTTATAATGTCAATTTAAAAATATGTTTATCTAATAAGTAGTTAGAGAGCTGATTTTATTAAAAAAAGGTTGGACTTTTGATCCAAATTAAAAGAAAGAATTTAAATTTTAAAAATTTGGATTTGCTGGCCAGGCCTCCACCTATAACAGTTGTGTGGGATTTAAATTTTATTCTGGCCTAGTTAGTTTGGGCCTAAGTAAGAAATGTCGGCTTAACCCGTGAACGTCTATTTCTTTTTGCGTTTGCACTATTAACAAAATTGATAGGCATTTTTTCTTTTGTCGACTTTGTTTCCCACTATCTTTATAGCTCGGTGTAATTTTTGATTTGCATGTGTCATATATTGTTTAATTTCCTAAACGAAGTACCTTTTCTTTTGTTGGATGTTATAATCTATAAATGGTACCTTATTCTTGGGAAGTTCTTTTAATAAAGGCAACTGTGTCAAGAGTTTAATTTTAATATTGGAAAACATTTATGATTAACTGGATGAACAAACTGATGGAGGAGGTTCTTTAGTAAGATTGTGCTATTCAAAAAAATCTCAATTTTTTATGATTAATCTATCCAATATTCTTATAATAATGGTTTTGAATTCATAATATTATATAATTTTTGTAACAATTTTAACTCAAAAGGTTGTTTAGTAAATAGCTATAGACCCAATTTTGTTAGAAAAGGTTCGTGTCTTGGATCCAAACAACAATTATTCATGGAGCTAATAGAAAACAATTTGAATTTTTGAAGATTTTATTTACAAGTCGGCCCTCCACTTAAAACACTTATGTGAAGTTTAAATTTTGATCCGACCTAACCTAGTTTGGTCCTAAGCAAGAAATGTCAGGCTAGCTCATGAACGCCTATCTTCTTTTTTATCTTGGAATATTAACAAAATCATGGGCTTTTTTTTTCATTTTTTTTGCTGAGTCTCCTCTCCCACTATCTTTATTTATAGCTCTCTATAATTTTCTATTAACATATGTCATATGATTGTTTATTTTTATAAATGAAGTACCTTTTCCTTTATTGGATATTATAATCTACAAATGGGTGCCCAATTCTTGGGAAGCTTTTTCAATATAAGTAACTATGACTAGGAGTTTAATTATAATATTGAAAAACATTTATGGTAATATTGAAATGCTAAAAACTTTTATAATATTGAAAAACCCTTATGATTAAGGTTGAAATACTAAAACATTTTGCAAAATTGGTTAATCCTTATGGTTAAGGTTGAAATACAAGAAACTTTATATTATTGTCATCTTTTACATTTTTTTTTTAATATGGATGACCAAAGTTGGAACCCTAAACCTTTACTAGATCATATGTTTTATAATTTGTCTTTTATCTTTTCGCTAGTTGACTCTATTAGCAATAAATAAAACAAAAATTAAGGATTCATAAACTGTGTTTGTGATTAAAGCATGCATATGTTTTATTGATTTAGATAGATAAAAGGAAGTCAAAATTATGCCAAGAACTTTCAATTTAGTAAAAACAAGTAGAAGAAACTATGGGGGGAGGGGGAACTAATTACACATGATTAAAAATATAAAGATCTTGAAAAGATGCAAGGTATACTTGTCATCTTCTTACATTAAACTTGCCCTAGTCGTAAAACGCAAATTTCATTTGTATTTTACTTGTTAGAACAAGAGGTTTTGATAGTCAAATTAATCTTTTGCCTGTTGTAACATGAAATTGATAAAAAGGAGTATGATTGTCTAATTCTAACTCTTATTTGGATTTTTTTTTTCTTTTTTTGATGCAACTGTAACACTTTTTTTAACTAATTCTAATTAAAATTAAAATTAAGATTTTATGACTGTCTTTGATAAGACTAAATCATAAGAAAATGTAACAACCTTTCAATCTTTTTTCTTTTTAATTTTTGAATTGATGCACTATAATGAGAAAGAGAGACAAGGATCCAATCTGTATCTAAATAAAACAAGCAAAAGGTCCTCACCTTCTTTGCTCCTAATTTTTGTGATAAAAATGGGAGTTAGATAAACTTATTATTACATTTACAAATGTCAAAATCCTTTATTGTATCAATGTTGTATAAAAGAACAACAAATAACCTAACATAAGTACATGTTTATACAACCAATTGAGCTTTTTCTGCTAAGAAAAGACAAAAAAAAAAAAGATATGGAATTTATAGACATTATAAATGAGATATAATTTGAGTCATCTATTGTAAAGATAAGAATCAAGTAATCAAAATAATTACATCTAATTAATAATTTAAGTTAGGGTTAATATGCATATTTATTTGCAATATTTTGTGTAATCATAAATTTAACCTATAATTGAAAAAATAATATATTAGTAATTTTTGTAATTTTTGAATGACAAATCTAATCTACCGTTAAATTGAAAAAATAGTTTCTTTATTCCTATTAGCATAATCAACTAAAATAAACACAATGCTGACATATGAATAATACAAAATGGACAATTAAGTGTTTTGTTGGACTAAAATTGGATTGTGTTTAAACCAATCCATTTAAAGTCCAAAAAGTTATTTTTGGAATTTTTAGTTTGAATTATGTAATGAATAAATGAACAAAAAAAAAAACATAAAAATTTGGTAAATATCTAATGTAAAAAAGAAAAAAGGAAGTTGGCATGAAGAATTAAAGAGAGAATGAGTTGAGGCTTGAGATTGGCCATCTTTTTGAGAGGAAGAAAGTGAGAAAGAGAATATGTTTAAGGTTAAAGGGAACTCACTAATTTGAGAATAATGGTTGTGAATGTTTTGTGAGGGACAAAGTGGGTGGAAAGAAACATAAACAACTTTTAGGAACCATTTCAAAGACAAAAGAAGCCCACTAATTTGAAAATTTGAGTCAAAAATACCCTTTTAACAAGTATTTATGTTTCATTTTAGATATATTTTAGGTTAATCTATATTTTGAGATTTTAGAGTTTACTAAGTTATGGTTTTTAAAAAAGACAATTTGTTGTTTATATTACTTTAAGTTTTTATTTTTTTATGGTGCGAATCTTTCTTGAACCTTTTTTAATTACAAAAATGATTTAAATTTAAGGTTCCAAGTAATGGGTTTGTTCTTATTGGGATACTGAAATTTTTTTTATTTTATATTATATAACTTATATTATAATTATAAAATTTCAAATTGAAAAATGAAGACAAAAGCAAGGCTAAGAAACAACAAAATAACTCAATGTCATACATAAGGAATCATATCTAATACCACCAAGGAGAGTCATAATCACTAAGAGAAGAATTTACATACTTTACATTACACTTACACATCAACATAGATTTTTGTGATTACTCTTGTAAATGCAAGGTTCATAAAATCATAAAATTGCATAAAAAATTTTGTTTGTTCATTAATGCTTTTCTCTACATGGTTCCCAACAAATATTCATTTTCAATTGCTATACATTAATACTTTTTGTTGTAAACATATCTTACATGCTATTATAAAAATTTATAGATAGGTTATTATTTATGGTCAAATCAAAAGTTCAATATAATACAACATCAAAAAAGTATCTAATAAATGATGACTATTATTTTTTTTTTCATTGTTATGATCAAATGGTGAAAAAATATTGTGTTTATAGGTTGGATTGGTTATTTTTTATTATTGGTTTAAGACACTCCAATCTAAGAAGTACTTTCATATATATATCAAATTTCAAACAATCATATAATATTATATATCTTAAAAATTTGGTGAATATATAGTTAAAACCTACATGCACATCAACATTAACTTAAAGAATAATGTTATTACTGACCAAGAAACATTTATATTCACTTATGAATTAAACAAGTCTTCAATCAATCTTCAATTGCTTATATTCTTAAACTATCATTTTTTTCAATATATAAAAATTAAATGTTATATACCAATTTCAAGTTATGGGAGGAAACATGCAAATGTGATAGTCTCAAACTTTAAATGTTCAAAAATAGCTCATTTTAACATATTTGCACTTATAAATGTGAGATTTCCATACCCTACTAAAACTCATGAAATATCTCAATAGGAAGGTGCCTATTTAAGTAGCTTGGAAAGTTTAATATATCATATTTCACCCTAATCTAATTTGTAGATTAGGTTTTTAAATATGAAAATTCTTGACTAGAATAACTATAGTTTTTATTTAACAAATAATAACAAGATGACATATATAGGAACATGTGTGTTAATAAAGATTTGACTTAATGTTA
The DNA here is from genome assembly GCA_037832385.1 of Rhizophora apiculata. Taxonomy (NCBI): domain Eukaryota; kingdom Viridiplantae; phylum Streptophyta; class Magnoliopsida; order Malpighiales; family Rhizophoraceae; genus Rhizophora; species Rhizophora apiculata. The sequence continues at coordinate 7,339,251 of CM075439.1, read as the reverse complement.
AGATATGGTGTTTTTTTATGAATATATGTTACATAATTGGTAAATTTTAATAATACGAGATGAAGATTACCATTTAAATTTATCATGGTAAGACCATGATAATGTATCTTAAGATATAATATAAAACATATAAAGTTAAGGTCTTAGAAGTTATCACAATGGACACACTATCTATGCTTAAGATAGAAAGATTAGTTCAAAGACAAGGATACACAAATATAGTTAGCTACACGTATAGACTCCTAAATTAATTATTTAAGTTGATGAAGACATTAAATAGGATAAGTGACAAGTCATTGTTAGAAATTATAAATCTAATGACTGATAAATAAGTGCATATTGTCAACTTGTATGTTTTACATAAAGTTAATAAAGTTATAATTGTTAAGGATATGGAGTTTGTAAGTGGTGTTAAGGTAGGAAATTAATCTAAAATGTGGATGAGAATGATGTTGAATGCGTTGGTGTTGAGAAGGTAGATAATGAAGTTGATAAGGAATATGAAATTATAGATGAGGTTATCACCCAATTTGTTACACAAGTGCCAATTGGTCCAGAGTATAAAGTTAAGTGTACTTAAACAAAGGTTGCTAGACATAAAACAAATAGTAAAGAACATTTAGTGAGAATGGGTAGAATGACCATCATCAACATGAACGTGCAAAGACTACCAAAGTTGGTAAAGTTCATAAATAACAAACTAGGGAGACCAAACAATATTATGGTGACACAATTTATGGTGAAATAAAGAATGTTAGTTTAAAAGAAAAAGATTTTGATTATATCCCTGATTATAAAAATAAGCTCTTACTAATAATGAAGAGTATGTCAATGTGAGGAGAAAAAAAAATGAAAGATTGAAAACTATTGGAGGATTTGATTATGAGACTTTTCTCTAACGACAACCACAAGTTCATGTGGCAAGAGCGACTGCCAACATATCTATGGGTAATGTTTAGGAGATTTTTAATTATGGTGGATGACATAGTAAGTATGATAACTCTGATGGTAATGTTTAAACACTAATTAATAGTCATAAGAATGATATGGATATTCATAGTAAAAATGGGAGAAAAAGAAAAAAAACTATAATGTATACGAACTTGGTTGTGACCACAAGAATCTACAATTTACAACAAAGATAAGATTTGATAGTGTAGCCCAATTCAAAAAGTTTATCCAAAGACATGTGATCATCAATGGGTATGTCATTAAATGGAAAAGGATTTATGATTAGAGAATGGAGGTAGTTATATTTCAAAGAAAAAGAAAAAAAGAATAATCCAAAATCCTTGAAAACTAAATGTATGTCAAAGTGGCTATATTTCACGTGGTAGTTTAGATGTCATCTGTAAATATTTTAACATGTGAGAAGCCAATATTTGTCATGACACATAAAGTTGTCAATAATGAAGAAGTGGTTATATTTCAAATTGACAAACTCAATTCCAAACCTTAATAATGTTTATTCTATTTTTAATATATATGAATTTTAATTTTAAATCCCAAGTTAAACATTATTAGTAGATGAAGCTAAATCTTCCTACACTAACAATTTATGGTGGGTCCCTTCCACAAACTTGCTCCCTTCATAAAACAGTCACAACTACTGTTCTTAATCTAGGGGCTCCCTTTTAACCTTAAATGCATTCTCCCTCTCGCTTTCTTACTTTTGAAAAGCCAATCAATCTTGGGTCCCAATTTCATTCTCTCTCTAATCCTCTAAGCTAATTTCATTTTTTTTCTTTTTTTACATTATATCTTTACCAAGACTTTTATATTTTTCTTTTTCATTTATTCATTACATAATACAAAATAAAAATTTTAAAAATAACTTTTAGAATTTAAATGAATTGGACTAAACCCAATTCAACTTCAATTTAACAAAACACTTAATTATCTATTTTGTCTTATACATATGTCAACATTATATCTATGTCTAATGATCAAATCAGTAAAAAATAATTGAATTATTTTTTTTATTTTAACGATAAGCTAAATTTGTTATTCAAAAATTATAAAAATTAATAAATTGTTATTTTTATAATTACATATTAAATTATATGTTAAATTATATATATATATATATATATATTAGTTAATATATAAAAATATGTCTATTATTTTATAGACATCAAATTTTTTTCCTTTTACTTAGTAACCCCATCTAAATTTTAAAAAAAAAATCATATTTTTCATCTTTTTTCCTCATTTCTAACTTATCTAAATAATTAATTAAAAATTTACTTTTTTTTCATAATTTTCTTTTACATTATTCTTCAAATTCAAACCAAGCATATGATAGAAAATTAATTTATAATAATAATAATAATAATAATAATAATAATAATATAAAATTGAGTATATTGAAAAATTCAAATTTTGATTTTTTGTCTTTCAAAAATTAAAGAAAAATGTAAAATTGAGAAGTTCTACTTCTTTTTTAGAATTTACTACTATCGTTATCATTGTTGTCATCTTCACTCTTATCATTATGTTCTCTTTTCTTTGGCTTTTTTAACCGCACGACACTACAACGAACACCTTAATTTCTATGTCAACAACCGTATTGTGACGATAGTATTGGTTCTTCGTCGCAACAAGAACTCTCTCATAATGCGGCACATTTGAAGATCAAGTCCACGACTGCTTCTTTTACTTCTTTAGTCTCATGATAAAGGTCTAAAAGTTGAAATTGATAGCTTAAGACGTTAGATTTTTCACTCCTTTTCTAGAAATCTGCGATTTTACACTTTTTCAAGCTTGATGGATGATAAGTGGAGTTACACTTATGTAATTTCATTTTTTTTTTCTTTTTTTGGGGGGGGGGGAATATCTTAAATTTAGGGATAAGGAATTTTTTTAAAAAATTGAGTCTTTTTGCTTTTTTATTACCCATTGTTAATGCGTTAACATATTTTCTAATCATTTTAATTGCTTTTTTTTCCTTTGCTCTTAATATCTCAGGGGTTAAAGATATAATTCAATTAAATAAATTTATCAAAAAAAAAAAAAAAAGGAAACGCTTACATAAGCTGCAAATATCTCTAAAATAAAAAATGTTAGAAAAATGGTAACCGTTGGTGATAGGAAAGTCTAAATTTAAGTGATAGGAAAGTTTAAATTTAAGTTAGTAATTTTTAAAAAGTAAAAAATAAAAAAAGCTCTAATTAAAGTCACCACCAATGAAAACATGTTAACGAACAGGTCAACAACTTGTGAATGATTTGTTTGGCTATTAAATGTTGAGATGACGCCAATTTGGCATTTGATGCGGTGAATTTCACTTAACTACTGAATTTTTTTTTTTTTTTAAATGACTTAAATTTATATTTGAATTCAAAATCTTTAGTTTTAGACACAACTTCAAGACGACTAAGCTAGATCGAGGCCACAAGGTCGTGAGGCGGACGCAGCGAGACGTACTTATTGTTGTTTGGATTTTTGTTTTAATACACAGAGGAATTAGACATTAAAAAATATGAAGTAGAAGAAGGCAATTATACCGCATGGGATGGTTGCAATTACCTGCAAAAAGTTATAAAAAATAAAGTTTAAGAATTAATTACAAAAAAAAAAGTCATTAACTTATTTAATTATTTTTTTCCTAAATGTATCATGAACCGATGCATTTTGAGTAAACTCCCAAACCTTGGGAAGACGAATAAGGAAGGGTATCAAATATCAATCTCGTTAAAGGGAGAGAGATATGCATGGTGGCACTTGCCCTGTTGCCCCGCAAAACCTTGGAGAAAAATGCAGAAAAAATGCAATGGCCATTAATTGCTTGCTCAACTGACACGCGGGGCCAACAGCAGAGGCCACATGTTCACATTGGGTATTTTCTATTTTCGGTGAATGAACTTATTATTTATATTTATTTTTAATATATAATAATTAAATCAGACCTTGAGAAATGTTAGTCTTTTTTGTTTAATAGCTCGCCCACGTGAAAGTCATTTGGTTTGATCACCAAGTTGTTGGACTTAAATGCAAGATGCGCGCAAAACAAAGCAAGTTGGAAAGCTTTTTGGGCTTGGACGCCAAGTTGTTTGACCACACCTGTCACAATTGATGAAAGAATAATGGATAGGTTTCTTGGACACCAAGTTGTTGGACTTCTATGCAAGTTACACTTTTATTATTATGTATTAGTCCGTTGATGTAACGGGAGAGATTTCAAACTTGCAATTAACATGTTATACCTAGAAGATAAGAAAGTTGCAGTAGAATTTCTACATTCGATCATTCTATAAATACCAAGAAGAGAAGAAAGTTGCAGTTCAGTGGAGCGCTAGCTAGACTGACTTTCTCAGCCCAGCGAGATATTAGACAGAGAGAGAAAGAGAATGGCTACGACGGAAGTTTGCAACAAGCCCCATGCCGTGCTCATTCCAGCCCCATCTCAAAGCCATATAAAGCAAATGCTTAAACTGGGAAAGCTGCTTTACCACAAAGGCTTTCATGTTACGTTTGTCAATACTGAATTCAATCACAAACGCTTTCTCAAGTCAAGGGGGCCAAATTCCCTTCACGGATATCGTGCTTTCCGCTTCGAGACCATCCCCGACGGCCTCCCTCCTTCAGATGCTGATGCTACACAAGATATTCTTGCTATTAGTGAATCAATTTCAAAGAACTTTCTTGCCCCATTTCGTCAGCTTCTTGCCAGACTCAATGATACCGCATCCTCAAATGTCCCTCCTGTGACTTGCATCGTCGCTGACGGTTTCTTGTCATTCACCATCACAGCCGCTGAAGAACTCGGAGTTCCGCTGTTATTATTCTTTACAATTTCCGCATGTGGCCTCATGGGGATCAAACAATTCCGTGCGCTCAAGGACAAAGGTCTCACCCCACTTAGAGGTACGCATTTCACTTCCCAAATTCCATACGAGTTTAATTAACCGTGAAAATGGGCGTAGGATTCAAGACATGGGCAAGCCCTTGATGTTCCTAAAAAGTTTTCTTGTTTTTGCAGACGAGAGCTATCTGACAAATGGTTATTTGGAGAACATTGTTGATTGGATTCCAGGCATGAAAAACATCCGGTTGAGGGATCTTCCAAGCTTTATTCGTACTACAGACCCAGAAGATGTTATGTTCAACCTTGTAATGGATAGTGCTGAGCAATCAGTTAAGGCTCCTGCAATTCTTGTTCATACTTTTGATGCCTTGGAGAAGGATGTTCTGAATGGTCTTTCGTCCATCTACCCTCGAGTTTATGCTGTTGGTCCATTGCAGTTACTCCTCAATCAAATCCCTGAAACGGAAGAAATGAAATCTATTGGATATAATTTGTGGAAAGAGGAATCCGAATGCCTGGAATGGCTTGATTCCCAGGAGCCCAACTCGGTTGTTTACGTGAACTTTGGTAGCATAGCAGTCTTGACACATCAACAGCTAGCAGAATTTGGAATGGGGCTGGCTAACAGTGGACACCCCTTCCTCTGGATAATTAGACCGGATTTGGTTAGGGGTGATTCGGCAGTGTTGCCACCTGAGTTTGCAGAGAAAACTAAAGGAAGGGGTCTCATTCAAAGTTGGTGTGCACAAGAAGAAGTGCTCAATCACCCGTCCACTGGGGGATTTCTAACTCACAGTGGATGGGGGTCAACAATTGAGAGCTTATCTGCCGGAGTTCCAATGCTTTGTCTCCCTTTGTTTTCGGACCAACAACCGAACTGCAGATACACTTGCACGGAATGGGAAATTGGCTTGGAGATAGATAATAATGTCAAGAGAGATGAAGTGGAAAAGCTTGTTGGAGAGTTGATGGCAGGAAAGCGGGGTAAAAAATTGAGGGAAAAGGCCATAGGGTGGAAAAAATTGGCAGAAGAGGCCACCACTGCTCCAAAAGGCTCATCGTGCATAAATTTGGACAAGCTGGTGAAGGAGTTTCTTCAGCAAGGTTCTTTTGTTGAAAAGAAATGACGTTTAATATGTTAAAATTAATTAAAATAAACTTCAACTTCTTTTAATAAAATATTTTATTTAATATATTAATTATAGTATTTTTAAATTTATAATATTATTGTTTCTTTTACTATTTTGCGTTAAAGGGTACGTGCTTGAAAACGTGGAGTATTTTATGAAATGGAATTGGTCAATTTGTCCAAAGGTGGATATTCACGAGCAACACAAAGAAACAAGAAGATAACCATATTTTGAAAATTGAAAAGCTGGTATACAATCCGTTCCACTGCCACCATTATTCCACCAAAACAAAGGTAGCTGCCCTACCCATTTTGTTGACTGCATTGCAGATTATGGCATGCATACGATGGTCAGATATTGCCAAAAACAAGTGAGAAAAACCATTATAGAAATAGGAACTAATGCATAAATGCTCTTAAGCATCTAATGCTAATCCAGCACAGCAAGATCAACGAAGATCTACATGTAATACCAATCCAGCAGAGCAAACATAGCATGGGAAATAATGGAATGAAGTACGATGAAGAACTAACCTGGTTTTGACATAAGATGGGTACAAGTACGAGGCCCTTTTGCCCTTTTATTAGGTCGCCAACTTTTCCGAAATATTGCAGTGGATGTGGGATTAATGCCCTACGCTGTGAGATTTCAATCTGGCCGTGTAAAGGTGTTAAAATTTCTCTTTTATATTTAAGCGAAGAATTTAAATAATTTAGTAGTCTTATATATAATTATTTAAATTTTTATATATATAATTGATATTATTTTTATATTTTATTTTACTTATTAAAATTTAGGTAAAATAAAATTTTTGGTTATTTAAAATTTTTTAATTTTTTAAATTGACAGAAAATGACATTTGTTAAAAAAATTTTGAAATTTTTTCTTCAAATTTTTAAATGTTTTTAAATTTTTTTTTTAAAATTTTTAGAGTTTTTTTTATCTCCTATTTTTTACTATTTAATTTTTTATTTTATAAAATTTTTCGTTGATCTTAATTCTTTTTTGAAATTTTTATAAATATTTCAAGTTTTTAAATTTTTTTATTCTAATAAATTTTCAAAATTTTATTATTTTTCTTTATTTTCTTAAAATTTTCATTAAAAATTAAAAATATTTTAAATTTTTTGATTTTTTTTTTTAAATTATTATGTTAAAAATAAAATATTTGATATAATAAAATATATAATAATTATAATAATAAATAAAAATTTATTCTATTAATAAAATTAATTTTTATTAGAAATTTTAAAAAAAAAATGAGAAAAAAAAGTGGTTAAAAAAAATTAAAATTTTATATTATTGAAGAAGCATAAAAAAAAAAATTTGTAAAATTTAAAAAAAAATTTTTAACAAAATTATTGTTTTCATTTTATTCTATTTTATTGGAATCTACCATCCCTACTGCCCCTCCTGCTTCTCTATTCCTCCCTCCAAAACTCAATTTCAAAGATTGATTGTTTAAAATACAAGATTTTTCTCACTTTTTTTTATTTTTATAAAAATAGAACTTAAAAATAAAAATTTTGTAAAAAACATATAATAAAATATTTTTATTTGTTATTCAATAATTTTTTTTATATATTTATTTATTTACATTAATTTTTTATATGACAAAAAATTAATGAAAATTTCGGATGAAGTGTAATATATTACAAATTTACAGAGAAAGTCGGGACATGCCTACCGGGGGTTACACTTATGTGATTTCTTCTTTTCATCTTTTATTTTTTCTTTTTTTATTTTCATGTTGTTTTTTTGAAAATGTCTCAAATTTAGGGATAAGAAATTTTTTTAAAAAAATTATAAAATAATTTTAACCTTAACTAATAAAAATATAATTTAAATTTTTTATTTTTTTATTTAATATTTGTAAATGAGCCGAACATATTTTCTCATTTTTTTTCTCTTAATATCTTATTATTAAAAAAAAAAAATCGAGAGACTGTGTCTCATGATTATTTTCCTTTTATTTCTTTGTCTTTTTTTATTTTATTTGAAATCCCACGCATACGCCTCTGTCCATCTTCTTCTCACTTAAGCTTTCTTGCTCTCTCTGTCTAGTCGCCAGCCACACTGTCTCACTCCCATCTCATCCTATTCAACTTGTGTTTTTCACCTTCTGTTAAGTGCAGGCCGTAAGATTTCCCTCAAATTCAGAAAGAAATCCTATTGGGGTTGTGACAGTAGGTTAAAATTGGAGATGTTGGGGCTGACGTAAGGCATGGAAATCCAGATTTGGGTCGCGATTCCTTGATCGAATGTAGATGATTTAAAACCCCTCCTAAGGTATGAATGGAAACGATGGAATGTTTGGGTTCTTTCGTTGTTCTACTTGAAAGAGAAGTTTGGCATAGCTATCTGATAGGATGTACGCATCCCCTTATATTGGTTATGCCCTTTGTTATTATACGTCTGGTGTGATGGAGGAGATTAAGGTGTTAATGGCTCAGTTGATTGTTTTATTCTTGCTTGGATTTCTAGCTGGTTGTCTCGGGAATTCACTCAGTAGATTGTATTTTCTTGTTTCTATGGTTATTAAATTCTTCTGTATGGATGCTTCACAGTCTTGTATTCTTATTCTTATTTGCTGAGATGTTGGGCCCCATTTGCATGAGTTGTGAATTTTGTTTGTGCATGCACTATCTTGGGGCGTATGGCGTATCAATGTGGTGTTTTCTTATAGACTTTTGTTGTCCCTGGTGTCTTTCCTGCTTCAGATGGTGTGCTGGTTATGGCCCCAAATCTGAGTAATGGGAAACATATTACTGCATGGCTTGAAAAAGAAAAGATGTTTAATGCACACTATGTACGCCCATTGCGGTTATGCCATACAGGGGTAATTAACTGTCTTTCTTATTGTCTGGAAACAAACAACTCTCTTTAAACACAGTAAGCATTGCTTGTTTCTTTGTGTTATATGAACTTGTTTCGTTTTCTTTTCCAATCTTTTACTATATTTATTTATTTATTTTGGAATCTTTTGGTTGTGCGTTTCAAACATATTCTTAAGGGATTTATTCATTTGGATTTGTAAAATCAAATTTTTTTCACTTAAGATTTTGAAAGTTTCCAACTTTGGACGGTGGCAAGGTTCGTATTATGCTTTTTCTTTCTTTCTTTCTTTCTTTTTTTGTCTTTTTATTAGATCCCAAACTTTTGCAAAATATTGGAGTGGATGTGGGATTAATGCCCTAAACTATGAGACTTGAATATGGCTGTGTAGAAGTGTTAAAATTTTCCTTTTATATTTGAGTGAGGAATTTGAATATCTTACTAGCCTTGGATAGGATTGCTTAATGCATTTTACATATAACTGATATTGTTTCTGCACTCTGTTTCAGTTACCATATGGAAGCAGAGCAGCATGCTAAATTTCACATTTATCAGAATGTGCGGATTCTGCTGATGTTACATGTTTGCTTTGGCTTTGGCTTTTGCATACATGGTTACTCAACTTCAACTCAGGTTAGGGCACGAGAATTATTGCACCGGAATTTTCATTAGTTGATTGGTTTGTTGTAACTATTACTTATTGTCAATGCCCTTAATTGTTTGGGTCAAGAGCTCTCTACTTTCGTTGGTGGACTTTGGAAGCAGTAAAGTGTACACATAATACTACTTTAATGTGCACTTTAGTGCTCTTATTGGATTACTGAACCATCAATCTTCTTTATTTATTAGTTAGCAATTTGCTTTACATGATATGATTATACGTGGCATGTAGTCAGATTAGTTCCTCTAACTGCTTGTTATTACCCTATTGGTGTGTTGATCCAAAATTAGGTGGCCTACCTTAGTCATAGCTCTTTGAAGCATCTTAAATCCTGTTCATAAATAGAGATGGTATCTGATTTAACAGGTAGAGTAGAGGAACCAAAGAAATGAAATTCCTTTTACTTCGTATAAACATGTTTGAATGTCTCTTGGGTCTAACATCCATAACATCAGAGAAGCAGCAAAATGCAACTTTCAACCAAAATGAAAAGATAATGTGAACTATCATGTATGCCAAACCAATTCAACAAACAATAGTAATTCTAGCATTTTGATTTATACAAGAAGGCTGGCATTCCTCTCCTTTGAGGACTGAAAAAAGGGCATTCTAGTGCATGGGCTCCCACACTATGGGGTCTGGAAAGAGTCAAGTGTACACAGTCTTATCCTTATTTTTGCAAAGATGTTGTTGCAACTCAAACCTGTGACCTTCCAATCCCAATGGATTAACCATACATTACACCAAGGCTCATCCTTTGTTGTGGGCATTGGAAAGGAGATACAGTGGCATGCCTCTGACCAAGTACCTGAAGTCACAAGTTGTGGACCTCAAATACCAATCTAAAAGTTCAAAGCCATTAGTATTGCACCCTAAAAAATAAAGAAAAAAGGCTCCATACCGTATGGTTTTTGTTAAGTAGATTCGTAAGCATTTTGCTTAACAATTTTTGCATGTTTCCCATCTTAATTGTATTTATGACTGCATCAAATGTGATCAAATTTCATTGTGGATACAATGTATCTGTTAAGTTGTTATGGGCATTTTTAAATATCAGATTGGAAGTTGCAAGCAGAAGTCCAACAAGAACTCATGTATCAGCCCTCATTTTAGTTCCAAGAAATATATTATGGAGTCTTATTTTGAAAATTATGAAGCTTTGCTTGAGTCAACTTTTGGAGATATCACGTGTGGCGGACTTCATTTTGGTGGATGCAAGCTGCTGCTAAATAGACCGAATCTTCTCTTAAGACTATCAGTTCCACAGCGCAACTTAATTGGTGAAGGTTCTCATCGACATCTGTCTTCAACCATTGGACTTCACTTCCATCCAGTTTCTTCATCTCAGCTACCTAGTCACTTTTGCAAGCTTTTAGTTATTGAGAGACTCCCCTCTGGTGTCTTTGCTGATCCATTTGAACTGCAGCATCTTCTACATCGTGGTGGTACTGTAGTTTATATTTTCAGTTAATTGTGATTCCTTGTGGCATTGTCCTTCCACAGATTTTAGTTATGTTCATCCACTTGCTGCAGTGTTCACTAATGCAGCTGTCTTTGGAGATACCAACTTGGAATTGCCTTCAGTTCATTCAAATCAATCTGTTGTTGAGATTCACATGATTCTTGGTCCCAATATCTTTTCCAAACAAATGAATGAAATGGAGATCAGCGTACAACTTCCATTACATGCACGATACCCGGTAAGCAGAAAGGTGACAATGAAATATAAGTAAGATATGTTATATGTTATCAGTAACTATAATCACAATAATTATACCATAGTCCATTATATTTCCATCAAAACTAATCGATGAAATTTTTAATACCATAGAAATTTTGAATTTTTTGTAGCCCCTAGAGGAAAGTGGTTTTTCAGAAGTGGAATTTGGTGGGCCTGATTTATACATGCACTGCAGCATAGAGGGGAACCTGGACAATCAAGATTGCATGTTTATGCCAGCATGTGATGATGACAAGTGCAAAACTGGCAATGTCATTTGGAGAATACCCTCTGGGAGCAAGAAGCATGCTAAAATGGTATCTGTTGTTACTTTTGTTGCAGCTTTTATATCCGCTCTTTTGATTGTTGTGGCATCTGCATACCATTCTGATATTAAATTCTGTAAAACCACGAAACAACAATAATTCAGCTATATTTTTCCTCCGTTGCAGTCATTGCATCCTAAAATAGTATCTGTTACTTTTGTTACGGCTTTTATATCCGCTCTTTTGATTGTTGGGGCATCTGCATACCATTTGGATATTAAATTCTGTAAAACCGCAAAACAACAGTAATTCAGCTACATTTTCCTTCTGTTGCGGTCATAGCAATTTTGAGAAATGCAGTGAGCAAATGCCTCTCGAGAACGTGGGGACATTGTAGACCACTTGGAGATGATCTGTCGCTAAATGGGATTTCCTTCTGCTTTTAAAAGGTAGAGAGTTTGATAGCCACCATCCAATTTATTTGTAATCCTCACGTCAAGGTTAGTTTACAGCCGTGAATTTTTGGCCTAGTTGAGCGTTCAGTCTGCATGATTCTTCTTTACGCCGGGGGACCGTGCCAGTGAATTGAATCGAACTCTGGTGTCAGTTGTACACTCTTCTAACAAAAACCTTGTGTAATATTAGGACTGTGGAATAAGTTTGTAGGCATCTTTTTTCAGCAAGAGGAAATGTAATTTTAGTTCTGTCCAAAAACTTGTCCATTATTATGCATGCTGCTTTAGGGGCTCTGTTAAGAGGATGTGAAAGATGGAGGAAAGGAGGAATCCATGTAAAGTTGATACCAAAATTGATGCCCTTCTCCACAAATGTGACATCTTACGAGTGCGATATCTTCCCCCACGCCTTCCTAGAATAAACCCAATTTAATGCTCCCAAAGAAACTCACGGCCATGTTGCTTGATGTTGCTTGCTATACGCTACACTCGTCTATTTTCAGAAATCGCCTCGCGCAGCTGCAAATTAATTTTCCAACTGCAAATCGCCTATGTTATTTTCAATCCTATTTGATCGAGAACCATTAACTAAGGATTCTCCCATCTCCTCCCCTTTCTATTGTGATGATTGGATCGTGGCTCCTTGCACCTTGTCACATTGCTAGTGAAATCACATCTGACAATTGTAGTATAATGCTCTATTAGTTTTTATTTTAGTATCCATCACACAACAATTACCCAAAGAATACCACCTTCCTATTGCCTTGATGACAATCTAGGTGGTCATGCTTGCCAGAATCAGGGTTTTCTGAGGGCTGGTAAGAGCAGCAGTCTTGGGAATAACCAGGATTGCTAAAAGGATTTTTAGCGTATCACCCGGATCAATAAAATCCTTTAGTGGACCACCTCCATTTCATGATAACTGAGTGTCTATATACTAACTAAATATTCTATTTTCTGTTTGCCCCATTTAACTGATTTAATCAAACTACATTGAATATCAACCCAATTCATCTAATGTGGTTTTTTTTTTTTTTTTCATTTTTTATCCTAACATCAGCTCAAAAAAAAAAAAATAAAATCTAACGAATAGACCACAAAAAGACATTTTGAGTACCATGAATTTTTTTGCTTATCAACTTGTCATCATCTATAAAACATTAGGTTTATATGCTAGCCGCATTAAACGACTAGATTCCTCTAAAAATACCACGAGTAGATATTGATCATGCCAATTTCCGACGGCCAGCCAGCCAGTGGCCAAGAGGATCATAAATGGATTGTAAGAAACAAAAAAAAATTGATAGGCATTCATCCCCGTTGAAATTTTTTAATAAGGCCAATTAGAAAAGCTGTGACACCCCCTCAGAAGCCATTGGCACCAGAATACAAAAGATAACAAACACCCCCCACCCAAAAAGGCAACTGAATACCATCACACCACACTATACACCACCTCCGATCAGCAGCCATATCTAGTAAAAGAACATAACCAATGAAATCAATGAAGACACTATCTTGTTGAACAACCCTTGATATAAATCAATCAGAAAAATCAAGAAACAAGTTTGAATTAGGCTGCATGACAACCTCTGCACTATGCTGCAAGAACTATAATCACAATGAGAAGCACAATCCCAAAAATGACCAAGAGTAAGCAGGCCTGCATTCCAAAAACAAACTAGTCATTAATAGTACTTGTAAGTTGAAATCACAAAGATGCAAATTCAGCATTTATATCACTGATAAGAAGTATGGTATGGATACAGACTATTCCTCTGGTCTACAGAATTCATTATACAAAAAGCTATGAGTTGCCCAGACCCAACTGTAAAATATCTCAGAAACTGAGATGGGCTTCAGAGTAGAGGCTGCATAGAGAATAATTTTATCTTTTCCAATCAGTTGGACAGAAAAGAGAGATGGACACACAAACAAATGCCTGGAGTCCATGTTTTGCAACTTATACATACTGTGTGTGCATGCATATGTAAAGGGGAGGAGATGAGATGACGTTAGAAAGAGGAGGGAAATAATACGCTAGAATCATGTAATTACCAGCGATGAATTTGATCTTTGGGTCTTTGCAGCTTTCACAAGTTGGGTTTTTCCTTGTGCAGTTGCAGCCTGGGAATTTTCAATATGGGAGCCAATATCATCTGCAACAATCCAGCAATGGGTAACACTCAGCAACTAATTAAATCATCTGAAACACAACAAATCTGAAATATTTGAAGAGTTCCACCAAAGACATGGATGTACCAATCATAGCTCCTTGCTCATGTACAAGGACAGCAAGGTCTTTAAAAATCTCATTCGTTTCACCAATCTGCTGCTGAATTTCTTGTATTCCCTGCTCTCTTTCCTCAATAATAGCCTCATTAAAGGCAATCTCATTGCCCAGTAGCAGGACCTCTTGCCTGCAGTGAAAAAAAAGAGATGAAGTTCAAACAAGTTTCATGAAAGGAGAGACATACTGAGGAACAGAAACCCAATGTTTTGCTTTGACCACCAAAGGAAGGCAAATCATTTATCAGCCACACCGGAAACAACAAAGAGTAAATTTCTGCACATACTCATGCTATGAACCAGGTACTAAAGACGTAAACCTTGATAAGTTTCAGTCAACAATATGAAAAAAACCTTGGAAACTGAAAAAGTTGCATTAGCATGTGTTTGTAGGCAGTATTAACCTTCTTGACTCTATGAGAAATGCTTGCTGTTCTGGAGTCTTATCTGAACTTATATCCAACTCACTCACTGTATAGCTGCACATAACAAAAAAACATCGCAACATTAAGTGCATAAGTAATACTGAAAAAGAAAAGAGAGCCAAAAAATAAGTTAATCGTTGATCAAAAAATGCTGGAAGACACCCCAACCAATTTATTTTGCCACAAGCAATTCAATTTGATGAATACACAATAAAATGCTCAAATCCAAGTACAAAATTTTATGGCTCCCTAAGAGACAATCACCTAGAGGGAAGAACTGCCTGGGGAACCAATGGAGTATATGCCATCTCCCGCTCTGCAGAGAGCCGTTGAGCCTTCTGAAATTCCTTCAAGACTGCTTGAAAATCTTTTGCAAGTTTAGCATCAGCTATCTTTTTGCTTTGCTGCAATTAGAATAAGTAATAATTTTTTAAAAAAAAAAAAAAACTACATGACATGAGTCTCATCACATAATGCATTCCAATACACAACATACACTGCTACAAGAAATGTGCAAGAAGAAAACACCAGCAACCAAACCTAAAGTGCTGTTGGGAAAGCAGAAATTTTCTAAGGGGATGCTATAATAAAGAAAAGAAACATACGAGAACAAACTTACACTGACTCCAGCATGATGATCGGTTTCACTAGCTTGTTTAAGTTTAGCTGAAGTATCCTTCACCAACTGCCCAACGTGTAGCCTTATTTTGTGCCTAGCAATGCATGCAAATTCACGATAAAGATTAATCAGAAGACACATTCATCACACAACTTTCTTACACAAAACATCAAATGAAAGAGCAAATAAGTAGGCCAAAAATTTAGTCACTAAGTTCCATATAGTGAAATTGAAATGTCAATTTCCCACCTTATAATCAATCCACTGGTCATAACAACATCTAACACAAACTAACAAACTGTGAGTAATTAACAATTAAGATGTTTGCCATAGTTCCTATGTCAATGATTAAAGGTGCTCAAAGCACACACCAATTCTCCCCCCCCGGGGGCGGCAGGGCGGCGGGAGCCGGCGCTAAAACCCTAATTAACACAAATACCCTACCTAGCCCACATTCTCCGACTAAGAATCATATCTTTTCTATCTAATTCTATGATGATATTTCATGAAAATACTTCTCTTAACCCCACATTCCAACAAACGACGCTACTAAAATGAGAAAGAATTATTAATAAAACGAAGAAGAAGAAGAAAAACTACGATCAAATTAATCAAAAAAAGAAATGAATTAACATAATTACGGAAAAAAATCAAGGAAGAAGAAGAAGAAAGAAGGAGAGAACGCACAGCTTCTCGCGGAGCTCGGGGGTGTCCTTGGGAGTGCCGAGGGTGTTGACGAGGCGCTGGAAGGTGGACACGGCCGTGTTGATCTGGAAGATACCGGAGGCAAGGGCCTGCGTGGCGTCTTGCTTGCCGTTGATCAGGTCCCTCCTCGACGGCCGCCCTGCCTCCAGATCTTGAAAGCTCATAATTCTAATTTTTATTTATTTATTACTAAGAAATTAACAAATCAATTCCAAATTGAATCGCGCCCTCCTCTCCTCTTCCCCACCACCACTGAAGAACAAAACGGCCTTTCCTCCTCCTCCGGGGAAACCGGCCGGGTGCGTTGGTTTCGGAAAACGGAAGCAAGGAACTGGCGATAGGAATTACAACACAGGGGGTTTGTTTGGTTGGTTGGTCGGTTGGTTGGATTAGGGTTACCAGGCAGACGCAATTTTGAATTGGAAGCTACAATTACATCGGCTTTTTCCGTCCTCCGTCCCCTTCTTTGGGGTCGGCTGGGCTGTATCCATCTGTCCTTGCCGGTACCTTGACGTGGACCCCAGATAGCACGACGCGTGCCAAAGAGGAATTGGTGGTCTTCGATGGTTCAGAGTTTGACGTTGACCCACTCACGTCAAGACCCGACCCTGTTGCTACCTCACAATTATCAAATTTTAATAATTTCTAAAACATAATAAGAATACGTTATCGTAATTATATATGTATTTGCAAAAATCCAGATTTTCCCTTTACCCTTAATACGCTTTTTTGAATTATATTCATTTCATTTTCTTTAAAAAATTGAGCACCTCACGTTTTTTCGTTACTTAAACTAAAAGTTGCACAATCAATTGGCATGTGATGGCAACTCATTATTTTTTATGATATGTTAAATATTTTCTTACAAAAATTTTATGATATATTAATTTTAAAAATATTAATCACAAGAAACAATCTCAAAATATGCATGTTCTTTTCTATTTCTTGATTGTTCCTAACACTCCCTTTCATTTTGTTTTACTTTTAGTTCCATGGATTTGAATTGATATATTTTAAGAAAAAACTTATACATAATACATAAGAGAAGCACAAAGTACTAATATGGAGTCAAAGATTCTCGTGAAGTAACTTAGCTCGTATCATTAATGGAGGTATAATCCCTTTCAACTTTTCATTTGGTAATCTCCATTTTCTTTTCAATTATTCACATTAATAACTATCTGATCTCTCTTTTTAATAGTTTAATCTCTTTATTTTGGAATACTTGTCAATCTTTGTAAGAAGATTCATCATTCAGTATCAAACCTTTGGTAGTGTATGCCCTGTTAACTGAAAAGTGACCAAAATGCCTATGTCATTTAATTACATCAAAAATTTGACTATTTCATGTAACAAGTGGCATAAAGAACCCAAAAAAGCCAAGACAAAAACTTTTATAATTGTTAGAAATTGTCCCTTTGGTATATAAATCAACAAAACAACATTAATGAGTTGTTCTTAAGAGCTACAAAATTTACATTTTTTTCAAATTTGGAAGTGCACCAAAAGAATAATTTATGACTGTCTTTTGCTCAATTGTATGTTGAATCAAGCTAACTTTAGATTGTCATTCATTAAGTAATGCGCAATAGCTTTGAAGCAAGAGCATGATTTTGTTTATTCATCTTTTGCATAAAGCCTCTATAAATGGGAAAAACTTAAGCAAACAAAAGGTAAAGCACACATATTTTAACACATAAAGGAACAATAAAAAATGCTTGGAAAAGCACACATCTTATCTAACAAGCAAAAACATGAAAAAAAATAAAAAATAAAAAATATAACAAAAATGATGGCAATTAAATGGATATGCCATATGCAAGGCTACATGATAGTAATTCGCAATAGTCCTTTAAATGACATAATACTAGACTATAAGTATGACAACAAATTAGCTAATAAGATCAAGTGAATCAAAAGCAATAAATTAAGAAATATAGCTAGTCACTTGAATTTCACGTTATGGACTAACCAAACCCTTTTTAATCTAATAATGCTGATAAAAGATCTCATCACTAGCATGTACGTTTGCTCTGTCACCCTTCTCTACTTATGGCTATATGTTTGCCAATAATTCATCAACATGGCAATCAATGTGTTGAAATGTTAATGGCATGACAATAAAAACTATTTTTCACATGGTTATAAATATTTCTAATAAATTAAAAATAGTATTTTTTTTTTTTTTTAGAATAAAGAAAATAAAGAAAATCACTTCAAAAAACCTAAGGGTTGTTCAGTTATGTTACTTTTTTGTTATTTGTTGTTTTAATTTCATTGTTTATTGTCTATTATCATTATCTACTTATTTTTATTTTCCTTCTACAGATTCTTTTTCTTCTTAATATGATCTTTATCAAGAGAGACATAAAATATAGAAAGGGTAAAGAGAGAAATGATAGACAAAGAAATAACTAGAGTAGGATAAAGAGATAAAGGGTAAATAAAAAGAGTATAGAGGTAAAGGTAAAGAGAGTAAAAAGGTAAAAAGAAACTAGAAAGAGAATGGGTAGAGAAAGAAAATATAAAAAGTGTCCATGAATTGAGAAGGTAAGGGAAGAAATACTGAGTGACCTTAAAAGAATCTTAGAAAAGTGAACAACAAATTAAGAAAAGCTCATTTTGAGGTTTTTCCAACTTCTTTTTTTCTTCATATTAATATTTTTAATTTTTTAACAGGAAAATAAAAAATAAAAGTAGTCACCAAACAAGTTTTTGTTTTTTTCTTCAAAAAAAATAACAAAAAATAAAACTCATCAACCAAAACAAAGAAGTCCTAATTTTTTTTCATTTTGTATTGGGCTCTTAATTTGTCAAACAAGAAGATTCTCATCCATTTAATCTCTCCCATCTCTTTGCTCTGCTTGCAGTGATTGTTATCATTCTCACAAGGAAAATAGAAACTCATCTTTGTCAAACTTTTCTAAAGTCTCAATGTTATTTTATTTTATTTTTTTGGAATTTTTGGAGTATAACCCCATAGTTGTAGTTTCTATCTCTAACAAAAGAAGCTATTAAGGACTAATTGGTAGAGTCATATCCATTTTAGTGGTATTGTTATCATCAAGTCCAAATGTATGCATTTTATATATGATTTTAAAGTGTTATGGTTGTTGACATATGTGCATCACTATTGTCTCTACTTGTTATTAAGGCAATAATGCATGATTTACTTATTAACCATAATAGTCAAAATTATGGTGTTTTATTATCAAATTGTTGATAATTTGGGTTTTTAAAATTAAAATTTAAAAATGGGGTATTTGAAATATGGTTTCTAATTAAAGTTCTAATTTAAAATTTTTTTTAACTTAAGGTTTGTAAATAGGATGTTTGAATTAAAGGTTCTAATATGGGATTTTGAAATAGACATAGGGATATTAATTAGTCTTTCTTTGTTAGACATTTCAATATAGTGTTGTTTAATATGGATTTCTAATCAAGGTTTAAAGAATTTGAATTCAAGGTTTGTATTAGGGTTGCTTAATTAGGAATGTCAATTTAATTAGAATAATGCATAATTTATTGTGAATTTCACATAATTTATGGAATAATGGATAACATATTTCTTTGTTTTTTGACTAATGGATGACTTTTTTAGTCTAAAGATATTTTATAGTGGTTAATTTGTTGAGAAGTCAAGGTTTTAATATGAGGAGGATATTGTTAACATTGTAAATAATGGTGACATTGATAAACTGTCAAACATTGAAGTTAGAGGGATTGCAAAAATAATTAAGAGGTTATTAAAACATTTAAACAATTTATTTTAGGTTGCATGGAAGGAGAAAATCATGAAGGGATTCATTGGTTTTGATAGAAAGCAATGATAATGTCATTTACATGTTTAAATTACTTGCCAAGCATAAGATAATAAACATGTATATGAAGCATAGGATAACACTATTATTATGGTTAAAAATCCAGTATTGCCTACGCTTGACATTATTTAAGAAGTCATTATTGTTGATATTAAATAACCTATTAGAATTAGTGATAAGGCTAAGGGTAATGGTCTTGAAGTTGATAATTTCCGTTACAAACCATGAAGATGATGTTAAGAAATTATGCTTTAAGATTGAAAGACCAAAAGAGAAAGTTGTAAAAATTGATAAGTATGAATTTATTAAGAATGATGATGAATTTACAAATGTTAATAATGAACCTATTCAAGTTGATAAATTTATATTTGTTGAGAATGTTGATGAACCTATAAATGTTGTTGATGAGCTTAAAAATGTATAGAATATACATAGTGAGATAAGAATGGTAGAAGAAGATTTTGTTGAAAATGTTAAAGACTAATCTACCAATGTGTATAAAACTACAAATGTTAAGTAATCTGAAATGTCAATTACAAATTTTGATTGATTAAGGTGAACAAGAATTAAGAGCAATAAGGACAAATGTGAAATTTACATTTTTAAAGAAGTAAAGAGGTTTAGGAGATTGTACTGAGGGTGAGTCATATTATTACCAGGCCTTTAAAGAACCTTATACCAATGATGTTGAAGTTCTTGATTTCTCCCTAAGATCTATTAGTTTGTGATACTAAGAGGGGGGTGAATCAGTATCACCACAATTCGCAATTCGCAAGTAAGTAAACAACTTCAACCTCTTCTTAAAAGCGAACTCTTTCTCAGACTCGACTAGGATAAATCTATTGCTACCTACTAATTACAATAGTCCCCAAAGTCACCTTTCAGACACATTGCCTAATAGACAATTCGGATGTTCTTATTTAGGCCTTCGTTAGGTTATGGGTTGGCTGATACTTTAACTGTATTCACAACTCAATTCAAAACACAAAATGTAAAGCAAATTAAGGATACACGAGATTTACGTGGTTCCGTCAATGTGACATACATCCACGGTGGTAGGGACTCTCCCTTACCGAGACCATCCACTATACTTGAGAATTCCAATTACAATGGATGTTTTCATTCTCTACTCCTTTCACTATTACAAATACTAAGTAAGTACAATACAAAGAGTGTCACTTACTATATCTACCCTTCTTCTAACTTGTCTTGCCTCTGTTGAATTGAAAGACTGCTCCGCTGCCGCTTAAAAGTTCACAGCAACGCTCTTTAACCTCTCTTGAAAAAATTTGGAAATATGTTGAGTTCTTTCTGATGCTTCGCCGAATTCCTTCTCTAGGTTGTCTCACACAGCTCCTACTTTCACCGTCTCACGGTCTCATTTGTCTCCTTGTCTCACAGCTCGCCTCACGTTTCTGTTCTTTTTTTTTTCGTCCAGCTCCTATTCTGCTGGATCTCTCACCGTTAACCGGATCTCTTTTTGCCGAATCTGTCACCGTCTGCCGGATCTGTCACCGTCGACCGGATCTCTTTCTATCAGATATGTCACCGTCTGTCGGATCTATCACCGTTTGCCGGATCTGTAACCGTCGACCAGATCTGTCTCACTGTCGACCAAATCTCTTTCTATCGAATCTGTCACCGTTTACTGAATCTGTCACCATCGACTATATCTATCTCACTGTCTGCCAGATTTGTCACCATCGACCGAATCTGTCTCACCATCGACCGGATCTCTTTCTATCAAATCTGTCACCGTCGACCGGATCTCTTTCTATCGGATCTATCACCGTCGACCGGATCTCTTTCTATCGGATCTATCACCGTCGACCGGATTTGTTTCACCGTCTGCCGGATTTGTCACCGTCGACTAGATCTGTCTCACCGTTTGCGAATCTGTCTCACCGTCTGCCGAATCTGTCATACCGTCTATCGGATCTGTCACCGTCGACCGGATCTATCTCACCGTCTACCAAATTTGTCCTACCGTCTACCGGATCTGTCACCGTCCAACTAGATCAAGTCGTCGCTGGTGTGCCGATGGTGTGCCGACCTGCTCAGTTGTCGATTGCTGGTGTGTCGGTGGTGTGCCGATCTGCTCAGCTGCCAATTGCTGCTGTGCCGGTGGTGCGCCGATCTGTTCAGTTGCCGACTGCTGCTGTGCCGGTGGTACGCCGATCTGCTCAGCTGCCGACTGCTGCTGTGCTGGTGCTACACCGATCTGCTCAGTTGCCGATCGCTGGTGTGCCAGTGGTGTGCCGATCTACTCAGCTGCTGATTACTGGTGTGGCGGTGGTGTGTCTTTCTCATGGGTTTCTCTCTTACCGGTGGTGTGCTTAGGTTTTCTGTCCGTTTTTTTCAATAGCCGATACGTCTTTTTGTTGTTTTCCAATGACCTTTATATACTCTTTCATGACACCCTATAAGGTTTACTTGCAGCGAATTTATTGTCTTACCCTTCCATGTAACTTTTACGTTCTTACCCCTATATGTGGCTTTTACCTTCTTACCCTTCCATGTGATTTTACTTTCTTACACACTTAAATTTAGTTGACAACAATTATAACTCATACAAAGTTATGGGAACGACAGATGTTAAGGAGCAAAATATGCCCTATTTTGAGAGTACTTACATACCAACAAATGACCTAAGGAGTTATAAAAAGGTCCAGATGATAGTAAAAATAGCAATGAGTTAGTAAGGAAAAAAAGTTGAAGAAAGAGATATAATCTTGATGTAAAGTGCCTACCTAGGAGGTAGGAATGATTTTTGGAAGTAAACATGAATTTAGTGAGTTTGTGTCCAAGTATGCTTTGGAGATAGGATTTAACATTTAACAAAATAAAAATGACTAAAGAAGACTTTCACTTAAATATAGCAATAGGTGTCCATGGAAACTTTTTACAACCATGGACAAGGCTTTTAAGTTAATTGTGATTAAAACCTACACACTTAAACATCAATGTCCAAAGTGAAACAAGAGTATAATATTAACATCAAAGTTCTTGTCAAAATACTTGAAGAATAGGATTTTGGAGAATTAATCATAAAGTTAAAGGAGCTGAAAGATATGTGTAAAAAAGAGTAAAAAATTCATATGACCATGAAAATGTGCAAACTAATAAAGCAAAAGGTCATAAAAGAAAAGGATAGGTCCTGTCCAGAGCAATATAAGAGATTTTGGAACTATATAACAGAATTACTAGCCACTAATCCTAAAAGTATATCATACAGGATTAATGTTAAACTTAGAAAAGTTAGTGATCCAACAATATTTCAAAGAATATATATTTGTGTGTGTGTGTGTGTTTTAATGCATGCAAGTAAGGTTAGAGGTTAAGTTACAAGAAAGTTTTTAAGATTTATGGTTGTTTCCTAAAAGGAATATGTAAAGGTTATATACTAAGTGCAATAAATAAGAATACTAACAAACAAATGTTCCCTATAGACTGGGTTGTAATTGAGGTGGAATATAAAGACCTATGGGTCTACTTTCTATGATTGCTTAGGTATGACTTGCAACTTAAGGATGGAGCTAGTTACACCATCATTTTTGATAAATAAAAGATACACATTTAATTTTTTCACATAAACAATTATTGTTGCCTACTCAACATTTTGTATCATATTGTGAAAATTTTTGACTTGTAAGGGTTATTGAAAGTGGTGCATGAAGTGATGCCAAATATTGTCCACAAAATGTGTACTTAACATGTCTTTTAAGAAATGGTAAAAGTAATAGAGAAGATTTGATTTGAGATATCAATATTAGAGGTGTGTTGAGTCAACATATGTTCAAGACTTAGAAGTTTAGTTAAAGAAATTGGAAGGAATTACACCAAAATGTGTCAAAAGCATGCTGAATAATGACCCATCAAAAACTTGGTGTAAAACATAAATTATACTCAACAATTATAACAATATAATAAACAACATATGTGAAACCTTCAACAACTGAATGTCAAAAGCTATGGAGATCTCCATGATTAAACAAATTAGGATTATGGTCATGCACAAATTTGTGTAATAATGACAAAGTGCAAAAAAAACAAAAAAGCATTATGAATATGACCCATTAATTGTTGGTATTATTGAAGAAAAAAAGTAATTAATACTTAAGTGCTTAATAGTATGAAATGGTAAAGATGGCTATGACATAATAAAAGGAGATGATAATCATACAATCTTCCTTAAGACTCAAAAGTGCACTTACAAGGCATAAGAATTGATAAAAATCCTATGTTAGTATGTAATATGTGCAATTTATAATGTTATGCTACCCTTGGAGTTGCAAATATCACCTTTGCACCTAAAAGACATATTTTTAATTACTTATCAAGAGTCATTACAACTTGTAAGAAGTTAAGTTTTTTGGTTAAGAACTAACTCAAAGAAACTTTTGCCACTTAAAGTTTATGTCATACTAAATAAACTCTAAAAAGTAAGGTGAAAAGTTATAGATAAACGTACAAAAGTATCAATAAATGGTCCACTAACATTTAGGTTATCTAGTTTAAGACAACAACAAAAGTGTAGAAAATGTGGGGAGAGATAACATAAAATGAAGACATGTAAAAAGGTATAACCATTGCATTTCAATCATATATGAACTCATTAATTTTGTTTTTGTTTTATCTAAACAAATGATTATCTTCATAATGCAAGCTACAAGTAAAGGCAATAAAGGTATTATAATTGAATTTGTCAACATTCAAGATTTAGAAGTGCTATTGATCAAACATAAACAAGTACAAGTGCAAATGCATTTACCAACATTAGTGACAACATAAGTGACTTAAAAATGACTCCCACATCAAGTTCAATGAAAGCTACCAAGGAATTTGCATAGCCACCAAAGGGGAAGTAGTTAGCAAAGGATACAAAGACTAAGAAACCTAAGAAATTGGACAAAAGATCTACTTTGCATAAGGAGCTAAAAGAAAAGTTTTCTAAACCAACATTATACAACAACATTGAAACAAAAAGCCTATGTATAATGTATGTTATTAAAACAACTCACATATTTGTTTTATGTGTCATACATGTGAATATAATATTATTAAATCACAAATTGTAAGTGAAGTTACATGAAGCTTTAAGTAATGCCAACAAAAGAAAGGTAAAACATATGGATTCTACTAAGCATGATTGATCTTTCCAACCTAGTGGAATTAAATGGCAAAGCCAACAAAACATCACAAATGGATAGTTACAATAAGCTTATACCTTTGATTCAATCATTTTTAGTTTGTCAATTAGTTTGAATGCATTTATATATGATGGTTCTTATTTGTAATAGGTATAATAAAAGAAGAAAATATTGTCAAGATATAATACAAGTGAAAGAAAAACTTAAATTGTTTTGAGTTTGAATGTAACATAGGAGATTGCATCTCAATTTCAATTTTAATATGAAGACTTAAGTAAAGATTTGCATACACAATCAAGTGCACTTAACTTAAAAGATAGTGAATAAACATGTTAATTCTTTGCTTTGATAGCATTTTGGACCATGACATGCTATTATTTTTCTTTGTGGTTAAATATTATGGTGTTTGGTTATATTTATAGGAATCTAACAATGAAAAACATATGAAAGTCTTTTTTGGATTGGTGTTAATGTAACAAAATCTCATATTTCACAACAACTTATTATAAAGGTGTCATTCTGTCAAACTAATTAGAAGTCTTTATAATTAATATATGTCATTCAACACATTAGGCATTATAAATACAAGTTTTTCAGTTCATAAAAATAGAAATACAATAACATGAGATGTCTTTGCTTACATTGACATCATCTTAAAGTGACATCAAAAGGTAGAAATCAAACTCAATATTGCAAATCACTAATGTCATTTTTAGGGTCATCACTTAATAATTCCTCATTGACTCAAATGGTGAGCTCCATCTTTAATACCATCATTTAAATGATTAAGTCAACATTGCCACTCTCATTTGCAACTCCACTAGATTAAGTTCCAAAAATATTACTCTTGATTACTCTTTTTAGTGCATCAATTTCCTTCCTTTGTGAGTTAATTACTTATTTCACATGATCAAAGAACTAATTGTCCTCCCTAACGAAAAAAAAAAAAAAAAAAAGAAAAATCATTGTAAGCATATCTACACTGAAAAAAAAAAAAAAAAGCAACATTACAACATTAACAATCTTATGATTGAACGCATAAAAAAAAAATCATTGAAATAATAAAGTAACAAATAAATTCTTATCTCATAATTTAATAAATAAACAAAAAAAAATACTAAACTTTCCATGCAACATAAACCTAATATAAGGCAAAATCAAAATCATTTTCATAGGTTTCTTTCAGTCCAAAAAGTACATAAATGAGCCACTTATTTGCATCTACACCTAATTATGTCATCATTTCCACTACCATCTTGCTCACTTATAAACTTAAATAATTTAAAAGATTATAATGACATCACTCAGTGAATAATTGATTTTTTTATAGGAAGGAACAAATTAAAAAAGCTACACCAAGTTTGAGAAGAAAGGAAGAATTGAATGTGAAATAAAAGTATCCAATTAACAAAATTAACCCAAAAAAAAAGGTTTTAACAAATAAAATCAAGATAAAATATAAGTGGAAGATAAGAAAGAACCTACCAACCGAAGAGAGATGATGATGACTACAAAGAATCAATAGAGATTACATTATAGAGAACTAAGTATTATAAGATATGGTTCTTTATATTAAATTTCCAAGTTATTATATTTGTAAAATTTAAAATATTTAAATCTCAATAATATTTATTATAAAAACAATTAATAAAAATTTGAAAAATTTTAATTTTTTTTTTTAAGTTGTAAATAATTATTTTTGTCGTATCATTAATAATTTGTTAATATAATATCATATTATACATACATGGCACACATTATACTGTCATATAGATGACTTATTAGTATAATGAAGAAAATATGAAGGGTGGATTCTATTAAAAATAGAAAAAAGTTGATGGGCAAAAATTCCAAAAGAACTATAGATTATTGATGAAATCTTATTTTTTACTAAATATGAAATTAATAGTTAGATTTTAAGAAAAAAAATAAATTATAAATTATGTTATTTATAATCATCTTATATACTAATAAGTATTTTACTTGCACTTTTACCTAACATTTAAAATTTTTTTAGATTTTTCTTACAATTTTTTTTATCACTAATACAAATCAATCAAAAATTTTGAATAATAATATTTTTAATTTTAATATTTTGATTTATAATATTTTATTTTATAATATTAATAATAATAATAATAATAATTAAATTATTATATTTTATTATGATATGATGTTATGAGTTTAGATTTTTAGCAACAAATTATGAAATTACATTCAAAAACAACTTATAATAATAATAATTTTTATTATTATAAGCTATTAAAGAAATTATGCCTAGTCACTAGAACACAAAATTTGGGATGAGATTTGTTGTCTGAACGTCGAATCTTACTAATAGAGATAGCCTCCTCCCCAATTCGATTAGACTAAATAAATAAATTATTGTTAGGCCTAATTAATCATGACCTTAGAAAAAAAAAATTTTTTTCTATAATAAATTAGTGACAATAATTTTTAAATATATTACTAACATTAATTATTTAACAATAAAATTTAATTATTTACACAATTTATTTTTTTTTAACTTTTATTGTTTTTTGTGTTGTAAAAATATATTATTTTTCTTTATAATTACAATATTAAAACTTAAATTTATTTTCATTTATTTTGAAAAAAATTTTTAATATTACTTAATTAGAAGTTAATTGATAATATAAATATAAATTTTTTAAAAATTCATTAATTGTGACTTGAAAATAAATTTTTATATATTTATAAATTTATATTTTTTGAATTAAATTTTAAATTTTTAATTATTGCTATGTTATTCAAGAAACGTTTTATGTATTCTACTCTTGATATTCTATCCCTCAAACAGCCCTAAAGCCTGGGTTCCACGAAACGTATTAAATAAGCAGCCTGTCAAAACTTTACCGGGTGCATATTCCTGTGGCTCCCACCAGTTCCCTTCCGGGGGCCCCATTGTTTTGGGGACCATTCAGAAAGGGTTATTTTGCGTACGCCACCACCACAAATAATCAGGCAGTTTTCTTGTTGTTGTTATCCAATAATAATGGAATAGACACAACTACAAACGCCCTAATTTAATACTTTCGTCGCTTGTAAGCTTGGCTGTGCTTGCCATTTTCTTATTAGAAAAATGATAGCTATGCCCAGATGTGTTGCACTGCCACGTGGTGGTGGGTGAGCATATTATTTTTGGATTCAAAATTAGAATTTCAAAAAAAATTTAGGTAATGACCAAAACTTTTAATTTTAAAAATGAACAGGAACATTTCAAGTGATCTTTCTGTTAATCATGCTATATTTGAAGTATTTGAAAAGTGTAGTATGATAATTAAAGAAATTCTCAATCTAATAATTCATATATTACATATGTAAGTTAAAAAAAAAAAAAAAATTTCATCAAGAAAAATGTGACACAGTATTCTAAAATTGGGTTACATATTATTTAAATGTTATCCTTTAATCCAAAATTATTGAGTCGCATCCAAAATTATTAAAAACAAAATGTGTTATTGTCTGCATAAAATGTTTTTGTCAAATATATGCAAATTTGATGTAATTGAACTCACAATTAATTGACTATCTATTATCTCATAGTTTTCAAGCATTCAAACCAAAAAAAAAAAAAAAAAAAGATTGAATTACGATCAAAATATCAAAAATGTCTTTTTGAAATTTTGAATTTTCAAACTTACTCTCAAACTTTTAATAAATTTCCATTTGGATGCAGCACCAATTTTATTATTACCAAAAGGAAAAGGATTTTTTTTTTAATTTTCATATTTATTTAGAGTAATTGTGACATTAGCTATACCCTCTGATTTAAGATTTTTTGTCTTTCAACACAAATGTCTGTATTTTTAGCCCATGGAGTATTTATTTATTATAAAAATCGTCAAGTTTGGATTAATGACATTGGATAATCATTGATAGCCATGCCAACTAACTCCGTCATCTTCCAGCATTTCCTCTGTCGATTCTTTTCGTGGAGGGAATATAAACAAAAAATATATTAATATTTGCAAGAGCTCAATTTGAAGAACACTATGAAATTTAAAGTCGATGGAGTTTTCAATCAGAATAAAAAAGAATAAGGAATTAGAGCTGCTGGAATATCACCAATTAAGAAACTGATTTTTTTTTTTTTTTTGAAATGTGGAGAATTATTTTGGGCAAGAATTTATAAGTCCCTCCAGAGATATTTTAATAATTAAAAATTTAAATTTTTATCTTCAATAATTCGATATACAATATAATAAACCTCTAAATAAATAGGGACGAAAAAAGAAAAAACACACAAAAATGTTATTGGTTCAATGTTAATAAGCATGTTAAACTATATGTGCTTAGCAGTTAATGAAAAACCATTTTTCCTCCTGAATTTTGCCCGTCAGGCAAACAGCAATAACAACGCTATATATACACACACAAAAATTATAGGACAATCTTTCTGGGAAATAAGTACTATGACTCAACCCGAAACCAGCTTTAACACCATCCTCAGGTATAAAATTGTCTTAAGTCATAAGAAATTAAGCAAATAAACAGACTTGAAGAACAGGCGACTCCTTTCACAGCACAGTGGCGAAAGCAAAGCGAGAGCCAGAACCGCACCGACACTATTGCGTTGCTGCCTTCACACACACACACACACACACGTCGCATCCCCGTCGTGCACCATCATTATTTGGTCCCCCAACTTTCTTTTTCTCTTTCTTTTTTTTTTTTTTTTTTTCAAAAACTTCGTCTTCCTCTTGAATCCTGATATTAAACTATTGCATTGCATAATTAAAGCCCCTCCAGCTGTTCAATGAGTAAAACCGAACGTAGAGATGAATTTGGTTGGGCATAATTAACATCCCGCTCGCAAGTTCCTTGTCCGAGAACAAAATCCAAGGTTTCATTTTACGATAGCCAAAAGTAAAAGCAAAAGGGTAAAAGGTTCTTTTTTTAGAGGAAAAGGGAAAAAGAGGAGAACAAAGGGTTCCCGTTTTTACCCAAGTGGTGTTGGACAATGGAGAGCCAATTATCTAAAGTTTCTCTAAAGGAGAAGTAACACATAATTACTTGATCAACTATAAAAACCCAATTTCCAAAATAGTGAAAATTCATTTGAAATCGAAATTCTACCTGGAATTAGATAATGGACAATAACCCTAGGCTTCATATTGACACATTCCAATGGACAGAACAAAGCCGGAGCTCCAAATCAAATATTGAAATGCTAGTGAGTTAAAACAATTTTGATGTCCAATTTCCAATACTTGTCCATTGCTCCAATTAGACAAAGCAACAAACAAATTTAAAAAAAAATTCTTGTCAAACAAATGGCAGAAGCAAAAAACAACGAAAAATTAAAAACAAAAGAGAAGGACGGATCCATTGTTAATTTCCAAATGTTTTGTCCCATGAATGGCTAGGCCCATGTTATTAATGATTGAACCCCCCACAGAGAGATGTGCAGAAACCATCTACGCAAAACTAGTAACCGACACTTTTTAGCTGGCCATTTTGATCCCCAAGGTTGAGGAAGTGTCAGTTTGCCAACGGTCCCATTATGCAGCTGGATTCCACTTGGCGCACGCTAAACATAATTCCCCGAAACAAAAAACTAGGGTACGCATCATCAGGTGTGCGAAGGTTAGCAAGCACAACCATTATTTACTAACATACGCCGGCCCCCCGGGAGCCAACACCAATGCTCGGCTTAATTCATAGGTAAAGATTTTTTTTTTTTTACACAGAAAATAAGACAACAAATGCACATGCAAATGAAACTTGAATTTTCAAACACTGGCGAAACAAAATAAAAAAATTTAGCCAAACATGTGTTGCACGTGCAAAAGGAGACCAGGCACAGATAAATACTGAATCAGAGAGAGGATCACCGAAAAATGCGGCTCAGAATCCGGGGGTTTTCCGGTGAGGCTGGAATCTCCGGTTTGTCGGCTTTTCGGCGATTTCTTGTAAGTTCCTGAAGCTTTGAATCGCCAAAACACCGCCTCTCCGGAGCTCATCCAGTCGGTCCACCTCGCCCACCTCCGTTGAATCTGCTAGACACTACCAACTAAACGATTAAAACAGAATTTTAAAA
The DNA here is from genome assembly GCA_037832385.1 of Rhizophora apiculata. Taxonomy (NCBI): domain Eukaryota; kingdom Viridiplantae; phylum Streptophyta; class Magnoliopsida; order Malpighiales; family Rhizophoraceae; genus Rhizophora; species Rhizophora apiculata. Next base: position 7,308,304 of record CM075439.1, on the reverse strand, counting down.
TCAAGATAGAGGAATAATTTTATTATTATTATTATCATTTTAAATTAGCAGCATTATACCTATGTACTTTGAAGGTAACTTCTTGAATCCATTAAACTGAACCAAATCTGCAGCGAAGATACAGAGAGTACTTAAGAGTTTACGGATAAAAAGAAGAGAGATAGAGTAAATCGCAGCCGTTGATTTTGATTTCGACTCACCAGATTGGGCGGGAGTGTGGGAGGCGAGATAAAGCACAAGGAAGCAGAGGAGAGTGAGAAGCGGAATAAGGTGGACGAGTTTCTCTGGCTTCGGAGACGACGAGGACGGTGACAGTGATGGTAATGATGGCGACGACAGCGAGAGACAGCGAGGTTTTGCGCCTTTGTCATCCTCCACCGACACCTCGTCGTCTTTGCTGCCGCCGTGGTGGCTGTGGAGCTTCGAGACCGGTGAGCCGAGCGACTGTCTTTGCATAGTGTTGAGAGAGAGAGAGAGAGAGAGAGAGAGAGGGAGGGAGAGAGAAAGACAACCAAGTATTGTTTTGCTTGCCGTTGCTTTGTCCGGGTCGTTTTAACGTTTAAAATTGGAGGGGCCGCTGCCTTTTGTTTGCTTCCTCGTTCGATCTTCTTACGATACTTTCTTAATCGTTTGCTTTTTCTAACTTAAAATTAATAAAAGGAATATCCTTTTATCCTACTTAAAATATTTTACAGGTTATTTATCAAAAAATACTACTGTTAATAATAATAATGATAAATTTAATTATTCAAAATTCAAAAGGTCGGGGCATTGTGCAACTCAGCAAGTGGTGTCACTATTTTTTTTTTCCCTTTCTAATTTTTTTCGATTTTTTAAAGTTTTTTTTTTTTTTTTCATAATTGTAGATTTTGCATCTTTCTCGACCGCTACTCCCACCAGTGCAAACTAATTTATTGTTAAATTAGCAGAATAATTTTATTATTTAGTCATTAATTTTTCAATTTTCTAAATTTAGATTAGTAACAAATAAAAAAAAAAATCAAACAAAGACGTTACCGTTGAGACCGTAATGTTAAACCGACGCTAAGTGCTTAGGTGGCGCATATGTGGCACTTGAAGTGGCATGGAGTTTGGTTTCAATACTCAGGTGACGCATCAAAATTATTTATTTTGTCCACATGCCTATTGCTCTCGGCTCTTTCCTGCTTTCTGCTCTCTAACCTTTTTCTGTCATTTTTCTCTTTATTTCTATTCTCATCATTGTCTCCTTTTCACTTTCCATTTCATGATTTAAATTCATTTTCTACTTTTATTGAAACCACCCAATTTGACATTTAATTTCTTTTTTCAGTCTTTCTCGATGCCACAACTTCTTTCTATGTTTTTTTTTTTTTTTCAATTTTATGGGTTTCAAGATCATTGGTAAGTTAAAGCTTTGATCGTGGGACTTTTCTTTTATTTTGCTCCCACCATTAATATTTGCTATATTATCATTTGACCCGTCCGAAAAAATAAGATCAGTTATTATTTTTTAACCCCAGTAACAAATTCATTTAAACTTAGATAATTTTAAAATTTTAAAATTAAGCCGGATTAACTTGTATACCAACCCGAAAACATTTTTTTTTAAATAAAAGGAATAAAAATAATAAAATAGATGAGTATAATTTTTTGGATTATGCATCTTATGTATAAAAAGTATGATTTCTACCATTTCAACTATATATCTTATGAATATATTTTTAAAAATAAATAAAATAAATTCATTATTTTATATTTTTTTTCTATTTTCATTTATTATTTTGTTTATATATGCATATTATACATGCATATTGTTTTGTATATTATACAAATATATACATTATATTTTAAATGTTTGATTTATGTTATATTTGTTTTAAATTATTTAGTTTATATGATTATACAATTTTTATTTCTTTATAGTTATGATATTTATAACTTTTACACAAGTGTGTGTATAGATATATTAGACATAAACATATAATTAGTTTTATAAGATATATACCTATATTCTTTTGATTAATAAAACTAAACTGCCCCGTTCAGCCAGTTAAAAAGGTGAACCAGCGTTACTTACTACACGCGAGTGCTGGGTGTGATTAGGTATAGACACGTCCACTCAAGTCATGCTAAGGAGCTTCAACCGAGGACGCTGATTGTACTCAATAAGATTCGTCAAGAGGAAGTGATCGAGATATGTGATGATTGGAGAGGCATGCTCGATTTGCCATCAATCTAGCCAGGCTTTCCACTCTCATGAGGCTGCGTTAATGAAGAGATGGGAATGGCCTCATCATTGGCTGAGAGGACCAACAAGGAATCATGGAACGAGCTCGTGAGTCTATTGAAGGCAGTGCTGGGTGAAATAAAACCATAGGCCCATAGAGTCCTTGCCCGGCCAGCTCGTTAGGCAAGGAATAACGGGCAAATAGATTTTTTTTTTTCTTTCAAAATTTTTAGATGTCATTTTAGGCACTTGCACTTCGCTGAAGCGCTGCATCATAGTACTATATAAGCACTAAATTAGTTCTCATGTCATTTCTTAAAATGCTATTCATGGTTAATAAAATGGGCATCATTATTGGGACGTGGCCACCTTCCAGTCAGTGATATAATTCAAATTAAAATATTTTTTTAATCTTTTTTTTTTTTTAAAGAAAAGTTCGCGCAATATGCATGAAAATAAATATAATGTGAATAAAGTACAACAAAATATACATAAAAGTGAGTAAAAAATGTAATACCTTAAATCATCATCTTTGTTGCACTTTTCAATTATCTTCATGTAATTTTTATTCAATATATATATATATATATATATTAAATAATTTTAAAAAATATATTATTTTATTATGAACAGAGTTCACATGCAACGTAACCTTTTATCCTCAGTATGATCTTATGCTCCCCAGATAGCATTTCCATAATAAAATATAGCATAAACTTTTGAAATCCCGTCAACTGGACCAAGCATGGCCCCACACTCACTGTTTGTTTTCTTTTGAAAAATATATAATGTACAAATATATAAAATAAATGTCTAAATAACATGTAATATATAAATTAGCAAAATAAATATATAAATATATAAACAAAATTTTTTTTAATAGTTTATATGTTTTCTACAGATATTACTTTATATATATATATATATATTGGTCTTTTTAGAGAAAAAAAAAAAAAAAAGAAGACTTTTTGGGAGCAGAATCCACTGCCCCGTCTGGCCTATCCAAGTGGTATTTCCCAAAATCTTGAGGCTGCCTTTGAATTCATTTGATAATCAAATAGCCGAGTTTTACCCAAAAAAATTATTACTAAATGACATGTCAGAGCGGGCGGAGTTGTCAGAAGTAGGCTTTGACTTTGCTTTCATTTACATTTCAAGACACATGACATGTATCAATATCCACGTGCAGCATTTAAACCTTAATCGAACTCTGATTCAGTTCATGCTTAAGCTTAACAGGTCATCGGTCTAATTATTAATTAATTGAGTAATCAGATTAATAAATTAATTTTATTTTAAAAAATAATTAATATTTTTATATTATATAAAAATAAATAAATAAATATTATTTTAATAACATTTAAACATATATATTTATAAATATTTTTATTAAAATAATATAATTATATATTTTTAAAAATAAAAAAATAATTTTTTAATAAAATGTCATCTTGTTCATTAATATTATCGTCAAAATCAATTAAATTGATTTTTTTATTTTTAATTTAATTTAATTAAAAAAATTTTAAAAATTAAAATTAAAATTATTAATTTATCAATTCAATTATCAAATCAATTTAAATTTTAAAACTATATATCTACGCACAAAGGCTCTTATTGTCCAAAAGCACTTTGTAGCCAGCTTGCATGCTATCCAGAATTTAGCAAATTAAAATTTTAAAAGTTTAGCATTATTCAATTTCTTAACAATAACAATATGCAGCTCAAAACAAACTCACATTCACATACACACCACGCGCGCTCGCGAGCGCGCACACATACACACAACACATGCAGTGTGAAAGGGTTTTCGGTTAAGTCCAGTAACCTAATAGGTAGAATGGGCCGTACTTGCGCATAATTTAGGTTGCAGATTCTCCAGCAAGCTAACCGAGCTTCAAGCATGTCTCATCCGTCAAATGGCCCCACGTTGAGGTGGGCGCCCACCGATCGCGGACGCAAACCCTTATATATCCAATTTATGAATCAATGGGCATGGCCCACCAAATAAAGGTAAACGAAAATGGAAATCTCGGGTGTTCTCGAATGTTTTGGCAGGCGGCAGCCAACAGGAATCGCCTCTCCCTTTCCTTCTTGTCCCAAACCAAAAGCAAAGGCCAGGGCTGCCAGTGCTATGGGAGCAGCCAGGTTGTGAGACAATAACGCGAACCTCTGGTAGGCACTTCGAAGAGAGAAAGGAAGCGATGGTGCTATGGGAGATCACAGTGGCGACCGCGTATTTCTTGGGGCTGAAGCGTACTTACAGACTCGCTTTGAAGATCCAACGTAGGATCGTTGGCCCCAATCATCCTAAGATCCGGCAGTTTCTTCACAGGTGATGTTTTCATTTCCTTTTTTTTTTTTTTGTTTTTTTCTTTTTCTCTTTCTTTGTTTGTCGAAATTGACGATGGATGCAGAAAGAATTTCAAGCCATTGGGTGCTGGCCGGTTAAATTGGAATTTTATCTGTCTGTGTTAGTTTTATGAAATTTTTAGCATGTCTCACCTTTTTTCTAGTGAGACAAAACACATATGTCAGTCAGTTTTGTAGATTGGCTTCGTGGCTGCCTACGTTTGATTTGTGATTGTGTGTGTGTGTGGGGTAATGTGCTTGTCTTTTTGTTGATTTGGTTTTGTTTAATTTCTATTTATTTTGTTTCGATGTATGCAGACATGTCTATGTGTTAAAATGCATGTTTTTGCAGATTATAAATAGGAAAATTCATGGAAACAAATATTAGAGATATATGCAAACTCTACTATCTTCTACCATATGGTGGTGTTTCATGTATGCGTTTTTAATTTGGTATGATCTTTATTAGCTGGTTGTAATGTTTGTTTACATGTTTCATCGGTAAGAATTGCTTTAGCCTTTTGTGAATGTATGATTACTTTGTACACCTGCAAAACTTGCGAGTGTTGCGTTGGTTCCACCCATTGATGAGGTCTCACATAGAACTTGCTGAGAAGCGTACACTGGTTTTGTGATTGGCATTGCACACTTGCGGCACTTCTGCTACTATCTGCCTATGATTTTGATATGCATATTGATGCATGAGAATTGGACACTTGTCGCACTTGTCAATATTGATAGTACTTAAATTGTGTTCATGTCTATCCGTTAGGTCGATGGCGCTATTTGCCTTTAGTTACATATACAAGTACACTGTCATGGAGAATTTTGCCCTTTTCGACATACACTGCATCTTCCTCTGGTAATTTGCATATTGCTTATGCATGAATATGCTATTAGCTTACAAACAGAGAACGATAATGTATAAATCTATAGAACCATTGGCAGGGGGTGCCATCAAGCTGCTAGCATAGGCAAGAAGCATCATAAATAGTTTCTCGAAATGGATCCCGATGCTGATTATTAAATGCCAATAAATGAAATAGCTTTAATTACAACTTTTAGGTGGTTTAAAAAGAAGGCAGTTAGATATGTAAATGCCTTATATGTCAGGAATTTTCGGTTGCCATTGAAATGACACCTCATTATGGAAGAGGATTCAGAAAATATCCTTAAGTTTCATAGTTTGAGCTTTAAAATCCTCTTGCCGTTGCATCTTGAGCACAATTTTAAACTGTACCTGATAGTTAGTGAATCATTAACAAATATAAAGCCCAGATAAAATTTTTAGTAGTTATAGTGATCCCTTCATAAAACTTGCAGTTGCAACTTCACCATGTTCTAAAGTTCACTTTTTTAGGTCTAGATCAAATTTTGATTTCTTGTAATAATTCCTTCATAAAACTTGAGGCAAAAGAATTTCATCTCTATGGTGTCCTTCACACTTGAAGTTTGGCTTAAGTCCTAGTTTGTCAGGTGCCTACTTTGTGTGAATAGTATTGCTCTTGCTCTGCAGCTTGGTTGCTCTTGATCTTATTTTGAGATTTGTTGTCACCCTAGGGGGTGTGGTGGTTAGAAGCAACTCCATTTTTATCATCACTTTCTTAACACAAGGGAAATGTTGGAGTGACAGAGGCAATGGCTTGGTCAATTCCTTGCCATTTCCATCCTGCTCTGCTTCCCGCCCCTCCTGTTCCTTAGAGCCCTTAAGGCTGCTATTGTTTGACATGTTTTGATCTTAATGGAATTATTTAGTTCATGGTAGTACCCACTGGATTTCATTTGTTTTGATTGCTTTGGAGTTACTTTGTCATGGACCTTATCCTAGTGGCATTCCTTGTCTCACTGTCTTTAAACTGTCATTAGTCCTGATCATTTCTGTTTCAAAGGATGTCAGAAAATAATAAGGGATTTCTTATTGGAAGCAGACCCTTTTTCTTGATCTACATTCTTAAAATTTCATGTTTGCATATACATTAAACATACATCCTTAAGCGCTAAGTGCCTTGATACTCTACATAAAATCACTGCTGTGGTGGTGTTTCAGTAGTCTTTCATTTATAATTCCATATAAGATTTAGATGGTTGGCATCTAATTGGTGGTCTCAAAAATATGATTCGCATCAATTTTCTTCCTTTTCTGCTTGTCCAAAACTTTCTATTTTCTTGGGTTGTTTTTTTTTTTTGGGGTGGGGTGGGGTGGGGAAGGGTGGGTTCTCTCGGTGCAATTTGAGGAACATGATAGTATTGAATATTCCAACATTCTTACTTGTCGGTGTTACATGCTATTGTCTGCCACAGTTTTTTATAAGTTGCTAGTTCGTACTACTATTTCTTGCATATGTTCTCTACTGCACTGCATTTTGCACAGATTCGAACAATGTCATTGGCATAATCAGGGCTTAATGGAAGTTCTTCTCTCTAGACGAACTCGGGCTGCCTTCAATGTTGCACTCCAGGTTCACCAGAATATACAACAGAGGGACATAGAAGTTGGCCGGAACCTTGGTAACTGGATTCTGCGATGGCTGGACTGCATGAAACCCTCTGCCCAGATCCGTGTTTCACCCTCAAATGATGCAAATTCCAAAACGAACCTGACAAAGCAGGTAAGCAATTTCTCCCACAAGAATAATCATGGGACCATCCAGAAACCAAGGAATGGGGAATCTGACAGGCACCTGTTTACCTCATCAAGAAGTATATGGCGTAAATCCTTTCCTGCCATTGCAATGATGCGACCACCAAGAACTGCTGGATCTATTACCCAGTACAGGCAATTGGGCAGATGGGGTCCTGGAATGCTGAGACCCCAGTACAAAATTGCAAGAGTGAATGGCTTGGAGGGAGTTATTCGGAAGGACATGATACAGTATCTGATGCAAAACTAATTTTGGGAGATGGCTTTTGCTTTGTTGTTCATGTTGTCACTCTTTGATCCCGAGGCAAACTTGGTTGAGGCATGGTTTTGGTAACTGTCTAGGCTGTGTTGCCAAAATGGAGATGAAAACTTTTGTTCTATCTCCTCTCGATCTGGATAAAATTTTCTTCTTAATTTTATATACTCTGTGGTGTCTTTTCTCGATGTTTCAAATTTTTTTCTAATAAAAGGGGGATGTTTTGTCCTGAATTTTCTGTGAAAATTTATAGCTACATCGATAGTGGTACACGGACAACTCTATCAGCCGGCCTCATTTGAGTGACATTTGACGGTAGCCACTGGCAGCATTAAATCTTTCTTCCAAGGAGAAGAGCCAGGTTGGGTGCGCATGGATATGCCAGCAGCATTACCTGTCAAAAAACAATGATTTAATTATTGAACATATTTGAATTTCGGTGAAACGCGTGAAGCTCTAACATCATCAACCGCCAGCTTCGGGGAATGTATTGAACAGTACACCCCGTTATTCATTGACACGACGAGATGATAACGTCTTTTTGGATTGGCAATTGACGGAGGGCAGTGAATGGGGTAGTGAGTGGTCTCTAAGTGTTGAAGAGTAGCGTTTTCTAACGTTATATAAGGAAAAATATATTATTTATATGAGTTATTTTAATTTTTTTTTATATAAAAAACTTTTTAGGTAATTTTAAAATTTTTAAAATAATAAAATTTTAATATAATTATAGATGTAGAATTTTAAAAAATATAAATTTTTGTATTTTTTTTATTTTTAATATATTTTGTTTTTTAATAATTAGTATCAAAATTTTAAGTTTAAGGAGACGAAATGAGTAATAAGAGTAATTATGTTTGAAGAAGTGAAAATTGACAAATTTGATGGTATTGCCTTTAATTTTCAGAAAAAGTAACTAAAAGATTATAAATTGATGAGTAAGAAGTATTGAGGATTATTGGATAAACAAGATTTAGGAGTAATCTGATTGATGTTGGTTTGAAATGTTGCTTTTAATGCCTAAATAGAGAAGACTACTGTAGGATTGATGAAAACACTAACTTATATATATGAGTAACCATTTGCTTTTAATAAAGTATATTTTATAAGAAAATTATTTAATTTAAAAATGAAATAAAGTATTTTTATTATAAATCATATAAATAAATTTAATTTGATTTTCAATTAATTGGCCTAGTAAATATAAGATTTGATAAAGAGATCATGACTTTAATTTTGTTGTCATCATTGTTGGAAAGTTAGAACGTCATTATAATTATAAAAAGTAGTTTATTTGATTTGCAATAATTACAATTGAATACAATTTGGGATTTGATTCTAAGTAAAGATATTTCTATATTATCTAGATTTGGTTCTACCTTAAATATTGAAGGCAGGGAAAAACAACATGATGATAATAGGGGCAGATTAAAATTCAGGAAAAAGAGTAAATTGAAATCTAGTGCCACATATTGGAATTATGGTCATAAAGGTTGCTTTAAGAGAAACTACAAGTAGCCAAAGAAGAAAAATTAAGATGAAGATTTTGTGAATGCAACAATTGAAGATATTCCAAATGCTTTGATTCTAAGTGTTGATAGTCCAATGGAGTCTTGAATTCTAGACTTTGGGGCATTTTTTCACTTAACTTTACATAAAAATTACATGCATAACTATATTGCTAGTAATTTCAAAAAAGTTCATGTTGATGATGATAAATTATTGGATATAGTGGGGGAAGGCTCTATTTATGTTAAGTCATCAAAAGGATATGTGTGGAAGTTGAAGGATATCATACATTCCAAGATTCAAAATGAATTTGATCTTTATAAAGCAACTTGATAAAGAACATTATATAACCTTTTTTAGTTTGTTATGGAAAATCACTAAAGGTGCAATGATGATAGTAAGAGGAAATAAGATTGAGACACTTTATTTAATTTTAGTTATAAAGGATTTTATGGGAGCTATTGAGCTAGGGATTGATTCCAAGATTTAACATTGTAGGCTCAAATATATGAGTGAAAAAGGAATAAACATACTTGTAGTAAAGGTCAAGTTGTTTGGCATAAAAATTGTGGATGTTAGTATTTGTAAGGATTGTATTTTAGGGAAGTATAAAAGGGTTAATCTTTCTAAAGTTAAAAGGATGTCTAAAATGCAAAAGCTAAAACTTATACATACTAATATTTGAGGTCTCTTCCTAGTAATATCCCCAGATGACTCATTTTATTATGTCACCTTCATTGATGACTCCACTTAAAAGGTATGAGTTTATTTTTTAAAATATAAATTTGATATGTTTATAACTTTTAAGAGGTAGAAAAATCAAGTAGAGAAATTTAGTGTACAAATAAAATGTTTGAAATTTAATAATGGTAATGAGTATGATAGTAAAAAAATTAAGGGTTTTTGTAGAGTTAATAAGATTCAAATGGAGAAAATAAATCCAAATACATAACAATAAAATGGTATTGCTGAGTGCATAAATAGAATCTTGAATAAGCGTGCCAAGAATATGATAATACATGTTATATTACCAAAGACATTTTGGGTTGGTGTTATCAATATTATAATTTATTTGATTAAATAAGGATCATCTGTTCCTTTGGGTGAAGAACTATTAGAGAAGGTTTGGAAAAATAAAAAGGTAAATATTTTATGGTTGAATGTCTTTATTTGTGTTTTTTATGTGCATATGGATTGTGATGAGAGGAATAAATTATATTTTAAATTTCTCAAGTATTTTTTTTTTTCATTGAATATGAAATTGATAAATTTGGGTATCATCTTTGGGATAATTAAAAAAGAAAAATTATTAGAAGTAAAGATGTCATATTTAATGAAAATATTGTCTATAAAAATAAATATATTATAGAATTTAATAGTGTAGGGAAGTATGCTAAAAAAGGGAGCATACTAAGTTAGAGAAAAATTTAAAAGATGATATGGGTAAAAAAGTGTCAAAAAATTATGAAACTATCCCAATATTGTTATTACCTTTTCCACTAGTGGTATAAATGATGAAATCTAATAAAATATTTAAGCCTTTATAGTAGTTATTTCCCTTCTTGTTTTATTTACTATTGACTGATGAATGTGTACCAAAATACTTAAATAAAGCAATAAAAGTTGAAGATTATACCAATTGAAAGTTAGTCATGGAAGAAGAAATGAGTTCATTATAGAAAAATCATACATGGAAGCTAATTTAATTACCAAAAAAAAAAAAAAGACATTAAACAATAGGTGAATTTACAACATGATGACATATAAAGTAAGATTGGTTATGAAAGGATTTTAGGGAAAGTTATTGACTACACTTGAAATTTTCTCTTTAATTGATAAGATATCAACAATTTAGTTAGTGATAAGTATTGTTGCATCTAAAAATTTGTATCTTGAACAACTTAATGTAAAAATAACTTTCTTTTAGGGTGATTTGGAGGAAGATATTTGCATGATGCAACCATAAGATTGTTTAGTTCTAGAAAAGAAAATCTAATGTACAAACTTAATAAAAACTTATATGGTTTGAAACAAGTTCTTAGGTAATGGTACAAGAAGTTTGATGTTTTTATTTGTAATTGCAATTTTAGGAGATGTGATAAGGATCATTGTTGTTACTTTAAAAAATTTGATCATTTTTATGATATTTTAATCTTGTATGTCGATGATATGCTTATTATAGGTTGTAGTATTGAAAAGATTAATAACTTAAAGTAAGAATTGTCAAATGAATTTATAATAAAAGATCTTGGAGTTGTGAAGTGAATTCTCGATCATTGTTGTTACTTTAAAAAATTTGATCATTTTTATGATATTTTAATCTTGTATGTAGATGATATGCTTATCATAGGTTGTAGTATTGAAAAGATTAATAACTTAAAGTAAGAATTGTCAAATGAATTTATAATAAAAGATCTTGGAGTTGTGAAGTGAATTCTCGAGATAAGAATTATAAGGGACAAAATGGCTAGTACCTTGAAATTATCACGAGATGCTTATATTGAAAAGTTATTAAATTGATTCAAAATGTAGGAAACAAAGTCAGTTAGCACTTCTTTGGAAAGTCACTTTAGGCTTTCAAAGGAATAATTACAAAAGATAAATATAGAATGCAAGTACATGTCAAGAATTCCTAATGCCTTAACAGTTTGTAGTTTTATATACGTTATGGTCTGTACCAAACTTGATATAGGACATAAGGTGAAAATTGTAAGCAAATTCATGGCCAATCCTAGTAAACAATATTGGGAGACTATTAAATGGATTTTTTGCTATTTAAAGGGCAATACAGATGTAATATTGTATTTAAGGAAGAATAGTATGAATTTGTAAGGCTTTGTTGATTTTGATATTGGTGAAGACATTGATAGTAGAAGGAGCACAACGTGTCATGTTTACATTTTAGGTAGTATTACTGTGAATTGGATATTTTAATTACAAAAGTTTGACTTTGTGAACTACTAAAGTTGAATAATCATTATTACTAAAATTAGTAAGGAATTGATTTGGTTGAAGAATTTCTTAGATGAACTAGACAAGTAGCAAAGAAATAGTATTTTATTTTGTTATAATTAGAGTGTAATTCATCTTGCTAACAATCCTATATTCCATACAAGAATAAAGTATATTTAAATGTAATATAGAAAATCTTGTCGACATATTAACTAAATTAGTGGTTATAGAGAAGTAGAAGTTGTGTGCAATCTTAATTGGCCTTTATGGTTAATTGTTAAGAAGGTGTTGTACCAAGATTATAAATTATAAAATAAGTTTAATTATATTGTAATTGTTATTAGTTTAATAATTAGTCTCTAGGTGGCATTGTAGAAGTAAAGTTTGTTTAATATTATATGAAAAGTAAATATATAATTTGTCTAAATTGCTTTATTTCTTTGTGTAAAATAGCTTACTTATTATTTAATTTTAGAAATCTTGAAATAATGGAACTCTAGTTCAATTGTGGATGTAATAATGTTAAAGTTTTGAATTACTAAATTTTTTTTATTGCTTTTATTCTTTTTTAGATATTTTGTTTCTCAACACCAAGTTCAAAGTTTTTGAGAATAAATAGACGAATTATCTGATACCATATCTTAAAGGGTATTGCCCTACTATATTCACACAAAAATCATTTGAGAGAGCATTGAAACTTTTGGTATTGTGTATTTTAAATGTGCTTTTTTTCTTTTTAAATTGTATAGTTGGCATAAATAATGAACTCAATGGTTAAGTTATAGGACTATAGTGGGGTGTTAAATGTCTTTGCTTGTTTAAACACTGGTAAAATATGTTGAATATATGCCATTAAATGCTTGTATTCACAATTCAAATCTCCATTGTCTTGCAAAGAGCCTAAGGTCCATAACATTATGTGTTTTATAAAGGAAATTTATGAGAAATGTCGTATAAGTTATGAGTATTGGTGTATCCCTTATCTTTAAGGTTGATGCCAATAAAAGTTCTTAAATTTGCACTAATGTCTAGGTCAGCTTAATGGCTTTCTATAGATATTAATTTTCTTAGACCCTATAAAATGAAAGTTTGTGTTAGTCTTTTGGAGCAAAATTAATTTTCATTTAGGTGGGAATACCTTTTAAGTTCAATATTTATCTTATTATAACACTTATTGCTTTATTTTTTACATATGAAGCTTCTAAGAGAAAACTCTTTGTTATTGATTTATAGTTTGTTGCTCATCTTTTCTTTTGATTTTTAAGAAACCCTAATGATAACTAACATTATTTTAATGTCCATGGCCATTTGGAAGGAAGAATATTGTAAGTTAACTTGAAACAATCCATGAGAGAAGCATAAATAACCAACAATGGTGTATTAACGTGTCAGATATTAGGGTTGTGGTCGTGCCTCTTATATGCAATTCAAAATCAAAGAGACTGTGTTCCTGTGTAAGGCCACAATAAGTCTTGCTCACAAAAAGGGCGATGAAAAAGCTTATTTATGGTCTCTCTTCTCCTTCGATCATTCTCTCGGCTTCTCCTCACAAAGCTTTTAAACTCTTTTGATGAATTTTCTTACATCCTTAATCTCTCCCTAAAGCATATGGCACACACCAAGGCCATTCAATCTAGCTTCTCTTTATAACCAATTTGTTATAGCATGAGTGAAGTTAACTTTGAAGAGTTTAGATTGGCTTGATTAGCTTCAATTGCACCAACAATAACTTCGGTAATCCAAAACTAGTAGTAGTAAAACAAAACAAGCAGTTGGAAACCAGAATTAGCTTTAACAACTTCCTTTCCTTAATAGCCCACTTGCAACAACCACACAGTCAACAAAAGTGGCCATAACTTGTTGGTATGTCATTTTAGCATGTACAGCAACATCATCACAACTTAAGCAACTGGAAAACAAGTAACAACAGTAACTTGGAGAATAATAGAAAAGGCAAAGCAACAACAATTTAAGAAGACCATTGGAAAACTAGGAAATGTATTAACATTTTCAATGAAATGAAAGTTTAGGAAAAATAAAAAGGTTGATATTCTATAAAAGACTTTGCATATAAATAAAGTAGATGTATAAGTAAAAAAATGAATGGAGAGAAAAAAAAAAAGTGTGTGCTTATTACCTAATTCTCTATTTTCTTCCTTTTGATTATTAGTTTTATTGCAAATTTTTATATTCATAACTTTAAGAATTTACTAAGTGGTATCAGAACCTCTCTTGATCTTAAAGGACACGTAATCTAGTAATAAATCAAAAACAAAATTGAACACAAATTAAAACAAGTTGCAACAATCAAGTTTACATTAACAATTGCAGAGGTTTATCATCTTTGATCACTTTTGCAAGTCCTAGCATTTCTACAATTAATGTATCATTTCTTGCTCCACTTATTTTCACATGAGAGAATTATGATTATTGGACTATTATAATTAGGTCATTTTGATGATTTATGACCTATGGGACATTGTTGAAATAGGTTATTTTCTTCTAATTGCAACAATATAATAAATTGAGGAGGAAAAAGTAAGTAAAATAGAATTGCCAAAGACATTAAAGCTCACACCTTTACTCATTCTTCGGTGTCTTAGACCATTTTTCCAAGAATTGTAGTTGCAAAATTAGGAAAGAAGCATGTAGTACACTATAAGATGAATTCAAAGGTTTAGAGAGAGTAGGAGTCGTTAAGTTGCAATCTTAAAGAAAAGATTTTCAAAATCTCAAAATGAAGAAATGTGAATCTATCAAGACTACTTTAGTAGGTTGTTGGAGTTAATGAATCAACTAAAGTTATAAGAAAAAGAACTAAGAGATCAAGGAGTGGTAAAAAGAGTCTTGAGAAGTTTAACAAAGAGGTTTGATGTTGTAGTAACTTTTATTAAGTAGTCTAAAGATCTATTAGATTTTAATATTGTAAAACTAATAGGTATTTGGAATCACATGTACAATGAATCTTAAGGCATAAAGAACATGTAAAAGGTGCCTTCCTAGTAAGGTTTAAGCATATCAAAGGCAATAGTAGCAAGCCATCATTTGATAGCAAAATTGAGGACTCTAGTGCTTTAAGTAGAAGTTTCAAAGAGAAGAAAGAAAAGTTCATGTCATATAAGTTTTGCAAAAAAAGAAATTGTCTATAGAAAGATTATTGGCATAAGGGAAAGGTGTAATGCAATTTTTGCACAAAGTTTGGGCAAATAGTGAAAGATTATAAAAATAAAAAAATTAGGCAATAATATCAATAAAATCAACCATAAGTGTAATAGAGACCATTTTAACAAAGGCAATATTATATAGATCTAGCAAATACCAAACCAAGTGAAGATCATTTATTCCTAGCTTGCCATGAAGGAGGAGATGATATCAAAGAAACTTGGCTTATAGATAACGGTTGTTCAAACCACATGAAAAATAAGATATATATCTTTACTAATCTAGATTCTAGCTTTAAAGGCAAAGTCAAAATGGGAACTAGAGTGCATATGAAGTTTATTTTTTATATTCTTTTAATGCTTGGTTGAAACCAAAATTTATTAAGCATGGGGCAAATGTTTCAAAAAGGCTATTTTCTCTTTTCACATAAGATGCATGCTGAATTTATGATCTTAATGATATAGAAATAATAGAGAGAGAGCTATGATTAACAAGAGCTTTTTATTAAAATGGAAGTATACAATTGAAACTAACATATTGGTGACCATAAATGAATATAATTTGTGGCATAGAAGGTATGGAGATTATAACCTAGAATTACTTAAATTCTTACAATCAAAGGGCTCAGTGAAAGATTTACCTCAATTACATAATTTTTCATGTGTTTGTGAGCCAAGATAGATGAGTAAACAATATAAAAAGCCCTTTTATTCATCTTAATAAGCTTAAAGATTACAAGAGAAATTAGATTTAGTTCATATTAACATTTGTGGTCCTTTAAGGTTTGATTCTCTAAGGAATAATTACTAACATGGGTTTCTTTTCCTAAGGAAAAAACCTAATTTGTTTGCTATTTTTAAAATGTTCATAGAAATGACTAAAAAATAAAATAGTTGCAATATAAAAAAGTTGAGATTAAATAGAGGAAAAAAACACATTTTCTCTTAGTTTGATTAATTCCTAAAAGAAGATGACATTAAGCATTAACTAATAATGGTTTATACTCTATAATAGAATAACATATGTGAGATAAAGAATAAAACTATTATGGAAATGCCTAGTTGTAAGCTAGTAGAGAAGAATTTGCTTAAGAAATTTTGGACTTAATTAGTCAACACACCAATCTACCTAAAAGAGCTATGGAAAATTGGATTCCAGTTGAGGTTTGAAGTAACTATAGACCTATAATCAAACACTAATGAGTACTTGAATTAGTGTGTTATGTGCAAACACTTGATATGAAAATGCATATATTGGAAGAAAAGTCTTTTAAAAGCATATTCTTTAGATACAACTCATAGTTTAAGGGTTTCAAGGTGTTTGATCTTAAAATTAAGAAGGTGATCATTAATGGAGATGTAAAAGTAAATGAAAAAATTACCTAGAATTGGGAGACTTTATTGGTTGAGTCATAATAGCTCTTGATCACTTATAACATAGTTGGTTTGTAGGTACTAGTTCAAAGGTGGCATACAATTTTAGGATCAAATAGTTATCATATTATAGGATCTAAAGACACATCTAACTTATCATCAGGCTTATCTTTTAAAGGCCCTTCACTAACTCTGAGGAGAGATTTATCACCTGATTCACTAGTGAGAAGAACTAAATCATTGTTAGACATATATGCATGTATTGTAGCAATATTTGAGCCTTAAATTAATGAAGAAGTAGCAAAAGCAAAAGGTGTATTAGCATGTAATGCAGGAGGAGATTCACATGTTATAAGAGAACTAAACATAAAAGCTAATGCCTAGACCAACAAAATAAAAAGTGATTAGTGTGAGGTGGATTTACAAAACTAAATTGAATTTAGGTAGGATTTTCAATAAGAACAAAGCTAAAATAGTTGTTAAAGGATAATCCCAACAAAAAAGAGTAGATTACTTGGAAACCTTTGCTCCAATGGCAAAGTTAAACATTATCAAACTTCTTTTAACATTTTTAATATAAAGAAACTAGAAGATTTACTAGTTAAATGTCAAATAAGCTTTTCTTAATGACTTCCTACAAGAAGAAGTCTGCAATGAGCAACTAAAGGGTTTTGGTTAAAAAGAAAAAGAACATTGGGTTTATAGATTACATAAGGCTCCATGCACGTTAAAATAAGTCAAAAGAGCTTGGTATACTAAAATAAATCAATATTTTATTGATCATGGCTTTAGAAGGAGTCCTTGTGAGCACACTCTGTATGTCAAGTAGTTGAAGGGACCAGATTTACTGATTGTATTAGTTTATTTTGATGACTTGCTTATAATAGGTAGTAACGAAGATGTAGTAAAGAAGTTCAAGCTAAAGATGATGCAAAAATTTGAAATGATTGATCTAGATGAAATAAGCTACTTCTTATGCATGAAAGTGAAGCAAAAGAGAACACAAATCTTCATCTTATAACATAAGCATATAAAAGAAATATTGAAAAAGTTTAAGATGGAGAAATGTAAACCTTCTACTACTCCTATATAAGCAAATTTAAAGATTTCCAAAATAGATGGCAAAGTATTATAGGATGTAAAACACTACAAAAGCCTAGTTGGTTGTCTTCTTTATTTAACAACTAAACTAGATTTAATGTATGCTGTAAGTGTTTTGTCCAAATACATGTAATCTTAAACAAATGTGCATTTTATAATAGAAAAGAGAGTTTTCAAATGCTTAAAAGGAATGATAAATCATGGCATTAAGTATGAAGTAGAAAATAAAGCAAAGTTGCATAGTTTCACAAACTTAGATTAGGCAGGATGCATTGATGATATGAAAAGTACCTCAAGGTATTGTGTTTACCTTGGTTTAAGTGTTATAACATGGAATTCAAGAAAGCAGGAGACTATGGCTTAATCTAACTAATCTAAGAGTCATGTTAGATGTGATTGGTAAGCTATGTTACATAACTAATTTAGTTTATTTAATTTGTTAGATCACTTAAGGTCAAATAAATTAATTGGGATCCTAGCCCACTAAAAAAATCAATGTGATTTTTGAGTTGATATTGAGGGCCACTAATTTGTGTAAAAGAGTGGGAGTGACCAAAATAAATGATTAAAGATCTAATTTATTTTAGTATGTATACATGAAACTAATACTCATTTTCTTTTTATATATATAGGTTATTAGAAAATGACCAATTTATCTATCCTTGCATAGCATACTTGATGTTAATAAACTTACTAGACTAAATTTCTTAGGCTAGTATAAAAACTCAAGAATTGTTCTCAAGAAAGAAATTAGACTACATGTCTTTGATGATCCTATTCTAGATTGTTCAAATCAAGATGCTGATGAGGAATAAATGGAGGCATATATCAACATTAAGATAATAATGACTTTGCTACATGTGTGATGTTAGCTAGTATGTCTCCTAAGCTTTAAAAGTAGTATGAGAACATGAATGCATACACCATCATTGTGCATCTCAAGGAGTTGCTTGATGCATAATCTAGGACAGAGTGGTATGAAACTCTAAGGAATTGTTCTACTCGAAGATGATAAAAGGTTCTTTAATAAATGTTCATATACTAAAGATGATTGGCTACATAGAAAGTTGGGCCAATTGGGTTTTATCATGGATTGTGATCTAAGTATAGATATGATCTTATGGTCATTACCACTAAGCTATTTGCAATTCATAATAAACTTCCATATAAACCATCTATAAGCTACACTACTAGAACTATTGAACATAAAGATTTATGGAGCTAGCAAATAAGATTGTCTCCTGGAGTGACATAATTGGGAGTGGAATTATATAGACTTTTCAATTCTTTAAGGTTATAATGGCTAAGAGACAATAAATAGTAGTCAACTTTACTCCTAGTGTAAAAATGCCTGTAAAGTCTAAATCTCTAACTTGTGTATAACCTTTGGCCACTAAATGCACCTTGTAGCATTCAATAGAGCCATTAACCTTGTATTTAGTTTTAAAAATCCACGTAGAACGAGTTAGTTTTTTGCTAGGAGGTAAAGGTTCCAAGCTTTATGTATTATTCTTTTTCAAGAGCAAAGAGTTCCTACTTCATGGCATCACACCACTTGGGATCCTCAACAGCCTAGAAAAGGACTTTGGCTCATTATGAGAAGAATTTTAGCAAGAAAAGCTTTATGAGAGGGAACAAAACGTATGACAAATGACATGAAATGGGGTATGATGGATACAGGTGGTGATGACTTATCTACTCTGTAGTCATTACAAACTTAGTCACGAAGATAAGGAGATGACTATTTTTTTTGCTGTGGTCGTGTGACAAGGTTTTGGATGGGCTGGTCCTTCTGGAGTTATGAAGGAGGTTCAGGCAACTCGTTTGGAAAATTAATTGATTCATTGTGAGGGGTTGTTGAATCGTCAAGAAGAATGATTGTGTAAGTGGCTATTGTGATGTAAAGGATTGAAATGGGCTCGAAGAAGAGTCTAGTGCTAGTAAGGGAATCACCACGTGGATCCTTCGACTCATCAATTGCTTTAAATGGAAATTGATGTTCATAAAAATGCACATTTCATGACATGAAGATCTTTTGTAACTCAAAGTCATAATTTTTATAATCTTTCTAACCCATAGCATAATCAAAAAAAAAAAAAAAAAAAGAAAGAAAAGAAAAGAAAACACATGGAGATGAACAAGGTTCAAATTTATCCTTAGGCTTATTCTTTTGTTGAACATAAATGAGAATAAATTAAAGTAAGATGGTGATTTGGAAAGTAACATCTCGTATGAACTTTTTCCTTATAGTTTTGCTGTAGGAGTATAATTTATGAGGCAAACTTCTATTAAAACACATTGCCACCAGAACTTGATGGGTATGAAAGCTCAGAATTAGAGAGCACAAGCAACTTCTAAAAGATGACAATTTTTATACTTAACAACTCTATTTGTTATGGGATACCGACACATGAAGTTTGATGAGCAATTCTACTTAGTTGAAAGAAAACCTTTGTAGAACCAGCAATAAATTTTGATGCATTGTCACTTCTAACTTGTTTAACATTGTGACTAAATTAAGTTTTAACTATTGTATGAAACTGAGCAAACCATGCATGTGCATCAAATCTATTTTTAAGAAGGTAAACCCAGGTGCACCTTGTATGGTTATCAACAAAAGTAATAATAATAATAATAATAATAATAATAAATAAAATAAAATAACGAGCACCAGTCATAAATGAAGTTTTATGAGATCCCCAAATATCACAATGTATTAGATCAAAAGGTGACACAAATTTGCTAAAACTTGCCGGAAAAATATTGCGAGTTTATTTTGATGGATGACAAATATCGTAATGCTCATTGATATTTTTGCTAGATAATGGAGGAATTATAGAGGAATACTTAAAGAGTGGATGACTCGAGTGTTCATGCCATAAGTTTGGTGTGGAATAAAGCAGTGCAGTGACAATGACGGGCATCTGAAGCTCATGAAAGAAGAATGAACAATCACACAATTCACCCATTGCAATCAGTTCTTCGAGGTGATATCCTACAAAACACAAAAGGTAAGGAGAAATATTACGAAGCAATTAATATCCCTTGTCAATTTGCTGATAAAAACAATGTTACACTCCAAAAGAAGATATGTGTAGGACATTATTAAAAGGGATGTTAGATAACATGGCTTATCCATAAGAATGTATGGGTATGGCAGACCCATTCGATGGCCTCAACGGCAAGGAATTATGAATAAAACCAATGTTAGAAAGAGAAATTTTATCAAACATTATATGTTCAGAAGCATTGGTATTCAAAATCCAATCAAAGAAATCACAAGATTGAGTGATCTCACTAACAAAATTGGCTACATTAAGATTTTTATCTGAAAGAAGTAACGACATGAATTGATCATATTGGTCTTTTGTAAGAGAGTGAAACTTCCTCTCGTAGGCTGATTTAGACTCAAGGTGGTGGTGCTATTGATAAAGATAAGAGCTGCCCGCCCCTTTGAGGATTTCTTTTTAAAATGCCAACCTGGCGAAAACCCAGCAAACTTAAAACACCTCTCCTCGGTGTGTCCTAACTTGTCATAATGCTTGCATCTTTGCTTAGAACTCCTTGGATGGGTGGAACCTGCTAGATAGGTTCCTTGAAAGGTCCCTTCTATTGTTTATTTGGAAGATTCAATCCTTGAATCATTATCATGTTTCACAACGAAAGTTATTGTCTTCATTGGTTGTGCCTGTGTGATAGAGAGAGTTTCATGCTTCATTTCTTTCATAATAAGTGCATATGCTTTGTTGATTATTGGAAAAAGTTTCATGTTCTAGATTTGTGATCAAATGATTCCACATTGATTGTTCAATCCCATTAGAAATTGATGGACTTTTTCATTTTTCTTCTCTATAATTATCTCTTCCACAGCACCACCAGAAAGAATAGCTAAATGAATTGATAACTAATCCTGGAGACCTCCCAATTTTGTGTAGTAGTTTGCTACAGATAATTCCTTTTGTTATGCAAGACAATACAAGGGGTGTTTCCTTGCAAGAAATGTTCTTGCAATTTTTTTTGCATCTTCTAGGCCGTTTCAACATATGCAACACTATCATGGAAGTGCATTGATCATAGCTCTCCTCCATGTCAGGTTATAAGGAAACGTGAAGCTAAGATAGTTTTTGGATTATCTGAAGAGCTTAGAAAATAAAGGGAAGAGAACTTTTGCTCTAACATAGGCTTAGATGTTGAAGTTTTGGAGATGATAAAAGGGGTTTCTTTATTAAGAAAGGTCTGTTTTAATGCCACGAAAAATTTGAATTAAAGAGAATTTGCAATTTTCATTGACATTAATTGGTATATATAAACAGAAGAGGTATGTCCTAATCTAGAAAAGATCCAAGAGATTATTTAAAGAGATGACATATCCTAATTAAAGACTGTCAATTGCAACCTATAGATCTATTAACAATCCAACAGATAATCTTGGTGTTCAAGTCAAATCAAATGGACTAATATCTATGTAAGATCTAGGAGATTAATTATAAAAGATAAAAAGATCTCAAAGATTATACATCAACTTCAATAATATCCATAAAAAAGCATTCTTTGATTCATTTGTAATCGTTGTCCCAATTAATGAAAGGTGATGCAGTGAGTTCCACGAGGGTATCATGTAGAGCAATCCCATACTGCCCACATGATGAATGCAAGGCCAAACTCTTTTTCTTTTTAACCAAAGCAATTTCCTGACATACTGCAATGAACTAACTAGGATAAACAAGTGATAAAAAAAGACCATTCTTGCATCAAATATAGCAGACCTCCATAGTCTTAGTGTGAAGGCAGCAATGTGGTTCATAAATTGTTGATCAAGAGTGGCTGTTCATTGTAAATTTGTAATCCATTCTTTGTATAATATCCTCATCAGCTTTTTTGCTAAGTTCAAGTTGACGAAAGAATCACTATGTCAAGATATTCTCCTTGTTTTCCATGTATAAAGAATTAAATTGTGTATCTTCTTTGCAAAAAGGCCATTTTTTAGAAAATTCATCAACTACAGGTGGTTATCTTTGTAATCATTACAAATAAGAAAATAATTACATTTTTTCATGTCACCAGAACATGAACAAGCTAAAGTCATGTCACTAGAACATAGTTATTTTTGTAACCTTTACAAATAAGAAAATAATTACACTCCTTCACATGCATTTGATGTTATCTTGAAGGAAGATGCGCCAAACCCAATATGAAACTAAAATAATAGGGGGCCCAACTTGCCTGAATAATAGAGTTCATGGCCTGCAAGTTTCACCGCAATGCCTTTTTGAGCGACTAATAACAATTCTCTGAAAAGCATTGGAACTGCAATTCTACACACCTGGAAATTTTCAACGCCAATGAACAAGCCAATTTATCGAGTTCAAGTACATAAAATTTCAACCACACGGTAAAATAATGCTCGTGAGCAATGAAATTAAAATCTAAAATTGAACATCTAACTCTTCTTCAAACCTCACAAGACATCCTCTTTTTTTTTTTTTTTTTTCTTTTATTTAACAAAATGAAAGTAGTCTCGCAAAATTTTTGACTGGGGTAGACCTACAACCCCAAAATGAAAAAGTTGTTCAAACATTTTGTCTTCGTCTTATTATCGATTCTATGGAAATGTCACCAAGTTTGCAATCTCCAAGATCCAACCCCTTTTGTCCGTGTATCAATTAATTCTCAACAGAATAGTTCAAACATGGTGGGAAAAAAGAACATCATTCCAAACACTCGATGTGAGGAAAAAGCAATGAATCGGACTGCCTAAGACGGGTATTTTGACTAACAAAAATGGCAATTCAATTTGCCAATAGGGCTAATTCGTACAACAAGATATAAATTATAGACAAAAGGAAACTGAATCGACTTAAAAACAGGTTGACTTTCCTAAAGGCTTCAAGGGTTGTTCAGAAGTACCTATCTCCTTTGCACCTGTTGATGGAATCTGCATGTTAAAATTGAAACGCTAAGCAAATTGTTCTCGAGAGGCTAAAAGCTAATACCAAGAAATGGACCTACTTATTCCACCGCCGTGCCACATTCTCCAATCCATTAGAAAATGCGCAATTTTACTTGTCACACCAATTCGCAAAGTGGTTCCAAATCGTTAACCAGACACCAGCGACACAAAACCACCCATCACCAAGCAAGCAAAACTAGAAGCTGTTAGTGGGGCATCTTTTGCAACCTTTTTTTCCTTTATTGGTGGTCTCCTTCTTCTTCTCAAACTTAAAGCATTGGAGAAGTTTCTTTTTCTTCCCCATCACTGCAGCAACTATTACTCATAATTTTTGTCACCCGCCTACCCCAAAGTCTTCTACTTCACGCACTTCACATACTTGCCCAGCACGTACACTTTGAAGACAACCCCACCATGATTGACGAATTGCTAGAGAACAATCGTGGACTTGTGCGTCTTGGCACTGTCGTCAATGATCAAAGCATTGCACTCACTAGGTACTAAAGAAACTCCCATGCCTGGGGATTGAACAAAGTCTTGTTAGGATCATGCAAGCCTATTCTCGCAGGATGAAGCCCAATCCGGCAGGATGAAGTCCCAGTAAATGGCCTAGTCAATAATAACTAATTGCAATTAAGGAGTCGTTGCCCTTAGGATGGGATTCCCAAATTCTGTTCCACATTGCTCTGTTGCTACATTTCGTTTCAATGTTGTAATCACATAGATAGGAGTAGCCACCTGATGTTTCCCAGAAAGTAGTATCTAGAGGGAGAGGAGAGCAGTTAGGCATAAACAGACTTTAATCAAAAATTATCTCAATATTGCTTTTCTAAATAAATTCTTCTTCTCCTTCTATTCTTCTTCTTAAATCCTCCTCTCCTACCCCTATTCTTCTTAATAGCTCCTACTTTTAATAATTGTGGTCCTTTGCCCTGACATTTGGTTTGAGAGCACTGATTCTTAGTACTCAACTATGGCAAAGAAGCATTCTAACATCTTGGTCGAGAATACCCATTTAAAGACGTTCGACAAGCAAGTGTGCAAACATGATCAACAACTTCATACGATGATGGAGAAAATGTAGTCATTGGAGTCGATATAGATGAAACTACAAGCTCTGGAGAATTTTTGAATGGAAACAAAATCTTTATTTTAACAGCTGATGAAGGTTCTACAAGCACAAAACCCCTCACCATTTAAAGAAAGAGGATTGGTGACTGAAGTATTGATTGTAGCTACCCCGCATGGATTACTTCCTATGCCTCGTGTATAGTCCTTCAAGAGCAGAGAAAGTAGTTCCAAGGAGAACCCATCTTGTAGTCACAGCAACAAACTGATGCCCAAACCTCCAAAAATCAAGTTACAAGTGTTTGATGGTGAGAATCCATGTTGCTAGCTCCGAAAGTGCAACTGGTACTTCCAAATGTTTGAGATCACGGAGGACACAAAGATCAAGATGATGGCCATGTATCTCGATGACAACAGGGCATATGTGTGGTTCCAGGGGTAGATAACAACAAAACCCCACATCACTTGGAGACAATTTGAGATTGATTTCTGCCAACGATTTGACAATCCATCACTCCTTAATGTGGAGAATTGTTCAAACTCTACCAAATCAAATCTGTCCAAGATTACCAAGAGCACTTTGAAGAACTCCGTTCATTGGTCTTACCAGGTAACCCTTCACTAACCAACTCCTTTGTCTCAGGATTCACGAGTGGACTTGGAGAGGATATACAACCCATTTTAAAAATGATGAAACCGATGACCTTTGAAAAAGCTGTGGAACTGGCAACGTTACAAGAAGTGGTAGTGGAGGATGGTCAGAAGAAGAACAAATCAAACAGAACAACCACCGCTCAAGCCCAAAATTCCACCACAAGCTCCAAACCAACAGTCGCCAACTCAAAGATGACCCCCAAAATGGATAAGAAGACGTGGAAGGACATCAAATGGTCTTATGATTACTACTGTTGTGGGGAGAAATACTCTTAGGGATATCAATGCCAAAAGAAACAACTGCAACTGATGGAAGAGCAAGAGTGAGAGAAGCACTAATTCCCCTCTAGAATCGGCCGACGCAACCAGAATCCTAAAGGATACACCAAGAGAAATTTCACTTAATGCCCCACTGGTAGTTCAGGACTGAGCACTCAAGTAAATGGAACATGTTGATTGCAAGTAGCATCCATAGCTTTCTCGACTCTTGCGCAACCCAGGTGATATATAATGCTTGACCATGACCATAACTCCCATGGTCATCACGGTGGCAAACGGTGAGATGCTGGTGTGTACAAAGAAATATCCAGCATTCCTCTGGCAAATGTAGGGGCATTTGTCAATGAAAAAGATGAGGCTTGTTCCCTGGGCTTCAAGCAACATTGGACTCGGTGTGGACTGGCTCCAAGATTGAAGCCCACTAACCTTGGACTTGAAAGCCATGAAAGTCTCCTGAAATTCTCTTCTGTGAGAGATAAGCTTAAGATTGTGTTATTGGGTAATGGCCCAGAAGGCAGGCCCAAGCACTCCAATTGAGCAAAGGCCTTCCAAATTTTCAAAGAAAATGGGATTAGACTGTCAGGACCATTTGTTTGTTAGTGTCCATCCTATTAGAGACCAACAGTCTAGAGGCTCTGATCACCATTGGTTAGAGTTTTAGGGACGGGTTTGACAGACAATGTTCCCTTCCTTCTCACCAACAGCAAGACCACGGGATTCCTTTAGTACAAGGAGCTTTGTCGATGAATGTCTACCCATACCTGTATCCTCATTACCTTAAGATGAAGATTGAAAGGCGAGTTCAAGAGAAGATGAAAGTAGAAGCCCCTTTGCCTTTTTGTTCCTATTAGTCAATCAGGATGGATTGTGGTGATTCTGCGTGGACTACCAACATCTGAAGGTAACTATTGATGATTTGTTGGATGAGTTATACGGTACTAAAGTATTTCACAAAATTGGAACTCTAGGTCGGATACCACCAAAATTTACGTGAATGAGAAGGAAGGGCTATTGTTAGGATCCTACGAGCCCAATCCAATAGAATAAAGCCCAATTTTGTAGAATGAAGCCTAATCTGGTAAGATGAAGCCCAAGTAGATGGCCCAATCAACAAGAGCTAGTCGCAGTTTAAGGAGTCATTCCTAGATTCTATTGCACGTTGCTCCATTGCTACGTTTCATTTTAATTTTGTAACCGTCTAGACAGGATGGCCACCAAATGCTTCTTAGAAAAGTTGTATATAATGAGAAGAGAAGAAAGTAATCAGGCTCGAATAGGCTATAATAAAAAATTATCTTAGTATTACTCTTTTAAATAAATTCTACTTTTCCTTCTCTTCTTCTTCTTCTTCTCCTCCTCCTCTCCTTAAATCCTTCTCTCTTAGCCCCTATTCTTCTTAATTCCTCCTATCGTCAATAGTTACAGTCTTTTCCCCTGGCAAGTCTCCTTGTCACAAATCATAATCTGCTTGGGAATCCAAAACGTGTTGGCCTTGGACTCCACCTAGAGATCTACCATGACCTGCAGCATGGAGCCTTTAGTGTGGAGGTGCTTAATGGTAGACGGTGAGTCGACGACGACAAAGTTAAGGTTCAGAACCTAGTATTCTACCAATTGGTGGTTCTAGCCCTTATTGTACAACTTGCGAATGTGTTAAGAATCTCTTATTTCAATTTTATTTGAATTTATAAAATTAATATTATTTTATTAATTATTTTCATCCTATTCAAATTTTGTATTTTTATTTGAATTAATTGTTTAAAATAGTTCTAAAAGTAGTATAGGAGAAAAATATCATAATTAAATTCCATAATAATAGTAGAAATGGTGAATTTTAAACTCTTATTATCCTAATAATAATATTCTTTTTTATTTTTACTACTTTTACAAATTCAATTATTTCATCTATCTTTAATTTCCTATTTCTCAATACCAAGGCTCCTATTAAAATGAAACAATTGAGTAGCTCTTGATTAGCCAATAGATGGCCAAGATTAATCTTGATTAGATCAACCCTCACTACTTGCAAAGGCTCACCAACGAGTCTTGAATAAAGCTTTGTTACTTCTTTAGCAAAAGTGCGTACCTTGCCCCATATCTCTCTTTCTCTACCATTAATTATATGATATATTGAAAATTAGTTCTAAACCTACTTAATTGTTATAATAAAGTTCTATTACATCATAAATGTAAGAAACAATCCTATTTTAAATAAACTAAATATTCTTATATTTAATACACAAGATTGGTCAACTAATCAGATTCTTATAAGAAATCAACCTAATAATTGCAATACAAAGAAAGCTCATGCCAAAAATTACAACACATAGATAGCTCATGCCAATACCTCCTCTTAAGTTGGAGCATAGATATCTATCATGCCTAACTTGTTGATTATATTATGGAATACCTTTCTTGAACCTACTTTTATGAGTACCTCAATTAATTGGCTTTTTGACTTGACAAATGAAAATTGTATAATCTTTTGATCCAATTTCTCCTTGATGAAGTGATAATCAACTTCAACATGTTTAGTGCAATCATGTTGTACGAGATTTTATACAATCTCAAAAACAAACTAATTATTACAAAGATGATTCATAGGCATTATACATTAAATCTTCAAATTTTTTAGAATACTCCTAAGTCATAACAATTCATAAACGTCATGAGACATACCTCAAAATTTAGCTTTTGCACTTGATTATGTCATAACCATTCACTTTTTGCTTTCTAAGTAACAAGATCACCCTCAATAAAAGTAAAATAACCAAACATGGACCTTTTGTTTGTTTGTTTGCCTGCCTAATCATCATTTATGTATCCTTCAATGTTAAAGACACCATTTTTGGAGAATAATAAACCTTTGCTAAGAGCACCTTTCAAGTATATTAAAATCTAGTATACTATTTTCATATACTCTTCACTTGGTGTATGCATGAATTGGCTTAAGACACTTATAACATAAGTTATATCTAGCCTCATATGTGTTAAATAAATTAATCATCCAACCAATCATTGACAGCAACACATGCTAATTGAAACTTGATATGGAAAAATTCCAAACTTATGATTCATTTATATGAGCATTTATATAGACATTTCTACTAGTTTGTAAACAAGCATTCATATTTTAATTCAAAGATCTAACACATATTTTTGGTGTGAAAGAAACATTCCACATTTTGATCTTGTTATTTTAATTCCTAAGAAATATTTAAATTGTCCTAGATCCTTCATTTTGAACTAAGTAGTCAAATATTCCTATAACGATTTTATTTCGCATGGATCATCTCCTATCAAGACCATGTCATCAGCATACATGATTAAAGATGTTACCTTCCCTTCTTTGTGCTTTATAAACAAAGTATGATCTGAATTACTTTGCTTATAATTGAATGCCTTTATTGTAGAAGAGAACTTCTTAAACTAAGCTTTAGGTGAATGTTTAAGCATATACAATGAATTTTTCAATTTACAAACTTAATTTCTCCATAAAGAATGACATTTAACTCCTGATGGCAACTCCATGTAGACTTCCTCCTTTAAATCTAAATTAAGAAAAGCATTCTTAACATTAAATTATTGTAAAGGCCACTCCTGATTTATTGCTATAGATATGAGAATGCAAATTGTGTTGAGCTTAGCTATTAGTGCAAAAGTCTCTTGGTAATCCACTCCTTACATTTTTATATATTCCTTTGCAACTAACCTCACTTTATCTTTGTCAATGCTCTCATTTGCTCTAAGTTTCAAAGTGAACACCTATCATGATGGAAGCCATATTGTACCAACTCAAATCAATAAGAGAGTTGATGTTTTGTAAAACCTTGGAGGACCAATGACAAAGGTAAGGTCAAAGAAAATAAAAGAAACTCTCAACAACTTGTTGTGTGACATTTACTATCATGAAGTTGTTAGGTATGAGTTAAGGATGATAGAGGCTTCACCAGGGCTTGCAAATTGTCATCTGTGGAGGAATTTGAGAACCATGGCCTTGGGAAGGAAGTTGGATTTGGGAACCCATATTTAGGCATTTAAATGGATTATTTTCATGGGTTATATTGTTATGTAGTGGGTTGAACAAATTTCCTTAATAAGTCCATCTTATTAGTTGGGGTTTTTAGGGGTTAGCATATAAAAGGAGCAGAAAGGATGGTTAAAGGCAGCACCAACAAATTTCTTTAATAAGCCTATCTTATTAGTTAGGGTTTTTGGGGGTTAGCATATAAAAGGAGCAGAAAGGATGGTTAAAGGCAGCACCAACAAATTTCTTTAATAAGCCTATCTTATTAGTTAGGGTTTTTGGGGGTTAGCATATAAAAGGGGTAGAAAGAGTGATTGGAGGTAGAACTCATGTTCATGAATGTATGAGCTATTTTCTCTGATTCTTTGAGAACTAATTTTGAACTTTCATACTTGAGTGTGTTAGTTCAATAGAGTTATCTTCTTCAACATTGTTATTGTTAGAAGTGGTGTCTGAATCTTATAGTTCTGGTTTTTAGTTGTTTATAATCATTGGGTCAGAACTCCAAATCCCTTAACTTTTGTTAGAACGATCCTATACCAATATTGGTGTTGGGTTTCGTTTACATATAATCAGAGTTCGTATCATTTGGTATCAGATCCTTGGCTCTAACTTAGGTTAGTTATATCTTTGTTATCATCTATTTCATGTATTCTTCATTGTTGGTTGAATAATTAAAAAAAACAAACAAACAAAAAAATAAAAGAAAAGAAGAAAAAAAACACCAAAAAAAAAACAAAATCATGTATTTCTTGGGTTTCCTTTCTGATATTTTTTTTTATTAGAAATACCCATTAGTTAACCAAAAACAAAAAGAAATCGTGTATTTCTTAGGTTGCCTTCTATTATTTGTTTTTTCTATAAAAATATCCATTAGTTAACTAAAAAAAAAAAAAAAGAAATCGGCTTCATTGCTCAATTGATTATTTACTCAATTATATTCGATAATTGATTGTTGTCCAATTGTATTACTCATATCATTGAATTCCTTGACATTCTGTTTGCTTTATTACCTATTTTTTTAATTGTGTCACTTCTCTGAAGAGGTAGGTTTAGGATTGATATATTCAAGTTCTGCTTGTTTTGAATTTAGTTTGCTTGGAACTATTAAAAGAGTTCTTAAAGTCTTACAATTTATTGTGTGAAACACGAGAGTTGAGGACTACTATAGTTGAGTGGAGAGCAAACATGCAAGGAGTGAGTTTTGTGAGGTATATTCTTTATTTACTAACAATCTTGTATATCCAATGTCTAATGCTAAAAAAGGCAGTTTCCTATATGGAGAAGAGGAAGTAATTGTTTCAGATTTCAAATTGCTTACGAAATCCTTAAAGTAGAAGTTTGATAGGATTGACCAAATGTTTTGGGAAGTTCGAGACAGGATGGATAAAATAGAAGGGGAATCAAGTGTCAATCCTAAGAGGCCAGCTGGAAGGGTCATGAAAGAGCAATTTAAACATGACTTTAATGAAGATGGTGATGATTATTATAATGATGGTGATAATACTAGTAGAAACTTCAGAGGTGAATTTAGAGGAGGACGTGGTAATAGGAATGGTAGATGAGTAAGAGGTAATGGAAATATTTATGATAGATACAATAGAGGTTAGGATAACAAAAATAAAGTGGAGGAAAAAATAGACAAAAATCTTAATAATATTAAAATGAAAATACTTTCTGTTCAAAGGAAAGCTGACCTTGATGTCTATTTGGATTGGGAACAAAGGGTAGAATTAATATATGAGTGCCACAACTTCTCTGAGGAGAAGAAAGTAAAGTTAGCTGTGGTAGAGTTCACTGATTATGTTGTAATATGGTGAGACTAGCAAGTTGCCACTAGGAGAAGAAATTTTGAGAGAACCGTAGAAACTTGGAATGAGTTAAAGACTATGATGAGAAGGAGATTTGTTCCCAACTCTTATTATAGGAATTTGTATAACAAGTTATAGAGTTTTACGCAAAGTTCCAAGAGTGTGAAAGAGTACTATAAGGAGATGGAAATTGCTATGGTTAAGGCAAATGTAATGGAGGATAGGGAGGCTATTGTTCTCACAGCCTTATATAGGTTGTAATTGTTGTCAATTAGGTTTAAGTGTGCAAGAAGGTAAAAGCCACATGGAGGGGTAATAACGTAAAAGCCACATGAAAAGAGTAAGACAGTAAATTAGCTACAAGTAAACCCTATTGGGATTTCATGGAGGAGTATATAAAGGCCATCGGAAGACAACAAAAAGAGACGCATCAGCTATTGAGAAAAACAGACAGAAAACTTATGCACACCACCGGCAAGAGAGAGAAACCCGTGAGAAAGGCACACCACCAGTACACCAGCAGTCGGCAATTGAGCAGATCGGCACACCACCGGCACACCAGCAGTAGTCAGCAGTTGACCAGATCGGCACACCACCGGCACACCAACGGTCGACGGTGACAAATCCGGCAGACAGTGAGACAGATGCGGCAGACAGTGAGATAGATCTGGTCGACGGTGACAGATCTGACAGACGGTGAGACAGATCTGGCAGACGGTGAGATAGATCCAGTCGACGGTGACAGATCCAGCAGACAGTGAGATAGATCCAGTCGACGGTGAGACAAATCCAGTCGATGATGACAGATCCGGCAGAAAGAAATCTGGTTGATGGTTACAGATTCGGCAGACAATGAGATAGATCTAGTCGACGGTGAGAGATCCGGTAGATAGTGACAGATCCGGCAGAAAGAGATTCGGTCGACGGTGAGAGATCCGGCAGAACAGGGGCTAAACAAAAAAAAAAAAAAAGAAATGTGAGGTGAGCCGTGAGATAGGGAGATGGGTGAGACCGTGAGACGGTGAAAGTAAGGGCTGTGTGAGACAACCTAGAGAAGGAATTCGGGGAAGCATCCGAAAGAACTCAATGTATTTCCAGATTTCTTCAAGAGAGGTTAAAGAGCGTTGTGGTGAACTTCTAAGCAGCAGTGGAGCAGCCTTTCAATTCAACAGAGGCAAGACAAGTTAGAAGAAAGGTAGACACAGTAAGTAACACTCTTTGTATTGTACTTGCTTAGTATTTGCAATAGTGAAAGGAGCAAAGAATTAAGACATCCATTGTAATTGAAATTCTCAAGTATAGTAGATGGTCTCGGTAAGGGAGAGTCCCTACCACCGTGGATGTACGTCACATTGATGGAACCATGTAAATCTCGTGTGTCCTTAATTTGCTTTACATTCTGTGTTTTGAATTGAGTTGTGAATGCAGCTAAAGTATCAGCTAACCCATAACCTAACGAAGGCCTAAACAAGAACATCTGAATTGTCTATTATGTAAGGTGTCTAAAAGGTGACTTTGGGGACTATTGTGATTAGTAGGTAGCAATAGATCTACCTTAGTCGAGTTTGAGAAAGAGTTCACTTTTAAGAAGAGGTTGAAGTTGTTCATTTACCTGCGAATTGCGAATTGTGGTGATACTGATTCACGCCTATCTCAGTATCACAAACTAGTCGATGTTAGGGAGAAGTCGAGAACTTCAATTGGTATCAGAGCCAAGTTCACCAGTTTGAAGTTTAACAGCTTGGTGTACTAGTTTGAAGAGATCTAGAAGTTTGACTTGTTCAACATACTGAGAAATGGAAGTCTGTACCAACACTAACACCACTTACAATAAGGAGGTTTCAATCTTCAACGAAACCAACTATTATATATGGAGAGTAAGAATGCAAGTGGTATTTGCAACCATGGGCATGAACGTGGTGAAATGCGTACAGGAGGGTTTTGTGGCTCTAGAAGAAGGTAAAGACCCAACCCCAAAGGAGTTAAGGTAGTTTGTGATAAATGGGAAGGCCTCAAATGTCATCATTTCAGCATTGACAGATACTGAGTATGCTAAAGTTATGGACTGCAAATTTGCCAAGGAGATATGGGACAAATTGTAGAAAGTCTATGAAGGTGATGGTAGAATGAAGGAGGCTAAGCTTTAAGTGTTCAAGGAGAGATATGAATCTCTCAGAATGTAGAAGAATGAGACAGTTCAAGAGTTCTTCATTAGGGTTATTAACGCTGTAAACAACCTGAGAAGTCATGGGAAGAACAAGAAGGACTCATCGATTGTGAAGAAAATTTTGAGAATTCTGCCTGAGAGGTTTGATTTAAAGGTGGTAGCCATAGAGGAGAGTAGAGATCTCAACTTTATGTCTCTGCATGATCTTCAGTGCAATGTCATTACATATGAGATGAGAATAAAGTCGACTGAGAGCTCCTCAACGTCAAAGGTATCAAAGGAGGCAGCTTTCAAAACTATGAAATACTTGAAGATAAAAGAAAAGGAAGAATCATCCAGTAAGGATAAGGATGATGATGAGGAAGAAAGTGAAGGTGAAGTATTGGCTTACTTCACAAGGAAATTCAAAAAGGGGTCTAAGAAAGGAAAAGGACAGTTGTCCTTGAGATGTTATCGTTGTGGGCAGATTGGACACTTTGCTTCTCAGTGCAAAGTGAAACTTGATGATGAAGAGGAGGATGGTGATGATGAGCAGAATTCAAGATAGAGAAGATCATCATTCAAATCGAAGAAGTCGAGTAAGAAGATTGCCAACCCACAGAGGAAGACAAGAGGCTCACTCAAGAGTTATGTGAGTCAGACAAAAGAAGCTGATGAGGAGGAAGATGAAGACTCATCAGATGAGTATGTCTTTATGGCATCAGCATAAGGTGGTAGCTCAACCTCTGAAGAGAAAGAGGAAGTTGATGAAGAAGAGCCAAATCTTGAAGCTGAGCTGGAAGCAGCTTCAAAGGAGATAATCAAAAGGGGTAGAACCATAAGAAAGTTGGAGGCCCATATAAAACAAGTTGAAGCAAAGACTAAGGAAGCTGAAAGTCAAAACAATGAAATAAGGGCTGAGCATATTGACTTGAAGAGAAGATTTGAGGAACATATCAAAATATGTGAAGACCTTACAGTAAAGCTTGGCTCAAGGGCTTCAAAAATTGAAGAAATGGAGAAAGAGTTGCTGAGACTTCAGCAACAACTAAAAAGTAGCAAAGAGAACTTGCAGAATCTTGAAATGATAGGAGAAACAAGTTTTGAAAAAGGAGAGAAGAATGTAGAGAAAATGCAGCAATCTGAGGCTGCATTGGTTAAAGAAAATAAGAATGTGCCACAGAAGTTGAAAGAGAAGGTTGTGATTCAGAAGAAGATAGTTGAGAATAAAGAAAATATGAAAAAGCAACTTAGGGTGGCAAACAAGAAGGAAGAAAAGAAAGTCAGCCAGCAGAGGGCTATGGCTGAACAGAAGAAGGAGAATAAGGTGACTGAAATGAAAGTCACGCAAGCAAAGAAGCCAGTTACTTTGTCTACACAGCAAGTGATGAACAGAAGAAGACAAGCAGTGATCAGACCTAAGAAGAGGCAGTTTCAAGGTCATTGCCTTTATTGTGGAGTTTAGGGTCATAAAGCGAGTAACTACTGGTGGAGAAGGCAAGTATATGTCTCCAACTTGAAAAGATACGATATTGTATACAGGGGGAGACAATATAGAATTTAGAAGAGAACACCTGTCGTGAGTTCTTGCACATACTGTAGAAGGCAAGGACATGCTGACAAGGATTGTTGGTGAAAGCCTAAACCAGTGGTTTCAAAGAACAAGTTTGCTATATTGGCAGACTTGGAACAAAGTGAAAGGTGCGAGCAGGATGGCCATAATGCCAAGAGATGCATGACACTTCTCCCTAAATAACAGAAGGCACTCAATGGCACAGTGAAAGCAAGCGGTGCAGTCAAAGCTGAGAAAAAGGAGAAATCTTCCAACCAGTTCAAAAGAAGGAATATAAAGCTAAAAGGAAGGTGGCTAATATAGCTGAAATTGCACTCAAAACTAACTGTAAGGATAAGCAGTGGATCCTTGACAGTGGATGCACTTTGCACATGACGGGAGACAAGAGTAAATTATCAAAACTAAACAAATCAAGAGAAGGCAGAGTCAAGTTTAGCAATGATGATTCACTCAATATCAATGGTTGGGGGTCAGTAAAGATTGGAAGAGGAAAGCTGAAAGATGTTCTGCACGTTGAAGGACTCAGATATAATTTAGCATCTGTTAGTCAACTATGCAACGAAGACCATAAGGTAATATTTACAAAAACAGGTTGTCAGGTAAAGAGTAAAGAAGGCAATACTGTTGCAGCCGAGAAGAAAACAGCTAGAAATTTATATGTGATTGATGTGGACAAGACAAGCAGCTGTTTACTCACCAAAGAAGAAGAAAATCAACTCTGGCATAGGAGGCTGGGACACTTATCACAAAAGAACATGAGGAAGCTGACCACTACTTATGCAATCAGGGATATTCCCAACCTCAGGAGAGAGAGAGAGAGTATGTCTGCTCAGCATACTCTAAAGGAAAACATGTCAGAAAGTAGTATAAGACTAAAGAGTTCAGTTCTGAAGTAGTGTTTGACATTGTGCATATTGATTTGTGTGGGCTTATGAGAACAAAAGGGTTGAAAGGTGAGAAGTACTTCGTCTTATTTGTTGATGATTATTTCAGAAGGACCTGCATCATGCACCTCAAACATAAGTCAGAAGTTCTGAATTGCTTCAAGAGATATAGAAGATTGGCTGAAAATGAGAATGGAAAGAAGATCAAAGTATTGAGGTCAGATCAAGGTACTAAATTCATAAATGGAGCTTTTGAAGATTACCTTGAAAAGCATGGAATTCACCATTAGATAGCAGCAGCAAGAACACCTTAACAGAACGGGGTGGTAGAGAGGAAGAACAGTGCTATGGTTGAAATGGTAAGAACTCTACTACTAGAATCCAAGTTTCACACAAGATTTTGGATAGAAGCAACATTTACAACCGTGCACCTACTGAACAGAGTTCTACTAAGGCCCAATACTAATAAGACTCCATATGAGCTATGGAGTGGAAAGACAACAGCCAAGTATCTCAGAGTCTTTGGCAGCCCATGTTTTGTGAAGAATAAGGAGCAAAACTTGGGAAAATTTAATGCTAGATCTAATGAAGGCATCTTTGTGGGATACTCAACAAAGACAAAAGGTTACAGAGTTTTCTTGCATAAACTAAGAAAAGTGATCACTACTAGTGATGTGAGAATAGATGAGAACTGGAAAACAATGAAGAATGGAGAAGCTAAGGACAATGAAGAAGATGACTTCAATGTAGATGAAGAATCAGACCAACCTGAAGAAAAGGAACAAGAAGTAAGTTTAGACTTGGAGAAGAGTGAGTCTAAAGATGAAGAAAGAGATCCTCTTGCAACTAAAACGATGCAAGGAAGGACAAAGAAAACATGGACCAGTGCTCATCAAGGAGATCAGATCATAGGTGACCCATCAGCAGGAGTTACAACAAGAAGAAGAATGGTGGGAGCTACTGCTATACTCTCACAAGTTGAACCTAAATCTGTTAAAGAGGCTATTCAAGACCAAGCCTGGGTCAAAGCTATCAATGAGGAGCTGGATCAAATTGAGAAGAATGATACATGGGAGCTGGTTCTAGGACCCACTAATAAGAAGTTGTTTGAAAAGCACAGATTGAGTCTATCTGTGCAAATGCCTCCTCAAGTCTGAAGTTCAGGTAAATCCTTCATCTTCACTTTGCAAGTTTTTCAAATTTGTAATTGGTTGGCAAAGGGGGAGAGAAGCAACAGTGCAGGAGGAGCTGTTAAGAAAGGGGGAGTGCATATTTAGGGGGAGTTGAAACTGCTGCATAGTGGCTTTTGTCATGAGTGTTGCCAACAATTACAAAGGGGGAGATTGTTATTCCTATAGCCTTGTATAGGTTGTAATTGTTGTCAATTAGGTTTAAGTATGCAAGAAGGTAAAAACCATATAGAGGGGTAAGAACGTAAAAGCCACATGAAAAGGGTAAGATAATAAATTCGTCGTAAGTAAACTCTATTGGGATTTCATGGAGGAGTATATACAGATCATCGGAAGACAACAAAAAGAGACACATCGGCTATTGAGAAAAATAGACAGAAAACTTACGCACACCACCGGCAAGAGAGAGAAACCCGTGAGAAAGGCACACCATTAGCACACTAACAGTCGGCAGTTGAGCAGATCAGCACACCACCGGCACACCAGCATCAGTCGGCAGTTGAGCAAATCAGCACACCAATGGTCGACGGTGATAGATCCGGCAGACGGTGAGACAGATCCGATTGACGGTGATAGATCCGGCAGGCGGTGAGATAGATCCAGTCAACGGTGACAGATCCGGCAGATGGTGAGACAGATCTGGCAGACAATGAGACAGATCCCGTCGACAGCGACAGATCTGGCAGATTGTGAGACAGATCCGGTCGACGGTGACAGATCTGGCAGACGGTGAGACAGATCCGGCAGATGGTGAGACAGATCTAGTCGACGGTGACAGATCCGGCAGACGGTGAGATAGATCCGGTCGATGGTGATAGATCCGGCAGACGGTGAGACAGATCTGGCAGATGGTGAGACAGATCCGCTCGACGATGAGACAGATCCGGCAGACGGTGAGACAGATCCGGTCGACGACGACAGATCTGGTAGATGGTGAGACAGATCCGGCAGATGGTGAGACAAATCCGGTCAATGGTGACAGATCCGGCAGACGGTGAGACAGATCCAGTCGACGGTGACAGATCTAGCAGATGGTGAGACAAATCCGGTTGACAGTGAGACAGATCTCGTCGACGGTGACAGATTCGGCAGAAAGAGATCCGGTCGACGGTGAGAGATCTGGCAGATGGTGATAGATCCAGCAGACAGTGAGATAGATCTGGTCGACGGTGAGAGATTCGGCAAACGGTGACAGTTCCGGCAGAAAGAGATCCGGTCGACGGTGAGAGATCCGGCAGAATAGGGGCTGAATTAAAAAAAAAAAAAAAAGAAACGTGAGGCGAGCTATGAGACAAGGAGACGGGTGAGACCGTGAGACGGTGAAAGTAAGGGTTGTGTGAGGCAACCTAGAGAAGGAATTCGGGGAAGTATTAGAAGGAACTTAACGTATTTCCATATTTCTTTAAGAGAGGTTAAAGAGCGTTGCGGTAAACTTCTAAGCGGTAGTGGAGTAGCTTTTCAATTCAACAGAGGCAAGACAAGTTAGAAGAAGGGTAGACATAGTAAGTGACACTCTTTGTATTATACTTGCTTAGTATTTGTAATAGTGAAAGGAGTAGAGAATTAAGACATCCATTTTAACTGAAATTCTCAAGTATAGTGGATGGTCTCGGTACGGGAGAGTCCCTACCACCGTGGATGTACATCACATTGACGGAACCACGTAAATCTCGTGTGTCCTTAATTTGCTTTACATTCTATATTTTGAATTGAGTTGTGAACGCAACTAAAGTATCAGCCAACCCGTAACCTAATGAAAGCCTAAATAAGAACATCCGAATTGTTTATTGGGTAAAGTGTTTGAAAGGTGACTTTGGGGATTAGTATATAGCAATAGATCTACCTTAGTCAAGTCTGAGAAAGAGTTCACTTTTAAGAAGAGGTTGAAGTTGTTCACTTACCTGTGAATTGCAAATTGTGGTGATACTGATTCACTCCCTCTCAGTATCACAAACTAGTAGATCCTAGGGAGAAGTCGGGAACTTCAGAGGCAACTATGACTAGGTTCCTCCAAGGGTTGAATAGAAGTATAGCTGATGTGGTAGAACTACAACACTATGTAGAGTTTGAAGACATGGTACACATTGTCATGAAAGTTAAGAGGCAACTTAAGGGAATGAGCACTTCTAGAAATAATCAGAACTTAAGTTCATTATTTTGGAAGTTGAACTGGGGGAAGAAGGAAGGGAAGATGACTTCTAAGCTTAAAACCAATTCACATGGACCCAAGACTAGTGGGGGCAGTTTGGAAAAGGGCAAATTTAAAGAAAAACTTGAGGGCACCTAAGGAAAAACTAAAGACATCAAATGCTTTAGATGTCTAGGTAGGGGTCATGTGGCTTCACAATGTTCTAACAAAAGAGTCATATACCTTAAG
This sequence comes from Rhizophora apiculata, assembly GCA_037832385.1. Taxonomy (NCBI): domain Eukaryota; kingdom Viridiplantae; phylum Streptophyta; class Magnoliopsida; order Malpighiales; family Rhizophoraceae; genus Rhizophora; species Rhizophora apiculata. Next base: position 7,268,790 of record CM075439.1, on the reverse strand, counting down.
GAGAATGGTGACTATGTGTCTGGCAGTGATGCTAGTGATGAAGACCAAATGCCACCACTAGAGGATACTAGTGATGTTAATGAAGGAATAGAGTATCTAGAGTATGGTGGAAGACTTGAAGGCTTCTAGTAGCAAGGAGAGCCCTTAGTTTGTAGGTTAAGCAAGAGGATGATATTGAGATGCAACGCAAAAATATTTTTCATACACGATGTTTGGTTCAAGATAAACTCTATTACTTGATTATCAATGGAGGTAGTTGCACTAATGTAGCAAGTACAAAGTTGGTGGAAAAATTGAACTTACCTATAACCAAACGTCCTATGCCATATAATTTGCAATGGTTAAATGATAGTGAAGTAGTGAAAGTGACTAAACAAGTTATGGTTCCATTTTCCATTGGTAGATATAAGGACGAGTTGTTTTGTGATGTTATATCTATGTAAGCCAGGCATTTGTTATTGGGTTGTCCTTAGCAATTTGATAGAAAAGTTTTACATGATGGTTACAAGAACTGCTATTCTTTCACCATGGATGGAAAACCATTTACACTTGTTCCATTGACTCCAAAACAGGTGTATGAAGACCAAGTGAGACTTTATGAAAGTGAGCAAAAGGGAAGGAGCGAAAAGAAATAGAGAGTCAAGAGAAAAGAAAGTGAAGGAGAGAAAAACAAGGTAAATGCATTTAAGAGTGCTAAGTACAAGAGTGGTCAAGTTCATGAGAGTGAAGATGAAAGAAAACGAGTGTGTTTGCAAAAAGAGTAGATATTAGGATTGCCTTCCAAGCTAGGCAACAAATGATCTTGATCTTTTATAAGGATTCTTATTTCTTTAACATTAACCTTGATTCATCTTTGTCTAGTGCTATTTCATCTTTGTTACAAGATTATAATGATGTATTCCCTAAAGAGATCCCAGATGGTTTACCACCAAGGAGAGGGATTGAACATCACATTGATCTTATTCTTAGAGCTCCCATTCCTAATAAGCCAGCATATAAAAGTAATCCTGAGGAGACAAAGGAGCTTCAGAGGTAAGTTGATGAGTTGATAAGGAAGGGACATGTAAGGGAGAACATAAGTCTATGTGCAGTGCTAGTGTTGCTTGTGCCAAAGAAAGATGGATCTTGGAGGATGTGTGTCGATTGTAGAGCTATCAACAAAATAACAGTTAAGTATTAACATCTTATACCCAGATTTGATGATATGCTAAATGAATTACATGGTACTTGTTACTTCTCTAAAATTGACTTTAAGAGTGGGTATCATCAAATTAGGAAGAGAGAAGGAGATTAATGGAAAACTGCATTCAAGACCAAATATGGTTTGTATGAATAGTCAGTTATGCCCTTCAGTTTGACTACTTAGTACTTTTATGAGATTAATGAATCATGTTTTAAGACCTTTCTTAGGAAAGTTCGTTGTGGTTTATTTTGATGACATATTAGTATACAGTAGGAATTTAGAAGAGCATGTTGAATATTTGTATTGTGTGCTTGATGTTTTGAGGAAAGAGAAATTGTATGCTAATTTGAAGAAATGCGAGTTTTGCAAGGATCATGTCATTTTATTGGGTTATATTGTGTCTGCTCATGGCATAGAGGTTGATAAAGAGAAGATTAAGATAATTTAAAAATGGCTTACACCTAAGAGTGTGAGTGATGTGAGGAGTTTCTATGGTTTTACTAGCTTTTATAGGAGGTTCATTAAGGATTTTAATACCATAGCTGCACCATTGATTGAGGTGACTAAAAAGAGTGTGGGTTTCAAGTTGGATAAGGAACAACAAGATGTCTTTGATTCGCTTAAATTTAAGTTGTGTAATGCACCACTTCTTACTTTGCCTGATTTTTTTTAAGATCTTTGAAATTGAATGTGATGTATCGGGCATTGGGATTGAGAGAGTTCTCATGTAAGAGAAATGACCTATTGCATTCTTTAGTGAGAAGTTGAGTGGGGCAACATTGAATTATCCAACTTATGATAAAAAAATGTATGTACTTGTTAGGACTTTAGAAACATGGCAGCATTACCTTTGACCCAAGGAGTTTGTAATTTATACTGATTATAAGTTTTTAAAATACTTGAAGGGGTAAGATAAGTTGAATAGGAGACATACAAAATGAGTTGAGTCTATTAAAACTTTTCCTTATATAATTCAATACAAATCAGGTAAGGAAAATATTGTCACTGATACATTGTTACATAGGTACACATTGATTAACACTTAAAGCATTGAGTTGCTGGGGTTTGAGCATATTATTGGTTTGTATGCTAATGATACTGACTTTAGTAATGTATATATGCCACATGTGAGAAAATTACCTTTGGTAAGTTCTATAGATATGAGAGGTATTTGTTTGGAGTAAATAAGTTTTGTATTTCTCAAAGGTTTATGAGAGTATTACTTGTGAGAGAAGCTCATAGGGGTGGTTTAATGGGACACTTAGGCATTCAAAAAACTTTTCATATTTTACATGAACATTTCTTTTGGCCATATATGAAAAGGGATGTTGAAAGAGTCTGTGCCAAATGTATTACCTGTATACAAACTAAGTTTAGAGTTTTGCCTCATGATAAGTATATGCCCTTAGAAATTCTTTGTAAAGACCAACATTTTTATGGATTTTATTCTTAGGTTACCTAGGTCCAAGAAGCGTTGAGATTGTATTCTTATTATAGTTAACAAGTTTTCAAATATGATGCATTTTATTACGTGTACCAAAACAGATGATGCCATACACATTGCAAATTTATTTTTTAGAGAGATTATTTGCCTACATGGAGTGCTAAAGAGTATTGTATCAAATCGTGATGCAAAATTTTTTAGCCATTTTTGGAAGACATTGTGGGGTAAGTTTGGAACAAAGTTGTTGTTTTCTATAATTTGCCATCCACAAACTGGTAGACAAACTGAGATAGTAAATTGAACTCTTGGTACATTGTTGCGTGCTATTATTAGTAAAAACTCTAGAATTTGAGAAGAATATTTGCCTTTTGTAGAATTTGCCTATAATCATGTTATTCATAGTGCTATAAGTTATTCACCTTTCGATCTTGTTTATGGTTTTAATCCATTATCTCCTTTGGATTTAGCACCATTGCCTATATAGGACAGGATTGATTTAGATGGGAAAAAAAAGGCTGAAGTGGTTAGGCAATTTCATGAGAAAGTTAGGCTTAATATTGAGAGAAAAACCAAACAATATGAAACACAAATCAACAAAGGTCGTAGGTATATCACTTTTGAACCTGGCGATTGAGTTTGGGTACATTTACGAAATGATAGATTTCTTATGCAAAGGAAATCAAAGTTGCAACCAAGGGGAGATGGTCTTTTTCAAGTGGCGGCAAGAGTTAACAATAATGCATATAAACTTCACTTACCAGGTGAGTATAATGTGAGTGCAACATTTAATATTTTTGACTTTTCTCCTTTTCTCTTTGATGATGTAGGTGAGGACAAATCATTTTGAGGAGAGTGGGAATGATGGAAGCCATATTGTATCAGCTTAAATCAATAAGGGAGTCAATGCTTTGCAAAACCTTGGAGGACTAATGACAAGGGCAAGGTCAAAGAAAATAAAAGAAGCTCTCAATAACTTGTTGTGTGACATTTACTATCAGGAAGTTGCTAAGTATGAGTTAAGGATGATGGAGGCTTCACCAGGGCTTGCAAATTGGTCATTTGTGGAGGAATTTGAGAACTATGGCCTTAAAAAGGAAGTTGGATTTGAGAGCCTATATTTAGGCATTTAAATAGATTATTTTTATGGGTTATATTGTTATGTAATGAGTTAAACGAATTTCCTTAATAAGTTTATTTTATTAACTAGGGTTTTTGGGGGTTAGCATACAAAAGGGGCAGAAAGGGTGGCTGGAGGTGGCACTTAACAAATTTCCTTAATAAGCTTATCTTATTAACTAGGGTTTTTGAGAGTTGGCATATAAAAGGGGTAAAAAGGGTAGCTGGAGGTAAAACTCATCTTCATGAATGTATGAACTATTTTCTCTGATTCCTTAAGAACTAATTCTGAACTTTCATATTTGAGTGTATTGATTCAATAGACTTATCCTTTTTAACATTATTATTATTAAGAGTGGCATCTAAATCTTATAATTCTAGTTCTTGATTGTTTATAATCATTGGGTCAGAACTTTAAATCCCTTAACCTTTATTAGAACAATTCTATACCAATATTGGTGTTGGGTTCCCTTTACATATAATCGGAGTTCATATCATATCACATCTAATCGTCTTCTTTCCTTTAGGTAATGAAACCAATTCTCCTGTAGAATTCTTTTGCAAAGCCTCTATCTCTTCATTCATCACCTTTATCCATTTTAGATCTATTAATGCATCCTACACACTACTAGTAATAGATACCATGGATAATTGATTAATAGTCAATGCATATGATTTAGAAAATCTATGAATGGAAACATAATTACTAATTAGATATTTAACATTAGCTTTAGGATTAAGTTTATATTGTCTATTTTGGACACCTTTATTTGATCTTTGTCAATACCTTGGAGTCAAATTTTCAAAAGGAAGTTTTGTGTCAAAAATAATATTTGTTTCATGAAACTCATTAGATATGGTGCTTAAGATTACCTGAAGAGAAGCACTTTAGATTGATTCTTCAATTAATGGTGTTAACATGGGCAACTTTATAATCATCAGTGATTTTGACGTATTTTCGGAAGGATCCAACTCCTCATTCTCAATTTGACGAATGTCATCAAAATTTTGTTGATGACTTCTCCCAAACCTTTCATTCACCTCTTCCAACTTTAAAAACTCATCTCCTCTACTTCCTTCATATAACACATTTTCCTTATTAGAATTCTCCTCTTAAAGAGAAGTTATAAAGACTCCCCTTAAATAATAAGGCTTTGATTCATGAAAAGAGGCATTCAAGGTCACATGCAATTTTTGTGTCTGAGGATCATAGCACTTATATCATTTTTGAAAGTTTAAATAGCCAACAAAGACACATCGCTTTACATATGGATCAAGTTTATTTTGCAAAGTCTTGGGAATGTGAAGATATTTTGTACAACCAAAAACTCTTAGTTTAAGATTCAGGAGATGACGAATTAAAAGTAAGGATCACATCTTTTGTTGAAGGGTTTGAAAGTCTATCACTCATAAAGGTATTTGATTAATTAGTAAACAACAAATTTCATAACTTTACCCTAATAGAACTAAGGCATGTTCATGCCAAAAAAGGAGGCATGCACCACCTTCATTATCTATCTATTCTTCTTCTTTCCCAAGCCATTATATTGCAAAGTATAGGTGCAAGAAGTCTAAGTTGAATCCCACAATGGCTTAAAAACTTTCCAAAGGATGTATCTATGAACTCCATCACATTGTTAGATTGCCACACACAAATCTGCTTCTAATATTGAGCACCCACCGTACAATAAAATTCCTAAAATGTTGTATAAACATCAATCTTTTTGTTAAGTAGAGGAACCAAAGATATTTTAGTACATTCATCAATAAATATAACAAAGTAACAAGCTTTAAAAATAGAAGAGGGCTTTGTAGGACCCTAAACATCAGAGTGTATAACCATAAAAAATTATGAATTTTTATTCAAACTTAGTAAATAGGGAATATGATATCACAATGAAAATTTGAATCATTCAAAATTTAAAAATGATTTGGTTGTAATTTTGTATGATATGCAAAAGAAATATGTCTCAATCTTTAATGTCATAACCATGTAGTTGCTCAAGCTTTTTCTTCACTACTAGTTTGGTATGCATGACAGAAATTTTGTCCTTCATTCTCTATTAATCCCAAGTAATAGAGTTTGCTCCATTTAACACTATAAACAAGAATCTTCCAAGTTAGAATGCCCTAAAAGATACCAATAAAAGGAAAAAAAAAAAAAAAAAGGCAAGAAAGTGACAATATAAGGAAGAGTGAAAGTAATTTGGCTAGTAAACAAAAGGTTATACTCAAGGGATGGAACAACTAGGACTATAACTAATGTGAGTGTACCAAACAAGATGAAAATTCTTTCTTTAGTAATAATAGAAGTACTACCATTAGCTATAGATACAATGGATTGGTAAGATGAACAAATGGATTGTAATTCAATAAAGTCCTTAGTCATATGATCAGATGCACTTGTATCAATAATCCAAGTGCTATTCTTAAAGGTTGTAGAAAATACATTTGTCTTACCAATCATACCTAGGTAAGCAACATTTGCTGTAGGCTGCAATTTGTCCTCCACATTTGATTGGGCTTCCTTTATAGATGTCACCATAGCTTTCCTTACAATCTTCTTTCTCGTTTTTTTTTTTATTTGAGAAATCCCACCACTTAGGATAGCCAATGATTTCATAACATTGTTGTTTCGGATAGCCTGTCTCACCACAATGACTACATACAAGGTTGGTAAACGTTCCGATTGATTGGTTATTTTAAATATTTGCTAGCCAAATGATGGTCCTTGTCGTGTTTGGTTGGCCAACACAGCCAAATTCCCAGAGATTGGGCAAGAGCCTCACATTTTCTGTCTTTGTTGAAATTCTCTCCTCACATATGCATATGTGCTCTCCAAGTCAAGTTTTGGGTCTTTGCATAAGATTTCTCCATCAACTCGATCAAATTCAGAATCGAGTCCACTCAGAAAGTTATGAAAGTGAAGCCTAGCCATCACAGAATGTAATTGGAACACCCCTTCAAATGTTTCTTCCTTAGAGGTATTCCTGTGATCAATTTCCTGGAACACAGCAACAAGTTCATTATAGTACGTTGACAATGGTCTACCATCTTGTGTGGTAGAAAAAAGATTTATGGTTCAATTCAAAGAGACGGGTTTCGTTCGATACATCATAGAATGTTTTTGACACCGCCTCCCGTATTTCCTTGGCTGTGAAAAGACGAATAAACCGTTGGATGCGACGTTGATTCTTGTGTGTATAAGTTGAGCCGATATAAAGACACAATTACATCGTAGAAGTAAGAAACAATTATATTTTAAGTAAACAAAAAATTTCTATATTTAATATACAAGACTGATCAATTAATTAGATTTCTATAAGAAATCAACCTAATAATTATAATATATAGACAGTTCATGCCAACAATTACAACACTCATGTCAGCAAGGAGCCCCATTAACAAAGAAAGGATTAGAAAATGATAGAAAAATTTATCGTGAAACCCACGTAAATTTTTTCCCATTGATTGGGTGAGAAAATTTGGAAAAGTTGTCTGCTACAATCATCTACGATGTGGAGGTTTTTTTTTTTTTTTTTTTTTTATTGTTCTTCTTACTTTCTCACCATATCTAAACAAAAAATGATAATTTCCATTCATTTTCTTTTCCACTTATTTTTAATTTATTCAAATAACTAATTAAAAACTTATTTTCTTTCTCTTCATCCTCTTTCTCACAACCTTTTTTTCTCACTCTCCCTTAAATTCAAACGAAGTATTAGTATTACAAGGTTAATTCAATTACACAATTAATTATGACTTAACATGCCTTTTTAATAAAAGGTATCACTTATGTGTCTTTTTTTTATCTTTTATTTGAGACTACAACTCTAAAAATCAAACCCACTGGTACATATTCTATAGCACCAACCTTCAGTACAACTCAACAACAAATCTTCTACAATGTCATTCAAAATCAACGTGTTGGTGAGCACCATCCATTTTGGTGTATATCCTAAATTTACCCTAGCAATACAGGACTAGTGGGTGAATCCACCTATGACTCTACCAGGAACAAATTAAAATGAGATTTATTAATCAAAGCTCTAACTAGAGTCTTTCAAAGTCACTGATGCTCAATTATAATTTACTAATATTTGATGTTTATAATTTATATTCATTTTTTTTGTCTTTAAAACGGCTTTCATAATTTATATAATAATGTAAATTATTATATGAATTTTAGTTAGCACCAAAATTAAGTGGCACGGGACGGCCAAGACGCATCAGCCACGAGTAGCTTGGAGCCTGGAAAAAGTAAGGCATCAATCATGGCACTCCACCTTCAACTCCAACTCACCGGCCATGTGCCTGATCCTTCCAATGGCTCCTGCAATTATTTGTTTTTGTTGTATTATTATTGTTATTATTTATTTTGTCTTATTCTTTTCTGTCGTTTGTTTGCCTAAAACTCCTCAACCTTTTGTCTTTTCCTATCGTTGCGGAACTGCTGAAGTCTCGTGCCCTTTGCTCTATCTTTTGCTCATAAACCAAAATAATAATAATGACTAATTTTTAATTTTTTCTTGTTTTCTAATCAGAGGCTTTTTAATATTTTTCTTGGTTCAAGCAGTGAATTGAATGATTTGCAAGGTAATCAGGGGAAAGGCACATGTATATTCCTCTACTTTCCAGGCTGCCAAACAAGAGGAAGCGCGTTTAAGATTTGTGGTTGTAACTTCGAGTCAAACTGTTTCCCCTAGGTTTCAACATCAACGCTGTAGCCGACAGCAAAGCAGAGACCACCCAAATAGTCTTTTGTTCAAACCGACCCAATCGGCTCCCCGCCGCCCCGCTCCATCTGACGTAGAAAATCGTTGAAACAAGGCAATGACTTGCCATTCGACGACGGATAGTCGGAAACATCATTTTCTCTATTCTTTTTTAGGTCAGCTTCTTTGGTTCGTTTAATAAATTATTAGAGAAATTCATATTTAAAAGTATAGAATATTTCCCTTGACGTAAAAGTCATATTATTTAATGTGGTTCAATCATTATGCATATAAAAATGAGTAAAACAAGATAAATGTTCTTTATTAGAAATATTTTATTAAATAATTTATCATATTTTAGGTTTGGCATTCATCATCACCCATGATAAGGAGCCTTTTTGTTGCATATTTTTGTTTGATTGTTTTCTATTTTGCATTTGACTTTTAAGGATTTTTTAAGGCTTATTTAGTTATATTATTAAATTTTTAATGTTGAATTTTTTTATTTAATTTTAAAATTTTATTATTTATTTTAATAATATTTATTATTAATTTTTAATTTTTATCAATAACAATTATTTTTTATTATGAATAAATTTTTTTAAAATATTATTATTATATTAATTTATTAACAACAAAAATAAAATAAATTTTATTTTAATTCAAAATAAAGAAAAAAATGTTGTATATATTATTCAAAAAAAATTAATAATTTTTGATAATATAAAATTATAATTGATATATTATTTATCATAAAATTTACCTAATTTTATTTAAAATACATTAGTTAATTTTTATTAATATTAATTATTTTATATAATTTTAAAGTATAATTTTTATATAGTTGTTTAACATCAACATTATAAACATATCATAGAAAGAATTGATTTGATAATCTTTACATTTTAATAAAATTGTAAACAACACAGTAAGCAAGAATAATTTGCTTTTACTTCTTAAATGATGCGAGGACATTTAAGAATGGATTGAAAATCTTACTTTGAGTATCTAAAGCATCCTTTAATCACATTACTTAATAAGAAATGCATGTAATTGAATAGCTTCTCTTATTTATGAGGTCTTCGTTCATGTCTACAATCATTTAAATGATAATGCTCTTCACAATAAGGACCGAGAAACCCGTATATATGTTAGTATATTCAAAATTAATCAAACATTATAGAGACATTTTTTATAAGTATTCTTCCATCCTTTGTTCCTTAAGTCTATCATAAAAAAATATAAATTGCATATTAAATTAACACACCCACATTATATTTTGAGTCTATAGAATGAAATTTAATTAATAATTTAAATATAAATAAAAATATGAATATTATCTATTACTGAAATACAATTATATTAATAATTGAAAAAAGTAAGAGAATAAACTATTAAAGTTATTCTTATGAGAGAAAAAAAAAAGAATATTTCACATTATTTTTAATTTTTAGTGAAAATTTAACAAATAAATAAAATACTTTTAGAATTTATTAAAAATGTCTAAAAATAGTTTCAAAATAATATGTTGTTGCTTATTGTAACCAACAATATAGAGAAATAATGCTAATTGTTCTTATATTGGCATAAATTTGTGCTTTTATTAATAATTTTTTTTTTCATTCTAAACAAATCATCACAAGTATTTGAATAACTATAGAAAGTTTTAACCACTCACTCTTGGCCAAAAGTAGACTCAAAATCCTCTGTGGGCATTGTTTATCTCAAAATTGTGAGTTTGCATAACCTAGAGTAAAACTTGTAATTGAAATTTTTTCACTTCATTCTTTGAATTTGATAGTAGATTTTCAATATCATCTTTCTTTAAATTCATCTCAACAAATTAACTTTATCTTATTTTCATGCAAAAAATATACATGCTGATCTTGTTAAAATGAAAACAAAATCATTTTTAGGCCAAATTTTGGAATTAAATTTTTTATTGTATTAATTTTTTTAATAATGGTATTATTATTAAAAATTTTAATTAAATAAATTTTTATATGTATCTTTTTAATATTATAAATTTTATTAAAAGAAACAAATATATATGTTTTTTCATTATTTTTATTAATTTTAAATAATAATTATTAATTATAATATATTTTTAATATATTTTAAAATATAAAATATAAATAGTTACATAATATAAAATAAAATATTCACTTGACAATTTATTTTATCAATTTATGTGTATATGATAAAGGGTGAAAATATTATATATATATATTATATTTATTAGAGTCTATTTTTTTTTTTTAAAAAAAAATTTGTGAAAAATGTATAAAATATTTTACTTGATATAAAAATTATATTATTTAATATTGTTCAATTATCTATTTGATTCATAAGCTAACATTATATATATATATAAAAGAAGTAAAACTAGAGACAAATTTTTTATTAAAAATATTTTATTGAATAACTTGTGATATTTCTTGTGTGACATCCATCATTATCTATGACAATGTGCTTTTTGTTTCATATTTTTGTTTTTATTACTTTTTTATTTTGCATTTAGGTTTGGAGTACTTGTAGGTGGCCTCACAGATTAGAAAACAGGTTGTTTATGGTGCCGAATTTTTAAAAATATTCTAAAAAGTGAAATGTGTTTTTCAGAAAACAAATATATATATTAAAAAAATAAAGTGCATTTTTTAGAAATAAAATATATTTTATTATTATTTTCTTTTTCCTTAATGATGAAAAACTACAGGGCATGCGCTCTTCAACTGCCGTGCGGCCGAGTGTATTTTCGTCTGCGAATATTCTCTCGTCGTGGCATCCTAATTCCCTCCCTCTCTCTCTTTGTATGCTGGCAAGAACGTTGACAGAACAATAAAACCAACGCAGGCAACAAGATCAACATAAGAAGAGAAACAGGGAGATAAAGGAAAGGTTGTCCCAAAAGCAAAGAAGCTCTCAAGCTTAGCCTTTCCTCTCTCTCTCTCTCTTCATTCTCAGAAAGAAAGAGAGATAAAGGAAAGGAAAAATAAAAGAGAAAGAAAAGGAGAGGGAGGCGAAGGAAAGGAGAATTGTGAGAGAGGGAGAGATGGAGAATAGGAGGAGAGCAGGAGAAGAAGAGATAAATGATGAGGAAGTGAATGTTGGGAAGATTGGATCTGAGTTTCCTTTGAGCTTCTGGGAGGTCACGGCCGCTTCCACTGTTGTCTTGGGATTCCTGCTTTGCATTTTGGGTGTTTATCTCACAATGCCCCCTTCAGATTACAGCTTCCTCAAGCTTCCTCGTAACCTTGAAGATCTTCAAATTCTCAGGTTTCTTTTTTTCCTTTTATTTTTTTGGTTCCAGATTTGTAGTTCCTTTGTTTCCCAATGAAGGGGTTGGAGAGATTATGTCGATTTTTGGATTGAAGAGCCTAATGATGGATTGGTATCTTGGTGGGATTGTGTATTTGATCGGATGTAGCTCTAAATATGAGTTTCTTAATCGTTTTTGTGGTATTCATATATAGAATTGAATCTTGCCGAGGGAAAGTTTTTGTCTTGTCGTGGTAAAAGTCTTCTTCCATCCTTATCGTTCTGCTGATTTGATATTTTGGGTGTAGACAAGAACGCTAGGCTGAATTTGCTAAATAATTTTGCGTGCTTCCACAAAAAGTTGATTATTATACTTGTGTCAAGACTTTTCCTTAGAGATCTATACCTTTTGAATCGAAATGCGGCATCTTTCATACTTGTTCATTGTAGTTGCTTGATTGAAGTAGATCAGGAAATTGTTTAGGTTGAAATGAAAAACAGGTTTGGCTTTTGTTCGTCATATGGGTAGGATGCGATGCAAATGCTGTTGATGGTACATTCTTGGAACTCTTATTGTATTATTTTTTGTGCAAAACTTACAGGTGGATTTAAGAATACATTCTGGAAATTTGGTATTAGGAATCTGTTTAAGCTTTCTTCATGAATGAACTTGAAATAGCAAGAGGTACCTTTGAACATCTCCATCAATTGTCCAACATGATTTTCCAATTGGAAAAACTCGTATTTCTTGTGGATTGTGAAGATGATTTCTGATATAAGGAGATGAACTATGGCCTGAAGTTGCCTAGAGATTGGCAAAAAGTTGATTGTGATGTGGGTGTTTTTAAAAGTTGAGGATCTTTGGTTTGATTTATGATATTGGTAACATGCTAGCATGTCTGTGTAGAGTTTACAGTTGACAACCTTGAATGGTTGTGATAAGGCCCCTTGAGGGTTGGATGCTTATGTCTGACTCGTCTTGGCTGCTGGAGTGGAGGATAGTTTTGGTGGACAATCATGGCAACTGCATCTATCTCTATGTGATTTGGGTAGGATCAAGACTAGTCATTTTAATTTACCGGCGAGCTTCAGCATTGTCAGAGGTGTTCTTGAGGAATGCTAATAATGACATCGAGATCTGGACCAAGCTAACTTAGCATCGCTAAGATCAAGCCCCATGCTTTTTGGGAATCTGGGACTATGTTTTTATGCATAAAGAATTATTTTTGGAGTGGAGATGTTTGTGGGATTGACAAATAATTTTTCACTATGAGTGACAATTAATTCATTTTTATCTATCAATGCATTCATTTATAGTCTTATAGGATATTTGCTTGATGTTTCATTGAATGTTCATTGTTGCATTTCAAGTTGCCACAATTGCTTGCTTCTGGCCCTATGTTTAAAGCATAATGTGTGTTACTTGTTCTTGTAGAGATCATCTTGAGAGCTATTCCAACAACTATACTGCCCAAGTCTTGGTGGGGTATTGTGTTGTCTACATTTTCATGCAGACATTTATGATACCTGGGACTGTTTTTATGTCATTGCTTGCTGGAGCCCTTTTTGGAGTATTCAAAGGTGTGGCACTAGTGGTATTTGCAGCAACTGCTGGTGCTTCTTCTTGCTACTTCTTGTCAAAACTGATTGGACGGCCACTTGTCTTCTCTCTTTGGCCAGACAAGTTGATATTCTTCCAGTCACAGGTGAACCTAGATTCTTCCTTGCAGTGATTTTTGGTTTTATTTATGGGCATTGTGGGATAATTTCTTTAATTTTACTCTCAGGTGGCTAGAAGAAAAGAACGGTTGCTGAACTACATGCTTTTCTTGAGAGTAACCCCTACTTTGCCAAATACATTTATAAATTTTGCTTCACCAATAGTTGATGTGCCTTATCACATTTTCTTCCTTGCAACCTTTATCGGACTTATTCCAGCTGCTTATGTTACTGTTAAGGTACTGTATTCTGACTCACATTATCTAATTATGATATGTGAATAAATCTGGGATAAGCTCAACTGGATTATTATCTTACCATAAAGTGCAGAGACTGAGAGTGAAGGAGAACTCTATGTGGTTAGGACCCTTCTGATTTATTAACATGCCTAGAATATTTGTGAACAACTGATGAGCAGTTTGCCCAATGATATTTTCCATAGATTTTTATGTTTCCTTTGTGAAAGAGTTAACTAGGTTTAATAATGCCAATCCAATTTTGGTGACAAAGTAAAATTATGGCTTAAATTGCCATAGGGTGACAAGGACATCAAGTTTTATTGAGCATTTGTTGGAGGCAATATCTGCCTTAAAAACAATAATGTGAATGCCATTGGCGAAGATTTTAAGTCTGTTGCATTGCTAAAACATGTTATTTCCTATTGTTGAATATTGCAATTCCATTGCACTGCTAAAACATGTCATTTCCTGGTCATTGTGCAGGCTGGAATAGCTCTTGGAGAGCTGCAATCAGTGAAGGACCTCTATGACATTAACTCAATTGCTATACTGTTTTTTATTGGAGTTGTGTCTATCACACCAACATTGATAAACAAGAACAAATCGTAGTTCAATACTAGAAGAACTGGGTTGTTGTATGAGCTGTTAATCTCCTAGCAGCTTTCATTTATGTTCCATAGCTGTACAGATTAGTGTTAGGTAAATGCATCATGTGGTTGTTGCTCTTCGAGGGTTCAACTGCTTGATGCTGCAGACATTGAAGATGATGACGATCTGAGCAAGGTGCTTCACCATGTTATGTATCATGTTGGCTGTTGGAGGTTGATGGAAATAGCGGGGTGATTTCCTGTATAATTTCTGATTCAGTAGCCAAAACTACTCTTTATAGATATGCAATTGTGCATATTGTTGTTTTATGGTGTATGGTTAATAGGCTCATGTGAAAACTATCTCAGCCCCAACCCAAAAAAAATGAAACAAAAATAAATTTATTTTAGAATATTTCATAAGGAATGTATTCTCATATTGCCATTTACACTATGTTAGGTCATTACCTTAGCAGTGATAATATAAGATTCTGCGATTGCAGCACTGTTACCCTTTTGTCTTTGGGGTTTTTTTTTTTTTTTTTGGCCATTGGACTTTAAACACGAGAATATGACATTACAAGCCACAATTCCACAAAATGTGGGTAGTAATCACCCCATTTAGCTGGCCACTGAAAGTTTAATTTCAGCCATAGAAAATGAGAAAAATGTGCTCCCCTCTGTAGAAGAAGTTCCAACAATAACAGTATCTTCACCTGCTAATTTTGTCTTCTTGATGTATTGGAATTTGAGCTTTGCCATCCTGACCTACCAGATCTTTCATCTTCTTCCGAGAGCTTCGGCTTTTGGGCCAACTAAAGCAAGTGGGGTTGTTCTAGTTTTGTTTCTTTTGGGCTAGGAATGTGGGAGATAATTGTACTAGACATCTTTAATTAGAAAACCGAAAAACAGCTAATATGTTCTCATATGGCATCGCGTAAATCTCTATGAAATTTGAGTTTTTTTATTTTTTATTTTTTAACTTAAGTAGCACAATTTTGAAAATTCCGCTTTCTAGGATTAAAATGTAACATATGGAAGATAACTTTTTAAGAATGTAGACATGAAAGCGTCTGTTCAGAAAGGAGAATTCAGCGTTTATTTACTGAAGTCAAGAATTCTCCTCTCATGTGGAGAGAAAGGAAGAGTATCAATTGAGGAGACGAATGGTATAGATTATCTTTCTTTTTTCTCCTTTTAGATCTATTTTTTTCTTACAAATATTTTATCTTACAATAACTTTCTTGATTTTTACGTATAATCAGGGTGATGGCATATTATTCTGTGTCATAATGCAACCAGTTGCACTACCAAGTTTTGGTCCTGATGCAGACTTAATGAAATTATAATTAAATAAAGACAAACACACACAAATACAATGCAGAATAATAACAAAGGAAATGAAAAGAAGTACGTACAAATGATAGCTTTTACTCCAAAAAGACAGAAGCGTTCCAAGTCACTTATTATTAAAACACACGATTTTTGCAGGTGAAAGAGAAGAAGGAAAGAACAAACATAGATAGAATTTGAAGTTTAAGTGCATGGCTCCTTCCCACCCCCCCCCCCCCACTTCTATTTATATAATGTTTTGTTATAACACTCAAATTTTTTAACGTATGGGCATGTGTTGAGGCATTTATTAATTTAAACTGTAATAAAATTCCCTTTTGATTTTTCCAGTTATTTTTCTTGATTCTTTCACTTAATTATTTCTTTACCGTTTATATGTGTATGTGTGTATATATATATATATAAGTGAAATTATTTGCCTAAGTTTCAGTGCATTGATTCTTTTTTCACTATACACTTCTCTATATAAAAGTGAAGCCATCACTTACCATCACCGAAACTAATAAAAAGTTATTAGAGCCATAATAATTGCTAGATTCACATGCTTGTCATTGCCAAAATACCACCATATGCCATTGGGAGTTACCAGGTATCTTAATAAAAGTCTGCTCTTGCATCATCATACATTGGCCAACTTAACTCTAACCACCATGTGCTTAGAAAGTCGCTAGAATGTGGCAGATTTAAAGAAAATTGAACATCCAGTCACTAACTTCCATCACTAAAAATGCCTTCTTTAGCCATTACATATGCATAAAACCCCTATTTTTCAACTCATCGGTCATCAATCAACACTCTCACACTACTAACATGCTAAAATATCACCAAAGAAGTGATGAACTTACCAACTCCTCCTAACTTCATTCAAGTTGACTTTGGTTGACTGTTCACCACTAATAGATGCATGTTTGCTAGGTCCATCCATCACTGATGTTAAATCCCATCACTAGTAGTTACTATTGTGAACATTAGCAGTGAATATTGAGGGAGAAAAAAAAAGAGGGTTAGATTGACAAAAAAAGACTTAGGGGAAAATTGAAAAATATAAAAATTGGGTGTTAATTTGAAAAATTATA
Organism: Rhizophora apiculata; assembly: GCA_037832385.1. NCBI lineage: Eukaryota > Viridiplantae > Streptophyta > Magnoliopsida > Malpighiales > Rhizophoraceae > Rhizophora > Rhizophora apiculata. Next base: position 7,252,100 of record CM075439.1, on the reverse strand, counting down.
AATTTCAACATGAACAATATGATCCCAATTTCAATTCTCATCTTAGAGGGGAAACATTACAACTAACGGTGTATGTAGATGAAAGTAATGTTTGATTATAATGAATAATTAATTATTTTAGAAAATAGAGTTACAAAACTTACAACAAATATAATAAAAGCATAAAGAACTACTAACTAAGAGTTATGGAAGAATGATAAAAACACACTTTATTTCATCCATTAGAGGGTGAATGATGATATTGTTAAGGAGATTGTTGGAGTAACCTCATTGAATTAGACATAAAATATCCTAACAATGTTATTCGAGGTACAAATAAAGTTAAAAGGGTGGAACTTCAAACCTTATAATGTTAGTTTGAGTTTTTGTAGATAAAAACTTAAGAAATTATTTCAATTTATATAAGTAAAGTTTTTTCTTTAACAAATCAAATGAGAATTTAAAAAGAGTAGCTAAATGATCATATGAAATTGAAAGATTTTATAAACACTCACACCATAATATGAATATATTGTGGTTACAATGAAAAAGTACATGATTTTTCTTAAATATTAGCTGATTTACTAACAAGCACATTACAAACTTATGAATAGCACATGAATAAGAAGTGCATTGAGAAGCCAATAGAATAAGCACTCTAAAGTAAGAGTAAAGTGATTAATGAAAGTAAATGTAAGGTTTCTCTCATTGTAGAGGACAAGGATGCAATGGTAAATCTTCAATAATCGATATTTAGGAGGTCACTGCAACAATTATATAGATAAAGATAACCAATACAATGGATAAAAGAGATTAGGACAAGTATATAAAGGTTGAGGAAGAGGTCAAGGTAAGGGGAGATTTGAAAAATCCAATGTTAAGTGTTTTTCATGTTATAAGTGTAGTCATTATGTGAGTGAGTACAAGTTTGAAAAAAATAATCAAATAATTTATTATGTATAAGTGAGAGATGTAAATGATGGAGATCAAACCCTTATAAAGGTTATTGCAATTATTAAAAAATTAAATTATGATACATGGTTCCTTGATACTAGGTGTGCCAATTACATATAAAGAAAAAAAAAAAAGAAAAAATTCTTTGTTGATCTTAATGAGTCAACCTATTCTACAATTAAGTTTACTGATGATAATAATGTTTTAATGATGAGAAAAGGACAAATTCTTATTAACTTTAAGAATGAAGATAATAATTATATTTTAGATGTGTTTTATAATTAGATATGAAGAACAATTTACTTAACATGAGTCAATTATTTGAAAAAAAATATAACATACAATTACATGATTTGTCAATTATTGATGAGAGAGGTATATTTATTCTTAAATACCCTTTAGTAAAGAAATAAGTGTTTCAAGTTAATTTTGTTACTAGTTTTTATACTTATATTAGTGTTATTATGAAAGACAAGTATTGGTAGTGGTGCTTTCATTTTGGTCATATAAATTTTTACAATTTAAAGATATTTGCAAGGAAATATGATGACAGACTTAATTAGGATAAATCATCCTGATTAGATTTGTAAAACTTATATTCTTACAAAACGAAGTAAACTACCTTTTATGACAGGAAATTAGCATACAATTCAAACATTCTAACTGATCCATTATAATGTTTATACCCTAATGAGAGTTTTATCAAATGGTAACAATATGTATTTTTTTTTAGCTTTATTAATGATTTTATGAGTAATACATGGGCTTATCACATGTAAAGGAAGTTTAAAATGTTTAGCTATTTTAAGAAGTTTAAAACTTATATTGAAAGATAAAGTATGTATTATATTATAATCTTATAAATTGATGAAAGTGGTGAGTATATTCCTAATGAGTTCAAGTAGTATTGTAAAATATAAAAAATAAAATATGAAATCATAATTTCCCATACCTTATCACATAATAAAGTTGTTGAAAGGAAAAAAAAGATCAATTATAAATATGATGAGAAACTTATTAAAGGTCAAAAGAGTATTTAGTCCCTTTTAGGCATAAGCTATTTTGTATGATGTTCTTGTTGCATAGATCTCTAACTATAATATTTAAAATATCACTCCTAAAGAAGTATAAAGCAATTAAGCCTATACGATCCTATGAGAACTTCCATAAAAGTTAGCATTGCATTGTTTAAATATGAGAACTTCCATAGAAGTTAGCATTGCATTGTTTAAAAAAGGGAATAGAGCACTTGTTGATATAACATGTTTTAAGCAGATTGTTGAGAGTTTAAAATATTTGACAAGTACAAAGTCTAATATATCTTATAAAGTTAGTTTGATTAATAAATTTTTAGTGTCTCTTTGCCAATCTTATACATAAGTTGTTAAGATAATTATACAGTATATAAAAGGAACCTATAATCATGACCTATTTTATTTTTTATTTAAAAGTTATCTTTTTATAAATTATTTTAACAATAATTAAGATGAAGATGTAAATGATCATAAAAATACTTCTAGTTACCATTTCAACATTCAAATTACTACTTGTTTGTGGCCATTTAAAAAATATCCTATTGTTACACTTTAAACTTGTGAAGTAAAGTATGCAATTACATGTTTAAGTTCTTGTTAAGTTATTGGTTTACGTAATTTTCTAAGTAATAATGTTTATTGATAATGTTTCTATAATAAATTTGGTCAAAAATCTAGTGACATATGGATGAAGTAAACATATTGATAATCATTTTCACTTTTTAAGAGATCAAGTTGATAAAATGAAGATTGAATTGACATATTGCAAGTTTGAAGATCAAGAGGCTAATATTCTCATAAAGTTGATGAAGTATGAAATATTTGTCAAGTTGAAGTAAACATTAAAATTAAGAGCATTATCAAATCATAATTATGAGAGAATGTTAAAGTTAATTCAAATTAAATGTTTATTAGAATTTTAGTTGAAATCATTTTGATTAAATTTAATTCAGTATAAATTTATTATTTAGATAAAGTTAAAAATCTATTAATTTATAAAGATATAATATTTGTATAATTATTTTTTCTCAATTATTATGTGATGTTTCATTTGTTTAATAAAATTATGATTTTTATATAATTATATAACATGTTTTATTTCAAGTAAGATAAAAATGTGTTCTTTAAAGTTTTTATGTAGAAGACAATCAGAGTAACTTGTAAAAGGAAAAGCTTTTATCAAGATTTTTTATCTTATTGGATAAAATAATTAAAAATAACTTTAAAGTTAAATACTAGAAAAAATGATACTTTATGAGGAATATAGTTCTAAAGAGCTAGTTGTCAAAATAGTTGCCAAAAGAGTCACTTTACATATTAAGATTAAACTCCATCAATATTTAAAATAAGAAAAAAATGGATGACAAATGGGTTTTAAGAGACTTTTGTAAATAAATAAATTATCTATATATTAATTTTTTTAAAATAGAAAAATGAAGAAAATATGAGAAAAAAATATAAATCTTTTCAAAAGAAGAATGAAAGGGAAAGTAAGAAAAGAAAAACAAAAAAAGCCTTATATGGCAAAATAAAAATTAAAATCCATAAAATTTTAAAAAATGGTTGTTTATTACAATGTGAAAATATTGGTCATTACACTAATGAGTGTAATGTTGAATAAAAAATTTAAGAATTATCGATAGATGAAGATTTTAAAAAAATCATAAAAGAACATTTTCTTATTAGAAAGTGATTTTGAAAAAAAAGACTTAACCATAATAGGTGAAGGATATAGTTTAAATATTTTTTTAAAAATCATGAAACAAGTTGGCATAGTAACTTTTGTTAAAAAAAAATAAAGCTGTTTGAAAGTAAGATTCAATTTGTTATCACAACATTGAAAATAGGAATATTATCTCATTGATTGAATTATAAAATGCACCTTAAGGTTTCTTAATAAAATATAAAAATTAATAATAAAAATTTTCAAAAATTCTAAACTATATTTTAGATTTTTATGAAAAAAAAAGTTGGCATTTGATGCTAAATCTTTATTTAAAAGGTTAGAAAGGTATCTACTTGAATGGTCAGAAGAACATTTTTAAGCAATAAGAAAAGTAAAATAAAGAGTTAAAACTTCATTATCTAGCTATATTACACCTTAATGCTTTCAAGATCATTGAAATTTATTTATTTGAAGTAGGATTGGTGGAATCCTTAAACAAAAATTGGTGAAAAAGAAAGTTTAGTACATTTTACTTATAGAGTATGGAAAGGGGTTAAAGTTAATTATTCTATTATGTGAAAAAGGAAATTTGTGTTTAAAAACTTGAAGGTAATTTATTAAATCAAAAATTTCTTATAAGGGTTGATTGTAAAGTAGTAAGCGATATTGTTGGTGTTAAGCTAAAAGAGTAAGCTAAAGATGTTAATAGGAATGTTGTTGAATATGTTAATGCTAAAACTATAGATAATAATGTTAACAAAGAGTACATATTAACAACTGTTAATAAAGTTATCACCCAATATCCTACACAAATATCATCTAGTTCAAAGCATAATGTTAAGTGTGATGAAAAAGATAATAAAGAAAATATTAGTCAGAATGACCAGAATAAGCATCATCAACAAGAATGTGTAAAGACTATTAGAGTTGATAAAGACCACGAACAAAAAATTAGAGAGACTAATCAATATGATAATGATACTAAACGTGATGTAGAAAAGGATGTTAGTTTATAAGAAGAAGATCCTAATTATATCCTTCATGAGAAAAGTGACATTGACAATAAGTACAATGATGATAAGTTGTTAACTAATGATGAAAAGTATGTTAATGCAAGGAGAAAAAGGAAAGGATTGAAGAATGTTAGAGCACTTCATTATGAGGCTTTTCCAATCAAAGATGGGGTTTGATGGTGCAACCCAATTCAAGAAGTGTATATAGAAATATGTAATCATCAATGGGTATGTTACAAAATGAAAAAGGAATGGTGATTAAAGAATGAAAGCAACTTATATAGATGGATGTGCATATAAATTGGATACAATTTGGGGAATAAGGGAGATGACCTTCATGATAAAGACAATTTTTGAGACTCATATGTACTACAAAGTAATGAGAAATAAATAAATAACTATAACTTAGTTAGCTAAATAATATGTACAAGAAAAGTTTGCCCTAACAACCAACAAATGTAGTGTTTTATAACCAAAAAGAAAACAATTAATATATTAAGAGACTTTATAAGCAATCTAAAATCATACGAGAATAAATTAAAATTAATAAATCTTAGTAAATTATTTAAGTTAGAGAATAATCCAATGAAAGAACCTATATTTTCATATTATATATTGATTTTGATACTTTAAAGTCTAATTTTTTAGCAAGGTGTAAGAAAGTTATAAGTTTAAATGATTGTATTTTGAAAACTTTTTTAGGTGGACCCTTACTGAACGCAATTGCAAAGAATGGTAATAACCAAATGTATTGAATTGTGTGGGTTGTTGTCATAAAGGAAAATAAAAAGGATTAGAGTTGGTTTTTGAATCTTTCAGAAGACCATTTTAAGATTAATGATGGACTTGGTTAAGTCATTAAAAGTGATAAATAGAAGGTACGTGTATTCTTGACATTATTTGCTATATGTTATTTTGATGTTTATATGTCAACTAATTTCATTTGTTATATATTATTTGCTATTCTTGACATTATTTGCTATATGTTATTTTGATGTTTATATGTCAACTAATTTCATTTGTTATATATTATTTGCTATATAATACAATTGTGATGTAAGGATTATGTGATTCTATCTCAATTAAGTTGCCACTTATTGAGCATTGGAATTGTGTAAAACATATATATGCTAATTGACACAAGAAATTCGAGGGAAATACTTTAAAGAAGTCCCTTTGGAAAGTAGTCAAAAGTACAACTCAATATGAATTCAAGGCTACCATAGAGGAAATGAAAGAGTTAAGCCTAGAAAGTCATGATGATTTCACTAACAAGGATATACAAAAATTTGTTAAAGCTTTTATAAGTATTTAGCCAAAATGTAATATGATTAATAATAATATATCAAAGTGTTTCAATGGTTATATTGTAGGACAAAAAGCATTATCAACATGCTTAAGGATAAAAAAGTGGCATTAATGGAAAGGATTAGGAAGAAAAAGAAGTTGATGAAAATATCAAATGATGTAATCTACACTTGTATAAAGAAGAAGTTTAAATAATAAAAATAAAAATCAAATATCAGTCAAGGATGTGTATTAGGATATTGAAATTTGAGGTCTTTTGATATAATGATATATTTGTAGTGGATCTTATATCACACAATTATTATTGTATAATGTATGACTTGACTAGTATCCCATGTATACATGTTGTGGCATGTATTAATCATCAAAAAGCAAGCTTAGATAAATATGTTGATGAATGTTACAAACAGACTACTTATCTAGAGGCATATAATAAAGTTAATGAGTCATTGAATGAGTGTAAGATGTGTCTTGCAGTTAAGAACAAGATGTTACCTCTATTATTCAAGCAAATGTCTAGTAAACCATGAAAGTCGAGGAGAAAGACAAGGACGTTTCTTCTAAAAGATACGAAAATAAACTAAAGTAGGAGTTAAGATGTATTGCCAACAATGCCATGAATTTGGTTACAACAAAAAAGGTTGTCATCACACTAACTTACCAATGCCTATTGAAGACTAAGGACAAATGTAAGCATGACTATATATCTTAATTTCAAAGTGTGTTGACAACTTACCACTGTTATTATTCATTATATTTATTTCTTCTTCTTCTTCTTCTTATTGTTTGGGGTAGGCAAGAAAGAATGAGAAATCAAGAAAGGAAAATTATTCTACTTCACTAACATAATATATTTAAATAGAGAAAGCATTGCATTGAAAACTTAATAAGGCCTCATGCAACTAACATGAGATCAAGTTGATGCAACAACTATTTAATTCCTATAAACTACACCTTTTTTTTTTTTTATGTGTTTAGGGTAAGAAAAAAGGGAGACCCAAAAAGGGCAATACTATAATACCAATTAGCTTGAAAATATCACATGGACTAAACCAATATACCATTAAGACTAAAAGGAAAAGGACAAAGTAGCATAAATTCAAACATTGATCCACTATCTGTGACACAAAAGGAAAAAGTTGTAGTAGAAAAGAGACAAGTAGGAATGGGCTTTGGAGTTATGATTTCAACTAAGACCAATAATGTTTACATGAGGACAAAAAATAATGTAATTTTGTCCTTGTAAATTGATTACAATGTAGTATTAATAAATATTTCACTTGACATTTCATATGCATTCACTTTGGCCATGAACCATGCTTGTTAGCCCTAACTAGATTATGGCAAGTAATTCTCAATCTCATGGACAATCAACACCATATTTAGGTGGCTCATCTACAATCCAACAAATGCATAAGACAAATACAAGAAATGAGTAAGTAAAAACCTGAAATCACATTTTAAGATTATTATTCTATTAACTTAAAGGGAATTGTACTTATTTTGGCTAAGATGTTATATTTATTACTTTACTACCACAATTATAGCAAGGTAAACATAACAATATGATGGAAAACTTTTTTTTTTTTTCCAAAAGAAAAATCTTTTAGTTGATAACTTGCAATGTTAAGAAGTTATCATTTGACATTAAATGTTGACTTATTTTGTATGTAAGGATAATAATCTCATTTGATATAAAATGCAATATTTGTACATTTTCAATTTTATGGGATTTATATTTTATCTTTTAGATATTTGAGATTATAACTTCATACAAGTGATATTGTTTGCATACAAAGTAAAAAAACTTAATACAAATTTAGTATCCATTAAAATGCAAACATTCTCCAAACCTAAATGAATACTTGAATCAGACTTGCATTTTCAATTTTCCATATAATACTAGGTTACATACATAAGAGAAATATGTTAATAAAAAAAAAAAAAAGAAAGAAAAACACCACAATAAATACAAGATTGTTCCTTTTCTATTATTACTCAATCATAAACTAAAATTAATACTAACAACAGATGTGCAAAATACATAGAGATACAAAAACAATTTGTTCTTGCACCTTAAAATTGTATTTTTTTTGTCACTAATATCTTGGTTTTTTGGTTCAATTTAACACATTCATACAAGACCTTTCTCATATCCTCACTCATATTATTCATTTCCTTCTTCTTGAGCTCAATTTCCTCTTTAAAATACTTCACACAAGACAAAAGGTGGGCATTTTCCTCTCCTTTGTGATCAAATCCAACTTCTAATCCCCTTTTTTCTCTAAAGCATCTTGATAACCCTCTTATATACTTTAAAAATTTTTGGGTCTTACCATCTAAAAAACTTAGTAGGCTTCCTTTCAAAACCAATAACCCAAAAATCTTCTTCTTAAATTGTTTTGGCTCCAAGATGTACAATTTTGAAATTTTTTTTTAGGCCCAATGACCCCTTAATCTCACATGATATCTTGTTGTCATTTTGTTTTCATTCATACATCAAGTGTCATTTTATTTCAGTTGGTCATGTCAATTGAACAAGCAAAATTGTCTTTTCAAATTACTAGTAGGTAAGATTTGTTATTAAAATTTTATTAAAATTATTAAATTATTACTTTTATAAATATATATTAGATCTATAATTGTATAATATATTCTAAATAAATATCAATATTAACCTTAAAAAATAATAATCATTATTCGGCGACCTATAGTTGACACTTGTGATTTGACCATCAATTTTCCTTCAAACTTCTCGTGGCTTCAGCTTTCAAGCGTCCATTGGCTAGGGAAAGAGCCGCACATGAAGTGAGCTTTCATGGGTCGAGGAAGAGACGTGCGACTTGGAACCCAGATTAGGCTGGGCCTAAAGTAAACCAACCCTCTTAAAGATTTGGAACTCACACAACAAATTAGTTATATCTCACTTCGGTTTTCTTTAATTTTTCCTTCCCGCCAAGTGTAAAGTAGCAAATTGGCACAGTAAAAATATTACTCGGTAACGCAGCAAAACAACGTAAGCAGTCAGTATTAAATTTTGATGATTTTTTTTAATATAGTCTCATGCCTTTTTGTTTTATTAATTTAATTCTGCATTTTTACTTTTTGTGTTAATTAAACTCATTGAAAACTGTAACCAATTACACAAAAAAACGAAGAAAAAAAAAGAAGAAATATGTTAATTATTTTGTACATTTTAGTTCAATAAATTTGCATATTTCTTCAATATACTCTTATACATTTTCCCCTTGAGAAAATAGTTCTATACCTTTTTAAAAATATACCATTGCATTGGAAAACAAGATTTGAAACTAAAGTGAACAAAACATTTTATATATGTTATTATTTTTGAATTTAGGTCGATTTACTAATTTTTTTAAAAAAAATTAATTTTTATTTTTGTTATTTTTATAATTTTTATATATTTAAATAAGTAAATATAAATTATTATTTAATTTTTATTTTATATAATAATTTGTATTAAAAATAAATAAACATATAAAATATATAACTAATTAGATATTTATATTCTATATATTATATACTTTTATATTATTTATAATATATATATATATAATTTAATATTAATATAAAATAATTAAAAATATATATAATAAATAAAAAATTATATAAATTAAATGAAAGATATATATTTTTAATATATAAAAATAAAGTAATATGTGCATGTGTAATATATATTTATTTTTATATATAATATGTATATATAAATAGAGTAAAATATAAGAAAACATTAAATAATAAGTTTTTTTTTTATTTCTTAGAAAAATTTCATAAAATACATAATTAAAATAATAAAAATTATTTTTTGTACATAAAATTTATAATTAAGATATTACTCTTCATTTTTTTTTTATTTTTGATTTTGTTCTTCTAACAAAAATAATTAAATTAGATGGAGAAACCGTGGATAATGTCAAATTTAACTTTAAATTTTTCTTGGTCAATTTTAGGGTGAGTCATTTTTCAGTCAGATCCATGCCCTTCTTTTCTGGACGGGTTCATAAGATACTGTTAGGTAGCGTTAAAATTTGACACCTTTACAAACAGAATTTTTAATTGCTTGACTAATTTTCGTCTAAAAACTTACCTGGGGTGAAATAGAAACAAAAAGTATATGACTAAAATGACAAGGTGAAAAAAATATGTATGATTATATTTTTAAAAAGAGTTGAGATAATGTATAGCACATGTCTACTTCTCAATATGAGTGTCAAGAAATATAACAGTCCCTATTGTGATGACACACTCTTATCAAGCTATTAGCTTAAGTGACAAAAACAAGAAATATAACAATACTCCACAGAGTAAAACTAAGTTGTTTACATGTTGCACATGCAATTTAAAATTCCAAATTACCTCAAAATGCAGCAATTTTTACCCAAATACAAATCTCCAAATTTTTCTTTTTTTTCTAATTTCCCAACAGCTAATTGTCATAGACTTGCTCTTCCAGAAGCTGATTTGCCCTTCAGAATCTCCCTTGGTGAAGTTTGCAATGCAACACAGGTGCAGATGAATGCAAACAACCTTGCTGAACAGATGCTTTTGCCTATGGTATGGAAACATAGAGACCCCATACTTCCAATTATAACTCAAATAGGCATTCAGATAACCAGTTTTAAAAAAGGTCCTTGCATCGCCTCAGCGTGTGACCACAAAGATTTGAAAAAACTAACTCCATGAAACCAAGTCTACTGATTTTTCTTCAGCTTAGATGTAGATGTGGATGATTTAGGACCCAGATTAGAAGTTCTGATTATGAAAAGAAGCGTTTCTACAAGCATCCCAACAACTAATCCAAGGATGCCTCCAGCAGCACTCTGGAATAAAAAAAGTGTACCATGAACATCAATTCCATTAAATGAACGAAGACAGAATGGTTGTAGCAAATGCATAATATATATTAAATTTACACAGAACTATGTTTCTCCTTGTAAGATGACACTAGAATGACCAGGATGCAGAACATGTATACACTAGCATGGTACATGATCTTACCATAGCTGGACTGCGGCCAAATAATCCACTGAATGTTGCATATCCAACAAGATATCCAGTAAACATGATAAGAGCAACATGTAATCCTGTACACATTTGAAATTAAAGACAATATCAGCACAATGAACATCAGTTACTGACATGCATACAAAGAAGGACAAAGTATTTTTTGAAGTGCATGGGGCACAGAACCCACAGATTCTTTGACAAATAGGGAAAGATTAACTTACAAGATAAAAATACATGAAACAAACAGTTACAATCAAGGGGCAGGGCACATGGAAGCAATAAAAATACAAAAATATAAAGGACAATGAGTTCAGTCCAAAAGGAAGGAAGCATAACGAATTGAATGAAAATCAGTTCACAGTTACATGGGATTGTGCTCAAAACTGGTTTATAGTAATTAACCTGTTAATTACATGCCAGTGGCTATGTGGAAGATTTTGTTCATTGAAAAATGAAAAATTAAAGTAGCAGAGAAGTTGCTGCCAACAATTATAGTGAGGCACATGAAATCTGTGCAAGAATGATTTTCAGGTCCAGATCTAGTCACCATGCAAAATATGCTACCAAAATGGAGGGCAATGATTGAACACCATTTCCCCCCAGGATTATTAAGTTTTTGGTTCTTTTCTTGGTGTGTTCTTCTGCATACATAACTTAAGTCTGAATGGACAACCTTATTTGGAACAAGTGGAAACAGAAGCAGTACCAGCAGCATGCTTGATATATTTGGCAAGTGATGATATACTTGTGGGCTAAATTCTTAGGCTAGCACAATAACATGGATGCCTCAATATTTGCATTGATTGCCTCTCCCATCTAGCACTACAAATTACTGAAATTGATTGTCAATAATGAGACAATCATGTTCTTAGCGATGCTATCGGTCCTTCAAATTCTCCTCCAAGAATTGTTGTTAGGAGCAATAAAACAATTAATAGTAGCACGTAACTAAAGTATTACATCAAACCACAAGATGAGAGATCAGCTGAGCTGACATAACCACTATACTGTACCCAAAAGGCAATAATACACGAGCAAATGTATATGGAAAATGAGGAATTCAATAGCCCCATCAGTTAAATGTAGAAATAACAGCGAAAAAAGTTTCTTTAATATCCATTCTGAATACCACAAGAAAGAAAAGGCTCCTAAGTAGTGCATACAGACAACTAAAAAAGGGTTCAAATTTCTAACACGAAATTAGATTGGCAAATAAGGATAATCAGAGTTCAAAGTAGTAGAAGTTGTTTAACTCACCAAAACCAAGCTGATCCTTATAAGAAGAGAAAGGCTCATTGGTTTCATTCATCGGTGTGATGTCCTTAACCAACTCTTTATAAGCATTCCGCTCTGACAACTCCTGAAGTTTCCTTAATCTGGCCTTTAGTTCTTCGCTCTACATTCAACGGATTTTTTTTTTTTTTTTTTTAATTATTGAATCTTGATGATAATAAACTATTCTCTACCACCACCACTAATACTGAAGTAAATATATAGCACACTCATAGACATGTTTGGTTACCAGGAAACCGAGGTAAAATAAGACCACTATTATCAATTTCAAAATTCATGTTTCAATCAGGCAGTTAGTGAAAATTATCAATTTTATGAGCTGATTTGATCAAGGTGATTATTTTTATGCACACACGTTTCAATCGCCGATGGATTAAAGGCGGAATGACCCTCTGCTTGGTCACCGAGAAAATAAAGGAAACCGCGACAAAAGAAACTTTTAATTACCGGCATCGTTCAGCAAGCGCACTTCCAAGTTCCTCGGCTTAAGTCAAGTCTTGTAGATATTTATCGGCTTTCTCGAGAAACAAACAGACGGAGGACTTTTAAAACATCAAAAAAAGGAGAGAAAAACAGACGTTTTACCTTTTCCCTAGGCTTTGGGCTGATGAAGACGAGCGCGGAACCGGAGAAAAGGTGGACCAAATCGGGCCGGGTCGAGGGAGGAAGACCGGTCCAGATGCACCGGAGCGACTTGTAGTGGACATTGTCCCGAGAAGAGATAGCGGAGGCGAGGTCCCGCAGTTCTGGAGAGAGGTTGGGTTCGTTTGAAGCCGAGAGGAGAAAGTCCCGAATGGTTTCTGTCGCGGATATGAACAATCCGGGCAGTTCTGGTCGCGGGTTGGTCTCCTTTTGGCTCATTTTCTGTACCAATTACGGTTCGCTCGAGATCTGCAGAGAGATGCCGCTGATCAACGTTTCTCTCTCTCTCTCTCTCTCTCTCTCTCTCTCTTTTCTTTTTTTGTTTGTTTTTTTTTTCTCTTGACTGTGGCTATGGAATGCGGTTTGTTGGGTCCGTTTATCCGATGGGTTCGTTACCGTTAGGCATAGATGGTCCGTGGGCTGGGCCGTGCCCTCTGATTAAAACTCTTAAAATTATAGATTAATCATCTCAACCCCGAATATTTAAAATTTTTTTTATTCTAAATTTTAGGGTTAATATATAAAAAATAATATTAATTTTATATTTATAATAAATTTAATATAATTTTTAAAATATAATAATTAATATTTTATAAATAAAATTTATAATAAAAATAATATATTATTAATTATATTTAATAAATTATGTTAAATATATATATATTAAATAGTGATGTGTAAAAATAAATTAATAAAATAATTAGATTACGTAAATATTTTATCTTTTATTTGAAGTTGTTGGGTGTAAAATAATTATTTTTTTTAAAATTTAAGATTATTTATAAATTAATTTTAATTTATTTATTTTAAAAAATAAAATTATAGTGATTTTAATTAAAAAAAAATTATAATAAAAAAAATCTAACCATAATTTTCTTTTTTTTATTTTAATAAATTTTAAATTTAAATTATAAATTGCATAAGTATATTGAAAAAAAGAATAAAAAAATATCATACCAACAAGAAAAATAGAGATAACAAATATAAGAAATTTAGTGGAAATAAAATCTTGTAGAGATTTTGTTCTTAGAGTTATGTCTTCATATTCATCTTTTTCTTATTCACACATTGTTTTGGGTTAAAATGTTGCAACCATGTAGTAGAAGTTTAAATGTGTACTTCATGGAGCCAAACAACATAGAATGAAGGTTTTGGAATGATAATTTTGGAAAGAAGATGATCAAAAGTTTTCAAATGGCATGACCCAAAAATTAAAGCATTTTACAAGAATATGATTAGGTCTCTTTGCAATAAAAATAAGGAATTAAAAATAAGAACAAACAATATTGTAACCTTAAAAAGTGAGTGTGTTGATCTAAAAATTTAAAAAAAAAATAAAACTTTTATTGCATTAAAATTTTGAGTTAAAGTCTTGTAACTAGATATATATTGAGGTTATTGTATTATTCATTTCTATACTTGTAGTTCTTGTTATAGGTCATGTCAAATAAAATAGTTGTGCCAATATAATATATTTGTCTTAATATAATTTCTCAATATAAAGGGAACAAAACATGTAATGATGTTTTTATAATTTTTCTTGTAAATACAACTAATTTTCATTTCTTGGTATTTTTATTTCTAAAAAGTTCTTTATTGTTATGAAAAATTGCATGTTATTTTCAATATTTTTAAGTTGTTGCTCTTGGTAAGTCATAAAGATTGTTAATCTAAGATAAATTTATATTTAGATTACTATATTTTTGATTTCTTAAATATAGGTTAATAATTTAAAAATCGTATATTTAAGGGTAAAACCAATACATAATGTCTATTAACATGTCATTAAATTAATTTTTTTGAAAATTATAGTTAAATCATGGCGTGACATCCATATGGTATTTGATGTGGCCAATAATACAAAGTTAAGTAAAAAAAATATGTCTTATTAGACTACTTTCTTTCTCCTATATCGTACTTACTAAAACTCTTTTCTCATTTATGTCTCCTCATCTTCTTTATACTTTTGCTCTCTCTAAATTGTTCTTTCCAATATCTCTCTCTCTTTTACTTTTCAAATTCAAAATTAGGTCATTAATTATTATGTAAGTTTACACTTGGTATAGTAACTTATATTTCAATTTGTATTAATATAGAAAACAACAATCTTACTTTAGAAAAGAAGAAACTAGCCAAATTAAAAAATAAAAATATAGAAAAAGGATAACTCACTTTTAATTATATTTCTTCTATTACTAACAAAATAATGTAAAAAGAGGCAAAATAACAAAATAAGAAATTTTTTTTTCTCTTTTTCTCTCTTTTTTTTCCTAACCTAATAGTTGATTACCTTTTATTGTGGTTTAATAGAATTCTTAGAGAGAACAATCAAATTGTTAAGGAGGGATTTGTAAAGCGTTAAAGCACAATTAAAGAAATAAGGACCAATGGAGAAACGTGGCAGTGATACTAATGCCCATAGATAATTAGCAATTAAACCAATCCTTAAAAGCTCATACACACTGTCACTAACCTCATCATTGATCTTAACTTCTTCATTGCCTGTACCATCTCATTTCCTATCCATTTCTCTTGCTTGTTTCCATATAGCAACAATAATCTTAATGAAAAATGAGAGATCCAAGACTATAAAAATACTAATGACAAAACTAATATGACACATCATATTAAGATGATTAACATATTTTTCTTTCTTGTAATTTTATTTTCTCCTTTTTTCAAATAAGCATTATTAATTAATAAATATTATTTTATATTATTAACAAATAAATCATTAGGAGAAAACAAAAAAGAACAAGTAAAACCAATTATCAACTATTTTTTTAAGTTAACTTATTTTTTACTCAATAACCTTTATATCTTATTATTTATTTTCTATTTCATAACTAATATTGCCTCTATTACTTCTTTTAATAAAATGATAATGCCATGTTACTACCTCTTCTTCTGCCCCCTTTAATAATAAATGGTTTACATCAAATCTTGGCTTAACCCACAAATCTTGGCTTAAGTACTTAGTTATTAATGAGTCATTCTACTCTTTTTAGATTATCTCCACAAATGTTTTTTTCTTCTCTATTTTGTTGTTTTTTTTTTTCAAAATTATGTTGAGGTGACAAGATTAGTTCATATATATTAGTTAATAAACTAATTTTGAACTTAAAAGTAAGAGAGAAAAGTAACATGTTAGAAAGAACAATTTGGAGAGAGAGAGAAAGTAAAGGGAAAAGATAAGGAGACAAAAACCAAAGAAGAGTTTTGATGGATGCCACATAAAAGAGATAAAATGGTTTGACATAACAATTGTTTTTTTTTTTTTTGACTTAGTTTCATATTATCAGTCATTTCAAACACCACATAAATGTCACATCAAAACTCAATGGTAATTTTTAAAAAATTAACATCAGTGACCTATTAATAAATATTTTATAACATTTCTATTTTAAATAAATAATTTTTAAATTATTGACCTATATATGATAAATAAAAAACTTAGTTACTAAAATATAAACTTATCCCATTTGAATATTATAGATGATTATTTTTCCAAAATAATCATAAAATGCCTCACATTAGTAATTTATTTGGATTAGTCACCAAAGAAATGGTCACTAATTATATAAATTATTATGTTATCAATTATTAATATTTGTATAGATAACAAAATCTAATTAAATTACAATTACTCTGATTCTCATTAAAATAATGTCTTAATATATGTATAAAAAAGAAAAGGCTAAAAGCATATAAATTAAACATTATATAAAATTTGCACAAGTTGAAAATCTTATAATAAGTTCAATTTTCTAGAAGTAAATGGTCATTAATTTTATAGACCAAAATTCCCTTTTTACTAAAAAAATATTGTTGATAAAAAATTATAACCTATTTAGAAAGAAATGAAAATACAATGGTAACTTAAAGATCAAAAACTTATATATACAAAATAGTGATAATAAAATGTATGACTCATTTTATCAAACATGGGGATTAAAGAAAAGCAATAATACTAAAGACACAAAAAGGAAAAAAATATGCTAATTAATACCATCAAAATCTATTACTAATATTTGTTATAGAAAATAACCTTATCATAATTTGAATAAACTATAAAATTTTGAATACCATATGATTCAATACATACAAAAAGTGAATAATATATTAGGTTAACAAATTAATAAAAAATTTAAAGTTATAAAATATAGATATAAATTATTATTTTATCAATCCATTGAGAGTTGTTATTAGTCTTTCGAGCCTATTAACTTAAAACATGTAAGTAAATTTAGCCCACATTGACACACAAACTTGGGTTCAAGTTGATGCTATGAGGCTCATAGTTAACATATGTTTTGAGAATTGGCTACAATATCAATGGAATGTTGGTGCATTGATTTTATATTTAAGCCAACACTATACAAATCTAATTATGATTAGCAAGTAAGGGAAATGTTTAAAGTATGGATTAAGTCAAATTATATTCCATACATCATAAAAATAAGGGAATATAGATAATATTTCTTATCCAAATATGGGTGCATGTATTGGTGGTAAAAGTGGCATGTAAGTAGATTCTTATTTAAGATTATGTATTGGCATAAACTCTTTAACAGAAGGAGAATATAAGCAGCCAAAGAGACTAGTTGATCAAGTTCTTAATGAGGTGTCAAGCTCTCCTCGAACGTAATCACATATTTAGGCCAAGAAATTGAGTGAGTGTTCTTGAGAATGAGGATTTCCACTATGTATGTTTGGCTTGATAATCAAGCCATGTATGTCCCTAAATAGTTAACAACTATCAATGCTATACATATATGTATTATGAAAACCAAAACTTTATACAAAAAATGAGTGAAAACACTAATGTGACACTTTGGTAAGTCCTTTGTACTTTGTGAGGAAAGTAATAAATGAATAGTTATAAAGGTAAACCTTATAATACTAAGAAATCTTTAATAAGTTAAAAGTAGTAATATTTATGAAACTGGTACTGCAATTACCCAATTTTGATTACCCTTTAATATTATTACAAATGCATATAATAAGATTATCAGAGCTATATTGATTCAAGATGATTATCCTATTACCTACCAAAACTCATAATTCAATGAAGTAGAATAATGATATTCAATTTATGAGAAGAAAATGCTTGTAATTATGCATTACCTTCAAATTTGGTGGATTTATTTGTTGGGTGTCAAGTTTATGATTCATATGAACAATGTGGTCAACACTTTCTTCCAAATTTAGAAGAAATTCTCTACGAGATAAGCCTAATGGTAGGAGTTCTTGGTTGAATACAAATTTTTTTGGGAGCACAAGTTAGGAAGACACAATCAAGTAACAAATGTCTTAAGTCATTGACAAGTGCAAGAAATTGTTATTACCCTCATTCAAGTATAAAGTGATTTGTTAGATAAAATGAAGGCCAAGCTCCACATGATATGGATTATCAAAAGCATGTTGTCACGGGGTTATTATTTTCTCCCCAAAAGGCAACCTGTTGGGGTGTACAGCACACTCGCTTATATGGCCCAAGATCCCCCTATTCCTTGACGATGTGGGACAGGCAGAGCAACTCGTCACATTCTCCCACACCAAATTCATCGACGTCCTCGTCGATGGCCCTGGACATGCACCGAGGCTCAGCATTCCATGCCAGCCTGGATCCTAGACGCGCACCGAGCGTCGGCATTTCGTGCCGAGTCAAGGTCCCACGGCGGGAGGGGTAGGCTCTGATACCACTGTTACGGGGTCATTACTTTCTCCCCAAAAGGCAACCTGTTGGGGTGTGCAGCACACCCGCTTATATGGCCCAAGATCCCCCTATTCCTTGACGATGTGGGACGGGCAGAACAACCCGTCACAATGTGCAACAAATGAATAAAGGTGTGATAAGATGATAATGGCTTGATGATGAGTTATTACATGCTAAAGGTAATCATTTGTATGTCCTTAGAAATGCAACCTTAGGAAAGAGATTTTGTGAGAATGTCATAACTCTTAATGAGATGATCATTTTAATGTGAAAATGATGAAAGACTTGCTTTCTTATAGTTATTACTAGCCAAAGATGGAAGACGATGTTGAGGCATATGTCAAGATGTATATTGTTTATCAATAAGACAAAGTTAAAAGACACAAGGAAGCTAGTTTGCTATAACTATTATCTATTTCAACGAAACCATAAGTGTTGATTTCAATGGATTAGATTAGTGGGTTATTAAAGGTTTTAATGGATTTCATTAATGGGTTATATCGTAATAATGATTGATTGATTTTCAAAATATGTGGTATTTATTCTAACCCTTTTCTTATGTCAAATAAAGATGGTCATTAAAGTATTCTACAAGCAAATGGTCAAATATTTCAATTTGTTTAAAGATGTCATGAGTAATCAAAATCTTTAGTTCATAGGTAGATTTTAGACAATTTTATTTAATATAATGAGTTCTAAATTGAAGTTTTTTATTTCCAATCATCACTAAATTAATAGTTAAATCAAGAGTATCAATGACTTGTTAGAGGAATATCTTAGGTTTTATATTATTGTTTGCCAAAAAAATTAATTAGAGTTATTAGATTAACCTTTTTTTTTTTTTAACAATTTTCAATGTTCCTCCTTTACAAGTATGAGCCCCTTTGAGTTGCTTATGAAACATCAATCCCTTACTTTCAATAAAATTATAAGGATATGTTTTGAAGGAAATTGTTTAGTCATCTATTAGCATGCTCATTAAAAAGAAAAGATATTTGATGAAGCCCAAGACAAGTTGAATAAAGTGGTTAAACGCATGAAAAAATTTGCCAACAAAGAGAGATGAGATGTTAAGTTCCAAGTTAAGGACAAAATGTTAATAAAATTGACTCTTCAAATATGAATAAAGATTAATAATAATAAGACTTATTGTAGGTTGATTTTTAAATATAATTATCTTTTTGTTGTGGTAAAAAAGGTTGACAATGTTACTTATTAGTTATAACAATTTGAAAAGTTAAACGTGTATTAGACCTTTCATATAAACTTCTTGAGACTATTTTACAAGATAATGATGTGCATCTAAGGAGATAAGCAAAATGTACTCCCTTAACAATCAAAATGAATTTTTAGTGTGAAGTGAAGAAAATTCTAAACCACTAGATATAAGAAAAAATAAGAAGAATTATTGGGTTAAATACCTGATAAAGTGAAAAAATACTCTAAATAATAAGACTAGTTGGGAAAAATATGTGATCTTATGGCAATTCAAGAAGTAGATTCAAGACAACCTATCAACATTACCAATGAAGATGTTGACTTTAATTAATGAGTATGGTTTATTTGTTCTTAAACTCATTAACTTAAAGAATATAAACAAATTAGTAGTATTTTGTACCAATTCTTGCATGAGGTTAAGGTATAGGTACCTAAGCAGTTAAGTTGTGACAAGAACATGTATAGAATGACATAATATGGGAGGTTAAAGTATAAGTGTCAAGTAGAAAAGACATTTAGGGTATGGGTTGGTGCATAAGTGTGCATTAGTGAAGTAATAGTATGTTGTTAATAGTTGAATGATAACTCAAATACACCAATATCACTTCTTACCAAATGATCAGATTTCCAAATACTTTTAAGAGAGATAGTGCATGTCTTTCACTAAAGATAGCCAATATTAGTACATAAATTTAGGTTAAACTAAAGGTATAAGACTTATGATTAACATATGCTTTAAGGATTGATTATGCCATTAATGAGTTGCTAGTACATAAGCTTCAAACTTAAACCAACACTATACGAGTCTGATTATGATTAGTAAGTAAGGCAAAGGTTTAAAGTACGGACCAAATCAAATTATGCCTCATGTACTATAAAATTAAGGCAATATGAATAATGTTCTTTATCCAAATATAAGTGATGTGTTGATGGCAAAATGACAAGCAAATAGAGTTTTATTTGAGATGATGTGTTGGTATGAGCTCCTTAAGATAATGAGAATATGAGCTACCAATGAAAGTGGTTGATCAAGGACCCCATGAGGTGTTAAGCTCTCTTCAAAGATAGTTACATGTTTTGACTAAATGGATAAGTGTTTTTAAAAATAGGAATCCTCACTATGTATGATTGACTTGGTATAAAAGTTATGTAACCAATCATGATAGTTTTAGGTGGTTAAGAGTGTCAACTATTAATACTATATATATAAGGATAAATTTACATTTGAATTACTAGATTTATGATTTTTCACATATAAATTATTAACTTAAAAATCATATATTTAAGATATGATTACTATAAAAAGTTTATTAATGAATCATTAATATTTTTTTTTTAAATTGTCACTAAATCATAACGTGACATTTATGTGGCATATGATATGGTCAATTGTATGAAACTAAGTCAAAAAAAAAAATATACACATCAGATCACTTGTTTTTTTTTTACACATCACTAATTAAAATTATTCTCTCTTTTTGTTATCTCTTTGCAAACTATTCTTTTCATTATCTTTCTTTCTCTTTCTTACTTTTTAGCTTTAAAATTAAGCTACTAACTATTAAGTAGGTTTATAATTTGGGTAGTAATTTACATTTCAATTTATACTTTTGTAGTAAACAACAACTGTAATTTAGAAAAGAAGAAACTAATTAAGCCAAACTTTAAAAAAAAAAAACCTAAAAAATAAAATAATAAATAAAACAAAAATAATTTATTTTCAATTATATTTCTTCTATTACTAACAAAATTACACAAAAAGAGACAAAATAACAAAATATGAAAATATTTCTTTTCTTTTTCCTCTTTTCTATTTTTTTCAACCTAATTATATATTACTTTTTATTGTGGTTTAGTATAATTTTTGAAGAAAATAATTAAATTGTTAAGGAGGGATTCATCATAAGTTGGAGTCCAACTAGAAAAATAAGGATTAAAGAAAAAATGTGGTATAATTACAATATCCAAAGGTAATCTATGGTTAGGCTAATCCTTTATAGGCTCATGCACATTACCAATAGCCTCATCATTGATTTCTACTTCCCTATTGTCCATATTATCTCATTTCTTATATCTTCCTCTTACCTTTGTCCATATAGCAACCATAATCTTAATGAAAAAAAAAGAGATTCAAGACAAATATGACACATCTTATTGAAATAATTAACATTTTTTTTTCTTGAAATTTTATTTTCTCTTTTTCCCAAATAAGAATTATTAACTAATAAACATTATTTTATATTATTAACAAAAAAAATATTTAGGGAAAAAAAATAAAATAAAAGTAAAATAGACCACCAACTACTTTTCTGAGTTAACCCAATTTTTACTCAATAATTTTATATTTTATTATTATCATTTTTTTTATTTTATATCTTATATTATGTCCACTACTTTCATTTGCTTCCACCACTGATGGACAATTTTGCATCAAATTCTCAGCTTAACCCATTTGTTGAACCCAATTTAGCCATCAAGTTATTAATGAGTCATTATACTATTTTTAAATTATCTTTACGAATCTTTTCTTTTTTCCCTCTTTTTTTTTCTCCAAAATTATGTTAGGGTGACAAGATTAGTTCTCATATTAATACTTGAATTCTACTTTTTTTAAATTATCTCTTAAATATAAATTAAAATACAAAATACTACCCTAATCTTAAACCTATGCAATAGTTAGTAAATTAATGTTAACTCAAAAAGTAAGAGAGAGAAAGAATTATGTTGAAAAAAATAATTTAGAAAGTGAGAGAAGATGATAAAGGAGTTTTGGTGGGTGTCATTTAAGGGAGAGAATGTGATTTGATATGACACATTTTTTCTAACCCAATTTTATACTATTAATCATGTTAAACACCACGTGGATGTCATGTCATAACTTAACAATGACTTTCAAAAAACTAATGTTAGTGACATGTTAATAGATATTTTATAACAATTTTATACTTAAATAGATGATTTTTAAGTAATTAACCTATATTTGACAAATCATAAATTTAGTGAACCAAACATAAATTTATCCCCTATATATATATATGTATTGTAGCAACCAAGACTCCATATGAAAAGTGAGTGAAAAAACTTGTGTGAGGTCATGACAAATTTTTGTATTTTGGAAGAAAAATAATAAAGGTTAGAAAATGATTTCTTTAAGTGTTATTTTATTTCATGTGTATTAAATTGACTGAAATTAAATATAATTTAGTGTCATCCTAAGGCCAAAAATTTGAGTAAAAAATTGGTTTTAAAATAGTTGTCATCTTAATTGATGTGTACACTAATATTTCCCCATAAGTTGAAAAATAATGGAAGTCCAATTTAGGGATAAACAAGGGTGGAAAAGGAAATAACAATGAAAAGATAAAATTGAATTAAATGCTATTGACAATTAAGAAGATTTTTTCTTACTTAAGCAACAATCTTTTTTTTTTTCTCTTTCTCAACTTTTTCTAAATACTGACAAGATTTTTAAAATTGGATTAGATTAGTCAGTTAGACTGATAAAATTGAGAACTAAATCTTGATCTAGTCTAATTTGCTTTAAAAAAAATTGCTTATTTTGAAAATTAATGGTCAAATATTTGAAATAATTGGTTCAATTGAAAACGAGCGAATTAATCGTTGTTTCTTTAGTTTGGTTGCCTTTAAAAATTAGTGAAAAATTAAGAAAGCAACAAGTTTTAAACTCAAGTTACATTAAATATAAATTGTAATCATTGTCATTAGATTAAAAGTAGTAATATAGATATCTTTTTTTTTTCACATTTTAACTTTTTCTAAGATAAGAGTCACACCATTTCATAACTTTTTTTTCTTTCTTTTTTTTTTTTTTTTATAAATGATGAATCATAAAAATTAGTAAAAAAAATATGTTATATCAATTTACACTTTATTGAGAATATATAAAATTATATGTTATATTATATTAATATTTATCCTTTTAATCTAATTTATCTTATTGATATTAAAATATTTCATTATTCAACAAAAAAAAGTGAATTAAAATATAATTTATTTGATTTAAATCACTTATATTTACTAATATATTATATTAATTAATTTGTTAATTTTATCATAAATAAATTATATATATATATAATTAAAACGTTTAAATATAATAATTAATTTATATAATATTTATATTTCATATATGATTTTTTATATATTTAATATTAAATTTTAATTTTACTTATTTAATTTCAATGAAATTGATTAAATTAATTAAATTTTAAAATTTAAAATTTTTTAATTTAATAATTAATTTGAATCTTAAAATTTTAAAATATAAATTATAAATTGAGGAGAACGATAAATATAATTTTTATTTTAAGAAAAGTAAATTTATAGATAAATATTAAAATTGTTATTGATATTGAGGTGTGATCTTAGCAAAAATATTTCTATTATAAAAATAGTTAAATGTGTAAAAGTACCTAAAAATTAAAATTTTACAAAATATGCCGCATTAGCTTCTTTTTGCTCTAAAATTAAAAAGGAGCAAAGCAAGGGATCCTCTTGCTTAGTATAAAAATTAAATTTATATAAAAAATATTAAATATATGCTAAATACAAACATATACAAAATATAGATATATATGAATACAGATGTCATACTCTTTCCATGATATATAAAATAAATAAATAAATAAATAAAAACCAAAGATTATTCATTGGCAAGATAACAAAATTCAAAAGGAGTTAATTAATTTGTAGTTTAGACTCGAGAGCAAACCTAATAAACTAATTACATCAATTTTCACAATGAATATTTATAGAACAAAAATGTTTAAACCAACCAACCAACCTTTGAAGAACATACTTTGTCAATGGCATAAGATATAGATCAATGCTTCCTAAACATGGCCGAGGGCTATATAAGAATTTAACTTACATGGAATACATTATATATAAGCATTAATACTAACATCTCGTGCATTAAATTATGCTTTATTTTTTTATTATTGGGAATTTATTTTTTTAAAAGACTTAATTACAATGCCAGCAAAGAACAATTGCAGTTTGCAAGAGGCAATGATCCCTGTTAGTCCTAAGCTTTCCTTTAGACAAATTTTCATCCTTAGCGCTCTCAACAACTTGCTTTTGGGTACTAATGCTGCCCTCTCAAAAATTGAGAATCACCCTTTGAAACAAAATATCAGAACGTTTCCCTCTTTACTCCTCAAAATTTAAGTGATTGTAGCGCACATCTTTTATAAGCACAATAAATTTTAATGAGGTTATTCAACCTATCCTAATTTTCTATTTTTTATTGTTATGCTTTTACTCTAATTTTTAATCCATATGGTGTGTTAGAATTTAATATTCAAAGCATATAAGATAAAAATATTATATAAAAGAGAAAAAAATGTATTGCATTTATTAAATATATGAGGTATATTAGAATCATTTTTCATCTCATTATTAGTGACATAATTATATGTTTAGTGTTTGTATTTATGGACAACTGTTTGTACTTTTATCATGCATAATTTAAGTAATGTTTTGAAAATTGGATTGGTCAAACGGAGAACTAATAAATTAGTCTGTCGGAGTTTGATTAGTTTAAAAAATTTATAAAATATAAAAAAATATTTTTTAAAAAAATATTTTTTAAAAAAATATTTTTTAAAAAAATAAAATTATATTATTAAAATATTTTTTATATATTTAATATTAAATATTAATTTTATTAATTTAAATTTAATTAAATTAATTAAATTTATAAAATTAAAAAACCAATCAATTTTTCCATTAAACGAACCGTTTGATTGTAAAAATCTGGCTAAAGAGTCGTTTTTAACTTAACCATGAGTGTAATTGATGCAGCAAACCCAACCTGACACTAGTCGACACTCAACAATATATTTTTCATCATATAATAATTAATTTAATATGTTTTATATCATTTTAATGTTGAATTATTATAATTTTTAAATAAATATTTATTATTTTTATTTTTAATTATTAAATATATAATTAATAATTATAATAATATAATACAGTAAATATATATATTTTCCTTAGAGAAAGTAAAATACATTGTAAGTTCTGCACACGCCATTCCCTAGACAATCATTTCATCAAACCACTGGAGCTTAAGTGGGTTGGCATTGGAAATTGGTCGACTGCATCGATCGTTTCGTCTTCCAATGTCCTAAGCTAGCTGGCAATAGACTTGCATCCATTAACATCTCATTTATACTTTCCACTTGTGACTGGTAGGTGGGTCTAGTGAACCTCATCACGAGCTGCGTTGGCAGGCAGCGACCACACACAAATACAAAAGTAATTTATATTTATATAATAATATTAATTCTGTGACACGAAGATGCACACGAGACGTCTCTTATATTCATTTGAGAACCATCTTAGGGGGAGAAGGTGAAGAGACTCTCTTGGAGTTTTTATGATGACATAAAATGATCAGAATTTTGAGTTGATCATTGTAGCATTGGGTTATGCGATACACAATTTAATTTTTAGTATTCTAGAATTGATGATATTCATTGGATACTTACTGTTTTGTATAATTGGATTAAAGAAATGGTATGTCATTAAAGTGTTGTCTTATCCTAAACTAAATTTCATGCCTTTACAACTTCTATTAATCGTAGGTTTTAATAAGGATTTGGGTTACTAATTAATATTTAAGTTTTAAATGCACATGTTGTAACTCCCATAGATATTGATGTCAATAAATAAAGTCTAATAATTGAAATAATTGTTGAGAGGAATTGAGTAATTGAGTTTACCATCTTTTTTTTTTTAAAAAAAAAAAGCAAAATTCCTTTTCTTGTCACATTTAGCATAATATATGGTTCAATTGTTAGCTACAAATAAATATTGCTAAGATATTTATACGTGTAGTAGCTCAAATAATTCATGGTGTAGAGGTTTGTATATTGTATATGTATATAGTCAAATTATACTATTTTCTTTGCGTAGTTTTCCTGTTATTAACATTAGCTTTAGTTTCATTATTAATTCTTGATTTTTTTTTTTTTATAATTTTATACTTATGTATATGTCGAATAATATTATTTATACTATCAACTTAATTAGTATTAATGAATAAGTAAATCGTCATTATATATGTGCATGCATTTTTTTTTTATATTGTATTTTTTTTTTTCATCAAGCTTTGAGTAAACAATAAAATAATTTTTTTAATTTCTTTAAACCTCAAACTCTTTGTATAATTATAACAAAAATTTAGATCCTTAATCATTAGAGTCTCTCCCAAAGAATTATATGAATATAGATTTTTGTTGACACAAAAAAACAAAATCAAATAAATTTATTTGAATTAAAAATAAAATTAATAATATATCAAAATTCAGGTATTATTCTTATCTAATAAATTAATTTGAGATTTACGTTATTTCATGGTTAACCCCGAGTTTTAACTTAATCTACACCATACCTACACACGCACGTGGTTCCATCAAACACCCACATCTTGGCGGTTAGCCCAGATCAATAATATGTCAAATTGGGGTGTTGGTCTTGTCTAATACATCAAGTCGAAGTTTCAAATCTCGTGCGTTACTAACACCAAGTTTTAACTTATTCAGTTCCATACCTACACACGCACGTGGTTCCGTCAAACACCCATCTTCCCATGTCCGCGCACGTTCTGTCCAAAATTCTGTTGCTATAGAATAAGTGAAAATGACAAACTACTCCTCAACGTGGCCACGCCCTTCGAACGCCGAGCCACCCTTCTGTAGTTCTAAGTTTGCTAACTCATTCCCAATTCCTACTCCCTCTACCCTTCCACGAGGCCTGTAAATTTCACAATCCCAACTCATCCTTTCCTAAAATGCAATTTTTGTGTCACTTCTTTCCTTTTTAACTCATGCACTTACTATATAACTCTCCGTCTCTCTCCATTTCCCACGGCACAAGCAGGCCACAATCTAAATAACTCTTCTTCACACCACGCTCTCAAATGGCACCGGCTGCTTTTTATCACACCACAAACACAGTATGTGTCATGTATGCTTCAGGCAATCTTGGGTCGAGCTTGGTCAATAGGCTTCTCCAGAGAGGCTACACGGTTCATGCTGCGGTTCAAAACCACGGTGAAGCAACTGTGACTTCTCTCTTTTTTTTCTTTTTTTTTTTATCTTTTGATTTTATTTTCTTTTTCTTTGTCTCATTTTTAGGATTCTGATGGGTTTTTGGATTTGTGTTTTGTAGGGGATTTGGAACTCAGTGGGCTACCTGCTGACAACAAGGATCTGAAGATTTTCTATGCAGACCCTTTTGACTATAAGAGCATAGTTGATGCATTAAGTGGTTGTTCTGGCTTGTTCTACGCCTTTGAGCCTCCCAAAGACCATCCCACTTATGATGTAAATTAATTCCTGGCCTTATTCTACGTTTTTGTTTTTTTTTTTTTTTTTTTTTTTTTGGTCCCTAGCTATCATTGTCTTTTTTTTTCTTTTAATCTCCTCCAGACTTTTTTCTCACTGAAATAGATTTAATTGCATTTGAGGCATAGCATAACCATTGGTACCATCAAGTATCTACCGTTGATAACTAAAGTAAATGGTGCTGCTAGGACTCAAACACAAAATCTGTAATCTGTTAGTTTTACTAAAGTGGTGTTTTCCTGCTAGCAATTCATACCATTGAGGCACCCTTAAGAACAAATAAATACTTTATTAATCTTATAATAGACTTATAGTCAATTTTTATAAAAGATCCCATTCTTTAATTGCATTAGTTGAATAGGGTAATTGAAGAATCAATTTGATATTTTCTATCTTTTCTCTTTTGCATTTTTCTCCCACATTTTCCCCCTTATTTTACCTTCCCATCATTTGCACGTCAGATTTGATTCTTGCGTCCCTTTTTTTAATTATTATTATTTTTTATTTTAAGAGTAAAAAACCTATTTGACATCTCTTAACGTGGCTCACTTAATGGGACAAATGGTAGACCAATAAAATTTAGTGAAAGTGAAAGAATGTTGTCATGAATAAATTAAATTGAAAAGTAAGGAAATTACTTTAGTGCCCTTTATACCTCTTGCACCTTCTTTATGTCTTCCGCTTAATGGTGCGCTTTTTTAGTCCTTTACTTCCTCTCTCTTATTTAGAACTTTGTGGGATCAATAAATTTGTTTTGTTATGCATATAATTTTTATTGGTTTAATTTCAATCCGCATCCGCAAAGCAATTTTATTACTCTATATTGTTTATTATGTCCTGTAATTTTTAAATGACAATATTCTTTTGCTATTTGGGTCAAATTTTATTTTGTAATTATTTTATCTTTGACTCATATATTGCATTCTCTTTCTTGATTTAAATGATAAGAATTTTAAATTTCATATTCTTTTCTTTACATATTTGCCATAAATATTAAATTTGGTGCATGTTAAATTTTCCCAAGTATCTATGAAATAAACTGTAAAGTAAACTTCAGTTATTGCTTAACAAGTACCCTATGGCCAACAGGGCCGTTTTAATTATAGACATGTGATTTTAATTAACCATTTTTTGTGTCAATTGTGAGCTTTGCAAAGAAAAAAGAAAAGAAAACTCCTAGCTAGTTCATGCATTTTCAACTGATAATGGCACACTTATTGTACCAAAAGTAACTAAAAGTGTAATTGTACATGAAAACTATTATTTTCCCTTTCTACGCTCCACAGGGTCGAGCCATAATCTGTTCTCTTTGTGATTTCCTACGCAAGATGTAGTTGTACAAAAGTTCCTCTCGTATTGGAATTGGACCATTTATATGTTTAATTCGCCCCCATACCGTTGCAGTTCCTACAGTTATGTCGTTTGTGATATCACTTTTAATGAGAGTGGTAGAGCAAACTTGAGGTCCTACAAGAAATGCTTTTCTGCTATTGGACAGTTACCACATGTTTCAAGTTCTGGGATGCATTATTAGATACTAATTTTAGTTTTGATAATCATTCAATTGGTTGTCTTGCACCTACTAGGAAAGTTGGAAAAGTAGATGTACATCAGTACACGTACCTGCAATTCTAGAAAGTCCAAGAAACAAACTTTGCCTTGCTTTATACAGCATTCTTGATTATTTTATGTATTTAGTTATACAACTTTGCTCAATGGTTGTTGATTATCACAACTGGCAAGCTGGGATTCTTGTGGTCCTAGCAGCTGTTGATATTTGAGCCAAGGGAATTCTATAGTTTGGTTTCCTAAGAACAAAAATGCTAATTTTTTTTTTCTTTGATGAACCATCGTTCTTTTCTTTTTGCTCGTTTCTCCATAGAATCAAATTCAAGCCTAATCGATTGGTCAGAGGAATCTCGAGTAGGAAAAGAATCATCAACATCCTTGGAAAATTAGTTACTACCAAATTTGTCATGAATTGGTTTTCTTACATCATGTGATGATGGCAACTGAACGTGTTAATTGAAAACTGCCAGTGCCCATTGTTTGTTGTTTGATACTTCATATAGCCTCTCTAAGTAACTAGTGGCCCCTCCACGTGCTGCCTGTTATGGCTAGATGTGATATAGCAAAACCACTGTGAGCCCCAAGGCGCTTCACATAATTGGTCTATTCCGTAAACCAGTGGACGACTTCAACAACAAAAACCAGAAATTGGTGCCATTATCTCCTAGTGAACTGTCTGATTTGATAAAATATGCTTTCTTGATAATATACCATAAATAATGTCGCAACACCCTTTTTTTTTTATTATTTTTTCATTTTTTGATAAGAATTTCATATATAACATTGTTACCAGCTTAAATGTAAAGGCCTGAAGCAATTCCTCAATCAGTCCATAACAACCTAGTTGTAATAAATGTTATATACCATCAATTTAGCGAGAAGAGTTGTTATCTCCCTCTGTAAAGTTACATTTCTGTGTTAAAAAATAATGTATATATGTAATGATTTTGGTGCAGGAATATATGGAAGAGATAGAGGTAAGAGCAGCACACAATGTGCTAGAAGCATGTGCACAAACCGACTCAATTGACAAGGTTGTGTTCACTTCGTCAGCAACTGCTATTCTGTGGAGGGACAATCGCCAGTCAATCTTAGAGGATTTTGACGAAAAGCATTGGACCGACGTTAACTTCTGTCGTAAATTCAAGGTACCAATTTTTATATTTTTTTCACTATTTTAAGCTTCACTTCAACGTCTTAATTACCCAATCAGTTGGTTACATATGGAGTTGAAACTTCACGATTCTAAGATGAAGGGTCTTAATATGAGTTTAGCCGTACGTGCATTTCTAACCACAATGGTTAGTAGCTTAGTCTTAACAAGATGGCAGCTTTGTGTTTGAAATCAGATCATAAATTTTTATTTTCTTCCAAAACCACAGGATAACCAAAAAAAAAACCAAAAAAGAAAAGAGAGAAAACAGAAGGAAAAGAACAGGAACACAATGTGTTCTCTTTTTGTAGGCAAGAATACAAGGAACATAATTAACATGTATAGCGCCAAAATTTTGATATGGGAAATGTTTTGGACAGTTGTGGCATGCATTATCAAAGACGGTAGCAGAGAAAGCAGCGTGGGCGCTAGCAATGGACAGAGACATATACATGGTGTCTGTCAATGCAGGATTGTTGATGGGTCCTGATCTTTCCATCGAAAACCCTTATCTGAAAGGAGCAGCAGAGATGTACGAAGATGGGGTTTTTGTGGCCGTTGATGTTGATTTCTTGGTGGATGCCCACATTTGCATTTTTGAAGATATATCAGCCTATGGACGCTATCTGTGCTTCAACCATGTCGTCAATCGTCCTGAAGATGCTATCAAACTTGCCAGGGCATTAGTCCCTGAACCTTCACTATCACATAGGTTAGCAGATTACATACATCTTTGTTTCATTTGATAGAATTATTTAGCATTTTATGGTCAGATTGGTCCTTAGGAAT
This sequence comes from Rhizophora apiculata, assembly GCA_037832385.1. Taxonomy (NCBI): domain Eukaryota; kingdom Viridiplantae; phylum Streptophyta; class Magnoliopsida; order Malpighiales; family Rhizophoraceae; genus Rhizophora; species Rhizophora apiculata. Next base: position 7,220,357 of record CM075439.1, on the reverse strand, counting down.
GCTCCTTTTCAGCCTGAGTTGAGAAAGGAAAAATGGAGAGAAGAGCAATAAAGCAATACCGCCTGATGATGTTCCATTTAATGCTCAGATATTTTGGCAGTACCATTCATGCTAATTATATTTATCTCTCTGTCATTTGCAGTTTTGATCAGGACACGAGAATGATGCAACAGAAGATAAACAACAAGAAGCTGAGCAAGTTGATGATTGATTTTGAGAGTAAAGGAGAATCCCAGATGGTTCAATAGACGCTTGTCTAGCTATAATAAAGGATGATGATGGATACTGAAGCATTTGTTTTCAACTCTTTATTGATTGAAATGGATCGCTTGGCCTATTAATCTCTTTCTCTGTCGGTTTTTTTTTTTTTTTTTTTTTTTTTCATTTTCGTGGTTTCAGAAGCTCAAATGGCATGGACTTCTTAGTCCTATCTAATGTACATTAATAAAAACAAAATGTTCAACGAAAACAATTCAATAATTAAAAATTTAGAGTTTTACTTTTGAAGTATTATGTTCTAATTTTGTAAAAGAAAGATATAAAATTTATAAAAATTAAAAAAATTATTCTTGTTATATGTAAGTTACAGTGAAATGATTTTTTAATAAAATTAAAAAATTAATTAAAAAATTGTAGGGATATTAAAAAAAAATAGTATTAAATTTATGTAAATTTTTATAATTAAGTTTTAAATATTTTAATATTTTTATTTAAATTTTATATTTTTAAAATTATTTTAAATCAATTTTTTTTTAATAAAAAGTGATTAAAAATATTAAAAATAATACATTAAATGTATATAAATTATTAATAAATTAACTGTTTTTTAAGTGACTAATTTAAAATAAAGTTAAAAATATAAAAAATTAAAAACTTGATTATAAAAATTTAAGATGAATTCTTTGTATATTCCGATTATAGTGTCTTAAACATTGATCTTGTACCAGGTAGTAAGTAGACTGTCCAAAAAACTGTACGTCAAAAATAAAATAATGAATTCTAGTTCTTTTGGATACGTCTTCTTATTCCGTTCGTCATAACAATTTCAAGAAACAATGCCTCCTTGGTTCGATTTATCAAATAGCAGCAAAACATGATTGAAACACTCACGTTCTGCGCAAAAGACTTGCTCTGACTTCAATGCCGGAGAAAATGATACATTTGCATCCTTACCAATTCCGTTCGTTGTAATAAAGTAGCCAATGCCCAGAGCCCTGGCCTTGAGTTTAGCCGATAGTGTGGTTTTCCCTGTTTTACATTTAGGATCATCATTTAAGGTTGAACGGTGATTCCCAACGAAAGCAGGGATAATGTTACGCGATTGACGTCAACACCCCCATTAAAATATTATTTTTTTGAAATTTAATTTTTTTGAAAAAAAATTATATAACGTGCCTTAAAGAACAATAAAATGTGAAAAAAAAAAGAAAAAAACAAAAGTACAATATAATGTGCATGAAAGGAAATAAAAAGTGCAATATAACTTTTGTTGTACTTTTAACAAGACGTCATACAAATTGTGTTATATTTTTTTTTTTTTATATTTTGTTAATTTTTATACATATTATATAACTTTTTTTAAAATTAAAAATTAAAAATTAAAAAATTAATATTTTGATACAGATGACGTCATGTATATTCCTTAGACCCTTTCCATTTGATGGAAAAAGGAAAAACGAGAAAAGTACTCGAAACACTGGTGAGCATGGCAATTGATATTTAAAATTCATACATAATATAAATATTAAAGATTTAAGGGGTCCCTCTCTTTTAGGTTTTGTCTTTGTTTCGCTTATTTGACAATCTATCTAATGAAAGAAAATAAATGTCAAATCAATAAAAATTTAATGTTATTATAAACAAAATTAAGACTTTCGAATTCCAATTAATTCTCAAAGGAGGATCCGCATAATTAAGAAGACGATATATGTACTAAATACGATTTTTTAAATTTTTTTGATATAATCGAAAATAGTTGAATTCAATTGGATATTTAAAATTATTAAAATGTATCGCTTAGAAGAGCTTTTTTTTTTTGGGTAGTTACAGACATCCTATAACTTCCTATTTCTATCAATATAAGAAGAAAACAAAAAAAAAAAAAAAATCAAAGTTTACGGTAACATAAAATTCTGTGATACACTTCCATAAAGAATAAGGTATCTTGTGATTTGCAAAGCATTAGGTGGCGATTCTCTTGTATTATTCTGTTTTTATGCTCCCAGAGCACTCGTTGATGCCTTTTTTTGAGAGCTTGCAGGTCGCACTTGCTCATCCATCTGGGATACCAGCCAATTTGAACCTCATTATAAAAGCATACTAACAGAATTTTATTTAGCAACAGCTAGTAATATGTGAAAACGCACACAGCCACCACAAAGATGTCTTTCACGAAGTTGGCTTCTGCAATTTTATCTATCGTCATTCGACATTCTCTTACGAATGGTTGTAGGAGCAGACCCGATCTTCCACACATGTTTAGGCCCTTCCTTCAATGCCAATGACCCTTCTGAGTCCTGCCCTAACCAGGTTTTTAACACCCTCAAATCTCGCATTCCTACTGCAGGTCATGGCTCAGGCCGCGGCGGATCCGGAGACCAAGTATATGGCCTAGCTGTTTGTAGATGTGATGTCAAGGGCCCCGGTTGCACAACATGCTGTGGCAGAGGCCATGGGTGAAATTCGAAAGCGTTGTCCTTGGAATAAAGCAGCCGTTATTTGGTATGACAATTATATGTTGAAGTATTCAAACGAATACATCCTTAACAATGTTGACTACCAACACTATTTCTATATTTGCAACCTTCAAAGTGCCACTGATGTTTCGGTATTCAATAGAATTGTAATTTATTTTTTTGCAGTTGGAATTTTAATTGACCATTTTGTGTCCGTTTCTAACATCTGTCTTCCTTTCATCTGGTATTGTGCATTTAAAAGTTGGTTCTTCATGTTTTTGATGGTTTTGTTGTAAGATGAGTAAAGTTTATGGCCATAACATAACGTTATCATAACGGGCTCTTGCACACTAAACCGCACATTCATTATTAAGGGTGCTATGTCGATGAATGAGCCGTCGATACTGATAAATTCAACTTTTGGAATTCAGAAAGCGTGGTAATAAAAGAGTCTAATTATCATAATTTTAAAGAATTATTATATATATTTTTAAATAAAAATATTATTAAAATTTTATAAAATAAATATATTATTATTTTTATTATAAAATATAAAAAAATTAAAATTTATATTATCTATAATTAAAAAGATATAATTTTTATACTCTTATTTTATCCACTTTAATTAAAAAAAATTTTACATTTACTTTTATAATTTATCATATATAATGATTATTATTTATAAATTATATTTGTATTACTGATTATATATTTAGACGTAAAAAAATAAAAAAATAAATAAAAATAAAATATTTAAAAAAATAATTATATTATTATATATTCGTTTATATAATTTAATATATAATTATAATATATATTTATATTAAAAATAAGAGTTAATAATTTTTAAATTATAAAAATAAATTTAAAATTAAAAATTATTTATAAATATATATTGTATTATTAAATTACAAAGAGATGTTCCCTCTCTCATAGACCCCAAGTTAAGCGTGATGATATCAATTCATCTTAACTCTTTTTACAAGGCCCAACAACTTTATTAAAGTGTGAATCTTATAGGTTAAACCTTCATACAACATTAGACATAAAAGATAATTTTAATTATTTGATTAAAGCAATTTCAACTACTCATAACAAAAAAAACAATCCAATCCGCACTATTCAGCAATAGTAATCAAACATCAACAGCTGAATTAGGCCAATTTGCCTATGAAAGTCAATCTTATTAACGAGGAGAAACGAAGAGACCAAAAGACTTAATAGAAAGTCCCAAAGATAAACACATGGGAAAGATTCAGCAAGTTGTATGCATATTAAAAAGCAGACCAAGGTATGAGATTTTGCCTATCTTTGTAATTTTACCATAAATCAATTATTATAGAGCCAAATTGTAATTTTTGATTTGTGATTTTCTGTTACTTATACAGCAGACACAGTAACAAAAGCAAAATGTTTTACCAAAACATGCAAAAAAAAAAAAGCAAAACCAAAATAAGATCTGATGGACCGCCTTTCAAGAGCCCAAGCAAAGTGAAACTGTATGATGGGGCGTCACTTCTGAAAAAATTATGCCTGAAAAGAGGTCACAACTGGCAGAATCTCTTGATTAGGACTCCCAGTGATAAATGAAACCGACAATTAACGACGCTCCTGCACCAAATGTAATCAACATGAAACCATGGCTGACAAACATGACAGCTAGTTGGAAATTCATTTATGTTACCAGCAAAAAGTATAACATGACCATAACTTTGACTGAAAACAGAGGGGATTCAAACTTTCTATGCTTGACAATTTTTTTCAGTTAGTACTTGCTGGAGATTCCTATCAGTGTGGGACATTTGATTGTAATTAAAGTAAGAATTCTAGCAATCAATCGTACCAAAGTAGAATCCTAGCATTACTACAATGTAATTATCATGTTGTTCTTTTTGAAAGTTGAGTATATTCATTAATAAAGGGAACAGGATTAAAAAACTACTGACCGAGATGGCACACTATAAAACTTGACTCTGTGCTACAAAACCTAGTTCTATTGGTCTTTGCTAATTACAAAATGACTCCTTACAAACCATCTCTCTTTCAATTCAATTAAATGTCATCTCCTATATCCACGCAGTAAGTTCATTTTCTTTTTGAATTTCTCTTTTAGCTAGTGAGTCAGTCACTCCATTTACACTTTGTTGATGTGATGATGAAATAACATTTAAGATAATCTTTTTCTTAGGTGATGGATCTCATTAAACACCATAATGATATATAAGACAATCTCTTTCTGATGTAATGTGATGTGATGTAATTATCATATTTGTAAGATGTTTTTACTACACTCGAACTAAATATATCTACATATTATTCCTTTTCTTGTCTTCCTTATAAATTTTTTCACATATTTCACTGTATATTTAAAATTGGCAGGCTAGACATGGAGTCAACCGAGTTACTGAAATGTCTAATAAGTCACTATTACTCATTAAAAGGTCTTGAACATGCATTTATTCTATCCAACTGGTGCTGCATTTACTAACATTACATTAAAAGAAAAAAAAGGAAGAAGTACAAATTGAGGTATATGAATTTGATATTCATGCTAGGAAGAAAACAATAGCATGCTAGGAAAAAATAGTACCTTTTGGAACTCGAGAAGCATTGCCTTTGCGAAAGGAGAGCCACTGGTTAGGTAAGTTATCACCGGTAGAACAACCGTCAGATGGTCGGACTTGGTTTTCAGCTTCAATTTCTTCAATCTACTGAAGGGCAAAGGCTCCATCGCGAACATATCAAGAACCTTGCTCAAAGCCTGGTCACATAAGATATAAAACTTCCATGTAAGATCGACGAACTCAAAATAAAATCTACCTTGTGCAATTCTATTACTTTTTAACCGCAAAGCACTGAAACCAACACAGTTGACAATCACATGCCTCGATGACAGAAGGGCCGAGTGAGAGGATTTCTGAGTCACGAATTCCCGTGAACAATTTAAACAAATTGTTTCCCCCAAGAGTCATTCGTGCGGAGACATCAATATCCACATGTTTTAGACATGGAGAGGGGATCATGGAGATACCTTCTGTCTTCCATCCTCTGTAACTGAAAAGTTCGAGCTTTGGTGCAGAAATATTAATGGAAAAGCTACTTGAATAATATACCAACGACTGAATAGATAATTCAACAATTTTTGAACCCCATATCTTCACAGTTTTGGCTCTTTCGAATCGACAATGACGCAAGCGTAAGTCTTTCAAATTATGACAGGCAGCAAAAGGACTGACAGTGCGACGACGGCATTGTATCGTGCAGTGGGAGAGATGCAAAGTTGTCAATGATGCGGAACCGAGTGAGTCACCTAAAACTAGATTGGTGAGTTCCAAGGATTTTAAGGATGGGCACATGATGACAGCTTCTGGGACAAGGTAGGAATTGTATTGATACTTCAAGTTTATTATAAGATGACAAGCTTTGTGGGATATTGCGTACTTCAAAACCCTATTAAGGAAGGAATTATCGTGACTTCCAGAAAATAAGCGAAATCTTCCTACGTCGTTTTTATCGCGGCGTTTCAGGGCATGGCGAACAAAATTCTTGAAAACAGTCAAGCTACGCGATCCACCATCCGAGCAGAAAGCAGGTAAAAGGGCCTGAGAACTGAAGTTAAGATCAGGAACAGAAGTCCAGAGGTTCCTCCATCTCTTGGACAGGATAGTGGTTTTAACAGCATATTTGGTATCAAGGAAGGAGAGTATCACGAGTAGCACTTCGTCTGGCAAACTGCTCAGTCTATCCATCCCTCGAGGAGTAGTAATTCTAGCTTTCTTGTTCTTCTTGGCCATTGCAAGCTTGAAACGAAACGAGAATAACATCGTATAAATATTGATTCCCGTGTTTTTTTCCGAAAAAAGCTGACCTATTACGGTATTTGTGTAGAGGTCCGTTCTATCTTTGACAAAATAGTTTGCATTTGATGCAATTTTGGATACTCGGAGGACGAGGGCAAGTTGGGGATTTTACTTAAATAAGATCTTTAAGTCTAAGCCAAGATTTTTAAAACGGAAGGGGTGATTAAACTGAAAAGTTTAATATTTTAAGGTTTAATAACTAAAATTAAATTAATAAAATTAATATTTAATATTAAATAAATTAAAAAATTAAATATATATTAATAAAAATATTAAAATTAATTTTTAATATAAATATAAAATAATTATAAAATATATTATAATTAAAATATAAATATTTTGTAATATTTATAAGATCATCTAAAAGAATAGGAAGCTTGCGGCAGTACAACCCAACAAGAGTAGGGAATGAGTAGGGAATGGTGGGTGGGTCGTCACGCAAATTGAGATTTGGAGGAGCAGCAACAAGTGTGGCAGGCGTAGCGACAGGTGCAGCAAGTGTGGTGGTAGTTGAGACGATCGGGCGATGAGGAGGAGTACAAGGCTTGGGACAGGATAGCAGGAAGTAGAGAATGGTGAGTGGATCGTTGGACAAGCTGGGATTTGGAGAAGTAGTGGCAAGTATGGCAAACACGACAAGCATGGCAATTGGGAGATGAGGAGGAGCAGAAGGCTTGAGGCAGGGCAGCAAGACATAGGGAATGGTGGGTGGGTCGTTGGGCAAGCTGGGATTTGGAGCAACGGTAGGCGTAGCAAGCGCGAAGGCAGGCATGGCGATCGGGCGATGAGGAGGAGAAGAAGGCTTGGGATAGGGCAACAACAAGTAGTAAATGGTGAGTGGGTTGTCCAGCAAGTTGGGATTTGGAGGGGTAGCGACAACCGTGGCAGGTGCAGCAATCAATCAGGCGATGAAGAGGAGCAAAAGGCTTGGGGCAAGGCAGTCGGAGTAAATTGAACAAATTTCAACTTATTTTGTTTAATATTTTTTTTTTAAAAAAAAAACAAAACAAACTGATCAAGTCAAAAAAAAAAAAAAAAAAAAGTCTGATTCATCGATTCTCGGAGTTAAGTTGGTCGGTTTTTCAAATTTCTTACATCAATTCATATTTTAATTAATTAAAAAAAATAAAATAAAATTATAATTTAATTTTTAATTTTATGACCCTGATGTAATTATCTCAACCGTAGTGTCTTAAAATTTAATTCAGATTGACGCAAGCCTATTATGAATATTTTTAATTAAATCATTGACAAAATCTGTTTCCGAGGGAGTGCATATCGTATCAAAAATATTTAAGCAATTCATTTATTTTCCAATCCAAAAAATTGGCAGATTTAAGAATCAACTGCCTGTTGTTTTTTTAAATCAAATTGCCGATCAGCTCATCAAAGCTAGGCAGCAAGATACTTTGATCCTATTGGGTTTTGGACCATAGCAATAACCCCTTAAATTTTCAGGTTCCAATAAGATTGGCGTATAATCTAATTTATTTATTTATTTATTTATTTTTTTACTTTTTTGGCGGAAAGAAGAAAACTAAAAACAATCAGAAAATATTTGTGTAGTTAAACCACAAGACAGCAACATAATAAAAGAGTTATGTAATACTTCCTCTCGAAAACGCCGTTAATGTTGAAAAGTAAATATATTTTAAAAAAATTTTATTTTATATTAAAAATAAAAATATTTTATATATTTATAAAATAATATTTATTTTATATTTTATAAATAAAAAATTTAAAAAATATTATGCATATATATAAATGATAAAAATTCAGACATAATTTTTTATAAATAAAAATAGACATAATCTCTCGTAAATAAAAATAAAGAAGTCAGATAGAATTGCTCCTTTTTAAATTTACCAGATCACCATTAATCAATTTTTTTCTTCAAGACAGTGGCAAAATTTTCACAGCAAGGTGAAAACTAGTTTTTAACAGCGGGATGATAGACGTTAATGCCTCTTTTACCAAAAATAGTACATCCGTAAAGACTTAAGAAAACAGAGAGAGAGAAAAAAAAAAAAAAAAGAGAAAAATCTCTTTTTTAATGAGTTCCCGTCTTTCAAAGTGTATATCTTATAGTTCTTAATAACAATAATAATAAGTAAATAAATAATTTTAAAAAATAAAAAATAAAAATACATATATTTAAAACAGATCTAAGTAGCTCTTAAGAGAAATTGGGAACAAAAATCAATATTTTAATCATCTCCTGCCAATGAAAGTCCACTGACAAACCTTTCTATTTCTAAAACCACAAACTTTCCATTCTTTGTCGCCACATTTTATCTTTACCATAGCGCTCTAAAAATCAATGTCAAGGTTGTAGATTGCTTTTCTACTCATCAATCAAATCGCAGGTTGTCTTTCCTTTATTGCTCTTTGCATGTTCCTGTTATTGGTGTTGTATTCGTTTTTGCTTTGTTAATTGCAAATTTAAGGTTAAAGCCTTTTTAAAATCAGCTCAAGATGTGTTTATTGAAGACCAATTTCCCAAAATTGGGAGATAATTGGATTGGATTTTGTGTTCCCCTTTGATCATCAGTTAGGGTTTTGTCAACAAATTTCTGGGTTTCAGATTATGATGCTGCTTTGAAAGTAAGTTCTTTTTTATTTTCTGGGTCAAGCTCTGCATGACTCGTGTCAATTACCCATTTCTTGAATTTGAATGATCTCATGTCTCCACTTCATTTCCATCCAAGATAAGCAATTGGAATTCATGGGTTCGTGTGTTTGATCAGCTGTTGGGGTTGTTATCTGATAAAACATCAGTCCTTTTCGGTTGGTGGGTTATTGGTTCTTAAAATGGATTACTCTAGAGATTACTCCAGTGGAAATGTTGTTCATGTTGTTCCTGGAACCGGCCTGGACAGTTGGATTCCAAATTCTTCGGATTCCAACATTGTTTGGGCAACAGAGGATGATTACCATGTCTGGAACAACTCCGATGGCCCTGCTGACAGCACCCCCTCCAATTCCAACTACCAGTCCTCTCAAACACGATCTGGAAGCGAGCCACCAAATAAGAAATCAAAGAACAATTCGCAGGAGTTGACCTCCAAGAAGTCCATAGGGAAAATGTTCTTCAAGACCAAACTATGCTGTAAGTTCCGGGCTGGTACATGCCCCTACATTACAAACTGCAACTTTGCACACAGCATAGAGGAACTTCGGCGCCCGCCTCCCAACTGGCAGGAAATTGTAGCTGCTCACGAGGAAGAGAGGGGGAATGTTGTGGAAATTAGAGAAGAATTTCAAATCCCATCACTTGGGGGATTTGGAGGGGAGACGCAAAGGTCTTATAAAGGGAGGCACTGCAAGAAGTTTTATACTGAGGAGGGGTGTCCTTATGGAGATAATTGCACTTTTTTGCATGATGAGCAGTCCAAGAACAGGGAGAGTGTGGCAATAAGTTTGGGCCCAGGAGGGTATGGAGGGGGTGGTAGTAGTGCTGCTGGAAATGGAGGTGGAAGTGCAGCGAATGTGAAGCCATCGAATTGGAAGACAAGAATTTGTAATAAGTGGGAACTTACTGGGTATTGCCCATTTGGGAATAAGTGCCATTTTGCCCATGGTGCTGCAGGTATGTCCTGCATTGTGTTGATTTGATTACTTTGCTCTCCATATCTGTAAGTATTTGAGTTATTAGGTATGGACATTCAATATTGATGAGCTGCTACTCACCAAACAGAAAATAATAATAATAATAAAGAAAGAAGAATTTAGGATGAAACTGTTTGAATTTGGGATGGATCAGATGGTGATAATGATTATTTGATATTTCATCACACACTAAAGAGGATGATATGCTTTGTTAATATTGTACTGAGTCTACTGACATGGGCCCATAAGAGGAAGGATTCATACTTGGCTGCACGATAGCGGCCACAAGAACAAAGCACTTTGGAGAGGGTGATTTAAGGGCTCAAATCTCCAACCCTTCAAATTCTGACAAAATGTGGGGTTCCAAAATAATAATAATAAAAAGGATGATATACCATAACCCTGATTTCTTTTTTCAAATGGCACCATTGGTTGTACTGCATGAACATTCTCTTCCTGAAACCATTAGCTGGCTTGGACGTCTTGTTTGGGGCCCAGGGCCTTTAGTCTAAACCAGTAATAGACATCTTGATGTTTTCTTGAGTTGAATGTGCTTCAATGATGGGCTGTAATTAACTTGTCAACAAGGTGATCTGTAAGACTATAGTGCCTGGGTAATATTTAGTTTGTCTACCTGTCATTTGTCAAGTTACTTGTATTGGAGATAAAGTATGGATGCCTAACACAAGCTGTTCCCATTGTTTCCTTTTTCCTTCATACTTAGCTAGGGGAATGTATTTCCATAACTGGCCACTTCTTAATTTGTTTATTAATGAGTCTATTGAATTTGATTCATGAAGTAGGAATAGCATTGTATGTGTTGCTGTGAATTTTTCTTTCCCTTGTTGATTGGTGACACAAATATTTTTATCAATGAATGGCACTGTTCAGCTGGGGAAACATCTCTTGTGCATGTGTGAATATTGGCTCTTACAAAAGAAAATCAGACAAAAGTATTTCACTTTGGAATTAAAATGATCTCCTTGAAATTATTGTGCAATGCCTCATTCATATAGGAATAACAGGTGTATTGTATTAATTAGTGGTTAAAATTAACAAAAGAATGCAGTTATTCCATTTTGTTGTTTAAAAGAGCATACATTACATGGTTGTTCTTTTGCCTTTAATTTCCTCGGAGTTCTGTTTGGTTTATATGCTTTTAGATACTTACAAGTTAGACTGGACTTGTGATCAAAGACTTGGTCTTTATGAAAACTAATATGCTAATATCATCTTGACTAAATTGGTTTTATTCAATGATGTTTTGAGTAATTATTACACGATGCTATTCCATGTTGGGGGCCCTTTTTTCCCTTGCAATCCATGTACAGGACCAAATATAAAAGGGCATCCCAATGCTCTAGGCTCCCACAATGTGGAATATGGGGAAGGGTTACATGTATGTGGCTTTTTCTTAGTTTTTATAAAGAGGCTATTTTTGTGACTTGAACTTATGACTTCCATATCATAATGGAGTGATTTTATTGTTACACTAAGGTTTTGTCCTTCATATGGAACCAAATTTATTGTCCTTTCATCAAGACTGTGTCTGAGCCTTGTGGCTTATGTTATTTACTTGTTGCAAAGGGTGTTGTGGCTATTACTTATTGAATTGAAATATATGATAGTTTTTATCATGTATGTGGCCATCTAAGATTATTGCACTTGTTAGATTAAACATATATATATACAGAAGCAAATTTTTCTTCAAATATGTCAAAAACTGATATAGCTGCTCTTGAAACCATTGACATTTATTGGAACATGGGAACCTCTTGCCTTTATCTCAAGAGTGCAGTAATTGTGAGTCAGAGATACTACTTTTATTCTATGTAGAGCTATATGAAAATTTTGATTTTTAAAATGTTTGTTTGTTGGCTTCTGCTTATAAACTTAAGTGGTGGACAATTAACATTTTTCATGCACCATTTGCATTTTTGCTGTAGACTGACATAGGTTATAAGTTAATATTCTTATTGTCTATGCAAAGAATGGCAAGAATGGATCTCTGTATGTATCTGTTTATATTGTTGAAGATGTGCATCTTCCATATTCTTTCTGAATGATATAGGAATAGCTGGCAACAATTTTTCATGTTTTAAGTATCGGGTTTTTCTTTTTGTTTTTTTTTTTAATATATATATTTAACTGTAGAGTTGCACCGCTATGGTGGGGGGCTTGTGGAGGCTGAAGCTAAGGATTCTTCTGTCCTTGCTGACTCAAAGCAGGGTGTAGTAGTACCTCTAAAAACTTCTGCAGAGACTGTGGCTCCGCCAGTTACTGCTATTCCTCATTCAGATCTATATCATTTAGGAGTTCCATCACAAAGGTCACCTATAGTAATTCAGAGGCCAGGGCAGAGAACTCATTTGAAATGGAAGGGTCCAGACAAAATCAGTCGGATATATGGTGACTGGATTGATGACATTGAATAAGAATTAAATTTCACTTCTTATATTTGTGGAACCTCATTGGTACTTAAATGGTTCAAGGAAAAAGGTTTTAATGGGATAAAAAAGCATGTGGAGAGTGAGCTTCAGCCTTTTGGATGTGAATGATGGCTCACATAATGCTCCATGATACCCTGTTATGAAGGAGATGTCACTTATCAGTCTCCCAGCCCCTTCATTTTATGAATGAAATTTTCTTCAATGGTGTCAAAATTTGAACCTTCACATTGTAGTCTTAATCTTGTAATCAATCATGTTCCTGGATTACTCTCATCCAAGGAGAACTGTTGTCGTTGTTGTTGTACCACTTTGGATTAATACAGTAAACTAAGTCTCTCTCTCTCTCTCTCTCTCTCTCTCTCTCTCTCTCTCTCTCTCTTTTGGAAGATATATTTTGTTTCCTGCTCAGGATCTGCACAACTAGAAGATAATCTATCAGCAGATTCATGGACATTTTTCATGTGGTGAGATATTGCAGTCTTGTTTTCATCGAATGGGTTATTGGTGTGTGAAGTTTTCATGTGCAGATAATCCTATTTATAATAAGGCTTGTGACTGATTGTTTATTGTCAAATTGCATTGACAGACATTCATCATCCTCCTTGGAGACTGATGACAAGGAAAAGACAAAATGCATTATATGATCCATTTTGCCCAATTCTGATGCAAATTGAATGAATGCCCAAGACTCTTGAGGTACGCAAGCAACTTGGGCTGGATGTATGGGGTCATAACATGTCAGGTAACAGAACAACGTAGTCAGACTGAGTTCACAATAATAGTTTCAATTTCTGTGTGTGAAACCTAACTGATGATGCAAGAGGCAAACAATTCAGAATGGAACTGTCAAGATGAAAGTGAAAATGTTTTTGCCAAATTAAATGGCTCTTGGTTATTCTGCTGTGATGAATTTGTATGTCAGGGAAAACTATCAAATGTCTCTTGAAGTTTAACAGATAAAGCTCAAAATAGTACAACAGAGTATGTTTGAGTAAGAGCTCAGGCGGCTCTACTACTGTATCGTGCGACTAGTGGTGCAAAATATGCTTATGGACATTATGGTTCAGCTAATATTTAGGTAACCATTTATATGCATTTGTTTTATCTGCACTGATTTTTCCATTTATGCAATCTTGCACTACAGTCTGTTAGATACATTCCCTGGTTTTTGTTGCAGAAAGTTAAATTTGGGTTAAGAGCAATAATTATGTGTTATTTCACTAAAGTTGAATGCTGCAACTGAGGTTGAAGCATGGTCTGTTTAGAAGAATTTTGTCTAGGAACTTGGGAGCACAATTTTTTACTATCATCCATGTTGGATTATTTAGTTCGAAAGGAGAAATGCTCTTGTTGAGCTAGTGTTCATGGAGTGTACATCTGATGATTTCATTTACGACTTTTCTTCTAACAGGGTAATGCATAGGTATCATTAGTATTTAGTGGGGATGGGGGACAAGTATGGAATCGTTAACGATCTAGGTAGGCGTCTTGAATTGCTCGCCAATGCTAGCATAGGCAGGGGATTTGATCCCCTAGACTCACCCCGTCCTGGCTCCTTAAAGACAAGGGGTGGGCTACTGGGGCTAGCAAAGGTGGTTGATTTCATTTGTAACTTTGGATAGCACATTTTCCTTGGATCTCATGATTATTCAGATCATACTATCACTCACTTTAATTTGTAATTAGTCTCATCTGGGAAGGTTCACAGTTTTTGATGGGTTAATGTACTGTCGTCTTTGATCATATGATGTCTTTTTGTATTGTTGACCAGCGTTAAGAATAAAAATGGCCTGCCCTTGCCTTCACACTGGTCCATGCAGTGCAGCTGAATTCTGGCAATTGTAATTGACAAGAATCTGAGGCTGAATCCTTGAATCTAACAACGCAGTACGAATTCCCCCACTTGACTTTTAATTTGTAGTTGGGTGCGCACGCAAACTTCTATAGTTCGCTTCGTCACCAGACGTTTAGACGTTTCAGAACCTAACAAGCAATCGGAGGGAGTGATTCTTGGCGGGCTCAAAATAAGACAAGCCAGCATATGACAAAATAATTGTCTAAACGCTCTCAATTTATACCATAAAGCGAATGTGCCAGCATGTGGTAAAGGGCATGACTGGTCGGACGCAAAATTCCCATTTGATAAAACGAGTGCATGACAAGAGCGAGATTGTATGAGCCATCTTCCTTCGAATTCCAAGCACCAGATGCGCAGGTACAATTGTCTTTGGAGATAAGCAAGTTATTTAAGCCATGCTACAACCGAAGTATCTAGCCTAGAAAGCTTTGACGATCAAAGCTATAATGTAGCTTTTGAACCACCGCTAAGTTCTGCGCGCTAGCCAATGTTTCTTACATTTCAACCGTGGTATTGTACTGTATTGGTCGACCTAAAAAATTATGATAGTGCATTGCTGGCGACCTCAACCCTTTAAAGGGATTCGTAGAGGGGACACTGGAGGTCAAACATCTTCATTTCTCCCGAAAAATTTTCTTCCAAAGACCACGATATTACAATGTGGAAAGAAAAAAAAAAAAATTGAAATGGTAAATACTCAATCGTACATTTTTCTTTTTACCAACGATATATGTAAGTCTTTGTGAGCGAAAAAAAACTGTAAATAATTAGTACCAATAATATGCTAATCAAAAGACAAGAAATTAGGAATTTGTGGAGGCCAAGTTGGCGACGTTCAGACAAAGCTCCTCAACCTTCTCACAATGACTCGCTCACCACCATCGTTTCTGCCAAGGACATAAAACCAATCTCTCCGCATCACCCTAGCAAATTTAAGCCATGCAATTTTCACACATAAACAATAGAACTGCCTCCTTGTTTCTCTCTTCCTATTAGCCTTTCATGTACCGAACAACCACCAAATCTAAGCATCCAATACATCCACATTTTCTTTTTCTTTCTAGTTAGCTCTCTCATTTTTATTTTTATTTTTTTCCTTTTCACAACTTTTCCAAATCCATGCACAACTGAGGCCGGGAAAAGAAGCCGGCAAACATTTAATTAATCTCCGGCCACCAATTTAGGCCGCGGCTTTGCGTTCAATGTCAACGACGAATTCTACATTAGCCCAACAACCAACATATTTTGTTTCTCCTCCAGTAACTATCATTTTGGCCACCATTACCCTCATTTGCTTCTTTATAGCCTTTTTCTCCATATACTTTTGTAGGTGTTGCATGGATAGCGTTGTTGGCAATTGGCATATTCGGCGTACCCACTCAGGAAACCTTGTAACTCCATCTGATTTACCTGTATACCAGGGGCTTGATCCATCTCTAATACAGCTTTTTCCAGCATGTACGTATTCGAGTGTCAAAGAATTTCGACGTGAAAAGTATGGCCTTGAATGTGCCATTTGCTTGGCAGAGTTCTCGGATGATGATTTACTCCGGCTCTTAACAGTTTGCTACCATGTTTTTCATCAAGAATGCATTGATGTTTGGCTTGGATCACACAAGACGTGCCCGGTTTGCCGTAGAGATCTCGACTTGCCTAAAGAGACATTGGAAAAGACTCTAACACTTGACCACGACCGGGATGCTCATGATGGCAATGGAATTCTAGTCCCTGCCATTAGCATTGCCGTTCGAGAGGGCCACGGTGAGGAAGATGGAGGAGGAAATGGGGAAGGAGTAGCTCGCAACGTAAGCAAAGAAAATGGCAGGGATCAGAATATGGGAAGATTTTCAAGGGCGCGCTCGACAGGGCACTCAATACTTGTGGCTAGAGAAGAAGACAGGTATACTTTAAAATTTCCGGAACATGTGAAGGTAAAAATTGTCAGGGGACATGGTACAGCACGAAGTTGTATTACCTTTGGGGACTTTTCAAGCCCACAAAACAATGGCTTTGGAGAGGTACCAGGGAGCTCAGGAGGAGACATCAACAAAGTGTAAATTTTGTTATTCACTTCTCTCTTTTTCACCCTTCTTTTCTGGTACATATTCTGTTGAGAATACTGAGATACTTTAATGTCAAAAGATACACAGAAGATTTATTCAGTATACGGCTGGTTTGCAGTCCTGCCTTCCAGTTATGAGGCCTTGCAAAACAAACATTAAATGATAGTCCAAAGAACATCTACACCTTGCAAATTAGCATTCAGAATTTAATATTTTGGGCAATCAGATGCTTGTAGGACAACACTAACTTTAAGTGCCAAGAAACTGGGGTATTGAACTTAAAACCTACACGAGGTTTAATACCAACATCTCGTAAGCAAAGATGAAACAGGACAGGTAGGTATTAAATGCAGAGTGCAAAAGAAAGCAATTGGGAAAGAAATAACAAGGAAATAGGTTCCACCGACAGATTGCGTGACAACACCCTCTGTTAATCAGTTTCTTCTTTCTTTAAATTCTGAAGCAGTTGCTTGCAAGTTGCCTTCAAACTAGGTTCATGCTACTGCAAATTCGTACAGATTTTGGTGTATCTTGACATTGTTCTACTAAGAAGCAAGCGATCTTTTTTAGGATAATGCGACTATCAAATCCAATACATGTTTTGCAGTTCCACGTTGCATTAACTCTATCAAGCCCGACTCATCAACTAAGGTGTACGAATGAAATTTAGCACCGTACGAGAGATCTTAGCGAGAGAAATGTTACGATATAATATTTTTTTAAATTACTATAATATTTCTTAAATGGGTGATATAAAAAATAAATAAATATTATTTAAAATAATAATTAAGTTGTGCCTATAAACGATTACGCACGAGAGTAAGAAGTGTCATCTTAATCTCGTTGCAATTTTATAATTAGTCTCTATCGTCAACGGGAAGAGAATTTAAACTTTTATCTTGTCTCCAGTCTATTCTCGTTTTCTAAATAAAAAATAATAATTTTAGAAATAAATTATCCAATTCTAGAATATCAAACTAATTACTAATTCAAATATAAAAGACTTAATTATTATTCCAAAAGTCTAATTTACTTTTTCACGCAACGGCTCCACAAAAGCCTATCATTGTCTCTTAGCTAATTAAATCACAGGGACAAAAGCAAAACAATTTTTTTTTTTTTTTTTGTAAGAGTTGACGTGAAGAAAATAGATGAAAAAATTATACTAATTAAATTTTGTACTAGAGAACAAAATATTAAAGAAAAAAAAAAACAGCCTTTTAAATTTTTAACTTAATTCTAAAGCAGGTCTATGAATTGATGTTCTAAGAAAGATGGTAACGGAGATTAGCGTGTTGATAATATAGTGAAAGACAAATGCAATGACTGAAAGTGATAGAGATGATCTTTTTTTTTTTTTTTTTTTTTTTTATAGGACAAAACGTTATCCATAGAGAATATGCAAGGAAACGTGAAAAATTAGAATGAGTGCATAGGTAGAGTTATAATTAATATATTAATTTACTTAATTTTCTCTTTATAAAAAATGTTAGTATAACTGTTATATAAAGGATAAAATTGTAATCTAATAATTTGAAGTCGGTGTCGGAGCTGGGGTCAAGGTAGAGAATATAAATACCAACTCATCTCCATCCCCATCCCCAATTAAACATTTTGGAATCGAGGTGGAAACCCCTAATCCCCGATCAATTTTCTTTGACCTTATCCCTGCAAAAGCAGACGAGGCGGGGACCATTGTTATCCCTCGGTGTAGTTATCCATTGTTAATGATACCTAAGTTATTGTTAATGATAATTAAATTATTGTCAATAACAATTATGTCATTCTTAATAAAAATTAAGTTGTTCTAATTGAAATTTTATTTTGAAAATATCAAAAGACTTATTTTGATAAGAGAAAGCCATAAGATAGTAACAGAAAAATCTCTAGCTTAGTCTATATATATATATATATATATATAACCTATGAACCATCAACATGATGTTTTATTAGAAGTGTGAGGTAATAAATTGGGAGACTATTTCAAATCTTTCTTTGTTGTTGCGAGGAATTGTTGATCAACATGACTGGAGGTATAATTTCTATTAAATCAATCTAGAGCTTATAGTTCTTTATAGTTTTTCATTTGATATCAAAGCTTAATTTCTCAGTTTTGTTAGTTACCATTAAAGATTATGTGTATCATGATTTTATGTGTTTCATTTGGTCAACAAAATGTAACCTTTAAAGGATTTTGAGTCTTCTTGCAATTTTTGCATTGTCATACTAATTTTGTGTCTATCAATATCATAAGATTTTTTTTTTCCTTACACATTAAATGGAAAGATGATAAGTTAGCAAAATTTCAAGTGTTATTGGTTGTGTTATCTTGAAACACCATGTATCTTATGTGTTATTTTAGTTTTCTCATGCATATACAATTAAAATTTTGTAGCATTAAAGCAATTTAAAAGGAGTGATACTCCTTGTCATGTAATATTAATTTAAAAAAAAAAAAGTATGTGACCTTGGGAGACAAGCAGGCCATCAAGGTAGGCTTTTGTTCTAACTTGACTAGTTTAATAATCAATTTCTATACTTTTTCTATTTTGCAAAATTGTCCATGCCATGTTATTTTACTCACATGTACACTTATAAAATATTTTATTTGGGTAACAAATATGTACAAAGAGGAAAAGGAGCATGTAACATGATGATGATGTGTATACATGTAGTATTAATCTTTGAGCATGTATACATGACTTAATGCTGGAAAAAGGACATGTTACATCATGTTTATATGGGACTAGTGGAATAAAGTGACATGTTAGTTTATTGTTGACTTTTCTTTAAGTTTATTAATTTTTTTGATGTACAAAATTATTTATGCATACTTAATAGGTTAAAAGAAATTTATAAACTAATTTTGGTATTTATCATGTACAAATTATATTTTAGTCTTATGAATGTCATTATAAGAAATATCATTTTGATTTAAGAATGGTCATAACATCTTGAATTATTATAATATTAGTAATTTACACAAAAAAAAAAATCACATAATGATATAGTTATTAGATTATAAATAACATATAAGAGTTATGAATAATTCTTTAAAATAAATTACTTGGTCCTATAAGGAGTTATTTATTTTATTGAATTAATTGGAACAAGATAGTAAATTGAACATTAAACAATTAAATTTTTCTGTACTCATAAGTATAAAAATTTTGTATTTTAATGTTTAATTTATCAATTATATTATATTATATATATAAATTCAATGCAAGTAGCGACCTCTATCCATAATAAGGTTTGAATTTATATTTTTTGAGAGTTCATTAGTTTCATGGCATTAATGTATGTGTATTCTAAGTTAATGTAGCTATTCTTACTACTTTCTATAATGATCTTGTTTGTATTTCACTGTTTTTTAATGAAAATTTTGTTGACTAAAAAGAAAAGGTCCTTTTGACTTTAAAATGCATGGATGTAGATTTGACTTTCCATGTACATCAATTACTTATTGCCAAGAAATTAAGTACATTAACTAAAAGAGTTACTTATGATAAATGGGAGTGATCAAATTGCTTAAGCCTAATGCTCTTCAAAAATCATATAAGTAAAAGTATAAGGGGTTTTATTCCTTAAAAAGAGAAAGTCAAAATTTTCATGAAAGCTTTTAAGGAACAATTTGTGAAATCTATTAAGACATTGGCTAACACCATAATGAAGAAACTTCTAAGAAAGAATTTTATAGTTTCAAAGGTTTTTATGAGCATATTATGAAAATGAGAGACATTGCTTCTCAGCTTAAGTCTTTATAGGTTGACATATCTAAAACCTTTTTGGTGTACTTTATCATAAATTCTCTTCCTTTTGCATACACACCATTTAAGATATCTTACAAAACACATAAGAAAAAAATAGCCTATCAATAATCTTCTAATCGTATGTGTTCAAGAGGAAAAATGAATGAAAAATAAGAATTTGGAAAGTGCTCATCTTGTGACTAAAGAAAAACCTAATAAAAATAAGAATAAAGGTGCTCTATGTTGGAAGAAAGATGCGAAGGTGCCAAGAAGAAATTTAGCCAAAAAAAAAAAAAGATGCATTCTCCTTAATAAACATGAACATATGAATAAAGGTTGTCCTAAGTATAAGATATGACTAGAGAAGGAAAATATTCTCATATCCTTAATGCATCATCAATCATTTTTAATTAATATTCCAAGTAATACAAGGTGGATTGATTCTTGTACCACAATTCATATTGCCAATACAATGTAGGGCTTTTTAAACCTAAGAAAGTTGAAGGAAAATGAGTAGGCCATCTATTTAGGAAACCAAATGCATCCTCATGTCAAAGTTATGAAAACTTATTGTTTAGTTTTAAAATCTAGTTTTAATTCAAACCTGGAGGACACCTTTTATGTTTCATTGTTCTCAAGAAATTTAATTTCCATTTCTAAATTAGCACATATAGTTATCAATTTGTCTTTAAGAACTCCATTTGCAATATTTTTTATAATAAAAATATTGTTAGTTTTAGTTGTTTGATTGATGGATTATTTAAATTTGATTTTAAACCTCACTCAAGAATGCAATGTTGCATTGCATGATGATATTAGCATAAAAAGATGTATTACTAATGAATAATCTTCTATATTATGATATAAAAGATTAGGTGACATTTCTTTTAAGAGAATAAAGAGAATAGTAAATAATAAAGATTTAACAACTCTTGACTCTACAGATTTCAATACTTGCATAGATTACATAAAGGGTAAGCAAATCAATAAGAATACTAAAGTTGCCAATAGAAGTTTAGAAATTCTTAAGATTGTGTACACGAATAATTTTTTACTTCGTGTTTTAATGGTTAAAGATATTTTATTTCATTCATTAATAACCATATGAGATTTATTTATCACTATTTATTATTTGATAAAATTGAAGCATTAGATGCTTCTAAAACATATAAGGATGAAGAAGAGAAATATAAGGATACAAATATTAAAATTATAAGATTTAATAGGAGTGAAGAATATTATGGAAGGTATATTAAAATAAGACAAATAAAACATCCATTTGCAAAGTTCTTTAAGTAAGAGGATATTATTGCACAGTATACCATACCAGGTACACTTCAATAAAATGATGCTAAGAGATGGAACTTAACAATTATGGACATAATGAGAAGCATGATTAGCAATTTTAATTTTTCATTAAGTTTATAGAGTGAAGTATTAAAAACTACAATATATATCTTCAATAAAGTTCCTTTAAAGATTGTTCTTAAAACTCATTTTGAGTTATGAAATAGAAAAAAACTATGTTTAAAACATATGCATGTATAAGGTTGTCTTGTTGAAATAGGATTTATAATCCTTAATTAAAAAAATTAGATACAATATCCAAAGACAACTAATAGTTATTTCATTAGTTATACAATAAATTTTAAGGGATATAGATTTTATTGTCTTTCAAATACATATAAATTATTGAAGTTAGGAATTCAAAATTTCTTAAGAATTTTAAGTGTAATGAGACTAAGTTTCCACATAAAGTCTAATTTGAGGAAAGTAAAAACTAAATTAAATACCTTATAAACTTTAAAAATTTTTTTGTTCTAAAAAATTTGCACAATAATAATAATGAAGAACAACCAATTCAAAATCAAATGTTTAATGTAATACAAGCAAATGCATAACCTATGGAATATGAAACAAAAAATGAAGGGTTTAGGAGATCCTTAAGAATAAAGAAATCTACAATTCCTTATGAATATCATATATCTTCAAGAGATTGATACTAATCTCAAAGATGATCCCAACACGTTTTCACAAGTTATGAAATATGAAAATTTTGAATTATGGTCTAATTCCATGAAAGAAGAGATTGTGTTATAACCCCAAGGTTTTGTATTGTGATTTAATGATAACAAAAGATTAAATGTTGTTAATGTACTTGTTTAAGTGTGATTAACGGGAAGGTTAAATCACATAAACACAAATGTATGGAAGAAAGAAACATTTGAGATGTGAGCCAACTATTAATCAATTTCCAAAAGTTATTGTACTTAATTTGAGATGAATTAAATGATGCATCATACATGCTCAAAAAGCTATAATTGTCTAGTTTCCATTGCCTAATTAATACTAACTATGTATTAATTAGAAATGTGTTAAGTAAGATATGATTTAGATACTAGAGCATGTTAAAGTTGTCAAGACATATTGCATTAATCAACTTTTAGAGAATATTACAGATAATTGGAACTAAATTAGATGATGAGCTAAGCATGATTGAAAAAATATTTCAATCTAGTTTTTAATGGAATTGATAACATATAATTATGGCAACTTTACTCAAGGGAGTATAAGTTGCCAAGTTGAAAAGAAGGAAAAAATTTTGAATGAAATTATGAGCAAAAAGGAAAAAAGTTTGAATTTGAATAAAATCACAAAAAAGAATATGAAAGAATTGTGAAAGGGAAAGAAAATGTTTTTAAATGAGATTAAAAGAAATTATGCAACGAAAGGAAAAACTTAAAGATGCTAAAAAGTTTCAAAAAGTCTTAATTAGTTGATTAGAATATTAGAGTAATTGTTAAAGTCAACTAGACATGCAAAAGAATGTTATGCTAAAAATTAAAAAGTTACAAAGATTTCAAGTTGACTAGACTAATTATTGTAATTGGCAAATGTAACAAAAATGTAGAAATTGAAAAGTCCCATAATGTTAGGATCAGTTGACCAAGGCTTCTAATAATTAATTGATGCCTTAAAAACAAACTTTCCATATTTAGTTCAAATTATGTTTTACTCTCTATACAATAAGATATATTTAATCACGAAAGTTAGTAAGACTTAAATATTTATATATTGATATGTGTAAATAAACCTAAGTGCCTTGAACACCTTAAAAAAGAAAAGAAATATATTTTGATAGATTAAAATAATAAAAGAAGGCATTACATTCTAAAGAGACAAATCTTTTGCTTTTGTGAGAAAGCTTTGTATAACTTTATATTCAAGGTCAAGTGATCTAAGCGTTATAAATGTGAGTTTAGCCTTAAATCAACAAGCATACCAATTATTAAGCTGAGCCACCTAATCAACAACCAGAGTGATTAAAGAACTCGCCATTGAATCAATAAGCAAAATTGTAAGGGGTTTGATCTTTACTTAATGAAGAAGATTGTTTAGTTGTTTAAGAACTCTTAAGATATTAACCTTAAGGAGAGAACATAGGTTTAAAAATAGTTAAATCTCTATAAATTATTGCATTTGATTTCTTTTTCCTTATCTCCCTTTACTTTCAATTTTTATATTGCTTACTTTACTATTTAATTATTGTTTATCTTATTGTTTATCTTATTATTTCTCTTTGGAATTAAGATTAAGTTTAGGTTGAGTGATCAAATCAAAGAAACCCAATTCACCACACCTTTTTGTTGCCCTAAGGAACAACAAATGGTATTAAAGCTTGGTTTATACATTATAAGGCATAATCTCTTAAAGTTGATCCATGACATCCCTTATACCCATGTGTCATGTTAAAGGTATAAACATCCTTAGACCCCTCCCTCTCATTTTTTATGGTTACGATTACAATTATTAGAGAAATAAGATGATGATGTATATTTAATTCCATAATTATGAACTTTTAAAAAAAAGTTGAGACTAAAGCTAAAAAAGTCTCAAGAACTACTTAGTGAGAAGAAGTATGTCCACTATAGAGGCCAAAATATTTAAAACCTTTAACTTTAAAGATACTTGCATGTTTTATTATGGTTTAAGCATTAATGAATATAATAGGGTTTTACCATACAAGACAACAAAGGAGATTTAGGACCAGTTCAAAGTCATTTATGAGGGCACCTCATAAGGAAAGGACAATAAGATCAATTTGTTCATGCAAGAATATGAGTTATTTGAGATAAAGAGTAATGAGATAATATTAAAGATGTGTGTGAGGTTTATTGATATTATCAATCCTCTAAAAAACCTTGGGAAAGATATCAAGATAAGTGATCTTATAAAGAAGATATTGAGATCATTTCCAAAGTCCTAAAATTTCAAGGTCATTATAATCACTAAATCCAAAGACCTAAACACTTTAGGCTTAGATAAGTTGATTAGTTCATTATTAATGCATGTTAATGACTTTTAAGAAACAGGTTTTGGAGAAGAAAAAGTCATTTGCTTTCAAATCTTCCACACAAAAGGAAAGTGATATTAAGAAAGAAAATGATGATAAGGAGGATAATGATGATGAAGATAAGAGTAATTCCTACATCAAGGATGATTAGGAAGAGCTTGAAATGATAACAAAAAGGATTTTGCACCTTATAAGAAAAAAGAGACAAAGTGGCAAGAGATCATTCAAACATGATAATGATGATAAATATGAGTTATTAAGGAAAGAAATCATATGCAACAAATGTAGAAAGCCCAATCACATTGCTTTAAATTGTCCCAACAAAAAAAAGTTCAAGAAGTCAACAAAGAAGGCATTCAATATCTCATTGGACAATTTTAGTGTCTCAAATAATGATACATCATTTGATAAGGTAACTTATATATGTTTCATGATAAAGGGAAATGATGTAAATTATGGTCATGATACTTTAAATGATGATACTTATCATGAGTCTTTGATTGATAAGTTGTATGACACTTTAAATTGTATGGATAAGAAACTTAAAAACATGGCTATTAAGAACAAGGATCTTCATGTTGAGAATGTCTCTATAAAGCATATAGTTGGATCTTTAAAGGATGAGATCACTTTTTTAAAAGTTAAGAATACAACTTTAAAAGATAAGGCCAAGTCTCTCACTGAGAAAAATAATGAGTTGGACAACGTCTATGATGATAAAAAACTCTTAAAGTTTTTATATGAAAATATTCATTTCAAGAAAGAAGTATCTAAACTTTAAAAGTTACTTTCTAAATTTGGTCAAAATAAAGACAAATTAGATATGCTACTTAACTTTTAAAAGTCTCAAGGTGTGAAGAGTGGTTAGGTTAGGTGTCTCATATATATTAACTCAAAGCTTCTTATAGTAAGGTAGCTAATGTTAATACACATGCATACATTACCATTTAATTGTGGATCATGTTAAAATGCTTATGCATCATACCATGGTAAAAAAGCATCTCACAAGTATGCTTATATGTGTATAAGATACACTTAAAGATCTAGAATAACAATAGACATGCATATTCAAATGATAGATGGCATGATCATTCACATGATAGATATTATGCTAGAGATCATATTATAAGCTATTTTTATGATGGTTGTGGTTATATGCAATATTCTTGCAATTTAAGGTAAAGTTTAAAAGGTATCAAATATTCTCATATAGGCAGTAAAGGCATTAATACTAACTTATAATGACCTAAGCAAGTTTGGGCAATAATGCTAACATTATATAGACATGCATATTCAGATGATAGACGACATAATCATTCATATGATAGGTATTATGTTAGAGATTATATTATATGTTATTTTAGTGGTAATTATAGTCATATGCAATATTTTTTCAATTTAAGGTGACGTTTAGAAGGTATCAAATATTCTCATGTAGGTGGTAATGACACTAATGCTAACCCATAATGACCGAAGCACATTTGGGTACCAAAATTAATCACTTAAACTGTTTGGTAGGTGAAGAGGAGAGTTGTTAACAACTAAGAAAAAATCTTTTGACATCATTCAATTGCTTGAATGACAATGATAACAAAGGATGAATTGCTAAAATTACTTTAGTAATCTTATCTACTACATTATGCCTTATTCAATTATTATGATTTTAAGTTTCTTGAGTTGTTATGCATATATGTGTGTAATGTTAATTTATGCATGTTTTACTTTTATATGCCTTGATGCACTTTTATCTATGCTTCATCCTTTGATATGCCTTAATTGTCATGGTTAATCAATTCTTTGAAGGCATGATCAATTTTATTATGGTTAGATGTTATTTTGGCATGTGTTGATTTTATGGTGCATTCAATGTAATTAAGCCATAATGTATACAATTGTGTTGCATGCTTATTTAAGTTGCCATATCTTTATGATCATACATGATTGCTATTGATAAGTTATGTATTATCTTGCATGATTAAGGGAGAGCCATTATGATTGATTAGTAATATTGCCTAACCTCATGAATATAAGCAATTTGGATACAAAGAGTTAATTCTATCTTGTTGGAATATAAAAAATTCTTCGTGGGTAGACCTCCATGATCAACCTACTGTAAGGAATCAAAGGATATTGATAATTACTTTGGACTATGATGGAACTTGACTTGACATGATTCATATGCATGAATAAGAAAACAAAGAACAAAAGTTTGAATGGCACATCAAAGGATTAAGAATACAAAGAATGCAAATGAGTAACAATATTTTTTGGTGGAGATAAATTCATTTATCAAAGAAGGGCAACACCAATCACGTGATTCAAAGATTGCCAAAAGAAATGGAAGCATGCTAGAGAGACTTTCCAAAAACATATTATTGGAAGTTTATGTGGTGCATCTTTTGGGTTTTAAAGCTCTTTCATATTAAAAAAAGGATTCTCTAAAGAATTGTTTGGATGAGATTATCACTCAAACCATGAATTTATGAAGTTTAACATGCATGATTTGAAGCATTGTAACTCACTAATGTTTATATCAAATGAGTTTGACAAGGATGAAGATAGTAAAAGTGTGGTTGAAAAGTACAAAAATGTGATTAATAGCACCATTTACATTACTTCTAATTTACATGATGTCATGAGTAGCAAAGTCAAAATGAGAGTATAAGATTGCATTATGTGATTAGTGAAGTATCTCTTCCAAGTGCTTACATGTTTCATGTTATACTAGTCTTTTATTGCATGATTTAGGGGGAGGATGATAGTTACTTCTACATGGATTTCCTAATGATATCTATTAGAGATAAGCATTACTATGCATGTGCCTTTATGTCATTATACTCTTGTGATACATATACATTGATAGTTTAGTGCTTACTTGACAAAAGAAGAGAAGCATTTTATTGTATTAAGAGGGAGAATTATGACACTTTTTTTATCAAGATACCTTTTTTTAATATGACGAAAATGGGGAAAAAGTACATTAATGCATTAGTGAGTTATATTTAATTATATTCTTATTTGCTTCAATGTTTTGTCACCATAAAAAAAAAAAGGAGATTGTTACAATCCTAAGGTTTTATATTGTATTTTGATGATAACAAAACATTGATTGTTGCTAATGTATTTGTTGGAGTGTGATTAGTGGAAAGGTAAAATCACACAAACATAAAAGTATGTAAACAAGCAATACAAACAACATAAGAGAAGTGAGCCAACTACCAATCAACTTCTAAAAACTATTATACTTAATTTGAGATGAATTATATGATGAGTCACTCATTTTCAAAAAGCTAGACTTATTTAGTTTCCAATGGCACTAATTATGCATTAATTAGAGATGTATAGAGTAAGATATAACCTAAATACTATAACATATCAAAGTTGTCATGACATATTACATTGGTAGAAATAGTTATTACAAATAGTTGGGCTAAATTAAATTATGAGCTAAACATAGCTAGAAAGATATTT
The DNA here is from genome assembly GCA_037832385.1 of Rhizophora apiculata. Lineage (NCBI taxonomy): Eukaryota > Viridiplantae > Streptophyta > Magnoliopsida > Malpighiales > Rhizophoraceae > Rhizophora > Rhizophora apiculata. Next base: position 7,192,265 of record CM075439.1, on the reverse strand, counting down.
TAGTCTAATAAATAATGTAAAAGATAACATATGATATGAGACTCTATATAAAAAGTCATGGCTAATTTACTAAAGAGAGTATAAGCCCTTAAGTTGTTTTTTTTTTTAAAACAAAGAATTTGAATGAGATTATGCACAAGAAGGATATAAATTTAAATAAAATCATGGAAAAAAATATGAAAAGATATTAAATGAGAAAAGAAATATTTTTTTTTAAATGAGATTTTAAAAAAATGTACAAAGAAAGAAAAGAAATCAAGCATAAAAGAAAGAAAAGGCTTAAAGATGTTGAAAAATTCCAAAAATTCTTGATATATTAACAAGACCAATCATTATGGTTAACCAAATATGCAAAAAAGTGTTATGTTGAAAGCTAAAAAGTTACAAAAATTTCAAGTCAATCAAATGGAAAAGTCTACTAGATTGGTCAATTTAATGTGACAAATGTGCAAAAGTTGAAAAGTTCTAGAGAGTTTGTATTAACTAATTGGAGATACCAATAATCAACTGATGTCTCATAGATAGACATTCTATATTTGGGTCAAATTATGATTCACTCTATTTATGGTAAAATATACTCAATTACAATGACTAATAAGACCAAAATATTTATATATTAATGTTTGCAGATATGGTTAAATACCTTAAATGCCTTAAGCTAAAAAATAAAAAATAAAAAAACAAAAGAAAAGATATACTTTAATAGGTTAAAATATTAAGAGAAGACATAGTGTTCTAAAGAGACAAATATTTTGATTTTGTGAGAAAGTTTTTTATAACTTTTTGTTTAAGGTTAAGTGACCTAAGTGTTGTAAAAGGGAACTTAGCATTAGATCAACAAGCATTATGATTGGTGAGCTTGACACCAAATCAACAAGCAGAGTGATTGATAAGTGTCGCATCAAATTAATAAGCAAAGTTATAAGGCGTTTGATCTTAACCCAAGGAAAAAAAATTGTAATAGTGGTTTGAGAAATATTAAGGTACTGATCTTAAGAAAAGGACATAACATCATAGACTAGCCAATTCTTTATAAATTATTATGTTTGATTTCTCTTCCTTTATCTCCCTTTCCTTTCAGTACTTTATGTTACTTGTTTTATTATTTGATTATTATTTATTTTATTATTTTTTTAGAGTTGATATTGAGTGTGGATTGAGTAATCAAACTAAGGAAATTTAATTCACCCCCTCTTAAGTTTCTCTAGGGTGTTAATGATAGAATATATAGCAAATAATCAAGTTTAAGATATTGTTGAATTACCAGAAGGAGCTATATCTAAAGGTTACAAATGGGTTTATAAAACTAAAAGGGATTCATCAAGTAATGTTGAGTGGTATAAGGCTAAACTTGTAGCCAAAAGTTTCACTTAATAGGAAGGCATTCATTATTATGAAACCTTTTTCTAGTTTCAAAGAAGGATTCATTTAGGGTGATCATGACTTTAACGACTTATTTTAACTCAAAGCTACATTAAATGTATGTGAAAACAACTTTCTTGAATGGAAATCTTGGGGAAGAGGTATACATAAATCAACTTGAAAGTTTCGCTACTAATAAAGGAAGTTACCTAGTGTGCAAGTTTAAAAAATTCATATATGGGCTCAAATAAGACTTCCAATAATGGTATATTAAATTTCAAAATATCATAATCTCATATAGGTTAAAAGAAAATATTATGAATTAATGTATATACCTTAAGGTCAGTGTGTGCAAGTACATTATTTTAGTTTTATATATGGATGATATTTTATATGCATACAATGATTTAGGTTTGCTATATGAAACTAAGAAATTTCTCTTAAAGCATTAAAATGAAGGATATAGGTGAAATTTCATATATCATTGGTATAAAAAATTATAAGCATAGATTCCAATAGACATTAAGACTATCTCAAAAGGTATACATTAAAAAAAGTTTTAAAGAGTTTTAGGATGAAAAGTTATTCTTCCATTGTAGTACTTATAGTCAAAGGGAATAGATTTAATCTCATTTAATGTCCTTATAATGACTTAGAATAAGAAAAGATGAAGCACAAAATACATACATTTGCAATTAATATCTTTATGTATACACAAGTTTACACTAGACTTGATATTGCATTTGCAGTAGGAATATTTGAAAATACCAAAGTAATCCTAAGCAGGATCAGTGAAAAGTTGTCAAAAAAGTTATGTGGTATTTATAAAGAACTAAGGATTATAGGCTTACATACAAACATAGTGACCATTTGGAAGTGGTTGGATATTTAGATGTTGATTTTGGTAGTTGTGTAGGTAGTTAAAAATCTACTACTAGATACATTTTTATACTTACTAAAGGTGTTATAACTTGAAGAAACATTTAGCAAACCATTATTGCTTCTTTGATTATGGAAGCAAAATTCATAGCTTATCATGAGACTATTGCACATGCTTTATGGTTAAAAAATTCCATCACAAACCTGCATATTATGAATTCTATTTTTAAACCACTCAAGATATACTTTAATAATTTAGTTACAATATTCTTTTCAAAGAATAAGCGTGGAAGCCAAGATATACATATTGTCATAAAGTATTTAGTTGTTAAAAACTATATTAAAGAGTAAGTAATTATTGTAGAGTATATTAATACTTAATTTATAATTATTGATTTCATAATTAAAGGATTGTTGATTAAATCATATGATGATCATGTTGAGTATATGGGATTAGTTAGATCTAATTAGGTTTTTTTTTTTTTAAACTATATTTTTCAATATTTTGATTATATGGAAGACTTTTTGATTATTTGTAAATAAAAAATAATTTTACACATATAAAATTTATTTGAAACCTAAATAAATTAAGAATTAAAATATTTTTCATTCAATAAAATAATATACCAATAAGATGTTTCATTAAAAATTTACTAATATTATAATTCATGAAAAGAAATATTTAATATATATAATATAATTGTTATAATTTGTGTGTAAAAGTTTCTATTTAAGCAATTTAACTTATATGAATAAGTCAATTTATAATCATAAACAAAAATATCACATATTTATCATTATATAGAATGTTATAATATCTTTTAAATATTATAATATTTTTTAAATAATTTATATAAAAAAATTATTTTAAATAATAAATAAGTTATAATTATTTATTAATAAAAATAATAAAATTATTTTTAATTAAAATTAAATTAATTTAATTAAATATTTTATTATAAAAATATCAAGAATATATTATGATAAAACAAACTTATAAGGTAATAATAAAAAAATTCTTAACTTAATTTATATAAAAAAATTTATGAGTTATCAATATAATATTTTATTAAAAATATTAAATAATAGATTATATGACTACTTTAAATTATTTTTGGTGATTGTAAGAAATTATTGATGAATAAGATTAAAAACATAGTTTCCGATAAATCAACCAATGTTTTTTAAAGAAAATCTTAAATTGCTAAATTAACCGGAGGAATTTCATATTCCTGCAAGAAAACTGATTTAAGACCTTTTTTTTTCTGTTTTTTTTTTCCTATGTTTCCCTAAGAAATTTGGGGAATAAATGAATAATTGTAATCATAAGGTCATCAATCTGGAATTCTGCGTGTCCAAAGGTTTTACGAAAAACAAAAATCCACATATTTTTGTGTATTATGACAAGACTGTTAACCCCAATTCTTGTTCCAGCCATCACTCCACTCATGAGAGATGCTTGTTAACCAGCTTGAGTCCCAATTTACTATCCTCGCAATTCTCGATATGTGGACCAAGCTTACTTGGATCATAATGAGGGAACACCATGAAACAAGGTTCCATGGAAATTGCTCGCTGACAGGCCGGATCAGGGATCTTATGCTTAAGAGGCATGCTCAGAATCCATGGCTTCACCCCTCCAAGGCCTTGAGCCACATAGCCGAAAGTAGACCAGGGGCATGTCACCAGCACATCACTCAAACTCAGAATGTACATGTCTGCCCATGCCTTCCTGTTGTGCTTGCTGTCATTATAACGCTGATATTCTTCATGGCTGGGCTGGTAGACCCCAACCACATCTCCATTCACAGTTGGCTTCATCAGATACATATCCTTGATATGTTCATAGTATGAGGAGTACAGGGAAACCACTACAATGGCTTTTGATGTCTGGTTTTTGTGTGGTGGAGTCATATATTCTTGATCCTGTACCTTTGGTAGCAGGTTTTCCTTCTGAGTACAGGCTAAAATTTGGTCAAAGAAATTATCACTTGTACCAAACAATCTTACTTGAAGACCAATTCGCTCGTCTGCTTTTGCCATGTTAGCTTGATAGAATCTGGTGATCTCTCCCCATACTTGATTGGACGGTTGAAAAAGGTAACGACCCAAGTGATGGAAAATAGTCTCCTTGTCAGGGAACAATCTCTCAAGCTCTTCCTTGAAAGACTTGACCAGGAAAAAAGAAGGCACAAAGTACTGTTCGGATATCATAGCAATCCAAGGTGTTTTTCGGACAAACACTTGAGTTTCGTCGCTGTAAAAATGCTCATCAGGACCATCATCTGAACCATATGCCAAATTCATAAATATAAATGACGGTGGCGACACCATCATTGAAATGTTCACGTCCACTTTCTGCAAACGAAATCTGTCGAGTACGCGTGGATTTACAAGGGGAAAGTCTACAGGCAACAACCATGAGGTATCTGGAAATGGCTCACAGAATAAATTGGCCATGTCACTTCCTTGATTAACTAGTAGGATCCGGTCTGTGAGTAGAGAGTAAAGAAACATAGAAGCCATGCTCATCATCCTGTTTCCAAGGCCGCCTGTACCTATCCAGACAACGTACTTACACTCTTTTCTCTCGGTGCTTCTGGAGGTATGACTCAGAAAATTCACTGCTTCTTCCAAGGTTTCATTGAAGAACTTAGTATAGGGGCCGCAAGCTTTGTGCCGATCTTCGTATTCACGTAGCTTGGAAACAAGGTAGGGAGAAGGTTTGTGGGATGAGGTTTTGCGATACAAGTAAGATTGGTACCTGCTCATGCATGATTCTTCATCAAATCCTGAGGCAAGCAATCCTCCAAGCAGTTTATCCATAGGCAGGCTAGCATCTTGAGAAGAACTGATTCCTGTACCTGGAAATGGGAATTGAAACCGAGAAAGATAAACCAGAGGATACCAATTAAATTATTGTAGCAGCTTAGTGATATATACAAACCCATGAGGACCTTATTAGTCCATGGATTGCTGGAGTTTTGTCTCTCACTCACATATTTAAGCTCATCCTTTTGTCAATCAGCCTGTCTTGCAGCTCTAAATATTTAATGGAAACCCAACATAAAGATTTCATTGATTTTCACACTGATTAAGCTTAAATGAGAAACTTTTCAGCCACAATAAAGAAAGGGAAAAAAAAAAAAAAAAAAGGGCTTTTGAGGACGAAATGCTGTGTAACAGTGCAAAGCCAAGTGCACATACAACAAGCAAAATGAACCACCATAGTTTCAGCATAAAAATGGAAAAAAAAAAAATTGTAGACAAAAGAATTTTATTTTGACTATTTTTTTAATATAATTCATTCATAATACATTACATAATAAATAGTATTCACTTAAAATAAAAAATAATTAAATAAATCAGTATAATATAAAATCATTAGTAAATTATATTTATAAAAGAATAAATAAGCATCTTACCATTATAAGTGGGTACTACTTTAGATTTTTCTCTCGATGTCACGGCTTCGGCATATTTCTCATCTTGATTGGAGTTTGTATTCGAGAAAGTGATTAAGACCAAGTATGAAAGGGTCAAGGCTATAAAAAATCCCACCAATACTATTGTGAGTCTAAGGCAGTGGACTCTGCCATGCATGCACGACTCGAAGTTATCCAAGTGGGTGTGATTCTTGAAGGGAACAGAGGATCTTTCCATCTTACGCGTTCACTGATCCCCAATCCCGAGGAGCTATTTCATCTGCTCTCTCAACACAAAGTCTTTTTTTGTTCTTTGGTACAAAGCTGAACCAAAAACTCTTCAGAAATTAATGTGGGTTCAGATTTAATTGTCAGAGAGACGTCAATTCAACCGGGAGTTTTGATTTGTTGCAGTTACGAGTAGAATTAATGAACCATTTCTTAATTATCTCATTTAGAGAAGCAATTACTCAACCCCACAGTCAAGTTAATGGTTAACAACATTGTATGGAAAATGGTGTCCAGAAATATAAAAAAGCTCATGCTCATGTGCGTGATTGCATCTCTTTATAAGAACAGGGGTTCATATTGGAAGAAAAGTGATAGCAAATCAAGATATAATGGCCCCAATCAATTTTGATGTGCATTTCACGTTGCTATGTGCAAAGATGAGATGGTAGATACTAACCTAAACGTGGTGAATAATCCTAACCTAAACTTCTTAAGGTCTCCATTGTGAATGTAAGATTTCAAATTACCTTATATGTCTAATTTTATGTACAACTAATAAAATATTATTGTTGAATTTTTATCTTTTTATCATGTAAGAAAATATTGTTTAGTAAATGCTAATTATCCAATTATGTGTAGATACTCAAGGCCTTATAGACTGACCGCGTATCATTTTTCATTTACAACATATAAAAAATGTTTTTGATATTACACAATAAAATTACATAAAAACTAAAAAAAAAAAATATAAAATTTATATGATATTAAATATTATTTACGTGATATTAAATATTATTTTATATAATAAAAATTAAATTGTATTTATTGCATTTACCAAATAATATGTTTATATAGTGAGATAATGTTTTTAAATGTAGCCAAAACCTCATAAATTATAGGTCATAAAGAAAGAGACAACCACGATACATAGTAGTTGCTCTTCACAATGAAGCTGCGACTAAATTAATACAAGAAGGTTCATTAATATACTATTTTATTTCTTTGAATTAAATATTATTTTTATTAAAGTACACTGTATGTTCTTATTTTGTTACTACCAAATTTTTTTCCTTGTTGGTATGATTAATTCCTAGGACACCACTCTTATTATTATTAATTTTTTTTCTTATATCATTATATATTCTAAAGTTATTATCTACTGTAAAGTTTATTTTGATTTATATAATCCATTAAACATTTCTCAATTCTCCAAAATAATTTCCTCCCTACCTCTTTCCAGTGTTTTTATTTATTTATTTATTTTAAAATCCCATTCCTCTGTACTCAAAGGTTGGAAAGATAAATAACTAGTCTCCACTTATTCGTAAATTACTGTGAAAATAAAAGTGAATCGTCTGCAGCAGCTTACAAACAAACACTTATCAAATAGCAGTGTCATCATCACCGTATTAACTTTTGGAACCGAGAGACGACTCATCTCCACTTTTTGTTTACCGCTTTTAGCAATCGCAGCGTAATAAAATTTTGTTAATTAAGAAATTATTATTATTAATTATATTATTTAATATTTATATTTTATTATTTTTAAATTAATAAATATAATTATTTATATAATAATAAATTATTAATTTAAATTTAAATTTATATATTTATAATATCTAATAATTATTTTATTTAAATAATGAACAATTAAAAATATTAATCAAATTTTTAATTTTTTTAAAATTAATTTTTTTGAAATAATAATCAAAAATTAATTAAAAAAATTAATTATATCATATATTTATATAAATTTTTTATTTTATAATTTCTATCTTTTTTTTTTTTTCATTTGATATTACAACGACTTTTTTAAAAATTTTGTTTCTATTTTACATTTTTATAACATAATAAAATTATTATTTCATCCTAACTTTACAAAATTTATCAAATTCTTTTGAATATAAGTAATGCTATATTAAAAAATTAGTATTTCTTATTCAAAAATATGTTAAGTGGCTTGAATAGGTTATTTTTGACTATTACATCAACTACTACAATCAGTTATTAAATAAAGAATTTGTTGTTATTAAGCTAAAGAAAACCAAACCTTTAGATATCAAATTGAAAAATTCTTATAATGATATTGATTTAGAGAATGACATTGTGAATGACAAATATTTTGGTGATGATATGATATTGTGAATGATAAAAGTTCTAGTGATGAAATTAATTCAGATAATGATATTATGAACAACAAAAATTCTAATAAATTTATTATATTTCTAATTAAATATTCTAATTTATCATTAATGAAAATTAATGAATATTTCAAAAAATTTATAAAGAAGATTGATAAATTTTTTAACGAATCTCATAAATTTTTCAAACAAAAAAAGTTACTTATATTAATTAAATTAGACAAAAATAAAAAAAGTAACGAGTTTAATGTGTAAATTATAATTAATATTTTATGAAAATTTTAAAAAAAAAATTATTGTGTTAGATTCAATATAATATTTGATTGTCATATGAAAAAAGTTACATATAAAAATATTAAATTAGATAAAATAGTTAATTGAAATAATCTTACCAATAAAACTAAATTAAAAAGTAGAGAAACTTACAAGATTCTCTTAATTAATAAATTATTAATACTAATTATGTAATTTAATATTATTTTAAATTTAATAATTTTAATTATTTATACAACAATAAATTATTAGATCAAACTCAAAATTATATATATATATATATATAATAACTTGTACTTTTTTTATTTAAGTAATAATTAATCAAAAATATTAATCAAGTTTTTAACTTATGGAAGAATTGATTCTGTTGATCCTTGAAAAAATTAATTCTATATTTTATTTCTACACATTTTTTATTTCCTCGACTCTAATTGCTTGTCACAGCGCCAACAATTGATGATTTTCTCAGCTTTTCTAAGTTACAATGAACAGTTTCCCTCTCTCTATAGTTTTGCCAATAATATGCGTTAATTATTTTAATTTCATTTATAATTGCATATAGTCACGTGTGTGTGTGTGTGTGTATGAAATTAATTTGCCGGGTTTGTAAGCAACTTGAGTGCATCTTCCATGGCTGAAATCGCTGCTTTTCCTCTCTTCTCCCATTTATTTCTCTCTGTGCCATCTCAATTCATTTTTACTTTTACTCTACAATAATAATAATAATAATAATCCATGTTTTGTTATCTTTTGCCTCCATGATGTTGATGATGATCTGTTTTGGTTTCTTAACAGCTTCTCTTTGCTTTGCGTCACGCGCTCGGCTCCCATTGCATACTGCCATTGCTACTGTGTTCTTGTTAAAACAAAATAGAAAAACATGGCTATTGCAAATAACCATCTGCCTCTATACGCCGGGAATTGGGAGAGACTAGCTGAAGATGAAAGTTGCTATGTTGCTTGTGTTGTTCGCCCCTGCGTATGCCTGTGTCGCTCAAGTATATATATGCTTGATTTGATGCTGCTGTTTGGTTATTGTTTTCCTTGCTTTGTTTTCCTTCCTCTGCCTGAGGAGTATTTATGTAGATTTTGATTTAATGCAAAAAAACAAAAGTAATTTCTGCTCCTTTTGTGGCGGATTTCCATTTCCGTTTCCGAAGTTATGTTTCATTTGTTATGTTATTGTGATCCTCCATTGCAAGATTCCCATGCCACCCGGACGTCAATGAAGAAAAATGATGACGATGAGGAAACCATTTGTTCCAAGAATTGGAGAACTTACTTGTCAACCATAGCCATGGATTTTCTCTTTGCTGCTCTGCCAATGCTTTTTTCTTTCGCCGTAAGTGTTCACCAAAGTAAGATTATAGACTGTTCAGTGTTGGTATGAGTTTTGATTCTTGATTGCCTAATTCATTTATTTACATTACTTGGTTTGAGTTGTGTAATCTGCAACTTTGAGTTGTGTAATTTAGCCTTGTTTCTTCTTTCTAGTTGTTGTAATCTATGTAATCTAGCTAGGTCTCTCTTGTAGCTTGTAGTATTTTGTTAAAAATGGATGGCAAGCTTGACTTTGCAGCTTTTGAGTCATAAGTTCACTGTTGATGACAGGTTCTATCAAGATGGAAATTTATATCAGCATCCTTGCTGTCCTTACTGTTGTTTTCTAGTACAACTAAAGTTAGAATCTGTAAGTCACTCATTCTCCTTGTTATTCTTCCATTTAATATTCTTTTGTTGAAATATTCATTTAGGTGTTTGGCACAATTGGAATATTTTGTGTACTGCTCAAGCAGCTGATTATTAGGTAATTCACTGTCCAAATTGATTCCCAGGTGTCCTCAATCAGGTGAAATTTGAATTTCTTCCTCCCAAAATTTTGGAATTCTAAGACAGTTGATTTGACCCAAGACTTAGAACAACCTGGAAATCATTTTGGTCTAAAACACACATTTATTAGTTTTTAATTAAGACTATTTAACTTTGTGTGAGTTTCCAGCATTAATGCAAATCTGCCACCTTTTAATTGCAACTTTCAATAAAACCAGCATTTGAACTTTGTATATAAAGCTTGCCTTCTTTTTTTTGTTCTCTTTATTTCGGTCGGAAAGTCCTATGCATAGTGCATCCAACTATTGGATACAACTAAATTGTATTATCTCTTGGAATAGAGAACAATCTATGCAAAATTCCATATCAATTGGGGAATGCTATCCTCGTAATTTGCATATCAAGTTTTGCTGCTGTGCACCAAGACTAGTATGTTCAGTTTGCATCTATCTGTTTACTGGATGCTTGGTTCTGTACTCTCTCTCTCTCTCTCTCTCTCTCAAAAGTCATTTTCTGGTGACAACATGACATTTGCCTTCTTTTTTTCTTTCGAACTTGTGAAAAATAGACCTGTTTTCTTTATATCAAATGGACCTTGGGGTTGGCTCCTTTGTAATAGCCAATTCTCTAGTTTCTCGGCAAGACAGATGTGTCTTATCGGTATAAGTCCTTTCTATGCCTCGTAGTTCTGTACATGCTGATATTGTATTCATAGAACAATTAGGAGAAGTATAACTTTTGTACCAGGATACAGTTAGTCTCTTTTTCTCTTTGAGCCATCCATCATATGACTTGTTCAAAGGAATGTTTCACTTCTTGTCTGAGTTCTAATTGTACATCAACAACAACAAAGCCATAATCTTGAATTTAATTGGGGTCGGTTATATAAATCTTTTCTTGCCATTCTATTCTTTATGAACTAAGTTTGGGGTAAGATCTGATTGTTCTAAATCCTTTACCATAGAAGAGAGATAAATGATCAGTGGATTTCTGGGATGAACAATGGGAGGGATGCATAGTTCCATGAAAAGGATTCATCACTGATTAATGATAAAGAATGGCAGATTTGTATGTCCTCTTATTTAGGAGATCCTAACTCTAATGGTTTGTGGCAAGTTACAGCGCACTGTCATTTCTAGAATAGAGAATATATCCTTAGATTGTTGTTGTTGTAACAGTTTTTATGTTATTATGAGATTGTTTATTTTTTGTTTTACTGTTATAGGAATTTGAAGCTTGCAATTCTATATACTAGCCCACTGCTATTGGTAGGGTTTTGGTCATCTTTATCTACAAGAAGTGTGGATTATCAGGTAGATTACATTGGGTACTTGCATTTAAATTCTGATAGATTTACGTGATATTTCCTTTGAATGATGTAGAGATGTGCATACATTCTCATTTCGTCATAAATGTCTGACATTAACTTGTTCTTCCAATTTTGAAAATTTATAGTTTCGTCTTTGTCAGTTCTCAAACTGGCAGATTAGTTATCTTGATGCCATACACTGTGTCCGTGGACAGAAATGGCTTGCATTTCAAAAGCGCAGCTACAGAATCAAGACTGTAAAATGAAAGCTCCATTTTATGAAACAAGGAAAAGGGCATCCCAGCACAAGGCTCCCACATTTGTGGGGTATGAGGAAGAGGCAAAAATGCATGTAGCCTTATCCTTATTCTTGCAAAGGAGGCTTTTCCGTTTATGGAACAAGAAAGGATTTATAAAATGTCAGCCACGATTTATTCTTTCACTGAAACAGTCTTTTGCGGAAACAAAGGTAAGGTTGCATACATTTGACTCTTCCTAGACACCACTAATGTGGGAACCTCATGCGTCAGGCAACCCTTTAGTCACGATTTATTCTTTCCATTTAAAGGCCTTGGGCACACCTGCCCTTGTACATGTACACATGCTTCAGGTTTTCCTTGGGTTGGTCATTTTGGTCTTCTCCTTTATTTTTTGGTTTTTTTTTTGTTTTGTGGGAGGGAAGGGGTGGATGTTAGGAGAATGCATTATAGCAAAGGAGCACAGTGAATTAATCCTGCCAATAGAATTTGATTTGTACAAATGTCTGTTGTACCTGGTCCACTCTTTTGTGTATCACTGCAAAAAGAAATTTGCAGCAGAATGCCCTTCTCTTTCATGGATCATAGAAATGTTCTGAATCTAATGGCTATTGACTGTTAATAGTTCAAATTATGTCGGTTTGGGTTCTATGTATGAAAAGTCTGTATTTTGTATTCATGCAAGATTTGTCAGAATAGGCGCGGTCAATAATCCTTTGTTAGTATAAGCTGTCTAATTCTGAAGCCTGTGCAGATAAATAAAAGTTCACTAGGGTATAGAGTAGTGAGATTGGAATTTTTTGTCTCATAATAAGTTGGAATTTGACTCACTTGGTTCTGCAAGCAGTGAGTCTGAACCCTGCAAATTACAATGGAGGAAGTAATTTTGTGGTTCCAGGGGCAACTACCATGATAATAAGATTTTCAATTTGGGCACAGAGAAAGTATGAGATTGAGATCTGTCATTTTGTTCCCTAACATATTCTCTACTTGACCTCATACATGCCATCATATGCTGTATGTTTTCTAACTTTTCTTATTTTCAACACTTTATGTGATGATTTGTTTTTGTTAGCTGTTCCATCTGTTCCGTTTTCCTCTCTCCTTTCTCTGTATAGGTCCATACTGGGGAATATGGAGTGTATTGGAACTTCTTTTTCACGCTTTCTGCTGTGCCAATCATTACATCTATAATTAATGTTCCTCCACATTATTCTGGAGTTCTGGGCTTGGCAATTGAATTTATCTTTCAATTATAACTGCAGAAACCGTTTTGGTGACCCTTGGTAAACAAGTTTGATATGTTTTCTTCAGGTTACCAGTATTGGTTGAGCTATGGATTGGATGCATATCTGCTTTCAGAAAAAAAGGGGAGGGGAATGGATATCCTAGGCAAAAATAAGGAATATTTAGCGTACTTGGCAAGGATGATGCTTGAGGTACATTTCTGTTTTTTTTTTTTTCAGTTAATTGATCTCTTTCCCATGCTTTCAACTGCCATAAGAACCAAGGACCTTAAGACTGAGAAAATTGCTGCTTATAGAATACTTTGGATAATGCTTCTTGTTTCTCTGTTTCCTCAGAACTTTCATCTGATCTCACATGCGACTTTTCCTTTTATTTATGTCAAAATTTGGCTCCTCATCACTCAGATCTTTGTACTTGAAAACCATTAGAGAAATCTCCAATGCCAACAACATTGGTTCAGTGAAAGCCATGTCATTTATTAGTGTACTCCATTTATAGATATCTAGCCAGCTTGTAAGTGGTATATATATTGTTCATAGGGACTTAGTCTTGAATATGCAAATGGAGAGCAGAAAGAGTTAGTCGAGATCTAGAAGTATACCACTTTCTGGGTTCCCCTTCTTGGAACTTGGAGCCCAATGAATCAGTTCCCTATTTTATTTTGGATATCTAAGGGCTAGAAAGTGGTCTTCTCATCTGCAACGTCACAATGCTGTTGGATTATTTTATTCTTGCAATTATTAGTAGCAAAGTATTTACGTGGTATAAGCATTCTTATTCCCAGGATCTGAGGGTACGTACCTGGTTGGTGTCCGGTTGGGCTACAGTTTTTCCTTTGGAAATCATTTTTCTATTGCGAGAAGCAACAAGTGGGCAAGGATCAGAGTCATGTTTCTTTCTCTTGCATTTTGGTACACTTTCTGTCAGTACAGGCACTGTTTTCTCTTTAAATTTTCCAATCAATTCATCATGGCAATGCTTATAACCTAGTTTTTTGTGAATCATAATGCTGGTTAATTACTGTGCTTTTAGACAGGCATGTTGAAAGATTTTCCTGTGGGATGGTAGGATTTGCTGTTCTGATTATCTGTTATATAAAATTTTTTAGTAAACATTTCTGATGCTGCCATAACCAAAACAAAATTTCTTGCAGTGCAACCTCGCTCATGTCACATTGGTTTTGGCACAAAATCTTCAGGTCCTTCTCATATCTTTCCATTTCGGGTACATTTGAGTTTTGGTGTCAATAATTATCATTTATCTAAAGTAAAGGTCGCCATTGACATTTTGAAAAATAACACATACATTTGTTTCCTGATATTGCGTTCTGAACTTAATCATTAATGAATTTGTTTTACTTCCCTCATTTTTTTGTCAATAGTTTTTTGCATTTGACTGTACTATCCATTGACAATTTTCAGAAACAATACATTATTTTTCATGGTCTACAGTTGTCTAATCAGTCCAATCCAAGAGAAGCCCTGTGATATCAGACTCTAGCAGTTCCATCTCTATATCATGCCACCTGGGAAAATGAAGGTTGACAAAATAAGATTATCTTCAGGAGGCAAATATAAGGATGCCTCTTGTGCTTTTACTGAGCAAGTTTTAGTGGAGGGGTGCTTCTAAAGTGGGCTGAGACCAGATACACCAGTTCCACTGATGGCCTGTTCAGCAGCTAATGTTGTGCTGAGAACCTGGAAGAAGATGGCGTAATCTGTCCCCTAGAAAAGAGTATAGGTACACATAGATGTTTTGGCTATGCCAAGGAAATACTTTATTGAGCAAACAGGAAAAGCTGCTGAACAAAATTGTGTTTTGACCGTTTATGAGTCAGACTCTAGAGGAAGACATTGGGTTAAATGTTGTACACAGCTCCTAGGTTTAGTAGTGTGCCTCTCCAAGTCAATTTGGCACTGGAAGTCCCAGTAGTTTGTGAAATTTCAACTAAATACTTTTGCTGATCATCTTTGGAAAAGCTAATTCAAACACTCAGTTATTTTTTGTTTGCAACTTCTTTTCTTCCAGAAAATTTTTGTTCATGCTCTCTCTCTTTCATCCTTCCTACCTTCTCCTCCTCTGTTTCTTGTCCTCAATTGTCACTAGTGATGCATCCTTCCAGACAGTTAAATTCCATCGAACTTCAACCATCTTGCCTACTCCAACCCCTTTCCTAAGCTGTACTCTCCTTTAGCACCCTCCTATTGACTGGGAATAAACTGGAAATAAAGTTATAAAACTGAGGTTACTGTATAACATCTGTAATGCAACATTTTGTGCATGCTTATTTGGTGTGATTTTATATCTGGTTTGCACCATATAAGTCCCTTAGGTCCTTGAATCAGGTAGAAAGAGGTAATCATCAGCTTGTCATAATAATCAACTACATTGGTTTTGTGTAAACTTTGAGGGGAAAAAATTTCTAGTTAGATATGGAAGTACCATTGCACAAAATGTTTTTCTATGATCGTTTCAAGCAATTGACAGTGAAAGTAGAGAGAGAACATAGTGTCTGTAGTTCATTTTTAGGTTGATCTAGTAGATATAAATTGGGTGGCCATTAGTATAATTTGAAAATCAATGTAGTTGCCTTGTTTAACTTTTTAACTTGATTAAATGTGCTTCAAGCAGTAATGAAACTGAATTTGCATGCGTTGTTTAAGGATGTTGCTTTTGTGGTGATTCATTTGTTCGTCTTTTGGGGTCCTATAAATTGCTCGGCCAATGGGGTTAGCTCTCGGAAACCACCAAGTTGGCACAATGTGCTCTCTTTACCTTTTGGTTTAAATGCTTTAATGGTACAACAGAGCTCAAGTGCTCAACTAACTGAAGGTTTTCTTGTCCATCAGGTTTTAGCTGTGCTGATGCTTCCTGATTACATTGCTGGAAGTAAATTTTCAGCACTTGGAAGAAGCATTCAACCAGAATTTACTCGGTGCATTTCTTCTGGTGAACAATCTATATTTATTTCTTTTGGCTTTTAAAATTTTATCATTCCTAACCATCGGCCTCTCTTCTTTCCGAATGAGCTCAAATCTATCATTGATCAGATTGTGTTGATTTCTTGTTGCGGGCCAATATCCTTACAGGGCCTGGTAAATTTGTATGTGGATACCCTGCTTGCATCAGCACTCTTAGTGCTGTTCATCTTGTTTGTTTATACATATAATTTATTGATTATTATTGAACTTGCAAATTTCCATGGTGTTGCGTTGAAATTTTTGTAATGCTTGTTTCCTGTCCATGTATATTTTTTGAAGGCAGTTTATTAAGAAAATCAGAGTTTCTTGCTGCAACTGAGATGATGTGTTGATGATTAGCTCATGTGCTTTTCCATAGATTATCTGATATCTAGTCTCAAAACAGAATTTCCATTACTAGCTTTGGTTACATATGTGCTGGATGGGTTATTGACAGACGATAATGTTCCAGAACCATACTTATGTTCGGAACAGATCATGGTGGCTAATGGTCCTAATGGCACATTAGACATCAGCCACTTCCTTTGACTTGCACATGGATGTAAACATGTAGCTGGACATTGTTATTTGCCTTTCTGATTTGTTTATTTATAGATGAAATACAGCACACATAATCAACACCTCTTACTTAGAAGTACACATGTTCCCTCAATGTCCTTTTCTTACATTAGGAACAAAGATGTCTTGCCTTTTTATTTTTACAGGACAGTGGAGGACGAGAGGAACAAGGTTAAAGCAATATGACCTGTCCTTATTGTTTGAGAAAGAAAAAGGATGAAACATTGAGCTGAAAGCTCAGCTTGGACGATTGCTAGCGTGAAACATTGGTAGGAACAGAAGCTGATGATCACATGGATTCTCCGGAAAAACTCTGACAGCTTGGGCCACGGTCCAACGTTGACCGTCCCACAGCAGCCATCATCATCATCGGATAAGGCTATAGTTGTTTTTGTATTCTACACAATCTTGTCTTTGCATACTCTTTATCACATGGACGCCCATCGAGAAATAGAAAGAGAGAGAGACCAAAATGTGCAGGAAGACATAGATGTAATAGCAAGTTTGGCATGGCATTGTTCTCTGGAACAATAGGAATGAAAAAAAAAATATAAGTTGAGGATGCTTATGCTCAGAGGACTTAATGCCCCAACTGACGCTTAGAAGAGCAAATGCCTGTTTTTTCTTTTTGGTAAATCTCACATCCTTTTATCTTTATTTACGTGAGTTGGGGATTGAGAATTTCGATCTGGCATGCCAAGTTCTTAAATTATGAATGGTCGTCTTTTAGAATCCGCATCTTTGTTGATCACAACAGAGCCATTTGTCCGAAGTGGGCGTTAAGTTCTCAGAGTAATAATTTTTAATTGTATTACAATAGTAGCTGTACAAATAAAAAGGCCTGGTCCCATGGGCCAACGCCTGTCGGATGTACAGAGGTTGCGGGGACCGGACTGGAATCTGAACGTGAAGAATGTCCGTTTTCACATGACTCCGAGACTAACTTCTTCGTACGCCATATATTCAGAAATGGGGCAATTAACAGCCTAGATAATTCTTAACCTCAAACTAGCACTACCAAACCTTAAAAATATAATTATTCTAAGTTATAATTAAACTAAGTAGAAAACAGATTACTAATTATATTGATTAATAAAATATAGACCTATAATCATAAAAAAAATTAAGAATTTTGGTGGCATTGATTGAATCTTTTAGTATATAATGTGAAAGGTTGGGAGCCCCGTTGGTTATAGATTCTTATGACAATCCTTTTATCAAGATAAGTGTTTGTAATTAATTTAAACTATAACTAGTTAATTTTAAAAGAAAGAAAAAAAATACTTATAATTTTAATATTTTTTTACTTTCTTCTTTTTTATTTTCTTAAAAATATATTTTGAGATTTATTTTTTATCTTTTTTTTTAATAAATATACTTATAATTTAATTTTTTATTAAATAAAATATAAACAAAAATATATTTCAAAATAAATATAATAAACTCGTATATTATATGTGCCTAATACTAATAAATGTTAATATTGTTAAATCTACAAAAAAATAAATGATTGTAAATAATTTTTTGAGCAAAAATGACTATTGTAGTGATATTTGTTTAATTTAAAATTTTTCTTAATAGACTTTTATGATTTATAATATTTAATATTAATTATGTAATTAATTTGTAATTATTTTTGATATTTTAATAAAATTATAATTTCAATATACATATAATCCTTCATTTCATACTATAAAATTAAGTATTTTTGATTTATATTATAATTTATTTACATTTTTTCAACCAAATTACCTAATTTCATATTTTAATTAATTCATCCAAACAATTTTTTTCTAAGTTGATGCTTATTTTCAATTATAACAATATTATCGATTAAATTTTTAATTATGAATGTAATTATGATTGTAATGCAACAAAAAAAATTTATTTTATTTTTAATCAATTACTTAATTTTAATTTTATTTAATCTTTTTATTACATGTATAAATTTAAAAATTTTTAAATTAAATAAGATACTAATTATAGTTAATAATTAAATTAATTTTAATTTTATTTAATTATTTTTTTATATATAAATTAAATATAAATTAATTATTATTAAAAATATAATTAAAATTTTATTATTTTAATATTTTTTATTAAATATTTAAAACTCGAGCAACATACAATCCTAAATTTATTATATATATATATATAATGCCAAAGTTAAGAGAAAAATTAATAGTACTTATATTGCATTTTCTCCTTAATTTATAGATTAAAAGAAATAAGTAAAAAAAAAAAGATTAAAAAAAATCTTCTCTCTTGTATTCAAAATTTAATTCTTTTTTTATATATTTATTTTCTTAAAAGGAAAATACTCCAAATTAGATGATTTTTACATTAATTAGAGCAACATTTCCATAATTTAAGAAATATTATAAAACTCTCATGATAACAATTATAATTAAAAACCTAAATTAAGTTTATTATTTAATTTTAATTTTAATTAATTACTTAATTAAAAAAATATTTAATTAAATAAAATTCTATTTAACTAATTAATAATTAAAAAAATTAAACAAATAAAATTTTATCTAACTAATAAATTATTATTACAAATTAGTATTAAATTATAAAATAAAAAACATAACACGTAAAATAATTTAATTATCATATATTAGTTTATTTTTAATTATTTAATTAATTTAATGACATTTCACATTTATTTAAAAATTTAATAAAATTATAATTTAAATTTTAATAATATTAATTAGATTTTTTTAAAATATTTTCATATTAACTAGTGTTACAATCATAATTAAAAACTCAATTTACTTAATTTATATATTACATTTTATTCAATTCATATCATGTATGTTTAAAATTGATATACTTAATTATTTTTTCTTAATTTTATATAAAAAAATTTAATTTAATTGTTACGAGAAATATATTTCAAATTTTATTATTTTAATTATTCTTATTAGATATTTACAGTATATATAACGCATAAAGTTAAATCTAATTTAATACATTTATTAATTTACACAAGTAAGTCATATGAGATGGTAGCTCAAAATTTTTTATGATAAAAAAAAATTATCATTATTCATAAAGTAAATAAAATAACAAAAATAAACATAATATTACTAACTTTTTAAAAATATAATGATATCTTAACTCAAATATTAAAAAAAAAAAATACTGCAAGAAACAACTTATCATGCAATGAAGCCCATTTTTATTAGAAATTCTTAATATTAAAAAAAAAAAATTTAGTGCATCACATTTTTATTTAATGGTTATGTCTTGTGTTGCATTGTGTATTGGAAGTTTTTGGGGGCATTGTGGTGGGTAAGCTTGGAGTTCTCACTGATTATTTTAAGTGTGACCGAAACAAAGTTAAATGATCAACTTTTGAAAATTGACATGTTCTTTAAATTGATAGGATTTGGCCTCCTAAAACTTTCAAGATTTAAGGGTGCAATTATGTTTTCCAGTCCAAACACTTTTTACATTAGACGGTGTAGATGTTCATCTATGTTTACTTTTATATTTTAATATTTTATTTATTTTTTTCTGTTATAAATATAATTTATCATAAAATCACATTATAAATTTTTAAAAAATTTGGAAGGACAAGAGAAAGGGGAATGGACTTCATAAAAAGTGTGCTTTTGATTAAAAATTTATCAAGTTACGTTTTAAAAATTAAATGTTTTGATCAATTTAAATAATTTAATAATAATTTTTAATCTCATTAATAAGATTTAAATATTTTAAAAATTTAAATATTTTTATTATAATTTTTATATCAATAAAAATAAAATTTTATAAAAATATTTAAAAAATTTAAATATTTTTTTATAATAATTTTTTAAATTAAAAAATAAAAATAATTTTTTAAAAAATAATTTAAAAAAATTAAATATTTTTTATGGTAAATTTTTATATAAAAAATATGAATAAAATTTTTTAAAAGTTTTATGATAAATTTTAGAATTATTTTTTATAAATTTTTTAATAATAATAATAATAATTATTATTATTATTATTATTGAGATTTATAAATTATTAAAATAAAAAAATTATTAATCAGTTTGAAATGATGTCGATTTGAAGGTAAAAATTAGATTCCATGGGGACGAGGGTTTTAAGAAACTCCTCGAGGACGAATCTCGGACATGACTTTTAGTGTTGGAACCTAGATTTGCTCACAGGGTTGTGATTTTGCTAGAAATTTTGGTGAAGTAATTGAGATTTGACCGGTGATGGGGAGGGAAGGGTTGTCGGCGATCTAGCCATTCAGGGTCATGGATTGACTCGTGAAGGTCACAGCTCGCTAGATCGGTTGCAGAGGAGTTGGCTGTTGCGGGTTTGGTGTGGTGACGGTGACCGAAGGCGGCGTGTGAGAGGTGAGAAGCCAACGGCGATGACTTTAGGTTTTCCCCGGAGAACGATGCTCCTGCCGCACTCTAACTGGGGATGATTTTTCTTTCTCTTTGCTATCCCTTATTTTTCCTTAAATGTGGAGTCCCCTGAGATACCTTGCTTGCTGCCTTTGGGATCTGCCAAATTCTGAGGAATTTGATCTCACTTTCGACTGACTGACATTTGGTTTGGTTTTTGCCTTTTTCGCGGATGCTTGGTATTCTTTAGTGGGCTGTCGGCTTTCGGGTTCTTGCATTTGGACTAGGATATTTAGGCCTTGAAGAGAGGGCCGGGAGCCTTCTGCCTTGGGTCCATTGCCTTGGGTTTTTCTTAAACAGCTTGTATAATTTCAGCTATTTAATACACTTGATCATGAGTTTTGAGAGAGAGAGAGGAGTGTTTTCCTCGGAGTTCAATGATGTATTTGAGTTTTAACAATTTTTATTCACAAGCAACTTTTCTGACTTTGAGTTCAGTTCAGTCTGAGGACCTGCAAAATTGTTGACTCTCTCACATTCCTAGGTATGATTTATCTTTTCTTCTTCTCTTTCATTTCTTTTTTCTGCGTCTCTCGTTTTTCTAGTTTTTTTTTTTTTTTTCTCCTTTTAAATTCACATACAAGAATAACTAATCTCGAACTCAAATTTCAAATAAACTGAAATTTAATTTTAATCCTATTTTAAATACAAATTAGTCTTAAACACATCAAATACGGGGAGCAAGTAAGAGTGAAACTCTTTTTGGATCAAAGTAGACAAAATAAGAGTATTAACGGCAGCATTAACACCCCCCTCAGCATTAACAGTTTTAGCAATAATACAATCTATCATGCTTATATATATATATATATATAGATAAACATCCCCGTCGGCTTCAACCACTGGATTGACTACGAAAAGTCCCACGATGAACGGCCCAGATGACAAGATTAATGAGCATCTACAGTTACGGACAAGTTAACCTTGACACGCATGGGTTGTCAAGCACGTGTAACATATAAGCTTCTTGAACAGATTTCCCCCAAAAAATAATGTTCATGGGAATCTAGGGTACGTGAACTAGTCATGTGCTGCAAAGCCCAACACAGATTTGAATGTGAGGAGTAGCTTTTACACTGCTGCTTGTGTTGATATTTCGATAGAGATTTGGGTCCCCCCTCACCCGCAGTACCCCACCCCACCTCTCTCTCTCTCTCTCTCTCAGTGTCTCTCTGACTCTCAATGTGTGCCAGTTTTTTAACATTATCTATGAGAGAGAAAGAGAGAGAGAGAGAGAGAGAGGGAGAGAGAGGGAGGAGGAACCTAAACAAGGATCGATGTGAAACCCTCTTTCTTTTTTCATCACTTTTTGCTAGCAGAAAAGCACGACACCTTTTCTGTGCCCTCTCACGTGCACCACATCTCTCTTCCTTTCTCTCGCCTCTCCTCCCCACCCCCAACTTGGTATTATAATCTCTCAGGTTCATGTTTTATAAACATTTGCTTCCTTGGTAGTACTTTGCTTTCTTCCTCTTCCTGTCTTTCCAACTTCCGAGCACAAGCACAGCAGACAAATTCAAGAATTGGGTCTCTCTATAGACTGGTTGACGTTGAAGTGCAACTTGTTAATAATTATAGGTTTTTCAAGTTGGCGGACATTCAGATACTTGGGTGGGTAACATTCAAAAGGGAATGGCACTAGAAGCACTTTCTTCTAATGAGTTCTCCAACTTCGTTATCTATGACACCATTTCTGCGACTCCGTACAGCAGCCATGACTCTCAAGAGTCTAGTCTTTTGATGCAGAATGCCTTGAAACCTCAAGACATTGCAAGTGCTGTGGCTAGCTCTTCAATTTTGACTCAACAAACGCGTATAATGGGACGAGAGCCGACGGCGGTCGATGGTCGACAGATTTTGGCAGTGCAAGGAGCAAGGAAGAAAAGAAAGAGAAAGCCAAGGGTTTGCAAGAATAAAGAAGAAGCTGAGACACAGAGGATGACCCACATTGCTGTCGAGAGGAATAGGCGAAAACAGATGAATGAACATCTTGCTGTTTTGAGGTCTCTCATGCCTGAATCTTATGTGCAAAGGGTTTGTTTCCATTTCTTTCTTTTGCAATCTTTCCTTTTCCTTTCTGGCTCACTAATTATTAGCAGCTGTAAAATTGATAACTCACCCTTTACATTAAAAAGACCATAGCGTACGAAACTTCTACATTATAGATTCTAAAGGAGGGTCAAAGATGTACATAGTCTTATATTTATTTCCATAAAGAGGTTGTTTCCCTCGTTAAAGGGTGTTCCTATCTTGGAATACGGTTTTATTGTATTCAAAATCTCCGTTCGTAAAACTTCTTTGGCATATATATTTAGGATATTCATATTCTTGTTAACAGATCTTATTATAAGCAAATCATGTAAACCTTATATTTGTGCCACTAGTGCGTTCATATTGTTCACTGCCCTATGATATTGGAGCAGTTATGTGTCTCACGTGTCATTTCTAAGATTTATATTTTTGCAGCATTTTCCTAAATTTAGCATACCTTCTTGTTCTGGGGGCTGGTCGGAAGTTCTTGAAGTGTGGTATACTTTTTTAACAATTTATTTCGAAGTTACAAGACTGAGTGAACAGAAAATAAGACAGGAAAATTCAGGAGCCAGTCGCTTTATTTTTGCTTTCCGCTAAATGTTGGCTCCACCACTTCCTTCTGCTATTTTTTAATTTGAGCAGTTCCTCCTTCACATGCCAATAGAACCATTAGATAGATATAGTATAGACTACTAAAACCATAGAGAATTCTAACTTGGAGGCAGGTGAACCAATGTCATTATGATTACTGCAACAGAAATCATGTTTATGTTAATCATGCAATAAGCAAGCAGTACGTTTGAATCACTAGTTCACAGCTTCCACTAAACAATAATAATAAAAAAAAAATCATGCTCACTAAACATTATGATAATCTAAGCATCCTATTAGATTTTGGTACTAGCAACTTTTTTTATCTGGTTGTATTGGGGAGGAAAAAGTTAATTATAAGTGCAATTTGGTGTTAGAACCTCAAATCTCACCCCCCCCCCCCAATTTTATACTTGGTGACCACTGAGTGAAGCTATACTTAGTGGTTCTATTAACTTGTTTCATGGTTTTATTATTCTGGTTTAGTTGTACATTACTCATTCCATTGATTAGTGCAATTTATTCACTTGGCAATAATGAATTGTAGCTTTATTGTGGAAGTTTCATAGCTAGCTTCTAAATGACACATTTGTCTGTGACTATCATTAAAACAATTGTGACTTGTCCAATGTAGGGTGACCAGGCCTCCATAGTAGGTGGTGCTATAGAGTTTGTAAAAGAGCTAGAGCACCTTTTGCAGTCCCTTGAAGCTCAAAAGTGCCAACAATTACAAGGACTTGGAGGACCCAGTGAGGATACCCCTAATATTCCCCCACACCCTTTTGCACAGTTCTTTGTATACCCTCAGTTTACCTGGTCTCAAATGCCCAACAAGTACACATCAAAGACTCAAGCGGCAATTGCAGATATTGAGGTCACTTTGATTGAAACCCATGCAAACCTCCGGATTCTCTCAAGAAGAAGCCCCAGACAGCTCTCAAAGTTGGTTGCTGGATTTCAAACACTTTTTCTTAATATTCTGCACATTAATGTCACCAGCATGGACCCATTGGTCCTATACTCAATCAGTGCCAAGGTACGTGCATATCTACTATTTATTTAAGAGAGTTCCTTTGCCCACAATGTTTTATTACTTCACTCGGTGTCATCTGTGTGTGTGTGTGTGTGTGTGTGTGTGTGTGTGTGTGTGTGTATAGCGAGAGAGAGAGAGAGAGAGAGAGTCCTATAGATTAGTAATTGCTAATAGGTAGTGATCATACACTTCTTAACATAATTAGTAGACTTGTTACATTTTTTGATATGATGAGAGTCTTTTTGGCAACTATCAAGAGCATGCAACATCTGGGGTGCCAGCAAGTTTGACTAGTAAAATCAACTTCGAATTGTAATTAAGGGATCTAAGATTGAGTTTTGTGCTATACTCAAAATAATTGGAAGGGTCATAATAACGCTCCCCCATTGGGCTCTCCAATAATTTTGGAGCAAGACATGGGCAAAAATATAGACATGGAGATAAGTCATGGAAATGAAGTCATTCTAAAGAAAGTAGTCCTCAATTCTGCAGTGTCAACTGTGGAGAACGTTAATGGGCAAAGGGGTCTTGTGACTTTTCATATCTTTGGTGTTTCCCATTTATAGGAATATATGACCTTGCTAATAATTTCAATTTTTGAACTAATATTTTGAGCATTCTTAATGCAGGTTGAAGAAGGATGCCAACTCACTTCAGTAGATGACATAGCAAGAGCAGTCCACCACATGCTTAGAGTAACAGAGGAAGGAACTGCTCTGTACTGAGCAAAGTCCTCGACTCTCCCAAAATGGCCTCCACTTTGAGGCAAAATCACAGAGTGCCACTGGCCCCTTTTTTGTCTGTTGCAATGACATTTGTGATGTCCTCTTCTTTATTTTTTTTTATGTAGCTACGGTGACAGTTTTGTCCGGTTAATTTCTCTTGCACATGAATTTGTGACTTCGTAGTGTGTGTACAAATTACAAAAGTAGGATCATCTAGACGCAACAAGGGGAATGAAACACGGACGCATGGTGTTAGTGAGCTACATGGGAGCTAGCCCAGCTACTCTCATATTAGGTAGTCTGTTAATGTGACCGCTTGATGGGATTGGCTCTTCTCACGTTTTTGTTATATGCATGCACGGAGACCCCTTTTTCGTTTTTTTCACTTTTTCGGGTGCAAAGGGTAAGAAAAACGGAAACAAACTAGTCTCTAAAGAAAACAGCAAGCAAACTGGAGGGGAAGTAAGCAGAGTTTCAGTTTTTTACAATAGAAGAGACCCCCATTTTTGCAAGAAAAGTCAGCACAGGAGTTTCCTTCCCGCAAGACAGACATGCTTCAACTCCAAGTTCCAATTCTTTCCCCAAAGACTCTGGATGTCTTCAAGAACAGCAAGCGGATGTGCTCGAATCTGCGTCTAATACCTAGAAATCACGCCACCATATTCGTAGCGATCCATCCCCTCCAGTTGTAAGAAACCACCACGCCAGATACCATGTTCGTCTCGAAGGACACCACCAAATCCGACTCGCCCTAGATTCCTGTGAGCACTGCCATTAATGTTTAATTTAACCCACCCATGTGGTGGTGCTTACCAACCAACAACCCGGCAATTGGAAGAGGAACAATCTTGCAGAGTAAGGAAACTAGCAAGACAATCAGACGGCAAATAAAGCACCTGACACTTTTGAGAAAAACAGAGAGGTTTTAGCAAGTGGCAAATCACTAAACTAAACCCCTCTCCTCACCCGTTCAACATTAGATAACAATCTACCCTTCAAGTTCTTGAGGTTGAAACTCGGCAACAATTTTCTAGCAACAATCGAACACTCTCTGCCACAGAGATCCAAAAATCAAACCTGGACACTAGATTCTAGAGTCCAATAAAAATGTTGTCAAGAACCATAACAACCATAACCCACATGGCCTGTAGAACAATTGATTTAAACCAATCAAAGAACGTTACAGCCTTCCATTTAAAATCCTCATCTTCCTCTATTGCCATTAATTTACTTAAAATTTCATCCTCTTCTCCCACAGTTTGTAAGCCTAGCATCTTTCCAACCTCAGGATGTTTTTGTATTTCCTTGTGCAAAACTGAGTTTCTATCGCAAATGGTGCTATGCATGTGGTATTGTTCGACTTGGTTTGGACAACGTGTGGTCTTGCACTAGTTTATTTATTTATTTATTATTATACTTTTTAAGACAGTTGTGTGGTGCGACAATCCAATTTGTGGTATTGGGACTCAACTACTTGCATCGAATAACGGAGTCCACAGTTTATTGTTACCGTTCAGTGATCCCCCGTTCGACTTGCCAAGCATGGCAGCGTTGTTGAGGCGGTCTTGTCTAAGTCCCATACCATGCTCTTTCTTAGCTCAAGCTACTTCTTCGGAGCCACATGTGCATAATTTTTTTTTTTTTTTTAATGGAAAGATATTTTTTATTTTTTTAAAATTATTTTTTACATTATAAAATTTTATATTTAATAATTTTATTAAGATCATTTATTTCTATTAATATTATTAATTATAAATTTTCTTCACTTTCATTTATTTTATAAAATTTATTATATTACTTCTAGTTAAATATTATATGAAATTAAAAATATTAATTGATATAATATATTAATAATATTAAGGTAAATATTTTTTTAAAAAATATATTTTTAATTATCAACTTCTATTTTTAAAAATATTTTATTATAAAAATTAATTAAAATATTTTTTTATTTTTAATGATAAAAAATAAAATATTTTTTTAAGATTTATTTTTATAAAAATTTAAAAATATTCATATTTAATATATTATATTAATTAATATTTTATATTCTATATAAAATTCAATTAAAAGTTATGCAATGAATAAAAATTTAAAAATATATTTAATTATAAGTGTTAATATATAAAATAATTTTTTTAAAAAATATTAATCTAAAAATTTTATAACGTGATAAAATTTATTTTTTTATATTTTTAATTAAAATTTATTGTAATGTATAAAAATAATTCTTATTTTAATCTACTAACAAAATGCACACTATCTTTTTGAAAATCACCCAAAGATGCCTCTTGTAATCTCATCAAGTTCATCACATATCGAACTCAGAAGCCATTTTGTTTGCATGACATATAATGGCATCAAAGCAAGAAAACTCCGTGCTGAAGTCATCCGATTTGCAATATTCAAAAACTTAGATTTCCATATGGACAGCTGCAATTTAACTTTATTAATAATGTACCCATATAGAGCTCTTGTATTTCGGCCACGAAGAAGGGGAAACCCATTAGGGCTTACGACCTTATAGTATTCATTGATTTCAAAGCCGTATATACCTATTCTCGGGAACTAGAGCTTCAAGCTCTCCACATTGCGACCCTGAAAGTTTTGTATGATTATCTATGGCTGACAACTCATTACTAACCTCGTAAGACCAAAAGAGATTTCGGAAGTAGCACAACACTTTATTCGAGGTAGATTGCTTGTCATAGCGCCAGTTACCATCTAATAGCCGCAAGCTCTTAATATTGTTAAACTTCTGTCCGGCAATTATGGATGCATGAAAAAATTTGATGCTTTTTGTCTTTCAATTGTAACCATTGTGCACGAGATTTTTGAGACTAGAGCATTTCCTCTTCCTTGAGAACCAATTTATAATCAGACAGCGACTATTTTCCAAAGCTAAAAGGAAATCATTCGGTTCCGTTTTAATGCAATTTGAATACCATTTGTTGAAAGTGTTAATGACGCTGCATTGCTCAAACTTTTCTCTCCATAACTCAATTTTCAGTTATGATATTTATGAAGAGATGATGAAGAAGAAATGCAACCAAATAATTGATATATATTTTTGTATTTAAATTTGAATTAATTTGAAATTAAATTTAAATTATAAATTTTGATATTATAATAACTAAACAATTTAAATTTATATTTAAATTTTAAATATAAAAATCACATCTATATAATAAAGTATGAATGAAGATCAATACAATGTGAAGAAAGAAATTTATTTAAATCTCATTTTTCTTATTGCAATTTTTATAACAAGTTTTTCTGTAGTAAGAATTTCACTCTTACTACATTCTTTTGTTTGTTGCATTTTGTAGCATTTATATTACATTCTCAACACTCAAGCCTTTTGCCCTTCACTCTTTAAAACCAATAAGGCAATGTTGCATTCGAGTGACTTGCAATTTGTGAAAATGAAAAGTGACTCAAACACCTGAGTGAGGAGAGTAAAATAAAGAGTGTCTCCCACCAAACCAAAGAAAAACCAACAAATGACTTTTGCAATTTTCATGTTCTATTTTTTTTTTTTTTTTTAGGTAACTGCAATTTGTATAAGCCACAAAAGTCTTTTTTTTTTTTTTATCAATAATCAAGAAAAACTTTTGTTTTCTAGTAATGCTATAACTTATTTAGAGTAGTTGAAAACTTTCCATTGTAACCTCAAGAGGAGAACAAACAAATAAACTCAACTTTAAATATTCTTTGTGGCTTCAAGAGGAAAAATAAAGAAGTCAAAAACTTGTTGAAAACTAGTGTTAAAACCAAAAAACTAAAAGGCTCTAAAAGAGCAAAAAACGTGTGAAGTATAGTTTTAAAAATTAGTAAGTTAGAGGACTTTAGATAAGTCAAATACATTTAATGACTAATTTACCTAAAATGAATGGAGGAGATGTTTGTGAAGCTTGTCAATAAGGAAAATAGACCAAATTTCCATTCTTAACAAACCAACAAACTTAAAGAAGCAAAAAGAAGCTGCAACATCACCAAAAAGGAGTGATGAAGAACCATGATATTATGATTCTATAGCCAACCTGAGGTTCCAACTTTATGTTCAAGTCTTCTCACCAAAATTTCAGTTCCTATTATGACAAAGGAGCAAAACTCATGATAATCAAATCAAGTTTATATTTTTCAATAAAAGCACTAATTTAATGCAACATCACTAAGAAGGTGTGTGAGAAGAGTTAGTGTTACTTCATTGCTCAAGATTTTCCCTTTAGAACTCAATTTTCAATTATGATAGTAATAAAGAGATATTACAGGAGGAATGTAATTAAATGAATGACATGTAATTTTTATGTTTAAGTTTAAATCAGTTTAAAATTAAAAGCTTAATCTAAAATTTTTAAAGCTACCATTATTTCAATTAGAATTTATATTTGAATTTTAAATGTAAAAATTATCTTTATATAATCTAATATGATAATTAATAAAATCTAGAGAGAAGTTTTTTGAAACCTTATCTCCCTTATTACAATTTTTGCAATAAGTTCTTATGTAGCAACCATTTCACTCTTTGCTTGTTCTTGCTCTTACTAATGTGTTACAATATCATATGTTGTAACCATTTTTACTACAATCTTTAATTTATTGCACTTTGTAGTATTTATACTACATTCTTATCTTCTAAGCATTTTGTTCTTCACTTTTTAAAACCAACACCATTCAGTCTAAACTAAAGCCATAGTTTCCTCTTTAATATATTAGCACAAGTTTTGTGGTCAAATTTAACAGTCACATGCTACAATGAGATTAAATTATTAAGTATTGAACCCACCTCCTGGTTGCCCAAGTATTTTGCACTATTTTGTTAAGGCTTTCAAAAGATAACTAGGCCACCTTAAATCTAAATGAACAATTAGCTCACCTAAATTCAAAACCAATAACTAAAAGGATAAGATGATAGTTAAACAAAGTTCTTGGAAGAGTAATGATCAAACACTCAAGGAAGAAATCTCTCTAATATTCAATTGCCAGGGCATGGTCCAACCTCTTTAATATTAACACTTATCTATGTTCCTTTTTGAAGTCATGTAAATAAAGAGCCCTTGTAATCCAAAATCCTAAAAGCCATAATATTTAATATAATCCAAAAATTTATAGATTTGAATGAACTAATAAAAATTGTCTCTCTTCTCATTTTGGTTCAAAATATCATTGAAATTACTTATTAATATCCAAGGTAATTGGAACTAGGAAGCTAATTAAGAAATCATGAAATGAATAAACTAAAATTCTCTAGAGATTAATTGCATGGAGATATCCATTGATTTCAAAGAAGCCAAATATCCCTTACAAATCCATTTAGGTCCACTATTTCATATGAATCAAAACCCAAAAACTCCCATTTAATCCTTGACACATTTAAATAGAAAATGGGTTTCAAGGATGAACAT
This sequence comes from Rhizophora apiculata, assembly GCA_037832385.1. NCBI lineage: Eukaryota > Viridiplantae > Streptophyta > Magnoliopsida > Malpighiales > Rhizophoraceae > Rhizophora > Rhizophora apiculata. Next base: position 7,161,568 of record CM075439.1, on the reverse strand, counting down.
AATGTTTGAATTAAGAGACTTAACCAAAGCAAGCAAAAGGCTTTTAGCATCATTATTACCTACACCTCTAAAATTCTAAAAAAGAAATTTAATCAAGTTATGAGGAAAATAATACAAAGTATACAGGTAAGGATAAGTGACAGAAAGCATATTTATTAATGAGCAATTAGAACTCAATAACCAAGCAACTGTGAGAATCTACAATTTCAGTCTCAAGCTCTATAATTCCACATTCCTCAAAGAATTCTTGTACCCCATTATTAATATTAATTTGATCAGAAAGCTAACCCTAGCTATGAAAAATATTACTTTCAGAGTGGTATGCCACTTACTTAGATAAGGTCGCCACACTTTATTTTAACACATCATTAACCTTTGTTAAGAAGTAAAAATTATTCATTTAGGTAACTTTGACCAAGAATGACCCATGCTATTTTATGAAACCCATAAAGTTTTACGAGTTGTTAAACTACAATAATGATATATCCATTAGGCTTATTATGGAGGCCATCTTATTTTTAGAAAACACAACAAGTATGTTAGACAGGCTTGCATTACATGTGGGTCATGTTTTAGCTCGTACAAGTCTAACGAAAGATAGCTCTAAATCACTTGTATTAGTCTCCCTTACATCCATTTTATCGCATTTCAAATTTTCCTACAATTCTTAAGATTAGAAAAAAAAAATCGACTAATTGAGATGAGATTAAGCACCCCTAATCTTGTTGGAGCCATCTACTGTCTCATTAGCAACAATGTTGAGTGATGCATATATTTTATCATTCAAAGATCCTTCTTGTTTTGAAAATTAATGTGAAATCTTATTGAGATTCTATGGCCACTATAATAGGCTTTCTAGGCATACTGAGATTACCATTTAGACAAATAACAAAAGAATGTCTAATTTTTCTATAAGAAAAACTAATAATGTGCAAGTTCTAATATTCAACTTTATGATGTTGATTATTTAGCCAAAATTTGGGAGATGAGTGGTTTATTTAGATCAACCTCAATGCAAATTCTAGAAAAACAACCCCTCATTACAAATATTGTATTCTGATCAATCTTGATTAGTTTTCCAATACAAGAAGTAAAGACTATAAGGACCTTATCATTGTAAAATAAGATAAATAATTATGGAATGCGAATTCAGATCAAAGTTATGTCTATTGTTGCTTCTAATGGAACAAAATTTGATATCCCAAAGACAACCTTTTAGATAATGATCTTGAATAATTCATGGATCATCATTAATCACTATATTTAGATCTTTATCAAGGATGAATTTGACTAAGAAGAAATCATAACCTAAGTAAAAAAAATCCATTCCACCTAATGGTGTTCATAACTGGTCAAGTTTCTTGGACAAAAATGGATGACTAACTATCTTCCCCAAATGTTTAATATTCAGCACCTTTCTTCATGGGTCACACTGAGATAACATTAATCTTGAATTAATAGTTAACTTCAACAATAATAGGTTATCATCTACATATTTGATCAAGACTCTCTTGGAGGCGATAAAATAAATTTTACTTAAAGATGATACAACATTTCTATTAATAAGTTTTTCGTGGGATATAGGTTTTTAAGAGGCAAAAGATATAGGTTTAAGAATATCATCATATTGATTCACATCAGACACATCATTTTTAGAAGATTTGGCTAGCTAGCCTAGATTAATGGTTAGAGGTTAAAGGATGACATGCATAGGTTTCAAACAAAATAGAATATAACTATGAATGAATGAAGACCTTGAACTAACATATTTGTATAAATTTATTTTTATTTATTTTCAATAAAAATTGTTTGTATATCCTTATTTATTTGTTGTTTACATGCATAATATATTGCAATCATCCATTAAATAAAAAATTACCATATCTCAAAAGCAACTTCTAAATTATTATTGTCATATAAGAAGATATAAAATTATTTTCTATCATTTGATACTTTATCTTCTAATTTTAACTATTTTATTATTTATTTACTTATTTTAGGGAATTCTATTTAAATTAGAATTTTTAATTGTATATTATTGCATGAGTAACTTTAGGAATGAGTTTAAGTATTTAAGTTAATTTCTTTCATTATTCAATAATCTTTGCTATGATTAAATGCTATTATAAGTCGGTTTAACATTTCTTTTTATAGTAGTTTATTCAAAATATCAATTTATAAATTATTAATCGAATAAATTTTTCTTTTAAGAGTTTTAACTTCTCTAATGAGATTTTAAGAATTTTATAAAGGCTTAGTTAATGTTACCCTTTGGTTATCTTTTTCATTCTCTTATTGCATTAGGTAGTATAAGATGTTGGATTTGCCTAGTTGGATGACATCCTATGAAATTTGTAACAACTTATTCAATGACATTAATAATAAAGGCAATGCTCTTTCTAAAGTATTGATTTTGGATTATAAATATAACATTTCTCACATTGAAGATGTTGATCACAATCACTTTATAAATGTATTCATGATTTCAAAGATATTTATTCCTTTAGTAAAGAATTTTTTGTTTAATATTTTTTGTCATGACTAATAAAACTTTACTTTAAAAATAATAATTTTACTAAAAAATAAAATATAATTTTTCATATTCTAAATTCATAGATGGTGTAGTTTATTAGTGAAATTGTACTTCGTATTGTTAAGTTCAACATGGTTAGTCAAAAGTTTTATTTATGAATGAGAGATTTATTAGTATTTAAAATTTAAGTTAAGAATACTTTTGATAAAATTTTAGATTGATTTAAAAGTTAATTCTCATTTTCAACCAATAAAAATTTTTAATTTAAATTCAAAATTATAAGACATGTTATCTTGGCTTTACACTAAAATTATTAGATAAGTTATATATATATATATATATATATATATATATGAGATATTGTTTAATTCTCTAGATATAGTGTGCAATTATACTAAATTTGTTGGAATAGAGATGAACTAAATAAATTTCAATTGAATTCAATATATTTCTTTGGATTTGTCATCAATTCAATGGAAATATTTATGAAAAAGCAATGATACCCTACAATAGTATTGAAATTGACTAATATTCACATTAATAATTTTTTGTCATTGAACACTTCAACAATTCTTCATTATAAACTTGAGAATGAGTTTCTTTCAATGGAAGGAATTGACATAGAGTAGGACACAAATTATATATTTTTATAATTTAATGATTTACATTGTAATTTCAATTATTATTATTTTATTATTTCATTACTTGTTTTAGGACATTTAGGCTAATCAAAAGTTTTAATTAAGATATTACTAAGGGAGGAACTTTATGAGTAATTAATTTATTTATTTCCATATAAGATGGACTTTGTTGGTGCTAGGAACTAGTATAAATAAAACATTACTTTTTCATTTATTAATTAGCCTATTCAAAATACAAATTTATGAATTATCAATAAAATGTTCCTTTTTTTAGAGTTATTTTATCTTCTTCAATAACAATCCAAAAATTCTATTAAGATTTAATTGAGTTAAACATTTAATATTTCTATTTTCATGTTTCCATATCATGTCAAGTGATACCAAAGTTTGGATTTGCTAGGTTTGATGAGTTTAAATTAATCTTTTCAACAACATTTATTATAAATGGAAGACTCTATCTAAAATCCTTTTTTTTTTTATGTTGGAAATATCAATTGCAATAATTTTGTTTGTAAATGTATTTATGATTTCAAAGATATTCTTTTGATAAGAACTTTTTTGTTAAAGATTTTGTGAGATAATTAGTAAAACTTAAGAATTACTTCAAATATAATGGCATTACTGAGTGAAAAATTGATAAAATTCGTATATCCTAAACACCAATATGATGTAATAAATTGGCAAAATCATATTTAGTGTTATAAATTTTATCATGACAAGCAGAAAATTCGATCATGGATAAAGCGAGGAATTTATGTGATTGAATTTTATGATAATAGTAACTTTGATAAGATTTTCAATCATGTTGGAAAATTATTCAATCCTAATTTTCTAATGGTTAAAATTATGAAGTTAAATTTAAAATTTGAAGATGCATAATTTGAAAAATTTATAATTTGAAGATGTATTAATTTGACTATACACTTAAATTTTTGGTTAGGTTAATTTTGTTGTTCTTGAACCATTTGTTTTGGATGTAAATGCTATTAATATGTCTATAATGATGAGGAGATGTATTAAAGAAAAAAAAAGCAAACACTAATTGTTGACCATATTATGATCGAAAAGGTTAATTTATGTATGTTAATGAAGATTTTAAAGAGGAGCAAGTAGTTACTATCTAATCATGTAATATAAAAGATTAGGGTGGTAAAAAGATTCTATTAGTGGATCCCAACAACTTGGAAATTGGACCCATAATTCATAGATCTTAAGATAAATCTTTTTAATTCTCTACATAAAATGTCAAATTATATTGATTTAGGGTAATAACATGTAAGGAACTTGAAACAGTCATAATATTTACATTATTTATTTTATTATCATTAAAAATTTGAATGATTCTTTATTATAAACTAGAGAATAAGTTTGTTTTTTGAGTGAAAAGACATGAAAATTATATTTTATTATTTAATGATTTATACTGAAATTTTAATTATTCGTATTATGTCATTTTGTTTACTTTTTTTAACATACTCTAGGCTAATTAGGTGTTTTATTTAAAATATCATTGAAAATGTAATTTTTAAAGCAAGTTTAATTAATTAATTTTCTCTATTTTCTTTTTTTCTTTCTAGGATTAGGAGCTAGTATACATGGGACCTAGATATTGCAAAATTTATAGTAGTTGAGTAAGCAACGTAGGATTCATCACTTTAAAGTAATTTGGAAGGATGTTCTATTGTTCTTAGTATGGATTTAAAAAAATTTTGTTTCAAAATGAAATGAAATTTTGAGGAGTTTATAAATCTTGTTTATAAAGCCAATGCCTAAAATTTAGAAAAGTAAAATAGTTAGACAATAAAAGGCTAAATACTAATTTTATACTAAATGAGGAGAGAGATAAATTAAACTAAAAAGTTATGCACAAAAAAAAATTAGTAAAACTATTTTGATATTATTAATATTTGGGTAGTTATAATATATTATTAGATATTAAACTTGATTTTTGTGTATAAATTGATTAATTAAAAAATTAACTATAAATTAGAATTATTTATTTATCTAATTTTTTGAATTATAATTTATATTTATAATTAACATATTAAAAAATAGGTTACGCAGTATTATTAATTAATTAAATTATAAAATAAAAATTAAAAATTAATTTGAACTTAAAGTTTTAGAAATTTTTGAAAATCATATATTAGATATTTGGAATATAGAATCTTAGGTACAATTTATAAGAAATTGTTTCTTTCTCCCTCAGTAGGATTGATTGGACAAATCGTTGATAAATAACGCCTCAGCCCTTCTCTCCTAAAGTTGTTTAGGGCTTTTGTGAAAATTTTGTTTCAGTGTTGATTACCATCATAAACTCAATAATTAAATAATGATGAGTCGCTGCAACCTGCTAATATATATACATATATTTTTTCTGTGCAGCTCGCTACTAAGTTTAAAGATAGAGATCTTAAAGTATTTTTTAGTTAATTTTCTTGACGTCCGATTTAGATTGCGGTTATATTTAACAAATAATCAAATGTATTGTTAGGATCAAAATTTGTAAACAACAATCTTACTTGGTATTTATTTTGAAAATGTCACTTCCAATTCCGAACGGATTTAATTTCTATCTGTGTGCTCGTTCGCACGCAAATATGTTGCATTTGTTAGTGAACACAACAGTATTTCTTGGTAAAGAAAGAAAGGTTGTCACTTCAATAAGCTGACAGTGTGAGTACGTATTGGAAAGAGTGGTCAGTTGCATCGTAGTTTTTTCACATCAAAAGGCTGCTGACTTGGGGGACGGGGAGGGGGTGGGGGGGTGGTATTTTATGGGATCGATGCAACTTTACTTTTCTGACCATCTCCAGCCTCCATTTTTGTTTCTTTCTGTGGGATGGGTCTCTGCTCTCATCAATTCAATATGTCTGCTTGTGTAGCAGGAAAGGGACGCTTGCGGGTACTAATATGTATGGTTCTTGAGAAAGTGATGAGCGGGAGGAAATTAGACCTTATCACCTTTAGCGCGTTGTCACGTTTGTGTCCTATGCACAAAGAGTTTATGGAATATGGCATTGAGTTGGTTTCACCATTTTTGTCATGTTGGTTTTGCCATGTGCAATGGTTAGAATCTCTTCCGAAACATCATTGAATTGGTTGTCTTATTGTTTGTCTGGTCACTGGTTCTTATCCCTCAGATTCCCTCGGCACCCTAAAATCTTTGCTGTACCAATTGAATCCATGTCTTAACTAGATAATGTTGGATACTCTTGCTGGGATAGGCTCTGTCGAGGTCCCGGTAGAACCACATGTTCAACTCTACTCTCCCATAAACATGACTTCAAATTCCAATCTCATCAGCCGGCTTCAAATTCCGTAGATCAAAAACAAAAGCACCATGGGGGACTTGAAAATAAGTGAGACGGGCCGGGTCAAAAGGCAAGAGAAAGTTGCTTAAAATGAGGCTGGTCTTACGAGTACAGAGTAGAGCAATCCGGAAGGGCCCAAGTCTGGCATTGAGCCAAGAAACTAGACCAAATATGGTTAATTACCCATTTACCCAGCCGTTACTTTAAACACGAGAACATCCCCCCAAATAGACAACCAAAGCATTTCTAATCAGAAGGGCAGACGTATAGGCATATAGAGAACAATTTGGTGTATTTTTCAATCTAATGTTCTCTACCATTATTACCTTATCTAATGCTACAAGTCGTAAATTTTATAAGCAGGCATAACATTAATGTGAATGATGTAAGATGGCATACTGTAAAAAAAAAAAAAAAAAAAAAAGTTCAATTGCTTTATAGTTATATATAACTAGCACTTGCATACAAAACTTTCCTTCAAGTGGGAAACGAAAATTGCATATTCTGTCCAATTAATACATTTTTCCTAGAGCAATGCCGCCCAACGTTTGCAATGAAATATCATATAATTAGTCATTAGTCGCAGTGGTTTTTGTTTTGTTTTTTATTTTTTTATTTTTATTTTCATAAACCATTGTCAACAAAACATTATTACTGAGAAATATATTTATAAGCTTCCTCAAGTCGCAATAAACAAACCAATGTGCTCAACGGTACTTACCAGAAACAAAAAGGCACCATAAACAAGAAAGTGTTTTTAGGTGGAAAGTTAACAGGTGTCATTGCAGAGAAATGCAAAATGAGAAAAAGAAAAACTAATTGCATATTTTATTATTATTATTATTTAAATGTTTTTTAAATCTCTAATGAAGCAAACAAAGAGCAACTATTGTCGAGGCCAAAGACCAAGTTTTTGAGGCATCCAAGAACCAACAGAAAACCTGGATGCAGGAATGCCAGTCGTCACACTGACATGTAAATATAGCAGGTCATTGATAGATAAAAATTGCAACATAGCTTCAAGCCTTTTTCCATATTATACTAAATCTTCTCATGTATTAGAAGAGTAAAATGGTGGGGAAAAGAAAAATTGAAAACAATGACGAAAATTTAGAGGGGATTACCTGTGTCATGTCCTCTACCCTGAGTAGTCAGACAAAATCTTCCGCTTGAGGATGATCTGGACTGAGTACACAATGCATGACCCTTCTTGATCTATGGGTAGATTTTATGGCTTGTCCTGAATGTTTTCAGGATGATCCAACATCTGCAGCACAATCTTCCACTTGAATAACGTCATCCTGCAGATTCATGTGTAAAACATCAGCCACCGAATCATGGCCTTGACATGAATGATCCATTGAAACTGATCTCCTGATCTGTTCATGCCCATCATCTCTAATCTCAATTATAGTGTCCCTCTCCTCCAAGTTTCCAAGATCACTCAAAGCTCAAAATGGGATCTTTGGATTCCAATCATTTTGGACCATCTCTTCTCCTCTGCATCTTGTATCATAGCTGCACTTTCAATGGCTTGTTGGATGTCCTGCCGTGCTTCATTGACTTGCAGACTTTCTGTCACTGGAGTAGGTTGAAAGATTGGTGTTGCTGCTCTGCAACTTCAAACCGAAGTCTCCAATGCAGATGTGGCACTCACTGCAACTTCAGCAACGGCAGCAGCAGATGGACAAGTCAGGATCAAAAGCAGCAAAAGCAACAGACTAAGCAAGCAAGGATAAGCAGCAGTTGAAGTTAGGTAGGTTGGGTGAAAGGATTGAAATTTGAATTTACATTTGAATTTGAAAGAAACTTGTAATGATTAAAACCTATGAAGTAATTTGTTTGTAATGATGAAAGTTTATATAACTTCAATTATGTAAGGCTTGCTATAATCAATGAAAATGAACAATAAGTTGTTCCCAAAAAACTCCTGCTTTAATCCTTCCTGCACTGCTGCCAACACTAGAAAGCTTGCATAGCAAGCATACAAGAGCTAATTTCATCTCTGCAGCTAACAATCTGGTATCAGAGCAACTTCTTGTGTTCTTCAGGGACCTGCACATCACAAAAAAAGAAACACCAACCCATGAGCAGAAACAAAAACCAGAGTGAATGACTCTAAACTTTATCACAGATGGCTTTACTTAGCTTTACTCCACATACACCACCAAAATTCTTTGGAGAAAGCTATCTCCAGTGGACTATGATGATGAAGGCCTATCTCAAGGCCTTTGACTTATGGGAGGTTACAAAAAATGGAGCTGCAGTGGCTCCACTTCCAACAAACCCCATAATGACACGGCTAGAATCACAATGAGCAAACCTTCAAGCAATATGCATACATTCAGCTGTGGCAAACGTCAACTTCAACAGAATAATGATCTATGAAACATCTCAAGATGCTTGGAACAAGCTGAGAGAGGAGTATGCAGGAAGTGAAAAGATCAGATCCATGTAGTTACTTAACTTGAGAAGAGAGTTCGAGTTACCAAAAATGAAAGATGTTGAGAAAATCAAAGAATATAGTGATAGAGTGATCAAGTTGGTCAATTAGATCAGACTCTTCAAAGGGGAACTTCCTGATGCAAACATAGTGCAGAAGATACTTGTAAGCTTGCCAAAAAGTTTTAAGTCAAAGATATCTTCTTTGGAAGATTCTAAAGACTTAACCAAAATCACTTTAGGAGAGTTGATTGTTGCATTGCAAGCACAAGAACAAAGAAGGTTGATAAGGCAAGAGGAGGTAGTTGAAGATGCTTTCCTAGTCAAAGAACAGTAGAAGAACAAAAAGATCATGAATGTAGCACCTTAAGTGGGAAGCAGACAACTCAACTTTGTCCATATTGTAAGAAGGAGAATCACCTTCCTAAGTATTGTTGGTGGAGGACAGATATTGTTTGTTGAAGTTGCAATGAAAAGGGGCATCAAGAGAAGGTTTATCCAAAGAAGAAAGCATTGAAGTAGCATCAACAAACTTAAACAACCTATGACAAGGAAAGGAAGGAGAAGAGCACTTATTCATGGTAGGAGAGGGAGTTGATCATAAGGAATCTAATGTTTGGTTGGTAAATAGTGGCTGTACAAATCATATGTCACATTCAACTTGTCACTTTTCACCAATCTGGATAGCTTTGCTTTAAGAGTCAGGATAGGTAATAGAGATTTTATACAAGTGCAAGGCAAAGGTGCAATAGTAATACACATATAGGCAAGTACTAAATTCATCATAGATATATTGTATGTGCCATAAATCAACCAAAATTTCTTGAGTGTTGGACAATTATTGGATAAAGGGTGCTCCATTTATGATTCATGTGACATAATTGTTATAATAATTTGTATGAAAAAAAGAGAGCTTTTAGGTGAACTTACAATATCTAGAAAGCTTTGCTGTGCTTGTAGCTCTTGATGCCAATACCTTGTGGCATAAGAGGCTAGGGCATATACATGATGCATGGTAATAGAATCTAAAGAAGAAACAATTAATAACTAACTTGCCAGAAATGGAAGAGGAAGGAGCCATGTGTCAAGCCTACTAGCAAGGAAAGCAAACCTAGATCCCCTTTTCAAGTGATCTAACCTTGAAGGGCAAAGAGAAGCTGTAATTAATACATTGCGACACTTTTGATCTAATGCATATAAAATCACTTAATGACAACAAGTGTTTTGTGATTTTAATTGATGATTTAACTAGGTTTTATTGGATATATTTTATGAAATAGAAATTAAAAGTTGCTATTATTTTCAAACAATTCAAAGTCCTAGTGGAAAACCAAAAGAAATTTCAAAATTAAAACCATAAAGAGTGACAATGGAGCAAAATTTGCTTCAAGCACCTTCAAAGATACATGCTTTGCTATTAGAAGCAGACAACAATTGATAACTCCTTATACACCCCAACAAAATGGGATGAGTGAAAGGAAGAATAAAAGTATCATGGAGATATCCAGGTATCTTATTGTTTGACAAAAACATGCCAAGGAAATTCTAGACAAAAGCTACAAACATAATAATATACCCATTAAATGTGTTATCATATAAAGCCTTAAAGAATCAAACTCCCTTTGAGGCTTGGTATGAATTTAAGCCCTTTACAAGACATCTTAAGATCGTTGGGTGTTTGTGCTATGCAATAGTGACAAAGAAAGAAAGGAGGAAGCTAAATCACAAGATTGTGCCATGTATTTTCATTGGCTATACAAACTTAACTCAAATTTATAGAATTTTCAATCCTTTAACTGGCAAAGTCAACATTAGTAGAGAATTGAAGTTTTATGAAGAACAAAGCTAGAATTGGAAGAAGTCTTATGTTTTAACTTAGAAACTAATCAACATCAATTAAGAGAACTTGATGAAATAGAAATTGATTCTGATGAAGACTTTCCAATAATAAGAACTAGACCTTTTGCTAATGTCTATAAAAGGAGTATAATAACAAAATGGGAGCCTACATGCTATGTAGAAGCCAGTAGAAACTTCAACTATGAGGAGGCAATGCAACTTGAAATGGATGTGATTCATAGGAATCAAACTTGGATTTTAGTTGACAGACTAGAAAATAAAAGTCTTAATGGGTTAAAATGGATATGTTGGGTCAAATTGAATCTTGATGGCTCATTCAACAGATACAAAGTTAGGCTTGTAATAAGAGGCCCTATTGTAAGGCTTGATACAATCAAGTTATTGTGAGCTCTTATTGCACAAAAGTCATGGCTAATTCATCAAATGGATGTAAAGACAACATTTTTTAATAGAGAACTAAATGAGAAGGCATTGGTTAAGCAACCTTAAGGCTTTGAAAAGAAACATGAAGAACATAAGGTATATTTGTTGAGGAAGGCCTTATATGGCTTAAAATAGGCTCTAAGATCTTGGTATAGTAAGATCAATGATCACTTACTTAAACATAATTTCACTAGAAGTATAAATGTGGCCACTTTGTATTTAAGGGAGAACAATCATATGTTAGTTATTGTATCTCTCTATATGGATAACCTATTGGTAGTTGGTAATAACTTGTAGCTTGTGAATCAATTCAAGGTAGAAATGAAAAGGGTTTTTGAAATGTTTGACTTGGGAGAAATGAAGTTCTTCCTTGGTTTGGAAGTCCATCAAACCAATAAGATCATCTTTATGCATCAAGAAAAATATGCCAAAGAATTCCTTAAAAGATTTCAAATAGAAGGTTGCAAGGCCTTAAGCACTCTTATAGCAATTAGAACAAAACTAACAAAAGAGGATGAAATTGTTAGAATTAATGCCAATAGATTCATATGCTTAGTGGGATATCTCCTTTATCTAATAGCCTTAAAACATGATCTTGTGCAAGTTATAGGTCTTCTCTCCAAATAAATGCATGACCCTACTCAAGCTCATTTTAAAGTTGTGAAAAGGTGCTTAGGTACATACAAGGGTCACTTAAACATGGAATCATGTTCAGTAGATTATGCAACTTGAAGCTAATTGGTTATACTAATAATGATTAGGCTAACTCTTAGGAGTATATGAAGAGCACAACAAGGTATCTATTTACCTTAAGTTGAGGAGTTTTCTTTTAGAATTCAAGGAAGTAGTCATCTATGGTTCAATTAATGGTAAAGGCTAAATGCATAGCTATGACAACTATAGTGAATTAATCAATTTGGCTTTGAAGGATGCTGGTTGAGTTAAAAGTGGATTTAATGGAAACAACAATAATGTATTGTGACAATCAAGCCATAATTTTAATTTTTAGGAATCTAATTCAATATGGAAAAAGGAAGTATTTTTTAATAAAACTTCATTTAGTTAAGGAAATGTAGCAAAAGAATAAAGTAACTTTGTCCTACTGCTCAATAGAAAATCAACTTGTAGACACACCCACTAAGCCACTCAACAAAGAGAGGTTTATATGGTTCAAAGACAAATTTGGGATGCACTGTATCAACACCAAGGAGGAGAAATAAAGGATTGGTGTTGTTACTCTACAACTTCAAACTGAAGTCTTCAATGCAGATGTGGCTTTCATTGTAACCTTGCAACTTCTTGAAACTTTAACAATAACAACAACAAATGGACAAGTCAAGATCAAAAGTAGTAAAAGTAACAGACTAAACAAGTAAGGATAAATAGTAGTTGAAATTAGATATATTAGGTAAAAGGATTGAAATTTGAATTTACATTTGAAGTTAAATCCAAACTTGTAATGACTAAAACCAATGAAATAGTTTGTTTGTAATGATGAAAGCTTATATAACTTTAATTATATAAGGCTTGGTAATGAATGAATATGAACAAGTTATTTTTAAAACCCTCCTTCTACTCTAAGCCTTCATACATTACTACTAACACCAAAAAGTTTGCATAGAAAGCATACAAGAGCTAATTTTATCTCAGTAGTTAACATAGGTAACTAGGGTTATAAGGTACTAATGAAAACAATGTTAGCCCAACATAATGGGCAATTGGAATGAGATATGAGCCATGTATCAATGTAGGGTACGTGGAAACCATAGTTGCATTTAGGTAGCAATCCAATGCTCTTATCTTCCTAAAATTCACTAAGACAAAATTGACAATCTATCTCATTAATCAACTTATCACCCATTTTGTACTTGAATACTATGATTGACTTGATAAGAGATTCATCTAAACCTATTGTTGCAACATACCAAGACTCATGGAAAAATGTATTTTGGTTATCCTCCATTTCCCTGTGTTAATGGTTCCAAGTTTCTTTTCTTCTTGTTGAACCATTGTTTCCATAATATTTAGATATTAAGATGTAGTAGTTTATTAAAAGAAAAGTATTGACCAAAAATCCAATAATTACAATAACAAGAGGGGGACTATTTGTGCTTGAATTATTGTCAAGGAATTTAAAAGGAGGCAGAAGAGGAAAAAAGATGGTATTGCACCCTTGTGGATAGTACAAGCCATAAAATTTTTGAGAAAATTTGGTGACGTTCATGTATGGAACCATTGTTTTAGGCTTTTCTAATGATGCCATTAAAAACCTTTCTACAACACTTACCCTACTAATGCTTCAAACATAATACTTATTCTTTCTAATATTATTGGTAGAAAATGCTCACTAGGGAACTTAACATTTTCTAGAAACTTTTATTTGGAAATCAAATATGACATATGAGCAAAATATAGCAAAGTTGGTACAAGTGATTATCAGTACATAGGGAAGCTAGAATACTAAAGTGCAAAGACACAAGGTTCCTAAAATGAAAAATTTCAACCAATAGTGATCTAGAAGTAAGAAAAAGGGCTTGAATGGAATGGAAAAACAAAGAATATTGATGAAAATTCTATCAAGGAAAATTCTTAATCAAACATTTCTTATTATGTATATAGTTAGACTAAATCAATCAATGATACTATAGTTGTTAACGTACATATTTAGACTAAACTATTGAAGGTAAGTCTTATATTCAAGTAATAAAATATTTGTTATCAATTTTATTTAGTCGTAAAATTTGTATAAATATTCTTACTTATATTAATGAAAAGTGAAAAAATGATTTCAAAATTTTTATTATTATTTTTACAATTATAAATTGCCCTATTCTTTTCTCTTCTCTTCTTTTCTTTATATTGTTCATTTATTTTGTTTTTTTTTATTTCTAAATTTGTCACAAATTATAAATTAATATTCAAATAAAAATTAAATAATTAAATTTGTATGATTTCAGATTATTAGTAAATTAATATTTGAATAGATGTTAAACTAGTTGAACCTAATTTATTATAATTTTAGCATTTAAGTAGAATTTGATGTTTTTCTTTATATAAAAACTTTAGTGTATCAATTTATTATGTGGTTAGTGAGTAATACTTCATATCTATGTTTTTTGTATGTATTTTACTATTATTGTGTGATGTTTTATTAGTTTAATAAAATTATAAGTGCTTGTATAATTATCTAAAGATAGTATTAGAGGTATTGTATTCTAATAATAGTATCAGAGTTGACTCAATCTACAGAGTTGACTCAATCTAAGAACCACCATTAAAACTGTAAATCATATAAGATTTACATTATCATCCGAGAACCAAAGAAAAGGAAGTTGCCATCATGTGTTGCCAACTATCATCAAAGGATTTTTTCATAGTTAACAAGTTTGTATAAGTTTTGCCAAAGTTGTTATAAGTGTCACCAAAACCACCACAGAAGCCATCAAAGCTATTGCAAGAGTCACCAGAGCTACAAAATTCACTAGAGCTATCACTTACGTTGGAGCTTCATCATCAAACACCACATGTTGCTGCATGCACCACCATAAGTCTCTGTTTTTGTCATTGAAAGATATATCCCACATTGTTGAACGCTAATAAGCCTGTTTTTGGCATCCACACACACCTAAACTACTTGAAAAGTGGTAGATTTTGAAGAAATTCGAAGCTTAAGTCACCTTTCCCCGACGCCAATTAGATAGTTGCTGCTCAAAACTTGATGACCTCCACTCAAAAGCCACCGATCTTCAACCCTGTACAACTGACGCATTGATTACTCATCCACAAAGAGTCAAACTCACCAGCCTCTCAATTGCTGGATTTTGACGACGTCATCCTCTTGTAGCTAGTCAGATTTTGGTTGCCATCGCACTAACTACCAGCCTTGTCACATCTACTTTCCCTTCAATCATCGATGTTGTATCCTATTGCCAATAGTTGTTGTTGTGAACGCTGGCAGTGAATATTGAGGGAAAAAAAAAAAGTGAGAGACTAGATTGAAAAGAAACAAAAAAGTTGAAGTTAGATTGAAAAAGAAGAAAAAAAAAAAAGAAAAAAGTAAGATAATTTAATTTAGAAGGAATAACAGTGAAACAATCAAGAAAAAGAGGAAAATTTTGGACTTAAAGAAAAACTTAGGAGTTGAATTAAAATTTAAAATTATAAGTAGTTAAATTGATATAAATAGTTTAGATATAAGATTTTAATATAAAAAATATTGACTTAATAAAATATATAAAATTTGTATTAAGTAGTAAAATTTATGAAGTTTGGAGCAAAGGAAAGTTCAAAGTTATGGACTTGTTGAGTTTTTAAAATTAAAAATGATCAATTTAATTTTTTTATGTGCAATAGAAAATGAAAAGGTAAAATATTTATATAATAATACTCTTTCGTTACCATATATAATAAAGTTTCATGGAAAATAAAGTCTTACACCTTACTCTTAAAGGTCATATGTTATTAGTTTCTTAAAAATTCAATAGTACAAAAGAAATTGATTAAAATTAGTTAAAAAAAATTATCAAAAAAATTTTCAATAATTATAATAATTTGTTAAAATTTAAAAATTATGTAAAATTAAAATAGATATTGTAAATAATTAAAAAAAAAATTAAAATTAAGAGATAATGTTGAAATTAATTTAGATTAAATTAATCTTCAAATAAAAATTAAATAATTAAGTTTGTATAATTTTAAATTATTAATAAATTAATATTTGAGTAGAAATTAAATTTGTTAAAAATAATTTAATTTAATTTTATTATTTAGATAAAATTAAATATTTTTTATTATATTAAAATTTAAATATTTTAATTATTATAAAATTAATAAAAATAATTTTATTTATTTTTTATTTTTACGTTATATTTTATTAATTTAATAAAGTAATCAATGCCTTCATGTACAAGTCATTTACAGTTCTGTTCACTCGCAGACGTGCCTACCCAAGTAAGCAAACAAGGTTCAACCACGGCTATTAGCCCAATTCCAGGCCTGCAAAATGGTTATTCCTCTGTTGCTTTCTCTCTTACACTGAAAAAGGATCGCACCACTTAGCAGTCTCCTGCAAGGTAGTCCTTTTCTCCGCGTTGCTATTGTAGGGGAAAAACAGCTTAATAATAAAAAGAAAGAAAAAAAAAAAAAAAACGGTGAAAGAATGTGCTGTGACAGAAGACAACATTAATCAGCACACACTAATGCTGCATTGGCTCTTGTCCACCTACCAAAGTGCTGCCGCGTGGGGCCTAGGTGCAGTGGTCTCTAGATCCCACTTGAGACAAAGCGTATTTTCTCCCTCTAGGGCCATCATTCAACTTAGCAAACTAGCACCAACGTACAAATTAATTAAACTTTCTTTTGATGACCAAACAAACAAGGAACTACCCAGACAAAGTCATGTTAAGCAAAAATAAAAACTCAAAAAAAAAAAAACAGTTCCTTCAAAGAAGACAACACAGTTACAAAACACTCCTCTTAACTTAAGCATACGTCTTAGATACCATAAGTTGAAATTGCTTGGTAGAGAAGCAAGGCATTTACGAGATGAGGAATACTTCAACACATGATTTTGTGAGACTAGACACGCTTATGTACGTTATCAAAACAACTTTATCTTTTTCCACTTAAAAGAACGGATCATATTGCATCATTGAAAGGGTAAAGAAATAATTTAAAACCAAAAGCTAAATGCTATATTTTATTTTATTTTTCAATTTTTAGTCAATTGGGTCGTATGGGAGGACCAAGAACTCTCTTTTCTCTTCTTTTCATTTTCACTTTCCCAGTGGTCTCCCTTTCTCCGGTACCGAGGGGAAACCAATTCAATATCCTTAGTGGCCTATTATAATCCTATATACTTTCATCCCACCACCAGATTATTAAGCATAACTCCCTTTAAAGTTTCAAACACCCCTTTTTTAAGCTTCCCAGCATTCAGCAATATCTTTGGCAAATCTACTGACTTGGATGAAGATTAGTTTAGTTTAAACTCTCTTGCCAGTAGAGGAGGACTATACAGAGAGAGAGAGACAGAGAGAGCAAGAGAGAGAGGCTGTGATTCTAATCAAGTTAAAAGGGAAAAATAATGCAACTGTGGATATCATATTCTGGCAAAGAACAATAAAATTTAGGGACGTACTAATGCAGAGAAGTAACATAAGAATGTAATTAGCATCCTTTCCAATGTGTTGCATTACCAGATATATGATTGAATTGATTTTTTACGTGATCAAGAGAAGTTATGCCAAATCTGCATCCTAAAAGAACGACAACGAGAACAACAATCAAGACAGAAACAGATCTATCAGTATCATCCAAAGTTTAGCAGTAAGGTAAAACCTGCAAATTATCTAATACTCCAAGTCCTGTGGGGTCAAATCCACTGGAACCGAGAAGAATTTGGCTTGGTTCAAATGGAAAGCATACCAAGAGGAAAACCATATGAACACATGAAGGAGATGGTTAAAAGTTGAGCTTTCTTGTATTCTGTACTGGAGTCATTGAGCCGGTAGTCTGATGTACCCAAGCTCATCACCCTTTTACCTCGATTAATTATTAGGTAGGCCTAACCCGTTTAGATTGTAAACACAATGGTGTAAGTTCCATGCATTCACTGTGGAGGACCACGGTATGTTTCAGCTGCCCATGTTTAGAAACTCAATTCGCAGGGCCCATCATACGTGCGGCCTCTGTACATTTTTGCTCTTTTCTCCTTGTTACGTATATTGTCCAGCTCTCATGAAGATGGAGATACTCCAACGTGTTAGAATGAGCTATCTGCTAGGAGTCATTGCACTGCAAAGCATTATTATAACCCAAAAACGCTGATAATTACAGCTTGGTGTCTAATAAGAACCTGCCAACTACAAGAAATCAGGGAATTGAAACTTGCATTATGTTGCTTGATCCTTCCTGACCTTTTTCCACTTTTACATTCAATAAAGTCCTTTGCACAGATATTTATCAAATAAATATGTAACAAAAATAAAAATTTAATATTTTGATTTCTAGTAACATATTTATTGTTTGTTTAGTGGGTTGTTGCAAACTATTACGTTTTTTACGTTAATTTGTAAATGACTCTTACAAAGTAAAACACGTTTTATGTGCTAAGCATGTAGCATGTGACGACATGATAAGGTATTTATTAGGATTCCAACTCAAGAATTTCTTTAGTATCTTGTATCAATTTTTGATAAATTACAATTTAATTCTTATATTTTTAAATATTATGTATTTAATTTTATAAATATATCAAAATTATTTATTAAGTCTCACTTGATCTCTATTTTATATTTTATTAATTTTTTTTTTTATATAATCTATTGAGATTCTTATATATTAATAATAAATATAAATTATAATTATAAAAAATTAGTTAAATTAATTTTTTAATTAATTAATTTATATTTATAAATTAAAATTAATACTTAGTCATGTTTCATGACTACTTAAATGTTTGGATTATCAAAATATTTTGACTAATTCTTTCTATGCATTATCTTTCATTATAATTCAATCGTATTGTCCGTACTAATGTCCTAATTATATATAAAGTATAAAATTTATATCTACTCTATATTATTCAATTATAATAATTCATAAATAATCATATGGTCATTAATTTTATAAATGAGATTATAACATTTTATGAATTATCATTTCATTTTACGTAAAGATTTCTTGAATTAATATCTATTAACAACAAACAGAATATTTTTATATAATTACTTTAAGTTAACAAATTCTTTATTGATTGTTCAATTATTTCTATATAATTCACAATATGTTTAATATTCATCTCCATGAGTGATTCTTAATCATAACAACCAAAAAGTGAAATCAAAATATATCAATTCCTATATGAAATTTCTTGTTGATCTTGATGATCACATACACAATTGTTATATAAGAAATTTTTCAAATGTACAAGTAATTTCTATTTAGGAATTCTCATAGTGGGTCTAGAACCTATTTAATGTCTTGTGCTAATTTTTAATAAATTGCTCTTTAATTTTTATATTTTCAAATATCATATATTTGATCTTATAAGTTTATCAAAATTATCAACTAAGTCCAACTTGCTTTCCATTTTATATTTCCTTAATTATATTTTTATGTGTGACCAATTAAAATTTTAACATATTAATAATAATATGAAATTATAATTCTAAAATATTAGATAAATTAAGTTTCTTTAATTTATTATTAATTTTTAATTAATTAATTTATATTTATAGATCAATATTTAACATTTATTTACATATCATTACCACTTAAATGTTTAGATTGCAAAATGTTTTGACTAACTCCTTCAATGCATGATCTCTTATTATAATTCAATCCTTTTATCACACTAATGTTTTAATTAGATATAGAATATAAACTTAATGCTATTTTATAATATTTAATTATATTAATTCCCAAATAATCATATGATTATTGATTCTATGAATGAGATTATAATTCTTTATGAATCATCATTCTATTTTGCATAAAGATTTCTTGAATTAATACTCATTGGAACAAATAAAATATTCTCCCCTAATTATTTAGTGTGATAAATCCTTCATTGCTGACTTAATTATTTCCATATAATTTATGATATGTCTAAAGTTCATCTCTATTAGTGATTCTTAATTAGAATAACTTAGAAGTGAAATCAAAGTAGATCAATTCCTATATGAGTTTCCTTGTAGATCTCAAGTATAAGAATCATTTCACATAACTGTTATATGAGAATTTCTTATACATATAAGTAATTTCTATTTAATAATTCTCAAAGTAGGTTAATTTCGTGAATTTCTTTTACCTAACAAGCACTTATATGTTTGTTTAATTATCTTTATATTTCCATTTATGAGATTAATTGCTTTCTTCATAATAAAAAATATAATATATGCAAGTCTCGCAACTCAATCAATGTCTAATCTTAATAGCACATTGTTTAGAAATATTTAAAAATAATACTTTAATACAATTGATATTTTATAATTATAATTTCATCATAATTACCTTTATAAAGTATATTTATTTTATAAACTTTATTTTTAGAATTTATTGATCACCATATTATTATATAAATAATATGACAAATATTAAAATGAAAAATAAAAGCACAAAAATGAATTCTGACAAATCTAAGTTCTTAACCAAAGGTAGTTCATGGAGACAAGTGTCACCATTAATGTTTAGAATTTGATCCCTTTCATTTCTATTTTCTATATTTTTCCCTACTAAATTTTTACTTTGCCTTTGCTCAATTTTTTGTTTTCTACCATATTAACCATAACTTTTTAGCTACATCTCTCTTCTTAGATACCTCATCAACTAAACTTAATTCAACCATTTTTAGTGGCAAATGCATCAATGATAGTAATCTAGTACTAATTAGAAATAGAAATTGAAAAGCATAAACCTACATCAAGTTGCACTTTTTTTTCCCTATCTTTTAACCTTTAGTTAGTTTTATCTACATATATTTAACATAACAACTAAAGAAAGAAAAAGCCAATCATCGTGGTCTACCTAGATTAAAGAGAATGTAAGCATGGTACACAAAAAAGCATGAAACTCATGAAAGAATAATACTTCAAAGAAAAGGGAATAATTGTATCAAACTATTGACTAGCAAAGTAAAGACTCAAAGATACGTCATTAGATTAACGAAATTTTATCAATTAAATTGAACAAGCTTTAATTAACTTATTGCATAAGAACTAAGAACTTTTTTCCTAGTCCAAAGCACCAACCAACAAACTTCATACTTAATGGCTGCCTTTTAACTTCAATATTCATTTTCCTAGTGATATCCCCTTCACTAAGCCACACACTTTCTATAACCTAATGGCTTGCAATGATCTTTTATATTTTATACTACTAAAATATTGTTGCATTTTGAATCATCAAAGAGACTAACTAGTACTTTTTCTTAGAAGAATAGTTAAATATGCTATTTAATAAGCTAAGACCACAAATTACTACAATATCTCTTAATTGGAATTCAGTTCAAAAAGAAAATTTTGAACTAGTAATTATCTTTTTTTTTTTTTGAAGAGAGAATATGATTGCATTGTTAAAAAATTGTACAAACACTTTCAATCATTTGATACCATTGTTAAAATTATAGTTCAATTAGCTATGATATTGTTACTATAGTTAGAGCTCAGTTGCTTAGTCATATAACAAAAGTTTATGCTTACGCTTATTAACCACCTAACAAAAGTGGAATGGTTTTTTTAAATGTAATTGATTTCAAACTACAAAATTGCATTGCAAGTTGTTTGTAATTATGATCTAATAGAAGAAAAACCTATATTTTTTAGATTTTAGATTGGTTTTAACACTTTAAAGTTTTATTTTTTAGTAGGATGTAAGAGAGTTATAGGTCTAGATGGTTGTTTTTTGAAGACTTTATTGCTTAAAGCCTTACTAAGTGCAATTGGAAAGGATGGTAATAACCAAATATATCCAAGTACGTGCACCATTGTCACAAAAGAAATGGGAGAAAATTGGAGTTGGTTTTTGAATCTTTTGGTAGACCATCTTGAGATTAATGATGGACTTGGCTAAACCATTATAAGTGATAAATAAAAGTATATGTATTCTTGACATTATTTGTTATATATTATTTAGATGTCTATATGCCAATTAATTTCACTTGTTGTATATTATTTGCCATATAATTCAAATTCTAGCTTGTGATGTAAGGCTTATGTGATTCCATTTTAATTAAACTATCACTTACTGAGTATCAGAATTATGTAAGGCATTTATATGCTAATTGGCACTAAATTTTCAAGGAATATGCTTTAAAGCTCTCCTTTTAGAAAACAGTTAAAAGCATAACTTAGAATTCAAGGTTGCCTAGGAGAAAATGGTTAAGTTTAGAAGTTCATGATGACTTCACCAATAAGTATGTGCAAAAATATTAGAGTATACTTGGTTAAAGGGTAATAAGGTCAACAATGACATATTAGAGTGTTTCAGTAGGCATATTGTGGGTGTAATGATAAATAGCATTATCAACATGCTTGAAGATATAGGAGTGGGATTTATAAAAAGGATTGGGGAAAAGAAGAAGTTGATAGAAAAATCTAATGATGTAATCTACCCTTATATAAGGAAAAAGTTTAAGGAAATCAAATATCAATCAAGGACTCCCTGTATACATGTTATGACATGTATCAATTATCAAAGAGCAAACTTAGATGAATATGTTAACAAATGTTACAAACAAACTAATTATCTAAAGGCATATAATAAAGTTATTAAGCCATTGAATGTGTGCAAGATATAGCCTATGGTTGAGAACAGTAGGATGCTACTTTTATTATTCAAGCAAATGCCTAGTAAACCAAGGAGGTTGAGGAGAAAGGACAAGGACGAGTCTCCTAAAAGGCAAGGAAAGATAATTAAAGCAGGAGTTAAGATGTAGTGCCAATAGTGCCATGAATTTGGTTATAACAAAAAAAGGTTGTCATCACATTGACTTGCTAATGTCTATTCTAGGATTAAGGACAAGTGTAATCATAACTATTTATCTTAATTTCAAAGTGTGTTCATAACTTACCAATGTTATTATTCATTATTTTTATTTCTTATTATTATTATTATTTGGAGTAAGCAAGAAAGAAGGGGAGACTAAAAAATGAAAATTGTGTTACTCGACAAACACATCATAACCAAAGAGAGAAAGAGCAAGGCATTAAAAACCCAATAAGGCTATATACAACTAAAGTGCAATCAAGTTGATGCAATAACTATTTGATTCCTACAAATTACAACTATTGATTTTTATTTATATTTTTAGGGTAAGAGAAGAGGGAGACCAAGAAATGATAACAATATAATAGCAACTAGCTCACGAATACCACATGCACCAAACCAATTTACCACTAAGACTAAAAGGAGAAGGACAAGTAGCATGAATCCAAACACTAATCCACCATCTATAATGTAAAAGAAAAAAGTTATAGTAGAGAAAAGGTAAGTAAGGATGAGCTTTGGAGTTATGACTTCAACTAAGATTGGTAATTTTTATATGAAGGTAAATAATAATGTAATTTTATCCTTTTTATAAATTAATTGCAATATGTTATTAATAAACATTTCATATGCCTTTACTATGGCCTAGAACCATGCTTTTTACCTAACCAAATTATGGCAAACGCTTATCAATCTCATGGATAGTTAACACCACATTTAGGTGGCTTACCTATAGTCTAGCAAACACATGGAACAAATACAAGGAATGAGTAAGCAGAAACTTAAAATCACAATTTAAGACTATTATTTTGTTAGCTTAAAGGGAGCTGTACTAATTTTGGTAAGAAGTTATATTTGTTACCTTGTTACCACATTTACAACAAGGCCAATAAAATGTTTAGTTATAGTAAAAATAAGAGTGGTTACCGCATTAGGAATGAGATTTTGATGATTGTTAAGGATAAGGTGTCCATTTTCGTCGCATTTGATGCTAGAGAGAATTTCTTGATGATTTGTTGGTGTAAGGATGTTATCCCACCATCCTTTAAGATGTTTGGAGAAACCTATGATAAGTATCTCTGCAATCATTGGATCAGAAGTTTGACAACAAGCACAATAAACATTAACAACCATAGTCATTTGTTGGAGAAGATTTAGGATTTGATATTCAGAGAATCCATCAATGTTCCATTCATAAATAGAATTGGAACTATACTTAGTTTGGACAAAAAAGGGTTTTTCTTCAAGGGTAATATTATGAGCAATTGGTCTAGGGTAATACATTCGTATGGTAGCCCTTACTGGTTCCACCTTTATCCTTTGAATTTTGCAGGAAGAGTTGGAAGATGAGTCAAATGATGTGCCAGAAGTTTGGAGGACTTACAGGTCTTTACTAGAAAAGGCCTTGTCTTGTAAAGTTTGGCATCTCAAAATTAATGCCTGACGAAATTCATTTGAAGTATTGTTAGAAATTTGAAAAGGTTTAAACATGGGTTCAGAAATTTGTTTGGAAATGGGTTTGCTTTTTTTAGAGGAATTTATAATAGATTCAATATTTGAAACTTGATTTTCAATGGTTTGTAAAATTTTGTTTGTATAATTGTTTTGTTCAATAATCTTTTGAAAATCTTTTGAAAAAGAATCTTCATGTTCTCTTCTAACTTTGAAGGGAATGGCAAAAACAGTAAATCCTTTATATTTAAATTGAATTTTACATGATAGGAGATGTATTGATTCTATTTTAAAATCATTCATCAATTCCCATTATTACATTGCAATGTGCATCTACAATCTATTTTCTTCTATAAAGGAAGTCTAAAGGTAGTCAAATTCCATTTGAAAACTATATTCATCAAACCAGTCAAAAAATAAAATTATTTTTCTTTCTTTAGCTATCAAGTCA
This sequence comes from Rhizophora apiculata, assembly GCA_037832385.1. Classification (NCBI taxonomy): domain Eukaryota; kingdom Viridiplantae; phylum Streptophyta; class Magnoliopsida; order Malpighiales; family Rhizophoraceae; genus Rhizophora; species Rhizophora apiculata. Next base: position 7,136,965 of record CM075439.1, on the reverse strand, counting down.
TAATAATCCTCTTGGATGGCTAGTCTTTTGTCATTTTGAAATGTTTTTAAAAACCATTCTCATTTTTCAATATTCCAACTAGAATAAAATTCCTTTCTTAAAATGTCTTTTGGAATTTCAAAATTATTTGAAAACTCTCTTTCTAGAATATTAAGTTCAGGGTTTACCTCAGATTTATCAGGAAATTGGACTTAGGAAGCTAATGCTTAAAGAGAATCTGGTGATCTCGGAGAAGTCTCATTATATGTTGGTCTAGGAACTTGCCTACATATATCGATGCCAGAAAGATTAGAAGAATAATTGTTTGTCCTAGTATGACTAGGAAGATGTCTTGTCGAATTACACCTTTACAAGTAATTGGCAACACGTGATTAAAGATCATCATCTTTAAAAGATATAGATCTGGAATTGGTGGGGTGTTGTGCGAAAGAGACACTAACACTTCCATCATTATGTTGGGTAATCCTGTTAAGGTTAGGATCCTAAAATAGAATCAATACATCTCTCATCATGCGAAATTCAATTTAAATATAAAGGATCTATTATTTTTGCCTCTCTTTTCAAAGTTAAAAGAGAACATGAAGATTCTTCTTCAAAAGATTTTCAAAAGATTATTAAACAAAATAATTATACAAATAAAATTTTACAAATCATTGGAAATCAAGTTTCAAATATTGAATCTATTACAAATTCCTCTGAAAAGAAGTAAACCCATTTCCTAACAAATTTCTGAACCCATGTTTAAATCTTTTCAAATTTCTAACAATACTTCAAATGAATTTTGCCAGGCATTAATCTAGAGATACCAAACTTTGCAGGACAAGGCTTGTTCTAGTAAAGACCTACAAATCCTTTAAACTTTTGGCACATCATCTGACTCATCTTCCAACTCTTCCTTTAAAATTCAAGGGGTAAAGGTGGAACCAGTAAAGGCTACCATATGAATGTATTACCCTAGACCAACTACTCCTGACATTGCCCTTGAAGAAAAACCCTCTTTTGTCCAAATTAAGTATAGTTCCAATTCTATTTATGAATGGAACATTAATGGATTCTCTAAATATTAAATCCTAAACCTTCTCCAACAAATGACTATGGTTGCAAATGTTTATCGTACTCATAGTCAAACTTCTGATCTAACAATTGTAGAAATACTTATCGCAGGTTTCTCCGAACAACTTAAAGGATGGTGGGACAACATCCTTACACCAACAAACCATCGAGAAATTCTCTTTAGCATCAAATGCAACGAAAATGGACAACCTATCCTTGATAATCATCAAAATCCCATTTTTGATGCAGTAACCACTCTTATTTTTACTATAACTAAATATTTTATTGGCAATCCTTCTCATTTGAAGGATAAAAGTACTAAACTTCTTTCAAACTTAAAATGCAAATATTTACACAATTTTTGCTGGTACAAAGATACTTTCATAACCCGTGTTATGCAATGAAAACATACAAATCAACCATTTTGGAAGGAAAAATTTTTAGCATGTCTTCCTAAACTTTTGGGAGAACATGTTTGCAATAAACCTTCCGAATTATATAACAAACAAATTCATTATGGCACTTTATCTTATGACGAATTAACAAGTTTCATCTAGAAAGAAGGATTGTAGGTTTGCAGTGATATACACCTACAAAAGCAGATCAAATGAAAAAAACAGCAAACACGAAAGGAACTTGGATCTTTTTGTGCTCGGTTTGATGATCACCTTTACCAAAAAGAAAAGGCCAAAAGAAAATCCAAACCTAAACCCAAAATAAATAAACCCAATATTAGCAACTCATTTTATCAAATGCCCAAATCTAAACAAACTCAAAAAATTTATAAAAAATCTTTTAAGACCCCTATTCACCCAAATTATCAACTTGACCAAAAGCCCACAATGATCTATTACAATTGCAAAAAGAAAACCTAGCCATTTAGCCCATTACTGCAAACTAAACACTAAACTCCAATCACTAGATCTCTCAAATCAAGTCCAAACCCAAATCCAGACCTTACTCTATGACAACAGTTCAGAAGATCCCAAGATTTCCCCTGAAGATAAAAATGAAATTCAACCTGATGACAACTCAGAATCTTTTCCAATGAGATATCGATACTAACACGAGATCAAGAGCAAATCCTTAACATCCTTGACAGTTTAAGTAATGATCATGTCAAAACCCTTTTCCTTGAAAAACTTTTAAAAACCCCTTCACCTTATAAATTAAATGAATTACTCCAACAAACACAGACACTATATGACCTACAACACATCATTAATTGTTTTGAACAACCTCAGACCAGACCTGTTGCTATAAATGACCTCAAATCCAAAATAAATTTTATAAAATTTAAAATTACTTAGCTCAAACAACAGTGTCATGATGACCATCAAATACTAACATCCCTATTGGATGTAATACATAAACAACTACCCAGTTCTTTAACCACAGAACTACAAACATTCCAACCAGAAACAACAACTGAACCCAATAATGAATTTTTGTTTCTTTTAATAGAAGTTACAACCCAAAAATGGCTAATCAACATTAGACTAACTATTGCTAACTAATATTCTTTACAAACTATTGTTTTAGTTAATATTGGTACAGATCTTAACTGCATCCAGGAAGGACTTATCCCTACTAAATTCTTTGAAAAAAAAACTGAAGGATTAAAATTGACAAACAATCACCAATTGGTCGTTGAGTACAAGTTTCTTAAAGTACAAGTTTGCTAGCAAGATATCTCTTTAAAAACTTTTTTCATTCTTGTACGAAATCTAAAACAAAAAGTCATCCTTGGTACATTATTCATAAACCTTATCAAACCCTTTAGTGTTACATACCAAGGAATACATACCCAAATTCTTGGCCAACCTATCATTTTCAAATTTATTCAAAAACCCCAAATTCGAAATATCAACCTCCTTAAAAATTTATCTCTCCAAAAACTTGATGAACTAAATATTCTTCTTCAAACAAAGAAATCCCAGATAAACTACCTTAAAATTGAGGTTTCATTTAAGCAACTTCAAACCCAAATACAAACACCTACAGTCCAAAATCAGATCCAAATAATCTGAACCCAAATTGAATAAACCATTTATTTTGACATACCTAATGTATTTTGGTATAGACATCAACATATTGTAACTTTACCATATGCCAAAGATTTCAATGAAAGACAGATTCCTACCAAAGCTTGACCAATCCAAATGAACTCCAAGCTGGTCAAACATTGTAAACAAGAAATTGATTGTCTTCTTGATAAAGGAATTATCAGACCCAGCCAATCACCATGGACCTGTTAGCGTTCCTTGTCTAGTAATCGATTACAAACCTCTAAATAATGCTTTGGAATGGATCAGGTACCCTATTTCTAATCAAAAAGATTTGCTTCAAAGACTTGTGCATGCACGCATTTTTTCAAAATTCGACATGAAATCAGGATTTTGGCAAATTCAAATTCACAAAAATGATTGTTATAAAATTGCATTTACTGTTCCATTTGGTCAATTTGAATGGAATGTCATGCCATTTGGACTCAAAAATGCACCATCTAAATTCCAACGTATCATGAATGACATTTACATATCCTGTATGCATTTCATCATTGCATACATAGATGATGTATTTGTCTTTTTTGAAAACATTGATAAACATATCAAACATCTGCATCATTTCATACATCTAACAAAGAAAGCAGGTTTGGTTGTTTCTAGATCTAAAATCAACCTCTTTCAAACCAGAATGTGATTTCTTGGACATTATATCTCCCAGGGAATTATAACTCCCTTCTCTTGTGCACTTGTATTTGCTAAAAAATTTCCCAACCAACTTACTGATAAAACTCAACTTTAAAGATTCCTTGGAAGCCTCAACTATGTTACTATGTTTTTGATTTCTATCCCTAACTTTACCTTATCATCAAACCATTCCGTGATTGTCCCTCCAAAAGAAACACTTCAAAAATTTGGACTGAGGATCTCACACGACTTGTTCAAACTGTCAAAATCCAAGTTAACACTTTACCTTATTTATATTTAGCTGATCCTTCACTACCAAAAATAGTGAAGACAGATGCATCCAATTTAGGGTATGGAGGGATTCTCAAACAAGTGAAAGGTCAAACGAAACAATTAGTAAGGTTTATTTCAAAACGCTGGAATGAGTGTCAAAAGAAATATTCTACTATCAAACAAGAAATTCTAGCCATTGTTTTATGCATCTCTAAATTTCAAAATGATTTATTAAATCAAAACTTTCTTTTACGCATTGACTATCAAGCACTAAAATTTGTATTACGAAAGGATGTTTAAAACCTTGCTTCGAAAAAAATTTTTGCCTGATGGCAAACTATTTTAAGTATTTATGATCTTGATATTGAATATATAATAAAGGTTCTTCTAACAGTCTTCCTGATTTTCTTATAAGGGAATATCTACAGGGATCTATGCATGCCTCACAAAAATAAAACATTCAGAAACAAAACATAGGCTGATGCTTGTAACCATCCAGACTCTGACTATGATTTCCAACCTATAGCCCAACTACGCAAACAAGCATCCACCGAATCCTCTGAATCATCCAATTCTTCGGACCCAAGTCTTAACCAACTTAGCCCAACTGCGAAAAAAGAACCCTTAAAACTCTCCTTACCAAACTTAATGAAGATAAATCAACCACCAAATCAAAAAGAAGACCAACCCCTTCCTTCTTCACCAGAAAACCTTGAGCATCAAAAGGCTACAATCAAAGGCAACCAGGTGATAACTTTATCACCTCCAAAACAAACTATAATGCTACCTTTACCAAAGGAAGTATCTATAGTTTCTCCATCTCTTCTTCAAATTCATTTTCCAAAATTAGAGGTGATAGTTTTTACAACCCTTCAAAAATCCTTCCCACCAACTTATTTCAAAAAATCAGCATTTCAAAATATAAAACTCATTGAAGCTGGGTATCATCATAGTGATCCTCGCCAATGTGCACAAAAGTTGTTTCAAAATTGGTTTTATAAACCTTAGGACCCCCTAGGCCCCATAGTTTTTACAAAGCCATACTTATTGACACATGTTCTGCCAAATTTCGTTATCACTCTCAAAACAATGAAATAGGATATTCAACCCTACAAATTATCTAGATCCTTCATCCAACTGAATGACCCAACCATCCATTTACTCAAATATCATTCAAATCCTTTATTTATCAAAACTCTAAATTCGCCCAATACTTTAATTATTGAGATTACAAATAGGCATGGTTTAATACCCTTTATTTCCAAAATTCACAATTCAAACATTCTTAGTTATTTTTCTAGAAAACTCAAACCATTATAAAATTCCCTCTCTGGTTCATTCATAGGTAGTTCTGGTTTGGACCTATTATCCAAATCTTCCCTAAACCCATCCAAGAAGGATTTCAAATTTTTTTTGACAAATACTCCTTATCACAAACAAAGAATGCATATCCTATGCTTTTCCTATTTTGCTATTATTTTAGGTTACCTTGGTGTTGTATGTGGGACTTTCAGTATCGTCTTGATCCAATGATAACAACACCAGTACTTGGACGAACCTGCAAAGTCAAATTTTGACACTAGTTTTCTAAATCTCGCCAACAAAAAGCCCATCCCAAAGTAGTCTTGGAATGGTTCAAACAACATCCAAACTGATCCAACCAAATTAAGGTCTTTACATCCCAGTTCCTGGCTTATAAAACCCAAACACAGGCCCAATTGGCAGGATCCAAATCCTAAGAGGATTTCTTCTCTAAAACAAACCCTCACCAATGCTGAACGACAATTGGGTAACAGTTCAGCTTCCACCTCCTATGACCCACTGGCTAATCATGATCCATTTGACTGCATCTTCGGACCAATTAATGAAGCCAGCTCACCAATACAGCAAACATCAGCCATAGCATCTACCAAAAGCAAAAAGGAAAAGAAAGATAAAGACAAATAGCCAAAGTGAAGTCACAGGCAATTTTAATTACCCCAAAGTCACTTTCCTATTCAAACGAATCTATCTGCCAACTCCACCGAAAGCTGCAATCCACATTCAGCTATCTGCCAACTCCTCCGAAAGATAGTTTGTTTAGATATATAGCTCAACATTTCCCTGCACTCTTCTCTTATCTATAAAAGGGGAGGCAAACTTCATTATAAACCAAGATTTTCATTTTCCATCCTTTCCTTTACCAACTACATATCTTCTCTATAAATATCTTTCTTGGAATAAATCATAAGTTTTATTTTAAGTCTTATTTTACAAATTTTACTCTTTACTTTTATTATTTCAAATAATTTTGATCTAATATATCAATTGGAAACCAATAATTGTTCCCAATAGGATTTAATCCTGGAACGACTTTTGGTATAAACAACACCAAGTACTTAGATCAAGTGCTCTTTGTCATAAAATTGTACAAACATTTTCCAAAGGATTTCAAAGTGTTTTATCGATCCAACACTAAGTGGACAATCTGATGTAAGTTTTTTTTTTTTTTTAATATTTTGCTTGAGAACTTATAGTATTAAAAAGTCATCATTTGACATCAATTGTTGATTTATTTTGCATATAAGGATAATGATCACAATTGTTATAAAATGCAATGTCTGTGTAATTCCAATTTTATGGGATTTTTTTTTATTTTGTTATCTTTTGAAGCTTTGAAATTATAACTTCATACAAGTGATATTGTCTAGATACAAAGCTAGATAAATGCTTAAGTTAGACTTATAACTTTAATTTTCCATATAACAAGAGGTTGCATACATCAAAGAAATATGTAATAACCAAAAAAAAAAAAAATTATGGCAAGGGCAAACTTTTGCCTTTTACATTGTCACTCAAACACAAAATAAAACTAATAATAATAACAATTATGCAAAGTATACAAAGTTACAACAATAATTTGTTCTCACACCTTAACATTGCATTTTCCTTCATTTCTAGTTTCAATTTAATACTTTTAAATAAGATTGTTCTCATATCCTCACTCGTATTATTCATTTCATTCTTTTTGGACTCAATTTCCTCTTCAAGATACTTCATCAAAGACAAAAGGTGGGTATTTCCCTCTCCATTGCAATCAAATCTAACTTCTAATTACTTGTTTTTTCTTTGGAGTATCCTTATAACCCCCTTATATACCTCATAAACTTCTAGTCAAACCATTTTAAAAACTTATAGTTGGCTTCTTTCCAAAACTAATAACCTAGAAATCTTCTTCCCAGATTATTTTGGCTCCAAAATATATAAATTTGGACTAACACTAAATGCTGGCAAAGGATTTGAGCTCCTGGGCTTGTTTGGGAACATGATGATCCATTGTCAATTTCACCACTGATGATAGCCTTTATTATCCAAGTATGAAGCTTTCTTTTTACCTTACAATGGAAAAGTAAGGCATGCAAAATCCAAGGAAGAAGAATATACTAAAGAGAACAAGAAAGCCAAAGACAAAAAAACTTAACTACATTTAAAGGTCAGAATTAAGGTTTATACTTTTATATTAAAAAAGCAATGATTTTTCTTTTCCTTTTTAAACAAAACATAGCTTTATTTTATTCAATTTATTCATTATTTTTTTCTTCATTTATTCATAAAATGATAAATAATAATAATTCTAAAATTTCATTTTAGCCTTTACATAGGTTAGACTAGGCCTAATAACCTTTAGTTCCACATGATACCTTATTGTCATGTATATATAAAAATTTTTGTGTCACAAATTCAAGAATATAAAACATTATCATCGATTGAAGTATTTTAAGCATTGGTGAAAAATAAAAATCCTAAAACAAGATAAAAACATACCAATTAAAAAATTGAAATAAAAACATTTTGCAATCAAAGAAATAATTGAAAAGTATATAATTGAACTAAGGATGCTATTTGCTTGTGTTGCATGTGTGTGCATAAGGGACATGGAGAATTAAAGAAGTATAAAGGAGTAGAAATAGATCATTGCAATTCAGCCCTTGTAATACAAAAACAATCTTGTTCCATAATCAAGTTGCATTTACTATCACTTAGCATCTACAAAACCTATTCACTGTGAAGGAAACTAAAACTTAAAAAGAATAGACTTTTAGTAATCCAAAATTTTTCCTAAATCCTTGATTTATACAAGGAAAACTTGCATATAAGATCAATGAAAATTATCATAATTTCTATAAAACATAATTTTATATTAGCAACCACTACAAAGTAAAGAAACCCCTTGGATCATTGAGAAATTATATGACGAAAACTCTATCTCACAACCTCTTGGTCACTTCAACTAAAATTCAAATAACTAACAAATTCAAAAAATACATTATTTACCAACACAAATAGTAAGACATACAAGCTAAATCCATTCACATACAAGAATTTTAACACATAAAATGGATTGATTGTTAGTATAATTCACTATTACGCTATGCATACCAAGAAATAGAGAAAAGACAAAGGAGAATGAAAAGATATACTTGGAGCTTAAGCTAGAAGCGTATGTGACAATTTGAGCTAAATAGACATAAAAACAAAATTAGTAACATAATTCATGAATTTTTTTTAGAAAATAGAAATTGAAGAGATACAAACTTACAAATCAAGGTTAACACAATTGAAATACAAGCAGTTAGAGTTTAAATCTAAAAAAAGAATGTGGAAGAAGAAGCATAATGACAAATGTGGGTTTAGGGGGATAAAGAGAAATCAATAGATTGCTTAGGGTTTCAAATTAAGTAGAAGCAACACGAGGAAATCATTATCCTTTTAAAATCATTAGAAAAATCTTAGTTAACAAACCACTAATAAAACTTTCCACCATTATTGCATTCAAATATAATGATTTAATATTACTGTATTAAAATTTCTACCTTAAATTAGTGTATAATAAAGTTGCTATTTTACTCATTTTAAGTCATTACATAAAAATGTAAATGAAATTGGTTTTATCCCACTACTTAAAAGTAGTATGAATCTAAATTTGTTGATTCTAATTATTTTAAATTATTATATTTAAATATATATTAAATTAATTTATAACTAATAAAAAATTTTTTACTAAAAATTTATTATTATTACACTTTAAAAAATAAATTTATGTAATAATTATAATTATTATTTTTTATTTTAGTGATTGATATAAACCATAATAAAGTAATCGTTTTTACGAGTGCTTTACAGTGTAATTACATTTGCACTTTGTGGAAAACATGACGTCAACTTCAAATTTTATTAATTTAGTGACAGCTAGAATTCTTTCTATCAAATCTAATACGCGGTCAGTTCTTCCATATAAAATTCTTTAATTCCCGTGAGATGCTGACTCGGACTTAATACTAATTTGCGTGGAAGACAACTCATTTACTGACATAGAAAGAGAAAGGGTGATTTGGGATATGTATTTGTGCCGGCAGATTCAAATGAGCTGATCCAAATTAAGATCTAACCCAAAATTCAAAACAATGCAACTTTAAAATAAACTACACTATGTTTTGCTAAATTATTAAAGTTTGCGGTGCAATTAAACACGTATCTTAGGTTAAAACATTTTTCAATCTCTCAAAAAAAAAAAAAAAAAAAACAAGAAGAAGAAGAAGGGGAAAAAAAACTCGTGACAATAGGTTGATAATAGGAGTATGACAAATATGTTGAGAGAGGGACAACGGAATTGAATTAACCCAAGAAAAACTCCCCTATTTGTTTCAATCAATGGGAAAATGATTGAATAACAAATATGAATATAAATCAATTACACACGAAAATATAAGGATTTTTATATAGAAAATCCTTCGAATCAAAGAGAAAAATTACGGGACACTATGATTTGTCAATTAATTTCACTGTAATCAATAAGTAAATACACAAAGTACATACAATCTCAATTATTTCTAATAATCTGACCAATTACAATTTGCATTGAATTATAAGACAATAAGTTCACCCTAAAAGATCACCTAATTCTATTAATAATAACTCAATATGTAGACCTCAAAACTATGATCTAACCTTACAAAATGACCCTTTAGATCTTCGCTACTAGTTTTCCAAACAAGGATCCAATCAGACTATGCATTAAATAATATGTTTGATCGAAACTGTCACTGAGAAGGAAGGGCATTAGCAGAAACTAGTGCTTTGGTTTGAAAGCTAGTACTCATATGCTTGCAGAAACCTAAACGCTCATTAAGTGTTTTGGATTCTGAGCCTAAACAATACTCCAAACACGACTAGATTGGGCTTGTCCACGTGGGAAGAGACCCAAATTGAACAAAATAGCACTATGGCAGTCGTGTGATCATTACATGAATTATTAGGTCGTCATTCCTTCTTTTTGTTGGTCCTGATTGTTGAGACTCTGCTTCATCTCCTTATTAGCTTGTTTCATTTTCTCCTGGATGCTTTGGTCTCTTGCTTTACGTACGAGTGCTACATTTGATATTGCAGTTTTCAAGCCATAAAGTATAACGAACAATTTAAACGGTGTTGCAAGTTGATAAAAAATTAAAACTGTTGAATTCTTTCATTAAGTTGGTGATATTTGATAGAAACTATTGTTATGGTTTTTACCTTGTTTATGGCATACCCATCTGGATAATAATTGTAATTGGATCTAAATACTACAACATGAATACCGTCCCTATTCCTTCAAGTTGGTTGGAATTTGATCGATTTCCATGTGTGGCAACTCCGTTTGTTGCCGGCCATTCCAATTTGTGCTTTGCATTGCTGACATAGTTGTCTGCGTAGCCTTTCTTACAATAGCAATTTATGTCAGCCTAACATATGGACCCAGAACCGACCCCATCAGATTCCGTCTATCTTCCTTCACCATCCGAAACGTTCGCTAGCTGCCGTCCCAAAAAAATCGTTCATTTCATGGACCGGCAAATTTCAATTCATCAATCAGAAAACAAAGCAATCTTGCGAATGAACAAAAATTTTTCGCTGTAAATTACACAATAAGAATAGCTTTCAAGTTTTAAAATTAATCATTAATGGAAAAAAAAAAAAAAAAAGAAGAACAAATGACAAAACAAGAACCTATTTCTTTGTCCAAATCAAAACCCCGATTGTCTCATAGCACGCTTATTTTCAGAACTGGAACTAAAACAAATAACAATAAAACAGTTTGCACAATTACCATGTTGTGGGTTGATTATGTCTAGAAACAATGGTGCACTGAATGTCAAATTCTGAAAATTGACTTTAACATGGTGGGTCTATGAACACTTTCTCAGTTTCTCCCCCTTTTTTTATTTTTTTTTGGGTCGAATCGTCTTTCACTTCTCCAATGACAAGACGAGCTCAAATTTCGATGCATGCTTATAAGCCCATGCCATGGCAAATCGATAATGGTCTTCGAAACTAGCCATTCATGGACCTCCCAACATTGATATCCATCTCTGAGCGTTCAAGCGTATTGGGCCTTCGAGGGATTAAAGTGCTCAAATTTAAGTGAGAATTTGATGCCCATTCATTTTAATTTCCGTATGCGTCAGCGCAATATTATGGGCATTATGCCTTTGTTCTGCCAACTACTAGCTGAGAATATTGCTCCTCCAGCCTACACGTACAAGTCAATCGTTCTCTTCCCAACCAACAAAGCAATTTGGAGGAAATTGTCAAACGAGTAATGATCAAAGACCTACAATATGATCTGAGGACAAACAACACTGAGGAAAATTAAGGTAAAGTGGTAGTGGAGACCAATCAACCGAGCCACTTGACATCATCTCTAAGATCGTAGTTGATTCGAGTCTTTGAGAACGACGAACATCATAACTGAGGTGGGTCAATCTGTATTGATGGCACCAGAAGATTTAATAGTTGTTAGCTACTTGTCTAACACCCAAATGGCAATCGCCGAAGGAATCTACTTGCGAGAAAGTCCATCACATCAACTTGCAATCCATAACTGAATGTTCACTCCTGTGCTATGTGATCCCATGTCCAATTCCAGCACGATTGGGTGACACAAGGACTGCCCATCACTGCATTTTAACTTATTAGGCAATTGCTTGAAGCGACTAAAGATCCATTTAAACTTAGCCAATCTTATCCTCTTCCATTTGGGTTCCATATTTTGGAGGACCCACAAAACACCTTTCTGGCCTGCAGTTTTTGTTTTTCTTTGTTTTTGCAAATAATAATAAAAAAAAAAAATTGGGGAGGGAGAGTTATGATTTTCTTCTTCTTTTTTTTTTTTTTTTTTTAAATTTGCAGGATTTGGGAGCATTGGTTTTGGGAGACCAACGCCTAAACATTTGCAGTTGTTTGGTGTTTTAAAACGTTGGTCTTTATTCATTTTATGGTTGTTAGCTTACTTAATATATGTGCTCGGTGGAACCTGTTTTCTAATCAAATGATGCTAACTAGGGGTATTAAAATCTTCAAAGACTTTTTTTATTAGATAATAGGTTACATGACATAAATGCATATGCTTTTTAAAAATTTAGATTTTGGAAGCTATTTTTAATTTTTTTTTAAGAACAATTAATAAAATAATATAAATTTTTTAATTTTCTCTCTTTTCTTTAACTATTTTTTTTCTTTTTTGCATTATTATAAATTCATTGGAAGATTCTCATCATTTAGTAAAAGGTTCTTAATAAAAATATTAATACGAAGAAATATTTATTATTTTCAATTTGCAATTCTACAAAAGTTGTCTTTAAAGCAGAATATTAAAGAAGCAAAAGGAATAGCTTTTGGAATTAGAGGCTCTACCGTCCACGGTCCTATTTTACACGTAACTCATTATTTGTACTTGCCCAGGAAAAAACAAAAAACTAATAATGTTGGTGAATCATTGGATGGAAGTAGCTGGAAGAGTGAGATTTTCAACAAAGGATGCGTCTAAAAATAGTCAATATTTTTTTTATTTCTTTCATTATAATCTCTTTTCAAAAAAAATAAAAATAAAAATTATTTTTTTATCTCTTTTTAAAATAAATTAAAAAATAATTATCAATTTTTTTATTTTTTAATATAATCTAAAATTTTTAAATTTTTTAATTTAATTTTAAACTTTACTAATCCTTTTGAATATAATTTTTCTAACCTAAAAGTAAATCAAATAATATATTTAATAATTAATGTATAAAATATATTGTTAATATATATTTTAATACATATTTATATAAATTTACTAAATCTTATATATAAATTTAAAATATTTAAGATATTTGAAAATATATTTTAATTGTCAATATGTATTTTTATAAATTAATTATAAAATATAATATTTAATTTATTTTTTTTTTAATTTTATCACATTAAAAAAATAAGAAACAAGTAAAATTAAATTAAAAAATTAAAAAGATAGAGCGCTGTCTTCATCCTTATCCCTTCTCAAGAGAAACAAGGAGATTCCACTGCTGATCATATTCTCACAAGTGCAGATTGATTGGGATCCCACATAAACAAAGCCATGCCTAATGCTACAAATCAGTGGTCAAGAAAATAATGGAAAATAACTTAATAAGCCAAGCACAAGCAGAAAAAACACTCCAATTTTCGAAAGGACCAGGTAGTGCTAGTGACCTGGACAGAGAGTGGACAGTCAATGTGAACAACACGGGGAATCCAAGGGGCCCCAGAGTGGGCTACCATAAGCATGGTGGGCCCCTGATGGAGGCCTATTTGCATTATATACTACTTAAATCATCGTCTCAGTTAATGGGCTGGTAAACAAATGACATCATGGGTTAGGCAACTTGAACTGAGGCAGAGGGTCCACGGCTGCTAATGGAAAAGAACTCTCTATTATGGGCAGAGTCACCGACTCACTTTCAAAAAGCATTGCGTGATAAAGAACATGTACATACACAAAATGATGCTAAAAGGCAATACTTTTGATTTGGAGATAAAAAAAAATAAAATAAAATAAAGAGTTGATGAGCATTGCAGCAAATCAACACAAGGCAAAGGAGATAGAGTGAGATCCACATCCGCCACTTTTTGGATGTGCTCTTACATGGAAACCATCATCACCACCCAGAAATTGCCGTACTTTTTTTTTTTTTTTTTTTGCTTCTTGATTTTGAGATATCACCATTGAAATTTTACATGGACTAGATGCGGACTGTAAATCCATTACGTGGCATTTTCTTCACTGGGGTGCCGCTGGAAGTAACAATTCTTTGTTTATGCTAGTTTCAACTCTGGACTCGTAGAAGGATACATTGGTTTCTCATTTCAGAATGCTTTGAATTGTTAATATTATATTTCAATTTACTGGCTTGTGAAGGGCATAAATCAATTTTTAATAAAACCAACAATGCTTTGTGTCGGCCATTGGTAATTAAATATAATAATTACTCGACCAATAGAGACCAAGACAAAAGTTACACAAATAGGTGAATTTTCTTTTTATAAAAAGATGACAATAAAACAAAAATATAAATTAAAGATTTAGACTTGAAACAAAGTCGGTCAATAGAAATTTTACAAGTCAATGTAATGTAATGACTAAACCATAAAAGAGAAGCAAATAGGCAAAAATTGCATCTTGCAACTTGGAAAGGCCACAATAAACTGATCTTCTCCGTAACCAAATGCAACTTTAAGGTAAATGACAAAAGTCACGTCAAAACTAATCTCAAATTAATAGTTAGGAAAAAGGTAGATTATCCTACAAATTGTGTGCTTAACATAAAATTGCACTCTTTACCTTGTTTCTGTCTTTGTCTTCTTCTCCTTCTACCAAAGCATTTTGCTATTTAAAGAATTGAGACCGTCTATTTAAGTTACACGTTGCTAGTCACTAACCCTAAAACCAAGGAAACTACCATATGGTTTCATATCCTTTTTCCCTTTTCTTCTGCAGTCTTCTTATTTTCTTTCTTATTCTCTATTGTTGAAACATGACACCTCTCTTCCATTCTTTCAGTCTTATTTTTGCTCCTACAAAAGCATTCATGACCATAAAACTTTAAAACAAATAAGGATAGTGCCCACAATCATGTTAGTGGGAATGAACAATGCATCCATGCCTATTATTAACACAATCCATTTCATGGCCTTACATATATGTAAAGAATGTTAAGAACTAGGAATTATAAAAGCTCAAATATTATACTTAATAGGTAAATTGTAATTAGTGGGTAAAATTCAAGAGTTACATATTGAATACAATAATTAGTGATCATTTTTGTGTAAAAAAATTTGCTGTGACAGGTCACATCTTAAAGGTCTTTTAGTATTCTCTAATTTTCAATATCAATGTTGATTTTAACATTCAACTCTCATTCTATTAGTAATTATTTTGATAATTTTTTAAATGTAGAAGGTTAAGATTTTTAATTATTTATTAAAGATCGCCTCACCTCCTACACTTAAGGTTTTGAAGAAAGAAAATTAAAAGTAATTGAAAGATGAGTTATATACTGTGAAATGAGTTTTTTTTTTTTTTTAAATGAAAAATATCATGTGATATACTTATATCATAAAATGAAATTAAATATATGTGTGTGTATTTGTTTTTATATTAATCAAATTTAGTATGACATTAAAAAATATTAAAGTAATTGAAGTAGAATTTTGATAATTATTTAAATAATTATTTATAATTTAATAAATATTTTAATATATTAAAAATAATTATTTAATTTATATTATTATAATCATTTTATACATATTTATAATACTTATTATTATTTATAATTATATATTAAAAAGGATTAAAAATGCCTAGGTAATTTTCCGGTCACTAAAAATTCTATTTAGCTTTCATTTTCCCTCATTTTCAGCTTTCTTGTGACAATGCACATGTCATCCAAACAGTATCGCACAAGAATTGGGGCCCACATTATTCCTTTTCCTCTACGCCGTTCATTGCATCCGTTTGGGCTCCTTCAATTCACTTCATAGGAATGTCTCACCGTATTTTAGCTTTACACGTCAAGAGTCACTTGTGATGCGCTGGACGGTCCAGAACAATAGCCGGCAATTCCATGGACGCGTGTCAGTTTCTGCATCATTCCAAAACATTCTCAGAATATTACGTGTCTTTTGTTGTTTTCCCAATAAAGTCTCAATCGGAAATTATCGGTAGAAAGAAAAAAACCATTTTAACTTGGACCTTTTGAAAGAGCTGAGAAACCGAAAGCCCATCTAACTGAAGAAGTCAGGTTGATAGTTCTGTCGACTAACGATTCTACGTAAGGTGTATTAATTATTCAATTTTCTATATTAATATGTGCACTTTTTTCTTTCACTAACTATTTTTTTTTTTTAGATATTACTCAAACACGACATCTATTGATCGGTGAACATGATTACCTATCGTAGTGCTACTCGAAAAATTGATGGCCGTTAGGATTCCAAGTAAATTATTCTACATTTTATATATAGCACGATCCTTTTCGTTCAATTTTAAATTCTTCAATACCAAGAAATATAAATTAATTATTATATTTATCAATTATTAAAAAATTAATATTTATTATATTACTTATTATAATTATTAAAATTTTTTATTATTCATATATCAATACACTTAAAATTATATTGTTAATATAAACTATTCAAATATATTTTGATATTTTTCTCATTTTGAATATAATATATATCAATTTAAAATTATATTTATATTTAATTATTTAAAAAATTAAATATAATTTAAAAAATAAATTTTATATTTATATTAATATTTTATACAAAATTTTGAAATATAAAATATAAATTTATATTTTATATTAGATGTATTTGATGACATTTAATTACTTAGTATAAAAGAGTTAGTATTTTCAATTTTTTTTTTTCACTAACCTTACATGTGGTAGCCTTCATAACTAGTCCAATTCTTACTATTCTAATAGTCTTCTTCTCTTCTTGTCAACAAATATTATAAATAATGTTAACATTAGAGTGATAAATTTCTCGTATTTAATCTTCACAAGATATTATAATCATCTACCTCTTTAAAACAATTTAAGTAAATTTATATTTCCTAAAAAATAATTAACAAACAAATTTAAATAGAAAAAAAATAAAATAAAGTTAAAATGAATTCTATTAAAGTAAACTATTTCTTTAAAATCATTAAATTTTAACATCTTTAAACACTTTCTTTTTATTTGTTTATGTGTACAAAAATACCTCTCTCACTTTACCATTTGTTTTCTTGCCATGCTAATGCCCAAAGTTCTTTTATAACCCCAATCACAACAAGCTTCAATTGTCATGATTTGCCTAGCATATTAAACACCAAAATCATTTTTAAAATTCCATTACAATTCTTGCTTTTGTTACTTTATATGAATCTCTGACATTTTGACATCATCACTCACTTTTGTTTGAATACATTCAAAAAAGATAGGATTTTTAGGCTTCCACATGGCCCTTATTGGTTAATCAGTTGGGCAATTCAAGTCCTTATGCTTTATTGCTTGATGTGAAGTATTCAACCAATTCTTTTGTGAACAAAGCTCAATGATTTTGAGACTTTATGCATCATCAAAAGAGAGATGTTTAATCCTTATTATCCTAATGTATAAGGAAGGCAATTGACATAAAGGAGGTATTCTCAAATGCATAGTTTACAAATGTTGCTTCCATGTAGGTTTTCGTGGTTTACCTTAGTCTTGCACAGGTCAAAACTTATTTCTATAAATATAAGTAAAAATCTCATTCCACAAATATGGTGGAATATGTGCCAATTACAAATAATTACTTTTCTTCTTACCACTGTGTTTTGATACATGTTTTTGTCTTTGTTAGCTCTTCATTTAATGCAAAATTTTGAAGCTTTGAATGTTAAGAGAAATACAATAAAAGATATAGTCTTTTATCCTATTAGAAAGAGTTCTTGATAAAAAGTTTATCTTATTTGAGGGTGAAAGGGTATTGAAAATTTAAGTAAAGATTAAAAGCAAAGGGTTTGAATTAAATTTAAAAGCTTAAAGTGTTAATATTAAAAGTTATAAAAAGTTAGGAAACAAAAAAATAATAACAACGTACAAATTTGTTATTTTGTCCAAATAACTTTTTCAAAATTTTTTTTAAAATATCATTATTTCTTAAAATAGATTAATACTATTTACGTCAAAAAGTTTTTGTTTTTCACTTTTTTTCTAACTCCACTAAAAGATATAATGATGTAATCAATTTCTCATTTTATCATTTGATAAAAAATATAATTTTGTTGTTCACACTTGTAAAATAGTTAAGTTGGGATAATTTTAAGAGAACTATTTAGGAAGAATAATATTATAATAATATTATCTTTAAAATATAGTATTATTATTCATTATTAATAATTTTCTAGATTTCTTTTTGACTTCTTAAAGAGATATAATCTTACCATATTGTCACTTTATTAATTTAGTAAAAGAGATAAAATACTATTATCTTTTAAAATTTATAATTTTCTTGATTAAATGAGTAATTCTTAAACTCATCATAATTGTTATTCAAATCATTTAGAATTTCATAATTTTTGAATTTTTCAAAAAGTGGTGTTAAATGACAACTTTCTCTCTTAAAAGCTTGCAAAGTTCATAAAGTTACTTGTAAATAAGTGTTTAAGAAGTGTAAGGATCAAGATTCTACTAAAAAAGATAAACAAAATTGAAGACTGCCAATGTAAGATTTTCAATTAATTTTCCTTTCCAAAGATTGCCACTTTGATATAAAATTGTCTATAAATTTGAGTGAAGTGTAAATTCAAGTTTCAAATATTCAACAAGCTTATTCTTTCGCTCTCTTTGTGTCTTGTTTTCAAATTTGCAAAGAATAATTTAGTTCTCCTTAAGTTCTTAATGCATATATATGTGAAAAATAAACTCTTTTAATTGTGAATTTTGTTTTAACTAATGGATTTTTGATTGTATAGAAGTATGAACATTTACGTTAAGTAGAGATTCAATGACCTTTAGACCTTTAGTGGTGAAACATAAGATGATAACTTGACATTGAAAAGGAAAAGAAAAGTCCTTACTTATGACATGGATGAAGTGAAGGAGGTAACTATAATATGCGTTGTAGAAATGGTTGATATGATAAATTTTTATATATGATTTTAATATCCTTTTGACTAAAATGTTGGCTTTGTTTTTAAGAAATTATTTCATTTTACTTAATGTTATTATATTTCTTTGTTTAGTTAGATAAGATAATGTGCAAAATAGGCATAAAGAAAGGAGAAAAATGAGGACTAAAGGATGAAAGGATAAAGTCAAAACATGAAAGCATTTTGATGTGGCAAATTTGATTGGAAGAAAATTTAGCAACTAATATAACATTTCAGCATCTTTGAGTCATAGATAGGTAGAATTTTATTCTTTTACATAGTTGCCACCTTTTGCTTCCTTTTTTGAATATAATTTCAACAACAATAAATGGTGGAAATTTATCCTTATTGGGCTAAGAAGAAATAAATGAAAGTTTAAAGAAAAGACCAATGGATTGGGTGTGAAGGAAGAATTTAAAGGTTCTTCTTCTTATTTTATTGATGATTTCTCATATTTAAGTATGAATTAAATTAATTTTTTAGGGTATTTTGATGTAGCTTATTACCTCAAATATTAAGTTTTATTTTAATTAACTTTTTTTGTTCATCTTATGAGTTTATTATTGATTTTAATACTTTTAAATAATTAATCATTATTTAAATGATTTGTAATTGGAAAATAGTATTAGAAGCAAAATTTTGTAGTCGAATCTAAGCATTAAATGTTATAAGAATATAGTTTAGGGTGAATGTCATAACTTGACTTGTGTGGGTTCAACTAAATAACTATAAAATTTAATGAATCAACTAAGGTTTATTATTTTTATTAAGAAATAAAAATAGTCAAAATTTATTGGTATATTTGATAGGTTTTGGAAAAGAATATCAAAGAATTAGGGTTTTTTCAACGATAATATAAATAATTAAAAATTAGATTATCATTGAAATAAACTTTAGTTAGATTGGCATAAGTGAAGTCAAAATACCTTAAATGATGTTTAAATTGGTTGATTCTTATTTAGATCATAATTGATAGGTTAATTCCTGATATTGTTGATTTTGATTAAGGTTAAATTTTTTAGATTTAATTCAACTTCTTTTTAATTTAAATAATAATAAAATTAAAAAATTTTAGACACTTAATAAACAATCCTTGAGGGATAATACTCAACTTATTATTATATTACTTGAATGATTTCATATATTTGCAAATTTTGCTATCAATAGTTGATCAACCAATCCAAAACTTAATGAAAAAGAAGTTCTAACTATAACTAGCTATGAGCCATATGACTTGTTGTCATTATACATTTACGAGAAGTAGAGATTAAATGGCCTTCTAACTATTAGTGGCGGAATAGAAAATGATAGTTTTGTGTCAAAGGAGGAGAAACAAGTCATTGTTGGTGACATGGATAAAGTAAAGGAGCCAATTGTAACTTGTTATACAAAAATGGTTGATGACCTACTCCAAAGTTTATATGAGAAGGAAGAAAAGATTATTTTAACTACAATTAGTCAGAAGTTAGATGATTTGCTATCATTACATATCCTTGGGAAGTAGAGATTAGGTGACCTTCAAATCATTATTGATGGAATAGAAGATAATAGTTTGGTATTATAAGGGGAGAAGTAAGTCATTGTTAGTGACATAAACAAAATGAAATAATTGTAACTTACAAAGCAAAGATGGTTCATAAACTAGTCCAAAATTTAGATGGGAAATAAAAAAGGTTATTCTAACCTTAACTAGCTAAGAGTTGGATTACTTGTTATAGTTATCAAGAATCATAATGGTATTTATTGAATAAATATGCAGCAAAAATGATGATTTAAAATTTTAATTCTTAAGAGTAGATTGATTATTTGTTGAATATAATTACAATTTAGTTCAAAAAATAAAATAATTATAAGAGTAATTTTTAATTTTCTTTTTCTTTTTTAGGCTATTTAATAAGTTGTTGGAAACTACTACCGTTTAAGTGTTCAACTTTTAACAATAATTCATATAAATAAGAAAAAAATAACTTTCACAATTTGAAAACATTTTAAGGAAAAAGGGAGAATGAGGTCAACAATTCTAAACTTTAGAACTCTTTGCAGTTAATTTATATCAATTTTTAATAAATTACATTTTAGTTGTTATATTTTCAAATATTATATATTTAATCTTATAAGTTTCTCAAAACTTTTAATTAAATTTAACTTGATTTTCATTTTATATTCTCTAAACTTTTCTTATATGTATGGCCCATTAGAATCATATTATGTTGGTAATGAATATGAATTATAATTTTCAGGTATTTGATAACTAAACTCCTTTAATTTATTATTAATTCTTTATTTTTAAAAAAAGTATATTCATAAATTAAGATTAACATCTAATCATATATCATGATCACCCAAATGTTATGATTATCAATGTAGTTTAACTACTCCTTTAATTACATAATCTCTTAGTGTAATTTAATCATTTTATCATACTAATATTTCATTTAGATATGAATTATAAAATTAATGTTTACTCTATATTATTTAATTATATTAACTCTTAAACATTTATATGATTATTAATTCTATGAATGAAAACATAATACTTCTAAATCATCATTCTACCTTTCAGAAAGATTTCTTAAATCAATATTCTTTGGGAATAAATTGAATATTCTCCTATGATTACTTTAAGGTGACAAACCATTTATTGATTATTCAACTACTTCCATATAGCTCAAGATACAATTAACTTCACTGGTGCAAGCGATCCTTGATTAGGACAACTTAGAAGTAAGATTAAATCATACCAATTCCTAAGGATCACTTACATGACTATGACAAAAAAATATTCTTGAGACACATAAGTAATATTCCATTTGAGAATTCTTATAGCAAGTCAATTTAGTAAACTTGTTCAATTAACAAGCACTTACATGTTTGTTTATGTATCTTCATACTTTAGTTTATAAGATCAACTATTTTCTTTATAAGAAAGAAACAAAATAAGTGCTAATTTCATAATTCCATCAATATCTAATCTTGATGGCTTTTTGACTAAGAATATTTAGGGATAATACCTTGATGTAATAAGTATCTTAAAAAGCGAGGAACAAGTCATTGCTAGTGAAACAAATGAAGTGATAAAGGTAGTTAATACTTGTAATGTAAAGATAACTGATGAAACAAACCAAAATTTTGATGACTTGTTATTACATATCCACAAGAAATAGAGTTTAAGTGGCCTTCAAACCATTGTTAGTGACACAAATGAAGTGAAAGATGATTGATAAATCAAACCAAAATTTAAACTAGGAAAAAAAAAGGTTATTTTAATTATAATTGATCAGAAAGTAGATTACTTGTTCTAACTATATGTCTAAGAGAGGTATACTCATATTTATTATATCTTATAATGAAGTTGGAAGAGCCAAAAGAAAGCCATAGTCATCATAGCCCAAAAAAGCTAATAGATATAATAAGAGGTTGAAAGGATATGATCTAAGTTGTAAAGTAAAAAAGAGATTTAAGAGAATTGTTGCTTGATCTTTACAATGTGCTAAATTTTAGTCCAAAATAAGGCAAAAATGGATTATAATCAACTTAAAATTGAAGAGGTCATCTTAGAATAGAAGAAAAAGTCAATGAGAACAACAAGCATGCTAAGGGAATTTGATTTTGAAGTTGCAAGTAACTCATTATTTATTTTCTTAACTCATAATTTTTATAATTATTATTAAAATCATTTAGAATTCCATAATTTTTGAATTTTTCCTAAAGTGGTGGCCTTGTGACATTACTAATTAGGTAAAAAATAATAATTTAGCATAAAAGGGGAAAAATAAGTTATTATTAATAAAACAAATATAATAAATAAGTTAGTTGTAAGTTTTGACGTGGAGATAATTAATAAATCAAATTAAAATTTTGATAAATTGTTGTTGCTACACATCTATGAAAAGTGGAGTTTAGGTAACACTGAGACCATTATTAAGAAATAAATCATTTTTAGTGACATAAATAAAGTGAAAAAGAATGGAAGCATTAATGACTCACTAATCATATGAACATTATATTCCATTAAAGATTGTTGAAATTTGGAAAAAATATTTAGGTAATCATATGTGGTGTTATAAAAATATTTGTCTTAAATACAATTTGTACATTCTTTTTTATATGCATACATGAAGAGAATTTTAATGTATACAAATAAAATTACTCTCTATGTATTTGGGATATTATTGAATTTTGAAAGTTTAATTATCATTTGCCTCATTTTAATATGAAATTTAATAAATAAAAATTTTTAATTACTTTAATAAATAATAGGTTATTTTGAAATGTAATAAGCCTTCACATATCAAGTATTGATGGGAAAAATAAAAAGATGAGAAGGCTTTTTTTTATCAAAATTTCATAAAATTTGAATATAAATTTCAAAACATATAACTTATGATTCAATAGTTTCTATACAACCTTAACAACTTTTTCTCTTAAAAAAATGAAAAATAAGAGTTATAGTAATATTAGTTATTAACTCTTTAAATTCAAATCACAAAAGATATTTAAATTAATTTTTTTTAAATAAACTAAAGTTATTTATATCAAAAGGTATTCTTAACTTTTTTTTAACTTTACTTAAACATATAATAATGCAATCAATTTTCCATTTTATTAATTTGATAAAAGATATAATTTTGTTATTCATAAGAGCAAAATAATTAAGTATAAATAATTTTGGTTGAACTATTTTGAAAGAATAATATTTTTTTAAGATATAATATTATTTTTCATCTTGAATAATTTTCTAAATTTATTTTTCACTTATTTAAAAAATTATAAACTTACCATGTTATCAATTTATTAATTTTGAAAAAGAGATAAAATAGTATAATATTTTATTTTACTATAGGATTAATTTTTTAACTCATCATGCTTAGTATTTAAATCATTTAGAATTTTATAATTTTTGAATTTCTTAAAAAGCTATGGCTTTACAACAATTATTGCCAAAATAGAAAATATAATTTAACATTGAATGGGGAAAAATAATTCATTGTTAGTGAAACAAATGAAGTGAATGAGGTAGTTGTAACTTGTGATGCAGAGACGATTGATGAACTAAACCAAAATTTATATTAAAAAAAAAAGGTTGTTCTAATAATAACTGGTTAGAAGTTAGATTACTTGTTGTAATTACATATCTAAGAGGGGTATGTTCATACTTATAGCACCATAATGAAGTTGGAAGAATTAGATAAAACACTTAGTTTTTATAATCTAAAAAAATCAATACATATAGTAAGAGGTTGAAGAGATATCATTTAACTTGTCAAGTTTATAAGAGATTTAAGAAAATTGTGCTTCATTTTTAAAATATGCCAAATTTTAGTCCATAACAAGCAAAGGCTAAGATGGATTATAATTAACATAAAATTGAAATAGTTATCCTTCAAGAGAAAAATAGTCAAAGGAGTTGTTAATACTATTAAGAAAATTTATTTTCCAAATTATAGGTAACCAATTATTTATTTTATTAACTCAAAATTAGGAGATTTTATACTTTTCTTTCATCTTTAATTGTTGATTAAAGAGTAACCTTTTTCTTTACTTAACTCTAATGAATGATACAAGTAAGTTTGCTTTTGAGTTCATAAAGTTATTATTGTCTTTTTGTTCTTTAATGCAAAGAAATAGTTATTTGTTGACATAATTCATAATATAAAAGATGCAAAATATTTGTGCAAATGATAAGTAAAGTAATGATTTTTTAGATTTTATATAATATTAGTATTTGTTTATAATTACAATGAATTTTTACTATTGTAAAAGGGAAAATGTTCTTAAGCCTTTCACTGCCAAGACTACTTGTAAATAAGTTTTTTTGTTTTACAAATACAACATTATTTCCTTGTCATAATGGCTAAAAAACAAAACATTTTTAGCTTTGGACTTGCATGAGAGGTGAGAAAGAGAATGACCATACAAATGAGGAAAGTAGGTTGACAAATATCTTACTTATAATTTAACACATCCTACATTAATTATTTAAATACGAGTTTTGGGTACATCAACATGTGTACTTATTTTCACTTATGGATCAATTTTTTGGATATTGGTTTTAATTCATTCATATCATATGTTACTATTTGCCATTTAGAAAAGTCATGGTTGTCAATATTATGAGAAATTAATATTATATCTCATATATAATATAGTCATTTTCATCTAATATAAAGTCCTTGAATATGAAAAAACACATATAATTACCATTTTCACCAATTTTAATACAAATAGCACTTATACTATACTACTAATAATGATTGCTAAAATTCTTAAATTATTAGCATATCAACTCAGTTACAGCCATATTGTTTTTTCAAATTATTTATTTGTGTTTTATTATTTCACCTCTTTTAAGTATAAAATATATCAATTATTGATTAAACTTACATTTAATTCTAAAAAAAATCACAAATTAAAAAAATGACCTTTGTATTTCTATTAATATTTTGTATAAAAAATTGAAATATAAAACATACATTTATATGAACATTTATCATATTTTATGTTACCAATATTTGATGGCAATCAATTGTCTAACAATCAATAAACTAGTGTTTTTAGTAAAATTTTTATACAATTAACCCACTTGTGATCACCTTCAAATTTGGTAGAATTCTCATTATTTAAGTTCTCATTTTTTCCTTTTATCAACAAACACTATAAGTAATGTTGCCATTGAAATGATGAATTTCTCATATTTAAAACTTTACAATATATTATAATCACCTATCACTCGAAATAAATTTAATTAAATTTATATTTTATAGGAAATGGATTTGAATGGGGAGAGATACAGCAACATTGAAATAAATTCTATTGAAGCAAACATACTTTTTCAAAATCATTAAAATTCAATATTTTAAAATGCTTTTTTCTTTTTTTTTTATTATACAAAAATGCCTCTTATTTTATTATATTTATTATAGTCTTGCTTCCTTCCCATGCAAATGCCCAAAATTTTTCCATCACCCCAATAATAATAAGCTTCAACTATCATTATTTACCTCTTATACTACTTTTTTACTTTGAACTCCAAAATTATTTTTTAATTATATTATAATTCTTACATTTGTCACCACTTTTGTTCTCTTCTTTGCTGGCTCTCCATTAAGTGAAATTTTTGGAAGTTTTACAAATTATAAATCAAATAAGAGATGCAATCTTTTATTGTATTGAAAAAAGATATGAGATCCTGATAAAAGGCATACATGAGGACAAAAAAGTTTTGAAGATTTAACTAAAGATTTTAGGTAAAAAGTTTCGCCCAATTTTAAAATTTTATGATGCTAATAATTAAGGTGATAAAATGTTAGGAAACAATGAAATGATGATAATGTACAAAACTATTATTCATTCTAAATAGCTTTTTCGAATTTTTTTCAACTTTGTAAAAGATAACAATTTTATCATTTTATCACTTTAATAATTTAGTGAAAGAAATAATTTTGTTTGTATATTAAAAAATAGTAAACTCAATAAAAAGTTATGAAAAATATTTAAATTAAATATCATTATTTCTTAAATTAGACTAATACTATTTATATTGAAAAGTTTTTTTTTTCTAACTCTATTAAAAGTTTTAATAATATAATTAATTTTTCATTTTGTAAATTTGATAAAACTTATAATTTTAATGTTCACACTAGCAAAAAGTCTATGTTGAAACAATTTTAAGAAAATTATTATGGAAGAATAATATTATGTTTAAGATATAGTATTGTTACTCATTTTTAATAGTTTTTTGAGTTACTTTTTGATTTTTCCAAATAGATATAATCTTATTATATTATCATATTGTTAATTTGATAAAAGAATTTAAAATAATATCATATTTTAGAATTTATAATTTTCTTCATAATGAGGTTTATTTTTTAATTCATCGTATTTGTTTTTAAAACCGTTTAATATTTATATAATTTTAAAAATTTTACAAAATATTCACCTTATTACTATTACCAATGTAATATAAAATAATAGTTTAACATAAAAAAGGGGGAAACAAGTCATTGTTAGTGAAACAAAGTGAAGAAGGTAGTTGTAACTTAGCACGTAAAGATAACTGATGAACTAGACCAAAACTTAGAAGTCTTGTTGTCATTACACATTTAGTAAAAGTAAAGTTTAGGTAAGCAGAGTTTAGTTGTCCATTACTAATGGAAAAAAAGATAATAGCTTGGCTTAAAGGGAAAAATAAGTTGTTTTTACAGACACAAAAGAGATGAAGGATGTAGTTATAACTTGTAATGTTGAGATAATTGATGAACTGAACCTATATATATATAAGATTGTTTTAACTACAATTAACCATAAGTTAGATTACTTGTTATAGTTACACATCCATTAGAAATATGTTTATATTTATTATCTTATAGCAAAGTTAGAAAAGTTAAAGAAACACTCAATCATGATAGCCCAAAAAAGGTAATACATATAGTATGAGGTTAAAGGGATGTCATCTAAATTGTAAAGTACGGAAGAGATTTACAAGAATTGTACCTTACTTTCCACAATGTGTCAAATTTCAAACTAAAGCACACAAAAGTTAAGATGGATTACAAGAAATTTAAAATCAAAGGTGTTATCTCAAAAGAAAAGAAAGAGTCAATGAAATCAACAAGCCTATTAGAGGAAATTGTTTTCAAAGTTATAAGTAATCCATTCTTCATTTTCTTAAATGAGAATTATGAGTTTTCATACTTTTCTTTCATCTTCATTTTTGATGAATCGTAAACTTTTTTCTTCTTCTAACTCCAATAAATGATAAAACCAAATTAACCTTTTAGGTTATAAAATTTTTGTTTTTTCAAAATTCTAGTGGAAAGTTAGAGTTATTACTTGACATAAATCATATTATGAAGAATTCAAAATGTTTGTATATATACAAGTTAAGTAGTGATTTACTAGATTTTGTATAAAATTAGTGTTCATTTATAGTTGCTCATACTTTTTTTATATTTTAGAAGGAAAGAAGTTCTTGATCCTTTCATAGCTAAGGCATTTTTTAGATATGTTTTTGCATTATAACTGAAATCATATTTGTTGATAATAATGACCAAAAAAAAAACAATTTTAGCTTTAGACATTTATAGGAGATGAGGAAAGAATGACCCTTCAATTGAGGAAATTAGTTTGACTATTCCTTCACTTATGATTTGACATAACATACATTAATTATTTTAACATGAGTTCTTAACATGTCAACATATGTACTTCTTTCTCATATGGACTAATTCTTTGGATACTATATAAACGAACTTATTTATTGATTTGTTCATAACACAGCTTATCATGTTAACACTTAAAAAGCTGATGGCTATTCAGATTTAAAGAAATTAATTTTACATCCCATACACAAAATACTCCTTCTCATCCAATCTATGACCCTTCAATATGAAAGAAC
Organism: Rhizophora apiculata; assembly: GCA_037832385.1. Lineage (NCBI taxonomy): Eukaryota > Viridiplantae > Streptophyta > Magnoliopsida > Malpighiales > Rhizophoraceae > Rhizophora > Rhizophora apiculata. The sequence continues at coordinate 7,108,554 of CM075439.1, read as the reverse complement.
AAGTGGTGCTTATGTTATGTTACTTATCATGATTACTAAAACTTTCTATCATCTACATATCAATATAACTACAATTATATTGCTATTACAGAATGTCTAAATATATTTTGATATTTCACCTTTTAAAGAATAAGATATATTAATTATAAATTAAAATTACATTTTGTTCTTTCAAAAATTTATCGCAACTTAGAAAATAGTTTTCATATTTGCATTGATATTTTGTGAAAAACTTTAAGATAAAAAATATATATTCATTTGAATATTAGTTATGTTTTATGTTGCCCATGTTTAATGGCATTTACTTATCTAGTTATGGATAAACTAATATTTGAAATAAAATTCTTGTGATCTCACCTTACATGTGGTAGCCTTCCAAATTAGTGTAATTTTCACTATTCCAATACTCTTCTTCTCCTCTTATCAATAACCATTACAAGTAATATTAGTATTAGACTAATAAGTTTCTCATATTTAATAGTTTACAAAATTTTATAACCATATACCTCCTTAAATCAATTTAACTAAATTTATATTTTCAAAGAAAATAATCGATAAACAAATTTTAACAAAAATAAACATATATATTCAAATTCATCAAACCCCAATATTTTTAAACACTATTTTTTTGTTTATTTATATCAATAAAAATGCCTCTCACTTTACTATAGTCATTCTAATTTTGTTTCCTTCTCAAATTAACACTTAAAATTGTTCCATGACTCCAATCAAAATGAGCTTTAACTTTCATTATCTAACTATTACACTATTTTTCTTGTTTTGAACTCCAAAATCATTTTTTTATTTTATTGTAATTCTTGCTTCCATCCCCACTTACTTGTGTTTGAATATATCAAATGAAAAAAAAAAAAAAAAAGCAAGATCTTTAGGCCTCTACATGATCTTTGTCAACTGATCCTCTCAAACAATTCAACTCCTTATGCTTAATTGATCAATATAAAGTATTCAACCAATCCTTTTATGAAGAAAGTTTTATAATTTCTAAACTTTATACTTCGTTGAAAGAAAGATGGCTTACAATTATTACCTAATGTATAAGGAAGGTAACTGATACAAAGATATTATTTTCAAATATGAATGCTTTATGGTTTCTCTTAACAATACACAAGTCAAAATTTTATTTCTATACATAGAAGGAAATTTCTCACTCTATAAATAAGATGGATTATGCTCCAACCATAAATAATTATATTTCTTTTTGTCACTATGCATCAATATATGTTTTTGTTTTCATTAACTCTTTGTTGATTGCAAATTTTTAAAGCCTTGGAGGTTATAAGAAATATTGTAAGAGAAGTAATCTTTTATCTTATGAAGAAGAGCCATGAGAATGCAATTATATAAAAGATTCAACTAGTGATTACAAGTAAAGGGTTTGAACCAAATTCAAAAATTTATAACATTAATATTGAAGGTTATAAAAAGTTAAGAAATCAAGAAATAATAGTAATGTACATAATTATTATTCATTCAAAGTAACTTTTGTAAAATTTTTTTGATTTTAGAAAAATAACAATTTTGTCACCTTATTACCTTGTTAATTTGGTGAAAATAATCATTTTATTCTCCATATTAGCAAAATAGTAAACTCAAGAAAATATCATGAATGATATTTAAATTAAATATCATAATTTTTTAAGGTAAACTCATACTAATTATATCAAAAAGTGTTTTCTATTCTTTAAATAACTTAAGTCAATTGGTTAAATTATTCCATCATTAGCTCTTGTCTTTATCAAAGCCTTATGATTTGAACTTATTCCAAAAAAGATCCTTTTGGTACATTTTCCCCTATTCATATTTAGATATGATTGGTTTAAGATAGAAATCATTCAGTTTACATGCTTCTCCAAAGCATTCCCTTACATGTTCCACTCAATATTACAAACACACACAATTTTGTGCTCTGATACCAAAATAATGTGCTCAAAAATTAGAAAACTGTTTATCTTTGTGTTGAGGGAGATTTAAAGTAATGATTGTTTTATTTAAAATAATTTATAATTCAATGAAAATAAACAAAATAAAAAAAAATTGGCAATCCTTTGTTTGATAAGAAATTTATCATAAATAAGAAGAAATTAGTTTGATTTAACACACTCTTAGATAGAACAAAGAAGAGTTATAAAAATTAATTATTAATTCACCATTAAATAAATTAATTAATTAGATAGGAAGTAAGATTAAATACAAGTAACATTTTTAATAATATTCTCCAAAATTGATCTTATAAAATGTTTCTCAATCTCTTAAATAGGAAGCAATGCTAAAAGGTAATTGAGACAGCTATGAAATAGGAAAATTAGGACAATTATTAATTAGTAACAAAATAGGTTATAAAATAGAAAATAAAATGTAGGAAATAGACAAAATATGGTATAAGTTTTAATCTCTTATTAATTAAGAATCCAAACTAATATAAACTAAATAAAATAAGTTAAAAATAAACTCCTACAATCACTCTAATCCAAGTAGACCCATTCATTCTTAATCCTTTAAGCAAGTAAGCATTATGATTAATATGAGCTCTAACTTGTTTGCTTTTGCCACTAGACTCTCCATACATATTGTGTTGTTTTTACTAAACAATTTTAGGGTTATTTAATGATTTTTGACCCATGTATCACATCAATAAATTAGTCCAAAACTTAGATAAGAAGGAAAAAAAAAAAAAGTTATTCTAACTATAACTTGCTACATGTTAGATTATTTATTGTAGTTATATGTCCAACAAAGGCATATTCATGCTCATTGCCTTATAGTGAAATTGGAAGAATCAAATGAAGCACTTAGTTGTGACACCAAAAAAGCTATTACATATAATAAGAAGTTGAAGGGATAACATCTAACTTGTCGAGTACAAAAGAGTTTTAAAAGCATTGTGCCTTAATCTCTGCAATGTGCCAAACTTTAGTCCAAAGCAAGCAAAGGCCAAGATCAATTACAATCAACTTAAAATTAAAGTTGTTATCTCTTAAGAGAAGAAAGAGTCGACAGAGACACCAAACCTGCTAAAAGAATTTGTTTTTGAAGCTACAAGTGACTTATTCTTTATTTTCTCAACTAGAATCATGGCTTTTCATACTTTTCTTTCACCTTTTATTATTGATGAATTAGAAAATTTTTTTCTCTCTCCATCTCCAATAAAAATAAAACTAAGTCTAGTTGTAAGCTCATAAATTCTTATTGTCTTTTTACATTGATACCTTTCTTCTTATCACAATATGTCAATGCATATTCTTGTCTTTGTTATCTCTCCATTGAATGCAAATTTTTAAAGCTTTGGAAGTCATAAGAAATACAATAAAAGATGTAGCATTTTATCTTATGAAGAAGAGATATAATTTTTTTATAAAAGATTTATGTGAGGATGAAAAGTCATTAAAGATTTAATCAAAGATTGTAGGCAAAGGCTTTGAACCAAATTAAAAGTTTTATGATACTAATATTGAAGGCTATTAAAAAATAAAAAAATGATAATAATATATAAAACTATTATTCATTTTAAGTGCCTTTCTGAAATTTTTTTTTAATAATACTAAAGATTATAATCTTATCACCTTATCACTTTATTAATTTAGTGAAAGAAATAATTTTGTTCTTTATATTTGTAAAATAGTAAACTCAAGAAAAATTCATGAAAGATATTTAGATTAAATATTATTATTTTTTAAGGTAAACTAATGTTATTTATGCATAAAAGTTTTCTCTACTTGTTCCTAACTTTACTAAAAGACAACAATGTATTAAATTTCTCATTTTGTTAATTTGATATCATATTTTAGAATTTATAATTTTATTGACTTTAGAAGTAATTCTTTAACTCATCATTATTGTTATAAAATGTTTAGAATTTTTCACAAAGTAGTATCTAAAAGATAAATTTCTCTTTTAGAAGCTTGCAAAGTTTATAACATTACACATAAATAAGTGTTTGAATAGTGGGAAGATCAAGATTCTACTAAAATAATTAAACAAAGTTAGAGACTGCTAATGAATATTTTCTGTTATTTTTCCTCTTTGAAAATAGTCAATTTGATATCAAATTGTCTATACATTTAAGTGAAGTGTAAATTCAAGTTTCAAATCTTCAAACAACTTGCTCTCTCTTATTCTGAATCTTATACTTCCATCTAATTAAGGAAATATTAGACTCATTCCACCATTAATCAAATGAATACTATAAACATTTATAGTAAGAAGAGATTCAGTGTCCTTCAAACTTGTAGCGTTGGAACATAAGATGATAACTTGACATCAAATAAAGAAAAAAAAAAGTCTTTTTTAATGATTTAGGCAATGTAAAGAAGCCAACAATAAACTATGTTACAAAAATGGCTAATGAACTAGTTCAAAATTTAAATGAGAAGGGAAAAGTGGTTATAACTGTAACCAGCTAGATGTTATATGACTTGTCATCACACATTTACAAGTAGTTATTAAGTGGACTTTAAACTATTAATGGTGGAATAAAAGATGATAGCTTCGTGTCAAAGGGGGAGAAACAAGTCCTTATTGATGACATGAATGAAGTAAAGGAGTCTAAAATAACTTGTTATATAGAAATGACCAATCAACCAGTATATAGTTTAGATAATAAGGAAAAAGAGGTTGTTCTAAGTATAATTAGGCAAAAGTTAAAAGACTTATTATCATTACACATCGACAGGAAGTAGAGATTAAGTGGCCTCCAGAATATTACTAATAGAATAGAAAATAATAAATGACATTGAAGAGGGAGAAACATGACATTGTTAATGACACAGACAAATTGAAAGAGGTATTTGTAACTTGTGATATAAAGATAATTGATGAATAGTCTAAAATTTAGATGAGAAAAAAAAAAGAAAAGAAATTATTCTAACTATAATTAGCTAGAAGTTAAATTACTTGTTATAGTTACATGTCCAAGATGGGTACATTCATTCTTATTGCCTTATAATGAATTTGGAAAAGTCAAATTAAGTGTTTAATTGAAACACCCAAAAAGGTTAATACATATGGTAAGAGGTTGAAAGAATATCATCAAAGATGTCTAAAGCAAAAGAGATTTAAAAGGATAGTGCCTTAATCTCTATAATGTGCCAAATTTTAATTTAAAACAAAAAAAGGCCAAGATGGATTACAATCAACTTAAAATTGAAGTGATTACCATTAAAGAGAAGAAAGAGTAAACAAATACAACAAGCCTCTTAAGGAAATTTACTTTTGAAGTTGGAGATAACTCATTTTTTATTTTCTTGACTCAAAATCATAACTTTTCATACTTTTCTTTCTTTCTTTCTTTCTTTTTTTCGTTGTTGATAAATAAGCAAATTTTTCCTCTTTTACTTTAATAAATGATAAAACCAAGTTTGGTTTTAAACTCATAAAGTTCTTATTTTCTTTTTGTATTCTAGTAGAAAGGTAAGGTTGTTGCTTAACATAGCTTTAAATATAAAGGATGCAAAATATTGGTGTAAATGATAAGAAGGGTAGTGATTTCCTAAATTTTACATGGTATTAGTGTCTATTTATAGTTTTTCTAACTTTTTTGCTATTGTATGGGAAAATAAGTTTTTAGGTCTTCCATTGCTAAGGTTCTTTCTAAATATACTTTTCCTTTATAAATTCAACTATATTTGTTGGTTATAATGCAAAAACTTATATTTTTAGCTTTAAACTTTTATAGAAAGTCAATAAGAGAATAACCATCCAATGGGGTAAATTAGGCTAATAATTGCCTCATTAATGATTTACACAACCTACATTTACTATTTGAATATGGGTTTTTACATATAAACAAGTGTGCTTGTGGACCAATTATTTATATATTGTGTAAATGAACTATTTATTAATTCATTAATAGCACAACTTATTGTATTGTCTCTTAAAAACCTAATAGTTACCAAGATTCTAAGAAATTAATTCTACATCCCATCCATAAATGGTCCTTTTCATCTAATCCAAAACCCTGCAAAATAAAGGAACATGCATTAATTTTCATTTTTAGATGTTGTGAAACAAGTGATACTTGCCTAGTTTAGTTTAGAAAGTATTCTTAAACACAAATACTTGGTAGTTTATCTTAACATTATACAAATCAAAAATTATTATATATATATAAGGAAAAATCTCACTCCACGAATAATGTGGAATATACTCCAACCACAAACAATTACTTATCTTTTTATCACTACATATCAATATGTATTCTTGCCTTCATTGTCTCTTAATTGAATGCATATTTTTTAAGCTTTGGAGATTCTAAAATATACAATAAGAGATGTTATTTTTTATCTTTTTGAGAAGAGTTATGAATTTTTGATAAAACACTTATATGAGGGCAAAAAGTTATTAAAGATTCAAGTTAAGATTGTAGGTAAAGGATTTGAATCGAATTTAGAGATTTATAGTGTTAATATTGAACATTATAAAAAATTAGGAAACAAAGAAATGGTAACAATGTATAGAAGTGCTATACATTATAAGTAACTTTTTGAATTTTTTTCAACTTTACTAAAAATAACAATTTTGTCACCTTTTCTATTTTGTTAATTTGCTGAAAGTAATAATTTTGTACTCCATATTAGGCATACTCATGAAAAAATAATGAAAGATACTTAAATTAAATATCACAGGTTCTTGAGGTGGATTAATGTTACTCATATTGAAAAGTTTTGTTGACATTTTTTTAACTGTATTAAAAGATATAATAATGTAATCAATTTCTCATTTTGTTAATTTTTAAAAAAATAGATATAATTTTATTATACACATTAGCAAAATAATTAAGTTGGAGTATTATTAAGAAAAATAATATTATTTTTAAAATATAATATTATTATTCATCCTTAATATCACATTATTACTTTGTTAATTGATAAAAGTAATAAAATACTATCATATTTTAGAATTTTTAATTTTCTAACTTTATGAGTAATTTTTTTAATTTATCATAATTATTATCAAAATTATTAAAAATTTTATAATTTTTAAATTTTTTATAAATTGATGTTTAAAAGAAAATTTTCTCTCCTAAAAGTTTGCAAAGTTCATAGTAATACCACTCAAATATGTTTTGATATTTCACTCTTTTAAACATAAAAATACATTAAATATTTTGCTTTAAAACAATTAACTATTAAGAATATCACATTTTATCACCAACATAAATATACATTAAAAAAATTTTTTTTATTATTAATAACTATTAAAAGCAATAAAAAAAAATATCCATGCAATTGCCTTATTTGATACTCATTTGAAAATTTAGAAATTCAATAGTTAAATAATCTTATATAAAGATAAACATCAATAAAAAAAATTTATAATATATATATTTTATATAATAATTTATCATTAATTTTATATATATTTAATTATTATTAAATTATTACAAAATTACTTCATTGCCGACTATTATAATTTAAATGTTAATTAATAAGGTTAAGTTCGTTAGAAAATCTACATCTCATAGGTATATATATATATATATATATATATATATATATATACTCCTAGGTTTTTACATTTGTCAAAATGCAAAATGTTCAAAATGCGGTGCGGTACACTCCTTGAGATTTAAAATCTCATCGGTAAAATTGTTAAACAAAAAATGGGACATGTCACATGCACGCAAACACACGCATTGAAGCTGACACACACGTGTCACACGATCCCGTTAAGCACGTGACCCGGTGCAAATAGGATCCTTAAGGTCAAAAAGGAAGAATATGACCGCGAAATATATGTGAGAGCCGAATGGTAAAAGAAGACAAAGTAGAAATCAAAGTAATGCAAAAAGGAGAGGCAAACGGCAGTTCTCTTGGCTTTGTAGCTGGAACAACGGCAACATTGCCACGTGGATGCTGCAGACCGAAAGCAGCTTTGCTTTTTTAATTGCACCTTTACCATCATTTATTCAGCCTTTTTCTTTTTATTTTTTTTTTACCTATTTATTTTTGCCTTTGTTTTTTTATTTAACCTCGTGGGCTGATCTTTTATTTGAATCCAATAGGGTACAATTTATTTTAACCAAAATCTACAAAGACAAAATTTAGGTATATGTAACCTAAAATTAATAATTATAATTTTTTTTTGATTGTTATTCGAAATAAAAATTAATTTGCAATTCTTATTATGTTTTTTTGCCTTATATCAAGTTGAAGTCACACAGAAGGTTAGAAGGTTAGGGGGACAAATAACCACATATATATTAAAAAAAAAAATTGTGAGTATAATTTAAATAAAAAAAATAATTTGAATTTGATGGGTTGACTAACCAGCGCAAAAGACCTGAAATAACATCGGTTTTATTATTTCTTTTTTCAATGAGTTAATTTGTTACGTCCATTAAATTTGAAACAAATATTATATAATTTTTAGTAAGTGGTTATAAATAAATGTAAAATGAATCATACTTCATCAAATTTACACATATTTTTTAGATTGAAATGAATAAAGTGATTGATTTATAAATTGAACCATAAGTTTGTGAAAAAATTTATAACAAACATAATAGAAATATGTTTTTTTTTTTTCTTTCGTTAGTATTGGACACACAATTTTCAGTGTGCTTGAAAGAGTAATGTTAATAATTTTTATATTGTTTTAATATTACTAATTTACTATTTGTTTTGACTACACATAAATTTACAATCACCGGCTATTAGTCAGGCCTAGTAATTAAACATTTCACATGATTCTCAACACTTAAACCTAAAAAAGTCAAAAAAAAAAAAAAAAAAGGGAAAACAAGTACAATTCGAAATAATGGTCTGTAACAATTTCAAACCCCAAAGTATAAAAAGGGTAAGCGAAGCAACTTTGCTTCATAGTGGCATAAAATGCACACCAAATTCCAATTAGAATACAAATATTCCATAAATTTTGTCCGTGTACAATAAAAGTGGTAAATTTACAGGCATAAACTTTTTGCCCCTTTCCTTTTTCTCCCAAGGATGAGTTAAAAAAAAAAAAAAAAAACCGTAAAATGTGTGCCCATTTTGTAAAAGATTAGGGGCGACTATGGCATATTATGCGAAAATTGGTGTTACGAATACAAATGTCGGCTGTCTTGTTTAAGGAACTTACCTTGTGATCAACGAGGAGAGGACGACAAAAATGCGGACAAACAATAATGTCCACAACGCTACTCCTAGACCCCGCTGAAAACTTGACGGAAAGAAACTTCAATATTTTCTAGCACGTTTTTTAAGTGTGAAAACGAGACCAGAAAAGAAAAGCCACATTGTGCTCTCTCTCTCTCTCTCTCTACATAAGAAAAAGAAAGAAAAGGGCAGGCTTGTTACAAGTTACTACTTACTCCTCAAAAAAAAAAAAAAAAATAATAATAATAAAAGGACAAGTGTAGATCTGACTAAAAGCGTCAAAAACAGTGTGTAATATGAACAAAACAAAAACAAAATATTGTGAGAAAAAAATTAAAATTCAACACTCTTTCTATGTTTATTAAAGAATTACCATAATTTTGATTTTTATATAGGAATCAAGTGGACTGAAAATTCAGAACTAGGACTGCATTATGAATGTAAATTCTGGATAAAAATGTTCAGATTCAGTATTTTACATTTTTTCGGGGTTGGCCCGCTATTACTATATATGCCCACCCACCTAACGATCTAACGTTGGGAGGGGGGTCCCACGACGTGACCCCACCAATATGAGAAAGAATTCAAGTTCCCCATCATCGTCCATTAATAATCGTGTGGTCTAAAATGAAGCACCATCTTTGCATGGGCCCCACGAAGACTGGCGTGAAGCGAAGCCCACTTGGCTGAGAAAGAAGGAAAGGAAAAGAAAGTAACCAAACCGACCTTTTCTTCCTACCCAATAGCCCAGGGGGCGGCTCACCAAACGTAACTTCTGGTGATTCCAAGTATCGAGACGCCATTACGTTTTTCCACCTCACTCACCAATGCCAGATTGACACGTGCCAACTCATTTGGAGACGTCTTCCTTTTATTGGGACCCACCGAAGTTGAAGGTTTATCATGGCACCGATGAAACTTCCACTAGGCGGCAATCAAAATATCAGCAACTTGCTGAAAACTGTGTAGTCCAATACGTATATATACTAGATAATTGCTAGCGCAAGTACCGAGCAACTTTTTGTGTTTTTTTTTTTTAAGAGAAATAATTTTACTAAATAAAATATTTAAAAAGAGAAATAAATAAGTGTTTATCAGGAATGAGATTAACTATTTAATATGAGAGAAAGTTAAAAAAAAAAAAATTCAATCAAAAAATCTATTTCTACGAAAGATACGAAATCGATGAGAATGAGAAATTTTCTTTTTTTTTTTTCTTTTCTTGTACTAATATTTTATATATATGTGCAAACAAAGAAAACGTATTATACATGAAAATGTATATTACAAAATTAGAAACCCTCTTAATTTCATTGCACATTATATGAGCATATTGATACATTGTGTCTTGTCACGAACCCTTCTTACTAGAAGTCCCACCAGAAACCCTATTTACAAATTTTCAAAGAACCCCGAAATTACACCAGAAAACTTAATGTATAATCACACTCTAAGGAACCCTTATTCTCTTATATATATATATAATAAAACTAGTTAAAAAGGGATACTTATTTTTGCCATTCAATACGCCAAATTTATCTTTATTTCCTTCTTTTTCCCAAACCACTGCTTCTATATACATAGCAATAAAGAGACGAAGCTGTTGATCCACCAACACTGGTACAGCTTTTAAGTATTGGCCACATTGGGTCGAAAAAGAGAGAGAGAGAGAGAGAGAGAGAGTGCCACTGCTATTGGAGGGGACAACGATCACGTATGCTTTTGGGGGTGATTGCATAAATAAGCAGAAGTATAGGCACTAATATTCTATGATTAGGACTCCCAGGGGGGCTCGCTGGGGAATTCCCTTTCTTCGCTTGGCAGTTCGGTTATTAACCGAAGTTGGAGGGGGTGTAGAGGGAGAGAAACTATGCTCTTTGTTGTTGTTGCTCTTGTTGTAGTCACTCCTGTTGACCTTGTTCTTGTACCGGCCGCGGCTGCTGCTGCTATAGGAATCCTCCGAATCCGACGCCATTGCCGTTTGCTGCTTCTTCTGCTTCTGAAAGTTTCTTGACGTGCCTTTAATCTGCAATCGGCGATTACAATGATTATTAGAAATCGAACATTGTGATTTTGCATTTGAAAAACATTTTCTTAGTAATATCCAGACGATGACCATCAATTAAAAACCCCACCCAATTGGAATTAAAAAAAGTGAAAAATTTTTGTCAGTTTGATAAATAAGAAAATTGTAGGATGACTACATTGCCACTTCAATGCAAACTTTGCTATATTCAATTATAAAAGTCAAGAGCTTGTTTTGACCACACAACCTTGTAGACATTACATCATATTGAATTTTCCACAAGCTTGAAAACCAGAAAAAAATAACCACAATGGACCCCATTACCCTTTCCCACTGCAATTTCCCACCGGTTTCTCAGCAACCGAAGAGGAAAAGAAACAACCTACCCCAAAAAACAACAAAAAATTCAAAAAAAAAAAAAAAAAAGAGTAAAGCCAATGTAAATGAGGAGAATGTGACAATACCTTGCAACCAAGAGAGCAGAATCGGAAGGAATCGAGGAGGCTGCGCTCACAAACCTCACAGGTGTTGGTAACCCCTTTGCCAGGCCTAGGCTGAGGTCTTTCATTCAAGAACACAACCCTGGCACTGTTGATAACATAGGTTTGGACACCAGATATGTCCAGCACCTTCTGTATCTCGGACACCCTTATCACATCATGGTATGAGGACCTCCTTATCTGCAATTAACAAACCAATAACACAGTTAGACAGGATGGTTTAGGCCATTCAATTTGGAGGTGGAATGTAAAACACATGGGAAGTTTCTTCCCCGCTTTTCATTTTCCACTTTTGCTTGGAAGCTGTTAGCTAGCAGTGGTCATTTTAAGAGAGCCCCTTCTGAATTCTGGGAAAAAAAAGTTAGAAAAGAAAAGCTATGTTTGGAACCTGAGAACATGTGTGAAATAGAGTCCCATAGAATTAGCCGAACCACAAAAATGGCATAGACCTCATTTTCACCGAGGTACCAAGTGGACCTTGAAAATGGTGGATGTAAAAAGGAATCAAACCAAACCGATAAAAAGGAATAAAAACAAAACTAGTTGAGGAAAGAAGAAAGAGATTGGATAAGAAATTCCACTTTAAGAGGAGAAGAGCAAAGACAGAATTTGCTCGACTCCAGAAAAGGGACAAAACAAAAACAAAACTTTAGAAGGCATTTTAGTGGAAACAATGAGAAACAAACATTTTGGTAATAAAAACCGTTAGAAAAATTGAGGAATGAATGGAAACATAGACTGTTGTGAATACCTGAATAGCATGATGATCCTTATGGTCAGCCAGGCAGAGAGAACAGAGGGAGCCATCCATGCAATCCAAGCAGTACATATTGCATTCACTCCTGTGGGAATCAACATGTAATGGGCATTGAACAAAGAAGCGCTCTCTCAACAGCGGCTTGAGCCATGGCGGCCACCTGTTGTCCTCATCATCAGGTCCTCCAGCACCCTATAAACATTCAACCAAAAAAAAAGCGCCTTAATACAATGAAAACTAGCTGTGCCATTACCCAGGTATTAGATTTCATCAAAACAAACAAACGAGAATGGCCATTGGTTAAGTCCACGAAGTGGGTAAAGATTGAATCTTTAACCAAACAGAGACCATTGCTTGAATTTCAGAGTAAAAACAGAGTATTTCAAGCAAAACCCAGATCAAAGAAGTCCAAAAACAGACAGCCAAATGTCGTTAAAAGTGAAAAACGAAGAAGCAAGGCAAGGTGCATTAACTACCATGATTCTCCTGTTCCTGGGCTTAACAGGGGTGTCCTGATTTTCGATCGCCAGCTTGAACAACTCAAAATGAAGCAGAGCACACTGCTTTAATTCAAGCAACTTAGTCAACGAGAGAAATAGAGAGAGAGAGATAGAGAGAAATAAATGAGAAGAGAATGCTTATGGGTCCTTTAGAGAGAGAGAGTGGGCTGATATACAGAGAAATTAAAAGAGAGATTTGGTGGGTTTATGCGGAGGCGGCTAGAGAAAATTGGGCTCTTGTAGGGAAAGCGGCAAAAGCAATAGACACGGGCAGACACGGAGAGAGAGAGGTTGTTCTTATCCTTAAAAGTCCACAATGCTCCGAACCTACTCCGAACCCAAACCTCAAAACCCTTTGGGTGCAAGGAACCGACCTCCATCTTTCCTTTTTTATTCCCCCCCCCCCCCCCCCAAAAAAAAATAAAATTTAAGTTCCCCCTTCATTTTCATTTCATTTCCACCAAATAGCCCCCGTCTTTCACCTTGTTCTTATCGCGGTTTTATTTTATTCATACCCTTTACTTTGTCTCTCATTATTAGCGATTAACATTTTTTTATTTTATGATGATATTACATCATCACCTTTATTGATATTTATATTTTAACAATGGATGGCTACCCCTGTCTTTTGCGTTTGCATCTCCTACTTTTAATTTGCATATATTTTAAATTTTGATTTTGAGGTCTCTGTGTGAGGGAGAGCTTATCTTTGTGTCTTCAGTCTTATCCTGTCATTGTTGCTAAAGTGGGTTACTTGCATTTTTTTTTTTTTTGACTGATTATTCTTTTCATGCCTCAGATACCCACATGCTTATATTATCGAAACATTTTTATCAATCTCTTTTTGATAATAAATAATAATAATAATTTATATGGAAATTTGGACTTGGGTCTAACATGAAATTAAGGCAAATCAAATCAGGCAAAAGGGCAACTCAGTCAACACTAGCAGCAGCCACGAGATCTAGATCATGTTCAGATGGTTTCATACGACGGTTTGGCACTAATCTTATCGAGTTTGGGTTTGGTCGGCTATATGATGAGCTCGGGAGGGAGATTGACATTGTAAACATTCTACAAGTATTAAACTAACCACCTTAGAAGTTTGATACTAATTTAACTTATTTTGATGCACGGGTTCAAAGTCTTTAGTGAAAATACCCTTAAATAGATAGAGTATGTAATATAGTGTGTTATTAGATTTAAGATCTAATAATTACTATAATTAATTGTAAAAATAGTTTATTTAAAATTATTATTATTTGACTAATAATTTTTTTATGAAAAAATTAAATTAAGACATCAATATGTTATTTTTACTTGAATTCATAAAAATAATAATTAATATTTTTATTATACTTAATAATAATAATTATTATTATTATTCAAATGTATGAAAAAAGTAATTATAAATCAAAATTCAATCTCAGGCTCTCAATTTCAAATTCAAAGCTCACTAAAATTAGACTTTAGTTGATTTTGTTGTATATCATCAGATATAAAGTTTAAGTGGCAATTTTACGTGTACTTGGACCATATGTGAATTTCCTCAACACATTCTCCCTCTAAAAATACAAGGCAAGTGATTGAATTGTGTTACTAAATTTTATAATCGACAATCATTATGGTTAAGTGTAAAAAGATTGGTTAAGAACCATTTTTCAAGTGATGAATTATTTTTTTTTTAAAGATTAAATTAAAACATGAAAAAGTAACATTTAATTTGAATTTATAGAAACAATAACTAATATTACTATAGTTTGTATATTTCATTTTTTTTAAAAAAAAAAATTGTTAAAGTTGTATAAAAAAAATACCATTGAATTATGAGATATACATTATGGAATTGAAATTCAAACTTTATAAAAATTTAATAAAAAAATATCTTTTTATTTTTTTATTAATACTTGATATCTTAAGTCTCATTTATATTTTAAAACAAGATATTGCTCAATAGAGTAATTAGGAGATTTTATTTATTAAATTTTACATTAAAATTTTAAAAATAATAACTAAATTATCAAGATTCACTAATATTCTTAATATACAGAATAATAATGTTGATATACATTAAAATTTCATTTATGTATATATATAAAAAAAAAATACGTGTAAATTGTGTTTGAAACGGATATTTTTATAGCACCGCCAACTCTCCATTACTGGCCTCATTGATACCAACTTTTTTGTTTTATTAACAGAGCTTTGACAAGACCTTCCAATAAGCCATTATTAATTGCATTATCTTTTTTTTTTTTTTTTTTCACTAAGTTTCAGCAATCTTTGATGCAATACAGTGCCCATATAACTAATGGATCATTAGTGCAGCAAACTAGAGACTGAGAATGGTGTAAACAAACTGCACAATCCCCTCAATCAGATCAGAACTAAATAATAACCATCAATATTATTATTGAAAAATGATTAGAGGTTGTTTTAACCTTTAGTTAAACCATATTTGATGATTTGAGACAAAAGTCGAACCAATCGACACTTGCAATACCAAATCACAAATTACATAAAATACTTTGTTTTGTGTTTTCTTTTTTTCTTTTTTCAATTTGAAGTTATGTTCCATGTAATCCTTTGTCCACATGAGGGAATTTATTATAAATGTTAATTTCTTTATCAATGACCATGAGTTAAATCACCAACAATGATTTAATTATTTTTTTATTTTAATTGGTTATAATTTCAATTTTTTTTTTAAATTATTGTTAACAATTTAGTTTGAATATAGATATAAAACCTATTCAAACCGATGCAATAATGCTTGCACTTGTTTTTTGTTTCTATGCCAGTTGGAACTAATGTAATCAAGAACAAAGTACAGAAATAAAACCAAGGAAAATCCAAGGCTATACTTCTGTTGGAAGTGCTCCTCTCACCACATCTACCCTGTGCAAGCCGTGTAAGCCGGGTGGAGGATGCGTCCAAAGAATGAACAGTTCTCATTATTAGTGTCTAGGTTCCCTGGGAATTCCACACAAATATTTTCCCCTCACAAGGGTGTGCTGCAAGTGACAATCCCCAGAAAGTTTGAGCAGACGAATGCACCCAGCAAAGATAGAACGGTAAAGATTAGCTTCCGATCCTTTTGAAATTTTCTGAATACCCAGTAATTTTTTGGTATGCCTGGTAACCCCTCCACCTTCAAGTATTTGGAACCAGGCGGTACCTGTGCACGCGTACACAAACTATGCTTTTTGATCCATATTAAACCATGTAGCCTTCCGTACTCATTCATTGAATGTTTTCGATAGATTCGAGCATAAAATAAACCATATATTATAAAATTTAAAGTTCTTATTTATCTTGGTATCCCTTGGGGACAATATGTACATTACATTTATTTATTTGAGACATTTTTAATTTCATAAACAATTTTCTTCTTTAAAAATAAAATTTGAACTAGATATCATCTCTCTCTTTGAAAGATCAAAATAAGGTTAGAAATAAATAAATCAAAGCAAATGAGGTATCTAACTTGACATAATTAGAAAATTAGTGGGCATGGAGGCATATGACAATAACAAAAAAGTAATATCCTATGTGCTTCTGGTGCAGAGGAGTGCATCAAACACTCCAGAAGCATTGTATCTTTATGCTTTGAGGATCTAAGAAACAAAAACTATTTTAATGATTTATTTAAATTTGGGTGATACTAGGGGGTGAGAGAAAGGGAAAGAGTAAAAAGCTATGAACAATTTTTATTGTAGAAGTGACTCATCAAAACACTTGAAGGAAAACGTAAATTACAATTCAATCTTCAAACTGCAACTACACTAGCAATGCACCAAAAAAAAAAAAAAGAAAGAAAACTATACACTAGGCACAATAACATCTTCAAAATTGAAAAATTTTCAATATTGTCACCAAATTTCATATTGTGAAATGGTTAAATTATCATCCTATTTAAAGGCTAGAAATTAATATTAAATGGGCTATACATATGTCTCTTTCCACCTTTTCGCTTCTTGTAAGTGTGAAAAGACCCTCTTAAAATCACTAAAACTAGTTACTTACCAAAATGCAATTGCCTATATATTGGACATTGTTTTTTATGGTAAAAATGAAAGGTAAGCAGACTATCTTTCGTCTACATTTATATTAGGATCAAAACTTTAAAAGTGTCTACAATTAACAAATTATGAAGTAAAAATGTCATCGGACTAAAGTTATTATAGTAATTAAAAAGTTGTCATCAAAAGAAAAAAAAAAAAAAGGTTGCCATAGTGACATATATTAGACACATTAAACAAACCAATTATATCTAATGCATTAGGAAATTTTTGTTTTAATTTTGTGTATTTTTCTTGCAAACTAAGGAAAAGATAAAAGAAAAGAAGAAAAAAAAAAAAACACATATACGTATCTCTTTTGACCTTTTTGCCTCTTGTAGGTGCGAAAAGACCCTCTTAAAATTACTAAAACTAATTTCCTACTAAAATGTAGTTACCTATATATGCTAAACATTTGTTTTTTATGGTAAAAATGAAAGGTAAGTAGGCTATCTTTCACCTTCATTTATGTTAGGATCGAAACTTAAATAGCGTCTACAAATAAAAAATCATGAAGTAAATATATTATTGGACTAAAGTTACCATAGTAATTCAAAAGTTGCCATAAAAAAATAAAAAAGCAAAAGTTGCGCATATATTAAATACATTAAACAAGCCGATTAGATCCAATGCGTAGGAAGTTTTTGATTTAATTTTGTGTATTTTTTTTCACAAACTAGGGAAAATATTAAGGAAAAGAAAAAACAGACAACATATAAACGTGTCATTTTTGACCTTTTCACCTCTTGTAGGTGCGAAGAGACCCTTTTAAAATCACCAAAACCAGTTACTTACCAAAATGCAGCAACCTATATTTTGAACATTTGTTTTTTGTGGTAAAAATTACCATAGTAATTTAAAGTTGCCATAGTGGCATATATTAGACACATTAAACAAACTAATTATACCCAATGCGTTAGGAAATTTTTATTTTAATTTTGTGTAATTTCCCCACAATCTAGGGAAAAGACAAAGTAAAAAGAAAAAAAAAAGAAAAAGAAAATATATTTACGTCTATCTCTTTTGACATTTTCGCCTCTTGTAGGTGCGAGAAGACTCTCTTAAAATCACAAAATCTAGTTACTTACCAAAATGTAGTTACGTATATACTGAACATTTGTTTTTATGGTAAAAATGAAATGTAAGTAGGCTACGTTTCACTTACATTTATGTTAGGATCGAAACTTAAAAAGCATCTATAAATAAAAAATCATGAAGTAAATATGTCATCAAATGAAAGATACCACAGTAATTTAAAAGTTGCCATTGAAAAAAAGAAAAGAAAAAGTTGCCATAATGGTATATATTAGACATATTAAACAAACCAATTATATCCATTGTGTTAGGAATTTTCTTTTTTATTTTTGTATATTTTTCCTAGGGAAAAGACGAAGGAAAAGAAGAAAAAGAAAACACATGTACGTGTATTTCTTTTGACCTTTTGGCCTTTTGTAGGTGCGAAAAGATTCTCGCAAAGTCAATAAAACTAGTTTAACTACCAAAACGTAGCAACCTTTATACTAAACATTTGTTTTTATGGTAAAAATGAAAGGTACGCAGACTATCTTTCACCTACACTTATGTTAAGATCGAAACTTAAAAATTATCTACAAATAAAAAATTATGAAGTAAATATGTTATTAGACTAAAGTTACCATAGCAATTTAAAAATTGCCATAATGGCATATATTAGACACATTAAACAAACCAATTATATCCAATGTGTTAAGAAGTTTCTGTTTTAATTTTGTATATTTTTCTCCCAAACTGGGGAAAAGATAAAGGAAAAAGAAAAAAAAAAACACATATACATGTGTCTCTTTTGACCTATTCGCCTCTAGTTACCTGCCAAAATGCAACTACCTATATATTGGACATTGTTTTCTTACGGAAAAAATGAAAGGTAAGTAGACTATCTTTCAATCAAAATTTAAAAAGCATCGAAAAATTAAAAAAAAAAATCATGAAATATGTCATCAGATTAAAGTTATGATAATAATTTAAAAGTTGCCATAAAAAAAAAAAAAAAGAAAAAGCTGCCATAGTGACATATATTAGACACGTTGAACAAACCAATTATATTCAACGGGTTAGGAAGTTTTTATTTTAATTTTGTGTCTTTTTCCCACAAACTGGGGGCAAAACGAAGGAAAAGAAGAAAAAGAAAACACATATACGCGTGTCTCTTTTGACCTTTTCGCCTCATGTCAGTGCAAAAAGACCCTCTTAAAATCACTAAAACTATTCACCTACCAAAATGTAACTACCTATTTATTGAACATTATTCTTTGACCTACATTTATGTAGGACCAAAAATTAAAAAGAATTTATAAATAAAAAATCATGAAGTAACCAAAATTTAAAAAGAATTTATAAATAAAAAATCATGAAGTAAATATGTCATTGGACTAAACTTACCATAGTAACTTAAAAGTTACCGTTGGAAAGAAAAAAAAAAATTAAAAAGAATTTTTGGTCCAAGGGAGGGATTAGAACTAAGCAAAAGAAATAAGCGATAACGGACCAGACTTCTAATTAAGCACCCCACAAAGTTTTAATATATCAAAAGATTAATAGGGAATCTCAAATGGCATACTAGCAAAAAAATTCCTTGGTTAAGAAACAAATAAGCCAGCCTTGTGGAACTTGTGGTATTAATTAAATAATCTGAAAATGTGCAATGAAATATAATTAAATGGATGAATGTCACTTGTGAATTGGGCTTCTTAGGTCATACAATTTACATTGCGTAGCATCTAAGCAAACCATTTTCTTGCTTCAATTGTAATGTCCTATGCTACGCCAAATGTCATGTCATCATTAGAAAGTAATTTACTACTTAAGGGCTTTGTCGCTATCAAGACGAAATGTCAAGTAATTTGATAAATATAATTCCCGAAAAATTGGAAATTGATTTGAACCTATTCTTTTATTTTAAGAAATATTAGTAAAATCGTATTTAAAATAGGAAAATAGAAAATATGAAATTTTTTAAAATAAAGAATTATTTTTATTGCACGGGTTGCAATTCAATAGATTTATTGATAGACAAAAGAAAAGAACTGGGGCCTTGTCAAATCATGTTGATGAGTATTATTCACTGCAAAATTGTATCAAAGATTAACAAATAACCCGACAAAAAAATTAGATTTTTTTTTTTTATTATTCTTACACGCTACTGCAATATAATTGAAGAAAATAATGAATCAAATATTGGTAGTAGAGCTCCCAGATAACTTATACATGTAAAACAGAACCAAATATTTATATCTTTGCAATGCTAATGAGAGTTATGTTAGATATTGAGATAAATTCTAATTATTATATTAATGCAATAATATAAAAATCATTTAATTATATACTAAAATCAATACTAACACTATTCTCTTCGTTTTGTGGGTAATTTTTACAATGTAAATATTATAACTATAAAACTAAAGAAATTTTCAAGATAATCAATGAGTGGTTGTTCGATGAATCATAGATATTAACAATAATACTAAAAAACCTAAAAAAAAAAAAAAAGAGTAGTTTTTATGACAAAAAATAAATAAGGAAAAAAGCAAGATGAAGAAACATTTAAAAAATATAAATGTGAAAAAAAAAAAAAAAGGTGAGGAACCATGTAAAAAGTAAGATATAAAAAACTATAAATGCCTAATGTTGCTCCGTTTGTACTCGAGAGAGAGTCGCACGCCCCTATGATGCGAGAGAAAGAGAGAACCTCAGCCGCAAAAGTAAAACATGCAGTGGAATATCAGTTTATCCAGAGATGAGATAAAATAATTTATTAAAAAGAAATGAAGAAATAGAAAAAGCTAGCTTGAAAAAAGGCTCCGAAAATCAATTCAATGGTCTTTGACATTTTAATTACAGTACATTTAAAGAAGAGTGTTCCACAAAAGAAAACAAAAAGGACTTCAATTATGAATAGTTTTTCCTTTCATAGGAAGAAAAACATAATTCAGGAAAGTTTTTATTTTTTTTGAGAAAAAAAAATGAAAAAAAGAAAAGAAAAGAGATTTAAATTGTGAATAATATTTTTTCTTTTAAAAAAAAAAAACTTAAAAAGAAAATTTTGAGAGTAGTTTTTTTTTTCTTTCATTAAATAAAGGGAAAATTTTGATGGTAGTTTTTCTTTCTTTCTTTTTTGTTTTTTTTAAAGGTGAATTTAAAAGAATTTCTTTCTAAGAAAATAAATGAGGAAAATTAAAAGGGCACGACTTTTTTCTTTTTTCTTTTTTCTTTTTTCTTTTTTCTTTAAGAAAATAAATAGAAAATTTTTGAAAATATTTTTTTTTTTATAAAAAAAAGGAGAAATTTGAGAGTAGGTTTGTCCTCTTTATTAAAAAAAAAAAAAAGGAGAATTTGAAAATTTTTTAAGAAGAAAAAAGAGGAAATCAAATAAAAACTTAAATTATGACTATTTTTTCTTTTTTTTTTTAAGAAATCGAAAACAAACAAAGGTGAATATTAAAGAATTTGTTTCTTTTATTTTTAAGAAAACAAAAAATTGACAATTTTAAAGTAATTTTTTTATTTCTTTTAATTTATGAATTAATAAAAAATCATCACATAATTAAAAACTTTACCTAATAAAGGAAAATAAGCCGAATTTTTTATTATAAAAATTTTATCAATATGCATATACATGTAGATTACTAAATATATAATTGTCCGTAAAATCAAGAAAAGAAAAGGTATTGAAAAGCAAGGTCACCAGATACCCTATTTTTTGAGAGCTATATCTCAAAACCTCCAATCAATTCATGACCATACAGAGATAAACCACAAGTCATCTTTTTTTTTTTTTTTTTTTCTGACCTTTAGATGGAAGGCTATCTCCATGGTCAGCTTTTGATGCTTAGGCCTCTTAAAATGAGTGGATTTTTGCGTATAGAAGAATACAAGCAGCAGCTTCCTCAATATATTATATTCCTTCAACGCTCGTGTAGGTACCCTATCCGGTAATATAACAGGAAAACGTGTAGATTCACACTAAACGCAAAATGAAAATGACAAAGACAGCAATTTGGAGAAAAAGAAAGCCGAGTAGGTTAGAGCCAGCATTGAGGGCCTTTCCATGTGGGAGACCTTCGGTTCCTCAATTATATTGCCTTTTGCTAGTGTGTTTTTCAAACCGTTCAACCCAATTCAATCAATTCAATTGAGACCAAAACCGTCAGATTGTTAAAGAATGGATCGATGCAAATGATAATTTAGTAAAACCACCCCCGAATGTTTGTTGTGGATTTGATATTTCAAAATTGTAATCAAATTAAATTGAATTTGAACGACTAATAATATGTGTGACATATAATTTTTTAAGAATAAAGTGATCGATATACGATAGCATCGTATGCTTGCAATTTGTGGTTGCATTTGTGTAATTCTTGGTTTTCATTTTGTGTTTGTATACTCAATAAAATTAGGATTAAACCATACAAAACGACCCACTCAAATTGTAAATACGAAGATTTAATTGGTTTTTACTCTATGATGGTTTGTTACCATTAAAATTAACTGTCATTAACCTGATATCCTTAGCAATCCTCCCTCTCCAACACATCTAAGACCAAAGAAGAAAAAAACAAATGATCAGCCACAGCCATTAAAGTGGTCCCATGGTGTGCAATCTAAATAATGGCAAAACCCCAAGATTATGTGAGAATCAGGTCACTAACCAATGTATATTATTGTACCGGCCTGTTAGTTGTTGCCGTCCCAGCAAATAAAAAGGGAAAAAGGCCGGTTGGTCAGTCGTTCGAGGACAGGGTGTGCCATTGGTTGTTAGCACCTAGCACCTGCACGTGGTTTGCTTTGGAAAATCCACTCTAATTTTTTATTTTTTTTTTGAGCATTATTAAGCAATTTTTTATCGATCTCAACTTGGATAGGATTTATTCGAATTTTAGTTTCTAAGTCAAAAAGGAATTATTTTAGTTTGACAAAAAATGTCAATTGATTCTCTATATTTGGATGCTTTTTAAATTTGAACGTTTTTTTTTTTTTAAATTAATTCTTCACATTTTTTTTATCAAAAATTTTAATCTTTATCTATTAATTTGTCATAACATATGTCACGTGACCTATCATATCAACTCCATAGATCTATGACGTGGAATTTTTTAAAAAATACGAAATATTTTTAGAAAATATCTTAAAATTCCAAATGAATTTGAAAATTAAAAAAAAAATGAAAATAATTTTGAAAACATGTACAATATTTAACAAAAGAAAGAAAGTTATATTGTGTAAAGAGAGAAATTTTTGGCTTGTTTTCAATTTTAGGTTTTTCTTTCAAAAATTTTAAATTTTATAATTTTTGGAAATTTAAATTTTTTTATTTTTATTTTTTATAAAATTGAATTTTTTAAAAATTTTTCAAAATTTTTTTTTTTCAATTTTCAAATTTTTTAAAAAATTAAAATTTTTTAAAATATTTTCAGATTTTTTTTAACGTTTTAAATTTTGTATTGTTTTCAAATTTTCTAAAAAAAAAATTTCCAAATCTTTTGAATTGATTTTTTTTTTTAATTATTTTGTACTTTTTATGTCTTTTCCAAAATTTTTAAAAAGTTTTAGATTTGTTTAAGTCATAAAAAATTGATAATATGACATCTGGGTGAGTACTAAAAAACTGAAGTAGCATGTTATGTGGAGAATTTAACATTAAACTAATGGGAAAGTGGCTAAAACCATTAATGGAGAAGACCCGAGGGATTAATTTTGAAAAAAAAAAACAAAAGAAAATGCTTTGTCCATAATTAAAGAAGCATGCAACAAACGTAGAGAGTTGATTGACAATTTCTGTCTCCGTCTTTTGGAGCTCATAGCTTTTGATCATGTTACAAATATATATTATTCATAAGGGTGAGATTGTACCATTGATTCTCCCTCGACAAAGCTCTCTGTTTACGAAGAAAAACAACTAATTTACAAAGAAAAAAAAAAATCTTCTATCAATTATTGAATTGAAAGCTCTGTTTTTTCTCCCTCGACTAAACCTTTCTCTCTTCTCCCTTTTCAATGGAAGAAAATATGTACTACATATCCTCGACAGAGGATACCATTCTCCAGGATTTTAGTGTGAAAAATAAATAAGTTGGTGAGAATTTTGTTCCATTGGATACTAATATGATAGACAATGCTGATGTTCAACATGCTTATTTGTCAAGGTCCTTCGAAGAGATAGCTCAAGGTCCACCTATCCTCACACCTCAATGTTCGTCCTTTAATGGTGAGGATATGGTAATAGGCGAGCATACGAATGATGATATTTTCGTTGATGGTTGTCCGTATATTAAAATATCTGATGCTAAGAAGAAGGCTCTATAAGCTCAATGATGGAATTCCTTTTATTTTTAAGTTGTGCAACACATCCATTGGGTACACCTATCTATTCAATCGCCTTAAAGTCCTATGGGTGAGCTGCATTTAGTGGATTTGGGTAATCGAGTTCTTTAATATCAAATTCACATGCTTAGAATACTATTGCACTGATCTTTGGGGAGGTCTAGGGGTGACCATGCGGCATTATTTACGAGAATGGTCTCCAAATTTTTGTCTTTCGGGGACCACAATTGACTTATTAATTATGTAGGCCCGTTGTCCTGAGATGCCCATTATATATTATAACAATGATGCCTTAAGCACTATTGCGAGTCTTATTGGGAGAACTGTCAAAAATTGCTAGCTTTACGCTAGCCGCTCCTAGAGGTAAGTTTGCTCTCCTGTATTCATATTGATCTCAATAAGCTTCTCTTATCGAGTCTTTGGATTGATGACATTCTCCTTATGATAAAGTATAAGGGTCTCATACAATTTGTTTTGAGTGTGGTCAAGCAAGTCATCTTAAAGATAGGTGCTCAAATTCCTTAATACATTCTAATGTGGTAATGCCTACAAAAGGACTACAGTGTCAAGGTGTTTCAATTGATACTCTTTCTAGTCTATAGGTTGACAAATGCAACCCTTGGATGCATACACAAAGGCGTGGGTGAGAGGAAACAAAGTTCTCTATGAAGAGAGCAGGAATGTTCATTGGGGGAGCAAATCCTCGCTAGGTTATTTTTAATGATTGTTAAAATTGCTAGATTAAAAGTGAAATTGTTGTGATTTATAAAGAGATTATTGAGATTAGTGGGATCATATGTTATATTTCATTATTGTATGTTTTAATATGTCCCTCATACTTTGAATAATTATTATTTATTTATAATTATTATAAAAAATTTTAAAATTCAAATTTTAATAAGAGTTAATATGGGTATAAAGATTTTATTTTCTGTTAAATTTTTATTTATAAAAAGGTATTAAATAAAATCTTGAATGATCTTAATGAAAGATAATTGTAATCATGAAGATTCAAAATTGATAGAAATTTGGGATCAATCAGCTTGTGTTATCAACTAGTTTGTTAGTAAAAAAAGACAAGTAGATATAAATAAAAGATATCTTGGGTCACTATGATTGAACTGTTGATGTGTGGTTGTGAAGTTGAGCACAAATGAACTATAAAGAGTATAAGAACATAAATTTGGTTTATATTTGACCCGTAACACCTGTGGTTTGACCTTGCATGGAGCAAATTGTGAAGTTGCATAGCTGTATAATAGGATTCCAAGTTGACCTAGTTGTTGCTTAGTCTGAATTATAGAGATTAGTTTAAAGGAGTATTAGTTTTAAACATAAAGTAAAAGTTATGAAGATCTAAGTCAATTGGATAAATTGACTTAGATTATGGGTAAGGCTAATACAGCTAACATTTAAGTATAAGAAAGTAAAAAAAGTTATAAGTTTTTGGACTAGTTAATTAATCCAAGTGCTACAATTGATTGATGCCTCAAAAAGAAAGCTTTTTGTATTGGAAATTGATTTTCTTTATAGGGAGAAATCAATTCCCAATAACTAATTTGTTGTGTTTGTTTATAAAAGGGTTGTAGAATCTTTTTGTAAAAGAAAAAGAAACTAAGAAGAACTATTCATTGTGTATATCTAGTGAAAAGAGAAAAGTAATCATAAGTGAGAGATCAAGAGCAAGAACTTTAGAGTAAAAATTTGAGATTGTGATAGAGTAAAAGTACTTTAGTTAAGATTGTGAAAGAGTAAGAGTGCTTTAGGGAAAAATGATATAATGCATGAGTCTCTAAGTTGTAAAGGACCATTGGTTATGAAAGTTTCATGGAAGCTTTTTTATGGTTTAGGTCAAAGTGATGTAGTATAAAGAGTTATCTTCAACCTATAAAAGAAAACAAAGTTAATGAAATTAAACTCTCAGGGATGAATCTTTCCTTATCTCTTTATTTTATTATTAGTTATCTTGTTATTATTCTTTAGAGTTGGGATTGGGTGATTAAATCAAGTAACCCTGATTCACCCTCCCTCATGGGTTCTCTTAGAGACCATCATGGATGGTTCTTGCCATTTTAGATGAAAAGGTTAAAAATTGTGATGAGCATAATCAGTTTAAATCAACTAGAGTCATAAAATTCAAATTCTAATTTTAGTAAGAATCCAACTAGTATTTGAATTATAAGATCATAGATGAAAGATCTTAAGAGTGTGCATACGGCTAAAAAAGGGGCAATGGATCATGCTTTTCGAAGGAAAGCTTTATCTCTCCTATTTCTGCTATATTGGTTGCTTCTCAATTAAAGTCTTAGACCTTTATTATTAAGGTCACTAATAGAATTCAGGATTGTAATGTCTTATCAAGTCCAAACTTATCACTTAGGCAAAAGGCATAAGAGTGTACACCCATCTTATAGAAAAAGTCCTCTAATCAATCTAATTTTGGGGCATCTCTAATGATTCCTAAGTTGGCATATTTATTTAAAAAGGCATTTCAAAAGCCTACCCATAAGATGCAAACTTTTCCAAGTGTGATGCCACCAAAACCTTTGCTTCTATATTGGAAACTTTGGTAGTGTGACCTAGAAAGGAACCTTAAAGGGTAAAGAATAATAAACCAAACATAACATGCCTATATTCCCCTTTCATTTCAAATGACTTTAGGAACTATAGGGTGAGTTTGTGACCTTATCTCATCTTTTAAAAAGATTTCAGGGATGACCCTCAATGGCTAAGGGCATGTCTCCATTTGTTGTTTTTTATTTTGAAGGAATATTTTATGTTGGAATGTAAGAGATGCAGATAAAAAGAGTCTTATTCACACTTTGAAAGACTTTATTACAATTCATAAGCCTTATATAGTCTCTATTTATAAGTTGAGCATTAAGCTTATTAGAGTGAAGAAAGTGATTAGCTAGATTAATTTGAAGAAAGTTTGCCATGTTGATCTATAAGGTTTCTTGGGGAGAATTTATCTTCTTTGGGATCTAGATAGAATTTTCTTGAAAATTATTTACTAATCTTTACAGACTATACATGTGATGGTATTTAAGAATCATAAACTGACATTGGTTTTATCTTGCATCTATGCACATCCAAATGATCTAATTCATGATAAAATGTGGAAGAGCTTTAAGTTAGTGTTAGAAAAACTATCCCTTCCTTAGGTTTTTATTGGGGACTTTAATGATATAAGTCACCACACAGAAAAGTGTGGTGACTCCCTTGAATTTACTTGTCATTATTGCATTTTTTAAGATCACATTAATGCTTAAAGGTTGATTAATCTTGGTTTTACAAGTCCCCAATTTACTTAGTGGAATAACAATGATAGGTCTTGCATTATTTGAGAGAGAATTGATGAAGCTTTAGCTTTTCAATCATGATAGTTAAATTTTTTTAAGGCCAAAGTTCATCATCTCCCTTGAGTTAATTTTGACCATTATCCATTATTATTATAGCTCTATGCTTATTTGCCACAAGCTAAGCAACCAAGCCTATTTAGATTTGAAGGCATGTAGACAATCCATTATGACTTTAAGAATATTTGTGAAAGTTGATAAAGTTCATCACATCCTCAATTCTATCGGTGCTTATAAGGCCTGAAGGCCTAACAAATTCTAAGTTGTCTTTTTTTAATAGTATTGGCATATTATGGGTTTTTTTTTTAATAATAAATTGTTTTTTAACAGGCTAATTACTAAAAGGAATAAATGAACTGACTTAGTGCTTATTCCAAAGTTTAGTCAATTTCTGAGACTATGTCAATTTAGACTAATATTACTTTTTAATATGGTTTATAAGCTAATCATGAAGGTTATTATGTAGCAACTTACGCCTCTAATGAGACATTATAGTTGCTTAAGAAATTATGAATTTTTTAAGACAAAAGAAGCATGGAAAAGGGGGTATATGGCTTTGCAAATTGATATTAAGAAAGCCTATCATAGAGTTAATTAGGAGTTTTTATGATTAATTCTCATGTTTCTTCCTTTGATAGCTTATTTTGTTTTGCTTATCATTAGTTATGTGACATCTACTAAGACGGCTATACTTTGAAATAGGGAATGAACTACTAAATTTAAGCCCTTATGTGGACTATGATAAGAGGATCCTATGTCTTATTATTTATTTATGTTATGTGTTGAAAGGTTGTCCCATCTTGTAGTAAATGTAGTGGATACCAATGAATGAAAGACTTCGATATTTTCTCAAAAAGGTCTATAGATTTCTCACCTCTTTTTTACATATGACCTTTCATATGGGGTTGTCATTAAGGAGTGTGTGAATTATTTTAGCAAGATTTTGAATGCATTTCAATTCATGTTTAGTTAAAGGGTGAATAAAAAAAAGTCCAAATTTGTTATCTCCAATAATGTTAAATAACAAGTAACAATTGCTATAAGCCATTTATTAGCCTTTTCTCTTACATAAGACTTAGGTAAGTATCTTGGAGTGCTTTTGATTTATGATAAAAGGCATTTAAGAATTTTTGAAGAGGTTATTAAAAAGGTTTAGGCTAAGCTCAGTAAGTGGAAAGTGAATTTGCTCTCTTTGGTTGGTAGGACCAGCCTTGTCCAATTAGTCTCCTAAACTATTCCTTATTATTTAATGCATACTTTCTTTTTGCCTAATGTTGTTTGTGATAAGCTTGATAGATGTAATCATTATTTTTTGTAAGGAGATTTAGATACTACTTAAAAAGTAAGTCTAGTGGCATGAGAAGATATTTGTAGACCATATTGGACTAGGGGTTTAGGCTTACATTTTACTAAGGACATGAACCTATCCCTCCTTGCTAAACTTAGATGAGATTTGTGTAATAAATTTTGAGTTAAAGTCTTTAAAACCAAATATTGCAGTATACTTTAAGCAATAATTGGGTGTAGTCCTTCTTTAACATGGATTGGTATTTTAAAGGGATGAGAGCTTTTTAATCTAAGGATTTGATGGAATGTTGGGGATGGAAGGAGTGTGCACTTTTGAATTGATGTGTGGGCCTTCGATGGTCCTTCGATAAAAAAGGAATAAGACATGCCTTAACCTTATAAACTTGCAAGGTTGGTTAATGATTATCTATTGGACAATAGGGAATGGAATTAGAGTTTCCTTGTTGGAAAACTTCCTTAACATTTAATTTTACTTCTTAAAGGCATGTATGTCTCACACTAAGCAAGTTTATGTGACAAGTTAATATTGTATTCTAGTTAGGTAGCTATTTAATTAAAGAAGCTTATGAATTATTATTGATTGAAGAGGAAGTAAGCCTAAAGAATTGGATATGGATTTAGAGGTTGTCAATTTCACTTTATATATGCACTTTTATTTTATTGGTGTGGAGAGATAGGCTTTTAACTAATGCTCTTTGGTTTTTATGCAATCTTGTGAATAATAATACTATGTGAAAGTTGTGGGTTGTATTAGGAAATTGTTAAACATGTTTTATATATAGCTACATTTTTACTAAATAATTTCAAGGCTTATTTTTTGTACACTGGGAATTGAAGCTTACCTTTTGAATTCCTTTAAAGCCTGGCTTAAAGCAAGTTATATAAATACTTCTATAATTGTTGAAGAAAGCTCTGACCATAAGACCTTTATCTCCAATATATGGCTTTTATGGAATTAAAGGAACAAATCTATATTTGTTGCTGAT
Organism: Rhizophora apiculata; assembly: GCA_037832385.1. NCBI lineage: Eukaryota > Viridiplantae > Streptophyta > Magnoliopsida > Malpighiales > Rhizophoraceae > Rhizophora > Rhizophora apiculata. The sequence goes on along the minus strand of CM075439.1, from coordinate 7,078,588 downwards.
ATTTTGTCTCCTCTTTAGGTTATCTCCTTTTTAGGTTGTCTCTTCTGTTAAGAGATGGGTTATGGAGATTTATGATATGTAAGAGATGATAGTTGTCACAACTAATGTTCCTAAAAGTTAATATGGATGGGTGTACTGAGGGCACTCAAAGCCTAGAGGGTTATAGGGGAGTTGTGCAAGATGAGTATGGTAATTAGGTCTATGGTTTCTTAAATTTATATGGAATATCCATAACTATAGGGGTAGAATTAAGAGTTATATGTCTTATTTTAAGGAGTGCTTGGGATAAGGGTTTCTAAAAGTTACTATCAAAATTGATTAAAAAGATGGCAATACATAAAATCTTAAAAGAGAATTGGGTGATAGATTCTTAATGTTCTCTTATTTTTTTTAAGTGCCACCAAATGTTATTATAACCTTAAGAATGTAAACTCAAACATATTTTGTGAAAAGATAACTTTAACATGAATTTTATGGTTAATCTTATTGCTTTATCTAATTTTATGTTTCCACTTAGGGACTCTCCTCCTCTTGAGATTGGTGTGCTACTTCTTATAGATAGAGTGGTTATAACTACTCCTAAGGAGGGTAGTTGCTTAAGATAATTTAATTGTTTTTTTTTTTGTAGTTTTTTTTACTATTTATCATTAAATAAAAAAAAGTTAACTTGAAATCAAAATAATTAAAAATAACTAGATGTCATATCAATTAATATAAAATATATCTTTATTGTTATTCAATCTAAGTGATAAATCTCACAACTATCTTGCCATTATGATTGATTTAATTATAGAAGGTTAAAGAAAAACTTTTAAAAGGTTTAAAGTTTGAATATCACTGTTATATTATGAGGTTAATAATGTATTACGTTGTATGACTTCATTCTTAAAGATACAGAACGTTTTGGTTCACTGTATGTTAAAATCTTATAGATTTCAATACAATATTGTTTGATTTTTGTATAAAGTCATGATAGGGTCTAGGTTCATTTTATAGATATATCCTAATCATATTAAGGATACACATAAATCTCTCTTAAGATGATTTGGTGATATACAACCCTATATAATGTCTAAGTTCATTATATAGATATATCTCTATCATATCAAGGATATGTATAAACCTCTCTTAATATGATTTAATTTTTCCTAATACTTTTTTTGCATTTTGTATATCTATTCTTGTATAAATAAGTGTAGTCACTTACATTTCAATACATATAGAAATTATTCTCTCATTTTCCCCTCTCTCATAGCTTTATAGCTTTTACCATAACTCTTGACTTGGTATTGAAGCCTAGTTTTGCTCTTTCACTTAAAGAAAAAATATATTTTTTTAAGAGATTGAAATAATATGTTGCTAGATTTCATCTTTTACATCATTTATCTTTCATTATTATCATCGATCCCCAATCTTTTAAATATGTTTTGGTACACTTATACTCAACTTTGCACATTTTTTTAGCACTATTTGACATCATACTTACTACTCATATAGAGAAATCTAAAGTTTCCATGCCTATTAGTGCTATTCTAGATATGATAAACTATATTCTTTGGACCCAGAAGATATATAGTTTTCTTATAAGATGTAAGCTTTAGTGCTATATTAGCAGAGATATTCCCAAACTAGCTGCATCAAAAGACAAATCATTTGAAAAATTAGTTAAACAGATTGATGAGTGGTAGAGTAACAATCATAAGTTTCTTATGTGGTTTTGCAATACATGTGTATTGCAATGATTTGTCATAAGTTTCTTATGTTCTACTCCTCATAAGTACAATGCCAAATTTTCTCCCATTGATGGCTTACCATTAAAGAATCCTACTCTTTATTGACAACAAGTTGAGTGTTTGGTTTATCTCATTGTTACTTAACCAAACATTGCCTATGTTATACATATAGTTAGTTAGTTCATGACAGCACCTTTGTTTACTCACATTGTTGTTATTCTTGATATTCTTCACTATGTCAAGGGAACTATGTTTCATGGGTTTCATTTCTCTACTCAATCATCACTTGAGTTGCAAGTCTATTCTAATGCTAATTGGGTAAGAGATCTTACAAACATACATTTTATAATAAAATATTGTTTCTTTTTGTGGAATTTACTCACTTCTTTGCATAGTAAGGAGCAAATAGTTATTACCTAGTACTAAAGATGAATATCAAGATCTTACTAACATTGCAATTGAATTGTTATAACTTTGATGGCTCCTATAAGACATGGGTATTACCCACTCCTCTGCTACACCTATTCATTGTAACCATTATAGTGCTATTTGAATTGCTCATAGTGATGTCTTTCACAAGATAACTAAATACATTAAGAATGGTTGTCATTTTGTTTGTTAGCATATTAGTTTCTGTTACTTTTATTGATTAGACTACTAATATCTTCATAAAAACTCATTCACTTGGGCGATTCTCTAATTTGGTTTACAAACTCAAGTTGGTTGCATTACCATTTTAAGTTTGAAAGGGAGTGTTAGAATCTTGTAAATTTTAGTACAATATTGTTTGAATCTTGTATAATATCTTATATAACTTTTGACTATATAGATGTGATATATGTGATCATGATAACACAATATTTTTTTATTAGATGGATAAGATTACATAATTATCTTTATTTTTTAACATTTTCATTTTTAACTAAAAATTCTAAAAAAAAACTAATGAACATGTTATTTTAACATTTAAATCATAATATGGGTATTAATAAAGTGTCAAAAACTTTGGTACAAAGTGAATTTGAATTTCTTAGATACCTTTTATCTGCCTTTTTCTTTTGGTACATGAGAATTACCTTTTGTTCTTTTTCGAAGATTTAAAAAATGTTTCAAAAAGATTCTATTAGAAGACAAATTTTCTCTTACATTTCTAATTTATTATCTATTATTGAAGTTTAGATTTTAAATGTAAAATAAACAACATTTCTGGTCCTTTTAACCCCATAATTGAAATTTAAGTATAGTTAAATTAATAAGATAAATTTATAATGTGTAGTAAATAAGAGGCTATTTGGGTGAAAATAGTTTTACTAAGAATGAAAATAAGTAATTCCCATTCATAGTATTTAGTAACAAAAAATTTCATTCCTATTTCTCTATTTATGAAAGTGAGATTCCTTTATTTATATATGAAAATCATCATTTACTTATTCTTTCTAGTTAATCTCACCTTCATTCTCTTTACAAGATAGATAAAATATTGTAAAAATAAATAAAACACATAAATCTTATAAATAGAATATTAATAAAAATAAATACTATTAATAATAAATATTTTGTATTATAATGACATTAAATATTTTAAATTGTAATAGTAATTAAATTATCAATAATAGTTATATTATTATGATATATATATATATATATATATATATATGATGTTGGATAAAATAATAATAATTATTATTAATATTACCATAATGAGAAATAATTTTTAAAATTATAAAATATTTAAATTATTAATTAATAATTTTTTTATTATAAAAATATTATATTAATATATTTATTTTAAATTTTTATATTTATAATTATTAGTTTGAATTATTATTATACTAAATATTATTATTAGATAAATTAATTAATATAATTATATTTATATTTTTATTATAATTAAATATATTATAATAATTCATTAATTTGAAATATTATTATTTTTAAAACAAATTATTTAACTTAAATTATATTTATATTTTTATAGTGATTACATTTATTTAATTATATTATTATTTATATTTTTTATAATTTTTTATTATAATTTTAAATCTAAATTTAACCAAAAAAATTTTGAAAAAAATTGATGTTAATTCTAGGATGTAGTAAATATATTATAAAATTTATTATTTTATTTTCAATTTTACTTGATTTTCATTCCAGGCGATGAATCAAACGGCACTATCACCGAATTGGTATGCAAAAAGAAAATATAAAAATTCCATGTCAGAAAATGGTACAAAATAGTGTTTTCTTAAACTGGTTGATACAAACAAATCTTATCAAAATGAGTGAGCATCCTTTCAGGGGCAATAGGGTCATTTCAAAAGATAAAAATTCTGAATTTGAGTTATAAAAGAAAAAAAAAAAAGGGTTCAGTCAAGAAATACCAAGTTGGGGGTGGGGGTGGGTGGGTATGGAATGTAGTTGAATTGACCCGGTGGGCTAGCTAGGGGTGGCGCTGGTTGTTCCAGTCAAAGTAAACTCTGAACCCCACGGTCACGCACACCAGTCATGACAGACAAAGAAGTCACCTTTATATTTTCATTTTTAGTTTTAATTTTTTTTGTATGCCTTGACTTTGGTTAGGATTGAATCAAAATCGAACAAGGCCTAAAAAAAGAAAAAGTTAAAAAAAATAAAAAATAAAAAGAAAAACGGTTATTATTTGTAAAATAATAATTAAAAAAAAAAGGATGTTGATTCCAAAGCAGATAAAAAAAAAAAAAGGAATAATGTTGAAACTGAAATTTAGAGTCAAAACTGGCATAAAATCTAAATTATATTTATACGGTTCGATTTCGATTGCCCATAATTCACCAGTTTGGGTCCCACGTCTATTATTGGCCATCCATAGGCCCCACTAGCTCCGCATTTTCTCCGGGAGGCTCGTGTAGGTCCCGTCTTTGGCCACTTAAACCACCGGCCAAGTGGGCGAAACCCGGAATGCTGCCGGCCAGTTGCGATTAGACTACGCGTTCTATTTAACGGCCAATTCAGTCTTCTCTCTTGGAGTAAGTCAACTTTTTTGTGGGCTGGACATATGGGAGGAGTTGTGATATTCAGTTCGCCAAATAATTTATGATTTGTACATTCATATAATAAGTATTTTGGAATTAGATTTTGTTTTTCTTGAGAAAATTTAAAGAGAAAAATATGATTAAATTATAATTCGAGTGCTCCTTTGGTATGGAGACTTTTATATGATATTTAGTATGCATTATCCTTGTTTCCTATGGTCTTGAAATCTCTGAAAAAAACCAAATGAGGGATTTGAAACCAGTAAAATTTAACCATTTTACTTTTATAACAAGAACCTTTACCTTTTAATAAAGAATTTATTGTGTTAAAATATCTATTAGAAGAGAGTTAAAAAAGAAAAAAAAAATCTCTAAAATCCCATGATTTAGATCATGAATTTCCATTTTACAATCTTGAATTTAAAAATTTAGCGATTTAAATTCCACGTGATTCAAAATTTTTATGCCATGTGATCCATAAATAAAAATGCTTTTATAACCATAAAAAAAAATTGTGAATTTCCATATATGAGTCTATCACCGTCAAACCCATAAAAAGGAAACCTAAATATTAAGCATATCCTTTGTGAGCATATAGCCACAAATTGTAAAGATTCCATCGACAAATGAGATTCGAACTTTCAGTTTTTGGGATGCACTAAATCCTTCATGTTTTTGTTTTTTTTAACAACTTAATTTATTTTTAATGTTGAGTCAATTCTTTGTTGATTATAGCACTAGTTTTTACTAAAAAGTAGGATAAGGTCTTCACAGCTCACCCATTACCATAAAACAAAAAAAAAAAAAAATAAAATTGATGAATGATATATCTAAATTCTGGAGGCTCACACGCACACGTCTATTGCAAGAAAAATGAAGTAAAGTTGCAACGACTTTTTTCCATTGGCACGAGGGTCAAGCCTAGCTGTTTTAATAACCATTCTGTCCTCTCTTAGCCCCTTTTCTTGTTCCTAAATGCGTATAACTCACTTCACTTTGACCATTGGCCCCCAAAAAGAAAAGCATTGAAATGTGATGGAAGCTGACAACAAGAGAAGGAATTTCAAGGAAATGGCTTGAAAGTAATTGAGTTTGTCCTATCATTTACAAAATAGTGCCTCAACTCTTCTTTATTAAGGAAAAAGAGAGGTATAAAGTAGAAATTCATGTCAAACTTTAACCAAAGTTTTGCTTGGTTTTCAATGACTATGATGCTCAATCATGTACTCATTATTTTAATTTTGATGTGCCAACAAATAATTTTTATTGTTATTTAAATACTTTTGTGTACTATACATGCTTATTATTGTGGTTATTCTTTCCAATCAATTTGATATTTCTTATACATGTTTATATGGGCTAGTATGTTTGAAATAGTTAATATTTCAACAATGAATTATTTAAAATTCATTTGCATTAATCGATTAACTCATTTATTTGAATATTTGCAGTCTTTAGTCTTGTTTCTTGAGAGAGAACCCTTTTTTTCTTTTTTCAAAATAAAAAAAAAAAACTATTTTTGGAGTTTGAAAAGTTTGCTGGCAACATTTGTTTTCAAAGCTTACCAGAAAACTACTATTGCGGAATTCAATTCCTACAAGAAAAGAAAACCAAAGTTGAAACTGTTCTTGCGTGCTGAACGAAAATTCCAAAGTCTTCACGCACGGAAGTCTTCAAAAATTCTCACATATTTTTCCTTTTCAAAAAAAGGCATATATAAAGACATTAATAAATTGGCATCTTTATGATGCATTAATCATTGGTAAACATATTCACCAAGGTGAAAATATTTTAACTTATTCAATTTGACTGGTTCAAATTTTGATTAAAAGGGAAAAAGTGCATAAAAATAGAAAATTAGAAAAACTTGGAGAAGCTCAATCAAAAAATACTGGGAACGATTTTTGCCTTTTTATTTTGATTATGAACCTTCTTTTTCTTTTGCATTTCCATTTTTTTTCCAATAAGAAGGTATATATCTAGTTTCATAGTCCAAAAACAAAAACAAAAAAAAAAAAGAAAAAGAAAAACACAACTAGTGAGTAATTGGGTTTAATCTATAATCTCCGAGATTATTGCATGTTTTTAAAACCAGAACCACCAACTCCCAACTCCCAACTCCCAACCTCAAGGAGAAATGAGAGTTCCTAGATATTTGGACTGTCTTAAATGATTAGATTCAAGTCCTGTTCAATGCAATGAAGGAAATAATAATTTGTGAGGCTATGACTAGGTCCTTTACATCGTTTGAGAGATTGTTCCTCCCCAATATTCGACAAAAAAAAAAAAAAAAAAGAAAGAAAAGGAGGGAAAAGAAAAGAAAAGACGAGTAATAAGTCCATATCACAACAATAATTTGTTTACCTTGGAAAGGAAGTCATCCATGAGCAGATCAAATATCTGCCGATTAATCATTTCTATTTCTCTTATGGAAATTGCCCTTTAGACTTTAAGCATGGAAACATGACTAAGCATGAGCTTCTTCAGTTAACTGTAATCATGGTGGGATCATTCCCATAAGAGGCCAACCACAGAGTAACAAGCATCTCTTGTTTAATCATGAGAGGGAATCTATGGCCTTGGAAATCCGAGGGACCATGCAAGAACTACTTCAGGAAAATTTACATTCTGAGGCCTCATTTTGTGAAAGGAGTGAGAGCTAAAGGAACCCAAAAAAGGAATTTAAAAAGAATGGATGATCCTCCATTTGTGTGTGAAAGAAACTACTCAATTTAAAGAAAGAAACTTTTCCATCACTATTCAGACTATGAACAATGGATAAATGACTCTGCTTTTCTTTCAACTTTGTTTTGGTTCATTGCTTTGAAGCACTGTTTTCGTTGGCCCAATTGGTCATCCACTTAACCCAATTTAGAGCTTGTCTAAACTCTCCACAAAATTGTATGAAAAAGACAATAAAGTGGATCCAACCATGCAAAACGGTGCCTTTTGATATGTTAGCGCAGGCTTGCTCCTTTTTTTTTTGGTTTCTTTCGAGCAAGTAGTGCAGGCTTACTCATTAGTAGGGCCTTGGATAAATATCCATACCCAAAAAGTTGAGATGCAAACTTGGGTTTTGGTGATGATAACATCCAAATAAATTTAGAAGCCAACCTAATTGTTAAGCATGATGGAGATTGTAGTTAGGATAGAACAGTAACATTTTTTTATCAAAAAAATAAAATAAAATAAAATTTTTTGTGTTACCAAAAGTGATACTTTTTAATACTCGTGATAAGGCCTTCTTAGATCAACTTTCGTGTCAATTAAAACAAGTCTCTATACGAGCGATCTTAAGAGCTCATTCACTCACTCACAACTGCCAAGCTTAGTGCCATCAAAATTTTACTTTAGAGCGCTCTCACTAAGGGTCCAGCCAAGGTGGCACTTTTTATGTGTTATTTCTAATATATCATACAATTTGATTTGTTGATATCTATGTGGGTTATGTTAACCGTGACTCTTTTTAAAGTCCCTGTGAATGACATGTAACATTGGTCTTATTAAAATTATTATATTATTTTATATAATTATAGAATGTACAATTATATATTTATTTACCAAAAAGAATCCAAAAAATTAAGATGCGCAAAAAAAAAAAAAAAAAAAAAAATCCCTCAGATACAACATAATTGCACTTAAGCACACAATTTTAAGATCATTTCTTCGGTTGCGGGTCCATTTCATTTTGGGCTTCTGGGGGAAAAGCGCCCTTCGCACTCAAAGTCAGAGTGATCGTTGCACACGTTAGTCACAACCAGCGTTTGCATGGTGATGCCAACAGCCGATTTTAGTTAAAACAAGATTTTAGAAGTCCAATGCATAAAAATTCAAGGCCCACGTTGTCAAAACTTTCAGCCCAAAGACAAGTTGAAATAGACGGAATACAACTAATTAATTTAAAACAAACCAAGCCCAACCCAAAAGAGAATGAAGGCTGTGGAGCATATTCATGGAGAGCCCAATTTCCCAGGTTTAAAATTATGCAAGAATAGTCCAGAGACGCTTTTACTTTACATGGAACAAAGCCCAAGTTTGCTAAGCGATTACCTAAAAGATTTATATATCCTATATACACCCCCGCGCGCCAATTCTATGGTATAGGTGTGCCTAATGACATATTTCTCTGTTTTTAAAGCTCTTTTTGGTGTTTCTTTCATTCAATCACCTATAGAATTTAATATAAAATGTTTAAACTTCTTATACTATATTTTAATTATTTATATTTATGCTATAGTTGTTAGGACTATAGGGTTTTTAAATTTATTAATTGTATAATTGACATAATTGGTTATGAAAGTTTAAAAAGTCAAAGTTAAATTGACACTCAAAATTCACTATGTCTTGAACGAAAAACTAAAGAAGCTATTGAAATTTAAATTTAAAGATCCAATACCTTATTCCCTATTTTTAATTTTTAAATGACAATAAAGTTTCAGTTCTCCCTTAAACTTCATCTTCATATATTTAAATACTGTACATATATATATATATATATATATATATATATATATATTTGTTTTTTAGTATCATCAAAGATTATTATCAATGTCCACAGATGAAAATCAGAAATGGTTTTTAAGTACTCATCTTCAACTCAAGGTCTCGTAGCTCCAAAACTCATTGATCAAATTGTCATACATGGTTATTATAGTTGTTCTCATGCAGTGTTGTGTAAATAGAAACTTACTCCATGTTTTGCTCCTTGTGGGGTTACACTGCCAAATTATCATATTTTGAGCTTCCAGAAGATGGTCCTGAAGAGGACGATTACACGTGTTATGGACACTCAAGGCTATGCTGCCTCACAGTTTGTCATAACTAGTAATTAACGTGATTAAGTCTAATATTGCTTTTCTGTAATGAATGTGTTATGCGTTTTTTTTTTTTTTTTCTATCTGAACTTTAGAAATAAGTATCATACTTGCAATTGAGTGATACCCTTTTTAAGTATGCTTTGTCTTACTCGACAAACCTTAAAAGATTTTCCATATATCATGCAAATACTTTTCAAGTGATGTAAATTTTTGGGAATATGAGAACTTGTATTGATATAATTGATTTGGAAAAAATCACGGGCTGTGTCATCTACAATTTGATTTTAGTTTAAAGGTCAAAAGCCTTCTTCTCTGCTCCACTGCCTGGCAGTTTGCCAACTTGACTAAAATAGTAAACCAGCACAAGATAGGAAACTCAACTATATTATCGTTTTTCTTTTAATTTTCATTTTAACTATTTCAGATTTATGATGTACTAATTTCTATTTTTTGCTTTGTAATTTGTTGCTACAACGGAGACAATCCAAAAATAAAAACTACGCATACCAATATCTAGATGACTTGAACGGAAAAGGATAGTTTAAAAGGAATCTTAAAGAGAGAGAAGAGTGAAGTTAGCCAAGAAATTGGCCGGTTAAAAAGAGGTGGCTTTAGTACATGAGATTATCGCGTTAGCCTTTGTACATAGCCATAAAATAAGAAGTTTATTTCTTTAAATCAAAATTTATGTCACATTATAGTAACTTAATATTACAATTCTAGGTCTTCCACTCTGATGCAAACATTTATTTTTTACTAGTAAAATACTATGTTTCAGTGTTATTTATTTTTTAGAGAATTTTGGTGTGAAATATAACTCCACTCTACGTGTATTCTTTTCAATAAAACTACAGTTTAGATGTATCTGTGTGTAGCGCTAACATAAATGTTAATTGTACGTGTATTTCCTTTATTTTGTTAATAAATTAAAAACAATTATACAAAGTAGATTGGGCAAAGTTACCATGCCAAATGTATATAAGCTACCTTGATCTATAGTCACAATCATGAGATAAACTAAAAATGTCTTGTAATTTCTGTCAAGTGAAATGTGCATATGCCCATATGTCCTTATCTCTCTTTTACATCTTTCACATGTTATTCATCTCTATTCTAAGGATATTTTTTGAAATTATGATTAAAAAGCTTATGAATCTTTTGCAAATACCATTGATTGATAATTTTGGGGTTTTTGTTTTTTTTTAATGATTAATCTGTTAACAAATACAAATAATTCATTTGAAAATCTTCTATTTTTTTTTTATTGGACTTTATTTTTTTTAACAAGAAATTTGATATTAATAAATATGTGATACATATTGAGTAGTGAATAAATTGGTATATAAAAAGTTAACTTTTAAACAAAAACTATCATTCTTGTTAGGGAAATGAAAGAACTCACAATTGGGGAGAAATTTGAGTAGGGTAGGTAGGATCCAAATAAATCACATACTTGCAAGATTGATACCATCAAATTAAAATCTTAAAATATTAGGTTCATAAGTTTTTTCTCCTTCTACTTTTCAATGTGGGATTCCTTAACTATATAATTTACATATTTACACTTGAAATTCTAACAATCTTCCCCTTACGTATGAATCTTTTACACATTGAGCTTACTCTCTTGGAACATGCCAAGAACCCATTACCACTTCACCAAGCCCACTCACGAACCAATCTTGCTTTACCTTATTCAAAGCGTGCCTTTACCAATACTTTAAGAGCATATTGGGCTTACTCATTAAATGTACCAAGAGCCCATTACCACTTTACTAATCCCACTTGCAAGCCAATTTTGCTTCAGCTAATCTAGAGCATGCATACGTCAATGCTTTAAAAGACATGTTAGGAGAACACATGAACCCATTACCACTCCATTAAGTCTACTTATGAGCCAATTTTATTTCACCTTATCTAGAAGGTGCATCTATCAATGCTCTAAGAGCCATATTGGGAGCCTATGAGCTACCACTCTTCTTTGTGGAGTTAGGCCTTACCACTCCACTTGGGCTTTACTTTTAGTAAATGTAATTTGTCTTTTCCTTACTAAACCATTAGTTTTACTACCATTTGTTAAGGAAATAAATAGATGAACCCAAAACTAGAGAAAATTTTGAGTAGGGTCTAAGTAGGCAACAAACTCGCTGGTTTGACATCACATTTCAACTCAAAATCTTAATACATTAGGTTTATAAGTCCTTCCCACTTATATGTTATTTATTCATCTTTTTTCTTTTTGATGTAGGATTCATTAATCACATAATTGACATATTCACACTTGTAATTCCAACAATTGTTAGTTAGTTTGGAATGTTATATACATGTTACATATCAACATATGATTAAAAAAATATGCAATAGTTTGACATTAAAACATGTGTATTTTATTGAGACATTTATATACCTTTTAAAAATGTGAATCTAAGTTGATGAGTTTGAGAGTTGTTGTGACCTCGAGGATTATTCAACTATGAATGTTTAGAGTTTAAGAATGGAATGTTATGACCTAATGCATAAGTCATCCTTAAAAAATAATCAAAGAACCAAAAAAGTGGTAATAGAGATTATCATGCTCTTTTGAGGAAAGTAACCATTTAAAGGGCTAGGAGGAAACAATACATTACCATGCTTTGATGGAGTTTTCATGGACGCATACTGTATGATAAGGAGAGAAATTATGTTAAGATATTCTAAGGGTTAATGAAGAATACATAGGGTTATTAGTCATGCAAATCTAGTCATATTGGCTATAATGATAAGGGGCTCAAGATTTGGGCCTTTTTTTAGGCCATGAAGGTAGAGATGATTAATGCCTAAGGTACATATCAAAAGCCTAAACAACATTAAGACATGGAAGAATTTTCTTCATTAAGGTTGAAGCAAAGTAAGTATTTAAACACAATATAAGAGTTAGCCCTATACTTAGTAACAGAAGATTTAGTAAAAATTTATGCTTTTAACTTACTTGATACCTTCTCTATATATAGTGACTTTTTCTAAAAAGTAGATAATGCATTGTCAACATGTAGGGTATCTAATTAATCTAATAGATTAGGGACTTAGTCAAAGTTGTCATGAGATAAGTTATAATAACACTAAACATATAATCTTAATAATTGAATTTAACATTTACATTCTCCTAAATGCTTTATTTAGAGGAAAATTTTTTATAGGTGTGCTTGGCTTAAGATATATATATTAAATTAAAGAAAATGCATTCAAAGAGGTATTGTTGGTTTAATCTTGATATACAATGTAAAATTTGCAAATAAGTAAGACATAAGGTCAAGGTTTGCAAAAGTAAGAAAGCTTAATAAAATGTACCACACCAAGCTCAACTTATTAGAGATTAACAACAAAAAGAGCAGTTATTCATGGCCACTTATAGTGCAATTATAGGAAAAGTATAGGCTTAATTGATAGACAGTAGTTACATACATCATATGAAAAATGATGTTGGCAAATTTAAAGATCTTGATATCACCTATTCATCTAAGGTGAAGACTTGGGATGGTAATTACATTTGAATGAGAGGGAGAGGGCTTATGTTAGTAGAGACCTTATCAAGTACTAAAATAATCTTTGATGTTCTTTATATACTAGATTTAAACTAAAGTTTTCTAAGTTTGGGGCAATTGCTAAAAAAGAATTATGAATTATTGTTTAAAGATAAATTTTACAACATTTTAGATTCCTCTAACAATTAGATAATTTTTGTTAAAATGAAAAAGAAAAGTTTTATAGTAGATTGGGATCATGTTCATGCTACATATGTTTATACTTGCGATGAGTTAAACGTATGTTATAAAAGACTAGGTCATTGTAACTATATCTTTATGAATCTCTTACATCAAGAGCAACTAGCTCTTGGTGTGCTTATGATAATTAAGAGTACCTCAATATGTGAAGTTTAATAATATGGAAAGTAATCTAGGCTACCTTTTCCAACAAATCAAGCTTGGAGAGCAATTGAGAGACCCCATTTAGTGCATATAAATGTATATGATTTTATGAGTTGTCCATCCCTTAGTGGTAGTAAATACTTTCTCTTGTTCATTAATGATCTAACTAGTATGTGTTGTGTTTACTTTCTTCATCATAAGTCTGATGTGCTTAATGTATTTAATAAGTTTAAGATATGGATTGAAAATAATTTAGCTACAAAATAAAGATGCTCAGATTAGACAATAAGGCAGAATACACCTTTAATAGATTTAATAGGTTTTGTGTAGAATTTGGTGTTTCTGAGAGAAAGATCAAAACTATTACAGAAATGGCAAGATGTTTGTTTGAGAAAGCTTTACCTAAAAAATAAGGGGCATATACTATTAATACAACAATATACATGTAAAATAGACTTCCCACTAAAACCTTGAAAGAGAAAATTCATTATGAGGCCTAGTTTGGTGATAAACCTTCATTATAGCATTTAAAGGTGTTTGGTTGTATTTGCTACAACTTAATTCCATATGTTAAAAGGGATAAGTTGGATTATAGATCAAAATTAGCAGTCTTTGTTAACTATAGCTTAAATGTTAAGGTATAAAGGATATATACCTTAAAGATTGAGAAAGTACTCATCAAGAGAAATGTCAAAATTGATAAGCAAGTAACCTAGAATTGGAGCAAATCTCAATCTGAGATGCAAAGAGGAAACTATAGCACAAATTTACAATTATTGCCAGTAGATGAATCTTCAATAAAAAAGGTTGTAGACTTTGATGATGAGTTAATTAGGGGCATAAGATCCCTTGAAGATGTGTATAAGAGAAGTCATGTTATTGTGCTTGAACCAAGAACTTATAATGAAGGGTCAAAGTTTGATACTTGGATAAAAGTAATGAAAGAATAATTGAATATGATAGAGAAGAATAGGATATGGGAGTTAGTAGACAAATCAACTCACAAACATGTTATTAGAGTTAAATGGGTCTTTATGTCCGAGTTGAATCCAAATGGATTTATTAACAAATTAAAAGTTAGATTGGTTGTAAAAGGTTATTCTTAGATGTATGAAGTGGATCACTCATAAGCTTTTGCACTAGTGGCAAGATTGGACACCATTAGATTGCTTTTGGCCTTTGCTAAAAATAAGAGATGAAGAGTATTCCAATTAGATGCGAAATTTACCTTTTAAATGGCTTATTATAAGAGGATAATTTTATGGAACAACTTGAAGGATATTAATAAAAAAAAATGAAGATAAAGTTTGTTTTTGCTAAGAAATGCTCTTTATGACTTGAAACAAGCTTCAAGGGCTTAGTATGGGAAGTTTGATGAATATTGAGAGCAATTAGGATTTGAGAAAAATAAAAGTGAAGCTCTATCCTATGTTAAAGCTACTTTTGCTAATCTAATCATTGTAGTTATGCATGATGATGATTTGCTAAGAATAGGTGGGAATGATGAAATGATTAATGAGTTTAAATATAATCTCCATAAAGCCTTTGAAATGAGAAACCTTAGAGAAATGTCTTATTTCCTTCAAATGAAATCTCATAATTTAACAAAGGCTTCTTTATTTGTCAAAGGAAGTACGCTACTAAAATCCTAAAAAGTTCAAATTGTTGAATTGCAAAGCCATCTTAACTTTTTTAATGATGAATGAAAGGTTATGTGAGGAAGATGGTGTCAAAGAAGTTGATGGAAGCCTATATAAAAGTATGATTGGATACCTATTCTATTTATTAACAATGAGGTTTAATATAATGTAAGCTAGCAGTCTTCACACCTAACTAAGAAGGCCTATATAAGGTAGCAGAGGTTGATGAGCTAGGAATCTATAAGCTTTAATAGCTAGATGAAACTTAAATCCTATAGGTATGAAACTTAACCCTTTGAAAATTTATTTTAATTAAAATTGTGAATTCTTCTACCTTTTCATATCCATTGAAACATATGAAGTAAAATAGTTGACACCCTACTAATAAATGGTGAAGTAAAAGGCTGACACCATATAATAAGCCACAAAGTAAAAGAGTTAACACTTTACTAATAAGTGGCAAAGTAAAAAGGTTGGCACACTACTAGTAAACCATAAAGCAAAAGGCCAACACCATACTAATAATTTGTTAAGTAACAAAGTTGACACCTCACTAGTAAATTATAAGGCAAAAGTATGATAACCAACTAATATGTTGTAAAGCAAAAGATTGACACTTAACTAATAAGTTGTAAAGTAAAAAGCTAACACCCTAATAATAAGTCATTAAGGAAAAGGATTAGCATCTTATTAATAAGTCATAAGGTAAGAAAAGCTGATAGCTTACAAATAAGTCGCAAAATAAAAGGCTAACACCTTATTAATAAGCTACAAAGTAGAAAGGCTACTACCCTACTAATAAGTTACAAAGTAAATGGTTGACACTTTACTAATAAGCCACAATGTAAAGTATTGGCACCTAATAATTAAACTGCTAACTTAGCAAGTTGTCATCCTAATAAGTCATTAGTCTCAAAATGACTTAAAGCATTAAAAGTGCATAATGAGCTTAAGCCAAACACTATAAAGTGCTAACTTTGGTTAAGAAAGTTGTAAAGGGTATGGTACTAATTGGTTCAAAGACAAGGCCAATACTTCCAAGACAATCATTTTTAAAAACATGTTCCATTAGGCTGAGTGTAAGTTAGGGTTCTTCTTCCTTAAACTTGTCAATACTAGCTTTATTCTTATCATTAAGGTTCATGTCCTATAGAATGGGTTGAGGATTAAGGTAAGGATATTACCTTTGAATTGCTAAGTAATGGAGATTAACTTATGGACTCTTCGAAGGTAGTTGCTTGTGCTTAGTCTATGCTCGTCGAGTGGGTTGCTTTGAATCGATCTCACGAGAATGTTAAGGATTGACTTACAACCCTTAGCAAGGCAACTACTCATTGTTAGTCGATGCTTGCTTAGCAAGGGGTTTTGGATTTGTTCCTATAGTAGGATGCTTTGGCATAATCTTTTTAAGACTTAGCAAGCCATGTACTGTCATAACTTGTAAGTTGACAAGTTTTAATTGGTCAGATCAAACACTTTTCTTAGGAGCAAATCCTTAAGAAGCTAGTTTTACCAAAAAAAGAGAAATGTTTATGGCTAACCATACTTAATCATAGGAAAAGTGACAATGGTGTACTTTAAGAAGAAGAAGGGATGTCTTTATTAGCCTACATCTAATCTCATACCACAAACAAATCAAGATTTGCCAACTACATGGTAAGAGTCTCATGGTGGTCCATACCCTTATAACCTCTTAGATTAAGAATAAGAAGGGTTTATGAGTAATATAATTTTGTTCCCCATATATAAACTTTTACTCGATTTGATTCTTTTATGATATAAGAGAATATAAGGTCTCAGGGATACCATTAAAAGATTGGAGAGAATGTGCCAAACTAAGCAATAGGCTCATATTTGTATCCTCTTAAAGACTTAACTAAGTTGCATAACCCTCAGTATTGTGATATTCATATGCTTAGAAAAATATAACATCTCTTGCTATAAGCCAAATAAAGAAAATGTTATTCCTTTATTCACCTTTAACAAGTGAATGACCTTTTAAAATTCTAAAATTTATGATACCTCAACTTTAAAGGTGGTAATAATCTTAATCAATCTAATACGGAGCTAGGAATTACAATGCCTCAACTCTAAAAGTAGTAAATCCTAATCAACCTCATATGAAGCCAACGTGATATTATAAAGATAAACCAATATCATTTTAGTTAAAAAAAAATGTGGCACTTAATGCCAGAAATGACCAACCTTACTAAGGGGCACTAAGAATTGGGAACTTATTAGTAATAAGCTATCCCTAACTAACAAGGACTTATTCCCATAATACTTAAAAATTCACAAATGGCTAAAGGAAAGGGATTAGCTAAGTTAGCATTTAATTTCTCCATATAAAGCACAACATACTAGAAAATTGACAACAAACTCACTCATTAAAACATGATATCACGAGCTTAACACCCTCAAGTCATTAGTAATGCCTTATGTAGTATCCATCTAACCACTTTTAGTGAAAACCAAAAGCAAAGTTACAATCATCATATAAGTACATTGTGCAACTTGCAAATGAATGGGTAAAACCTATCATGGTGGATTGACCAATGCTCCTTTATAATGTCGTTATGACAAAAATTAGATGGGCAGGGATAATCTTGTTGAAGAAACATATTGCCTAGTGACACTTGAATAACAAGATAATAGAATACATTCATAATAAAAGAGTAACAAGCTAGAAATGCTCTAAAAAAGATAGAAAAGTAAAAAGACAATAAAAGTTTAATGATAAATTCTTAAAATCTTGCCTTTATATAGAATTTCATGCCTAACAATAACATGACACATGGTAATCACCAATAAATATCGATAAATGATTACACCGTATTTTTAAAAGGTGTAATGAGTAGGAAACATATTAAAATTAAATGGTTAAAAAAGGGAAGCGAAGCTTGCAAAGTAAGGCAACAAAATAAAGAAGAATGTGATGTTACCTTATAATACATCACAATAAATGTAATTTAATTAAATAAGGAGAAAAAGTTAGCAAAAGACTAAAATTTCCAATAATTTAACTTAATGAAAATAACCTTTTATCTCAGTCATTATGAAATTATGTCATATAAATAAAATAGTAAAAAAGGCTCAATAAGTTTGTTTTATATTTTAAGTTCTTCTTAACTTCCTTACCTCATAAATCTTTTTCATCAAGTTTAAGTAATTACTGGCCACTTAAAAGTGCAACCTAATCACTTTGTAGATGGTTTTCATTCGGCTTATGTAGTTAATGATTACTTAAAGCCTTAAGCAAAGGTTAAGGGCAAAGCACATAATTTTAAAAGGGATTGAATCCCACTTTAGTTGTATCTTGAGTAACTTATCCCTCCAAATGTCAAAAGTCTTAAAAAAAATAAAGGGAAGGCATTTAACCAAAACCTTAGCATTTTCTTTGGACCACATCCTCTTTTTCAGTAGACACAATCTCATTGGCAACTTGTAACTCCTATTTTAGTTCCTTCACTTTTTCTTTCACAACCTTTGCATCCATTGCATAAAAAGGCAACCACAAGTTTTCTAAATACTACTTTAACCTTTCAAAAACCTTATCACCACCCTTATGAAACTAGCACTGCATGGATTACTTACTTAAATTCGTTATTTATAAATAAGGATTTATGCTTCTTTTGGTGTTATATTTTGGCTTCAGAAGTTGGTTCCTTCTTCTTTTAAGAAGGCTTAATAGGCGTGAGGTTAGTAGCCTTAGGCAGAGGTCGTAACTAAGAGGAAACATTAATTACATATGAAGGAACACTTCTAAAAGTTACATCCTTGCCAAGGGCAATCCAAGAAGGCAAAGTGTCAAGTCATCTATATATACTCTATGGTAAATGGGTCCTTAAGGAACTATGATAGTGGAAATCCATAACTTGTAACCTCTTTATAATGCCAAACTAATTATTGCTAAGACCTTGTTAATCTAACTTCACCTTGTGATTCTAAACTACATGATAAAGAACATTTATTAGGTCCCTAACATAAATGAATCAAGAAAGATGCTTTATTTAATTACCAATAACTTAAACCTTAATCCTCTCTTTGGCATGTTAAGGAGCATTGTACAAACCCATTACACTAATGCTTGACCACTTAATTAAGCCTTACAACTTGAGCAACACTCTCTAAATAGGTTGGGTTGGATCACTTATTAGGAACAAGTTGCCTTGGTTCAATTCACAATTGGTAGAGATACTATTGAAATACATTTATGATGGAAAAAACTAAACCCTTATCCAATAAGATAATAAAGGTTGTAATATAATCGAAAAGAGCATGATAGGGCCTTTTGTCAGCATAAGGCCAAATAACCTATATTTGAGTAAGATCAATATGATCTAGAAAGTTACAGTAGGTAATCCAATAAACCCATGGTGGTCTCTTATTCTACCTTTCCACACGGCAATGGAGTAAATAATAATGAGATACAAAGGGACAAAGCTCATAATCCTCTACCTATAAAACCTCTATGACATCCTTGAGATTATTATATGAGCTCTCTCCATCATCAAAGACATACTTTTTTAAAGGGTTTCCCTATAAAAGGATGAGCTCTATAAGAATATTGTTAACTTGAGTCTCTTTCATTATTAAAAAAACACAAAGAAAATAAGATGCAGGAAATAATGAAGAATGTAATAGAGTTTTAGAAAGGAAAATAGGGTGAAGAGAGACTTTTAACCCCACCATTTATAAGTGTCATTTAATAGTCCAAGATAGTGCATGTTTTGAGTTTTAAGTAGTTAATAGGTATTAGCTAAATCATCATATTAGAGACAATCTTTGACGTAACCATGACTTCAAAGAGAAGCCATAGTCACTTTTGAAGGGGTAAAGAGGTAAGGGACAGGTGATAATGACCTCATTGACATAGACAAAAGGTCTTTCTATAAGTTCAAAGTTAATCACTTTAACTTGGCATCAACCCATAAGTCAAGACCTTACTTTATTCCTAATTGAAGAACCCACTTCCAAATAAGCATTATTAATCATGTATTACCTCCCTTAGCTAGCATGTCTACAAGGGTGTTGTCATTACTAAACCTACTACTCTTGTTAGCTAGTAGCCTATAACCTACGCCTTAAACACTAGGCATACTCTCTTGAACACACTTTATGTCCTTGAGCCAATAGGAACCTACAAAGAACTTATAAATACCCTTAGACCTTAAGGGTAGGGGTAACCCATCTCTTTTCTTTACTTACTCTCCAAGTTACATTTTAATCCTCTTTAGGAGCTTTCTACTAACTTAAGAACCAAAGTGCTAACACTGAGTACCAACATAACACCCCATAACCTTTTTCTATCTTACAAAAGCCATCAAGTCCACTTAATTGAAGACTAACATCATCATTGATTTATAAGATTGCTTTATCACATGATAATAATGCATAATAAGATAATATCAATGAATAAGTAATAAAAGAGTTCATGTTAATTAGACTTAAGCTTTTAAATTGGTATATAAAATTTTTTATGCTATGGATTCATGTCAAGAGAATGTGTTATAAGTTTAAGATCTCACATTAATTGTACTTTCAACAAAATATGAAATCTTCTAAGTGTCATCTATTCTAGATGTAAGAATTCCCACTATATGGTTATTGGAAGAAGTTATTATTATGAAAAGAAAATAACTTTTAAATAAACATTCTATAAAAACAAAACAAGGTTTGAATAGTAAATAATAATAATAAAAAAAAGCATGAACTTTTCAATATTTGTCAAATTTAACATAAACTTTATTTTTTGACAAATAGATTAAGAACTTTTAACAAGAGTCTAAATTTAGCATGTGCCTATATGGCAATTCCACCGAGCACGAGGTGCCATGTAGGCAAAACATGTGGCACTTACCATTGCTACTTGAAAGTTATAGTTTCAAGAATGTCTTTTATTTTTCACTCTCAATTTTCATTAAATGAAAAAAAAACCTAACATAATTCCTTTATCTACATCACAATACTTAGTATGTGTCAACACTAAATCTTTAAACTACAATTTGATTTTAAAATCTCATTTACCCTAAATCCTTAACTATCTTTTGCTTTCCTAATATTCTTAGCATTAGCACTTAATAAGTCATATCTCTTTATCTCACTTACCCTTCCCTCCCTTATTGGTGTCATTACTCTTCCCTTTTGCCTTTAATGAAATCCTATTTATCATTTCTCCTCTCATTCCTCCCCAAAAAAAGGCCTAAGCCTATTGATGTTCAATGCTTGGTTAAGTTGTTGGTGGTCTTCTCCCAAAAAGAGTCCTAGCACACTTTTTGTTTCTATCTTTAACTTTCTTAGAGCTATTTGCAATAGTTAATGTAGATGGTAGTATCTTGAAGTAACGTAATAAAAGTTGTTACGTCTATAGTTTCTACTTCATTTCTACACTAAAATAACAAAAATTGAAAATTTGTATTTAAATGAAATGGCAAAGGATAATGATGAAAGTGAATAACAACTAGAAATTTTGTTTATAATGAAAGATTTGCATAACTTCCATCTAACTCTATATCATCACCTTTTTTCTTTTTGTCTACTAATACTATTTAATTAAAGACAAATAATAATGATAATTAGATTAAGCAAATTAAAGGAATAGCCCACCAACATGTGAAGGAAGAATGATATTAAAGAATTTAACTAATGTAAATTGGAAGAAGAACAAGCCAATGATGTACTTAAAATGCCCTATGAAATATCTAGATAAGTTCATAATTGAAAAAAATCCAATCAAGCCTTTTAAGTTAGACACATATAATACTTGCATGATAAACTGATGTAGGTGGCACAACCATATAGACAAAATTATGAAGTGTCATTAACATCATGCTACATTTAGGCCCAAATTAAAAGTTTGTGATATATTTTCTAAAAATAAAAAAACTTTATACTAGATCCAACAAAAATTGCAAAGTTTATTATTATTATTTTTTTAGTTGTTAACCCTTAAATAGAAAAGAAAATGTAAACTTAAAACATAATAATTAAATTCAACTCAAATATTAATTTGAATGGAAATGGTGTCATTAAGTCAGTGTTGGACTATTGTTAAATTAGTTGATCAATAATATTTAATATTTTATGATATTTTTATATATTTTATATTTTTTTCATAATTATTAAATTTTATATGAATATAAATTTAATTTTTTATAATTATAAAAGTAAAATTACACTGATTTATTAAATATTTTATAAAAAATTTATTATTTTAATGTCAAGTATAAATATATTTTATAAAATATTTCAAATAAGATACATTTTGATTAAATTAAAAATTAAACTTGATATATTAAATTTTTAATTTTATATTTAACTATTTTTAGTAATAAATTATGTTGATATAAAATTTTAAAAAATTTTTAAGAAAAAAACGTTGATTCAAGTTGCTTGTAATGATTGGATCAATTGATTTAACTGCTAAATCGAACGAATCAAATTAAATTAATAATTCAATAGAGATTTTTAGTAAATCAAAATGACGTAAAGTTTAAATTTTGGACCGATCGAATGGGTCTAATATCAATAATGCTTTAAAAGTAGTCAAAGTAACGACCCCAAAGATCGCAATAATCCCACATGGTTGAGAGAAGCTGTCTAGTCTTTATAAAACGGGACCCACTTTAATTTGATGGTAGACACCTATGCATGACCCGTCCCATTGCACGTTCACGCCACGTCCACGAGTGGCGTTTCCGTTGAAAACAACTGCATTCATTGCCAGTTATTTGTTTCCTCCGTCAAAACGCAGCGTTTTTCAGCCGACCCAAAACAAACTCAGAGTTGAGAGGCACAAGGAACCACGGTTAATTTTTAACCCGAGAAGAGTGCAAGCTTAACCATGGTTAAAATGTCCATCAGATTTTTTTTATAAACCTCACGAGACAGAGTGCTTCTGTATAGAGAGAAAGAGAGAGAGTGAGAGCGAACACAAATTATTCTTCTTAGAGAGAGAAAGTGAGCTTCCAGGAGAAACAATGGCACTTAACATAGACGACGACGACGACGTCTGGAAATGCCCACGGCACCCCTCCGGCGGCCGCCCCAGAACCGGAATCTGCCACGAGTGCCTCCGCCAGAGGCTCGCTTTGCTCTGCCCTGAATGTGCCAACGAGCGGCCGTGTAACTGTTACGCCCCCTCCTCGTCTTCCTCCTCGGCCCGTTCGTCTTTCTCCTGTTATTCTCGTTTCTCTGCCACGGCCGCCGCGGCCGAAGGAAGCGGAGCTATCGGCCGCGTTTCGTCTCTGATAGAGAGCGAGCGGACCTTCCGTCGCTCGATATCGGTTGCCGGCCGGTATCTCCGGACGAAGCCTGCCATCAGCAGCGAGTACTCCTTCGGTAAAGACAGTTGCAGATTTTCGCCCTCGTTCTCGTCGCTGAAATTTTGGTCGCTTTTCAAGAACAGCAGCAGCAGCAGCAAGAGCAAAAGAGTTGAGGTGGAGAGAGACGACGACGTAGCCAGTATTGAGCATGGTGGAAAGAAGAAGACCGACGAGGAGGAGCGCAGAAGGATGATGATGATGATGACGACGACGACGAAGATGAAGAAGTCGAGGTCAGTTGCCGTCGCCTCAGATTCCAGTTTTGCTGACCTCAGATCAACAAAAAGCAAGGGCTGGTATTTCCCTAGCCCGATCAAGGTTTTCCGGCGGTCAATCTCTAGAGGAATGGTCCAAGAAAGGTCGCCTTTGTATAGAGGCTGATATTTCTTTTTTTTCTTTTTCTTTTGCTTGGTCGAGATTCAAGAAGGGTATTTGATTTGATTTTGAATACAAATTATGGGTTATGCCACAAAATTTGGAGCTCATGAGTTTGGGTGATTATAATTCTGAATTTTTATGTATTTTCGTTCTTCCAATTTAATGAAAGCCTTTTTTTTTTTTTTTTTGTGTGGTTAATCTATGTTATTTGTTATAGGAAATTATAAATTTGATAATTAAGGGGGAAGTTAGTTATATGATTGGCGAAAAGGATGCAGCAGATTTTTGAGAATCTTCCGGTACTACTAAATAGCTTTATGATTGTAATTCGGGACCCACTTGGCTTGTGATTTGGAGATCGAGAACAAAAGTACAAAAGAAAAAAAAAAAAAAAAAAAGAAAAATAAGTAAAGAAAAATGAGTATGGAGAGCAAACCAGAGTTGTAGTTGTACTTTGTTTTCAGGTAAAAGATTTTATTCTTGGGGGGCGAAGGGGCATTGGGGTAGAGTAGCTTTCAGAGTCAGAGAGGAAGGCCAGCCATTGTTGATAAGGTGGGTGTGATCTACCCCATGGAGGAGGCAGTCGTCTTAGGTATCAATTTTGTCTTCTCAAGATTTTGAAAAAATATATATTTATATACTAAGGTATTTGAAAAAAGAATATACCATGAAAATGCAACATGAAATGTTTGAGAAGGCAGAGGCATCGCAGGCCAAAATGTACCAAAAATTTTTCGTTGCTTAAACATTACTCCTTTAACCAATGAGCCTTGGGCATTAGTGTCTTTTACAGTGTTTTCGGTTTGACAGAAAATCCTGGGAAAGAAAAAAGCGTGAGAGAAAATGGCCAGGAAAAGTCAAAATTGTGTGTTGGTTTCGCTTCCTTTTTGCTTTTTTTTTTTTTTTTTTCTCCCTCCAGTTCGGTGAGAAAGGTGGGGAAACTAGAAAAGCATAATTAATTCTGTTATATATTTATGTTAAATATGAAAAAATAATTCTGATTTATTATAAAAATATTATTTTTATTTTTTGTTGATGCGATAGCTATTTAACAAATAAAATCACTTCATTTTTTCTTGATTTTTAGCATTATTCTTTACTAAATTTCCTTCTACTTTATTCAAACCACAACTTTTAACAAGTCCATAATAACCTTTCCAATTGACCCAACAAAAGAAATATATATATGAATAGCCTTGTTCAATTGATACTCGTTTGGTAACTGGCTTTTAACGAATCGAACCTGTTTTAGAGCTGTGACGGCGAGTATAACTCATTTAGTTTTTTAATATTAATAAAAACAATTATAATTATAAACATCTATTATTATAACTAGAATTCAAATGAAAAAAAAAAAAACTCTATTTTAATAAAACTAATAAATAAAGTATTTATTTAATACAAAGTTATGAATACATGGCATATGAATTGAAAACGAGATACAGAATCTACTCTAATGATATATTAAAAGAGTTTTTTAATGACTTTATAAATAAATTTTCAAACAAATTGTTCGCCAACCTAAATGAGATTTTGTTTTTAATTATTTAGAGTTGTCATGTTTGTTTAAAAAAAAAAAAAGAAATAAAATTAGATTTTGCTACTACTCATTTTAATTATATAAATGAACAAATTCAAGTGAACTGTTAATAAATCGATCCACCAAACCTCTTGACAATCATGTCATCCCATTTGCAGTCTTTAAGGAGAGAAGCATGAAGACAACTCCAATGAGACCATAATGATCATAATTGCACCCCAGAAAGAGTGGGAATTCCCACCTAAAACCAAGGGAAAAGCGAACAATTATTCAAAGTAGATACTGTTACGTCAACTGTAAGATTGCATTATTATACTTCTTCCTTAAATTGGAAGAATCGATAAAATTTGTTGGAAGATTCTTTCGGGGTTAGATCACAAGAAATAATTTTTGTTTTTGTAATTCTTTGATATATCAGTAGTCTGATTTTGATTGGAATAACAAGATTAAGGACTTTTTTTTTAATTATTTTTTATTATATGTTGTTATAATTTTATTGTTTGTTATCTATTTTTACTATTTATTTATTTTTTTATTAACCTTCTTTTTCTTCTCAATAATATAAAATTCCTTAATTGAATATAGTATTCAACCAAGTTGCGAGGGTTATCCGGAGGAGAAAACGGTTCTCTATACCTTTCGTTTTACTTTCTACTTTAATTAATAGCTTTGTGGTACGCTACTCTTCCATATTAAACTGCCCTGCCTTTCTAAAGGCCTTCTTCGCTGACTTTCTGAGGCTTCGCTCCTTTGCCACGACATTAGTGGCTTAGCTCTTCGCGCTTCCCGCAAGCCTTTTTTTTTTCAGAGAGAGAGTAAGGGGGTCGGTACGGAAGATTGGTTCGCTTCCAGAGGCTCAGCTTTGCTTGTGTTCTTCACTGGCGCTCGAAAGAATATCAAGAAAAATGATAAAAAAAAAAAAATGCTGAACAGAGAAATAATAAAGAGTGAGATAAAGGCATAAAGGATAATAAAACAAAAAGAGTAGGAAAAAAAGAAGAAAAAAAAAGAGTATAAAAAGAAAAAGTAAAGAGAATAGAGAAACAAATAATAAAGAGAAAAATTGTGACTAAAGAGAGAATGAATAAAGAGAGAGAAAGTGAAAAAAAAATTGAAGAAGGAAACTTAAAAGAAAAAAATATAAAACAGAATAAACGAATTGAATTTTTTTTTTTTTTAAAGTAACTCTGAAATGTTCTAGAAAAACGAACAACAAATTAATAAAACCTTGTTTTAAGGTTTTCCCAACTTCTCAATTTTTTCAAAAATATGCTTTCAACTTCCTAAGAGAAAAAAAAAAATAAAAAAAATAAAAACAGTAATCAAACAAGTTTTTTTTTTTTTTTTGAGCGAATGTAGTGATCGTTAATTAATATCAACGATTCCTTACATCATTTGCAATAAGAGAAAAAACATAACTGGAACTAGACTCCGACCATACCACCTCTCCAAGACGATTTAGGCCAATGCATCAGCCACAACAGTGGGCATATTGGACAGAAAAATTGGAAAAAGACTTCGCCGAGAAGCGCACATCATCTGCTATCAACCCAAGTGTAGATCTTCCACCTTGCTGATTCCGAATGGGATTGCTAACTCCTTTTTAAAATCATGATAAAGAGTTGAAGTCATCCCAACAACCACACATTGATCAACGGTGACCCTTCCGTTACAAACTTATTCCGTGCCCTTCATAGCGCTCATGCCACCATAGCACTTGTTTTCAGAACTTATGCGTCACCATTCGAAGGCAAGGAAGTGAACCAATTAAAGAAGTCACCTGTATCCATTTCCCTGAGTCTAAAGCCGAGGGGACTAGAGAGTCAGACCCCTACAGCCCGAGGGCATTGCAATGAAGCATGTGAAAGAGTCTCTTGGGCCATCCCGCTTCTTGCACAAGTCAATTCAACCGGGACACCCCTTATTGGACAGATTGGATGCCGCCAGAAGAAATTGTTTTTTCTTGCTTTCCAGAGGAAATGCTTAACTTCGCCCGGGACTTGGAGCCCCCATATTTTCTGTCAAGTAGCATTGAAGAGCAGGATGTGGATATTGTCATGCAATTGCCAAACTTAGACTTTGCTAAATTATATTGCCATATTAATCTATCTTCCACGTTGCGGCAGCTAAGAGGAATTGACAAAATGTGGCCACTCTCACTAGCCGAGGAGTGTTGGCTCGCGAGACTTTCGCACCACCACTTCAAGTGTGGGTCAATTAAATATTCCAACAACTCGGAAGAGAGCTGAACTTCGTGAGAAAAAAATCTTGAAACCAGGTTGTTCTGGCATCCATGGATGCTTCCAAATATTCATTTTCCTCACATTACCTTTTGTCCATCGAATGCCTACTTGAACCAACTATCTAGATGGCAGTATACCTCGCCAAGTATAACTTGGTGCATATCCCAGATTGGCCATTAAGAAATCCCGCTGGTGGAAGTATTTAACCTTTGCGAACTCTGACCAGCAGGAGTGCATGTTAGAGATGATCCACCATGCTTGTTTACCAAACATTGCCTGATTAAAACAACTGAAGTCTCGAAAGCCTAGTCCACCTTCTGCCTTGCTTGTGGTCATTCTGTTCCATTAAACATTGTGAATATGTCATTGGATATTCGACCTTTCCCATCAAAATCGATTTGCTAGCTTAGCAATTTCATCATAAAAAGTTCTCGGGAGAAGGAAGCAACTTATGAAATTTGTTGGAATGTTATGGAAGATTATTGCTTTAAGTAAAACTTCCTTGCAAGCGTGTGACAAAAATTTTTTCTTCTAGCTACTCGGCTTCTTGCACGTCCAATCAAGCACCAAATCAAAAATTTTTCTTCATGGAATGACTATACATCATCGGTAGGCCCGAATATATCTGAGGTCCCGCTGTAACCGTGACTCCCAAACAATTTTGTTTTGTAACTTCCAATTCTGATGGCACGTTGCGGCTGAAAAATAGCTCGATTTTCTCTAAATTAATTTTTTGACCCAATGCCTGTTCATAGTGAGAAAGAATTAGCTCCAACTACTACCACTCAGCTGGCCAAGACCGACGACCTGATCAAATAGAGAAGAGAACCCTTCCGCACAAAATAAGAAGAGATGTGGTGAGAGAGGGTCACTTTGCAGTAAGCCCCTTGAAGGTTTAAACTATTCCCTTGGGACAAAATTCACCACAATTGAGGAAGACATGGATGTAACATCTCATTACCAAGTTCATCCAATCAGCTGCAAATCCCATTTCAAGCATTATCCTCCCTAAAAAAACTCCATTCTACTCTGTTATAGGTCTTGCTTATATCCAGTTTAAGCGCCATATATGATTTTTTGCCCTTGTATCTATGTTTCATACCATAAAACTACTCAGAAGCAATCAAAGTATTGTCAGCAGTCAAGCAAAGGCACTTTAGGATTCTAAGTAAAATCCGGAAGAAGACCTTTTAGCTTACTTGTAATGGATTTAGTAATAAGTTTGAAAAACACATTACAAAGACTAATAGGTCTGAAAAAAACCATGCAATGCAATGTAAAAATATCCACTTATGTTTTAGGGCTAATAAGTAATTACCTATGAAGAGTGATCATTTGTTTAATCAAAAAAAGTTTAAATCACAGTGTATTCAATCTATATTATTTCTATAATTCTTCGTTTTTGTTCAACAGAAAAACATGACATTTATAACTATTTGCTCCTAATCATTTCAAATAGGGTTAATATACAAATTTATCTGAAATTTTCATCTTATGATTGGATAAAAACAAAATTAAATAAACAAATTTCATAATAATTTAAACTAGAAAGTTAAGTAAATATAAACAATAAGCTTAAAAGTTAATTTTCCTCTTATTTTTTCTTTTTCTTTTCGTTTTATTTTTTAACCTAAAATCAATGTAGTGAAATACTCGGGGGAAAAAAAATGAAGAATACAACATCGTTCAACCTCCTACCAACATTGAACTAAGTTGTTTCAGTTGCTCCAACGAGTAAGAA
Organism: Rhizophora apiculata; assembly: GCA_037832385.1. Taxonomy (NCBI): domain Eukaryota; kingdom Viridiplantae; phylum Streptophyta; class Magnoliopsida; order Malpighiales; family Rhizophoraceae; genus Rhizophora; species Rhizophora apiculata. The sequence continues at coordinate 7,049,259 of CM075439.1, read as the reverse complement.
GGCTGACCTCGATGGATTGCATCGGCGGGAGAAAGCAGCAGGGAAGAGGACTGTGGATCCATCGATACGAGTATCACCGGGCGACGCCACGCGGTGGAGGAGTGGCAGCACTTGAAAAAGGAAATAATGGGATAACGTCGAGGTACCGAACCCGCGTGCCGTTGTCGGGAATGGACAGATCGGAGGTGGATGGTCCTTTCCAGACCTGTTTTCCTCGTCGGAGTTGGACGATGGAGCAACTGAACGAGCAACAATGCAATGTTAGGGCAACAGATTCGAGAGGCCTTTTCCGTATTTTCATGCAGCATTCTGGCACGTGAGAGAAAAAAAATATATATATGTACATGCAAAGTACCGCTAAGCGTCTTGGAATCACCAGAGTTGATCGAAGAAGAGCCGTATAATTAGCCCATTAGTTCAATAATTATGAAATAAATAATCAATTAAATTCAAAAATAGAATAATTAATTTTTAAAATACACTAATTTACAACATTTAATAGTCATCAAACTTAAAGTTTATATAGGTAAATTCATGATGTACTTATGCACAGGGGTTGGGACGACAAACATAAATAATAACAATAAAATGAGACCAATTCAGATTTTCCACCGCTGAATTCTACATGCCTCCATCACTGGCGATCATATAAATGGATTTATAAGTTGTCAAACAAATTTTAATGATCGAAAATAATCTGATATAGTTAGTATTCATCGTGCATGCATGGGATCGATCCCGTAATTGCATTCTAAATAGTCCAAAAATTTTTGGAGTTTAGTAGTTGGACTGCCAATAAATATATTTATTTATTTATTTATTAAGTGGTTCATTAGTCGGTGAATTACACAATAGGAGTAGGTTTCCTATTCCTATAAAATTCATACCTATCTTCGCTACCTTAAAAATACAGGTCTAAGTCCTAGAGCCAATAAATTTATTTAAACCACATGTTTGCATTCTTAGGCCAACCCAATGATTATCACAATAATTCAACCGGTCCTCATACAAGCAGACATTGGTTTTCCGTTCAATTACTGTATATACTAATTATAATTATTCAATCTGATGTCATCCACCCATCTTACCTATGTGTTGAACAATATATTAATGAGCAAGTAAGAGTAAAAAAGCCAAAAGAGAGAGTCTGGTCAAGTTTCTGGAATGGGAGTAGAATTCAAATCAAATCCAGTATTGTGTTGTGTTCCTTATTTTCTAAACAATTAATTAGCAGTGCCATTGCTCAATGCCAAAAGGCTTTAGCACTCGCGGTTGGTCATTCCTTTTTTGTATGGATAGAGTAGAAGGGAAAGACTGTTACAAGATCAATATGGGGAAACATAGCAATTTGAATCTCTATGCGAATCTGCGGAATCCTAGCACATGTCTAATTTGGCAAACAAAAAATTAAGAATTCAGCAAACTAGTTCATTATTTCTTTTAATACTGCAGTCATGCAAGTTTTTAAAGAAAAATGATTCCCTGTGGTTTTCCTGATTGGTAATTTATTATTTTTATGTAACAGACCATCAGACTTGTTAGCGTACCGTGCATGTGCCTGGATTATAAATTAATGATTTATTAGCCAGAGTTTTGCGAGACAAATTGTCAAACCATGAGACCATTAGCATCTTTTCTTACATAGTACTGCCATTGCCAACCAATTTTATTCCCTAAGTGATAATAAACACCGCAGGACTCATGAATTATCATGTTGTCAACTTTGCGTGGGCTCAGAGATTTCATTTCAGGACCTTCGCCCATGAATGTAATATTTAGTTTTAATAAAAAATTATGAGAATATTATAATTTTATTAATTTAATAAAATAATTATATATAATAATTAAAAAAAATATATTTTTATATAAAAATTTATATTTAAATTTATTTAAATAATTTAATTCAATTATATTTTTATTATAATAAATTTTTAATTTAAATTAATATCTATCGTCACCGAATAATTCTATCTCCATCGCCAATATACTTACAGGCCCACATTTTCTCCTCTCGTTTCGAGGTGAGACAGTGTGGCTCACCCTGATTATTAAAAAGTTACAAAAAAACAAAAAAAAAAAAAAAGAGAGCGAGAGAGAGAGAGAGAACTGACAATTCTTAGTTTCATCTTTTTAATCAATTTTTTTCCTTATCATAGAATTTTTAATAGACAATATAATCTATTTTTCTCTTGCTTTTGTTCCATTGAAAGTTCTGCATTTCTACAGCGAACTTTTTATCTTGTAAGTTTTCTTTCTTCTAGTTCAATTAACGGATTCAAAATTTGTGGTTTTAAATTTAAAAGTTGGAGTCCTTAACTTCTAAAACATTTTCTTAATAAAGGATTTAGTGGGTCATAAACTGATCAAAGTCTCTTAATGATGATGTAAATAATGAACCTCCCTTCCAAAAAAGAAAGAGTGGTTGCCAAGTACCAATTAGCCAAAGAAAGGAAGTAAAGTGAACGAACAAAAGATTTCTTTAAAAAGAAAAAGGGTGGCCTGAGTGGGAAGCTGGCAATTTGGGGCCCCGTGTTCAATTAATGCGGCTGCTGTGAAGAGAATCTTGGGGGGGCACTTGGCTAATGGATATTATTCAAACCCAAAAAGCCATACCACAGAAAGAAAGAGAACCTTGACATATCCATTATGATTCTACCAGTCTAGCAGAGGTTGCTTTTGACAAAGAGCCAAGCAAACAGAAACAAATGCGAAAAGGGTTGCAAAAGAATTGGGATTCATTGCAGACTGTAACACGAACCACGAGGCTGTACTAGACTTTGGACAAGGGACCACCAGTTTTTCTCTTGTCAGGGTCATGTACCATCGATTCCTTTATGTTCTTTGCCATGTGCGTTATTATCATTACCTCCTTTTGGACACCCATGCAATTCAATTCATTTGGAATTATGGGTTCTTAAAGCAAGTAATGTAAGCCATGCCTTTTAATGGTTAAGAACTGTTTCCCCGTGACTAACAAGAAAGAATTTTATGAATCAGGTGAAGGTTCTTTGGAGTTAAACTAGAAAGGGGTTGATGTGTACGTGTGTGTGTGTGTGTGTGTGTGTGTGTGTGTGTGTGTGTATTGATAGGTGAAATGCGACCACTTGGACATAGAACAAAATCACATAGCCTAAATGAATATGCTTGTTTTTTTTTTCTTTTCTTTAGTTTGCTTGTACATTTTCTTGTATTTAATTTTCAAGGGCCAGAGTTGCTTTTAAAGAAAAGAAAAGAAACAAAAAAAACTTAAGTTGGTTATGCCAGCTCATTTGCTTTTTGATGAAATAAAGCATATGACATGTTGCTGCCCTCCAAAAAAAAAAAAAGGGATAAAATAAAAAAAGTGTGAGAAACCTTTAATGTTTGCAATTATCTTGACCAAGTGCAACTGGAATGCACTGTATTAAGGATCCTTTGACTAGGGTACTTGTTTGAATTGATAAATTCCGTAAGATCACGAAATGGTTCAAGTTGATTGTTTATTCCTCCGATTTTTTTTTATTTTAATATCATGTTTTTAATAGTTCATCTCTTGGAATGCAAGATCCCAAAAAAGGGAAACAGACGGAGACCCAAAAGGACATGGCAAGGAGATGGAATCAAAATTCTTAAATTCAATTAACAAAATAATACCAACTTGAGATTCAAGGAAATGCAAGATGGTCATCTTTTTCTCAGACAATGACAATGGATGGTAAGAAGATTCAAGAAGATAAAAGTTCTCTCTGTTTGAAACTCCTGAATATGGTTTCCAATAAAAGCAATAAAACAGATACATACAAATCAATAAAACACCAGGTTATGTTTACTATGGTTTTTCCAATCAATTTTGCACCGGCTTAGCCTCCAAGCACCTAAGCCAAAAGCAATAACTATGACAAAATCATCAATAGCTTAACACAAAATTTATGAGATCGTCATGACAAGATTGATGAGCACCAAACCCAAAAGCAATGACTATGACAATTTCAAGAGCTTGACACAATATTGATTGATTTTCAGTTTGCGATAAAGACACATATATTCCATATGAACAAGAAAAAAAAAGAGACACGTATATTCCATGGACTGATGATTAATAGAGTTTTTGATTCATGATTTTGTTTATGTTGTTGCTGTTTTGCCTGTCCAAAAGTTATTAATAATACATCTCTGCCAATTATCCATCACATTAAACTAAACGAACTAATTAGAATCCCTAAGAGGATAAAGAGTGATTAAGAGTTTTGGACATATATTTTATAAGAGACTTAGATTAAGTGAAGTGTGAGATTGATGGAAAATGAAAGAACTATCGGGGTTTCTTATATAATGAAAAAGTGAGGTTTTTTAATGGAAGATGAAAAAAATAAAAAAGGGTTTATTAAAGTTTCCATCCACAAAACTATGTACAAAAAGTTTGGACGGTATCTTAGTCGAGTGCAGCGTACAGGCAGATGGAAGTGAGTGGACACCTTTCTGCACGGCGGATCCAATTGGACGGTATATTCGTCGAGTGCAATGCACAGGCAGATGGTCCTCAGGGGACACCTTTCTGCACAGATCCAAACTTTTCTCTTTTTTTTTTTTTTTTTTTTATTTTTTCTCGCCCGATATGATAATCTAATAGTAAGCGGGTTTAGTATTTTTCGGCATTTGTTGACGTTGGTTCCCAAAATAATAGGGATTTATATAAAGAGGATAATAGTAAATTTTATATTCATTAATATTAAAATTAATGTAAAAAATTTGCTTGAGATTAATAATAATAATAATAGGATAATAAGTCTTTTCTACAAATCTAGTTGTTTGAAATAAATAAAACAAGTACAAAAGTTTAACTTTAATCCAACATAATTGTTATATTTTAGAGTATTTTTTTTTATTATTAGATAAGAAAGTGTTTCCATAGCATATAATTTCTCAATGGTCCTAATCTAGTTGATTGAATCCCAATAGCGAATTTGTGTCCCCAAAAGGGTCCAGTTGGGGAAATGAACAAGAATTAGAGAGCAACAGCACATGTGGTGCAGTGCCCCACCATGAACGTGAATGTGTCGTTTTCCAATTGCTCGCACGTCGCCTTCAATTAGCGGTTGATTTGGTGAGAGTGCCCCCCCGATCTTTTGCCTTGTTTCTCTCGAGTTGTCTTTGACCTTTTTAGCTGAGACTGTAAAAATAGTTTTCTTTGCTTTTTTTTTTTTTTTTATCATCATTTCTCTTTTGAGTTTCCTTTGCTCTGTTTAGTTAGGATTTTTTTTATTTTTATAAATTTTATATGTTTTTTCTTAAAATTAACTCAAAATTTTTAAAATAAGAACTGATTAGATTATTAAATATTGATATGTTCTAAATGGACACCTTTTTTTTTTTTTAATTTCTCTTTTTGATGACTACTACTATTACTACTATTAGGCCACCAAGTCTTTTCATTGCAAAACGAAGTGACTCCTGTCAAATTGCCACGCATTGCGACAGACATAAGCACGGGGTTGCAAAGCCAAGCAAAGCAAAATCACTTTAGTTTTCTTTTATTTTTAACGACTCTCAAAAGTCGCATGGAGCAATTGTCGCGTATAGCGATAAACGTGTTTGGTGTGTAAGCGTCTTGCGTCGTTGGAAAAGAAGACATCTATTCAGGAGCTTAGTGGCAAGGGTGACCCTGTTTCGGTTCGATTCTAATTTTAATTTATGAGTGTTGACGCTGGTTTTACGGTCTGAGAGGACAAGAATCAAACCGCGACCATAGACAGTTCAACTTAGACTCAAGTTATGATTCTAAACCGGGTTTGGTTTTATTTTCAGTTCTTGATTAATTTCTGCTACGGTTTTATCAGTCCCATGATTATTATTATTTTTTTTGAAAAAAAAAAATTGTAAATAAAAAGCAGATGAGTCTTTCAGTTCTAACCAAAAATTCACAATTGACTCGGGCTTCGGTTCCCAATTTTGTCTAATTCTATTTTGATTCAATTTTAATTCCAGCCCAAAACTATGGTTAGGCCTACTTATGGGACTTTCCAGGTAACAACATAGATTTAAAAGTGTTTAACATTTATTAATCAATTATTTGATTCTTTATGTATAGTCAAGCAATAGCTTTTCCTTATAAATAGATAGGTTAATAAAGAATAAATAGAGCCTCAAATGAGTTGATTAAAGCTAAGCTGAATTTAACATATTCGGATTTAGCTCGTTTAATAAATGAGCCTAAAAAGGATGTTTAATAGAGAAATCATTTGACTTGTGAGGAAAATTGAGTCGACTCTTTGTTTTTTTTGTGTGCGCGTTTTTTTGTTTGAAGAGAAGATGTAAAATTCATTTAAGAAAGAAATTGCAGCACATCTTTATCAATTAAACTGAAGTCATGGGGCAGACGGCTCCTGGTCCAGACAGTTTCCCCTGAAATTGACAGGGATTTTTTCGCCAAAGCGTGGGCGATTCCCTTTGCTGCTCTTGGAACATGACTGATGCGGGAGCTTTGAAAGTGAGAGGTTGGCACCTTGAAGTCCTCGGCAAGGAATCCATTTGTTGAGAGGATTGGTAGCTGATTACGGCAGCCCCTTGCCGCCTCCAAACTATCAGACTCGATGAATATGTTTGGAATGGCCTGTTCTTGTGGTTTTTGGAGAGCCACCCTTGTAGTTATCAACTCCAGTGTTGTGGGAGAGAAAGTACCTGGTACACATTGGGAAAAAACAGATAGTGGTTCACCTCTACTCCCACGAAACACCACCCCAACACCGCCGCAACCCTTTCCTATAGCAGCATCAGTGTTAATCTCAACACAACGTAATGTGGGTGCTGTCTAGTGGACCTGTTGACCATGCTGCCATGTAGGTTGGTTCGGAGGAGTAAGTGCAGCTTTAAAGTCCCCATACAGGTGTGTTGCATGCCCAAAATCTGGTCCGGTTGCAAATATATAAGCTCTATCTGCATTAAATTTCTACCCCTTCAAAGAGCCCAGGCGATCATGATTGCTAATTCCAGGTGTTCAATATCCTTGGTTTGGCCATGGGATTTGAGCCGATCTCATAGTTCAAACTATATAAACCCTTCAACTGACAAACCAAGAGAACGCATAAACCACACCCTTGTCACCCATGGGCAGTGGAATAAAGCATGCGAGATTGTTTCAGAATCTGCTTCACATCGTTGGTACGAGGCATCAACATCTATTCCCGGCTGGACTAGATTAGAATGTGTCCGAAGATAATTTTTGAAAGCCCTCCAAATAAAATGTTTAACATTTCCCGGTATTTGTAAGTGTCATATAACTTTCCACAAACCATTATTATCATGCAAAGTTGACGTCGATGGAGCATTAAGACCAGAGGTAGCACGCCGCTATGCAATGTGGTAGCACGTCGATGGTATGCAATGAGCCTATCCTCGGGACTCCTGAAATTGAGTGGAATCGAGAGCATTTGGGAACTTTCAGAGGGAGTGAACAGTTGATTGACAAGGCTCATTTTTCACCATTTCAAATCATGATCAATTAATGAAGATTCTTTGTCTGGGGCTGAAGAAGTTCTTGGAGAAAGAGAAAGAACCTTAAACCCAAGCTGATCAATGAAGCCTATGGTCACGCTAAAAAAATCAATACTAGCACCATTGCCAATTTGCCATCTGAGACCCTATTGTAAGAGGGCTCGTGCAGCATATATGCTTCCCCAAGTAAAACTTGAAGCAAAGCTCAGACAGGCTTCTTAAAATGAGGAATTTTAGTGATAGCGGGCTTTGAATAGAGGAGCCAATGTGAGTTTTCATTAGAAGTAAGGTGTCAAGCTTGTTTTCCAAGCATGATAAGATTAAAAATATGAAAATCTCAAAGCCCCATCTGCCTTTGAAAGTGTGAGCTTGTCCCAAGAGGCCTATTGAATCTTCCTCTACACAGAAATTCCGAGAAAGCAAAAAACTTCTCTAAATTTATATAGGAATGGCTTAGACAACTGCTTTCACCAAGACTTCCTTGCCAACGTGGGATAGAAACTTTTCCTTCCAGCCACTTAATTTTTTCCATACTCTATCAAGAATCATTCCTAGCGTCCCTTTTCTTGAGTAGCTAATTAACATTGGCAAGCCCAGATACCGTTGTTGCCGCTCCACAGCCGGTACACCTATAAAATTCCGAATAGATTTCTTTGGATTAGGTGACACGTTGAGACTAAAAGATACCTCGGTTTTGTCAAAATTAATTTGTTGCCCATACACGTTCTCATAATTATAAAGTAGCGCCTTTAGATGATTGCATTCAAAAACAAACCCTCCAACATACATGAGGTTGCCATCTGCAAAGAACAAATGTGTAATGGCGGGAGCTCGCCTGTAAATTCGGATCCTATGAATATTTCCTTGCCTGGCTGCATTGGCTATCAAGGAAGAAAGGTCTTCTGCGCACTGTAAAAATAAATATGGTGATAGAGTGTCACTCTGGCGAAGGCCTCTGGATGACTGAAAGGATCACCTTGGCGAAGGCCCTGGATTGTCACCCAATATATGCCAAAATGATGGGTAAACAAAGTTGGCATGCCATCGGGCCAGGTGCCTTTGAGGGATGCATTTATTGTAAGGCATGATAAACCTCATCTGGCATGTATTAACAGCAAAGCATGGAGTTTATTCGGGATGTGACCCTGCTGCTCACAATGCTCAAAATAGGCTGCATGTCACAATAACCTTGAGAGCCAAAAAGAATTTTGTAATAGGCAATTAGGGTCTCGGCAATAGATGAATTTCAGACATGTGAAACTCCATGGTCATCAATAATTTTCCCAATCAGGATGTGTTTCCATCGTTGTGAAGCAGCAGTATGGAAAAACTAAGTGTTCTTATCACCATCCCAAAGCCAGGAAACCCGTGAGCGTTGTGCCTTGATGAAGATTGACCATGAACATTGGTTCCCCTTAGCTGACTTGAAAGTGAGGTTTCTGGTTTGCAACAGAATGTTATTTCTGTTACACGAAACAGCAAGGGTTGGTGTTCAAGGGTAATGTTCCGGTTTCCTCTAGTTAGCTTTTAGTTCATTTTGCTGTCTCGCTATGATAGTTATGATACTTGGTTGTAACTTAACTAGATTTGTCACTTTTTAATTAAGAAAAGCACATAATGTGTCAAAGTAAGGACATTGCTTGTAAGTTTAGTCATCTTTGCTTTGCTGGAAAGTGATTTCTTCAACGTAAGGTTAGTTGTACCCATATATGAGGTTGTTGTACTCTTGCATGGATCAACTGTATTTGTGCACTAAGATTTTTTTTTTTTTTTTATGCTTTATATAAAGAAAAGTCTACATAGAATGAAATATGGTTTTCTAGCTAAATTCCTTATCCCGTTTCTTGCTTCTTTGTGTTTTCTGGTCTTTTGGTTTGACAGAAACTTGTGTCCTTACTCCTCTTTTAACCAACAAACTGGTATCAGAGTGTCACGGGGCCATTACCCTCTCCCCAAAAGGCTAACCTATTGGGGTGTGCAGCGCCCACGCTTATAAGGCCCAAGGATCCCCTTCTCCTTTCCGATGTGAGACTCCGTCACATTCTCCCCCACCGATTCCATCGACGTCCTCGTCGTGGACCGGGGCCCCCCTGCCTACTCCCCCTACTCTTGGGCCTAGAGCGCTCGGCGGCGGACATCGGATCGGGACGGGTCGGCTCTGATACCACTTGTCACGGGGCCATTACCCTCTCCCCAAAAGGCTAACCTATTGGGGTGTGCAGCGCCCACGCTTATAAGGCCCAAGGATCCCCTTCTCCTTTCCGATGTGGGACTCCGTCACATTAAGTGGTATCAGAGCCGACCCATCCCGATCCGATGTCCACCGCCGAGCGCTCTAGGCCCAAGAGTAAGGGGAGTAAGCAGGGGGGCCCCGATCCACGACGAGGACGTCGATGGAATCGGTGGGGGAGAATGTGACGGAGTTCCACATCGGAAAGGAGAAGGGGATCCTTGGGCCTTATAAGCGTGGGCGCTGCACACCCCAATAGGTTAGCCTTTTGGGGAGAGGGTAATGGCCCCGTGACAAGAGTGTGAATGATCTTTAAGGGCCTGTGAAAGAGAGAAAACATGAGAGTAGTGAGATTGAGTGAAAACACAAAACCTAAGAATTATACTTCTGAGAGATTTTTGCTGCAAGACCAAACAAGAATCTGTTGAATGGCCTCTGCAAACTTCACACCATTTCCGCCGCCTAAGTTTTCTAGTGAGAACTACCTGCAATGAACTGTGATGATGCAGACATACTTGATGGCATATGATCTCTGGGAGGATACAGAGCAAGGTGGTGAACATCTACTCCTTCCTGTTAATCCCATTGTTGCTCAGATAAAAAATCACAATAAGCAAGTGGCAAGGTACTTCAAGGCACTCTCTTGCATTCAAACAATTGTGACTGAAGCTATATTCAGTAGAATCATGGCATATGAATTACCTAATGAGGCTTAGGAGAAGCATATGGAAGAATATGGTGGCACAGATAAAACTATGACTATGTAGCTATTGAATCTCAGAAGAGAATTTGAGGTTTTAGAGATGAGAGAATCTAATACCATCAAAGGTTATGGTAACAGGCTCGTTCATATAGTAAATCATGTAAGATTGTTTAGAGATGATCTCTTAGATAGAAGAGTGCAAATCAAGTAAAATTTGCACAAAAAGTTTTGTAATTCATATTCGGCAAGATTTTGATATTATATTTTAAAAATTGGCAAATTATAAATGTGATAATTTTTTATAATGTTAGTAATTTTTGAAATCCTTGTAATTTTATTTAAGGATGAAATATAACTCATATGATGCAAACTCTAACTAAAATGATCATTAAACAGTGCCTTAGAAGAATGAATTTTAAGCTCCTCAAACAAATGAGAAATCTATGTAATCAACAATTTTTTTTTTTCACTTTTAAAGAATGTAAAATGGAAAATAATAAAAAGTTTATGGAACATGTCAAATATATGAGATTCTTAATTGATCATCTTAAAACCTCAATGACTAAAAGGCTTAAAAAAGAAATGAAGATTCACATTGTACTAATGTCATTGATGGACTTTTGGGGGTTAAGGTGTGTTGTACGTTGGAACACATCAAGCACATTATTAAGCTATATGATAATTTAGAAGTTGCCCTTAAGAAAGCATGGAAGTGTCATATTAAGCATGCTACAAGGTGCTCTATTATGTTGTCAATGAGTCCTAATCTCTAAGCTACAAGGCATATCTACTTTGAAATGAAGATTGATTCATGGCTTTTAAGAGTTGGGCTTAGGATTATTCAAGATGTCGAGAAGGATGACACTTTATCAGATAGTAGTTCTCTACTTTAAGTTCATTATAATGGATGATATTATTGTACATCTTGTTCTATGTTTAATGTTATATGTTTTTATATTTGATGTCATATATTTAAAACTTTATTGTAAATGTCTACTATGTTACTATATATGTTCAATTATTATCTTTAATGCTCAAAACATATACTTTTCATACATAACAAATTAACTAAAAAGTGAGAGTTGTTAAGTTGGTAAATTCTTGAAACTTTCACTTAAATTTTACACAATTTAAAATAAATTAAAATAATATATTATTAGTATAAAAGAAGATGATTGGAAATATTATGAGTTTTGAATTCTTTAACTAATTTTAGATTATTATTAATCTATTTCACTATTGGTGCAAAATAAATGGTTAAAATACTACCACTAATCATTGATAAATATCTCAAAGTTGTTGTAACTATGACTACAAGAAATATTATTAATGAGGTCAACAAAGAGAATATGTTAAATAGTGAAAACTATGACATCTGGTATTACAAGGTTCAATATGCCCTCGAAGAGCATGAAGTAATGAAAGTCATCGACAATGTTATGTTAGACCCTTATAAGGGTTCCTTAACTCAATAAATGCAAGACCAAGAAGCCTTTAAGGCTTAAAAAAGAAAGAACTCTATGGCTTGCATAACTTAAGAATATAAAGGATGATCTCATCCATCAGTTTAAAGGGCATAAGACTACCTAAGCAATATGGCTGGCTTTGAAAAACAAGTTTAGGAGTACTTTGACCATTAGGCTACAAGAGCTGATGATCAATTTTCACATTTATATGAAGAAATCGTATCATAACATGAGGTAATATCAAAGGGTGATGTCCAAAATGATCAAAGAGCTCAAAGCAACTGGTCATACTCTCCCAAATGAGTAAGAACTTCATGTTGTTATGTGCTCCATTCCTTTGAACTAGGAACATGTAAAAATAAATATATGCATAATGAGATTATTATGATCTTTGAAAATATCTCATGTTATTTGATTTTAGAAGAGGAGCACCGTAAGGCTGCTAAGTCTTCTAGTTAAGTGAAGGTGGTTAAAGTTAAGACAAGTTCAAAGGTTGATTTTGGTTTAAAACATAAGTGACATTATAAGTATCATAAGAAAGGAAAAGGGAATAGACAATCACAAAAGAAGAATAAGAATGACTATCACAAAATGTGCGGTGGCAAGAAAAAGGATAAGACCAAAATAACATGTTACAACTATGAAAAACTGGGTCATTTTACTCATGAATGCACCAAGCCAAAAAAAACTATCCTTTACTATTGCTTCTCATTGTTTAGCTAATATTCTTAGCTTGGCATTGCTTACTAAATCTAATCCTTTATGGAATTACCAAAAAAAAAAAAAGAGTTAAGGCACCAGTTCAAAACCATTACTTTTGACCCAAAAATTGCTACCTAAAGTCTAATGTAGCGATTTTAGGTTGTTACATTTGCAAGTACTGCAATAGATTTAAGGTAGCAGTTTTCTCTACCTAGCAACACATATAAAACTGTTACCTAAGGACGTTTTAGGTAGTAGTTTTTTAGAAAATAGGTAATGATTTTATTAAGAGAATAAGTAACAATTTTTTTAAGATAATAGGCAGTTATTTTTTGAAAATATGTAGTTGTTTTTTTAAGCGAATAGGCAATAATTTTTTAAGAATATATAGTGATTATTTAAAATGAATAAGCAGCAGTTTTTTAAATAAATAGACAATAATTTTTTGAAAATTGATAACAATTTTTTAAGAAAATAAACAGTGGTTTTTTAAAATGAATTGCTAGCAATTGTTTAAGTGAATTGGCAACAATTTTTTGAAAATAAATAGCAATTTTTTTAAGAGAATAAGTAATGATTTTTTAAGAATAGATAATAATTTTTTAAGAGAATAGATAGTGGTTTTTAGTGAATGGGCAATAATTTTTTAAAAATAGGTAGCAGTTTTTTAGAATAGATAATAATTTTTTAAGTAAATAAGTATTAATTTCTACCTATTTCAATGTTCCAAAACTATTATATTAATGATAATTATTTAAACAAAATTACAAAGATTGAAAAAACATGAAATTGTTTCTAAAAAAAGTATTTTTTTTACATTAAATGCATTTTCCAAATGAAATTTAACTTTAAGAGTAACATGTAATTATTAGTATAATGATTATATTTACTAAGAAACATGACATCAAATAGGTAAGGTATACTCTTCTAAAGTACTAGATACATATATTAATTGCAATCAAATATAATTTGGTAATTTACAGAATAATCACGTCAAATGTCTTTAAATTCTTTTACTAAATAAGTCTTAAATTTATATACAACCATAATATATGTATTAACAAACCACAATAGCACTTACAAAAGCCCACAAACCTCGAATATATCCTTTTTCAAGTTATCTTCAAATACTTTCTCAATATTCTCAACCTTAAAGAGGAGTATTATCCTATAAAAGATGAATATAACTTTTAATCTAAAATTGTAAACATTTAAAATAAAGTAATAAGTTAAAAATAAGTAAAAAGAAAAAAATAAATTACACATTAAAAAATAATAAGATTAAGAAGAAAATAGAAGAAATTGAATGTAGTAAAAACATCCATGAGATAAAAAGGACTACCTTTTCTATTAAAAAAAAATATCGTTTATTGTATAACATACAATAATTATTCTATATTTAGCTTCTTAAAATCTTTACTTGATGAATGTTTTTAGTGCAAAATAATACCTTTTTTTTTAGTTCAGGAATGAGAATTTCTGTAAAATATAACTAAATTTCATTCATGAAATTTTCAGTTTTTATTTGAAATAAGGATTTAATTCCAAACTAAAATAAATTAAAGTAAGGCTAAGTTTGAAAATAATTTTGAACTTTTCTACATTTTGGGTAATTAACTATTCAAAGTAATTTAGGTAAAAAAAATTAAGGGTAATGTTTGCCTTTTTTTGTTTTTTTTGTTTTTAGTTTAATCTAAACATTATTATATTTAACACTAAATTTGTCTTGAAAATTCATATAAAGAATGTCAAGGTAGGTAATTTGACATTTATGCCTCTTATAGTAATTTGATCACTATAAACCAAAAAAAAACAAAAAGATTTTGTTAAAAAAAATTATAATCATACCTTGAAAAGAATTAAAACTAGACTATATTCTTTGTAAATTATATTTAATGATTTAAGTATAAGTTTTAAAATTCAAAAATAGTAGAAATAGAGTTAAACGCTACTTAAAATATCTAAAAACGTGCAAACTCAGGAACCCACACATAACCCATATCCATCAAAGACAACTAGTTTAATGTTTAAACTCAAGTACGGCACGTAGAGATGAAATTAAGAGGTAGAGAATAGCAATGCACATTTCATAGAGATCCCGTTAGGCTACTAGAATAGTATTATGAATTTCAAAATATGAAACTATTGCCACAATAGTAGCCTATTGGATTGTCTTAACAAACTCTTAACTTTGTTGTTCAAAAGTACAAATTTTTTGAAACAAAAACAAATTCAATACTTACTTTAGACTTTGCACAACCTTAGGGTAGCCTCAAAGACAATAATGATAGTGTACAGAGATCTTCTTGTTTTGACTAATGAACTCTCATTTAATACTATTGACCTCTACTAATTTCCTAGGAAGAAAGAGGTATTATTAAGTAAAAATAAAATCAAAAATCCTAGAAAATATAAAAGATATAAATAATAATGATAGATATGGAGAAATAAAGAAAGAAAGAGAAGAGAAAAAAAAAAAAAAGAATAGAGCTAGTGAAAATTGATAGGCATTAAACATAACCCCAAAAAGAAACAAACCCAATAATTAAAAAATAAGAAAGGAAAAAGATAGAGAGAGACACTAAGAACCACCAGAAAGGATAAGTGCAGCAAGAGGGGAGAACAAAGGAAATTGGACATTAAATGAGTCTTTAGGTTAATTGTGACCAATTATAAATATAATTATTCTCATACATTTTTTATCTATAGCCTTTTTTGTCCAATCTAAAAAAAAAAAAAATTCTAATACATAGAAGAAGAAGAAGAAGAAAAAGAAGGACTATACCTAATTGATTGTAACCGACATGACAAAATGGGTGAAGTCAACAGGCTCCCTCTCTATTTGTCTTACTTTTTATATGAACCAGTCAATGAAGAGGGAAAGAGTTAAGAGAGTGAGAGATGTATTGTGCAAGTTTTTTAAGTTGGTAGGCCTCTCCCCAATCCTAAGAAGGAGGAAAAATTTTTTTTAATTGAAATAATGAGGAGATTAAAACGACGTCTTTTTTTTTTTTAAAAAAAAAAAGGGTTTAAGGCAACGATTTAAAACAACTGCATTAATCCTTTTATACTTAAGTAATAGTTTTAAACCACTGTCATAACCTTTTATACTTAGGCAATAGTTTAAAATTTGTCTTAACTCTATAGAATAGACAGTATCTTAAAATTACTACCTTCTTTAAAAAAAAAACAAATGATTAGGTAGCGATTTGAAGCCAATGCCTTATTCATTTAAAAAAATAAGTAACAATTCAAAACTATAACCTTGATCATATTGAATATGCAACGCTTTAAAATTGCTGCCTTAATTCTATTAAATATGTAATATTTAAGAACAATTATCTTAACCTATTATTTAAAAGAAAAAAAAGATCAGGTAGTAATTTTTTAAAACTCGCTGCCTTAGCGTTATTAAATAGGTAGCAGTTTATAACTGTTACTTTAGACACGCATTTAAAAAAAATAATTAAAATAAGAGATTAAGGTAATAGTTTCATATCGTTATCTTATTCTTTTTCTAAAGGCAATTATTTTAAACTATTGCCTAATTATTTTTTTACAAAAAAAAAAAAGGCAGTGATTTATAATTATTATTTAAACATTTATAATTACTATCTTTCCTTTAAAAATTATAGCAGTTTTTAACCGTTACTTAATAACTACTGCCTAAAGTCACCTATTTTTATAATAAATTTATGTAATGGTTATTAACACTATTTTAAGAGTTTTACGCAACAATTTATAACCACTACCAAAAAACTGCTACTGTAACTTCTTTATTAGATAGTTTAGACTATAGACTTACGAGTTGTAAACCATGTAGTTAAAGATTAAGAAATATATGTGGAGTTTTATCAAATTGAAGCTAATTCAAGATCAATATATGTTGGGAATAACATAAGGCTAAAAATCAAAGGGATTGGCCCTTAAAATTTACAAATGTAAAATGGTCAAACCCAACTACTTCCCAATGCTCTTTATGCACTTAAAATTCCACAAAATCTCATTTCTATTCTTGTTCTTCTATATTTGGGCTATAAATTTATTTTTGAAGGTTATGTTGCAAAATTTATGATAACATTTCTTATGATGGTTGTGGACATCTCTTAGATGGTTTGTTTGTGTTACATATTAACTATGGTGTCTTTAATATTTATAATAGTTGTTTTTCTATCATTGCATCAACCAATAGAAATGCTATAAATGCAAATATCTAACATAATAAGACTAGGTTATATCAAGCAAGAAAGATTGAATAAATTAGCTAAAGGAGCCTTTTAGGCTCACTTCTTAAAATTGAATTGCCTATATGTCAACATTGTCTAGAAGGAAACGCAACTAAAAAACCGTTTAGCAGGGCTATTAGAGCTAAATTTTTGTTATAATTAGTTCATTATGACATATGTGGTCTAATGAATGTGAAAGGGAGGTATGTGCCTTATATTTTATTATTTTCATAAATGATCATATGTGTTATGGTCCTATTTATTTGATCTCCCATAAATCAAAAGCATTAGAATACTTTAAAAGATATTGAAGTATGGTAGAAAATCAATTGGATAAAAGAATTAAAATCCTGAAAATTAATTAAATATGTAAATATCTCTATGAATAGTTTAAGGAACTATGTAATAAAAAGGGTTAGACAACTAATTATTCTTAGGACTTCAAAACTAAACGATGTTATAAAGAAATGAAACAAAACTTTATTAGAGATGGTTAGGTCTATGATGACACAAAACAATCTTCAAATATATTATAAAAGTAACATTTTATTGACAATTATGTATATACTTAATTATATGCCCTTTAAATCTATTACTTCCACATATGAATTATGGTTAGGACAAAAACTCAATCTAAGTAATTTACGACCATGACTTACGTTCATAATCCATCTCATAAAAATAGGAAATTAGGTCCAAGGGAAAAAAGATGTGTTTTTATAAGATATCATGAACACTTTAAAGGGCATGTTATCATTAGTGAACAAGCTGATGGAAGTATATCAAAATTAGAATCACGTGATGTTACATTCTTAGAAAATAAATTTCCTAGTAAGGGTGATATTGATAAGGATTTTTATTTTTTCCATTATGAGATAAGTGATCTTAATAATTAAACACATTAAACCCATCAACTTAAATAGAAGAGGAAATGCCTCAAGCTATTAATTTAAGTGGGAGAGTTATATCGTAAGTTGTGAAAGGTTTGGAAGAACCCATATTACATAAAAGCAATTGTAAAAGTATCCCATAATGTTGTTTTGAGATTCAAGGGTCTGCTTTTATGATTGTCCCTCATGATGAGGAAGAGCCAAAAACAATAACTAAGGTTCTCTCATGTCTTGCTATGGAACAATAAATGAAAGCAATGAAAAAAGAGATAAAATCCATGAAATCTAACCAAATTTAGGACATGCTAGATTTGTCTTAAGGATGCAAAGCTGTTAAGAACAAATAGGTTCTCAAAATTAAGCGTAAGGCAAATGGATCCATAGAAAAGTATATGGTCTACTTAGTACCAAAATGTTATACTCAACAAAAAGGTGTAAACTATAAGAAAACTTTTTCATCATTAGTAAGGTATACCTTAATTGACCTAGTTCTAACTATAGTAGCAAATATGGATTTAGAATTACATTAGATGGATGTTAAAATTGCTTTTCTTAATGAAAAGTTTGGCAAAGAAATATATATGAAACAACTTGTAGGTTTCATTATTCAATGTCAAGAGAATAAAATTTGTAAACTTCAACAATTAATTTATTGACCTAAAATAATCATTTAAACAATGGTATTTGAGATTACATTATACAATTATCTCATATGAATTTACAATGATTGATAAGGATCATTGTGTGTACATTAAGAAATTTGAAAATGAATTTTTAATTCTATTTTTATATATAAATGACATTCTATTAGCTAAAAATGATAAAGAGTTTGTCATTACCATCAAAGAATAGTTATTCTTTAATTTTAATATAAAGGACATGAGTGAGGCAATTTACATGTTAGGAGTAAAGATCTATAAAGATTGTTCCAAAGACTCTTAACTTTATCACAAAACCCTTACATCCATAAATTCCTTAAGCAGTTTAGAATGAAAAGCTATAAATTCATTGATACTTTAGTTGCTAAATGTGATGGCTTAAGTCTTTAAATGTGTCTTAAAACATGACAAAAGCATAAAAAAATGAAGAATGTACCATATTCCAATGCAGTGGTTAGTTTAATGTATGCTATGATGTGTACACACCTTAACATATGTTATGCCATGGGATTGGTAAGTTAATACCAATCAAAACTAGGAAAAGTAGATTGACAAGCTATAAAGAGAATACTTCAATATCTCAAGGGCACTACAAATTATTCCTTATGCTATCAAAGAAATGATTTACAACTAATTGTTTATTCAAATGCCAATTAAGGAGAAAATGTAAATGAATATATGTTGTTACTAAATGATGAAGCCATATCATGCAGTTGTGAGAAGCAAACTTGCATTTTCTTATCAACAATAAAGGAAGAATTTATAGCTTGTTTAATTACACTACAAGAAGTTATTTTTACTTAAGGGATTTTTGGAAAATTTGGAAGTATGATGTGATCAACAGGAAGTGGTCACATTGTATTACAATAGTCATATGCCTATTGCATATACCAAAGATCCTAAGTATCATTGTAAAACCAAACACATTGATACTAAGTACAACTTTGTAAAAGACATTGTATCATAAAAGGATGTAACTTTGTAGTACATTTTGAACTATACCAATACCAAGAGATGTATTTCAACCACATGTTAAGTTTCTAGAATTTTATAGAATTTAATGTGTTATAATACATTGTGACTATGTAATGTTATATAATTAAAGATTTTGTTTCTTGTTACACATGTATTAACAATATTATCCATCCAAAGTGTTGATTGTTACATAATAAGTTTGATATGATATTAATCTTAGCACAAGTTTTTCTTTTATAAGAAAAGTAAAAGTATGTTAAATAGATTAAGATTAGTCTACTCACACAAACAATTGCCTCTAAAATCTTACTTTCTATACAACCTATTAAAAGCCCAATGTGAGATCTTAAGTTAACACTCATGAGTGAGAGAAGTCACTTAGAGAATTTAGATTAGACACTTAAGAGCAACTAAACTAAGATTTTTACAGTGATGTTATAAGAAACTTAATCAAAGATGCTGTTACATGTTAAACAACTAGTTTCAGCAAATGATTTATCCACTTAAAGAAAATATCAACAATTGGCATTTGGACACTTCGGTTGGGAGAGGCTAAGGATATTTTCCAACACAATTCCATTGATGTTTCCAAAGCATTGGACAGTTGTGAAAAACAGAACTTGCACGTAATGCCTCCAAAATTATCTTGTCATTTCCCATGTTTCAGTTTTAACTTTGTTTCAAGTAGCAACGAAGAGCCTTGTTGTGTTTCAAAGTTGTATGAGCAATCGTGACAGAGTATGGGTAAAAGAAACTTGTCCCCAGTGGGGTTAGAGGCAAAAAAATGCAAATCCAAGTTCTCTTGAACTTCCTCCATACTCGAAGCAATGACCTACAACACGACATTATCTTTAGCGTTCCTTTGTGCATAGCACTTGCAGAGGCACAAACGCTAGTTTTATCAACGGAACGTAAAATGTGTCACGTTGTCTTCCAAGGCAAGGTTACCAATTATAGTGAAGCTTATTCAGATTTACATTTGCAGGATATTCGCTGCATTTTTTTTTTTGTCATGTTCAAGCTGCCTATCTCTTCTTAAGGTGGTAGGCCAAACAACTACCATTTCTTAACGTCATTAAGAATTGGGGCTTGCTTCCACGGTAAGAGGACAATGACAGCAAAAACAGTGCCAAAATGTTTTGCTGAAAGGATCAGTGGAAGCCACTCGCCTACACATTACATAAAACCTTCAAGAAATGAAATTTTCTTTGATAGTGGTAAAGAACATGCATAGTGCCAACTTGCAATAACAGCACAAGATTTGGCAAAAAATAAGGCATAACTCTTAATTACCAGGAAATCAGTACCCAGATCAAGCACACATGAAAGTTTTTCCAAAATTGCACATCAATCAGGTACCCATTTCCCACACTTTGACAACCTTAACTTCCTTTTGACAATGGTGGCTCAAAATGCTTGAAGCCGTACACTTTTTGTTCCCTTTCAAAGCACTGACTCAATTTATGAATTCTAGGGAAGGTGGAAGTTAGAAATGCAAGGAACAAGACATCACTTCACTCCTCTTAAAGTTCTTTCCTGTTTACATCATATCATACTGCAATTGGGAATTGGGATACCCATGCTGGTCATCCCTTTGCATTTAAGAAAAACACTATTCAACAGAATTAAACTTCTCCTTGAAATGACAATAATTGAGTGGGTACCAATGACATTGCCACATTTTATTGAAGAGTGAATAACTTGATCATTGATATACATGACTGACATTTTCCTCTTTTTTATGTACATTAGGAAAAAAATGAGAAAGACCACTTTTAAAATCCAGAAGCTGATGACAAAATGGGACCATGTGAACCTCAAATTTTCCTAATCATTAGGTATAACCAAACCAGAATACCAACTACGGTCATTATCGACTGCAAGAGGGAAGACAATATATAGGGGACATTCAAGTTAAATACATTAAGAATCATCTCATCACCAACTGTAGTAATGTGGCTGTGTAATTAACCTAATAACCTGACATTAGCCAGAAACTCTTCAAGTAAACTAAGCAAAAAGTAAAAACAGTTCAACGCAAAACAGCCACATGACAGATAGATTTACCGCAGGAACCAGGAGGGCTGGCCCTTGTACATGGGGATGAACTTAGCCTCCTCTTCTTGTCATTTCCAAGCATAAGATTCATAATTTCCTTGCTCCTTAAACTAGGCATGTTCCTTTTTGCATATCTCAAAGCTTCCTCTATCTCTGCAAGCTTACCAGCCCTTGTTGAATGTCTTTGGAAGCTTATTCGATTATCTGCTTTCAAATGATGATGAGGAATCTGATCTCTGACTCCTGAAATTTACATGCACATTAATCCAGTTCTAGACCAAGTTACTGAAGCTGGTAGAAGAGTATTGAGTTTCATAAGAAGTTCCCTTACCTGATGGCCCTACTTTTGTAATTGGATGCAGAGATTGTGAAGGCATTGCAGGATGGAGACCATTTCCAATAATTCTGTTGCTAGCCTGGTTGCAATTATTTTCATCAACAGAAGGCAGAACAGATAATTTCTCATTGTAAGAAATTGCATCATGGCATTCACCCAATCCATGTGGCTCAGAAACAACAATCATGGGGTCAACGCCATCTTTAGATTCATCACAGCATAAATTTTGTTCACTTTTACTCGTCCCACAAGAAATCTGCTCAGTAACTCCCACTGCCTCATCCAAAATCTCACCATTCTTCCTCTCAAACAATTTTCCAGAAGATAAAGTGATCAAAGTTCCATCAGCTGCATCTTCATTTACAACACCTTTGCCATTTTCAGCATTAGTCATGCCAATGTCTAAAGTGCATTCACCATCCATGTTCTCCAGAACTGATTTAGGTGATGTATTTGTAATTCTAAGATTTGAACGTATCTTTTGTGTGTCTATCAAACCTGAGAACCAGGGTGTATCCTCCCTAGCATAGAATAAAATATAGGCAGCTTGAGATAGGACAAATTCTTCTTCAACCTTGATGACCTACCAAATAAAAATGAAGTATCATCAAATTGTTTGTGCATTTGTCCAACATTAAATCCAAGACCAGTCATTTTAGATATCATGATAAGTATGCATCAAGCACAATTAAATGGAACCTCATCAGAAATCGGAAATTATGGCAAACATTTTAAGCTATGAGACCACAAAGGACTTTATCCATTGTGCACATTCCAAACACTTGGCCAGAGAAAAGAAAAGGAACACCCAGGCAAGATGATTTTTGATTGAAAAACACTAGAGATATAAACCTATTATAGAAATATGAATCCTTCCACAAATTGTAATAACAATATCTCAACCATAAATTTTGACAAGAAAAAGCCCAGAAAAAAATAGAAGTCCACATTTCAAATAACATGCCAAGACAGTAAAAAGTAAGATTTTTAGCATTTTTCTTTTGTAAAGTCGATGACCATGGATTACCTTGACTGCTGGGAAAAGTGAAACTTGCAATGCAAAAGAAAGAAATTGATCAAGAATTTTATAAGGCATAAAAATTATTTAAACCGTATAACACTACCAGGTAGCTTTTGAACCCAACCCAAGGCTTTGCTACTTCAGGGAATTCAAGTTATAATCTATAATGTAACCATTCCACCCAAAAAGTCTGGTTTTTGTTCAAAATGATCAATATGTAGAATCAGAACAAGTTATCACTGAATACTTTTCTGGAATGTACACTGAAGTTTAAAAAGGGTTCAAAATAAAAAAATAAAAAAAAAATAACTAAACTTTTCAAAAACAATTAACTTGTACTATTCATCAAGATATGACTCAGTACCAATATTCACAGCAGAATCTAGATAGTGTATTTTTAGCCTTTTAAAAAATAAGTAATACTACAGGTGTGAAGGTCTTCACTAAGAATCTATAACAAAATGATGAGACATGGGATATGGACCAAAAGTTTTTAAACGTTTATGCAGCTCCACCTGCCAAAATTAATGAGTGGAGTATTGTGAAAATATATGTTAGAACCAAACCATGCGACATTAATCAGTAAAAGATTCCCGGTATGAATTTTAGTACCATTTGCATTACTCGAACAAATTAAATAGGAACCAACAATGCAACCTCAAGAAAAACTATGATCGATTGCCAAACAGAAACTGAATCTGACAATATTTACCATTGAGTCATCCAACTTGTGCCATGTATCTGGAGATGACCGTACATAACAAAAGTAATGTCCAGAAGTAGGCAAAAGCCCATCATGCACTACAACGGCATATAGCTGATATTTCAAGTCTACCTGTCAAAAAATGGAAAAAGCAGAATGTTATAATCATTGCATAAAAGTAAAACGGCATTACAAGGAAACATTTTCTTTTCTGATAAGTTACAAGAAAACTTATTTTCAAATGTGAGCTATAATACTTTAGCCTCCTAGACATCATTTTTTTTTTGATACAATGCTAAATTAGATTGGAAAGATAACCTAGATTGCCTTAACTTGAAAATTCTCCAAATCAACCCAGTGACAATTAGAACTAACACATTTATTTAAAAGTCAAAAGCTTTAAAAGTTGCTAGTATTATTCTCCCACCAGTAATAAACTTATCTGACTTACATTACCGTCTTCACTGCAAATAGTGTAGGGCTTCAAGTTCAACTCCAATGGAAAATCCACATGCTTTCCAATCTTCTCAATTGATAATCCATCAGTTTTGAATCTCTTCAAATGCATAATAGCAACTGAAGGAGCCCGGTCCAGCATAAGTTGCTTCTCCCTGGATGCTTCTTCATTGCAGTTCTCACACATTAGCTTTGCCTCTGAGCCTTCAAGTTTCTCCACCTTGGTAAAAGATTCCAGAGCCCACTGAAGAGTGCCCACATCTTCAATCTCCAAACTGAGGTCAATCAGGGCCTCATACTTATTTGAACAGTGACCACAATTGCAACATCGCAGCTAAAAATTCAAATGGGAATGCAAGAAAAAATTAGTCAAAGAAATTTAGAAAAAAAAAAAAATGTGTTGCACACAAAATGCTCCATAAAATGAAGAGATCATCTTCTATCAAATCATTTTGTGAGACAACATAATGAGTACAAACAACCATTAAATGTGATTTAACTGTGCATACTTTGCTTACAAGACGACCACCAAATACCAACTCCACTATATTATCTTCTACTGAAGGCCTCGCCTCACCACTTGGGCGTGAATCCAAAAGACATCTCTCAAGTCTATCTAGTAAGCATTGGAGGAATTCATGGGCATCTTCCTGGTAATATCTCTGGAAACTAGAAGAAATGTCTGATTATTCATGAGTCCAGGATCACAAGCAATTATAAAACTGAAATGATGTCCAACAAGTGTCATATATATAAACTGCAGGAGCATTCAAAACATCAATCTTAGTACAACTGAATGAGAGAAAAATAACTTAATTAAGCCAATTGGAAATATCCCATTCTTTGAAATTCAGTGCCAACGGGCAAAAGGTAACAATTGTTAATTGTTATGCAAAGATGCACAAGGGATTTATGCATATGAACTCACACCAAAAAGACAGGGTGACCTGGTACTGAATCATTCTTAGTAATTAACAGATAAGGATACAGTTCAAATTGTCAAAAAGTTTGACTGGTGAGACCACTTTCCCAGAAGAAGCTAAAGAGAGTTCAATGTGCTCAAAAAGAGCACAATGAATACAGAATCCTTCGGCACCACCTGCAAATACCCAATTTTCAACATTAAATTTTAAACTAAAAACCAATAAAACAACTGGGACACTAAGGTGACATTCCAGCAAACTCACAGGGCACCATGTGATTGGAAGAACGAAGAGCCTTAACCAGTGAAACGGTATGTGTAAAGCATTGCAAGATTGCATTGATAAAGCATGTATTACCAAGATTTGAAAGGCCAGCACCCTGCAAAACCAAAATCAAAGGGGGAAAAAGGAAAAAGAAAAAGAAGATCACCAAGTCAGAAGTCAATGTAATTGAATTCAAACACGTTAGGTTTTAACATATACACACCAGAAAAAGCCGAAACAATTACACAGAGACTCACCACTCCAGTGGGGCCAGTTTCCTGCATAAGAAACGAGAAACTAGGAGGCATATCTTCGCGGGCCTCTCTTTCTTTTATTGAAGAATCCCAACCTGTAATAGAGCAGGGAAAACAACGGCGTGATGAATTGAAAAGGTAACCCTCCCTCTGGTGGTAATATCGATAACCACAAGGAGATGTTCTTCCATCATCTTCAATATCAAAATTATCATCGCCATCATCCAGATCTCTTCCATCACGATGCACCATCCCCGGCATACTTGAAGGGCCTTCATTGAGCTCTACTTGCATGGGTGCATAAGACCTCTCATCCAAAGAAGACCGCGATGATCCACGCCCAGTGGATGGCAAAGAAACAACAGAATCATAATCTAGGGTTCCAACATGTCTTAAGGCCAAGGATTGATCATCCAGAGAAGACCCATTTGGACATGGCAAAGTAACCATCGAAAGCTCTGCGTCTGGGGTTTCAGCATTTGAAGGCACCAGAGGCCCACCTGGGGTTTCCACAGATTTAGAAATTGCAACTGATTCAGTACATCCATCAGGCAAAAACCCATCTAAGGATTTGCAAGAATTGCTCATATTTGATGAAATTAGGGAAGAAGAAGAAGAAGAAGATCCCCTACCAGCAAGAGTAGACGGCTGATTATCCATGGGTTCTTCATCTTCTTTTTCAATCTCTGAATCCACTGCAGACCCATTTCGAGTTGGGGGCGAACTGATCGCTGACTGACCAACCAAGGCCTCATTAGGCAGAGATGGTGAAGACCCATCTACAGTTTCAGCCATTACAGGCAGGATCAAAGAAGACCCGCCAAGATTTGGCTCAGCCGCCAAACGCGCCAGTCTCGCGAGAAGAAAAAACGAGACAGAGAATTGAAGAGAACAACAGACGAGAACAACAGACGAAATGTAACAAGAACAAGGAGTTTGTCTTGTCTTTGGGGGAAAATAAGCCTTGTTTGAGTTTCACAGCTTGTCGCAGAGATCCAAAATGAAATTCGCGATATTTGAGGAGCATTTTTGAGTTTTTCGATTTGAAAAAGGGAGGGAAAGCTCTGGGTGCTTTCTTTTAGAAACGTTTTTCAGAAGGGAGGGAAAACTGCGCCGCCTCTTTTTTTTTTTTTTTTTTTCTTTTTTGATTGACAGTTTTTGGCTGCTCGTAATGGCCAAATTATTAATAAAATAAAACAATGGAAAAAGAATTGCGAGAAAAGCAGAGAGAGAGAGAACTTATATATTTTTATTTTTATAAATTCTGTATTAATATATATATATATATATATATAAATTAAATGTTAATAAAAATTTAAAAATTTTTAAAATTGTAAATAAATTTATTTAAAAGTGAAATTAATCATTTGCGAAAATTGGCGCCGATGGCAAGCGAGGATGTACCGACGTGCCGTCGTGTCCGTGTCGGCATGGTAAAAACGTGTCAAAAAAAATAATTAACCAAAAAAAAAAAGACGCCACTTGAGCCCGACTTTGACTAAAACACACTGCAGACATTTTTAGAATTTTTATTAAGCTTAAACATAGATTTTTGATATATTTATAAGTGAAAGTCGCACTGTGTGTTTATATTTATGAATGATATAATAATTTATTTATTTAGATTTATATTAATAATTTTATTAAAATTATTATATTATATATATCATGTTTTTTGGCTTAATTTTATTTAAAAATTAGGATATTGATGTATCTACGTTGTATCATGCTTGTATGGATGTGCATCCCTCCGTGTTCGTGTCGGGGATTTGACATAACAATGGAGGATTGATCGCGATCCCGTATGGACAGAGGAATTCAACCATTCAAACAACCAAGTTCCCACCATTTCGTTGAATCCGGTGAAATTGAAAATTTAGTGGACAAAACATAGAGCTATATTGACTCGCCCGAAATAAGCCCCGGCCGACATTGACCCGGTAAGGACATCTATTGTGAGACACAATTATATAGAAAATTAGGCTCATGTCCAAGCATTACATTGTCACTTAATATTTAATTAAAAAAATTGAAATAATAAATTTAAATTATAATTTTAATAATAATTTATTTATTTTTATTTTAAATTTTTTAAAAATAATTAAAATAAATTTAATTGTTAACTATTATTAATATTCTAATTAATTTTCAAATAAAAGATAAAATTAAAATTAAATTATTTACCACATCATTAAATATTTATAATAGTCATTATTTTATAACAAATTAAATTTATTAATAAAATAATTAAAATAATACTTATAATTATTATTTAATTTTTTTAAACTCATCACTAATTTGACAATATTTTTAAAATTAAATTAAATTAATTAATTAAATTAATAAAATTAGATAATAAAATTTAGTTAAATATAATTTATTTAAAAAAATTATTAATTTTAAAAATTAATAATCAAACTGATGAATTAATCAATTGAATTATTAATTAATAAATTGATTATAATTTTTTTAATTCTATTAATTTCAAAATTTTGTCAAAAATTAAGAAAACAATTTTTTTATTTTTTTATTTTCTTAAAAATAAAATTTATATTATTTTATAACTTTTTTTCTTCTTTTTTTTTAAAATCATAAATTATAAAAATTAGAAAAAATATTTATATTATTTATTTATTTATATTCTATCAAAAATATATATTATATTATATTAATACTTTTTTGATTTAAATTATCTTATTTATTTTAAATTATTTTAATTTTTAACAAAAAAATTTATTTGGAATAAAATAAAAATATTATAAATTATATTATATTTTATATTAAATTTATTTGACTTAAATCACTTAAATTTACAAAATTTTCCATTAATTAATTTTTTAATTTTATCATATATAAATTAAAAATATATATAATTAAATTATTTAAATATTTTTTATATATATAATTTTTATTAGTTTAATTTTAATTAAAATAGTCAAATTTTAAATTTTTAAATTTTTCAATTTAATAATCAATTTGATTTTTAAAACTTTACAATTTAAAGTAAGAATTTTGAAACATTACTACCAAACTATTGTCTTATATTTTTAAACACAATAGTGTTGAAAGTTTTTATCAACAATACTTAAACCATAATTGTGCAACAATTTTAAAAGGTTAATGTAATGATCTTTAAAACCATTAAACTATATTGTATAATGCCTCCCAAATTGACCCTCATAATGAAACATTAAGTCTTATCAATATTGAAAGGTTAGGCATTGATTACTCCTCTTGATTAAAGCTCTAACTCTAAATAATGTCCTAATTTAAGCATCATCCCAACAAATGAAATCACTAGTTTTTGTCACTATCAAAAATAAAAAGAAATTAAAAAAAAAAAACCTAAACAATCATCTTTGAGTAGTTTCTAACCAAACTACTTGATTTGCTAGCATGCTTTCTTGGTTTCAAACTTTAACTACTCAATCCCCTAACTACGTCTTTCAATCTCTTGTAAGTTTGTATCTCTCAATTCTTTTTTTCAAAAAAAAAAAAAAGAAATTGTTAATAATTTTGTACAATTCCAATCCTTTGTACTTATATATTATGATTTTTCTTTATTCTCTTTTTTTTTGTAACTATTTAATTTATTTTTGTTTTTAATATTACATCATTTTTATTATTTATAAATTTGTCTTACTTACAAAGATTTCATTTTCAATTACTTTTTTGTTCATGCACAGTATAAATATAGCTTATGATGGGTATTTTGGTGAAATTTCCTTTTGATGATAGTTATTTTTGATTCCTCAGTAGGTATGTTACTTTGGTGCTTGCTATTAACTCTATGTGGAATTCAAATATATACTAACTCTATTAAAACTGAGGCCTTAATTATTCTAGATTATTTAGGAATTATTATTGAGATAACTATGTTGTCCAATTTTCTACTTTTGGTTTTCATGAATAAGTGGGAAAATATTACACACATATGAAGGAGTTTTGAGGTTAGATATATTTAAAGGTCAGTCAACTTGTGAATTTATGTTGGGTTGAGGTTAGGGAAAAGCTATAATTTTAAGTGGTGCACTAGTTTCTTAAATGAAATGAGGATTGTATAATTAAAGCTTAGGGGTTACATAAGAATCTTTGGATAACAATGTGGGATTATCTATCTTAGCATAAGAAGAATAGATGATGAACAATTATAACAATTTAGGGTTGTTATGTTTGGATTCAATTTGGCCTTAGTCATGAACTAGAGTCTTACATTCTGAAGATGGTTCAAATTTGGTCACTAAACTAAATTACATCTTAATGAAGTATTGTTAAAGGTGTTATCTCTCAAATCCATAGTGCCTTATTAAATCAACAGCAAACTGTTCGTTTAACACAAGCTTTGGACTAGGAGTCCTTAGTAGTTTTATAAATGTCCTTTTATTTTATCACTTGTAGTTTTATCTTATCTAGCTAATTTAGCATATTTGCATTCCCTAAATTATTGCATTTCTCCTTGCAGGCAGGTTGCTCACTATCCAAGTATTTTTCTTTATATTTTTTTATTCTCCTTTTTTTTTTCTTACTATATTTTGGTATACATGGCATAACAACTTCCTCACTAACAATTGATGCATTCTATTTCATTAGTCTACTTGGTTCCTTTCTTTTCTTAAATGTAAGTTAAGAAAAATTTGATGAAAAAGAATAACATTTTAGTGGTTGCAATGATATGAGTGGAAAAATATTTGATACATTACAATATTACTTACTTTGCCAAATGTGCCTTTATTTAAATTCAGACTGTTTGATTTTCATTAATATTAAAAATATTTCAATTTATGATAATATCTTATGTTACTGAATATGTTAAACTAAACTTTTGTGTATATGTGTGTGTCGTTTCCCCATTCTTCCATGTCATTCAATAAGCATCCCACTTATCCAGCGTTTCTAACAATTCAATCACTGAATCTTCCGCTCACCCTTTCGTCAAATGCCAATGGTCATCCTGCGTGCACATTAAAGAGCATCTCGTTCTATCTTCGTTACCCAAAAGACCAAGAAACAGAGATTGTAGACTTTCAGCCAAAATAAGTACCCAAGGCCAGAGCCAGGGGACGTGGTTGGTAGAAGCAGGTGGAACAGGTGAAGCAGTCCCGAGTTCCACAACCCCACCTTTTATTATTTATTTAATTTATAAATTTGTTGTGAAAATACAAATGATTTTGTCTTCCCGTATGTTTCAACTGAGAAGCTAAACGAAGTCCTGTGGCACGCACGCTAGGAACACGTATTAGGCAACTTATTGCAATGACTAAACCAGGCTGATAGGTTGCATCCTGCAGGCACGGTATCCACTCACAAATGTATCGAGCTAGTTCTTAAACAATCACAAAAATACAAAGTGTGCAGAATTTGTTTCGTAAGGCTGAGTACATTACAGGATGAGATGGCTAAGACTGTCAAACCCACGATTGGTCTCAAAACCACCGTCCTACAGAATAATGTCACGAGGCTGATTAATAGTAATTTTACCTTGGAAACATCCTCCAAATAAAAAATTTAGTAATGGTTCCAATTTACACTCCACTACACAAATATCAGAAGGGTACTGTTAACAGACTCTCCAGATATTTTCGAGCATAGAAACATCAATATCAGAGGATTCTGTCCTGAAGATCAGTTATAAAGGTGGATGCAAATGAGCCGAGCTTCTTCCCAGTCTCTCCAGCAATATTCTTAAGGGAAGAGAGGTCTTGTTGCGCCTGAAAGGTAGAGAGAAGAAGACGACTTGATCAATGCATGTGAAGGAAATGATTTTCAATTTACTTGATGTAAAATCAAGCAGTTCGTGAGCAGTTCAGAAAACTACAACATACCTGGAAGGAGATTCGGTTGATGAGGTCGCTTGCAGCAATATCAACAGATGGGTCACTATTGCTGTGACCAAAAAGATCAGCACTGGAGATAGCGGTTGAACCCTGGAAACAAGAAGAAATTTATCAGCCCAGCCCGCTAGCAAATCATGGAAAACAGTTTCTATATCTGTCATCATTTGGATTGAACTAACCAATTCCTGTAAAAACTTAAGTTTCGCAGTGTTGAGTAACTTTGAGGGAAGGAATACAAACAGCTTGACAGGCATCATAGTTTTTTCATTAAGTCCTCAGACTGTGACTCGTGAGTAATTATACCATTGGGAAGACATTGGGGCTAACGATTGTCTGACATTTTTGTTTGCTTTCATTGTTGGCAACAACCTTTCCTCTTACCGTTTTATCATTGGGAAAATGGCATAAGATGAACCTGAAAGCCACTGTTACTTGAAACAAGATTTAATTGGCTAATCTCCTGGCGAATAGTGAGTGACACAAGAGTGGAACAAAAAGACAAGCACCATTAATGGAAGAGGAAAAAAAATATGTAACACTTGAAATTCCGAACACCAGTTGCTAAAGTCTGTTACAACTAAATAATCAAGTCACCAGCAAAGAAGGCATACCGAGAACTTCTGCAAAGTAACTTGAGCATCAATATCAGTGGCTTTGCTCTGATTCCCAAAAAACTGGGATGATGAAATTGATTTTGCAGTTGAGAACTTTTTCCTTGCTTCATCTGTTTCCTGGACCTGTAACAACACATGTCAGAACAAGAAAGTACAGATTAAACACATAATCCATAAAACAAATTATAGCACATAATGATACAACACTTTCTGAGGAACTCCAAAAACTTTAGGTCAATTTCTCTAACTAGGGCTTGTGTAATTAAAGTAAAATTAGTGTCATAATGACTAGGAAAATGAGACCAACATGAACCAACAAAAGTCATAATGGCTATGATATTAAATTCCTCTTAATATATTTTGAAGGCACAAAATTCCAGGGCTGATCACTTCAGAGGCATTTCTAAGCAGATGTCCCCACACTTTTCTGCATATAACGCTGATCCAGAAGAAGAAAAATCCCCCAAGATCTTAGACAAAAAATGTAGAGTAGCCACAAATTTGACTTCAAGGCTGATACAGAGCTTTTTCCTAATTTTCTTGATGCACAGTGCCAAGGATGTACATCATATGCACTACTCGTGATAATCCCTAGTCAAATGAATAACTGAAAAAGAAGAAAAAATCATTCTCTACCCATTTCAATCACTATATTCTTTGCATTATCTGATCAATACAACCATCAGGTTGCATTTTCCCAGCCATGGAGAGAGCAAGATCTATGCCAACAACTTAAGGTCTGTTTCCTAAAAGCATTTGAAAACCAAAAAGCAATCATAAAAGAGAAAACTAATCAATAAAGCATGGATATGGACATTGCAACACATTTAACTTTGAAACCATAAGGACACAAACATATATATATATATATGTATATACATATGGATGTATTTTCTGTATATATTATTGTGCAATAATTTTAATAAAAATTAGTAATGAGTGCAAGCAAATGGGTTATTGTGTTGTTTACAATGTAGGCCTTCACTTAACTTTTGTTTAACTTTTACTTTTTCTGTTAAAATTACAAATGTGCCTTTGACCTGTCTGATCTTCTTCTTTCAATATTTTGATGGATATGTTTTACTGTATTGGACATGTGTTGGCCACATGTCAAGCATGTGTCCATGTTCACCAAATGTCCAACACAACATACCTCATTTATTAGCCGTGTCAGTGCATCCTTGAAAATAATGCACCCAAGTTGAAAAGCACAAGTTTTTCAACTGATCAATCAGGATCTGCTAGCTATCTTATTGAATAAATGTTGATTTTTAGTTTTTTTTTTTTTACCTATATTTCCATACTCACCAAGTTGTTACAGCTACTATAAAAATGACAAAGTTATATATGTTCCTTCTTGGATTCAGATTCAATGAAAAACTACACGCATTCAATAATATTTACTTCTTCAGCTAGAGATAACAGCACTGAACAAGTGAAAGAATGGGTTCTCAGGCACAACATGCAAATATGGTCATATTTCAAGTCTACAGGAGGCTAGGACTTCCATGTATCCCTTCATTTGCTATTAAACTTCAAATGTTTTTGCAACCAAATATATGCCAATGTCAATGGTAGCCCTTCCATAATTACCTTTTTCCCAAGTTTTTTGGAAATCATGAACTCTTATTGTAACTTGAAATGCATTGTTGATTCAGACATTTTCACAACCAAATTCTTGCCAATGTCAATAGTAATTATTGTCATGATACCTTATTCCCCAAGTGTTTGTATTATTATTATTATTATTTTTTTTTTTTTTGGGGAAATCATGATCTGTTATTGTAGTGCAT
Organism: Rhizophora apiculata; assembly: GCA_037832385.1. Classification (NCBI taxonomy): domain Eukaryota; kingdom Viridiplantae; phylum Streptophyta; class Magnoliopsida; order Malpighiales; family Rhizophoraceae; genus Rhizophora; species Rhizophora apiculata. Next base: position 7,015,681 of record CM075439.1, on the reverse strand, counting down.
TATTGATAATACATGCCAAATTCATGCCAAAAAATGGTAGGCAATGAAGACATGGTTTAACATTTATGTAACACATGGCAAATGAACAAAAAATTTGTGCTTCCGGTATGTTATTCCATGAACTGACATCCCCAATTATTGATTTATTGCGGAGAATTCTTTCTGTTGGGAAAAAGTCCAAAAAGTTATTACTGGACCAATATTCTTTGAAACATACAGCTCAACCCAAGAGAACAAAGAAAAAGAAAAAGAAAGAAAAAGAGGCCCCACAGCAAGACATCAAATGGACTTCATTCCAAGGTAAATTAAACCCTCAACAGAATGTTCAATCTAATGAAAGTAAGATGCAGCTTAAATTGAGTTTCTCAGTTTGTCATTCTTGGGGAAAAACATGATTAATGGTCTGTATTGTACATGTGTATAGTCAGCTATTTTAGGAAAATCTTGTACCAGATTGTATCAATAGAATTAAGCTAATTTAGTTACGTTTCTCATTTTGTTAGAGTATCCCATAAATCATGGGATCTGATAGGTCAGTTTTCTTTTCTATTTGGTAGGGTTAATGTGTATAAAGTAAATGTTTGATGTATCATTCAAAAACAAGAATGAATATTCTTCTTTCAACCTCTGGTGGTTCTTGATGCTGGATTCATCTCAATATTCTTTGCTTTCAACTTCTTATGTGATACATCCTATACAAACAGATTAACTAATGATAAAAGGACTTTAATGCTTTTTTCCTCCTTATGATAAGCTTGATGAAAATCTTATTAGGAAAAAAAACACAACAATAAATTAATCAGAAAAGGATTAAAATAATCCTGCCATCTAAGTATATCCTCATATAACTATATAAAAGGTAAATGTTGTGTCAAAGTCACAATCTATTTGTGAGCCACAGAATTTTGCATAGTAACCTACAATTGTCAATTAGGAGGTAGGGTGATAAAGGCCATGTAGTTTACCTGAACTTTTGAGGAATTTGAGCCCCCTTTCCTTGGAAAACCACCATCCATTCCAAAATCTGCAAAGAAGCTTGAAGACTTTGGAGGAGAAACGTGGCTAATCACTTGTGGGACTCCAGAAATCAGATCAGTAGATTGGACATTATCTACATATTCAAAGCGAGATGTGAAAGATGTCCCAGATTTTGGGGTATCATTAGTAGAGGAAGGAACAGGAAGAGCTGGTTCCTCAGGCTTTTGATCATAAAGAGTCTCACTGGGCTGCAATTAACAAGCTTGCCATATTCAAACTAAAGAATACAGAGAACAAGCATGTGACAGATATCATTTCCAAGACAGTTTTGCCAATAGCTATAGGTCAAATAAGGTAAACGTAAGAATCTACCTTTGTAGTGAGCTTTCTAGCCCCAAGCCCCCCTGTCTTCCCAGGTTTCTTGGCTCCAAGAGGTTTCTTGACTGAAGTGGTGATAATTGAATGGGAAGCTTTTGGGGAAGGATTACGATCTGCCATTTCTTGCCTTCCTAATGAGCTTTCTTTGGAAACATCATTGACCTTGACAACCGGAAGCCCATTTGCTCCTTGGGATGAATTAGAGGCAACTGGTGATGATGGCAAACCTGCATCTTCTGCCATACTTTTGGCAACTTCTTTGTAGAGCAATTGCCTATACAAATCTGCAACTCTAGATGTATATTTGGCCTCAATTTTCCCCCCATCAGTCCAACCATGTTGCTTAAAGAAAACCTGCGCACGATTGTTTCCCCCAAAGCACATAGTTTTCAGTTGCTCAGGAGTCCATGAGTCCAAGTTTGTAGACCTAGACACAAACAAATAAATTTCTGTAATTATAGCTTATTCCCTAAAGAAGAAACGCAAAAGGAAAGATCACAAACAAAAGAGACACTGCAGGCATCATCAACAATACTGTGACAATGGGCTCAAATGCTAACTAATTCCATAGATTTAACAAACTAGACCAATGGTAATAATTCCAAACAGGGTTTCCAAGCTTCCACCAAAAAGGATCAGGGATTCTAGTAGATTGATTTAGGAACTGTTTTGAGCATTGGTCTTCATAATAAGTCCATTTCCCATTTCTTGGTGTAAATGGCATACTCCACAAGGATATTTAAGTAAAAAATTTGGCAGCAAATAATGGCATGTGCATTTCTATATTACCTGTTCTATTAATCAACTGATGAGATACAACCTAATTTTACCAACTTTTAGTTATATAGAAATAAGTATGATGGCTGGTCAGTTTGAACCAATTTTAACACAGAAACCTTCTTTGCAGAAAAAAAAAAGTAGAGCTTTAACCAAATCAAATTCGCCATGCAACTTTGAGAGCATAGCCATGAGATAAAGCCTGTATAATTGGAAATGAACATGAAGCTCTTTCAATGTATGAATTCTTTTCTTTTATGTCTGGTGTTAGATTTTGAAAAGAAAAAAAATCAAATCTTTTGGTGTTAATGTGTGTATACATATAAGCAGCTGTAAAAAGTTTTCCATCTTAAACAATACCAAATACCAAAATGCCTGACATGTGCATGTGTGATTGTGCATTTGCTGAAACCAAACTTTATGAGTACATTCACAGCACATTAATTCACATATATAACAATTTTGATGCCCTTGAGTTATGTCATCAAGGGGTACACATAGGCACATATATAGTTACTTTGAATCACATTCTAACTAAGGATAAAATTTTGTGCTTTTCACAGAAAGGCTTCCTTTAAATTGAAAAAAAAAAAGGAAAAAAAAAAAAAGCCTTCACCTTATGAGGCAAATAAATCTATATCAACTTACTATCTAGACAAGGCAAAGATTCCCAATTGCCACCCTTAACTACACCTACCAATAAGCCTACACTTATACTTTGCCTATCGTGGGCCCCAACCCACAAATGGCCTCATAGTTGGCCAAATTAGTTTCCATTATGCTTCATGCAATCACTGAACTTCTGTTTCTGACATTATCTGTTTTAGAGCAAAGAGATCTGTTACAGACAGCATTGCCAGTGAAATGTGTCTTTGAACCGTTTTGATTTGCCTGCCAAACCTACATTCCATTCAATCACAAATCATTTACAAGTGATAACAAAGCCCTCAACCCATAACAGAAAATCCAATTTCTTACTTCCTAGCACCAATTATAACATTTGGCATGTATTAAGGACCTTCAGCACATAGCTTGAGTTGCTCTAAAGGTAATTAACCACATTTGAGACTTTGTTCATCTAAATCCATTTAAACCATCCCAAAAAACATCCACAACTCGAATCAACAAATAAAAAAACAAAGCACACTACAATCAACTAACAAGAACATATATAAAAGAAAAAGTTTATCAACATTGCAAAGCTTGCACATCAAGGCTGCCAGTAATGATAGAAATCAATTGACTTGTTTATTTCAAATTGATAAACTTTTTCTGTTTCTTTTCTAATAAACAATGCCAAGGTATATCCAGTAGTTTTCAACAAAAAAACAAATGCACAGCCTTGCAGTCTCCTAATTGATCCTACCAAAGTAACTAATAATAGGTAACAATTTCCACCATACAACAGCTTAAAACCTTCATTGTACCATGTTCTCCAAACAGCAACTCTTCTCTGAATCTCAAAAGTGCCTAGATGAATTCATTCCAACTGAAGATATCAGCACCCTCTTGAGAATATTTGTAAAGCAGAAAATTCGTAAGTATGGCACAAAGGTTTGTCAAAAGCAAAAGATGAGATCACAGAGCTATGGCCTTGAAACAACCAAGGCGAGAAGCGCCAAAAAAGCACTTGCCTGAGTGAAGGGAAATGTTGATTATAAAAATGCTAGAAAAATCATGTTTATACGAGTTACATATAAACTAAAAAGGATAAGTGAAATATCTAATCACATTTAAGACAAAACATTGTTATCTAATCATATTGTATGACAAAAGCTGCCATGAAAAGTTAATAACACATTTTTCAATAACAAGTTTTTATTGTGAGGATAGAAAATAAAAAAAGACTGCAAAAAAATTGTGATAATTAAGCAGATAGAGTAGATTTGGGGAAGGAGGAGGAGAGAGTAAATGGCGGTCTTACGGAGCTTTGCACTAGTTCTCTAGAGTTCCTTTCTTCTCCTATATATCTTTAAATAAGAAAGAGAATAAGCAGGATTCATCTCCTTGTGACTCAGTGTCCTTATTATTCTAATGAATACAACACCACCAACTAGCACTTAAGGGCATAATAGTAATACTCAGTTAACAATAGCCAAAAAGATAGACATTCAAGAGGCACTCACCTGAGCCAACTCTTGCCTCCTAGAAAAGCACCTCCTATGTGCCCAAGGCAAGCACCTCTTCAAAGGCATCTTGCCTCAGGCATCAAAAAGCACTCCCTCCCTCCCCCCATGTCACTTAGCTTCAACTTCTAGGTGATTAAGCATTGGCTTTTTATTCCACTAATGGCACATCTCTATTTCAGTTTATTTCCTCCCACATGGAAAACTAAACATACCAATTTAAAAGGAATGTAGCATTCCTCATGCAATTGTCCAATAAAGCCTGTAGCTAGAGTTCACCCCTCACCACATTCAGGCCCTAACAACCAAACCCCAGAAGTCATTGGACAAATTATGTTTCAATTCTGTGTCTCAAGCCAAACACAAAGGTTTATATTACATATTTTATTCAAAGAGATCTATTTGCAAACATGATGTTACAAACTGCTTCAATTGTGAAGTATAATCTTTCCTATGCCTAGACCTACTCCCTAAAGTGCAACACATTCACTGGTATAATATCTACATACATTATTTTGAAAGACAAATCCAATACTCATTAAACAGTACAATGACTTGGTCAACCAAATTCAATTTGTTCCACAGCCGTTTGTGTTTACAATAACAACTGTTATTCCTCCTATTCTTGTACAATGACACATGCAATATCAAGCCCCTCCAAAACTCCCTCTTGACATTCACGTGCGTGTGCACACACACTTTTCTTTCTGCAAATCAGTCTCTTTGTTCACCGAGATACTCCTCAACCATCAAAATTTTGCAAATGGAAAAAAGAAAATAAAAGAGCAAAAGGACAGTAACATAAGGACAAGGAAAAATGCAAATAAAGAAAGAATAAGAGGGAATTGCATTGCATTGCATTACTCACAGGCAGACAACGAAAACCAACAGGAAATGCACAGACAAAGAGATGTTTAGATAAAGAAGATGAGGCTAAGAATGGGAGCTTCTATCTTCACCATTTTAAAATAGGTTTATGCCCCAATTCTCTTTCTATTTCAAAAGGGTAACTAGAGTTTCACTTCAAAGTTAAACATGCTCAAACATAGATCAGCAGCTCAGTTTCCTAAATACAATCAATGCTCTTAAGTTACTGCAGATTAGGCACAAAATAAACTAAAAATTCACAACACATAGGCATCACTTCTTTTTTAAAGAAAAAGAATTAAAAAACAATAATAATAAAGGGAGGGATGAGAGGAATAATTGCAATGTTGAATTATTTCTCTGAACAGTTAGTTTTTCTGTTCTGGATTTTGAGAACTTGGGCTTCATGAATATCCGTCCATTTGATTTGGGCTGCATAGACAAGATTTCTAATTTCTTTACATCAAATTTCCCATCTTCAAAATGTACATGTAATCTTGTTCTTCCCTTTCGATTTTAAGTTGAACTATCTCAAGAGTTGAAAAAATGACATCTTTAAAAGTGATTTACAATCTTTCCTTGATTTTTGAGGGCGAAATTATGCTTCTATTTGTAACAGAACGCTCACCCCATCAATAAAAGACACAATATATTATCACTAGTTTTGCACAATCCAGACGTGTAAACATTTTCATATTAATTTTTCATTTCATTCTACGGCCTATTATTATCCTATGACGAAACAAAACATCAAACCCAAAATAACCATTGCAAGTGGCTCAAAAGAAAAAAACATAGAAAAATTGCAACTAAAAATTCGCATTAATTGATAAAAATTAAATCCCAGAAAAAAAAAAAGAAAAACAAAAAAAAACCATATCGGATTACCTCACGAAGCTGACGTGCACGCCGAGGCTGCGATGAACGGCGGAGCAATCGATGCAAAGGAAGATCCCATAAGTGACAGAAGCCCAAGTGGGGTTCTTGGCATTGCAATCAAAACACATCTAAAAACAAAAGAAACGAAAAACCCCCAGAATCCAAACCATCAAGATCCCATTACAATGCCTATGGATCCAAATCAGATCTAAGATAAAACAGAGAAATTGGACCCAAAAAATATTATAATAATGATAATAAATAAATAATTAATAAGAAACCAAGAAGAAACAGAAAACACAAACCTTGTTCTCAGACTTCGCTTTGAGTTTCTTGAACACGGCGTTCTTGTCAGTCAAGCTGTCGGACGCCATGTTAAAATTCCACTTCAAGAACTCCGACACAGAGAGAGAGACAGAGAGAAAAGAAATGGGTTTTCGAAGAGGCGATGCGTTATTGCAAACACCTCCTCTCCTGAGATTTTTACAGGTTCACCAAACCAGACTAAGAGAGATTTCCTTTGTTTTCTGCTTTTTCGTTCGACTTGGTTATTGTTGTCAGACACAAGCCCAAAAGGATCTAAAATTCGAGATTTTGCTTAATTTATGTTTCCGATAATGCCCTTGTGGGGTGCCTCTGGGTTCTGTGATTTGTTGGCCTGTGAGTTGCATTTCGGAGAAAATGACGTGAATACCCCTGTAATTAATGGGAGAGTAAAGTGGTGATGTATTACCGACCGCGGAAGAGAACGTGCAGCCCCGAGACGTTGCAGCTCAGCCAACGAACCGATGTGGACTTCTTAACTATATTCATTCGTTGTTTAATAAAACATATGAGATGTCTTGCTTCAAAAACTTAACAAAAGGAAAAAAAAAAAATCATTTAAAAGTTTGCATTTTTCCTTTCATTTATTAAAATGAAGAACTTTCCATTAATAATTGCAAATATTCCAACAAATTCATTTATAAGATACACAAGTTTAAAAAAGAATAGCAATTCCTATGACATCACTTGTTAAAATTTTAAATATAAATTATTTTATTAAAAAATTTTATATTAAAAATAAAATTTATAAATAAGTAACTTATAAATAAAAATGACTCATTAACTTAATATTTTTATAAATTTATTATATATTTAAAACTTAGTCATATTTTTTCTTAATTTTGATTTTAAATAATTTTTAATAATTAATATGAGTATTGAAAGTTGAATAAAAAAATATAATTATTAAAGTAAATGGTTTGATAAAAGAAAAACAAAACATTTAATGTTGAACTCAAAACTTAATATTTTGGGTTGAAATATAATATTAAATTTACAAATCTACTACTTAAGTTTATTCATATTTTTTTTTATTTTTGGGCTTTAATGTTTTTCCAATAATTAGTATCAGAGTAGAAAGTTCAACAAAAAATCATAGTTATTAGAGTTGATGGTTTAACAAAAGAACATGGTTGCTTGTGTTAAGGGTTTGACAAAGGAACATGGTTGCTCATGTAGACTTTTGGAACCAAATCAAGTAAAGTAAGGTCACTCGATAGAAGTAAGGTTGCTTGGTAAAGTGGTAATGGACATACTTAGAGGGAGAGATTGTTAAGATTTTAAGAGTAAATTGTATATTCTAAATATAAAGAAAATATACAGAATATAAATGTAATTAAAAATTAACTAACTAAAATGATATAATTATTGAGGTGTATTTGACATTATCTTAAGAATAATTTTTGCCTCCATAAATAATTTTTTAGTGCAATAGGTTATAATGACTATTCTCCCAAAATATAATAAATTTTCTCACTAATGTGTACTTTAAATAAAAAAAGTAATAAAAATATCATTAACCTGGTTAACCTAACAAATTTTAGAGGGGAAAAGAAGGGAGTAAGATAAAAGGTAATTTTTAGGTATCTAGATGAAGAGCTGAAAGCTCTTTTTACATTGTTTTTGGTTTAATGATTCATAAAAATAAATATTAAGGATGAATTTATATTACTTTGGTTCTTTTATATTACTTTTGGTTTAATAAGTTATAAAAATAAATATTAAGGATAAAGATAATAACTAGTGACTAATTTGACTAATAATTCGAAAAGTTATCATTCACTTATATGAGACCTCTCTTGAGTCCTTTTTTTTTTTTTTTTTGTAAAATATAAAACAAATATTGTCTTATAAACAATTATAAAAATACTTCTCATTTCTGATGTGGGATACAAAAATTTTGAAAGTTCTTATTTTTCCAACATTTCCTTATATATTTTAAAATACTGAACTTTGATAAGTTAACTAATGAGAACACATCATTTTTGGTGTCTTTTGGGCTATGAACCAAAGAATATGATGTACAAGTTTTGATATTATGAAAAATGGTGAAATTAAAATTTTTATGAACCATTACTTTTCTATGAATAATAACAAACTTATTCCATGTTATATTCCTTAAGATTATACTATTTGACACAATTGAGAGTTGTCAGGCCTTGCACTTACCTAGTTTATTTTCATAAAAACTCTAAGGATTTTACCTAGAATCTTAAAGGAGTAGTCCTATTACACTCTTATATAGTTGTATCTATTATGTGTATTCTAATAACACATTACCTTAAGGGTTATAAAATTTATTAAGAGTATAACTTAATCTTCAATATTGGAATTATTACACTATTTACACCATAAAAAAGGACTTTACAATTTTTATAATGCATATAAGGTCAATTAATGACTTATTATTACCCATATAAATATGCTTTGAGGGATCCTTTATCACATATATTGGGTTCTTCTCACTCTTAACTATATTTTATAGACATTAGTCTTATTCCCAAGGTAATTTTCATTAACTTTTTATTTAATGGTTTAATTAAAGGATCTGCCAAATTTAACTATAATCTTATGAAATCAATTAATATCACTCCATTATTCAACAACTGCTTTACTAATTTATGTTTCAAATGAATATGTATAATTTTCCTATTATATGACTTACTCTTTACATGAGTAATGATGACTTGACTATCACAATGCATTAACACTAATAGTATGGTTTCACTCATAATAAAATATCCATTAAAAAAAATTCTTCAACCAATTTATCTCTATATTAGTTATTTCTAAGTTTATAAACTTATATTTCAATATGGATTAAGTAATAATTGTTTGCATAATAGACTTCTAAGCCACTACTCCACTTTTAAGGGTAAAAACAAAATCACTTGTGAATTTTATCTTATCTAAATCAAAGATCTAGTTAGTATTATTATACCATTATAGTACAATAAAAAATTCATTATAAAATATAATATAGTTCATGATACCTCTTAAATATTTCAAAATTCCTATCATAACATTATGATAATTATGGTTTAAATTATATATATATTTGTTCAATCTACACATAGTATATATAATATTAAGACATATAAAATTCATTATATGCCTCAAACTACTAATGATTTGAATATATTTAGACTGAAAAATAAAAGTGCCATTTTGTTTTAGCAAATGCTTATTTGCATCAAAAGGAGTTAAAACTGATTTCACATTAAACATTCATATTTCTCGAAAAGTTTATCTATATAATACTCTTATAACAAAAATATATTATTAAGAGTTTTAAAATCTTCACTCTTAAAATAACATTTATTTCTCCTAAATCTTTTATATCAAAGTGTGATGTAAGCAATGACTTTTTACTAATTATTAATCTTATACTAAAATAAAACATGAACATGTCATCAACATATATAAATATCATTTTCAATTTTTATATAAATACACTTATTAACATTAACAATTGAAAAACCATTAGAAATTAAAATATTATCAAACTTTTAATGTTATTATTTAGATACTTGTTTTAAATTCTATAGAGATTTAATAAGTCTACAAACCATTTTCTCTTAGTTAGGAGTAACATAACCTTCAAGTTATGACATATAAATATTTTCATCAAAATTATCATATAGAAATACATTTTTAACATTCATTTAATGAACAAAACGATTATAAACACACATTAATACAATCAACATTATAATGAATGTAATTCTAGAAATAGGAAAAAATATCAAAATAATTAATATTCTTTTTTCTTCTTTTTTTGAATATACCCTTTTGTAACAAGTTATACTTGTCAATAAATCCATCTAGTTTATGTTTTTCTTAAAGATCTATTTATAACTTATGGTTTGGCTTTTGAGAGTAAATCTATTCTTTCTTACTTTATATAACTTTTACCTTTGGTTGAAATTACTAAAGGATATTACTTCAAAATAAATCAAAAAATCATTGTTCATTACTAAAGTTTAAAAGCTTTTACCAAAGATCTTTTCAACTTTTTATTTCTTTCTTCTTAATTTTGATTCACAATATATAACAAAAGACTTTCTTTCTAACTCAACTATAGAGATAGATAATTATACTAATTCTTTTTTTATAGGAAATATATTATTAAAAAAATTTTGCATTTTTGTTTCAATAATAGTATTAGCATTAAAAACATTATTCTTAATAATAAGAAAATGATAAATAATACTTTGATCTACATCACCTATAAACATGCAATATAAGGTTTTTAAAACTTATTTTTCTCTTTTTTAGTTTAGGTAAAAGTATTTTAATAAGATACCCTTAAACTTTCAAATAAATGGATAAATGAATATTATCATTTTTACAATTCATATAAGGTTTTACCTATTTTCTTATATGAAATCTTATTTTTTAAGAAACACGTAAAAAGTATTATCTTTTCTTATAAATTATTAAGAGTCCTAAAACTAACTAGCATAACATTTATTATTTCTTTTAATATCCTTTTTTTTTTTTAAAATTTTTGTAACCTCATTTAACTCTAATACCCTTATACTTTTAAATAAATAGATAAGTGAATACTATCCCTTCTACAAGTCATATGAAGTTTTACTTATTTTCTTATATAAGATTTTATTTCTTTAGTGACATGCAAAAAGTATTATCTTTTCTTATAAATTATTAAAAGCCTTAAAACTAACTAGTATAACATTCATTATTTCTTTCAATGTCTTTTTTTTTTTTTAAATCTTTGTAACCTCATTTAACTCTATTGAGTAAGGAGATGTAACTTCATGAACGATTCTTTATTTTTCACAAAAATCTAACCATAGTTAAGAATTATACTCTCCTCTTTATCTTATCTAAATCTTTTTATCTTTTTATCTAAATAGTTTTCTACGTCTCTCTTATATTTAACACATATATTATATACTTCATCCTTATCTTTTAAAAAGAAAAGTCTAATGTATCTAAAATAGTTATTTATGAATGTCATATAAAATTGTTTACCACTTTCAGTTGTAGTACTCTTCAAATCTCTTAAATTAGGATACACTATATTAAGTAATCTAATTTCTTATTACACTAATTTGTAATTTTTTTTGGCTAATTTAGCCTCTACACAAACCTCTTATGTCCTAATATAGCATTCCATAAATTATAAGAATTAACAATATAAGCAAAAGAAGTAAATGTATTATTATTAATACTATCAAGTATATTTAGAATGTAAAACCCTTAGTTTTAATAACCCTTTCTCATAAATATATTGTGTTATTCTCATTTTTTGGGTCATCCAACAATTTATGATATTGATTAATTTGGTCTTAAATACTTTTTTTTCAAATATTTAAAATGCAGATGGTTAGTAATATTAAACTTTTATATATCAGCATCCTTCACCATATTTTCTTATTCATTCTCTCATATTTTTTTTTCCTTATTTTAAGATATACTTATTTTTTCAACATCGTATGGTTAAGGAATTCCACATTAAAAGTAAGAAGGAAGAGTACTTAACATGTAAGCAAAAATGATCCATAGATTAAATGTTATAAGGTGTTAGATTGAGATATGATATTAAGTTTACAAATTTGTTATTCACTTAAACCCTACTTTTTGGTTATTCTTATTCAAGAAAGAAGCTTCTCTACACTAGATAAGGACTTTTAGATCTACATTTGAGGAAAAGAGTTTCACAACTTTTAAGATTGTAAGGAGGTCAACGTAATAAAGTCTAACACATCTAGTAAGCAAAAGAACATGGATATAAAATATTCATTATTGTGCTTTAACATTCCTTCAATGCCTTTAGATTCAAGTTTAGCCCTTTTTACAAATCATGTACATTCCACTTTCAAGTAAGGAGTTGAAAGAGTGACCAAGAAGAGAGGTGTTATGATTAGTCAAATGCAAGAAGCATTGTATTTGTCTCCTTAAGCTAAAGATTAATTTTCATTGGCACTAAATATGAGAGCACTTGCCATTCTGGTTATTCTCCATTGAATACAAGCTTATTTCTCATTAACCAAATAGTTCAAGCAACAATGCAAAAGATAACTATCCATAAATGTGATTATATGTACTTTGGACAAGGCTTGAAAGTTGTATAGGGATTCATAATTGAACTTAGGATACATAATTCCATGTCACACTATGTTGTAATTGCACTTTATAATGTCCAATTAAAAGAACATGAGATTAAAAGTTATTGTCTTAGTTTATAAATCACAAAACTCAAATAGGATATATTAAGATAAATAATACAATCCGATCCTTAGATTTTTTATGACTTTCAAGGAGCCATATGAGGTAAAAATCTCATGTATAGTTCTGTAATAGCAATGGTAGCAGTGATGTTATTATCGACTATAATTGTATAATAGTTTAAGTACAGTTGATATAGTTGAGGCACAATCCAAATATAGGGTTTGGGGGTGGAATTTGTGGCATCAACCTATAAGGTTTACATTACAAGTATCTAATAGACCTTTGCTAAGCAAGACAACTTTCATGTTAATCTTATTGAGCATAGTCATCCAATTAAAGAGATCTATTTTTTAGGAACCAAGTTAATCCATAGTTTTGAGACATATATATCAGTAAGAATAGCTATCCACTTATTTAACTCAAAACCCAATGATTTTAACATTGAATTTGTTATTAAAGGTGTGTTGTTAGATCATCAAATTAGCTTTAATGCATGTTAAATCTAATTTATTTAGAGAGTATAACAGTTAGTTATATAACTTATGTTTCTATATAAACAAAATTCTCCTTTGATATAGCTTCCAAGTCCATTATCTATTAATTCAACTACCCATCTCCTTCATAATTTTATCTTTATTTATAGAAAATGACAAAGTTTAGAAAACCTTTTAGCTAAAGAGATGTCATCAATCCATATATGATTTCAAAAGCCAATGTGTTGCCCAATTTGAGTATACTTTTACCTATCTATTTCTATAAGGTTATATCATAGATAAATCTATCAACTTTTCTCATCTAATTATTAAAGATATATATCATCTATATTAAGTAACTTATATAATTAAATTTACATATTATCTCTCTTGGTCCTTTGGGATTGTCTCTTTTCTTCTCTCCATCACCTTTTTTCCATGGCAACAAACTTAGGGTTGTCATGGGTTTTTGGCCATTAAGAGCTTGATGTAGTTTTTTTATCTGTGTTTATTTCCTTAATGCTTAGATTTTTGAGTAATACGCAAAATGGTTGGTCTTTTTTTTTTTCTTGGATTTACTTAAACATATTTAGTTCTCATTCTACCCAAGATTGATTCTCCTTTTGTTTTAGGTTCTTTTTTGCATTTGATTATGGAACTATAAGAGGGTTTGAGGTTTAATTATTAGGTATTATTATTTGTTATTTGATAACCAACCATAGTTTTAAAAGTGTTTTATAATTTTTTGATACTTTTGTTAAGATCTAATGATTGTTGATATGACTATATAATGTCTTTAGATTAAAAGTACTTTTGAGGTACTATATACTTTCTAATTTATATCTCTCTAATTATTTTGGTTACTAGAAAGTCAAAATCTTTAAACAATCTTTCTTTACCTTTACTGTAAGGCAAGACATCACTATCAAGTTGCAAATGGTAGGAAGAGCATTGACTATGTAAAATACTTAGTAATCAAGCATCTTTTAGTTGGTTGCAAGTTTCAATTCATTTATGGCTTTTTCAATAATAGAAATTTGGGTTTGTCTTTTGATTGAAATTTCATAATTACTCATGTAGGATTATTCAGATCATTTGGCAATGTTAGAAACCTTATTCTTTTATTATTGCAAGTTTTTGTCCCATGTATATTTTAATAGCTTAAATGATTATCACTTAAATACTTTTATTATGTCACATTATTACATTAAAGGGGATTGAAAGATTGTGAACAATATCTTATCATTATTGGAATATAAGATTATGAAAAATTTCTTATGATATTTATAAAGTATAAGGAAAATTCAAATTACAAGTATTTTGATACCAAGTAGAAGTGTGAGAAATAAGTCTCATAAAAGGAAAAATACAATAGATAAAGTATTAATTGAATTCTTTTGAAGTTGCAAAATTAATTTAAAAAATCACTTAGTCCAAGCTCATGCTAGTAAAAGAAAAACAATTTCACTAATTTAAGTCACCATAATTCAAAAAAAAAAAAAAAAAAAAAATCCAAGTGATACAATGTGAGAGGAGCTGATAATTGGTGTGCCTTGTTTGACTATTTTTATTAGATAAAAGTGATCTAAGGTCACTCGACAAACCTATTTTGGAAAATTTTATTCTTTATGAAAAAAGAACTAAGATGAAATTTTTTTCAAAAAAAATTATATTTAGCATCTTTTATTTTGTGTTTCATAATAATTTGTATCATATATTTAGAAATGTAACAAAAAACATATCATGACTAATAGTTATTAATCAAAGTTAATGAAATAGTAAAAAGACATATTTGTCCTTTTTCAAATAAAATTTATGATATTCTAAAAAATAACTTTAACAATTAATAAAAGCAAAAAAAAAAAAAAAAGTGAAAAATTTGCTCAATTAAATTTGCAACAGTATTACTATCATCAAAAGAATTAACACAATAAATAATTCAACTCCAAAATTTAATCCAAAAATAATTTTATTCTCAATTTAATAAATTAAAGGCAATTTAACTTTTTTATAATATTTATAATGGAAGTTTTGTAATTATTTAAAATATTTTTTAATGAATATTTAATGAAATATACTAATTATTATAAAATTTAAATGTCAATATATTTTTTATTTTATTTAAAATTATAGAATGTAAATTAATATTAGACTAAAATAGAATATATTAAATATAAATTTTCTATTTTTAAAAAAAAAAACTTTATGCCTTTATTATGAAAGATAGAAAATTTGAGTATAATTATATTATCACAAGTCATCACAACCTTGCATTGGTCCTAAAAGGCTTAGGCCTCAATTATAAGATTAATGTTGAGTTAATATCATAACTTCAGCTCTTTGGTAATTTAAAAAAAATTTAAAAATCTATTAATATATTTTTTAATTAAAAAATATTAAATAGTTGATTATACATTAAAAGTAATTTTTTTAAAATTTTTTATAACTTCATATTCTCTTATTAGGATTAAAACTCCAAACTTTCAAGATAAAAAATTTAAATTCTTAAAAATTAAAATATCTCTTGTTATAATTATATCATATAATCTAATATTTATTTATTTATTTATTTATTTATTTATTTTTAAATATTCCATATATTATTATTTAAATTTTAAGTTATAGGTTATAGATGATATAATAATTTTTTTTTAATTTATATTTAATCTTCAAATTTTCTATTACAAATAAAAATATTTTCCTTTTCATAACACAAACATATTATGAGTTAAATACTCAATAAATTTAATATTTTATTGCAAATAAGAATTTGAGAAGACATTAATTTTCTTAAAAAAATGATTCAATTTAAAAGTTAAATTAAAAATATGAACAAATTAGGCTTACTTGAACCTAAGGTAAAAATAAAATAAAAATTTATAATTAATTTATAATAACCTAAAATTAAAATAAGTTAGCAAATAAAAAAATCTCAAATTTAATCTTTTTATTTTTAAGATTTTAAATTTATATATTTGGAACAATAAAAAATAATATTTCATATATTACAAAAATTTTTCTTTTTACACAAGCAAAACAATAAATGACAAACTAGTGAAAATGAGAAAAATGGTAAATGACAAAGATATTTAGAAATTTAAAATGTAACAAATGCTTGCACAAAATTAGTGAAAACAAGATGAAAGATAAAGTTATAAAAAAATTAGGAGAAGGAATATTTTAATAATTAAACAGAGATAACCTTATTTAAATTTCCCATCAAAAGAACTTGTTCAATAGCTCCTACAATGGGCTATGTTGGGCTGAGATTCCCGTGGACCTATGGTCTGCTCTTCACTGCTTATTTTTATTTTTTGATCCCTTAACATTGGATTGTTGTTAAACTTTTTTTTCTTCTTCTTCTTCTTTTCAAAAATGAAAGCGAATGGGATCAACACACTAGCTCATGTGATGTTTCTAATTATTTTGTGTGGAGGCCCAACCAAAAGCAAATGAAAAGGCAAGTCCTTTGTTATATCTACAGCAAAAGATCAAGACCAAATTTTTTTTAAAAAAAAAGGAAAATGGGACCCCACTACATTCTTTTTTTTCAAAAAAAATTTTTAAGAAACAAAAAAACTAATTTCAGCCACCACTTTAAAAGAATTTTGAAATTATGTTTATTTTAATATTTTTTTAAAATTCATTCACTGCATTAGCTGCGTTAGTTAAATTATGTTAGATGTAGCCACGTGATGTTCATTCACATACCAAGTGGCAGATGCATCTTGTTAAGTGTCATATTATTAAATTTATTAACAGGAAATAAATTTTAATTTTTAAAATAATAATAAAATAATTTTTTTTAATATTATAAATAATTATTATAACATTTAAAATATTTTTTAATTTTTAAATTTTTTTAAAATTAAAATTTACTTCACGTCAACAAATTTAGGCATGGCAAAAAGAAAGAGATACACCTACAATGTACGCTTGAGTAACTATCATGTAACTATACTTAAGGAAAAGTATTCAATGTAAACTAAATTTAACTAACAAAAACTAATGCAATGCATGGATTCAAAAAAAAAAAAAAAAAAAGAGAGATCGTATTCACAAAAACCGAAATTAGTCTTTTTGTCAAAAAAAAGAAAAAAGTACATAATAGTATGTCAATCGTCATATTTGTAAACTGAAATCAAGATTTATTCATTACTTTCCTCCTTTCACCTCTCTTATAAGAAGAGTCTACCTTTCGAATGTTGTCGAATTCAATGGGGTCTCTTTACGAATAATTGTAATATTAACAAATCGAATAAATATCATTACAAAAATTTAAACTTAAATTAATGTGAAAAAAACACATTAAAATACTAATCAAACTATCACCTCTACCTTCAGCCATTCGTTAAGGGAATTTCTGCTGCTAATTTAAAAGTCCCTTTCGGAAAATTGTGAAGCACGCACTCATTTATCATAATATGCCCTTCTAGACCTATGTGTTGCCAACTTTTTATTCACGCGTAAAGAACATATTTTCCCCGCGAAACATAATGATTTGACCTAACATGTCCTCTTGCTATTGGGTTCCATTACAGAATCTGCCACTCATTCATGTATCACCAGCAAAGGCCGCTGGTCAAACTGCCAATCAAGGTCAGAAACAACTATTCCAAATCTTTAAAGACACGCGAAAAGGACATGGAGGGAATTTGGGCATTTCGTTGGGTTCAAGATTAAGCAAACCTAGACGGGCCCACACACAACGATAACAACATTTTTGATGTAGAAACCTTTGTAGGGGTTTTTGATGTTTCTTCTACCATGCTTATTTACTTCTTTAAAAGTTGGAAATTTTGAGCTTTGAAGCACTCTTCCTCTACAAAAAGTTGTTAAACGCTCAAGTATATATATTTAACTCAAAAATTTCGAGCTTGAATTATTGGGTAGAAAAGAAAATTCAATTTCTTGTCAAAGAGGATTGTATTCCGAGGTTTCTAGAAACAAATGTGGCATTTAAGCACTTACAGCAAAAATAATGCAACATCATTGTACTAAGAAATTGTGAAAAATATGTTTTAAGTTTTATTTTATATTTTATAAAATGACTTGAAATTATTGTACCTTAAATTGTTATACTAGTCTCTGTTAAACATCCATTGTCCATTGGCCGTTATAAGTTATACGCACCCAAGTACGGACACGTTCCAAGGAGAGGGTATGTTGTGTTGAAAAGTGTTAGAAATGGACACACGCATGATACACGAATACGTGTACGACACGGTAAAATATAAAAAGAAAAATAAACAAAAACAATCGGACACATTTAGAGCACGACAAAAGTACGTGTTCGGCGGGAGGAGGACACGAATGGAAGACAAATGGACTGTAGATTGTTGGTGACTTACCTTCGTATGGCAAAGTGACTTTGCGACAACTTTTCTGCAAGATTCCGACAATATCCTCATGCAAGAAGCAATTCCGGTGGTACGGATCTGAACCGTCGACGATGAATGGAGTTTGCAGCAGCAGAGGGGCATCCGTTTGATTTCGAACTTTTCATACAACACCAGATCGGCGCAGGGATGGTGAAAAATAGCAAAATCGGCGGCCGGCGAATCCGAGAAGGTTATTTCCTCTTTGACGATCAGTACAATGGCGGCGGCACGGTGGCTGCGAGTTTGAACTTATTTCGATTCTTTTTTAAAATTAGTGCGTAGAAAGTCGATTTTTCCTTTTTTTTTTTTTTTAATATTAAAGTTAGGAATAGTATCACTTGTTTTTCCTTCTCCCATTCTTCACAATAATTTTCAATTATATTATCTATTATCCGATAACATATGCTATGTTATATGTTGTTTGCTATTAAAACAAACAAGTCTAAGTGATTTACGAGATACAGACTTTTGGTTTGTTAATTGGGTTTTTTTTTTTTTTTGGATCAAATCCAACATCTTATGATATAAGAAGCCGAGCTGTGAGAAATTACAACTAGATCAAAAAGCTGGAGTTTTTTTTATTTTTTTTTTCTTGTAACTTAAAAGAGATAAAATATGAGGTTTTAGCGTAATAATAAGTCTTTGACCTCTAGGAGAACATGAATATATTTAGTAATAATGTTTTAAAAAATCAACAATTTTGTGTTGTTTCATAAACTTAACATAACTTTTTAAAAGTAATATTTCAATATGTAAAATTATTTCCTAATAAATTTAGCATGTTGTCCTATGCTATTAACAAAATTCATTTGATTGGATGCCTAATGTGGAGATAAAATTGTAGTTGATTAGACATTCTTTTAGTGTTTAACAGTTAATGGGTTGTAATGGCTCGATTTAACCCAAGTCACTAATTAAGTTAAATTAAAAAAAATAAAAATTTGTAAATTATTTAAAAATTAACAATTATAAAATTTTAATTGAATCAATAAAAACAAAAAAGTAAAATTGAAAGAGAGTAACAAACACATCAAAACTCTAAAATTAAAATTGAAGAGTGCTTGTTGCAGAGAAGGAGAAAGCGATAGATTTTGAGTCATAGGCTTGATTGCTTGGCTATGAGTGAGTGAGTGAGTGAGTGAGAGAGATAGAGAGAGACTAGTATGATAAAGGATATGGTCCTACGTTGAGAGGAAAGCTTCGAAGGAAAAGAAAAGAGAACGTGATCCTTACCATTGTAATTTGATGCCCATCTTGGAGGTAGGTGTTGGTCCATGAGGAACAAAAGTTGAAGTAGACGTTGATCCATTAATTCAAATAAATTAGGACCCCTTCCTTAAACTATTAGTATTTTTAAATTTTTGAGATTGTAAAAGTTTAGGCTTTTTTGTTAATTTAATAATCATGAAAGGCAAGCTTTAAAGTGGGCATTATGGAATATGAAATTAGGGTTTGTTAGATTAGGGGCTTTTTTTTTTTTTGGCTAATTTCATAATCTATAAATCAAAATTGTTGACCAAAATGACTATTTAAATTAGGTTCTACATTTTGTAATATTATAGAAAATAAAACTAAATTAGTGCATTGACAATTATCATTAAGTTAGAGTCTAAAGTCACCGTTTAATATTGAAGAATGTTGATTAATATGATAATTTATCATGGGAGTATCATGGAACTTAAACTTGAGATGTAATATATTGTTAGTGAGCCTGAAGTGCTTTAATCCATTAGTACATAATACTTATCCATGTTAACCATAAAAGATACAATAAACAACATTGTTAATTATATGTACGAGTTTCAATATGAAACAATTAAGAATCTGAAGCCACTACATAAGACCTCAAAGATGACATTGGTGTTGATGTTCACAGAAATGGTATAATTAAGAGAGCACAATGTGCAAATTTATGTTCTACATGGGCCCGATGAGGCATAAGTAGTTAATAGCATTTCATCATTGTGTCTTGATGGTGAACTTTAAATTGAATTTGATAATTAGAAAAAAGGTGTAAAAGAGGGTGTTGGAGAGGTTGCAAAGACAGAAGTTAGTGAAGGGATATGGAACGAAGATTATAAACATGATGTGGAAGACAAAAAGGTAGATGGGATAGTTACACAATCTCACGAACGTGTATTAATTGTATTGAACAAGTGCAATAAGTCATAGGAGAAAATGTGATTGAGCAAGAGTCTATAGCATGTAAAGAACTTACCTAACCAAGTGATAAACCCCAACATGATTAGCAATACAATGGTAAGACCAGAGCTGACATGAGAAAAGGTAGCTCAAACGAAGAGAATTTTGACTTTATCACTATCACGGGGAATGACACTAATGATGAGTTGAAGGACAATGATTTGTTGAGAAATGATGAAGAGTATATGCATGCAAAGAAGAAAAAGATGGGAATGACAAATGAAAGAGTGGTTAGCGAAAGAATACTTGCATAAGTTTCAAAGGAATCTTAATTGGCTTGTGCATAAGGTATATAATGACATTAGTGAGATATTTGCACTTAATGTTACCTAATTGTAATGTTACAGAGCTATACATAAGGCCTTCAACATGTTGTAAGGATCCATGAAAGAACACTATAGTAGACTTAAGTCAGACAAGATTGAGCTACATAATACTAATCAAGATAGTATTTCTAAGCTTGAGATTAACCCACAATTACAAATTTAAAGCCTATCTTTTATAGGTTCCACATTGGGTTTAAGGCATTAAAGACTGATTTTTTAAATGGTTGTAGACCAATTATTAGATTGGATGGATATTTCTTAAAAACATTTTTAGGTAGAGCTTTATTGTGTGCTACGGGAAAGGATGAAAACAACTAAATGTATCCCATTGCTTAGGCTATGGTGACCAAGGAAAATATTGAAAATTGGGGTTGGTTTCTTAAACTCTTGGCAAAACAACTGAATATCACAAGTGGTCTTAGGTGGACAGTCATAAGTGATCAGTAAAAGATGCTACAACATTATGCATTATTATTTACATTATAATTTGATCAAATGATGTGTTAATTTTTAATCTTCATTGTTTCTTATTTTTATTATAGGGACTATGTGAATAAGTAAACAAATTGATGTCATTAGCCAAGCACAAGAATTTTACCATGCATATATATGGAAATTAGCACAAAAAGTCTAAAGGTTATTCTTTGAAGAAGTGCTTTTGGAGGGCAATTGGGAGAATAACAACCTATGAATTTAGACAAGCATCAGAAAAAATGAATGAATTATCTCCACAAGTGCATACAAATTTCACCAAGACAGATTTCAACAAGTTTGTGAAAGCCTTTATCAACACATGACCTAAATATGACATGGAAGATAACAACATTTCATAGTACTTTAATGAATACATAGTTGAAGCAAGGAAAAAAAAAACATAATCAACATGCTTGAGGATATATGGGTGGTATTAATGGAGAGGATTAAGGAGAAAAGAAAATTGATGGAGCAATTCATATAAGAAAAAAGTTTGAAAAGATCAAGTTTGATTCAAAATTGTATACTATCAAATCAAATGGAACTATAAAGTATGAGGTCTTTTATTATGATGATAGGTTTATTATTAACTTAAACACTTTAAGTTGCAATTGTAGAGTGTGGGATTTGATTAGAATTCCCTACAAGCATGGTGTGGCAAGTACAAATCACTAAAGACTGAAGCTCGACAACTTTGTAGATCATTATTACAAAAAGGAAATATATTTGAGTGTGCATGCCCATGTAATGAAGCCATTAAATTGGTATAAAATATGGTCAACAGTTAAGAATTGTACCATGCTACCTCCACCTTTTAGAACCATTTTTGGTAGGCCAAAAGGGGCAATAAAGGGAGATAAAGATGAGTCTCACAAGAAGTAGGGACATATGTTAAAGATTGGAGTGAAAATGCAATGTAAGTAATGCATGGACTTTAGTCACAACAAAAGAAGATGTCTAAAGGTTGATCTTCAAATGACAATTACATCATCTTATAAATTTTTAATTAATAAAGCTCATATTTTGTAATATTAGATTTATTATGTTCATTTGATTTTTTAGGATATTTTATAATACTTTCTTTAACTTTTATTTATGGATGTAGCCAAAAAAGGGAGAGATAAAAAAAGTTTACTATTATAAGTTAACAAGCATAACCAAGTAAGGAACTTGATCAAACTGCTACTAATATAGATTAACAACTACTAATAAATGAAATAAATGACAAACATTAAGTGTAGTCAATAAATGTCTTGCTTATTCCTTATTTTTCAATTATTATATATATATATATATGATTATGCATTGAACACCAATTACTATTTCTTTAATGCATTATTGTAGTTAAAGAAATGAGAAAGACCAAGGAAAGACATTAATTCCCAAACAAGCTATTTAGCCATATCAACCTAGTTAGGTGAACCTCTTACAAGGAGTAGAGGGAAAATAAGGAGAACTAATGCCCATGTAGAAGTTGGACCCACCATTTATGGCATATAACAAGTAAGTTGCAAAAGAAAAAAGACAAGCCAAATAAGGTTTTGGAATTCATTATGCAATAAAGATAGAAAACTTTTATATCAAGGTAAAGTCACGTTCTAATATGAGACTTAGGATTATAATTGTGTATTGTTTATTGACTAACTATTTATGTTGCATGATCCATATGCCATCCATTCAACCTAAAATTGTCATTTTCACACCAAACCAAATGCAAAACAATACTTCACAAGTTCTTAGAAATGCAAATGTAGCTATTAAAGACATAACAGGTGTGCAACAAAGGAGTATTGAGAAAAGTCTAAGAAAATCTCTAAGATATGTCATTGAGAAAGCTATTGATAATAGTCTTTAATAATAACAAAGAAGATTGATTTTACTTATGCATTTTGTTTTTTGACTTTTTGACTTTTTGAATTGCTTAATAGGACAATATACATCATTTTCCATATTCTTTGTTCCCTTCAAGTTTGTTGATTATGTGATAATGCCCATTAAAGGCAACAAATTTCCTTTGTAAGAACAATTTATTACACTTATTGATTGTAATTGATGTATTGATTATTCTGTTTCACTTAATGGCATAAAAACATATTAATATATTTTTTAAGTGTTATATAAATAATATCATGTTATATAATCAATCATGCTTGTTTACTCAATAAGAGATCATAACAAATTACACGCAAATAAGTCTTATGAGATCATTGTTGTTTGGGATATTTTATTTCATAAACCATAATCATGCATTATTTTTTCATTCTCTCACTAAATATACAATCAACTTACAATAACATTATCATTATAATATACGTTCTTACATATCCTTACTCAAAAAGTTACGACAAATATATAATTTTTTCATTATCGCTGACCTTTAACAAATAAGAGATAATAATGATAATAATACAACTTAATAGTACAAAACACACTTTACAACTTTTATATCCCTTCAAATTTGTATTCTTTTGTGTCAATTTCTTATTTTTCATTTGTAGTTTAAAATATTTAGACCTTAATTTAATAATGTCCTTACCTAGCAATTAGATTTCCTCCTTTTTCAATGTAATTTCAATTTTAATTTGCATAACCCAATTGTATGTCTAAATAATATTATCAACTCTTGCCTTTAATTCATTGTTCTTTCTTCATAAAGACCTAATAATCCCTTTGTAACACTCTCTAATTTTTAGGTCGACCCATCTAAAAAATCAACAATCATCATACTTCTAGAAGTGGCATGCTAGGAACCTTCTCTAAGGATTATTTTGACTCCATGACCTATAAATCTGAGTTACAACTCCATGATGGCATAACATAAATTCTATACCACTCCTTGCTGTAGCAGATGACCTAACAGAAATATCCCCATTTTTATTCCCATTTATGGTGTCGATTGGAGTTGAAATGGCAAGGACCATATTCTATTTCCACTTGAAACTTTTCTCCCAACGTAGGACCATATCCTTTGTCACATAGCTTTATCTCTCTCTCTCTTACTTTTAACCAAGCAATTAGAACTGCAACTCCTCAAAATCTATTGCTTTCTCCTTCTCTGCCTCAAGCACTCTTTTAATTTCAATATTATGGTTTTGATTTGTTTCTTACCCTCTTTCAATTATACATTTTTGTTTTTATTGATTTAATTAAAATTTTAAAATCATCAATTTTTAGATAATTTACAAAATTTTATCTTTTTCATTTAACTTAATTACTAACTTAAGTCCAGCCAAGTCCAAATAGTTCATTAATTGTTTAATGCTTATGTGGTGCCTAGTCAACCATTGTTCTATCTCCACGTCAGTTACCTTGCCAGGTCATCAAATTAAATGGATTTTGTTAATAACATGTAATAGCATGCTAAATTTCTTACAAAATAATTTTATAGGGGGTAAACTATTACTTTTGAAAGGTTATGCTAGAGTTGTGAAAAAACACAAAGTTTATGATTATCTGAACATTATACCACATATTTAAAATAAGTTATGCATAAAAACCAATGAATATGTGAAAGAATATGAATTATCATTACCTTCATCATAATTACACAAGTATATACATATACAAATGTAGTCTTTTGTTACAATTTATTATATAAGCTAAGAAGATAAAAATGTATAGAAATAAAATATATATCATCAAAAATATGTAAGATCAAATCATTAAATCATCCAAATTTTTGTAAAACAAATCATTCAAATTTTGGCAATCACCTATGGGAGATCTAGATCTTAAAATCCATAATATGAGCTCTTTGTTCATAAATTTATGCTTTGTAAGATTCTTTAACCTTGCTTTAGTGCAAGATTGCCATTCATGCCTTTATGAGATTGATCTTTAATCTTTAAAGTTTTTTTTTTTTTCTTATGATTCCCTTTATGACTACAAAACAACAATTGCTTCTTTGTTTTCCTAAAACACAAACATGCGTTGAAGAGCAAGATTTTGCTGATATTAAGGTTGGTGAACCTTGTTGAAATCCATAAATCTACTTAACTAGAATTATCATGGACTAGGGAATCCACAAGTCATTAGCCACTTAAGGAAGGTGGTTCAACTTTATTCTCCCTATTTAGTTTTCTTGATAAGAACTAAATCAAGATATCATAAGGTGGAAACTATCAAATAAAAACTAAAATACTCAAATGACTTTTATGTAGACTGCAAAGGAACATGTCAAGATAAAAGAGGAGCATTAAACTTATTATAGATAGACCTTATGTTAGTAAAATTACAAATTGTTTATGACCACCATATTGATGTGTTTATGTCTAATAGATTACTAACTTAGAAGTGGCTCTTTATCAAAGTTTACAAATGGCCTACTAATGAAGATCAATTCCTTATATGGAATCTACTCTAAGCTCTCAAAGTAAAGTCATAAAAGCCTTAATGAAATCATGTATTCCTTTGAAAAGCAAAGGGGTTGGTCAAGACAAGTTATTTTTATGGGCAGCTTTAAGTTATCCATAACTAAGTGCAACTTTAATGTTGATCAATTTTAATGCAATTGAATTCATATTGGTAAATAGTTACACAAAAGATGAGAATGTTCAAGAAAGGCTAGATTAAGATTTTGCTTCTTCAAAATTGTTATCTAGTTATCTTAATGTCAAAGTAAAACATCTACCATGCTTTCACTTAGATCATAACCAAATTAAAGTCTAAATTAGTAACTCTCCAACAATTAATTTAAAATGCTTCAAACAATTCAAATTTAAGAGTATATGACTTCAAAAGTATGCTTTTGAGACCATTATAGTTAAGGCATAGGAAATGGTGCATAACCTATATGCTATAAATAACCTTTTATGTATGGTGAATCATTGTAGCTGAGCATTAACCAAATGGTAGAAGTAAGTCTTTGGCAACATCAATGTCAAGGGAAAAATGCTCTAATATTAGCAAAAGGAGCTTGACCAATTACCTCTTTCAATTGTGACTCTCTCAATATAAAAAGATAACTAAGGTATAACTAATAAAATTATTACCCATGAGGAATTAATATGGGTTGAGTGCTCAGAGAATGCCTAGTTTAGGGAAAGAGATAAGAAAATGACTTTCTTCCATTTAATTAATGCATATAATTAATCAATTAAAAACACTCTTTATCTTTAGTACTATTTATATATATGATATGATCATCAATAAACTTTAAATATAAAATCCATAAAATAAATATACTTTGTAAGAGTTATTATGATGAGATCATGGTTATTAAGATACTTATTGCATAAAAGTATTATTACTAGATATTTATAGTCAATATGACATTAAGACAATGGAGTAGTGAGATTAGCATATGTTATGGTTTTTTCTTATGAAGAAAGTTGTCAATCTCATTGATTAAAGTATAGAGATATTTAAACAAATATAAAGGTATATGTTAGATTAACAAGTTCACTTAATTGACTCACAATGAGAATTCCCAAATGGAATATTATTTATATTTCTAATGAATTTTTGTTGTGATAATTATGTAAGTGATCTTTATACTTGAAATCGTTAATGTATCTCCAATAAAAATTGATATGTTTTGATTATACCTTTGAATGGTTCTAATTAATTATTTCGTATAAGGGTAAACATTAGACATATCATGAATTATATAGATATATTTAAGTGATTAATAAAGCATTTGGCACCCTAAAGTAATCATGAGAGAATGTTCCATTTGTTTCTAATTAGTATTAATTTAAGAAATCATTATGAAAGATGGAATAATGATTCATAAGTAATTATAATACCATTCATGGAATGAATGATCATATGAATGTTTAAGAACTAATATAATTAGATAATATCAAGTATACACTAATTACATACTTTGTCTAATTGGAACATTTGTATGATGAAAAAATTGAATTACATTGATAAACCGTATAACGAAGAAATTGGTCAAACCACTTTGACAATTTTAAGATTTTGGGAGTCTTGATACATGACTAAATGTCAATCTTAATTTATAAATATAAATTGAATAATTAGATAATTAAAGAAATTTAATTTATCTAATCTTTGGGGATTATAATTCATATTCATTACTAATATATTAAGATTTTAATGGATCATACACATAAATACAATTAAGGAAATATGAAATGAGATCAAATGAACTTGATTAATAAGTCTAAAAAATTTATAAGTCAAATATATAAAATTGGAAAATATAATGATTAAAGTGCAATTTACTAAAAATTAAGACAAGTCTCCATAATAAAGTTTAAGAGTTATAATTTTTATAAATATCTCCATATATGGTTAGTCACCATATGCTTAGCACTTTAAAGTGACTAACCTTTCTCTTTACTTTCTTTCTAAGAGGATTTTAGGCTATTATAGTTGTTTTCTTAATGTCTATGTGGATTAGCATTGGTGGTCAGATGCTTGGATGATGGTGATTTGTGATAATGCACCAATTAGGCTTGAAAGAGAAGAAGAATTAGATATTATCTTGGTAATAATTTTGTCTTCTAAGCTACGTCATAATTAGATTTAATAACTAATCAATTTCGTCTTAGGAATTAAAATTTTAAATCTATATTTTTGTTGCATATTTATTTAATAAATATCTTTATGATTTATAACAAAAAAAAGTCATTTTATTGCATCTTTGGTAAGAATCAATAAGACTTGGATTTTGATTAAGCTTTTTAATTGTGTCATTAATGAGGCCAATCTTATTTTTGGCTAAAAAGGCAACTCTCATTACTCTCCTCTATAAGAACTTGAAATATTAGAATTATTGCTAGATTGTAAAAATAATTAAGGTAATATGGTGATGACATAACATGTTAGAATTAATAGAGTATTTTTAAGTGATAAAAGAACATTTAGCATTAGAAGACAATTTATGAATAATAAAAATTCAAATGATTGATGGAAATTCAAAACATTGATGACATTAGAGATGATTTGATTTGAAAGAGGGCTAAAATCATGTATCAACTTGCTTGGATACCTATAAAAGAAGATGAATATATGTAAATAAAGTTTAATAAGTAAAAGAATATGAACTCTTATTATCTTTATTACAATTACATAATTGTTTTCATATATACACCTATGTAGTCTTTTGTTATAATTTGTTACAAAATGCAAAAAGATTAAATAAAAAAAAATAAGATACAAATCACCAAAATTATACAAGATCAAATCATCTAAATTTTGGTAGTATTAAATCATTCAAATTTAGGCAAGATCATAGTGAAAAGGATGAAAGTAATCAATCTACTTTGTCAAGATAACACTAGCTATTAAAATCATGCAAGTTGTAATAGATATTACAAATTAATTAGATTAAGGTTTCTAGTTTAATTCATGAATGCATGTCATAGATGAATAAGTGCCTGGGGAGAACCAATTGTTAGGAAATGTAGGCTTGGTGGAATAAGACCAATAGGGCCATATTAAGCATCAACATCTTATTAAGGTAAACCTAATCATAATTAAGGCGAGTAATTTACAATCAAACTATCTCTAATAAGTACATTGTCCATTTTTTGAGGAATAAGATATACGGGTCATGGTCAAACTTACTTGCATATGCATAAAGCTAATCATAGTAATAAAACCTAGTGAATATTTTAGGTGTCGTACCTATAGAGAAAGGGAATTCAATTGTGATTTATATTACTAAAAAATTAAAGATTACTAAATGAAACTTGATTAAAAGAAATAAAATTGAATTAATGAACAAACTAAAGATGTAAAGGAATTTGGGGTTTCTTTAATCAAATTGGATATTAAAGTTATTAGGTTTCATCTAAAAGGAGGTAAATCGTATTAAGTCTCTATGGGTTCATAATTTGAATATCAATTTCCTCTCGAATAGCAAATATTCTTAGTCAAGTAATATCCATCATCCTTAATCTATATGCAATCCTTTATCAAGCTCACACAATATTAGATTAAATGCATTAAGTACAAGGAACTATACAACATCATACAAACTTATTCACATGTTAATCTCAAAGCTGTATGTTCATCAATTTAGTGCACAATTATATATGATCCATCGATCTAAATATAACTTAAACTCTACTCTTATAGTGATTAAGCATAGAAGTATTAATAAAACTCAAAATAGACAAATCGAGTCATAACTCTCATTGAGTAACTTAATTAATACAAAGGGTATGAATAACTCATAAAAACCCAAGTGAACTAATCCCTAAGATAGGCCACTTCCCTTCATCCTACCTTAAGATTTTAATTATTCATACTAAAAATTA
The DNA here is from genome assembly GCA_037832385.1 of Rhizophora apiculata. Lineage (NCBI taxonomy): Eukaryota > Viridiplantae > Streptophyta > Magnoliopsida > Malpighiales > Rhizophoraceae > Rhizophora > Rhizophora apiculata. The sequence continues at coordinate 6,986,064 of CM075439.1, read as the reverse complement.
CAAATAAACAAGTATTCAACATCCCTAAAACCATAATAAAAGGAAAGGAATAGTAAAGAAAACTCTTATGGAAACTAACACTTTCAATGGTGATACTTAAGCCATAGCCTTCCACTTTTTTTTTTTTTTGCATTTTCTCCTTTTTTCTTTTTTCCTTTTTAAGAATCCTTCTCTCTTTTTCTCTCCCCAAAAGTAGTCTTTATAAGTCATTTGTCATTATAATATTTAGAGGTCTTTCTTAAAATAACTAAAATACCCTTAAAGCATCTAAAAAACAATATCTTATAATGTGTTAAAAATCACAGTGAACTGGTGCTAATTTAGTCAGTTTCACAAAGTTGCACATTCAATATCCAACCAATTTACAAAATGGCTGATGGATTGGCATTGATTAGACCTTCCAATAGCAAATTGGTCCTCTAATTGGTTTTACAACCGATCCATGCTTTATTCTATATATTTTGGATTTCACAATAGATTTAATTCACTAATTTCATTACTTTGTTGTTTCAATTTTTCACTTGAAAAGCAAAAAAAATTGCAATCGAAGTAAAATATACCAAAAAAATCATAATTGCACAATTTGACCTTACCTCAAATTTAAAATTTAATATAAAATTTGTGTAATTATTGGACTTATCAGGCTAAATTAGAAAAGGGGGGGGAAATGAACTCATGCTCTCTTCTTTCATGAATGATTTTCTCTATAACAAAAAAAAAAAAAAAAGGTTATGTTTTCTTCTTTCTCCAATTTCATCCCTTTCCTCAAAAATAATCACAAAATTTAGCTTTCAAACATTCTATACAATAAGGACAAAATGTCAATAATCAATCCACTTGCATTATATTGATGCAAACTAGAAGCATTATCGACACAAGTTTATTTCACATTATTATGTATGTTAAATGTATATTTATTGTTCTTATCATTAAATTGTGGTAATGAATCAAAATATTAAAAATTGGCAATAATTATGAGAATGGATTATATGAACTTGTATTAGAATGTGTCTAATTTACCACATTTATAGAATTTTTCCGTAATTAATATATCACAATAGGCATAGTTTAGTGTCACACGCACTCCAAAGAGAGATATAGCAGGCTTTTCTTTTCGTGCTAGACGTGGACGTGCTCATTTCTCCATGAGTTTATGGAGCAAGAATTTGACACTAAATAATACGGGTAAAATGATATTTGGTAGTTGCGCATATTTTAAGTCAAATAAATTTATCTAACACACACGTATACTTTTTCTTAGGGCATAGTTGTATTTATAATAATAATAATAATTATTATTATTATTATTATTAATTATACCTTTTAATATATATTTTGAATTTATTATAATATAATTGTAATTATATATTTATGACAATTAATTATTAAAATAACATTAAATATATATTATCGTATTATATATATGCACACATAAAATAGTTGTGTTTAGCAAATATTTCATTCTCTTTAATTTTATCTTTTTTGTGGTATTTTAATTAGGGTACTTATCAAAAAATGAGTTGTGGAGTTGAAGAGTTAATTTTGAGGTTAATGAATTTTTTTGAGCCATTAAAAGTGGGCATGCCTATGTGTAAGTACATGATGAATTGTTTGCCTTGAATGGTCCATAAATCTCATCATTTCGGTGGTTATAGGGAAAGGTAGATGAAAAAAGAGAAAAGCTCCATGGATTAAATTTTTTTGCAAAGAGACTTGTCATTTTTCATAAGAATTGAGTATTTATTCATGGGCCCGAAGCATTAGATGCTTCTGAACTTACCTAAAAGGTAAACTAGAAGGGTCTCCTTGTTAGCTTGAATAGCTTTATTTGCTATGCTTGTTATCAAATAGGATTAGCCAAAATCAGTTTACATTACTCATTTGTTTACATAGAATCACTCAATCCACTCAATTCGACTAAGATCAAACTGAAATTGTTAAAAATGGATTAATTATGCTTTGTAATTTTAAATAAACAAACTCATTCAATGATTTGATTACAATTGTGAAAATCTAAAAATTACTAAAACCAAACTGACAACCTAATAATATTAAAATTTAAAATTATATTTTATAGAAATATGAACTAGGAAAAATTTTGATCATTTAATTGAATCTAAAACTTCAATTAATTTATATTTGTGCTTAAATATATTTTTTTTTCTTTTCTCGAATGATTTACTTTAAATTAAACTTTATTCATATTATTTATGTACATGATCCCATTAATTTTAAAATGACCTCAGCTAGAGAGATGTATGTACATGATCCCATGAATCCACTAGTTCACTGGCTTTGTTAATAAAAATAAAAGCATCTCGGTGTTTCCCAAGATAAGAACCAAGTCAACATAAGGAAAGAGAATAAAATAAAACGATTGGGAATATAAAATTTGACTTATGTTGTATATTAATTATCAACTTAATTATTTCAAAATGTATTAGTCATAAGGACACCTCTAAGATAAAATCTATTACAAAAAAAGAAGCCTCAAGACACTTTAGGAAGCCGGCAATCTTAATTAAGTGAACTTTTTTTTTTTTTAATTTTTACCATTGTACACTTAACGTAGAAAAAAAATTAAAATGGTTCGTACCAAATATTTTACAATGCTTATTTAAATGAATTCACCAAAAGTGCAACACAGCTAGAAAATCTATATAGAGAACATAAAGTGGAAACTAAGAGAAAACTCAGTAAGCTTAATTGAAACCTAAGAGAGCAGCGAATGAAAATTTCAACTTAGAATAAAAAAAATCTTAAATTAGTTTAAAATAATCTAAATTATTAATAATTTGTGGTTCAATCGATTAAGGACAATCAACTTTATTTTATTTTTACTCATAATTATTTCTAAAATTTACTTTCCCTCTCTCTATCCATTTTTCATTTCAAAAAGTGGGATTCAAGTATCACTTTTAAAAGCTTAGAAGTCTCTTAATATTCTCACTTCAAATTTTCTTCCCAATACCCAACTTACTCAATCTAATTAACTCGACTAAAATTAAATTGATATTATTGAAATTATCAAAAATAAATTAGTTTTGATTATAATTTAAATAAATCATATTTACTAACTTAATTGCGATTTTAAAAATCTAAAAATGGTAAATATTAAATTAACCTCTTAATAATACTAAAATCTAAAATTAGTTTTTATAGAGATGTGATACACTCAAAATTTTATTTTTATTGAATTTAAAATTTTAATTTATTTATATTTATATTTAAATGTAGTTGATGTTTTCTAACGATATACTTAAAAAAAAATCTTGTTCATTTTTTTTTATACAATTTTCTTTTCAATCTAAATCTTTGAAAATTTATCTATTTTCTATAAATAAGATTCAAACCATTAACTCGCAATTATTAACAACGAATTGATAAATTTTATTTTTTTTATATAAAATTTAATTGTAAAAATAACAATTTAATTTTTTTATATATAAAGAGAGAGGGAGAGTAAATCGATTCAAATTGATCTGAATACACTCCTAAAATAGTACTGCTGCTCCTCCTCTTTTTCTTCTTATTACTACTATTTTAATAAATAATAATAATAATAATAATAATTTATAACTTAAAAAAAAAAGAAGACAAAAATCAGTTATTAATTAGTACTCCTTGCAATGTCTTTAAAATGTCAATTTTTCTCTCTATTAATATATTAATATTTATTTAATGGGTTAACTGTCAATGATTACTGTGTCAAAAAGGAAAAAAACCAGATAATGACAAAGGCGGCTGGGACATACGGACACGAATACGCGTGCATACTCTGACCACACGTTTTTATTTTCTTCTCTAACACAGATAAAGATGAATGAAGAGTGTGAATCACGTGCAGCTGCCGCCCACAGGCACAAGTACTATAATAATAATATTTTATAAGCAAATAAAAATAAAGGGCATGACGAGGTGGCAGATGCATAGGTAAGAACACGGGCAGTAGACGCGGCTGAAAAATGGGCATTAGGCGCGGCTATGATTGGTTTCCTTCAAGCCTCCCCCAACTGCCTCCCGTTTATCACCTGTCGTGTCACCTTCCCGTCTACTGCACATCATTACATGATTTGTGGGACCCAGAATATTTGTTTTCAAATCTATCATATTATCATTACATTTTTTTAATAATTTTAATAATATACTATCATTATATTGCTAATAATGTATTATTATTATATTGCGTATCTTCAGAGTGTATTTTCTAGAACCCGACTATGTAGATGTATTATTTAATAAATATATTATATTTTATATTACAATAACAGTATTCAATATCATATAAATTTTATATAAAATTTAATTATATATTATTCATATATAATATAAATTATATTCTATGAGAAAGTCTATCCACTGCGGTGGACGAGATTTTAGAAACCCCAGTCAATCTTGAATTCTGTGGCCAGTGCCGCACTTTAGGACTTGGTGAGTGGCCGGCCAACTGGCCTATGACTGGTTGTTTTATGCATCGCAAGGTGACTGAGAGCTCAAAATATAAAACCTTATTCATAATCAGAAATAAAAATATCCGTTTTCTTCTGTCATGGCTGGGCAAAAGAAGCGCAACAAAAAAAAAAAAAAAAAAAAAAAAAAGAAAAAGTCTACGCTAGCCTTGTGAAATGCGATGACTTTTATTAAAAGAATGCCACTTTTCTTAGCTATCCTTCCGGGCTTTATGTAAGAATTTCTTGTAATATTTGTGGTTATTAATGAAATTTCTCCAATTATCAAACAATGAATTCTATTAACAAAAGTTGTAAGTTAATGAATCAAATATAAATTTTTGACTTATAATTTGTAACATTTTTAAAAATATTATATATTTTATTGTGGTTCAGATGAAACTCAACTTACATCCTCCTTTGTATCATATTTGACTACTAATTGTTGGACTACAATTTTTTATTTTGTTAGTACAATTTATTGCAAAGGATCTGCGCCCCTGGTCGAGTCCTTACAAAAAAAAAAAAAAAAAAATTGTTCTTTTTAATTACTAGAAAACATCTGAAAAAGGAGGGGGAAAAAGGGCAAATTAAACGGAAATAACTCAAAAAAAAATGTAATTCTTTCGTTGCCAGGACTCAAACCTAGAACCCCTCGAAAAGAGCGGACCTTTGAACTTGCGCTGCAGATAATCATTTTAATAATTACAAAATTAATATATAATAACAAGAATTCAACGGCACAAGAATCCATCCTACAACCATCCAATGCGTCTATAATAGTTAGTAGGCTACAGAAGAATGGCAGGAGTAGAGAACGTTCTTCTAATTATCAAATGCATAAAATGAAATTGATCTTTTATTTATTTCCCACATCTATAACTAAACCGTAACCCAAGTACAATCGAGTTCGGTTTTTACTCAAAAAAAAAAAAAAAAAAAAAACATCGGTTACGATTCTGCGAGAAGGAAGACTATGATTGAACTGGTTCAAATAGCTAAGATTTCAATTCTATTCACCAGTGAATGATTCTGCTCCAGTCACCAAAGTTGTCAAAAAATCAACTCGACCTGAAAACCAAATGTGAGGCCGGAAACAGGAAATTTGGTTGAAAAGACGCTGCATTCTCTCCTCCCTTTACATTCTTTTTGGCCACTGCTCCATCGAGTGGAAGAGAGCCATTGTCGACACTCGCTCTCTACCCTTCTATGCTAAAACAAAATTGGGTTGAAAGAAGAGTCAAACACTTGATTGGCCTTGCATGTGTTGCACAAAACATTTGTTTTATATATACGTACGTATGTAGGTATGTATCTTGATGTCTAATTATTTTTGTTCTGGAAATTTTAGCCATTGACTCCTTCGGTGAGATTTGAAAATTCTTTTCTAAATTAGACAAAGATTTCATTTTTTTTTAAAATTATTTTAAAGTAATAAATGTTTATTATTATTATTTTATGTTCAAAAATTTACTTTCATAGTTGTTTTTAATTAAAATAACTTAAAAGTAAGATCAAAATATAACAAATATTATGTGAAATAAGTAAATAATTTTACATTTAAAAAATTACTTATATATTTATCAAATAATTAATTATACCTGTAAATAATATTTTATTTAAAAATTATCACATTAAATCAATTTTGTAAATATGTTATCTAAAAATACACTAATATTTGTTTAAATGTCTTCTTTTGTAGTTCATAAAAATTATTATTTTTTTTATTAAAAATATGATATATGTAAATCTCACAATATTATTAATGTTTTATCTTGATAATGTCTCAATTAAAAATAATTTCGTGATTTTACCTTTATGCAAATGTATATTTTATAATCAAGATTACATTATAAATTTCTTTTTCAAAATATGTTTATCTCATAAACTTTATATTTAGAGTTAAAAATTTACAAGATGAACCAACAGGGGGGACACACCAACAAATATAAACATTGAGTTTTTCCAATAATATACTTGGTAATCCATGAAATGCAATGAGATTTTTCTCTTAGAAAATTTTTAATAAAATCCATTCCATTTGTTTATGCTATTTACCCAATGAAGGGTTTTTAGTGCCTAATCTTCCTACATCCCATTTAACCTATAAAGAAAAAAAGGGAAAAAGTAAAAGTTAACATTCTTTTGGTTTAGATTCTATGACGAGTCAATAGTTATAGTGTTCATGCGAGTCAAAAACAAACAATGCATAAAATTAAAATATAATTAAGGATATCAATTATCATAACTTTCTTCTAATTCCGTTTTGATTGTTTACTCAACATACAAAGAAACCATTAAGTCAAACAACTGTAATGACGAGCTAACTAGGTATTGTCATTGTGTGTTTGCTTTTGTTTATTATATACAATATCTTTGCATAAGATGCTTTGGGAATGAACAGCAAAGCTGAGTAGGAAAAAAAATTAAAAAAAAAAAATGAAAAACGTGGCTCAATAATTAATTCATATTGTTCTTTAAGATAATGACGATGGGGTGATTTTATTCTTTTTTTAAAAAAAAAAAACAAAACAAAACAAAACAAAAGGAAAAGAAATTATTAACTGTGGGTGGGAATGGGAACCACTAATAAGGACAACCCAACAAGGGCCAAGGCACAAAGACGTTCTTTCTTAACGGCAACCCATTCTTTGTCCTTTCTTTCTGATGATCACCATTTTGAAAATAAATAAATAAATAAATAAAATTTTAAAAAAATAATAATAATATTTTTGTATTTTTATTGTTGTCTTTGTCAATAATCATCCTGGACTAAAGTTTCATACAGGGGATTGAGATGGGGAAATCTAGAATGGGTTACGTTTCTCAATTTTCAACCTTAGGGGATGTCTGTTTAATTGAAAGTCTATATTTAATTAAAAGTCTACCAAGGGATAGCGTTAATATCTCTAGCCATTAATAAAAGTTTAGAGTATCTATTTGGTTTCTTGTCCAATAAGAAAGAACATATGACGTCATTCAATTATTATCTCTTCAATTCATTTTTATTCAGATACTGGGCACGTTTCCATTTTTTTTTTTTTGTTTTTTTTTACTCAGAATCAGCAGTTATGATTCTACAAAAATATTGAATTATAACTAATTTTGGTCAGGAAATTTAGTTCAAGTTTTAGTTTCAGGTTAATTTTTATTATGTTTTGATTTTTGATAAATTTCTTGTATGGTCCTGGTTCATTTTTTGATTTGGCCTAATTTAAAACTTTTTTTTAAAATTTAAAATAATTCAGAATTTTTATAGAAAAAATTTAATTTAAAAATTATTAAATTTGAGATTATAAAAAATTAAGAAGAAAAATTTTAATTACATAAAAAGTTTGAATTTAATTATTAATTAAATTTCTTAAATATTTTTTTTAGATTTAGAGTAAATGAGATAAATGAGTAATTTAAATTATTTCATATTTTAATTTATTTTAGTTTCATTTTATTAATTTTAAAGTATTTTTAATTTTATTTCTTCTAAATTTTAAATTATTTTTTAATTAGATATTTTAAATTTTAAATTAGTTGAATGTATTTTTTTTTTAAAAAATTAATATTTGATAAAAAATTAGTTATTTATTTTTTTATCATACTAATCATTATATATTAATTAAAAGAAACTAATTTAAATAAAAATTTTAAAATTTTAAGAGTTTATAATTTTTTTAAAGAAAAATTGGTATATTAAAATAATAATTAAAAAAAAAAAAAAAAAGAAGAAGGAAGGAGGACGGAGAATTAGTATTGTCCTAGTAATTTTAGTATGCTTTTTGAAACTCGGGTAAAATTAAGAATTGACACTTTTTATCTTCATTAAATAAATAAAGCAGCCTTTAAGCATTTAATTCCTGAAGCGAAATGGAGAATCATAAGACTTGCATTGAAAGGTCACATTGAAATTCTCGTTATCAAATATTTACTTTTTTTAACTGAATAAGGAAACAAACTTAAACTTAATATTACATAATAAATAAATAAAAATTTTATGTATAGATAATAATAATAATAATAATAATAACAAAATTTTTATAGTATTAAATTTGTTTTAATATTAAATAGATTTAAGAGTAATAAATTTTAATAAAAATAATTAATTATTATACTATATAAAAATATTTTTATTATATATAAAATATTAATATAATGTAAAATAATAAATATATAATATAAAAATAATTAAATTTATTTAAATTATTTTTAATTTATTTTAATGATAATGATGACGACGACGAGAATAAATCAGCCATGTGATGCATGTGATAAGCTTGTAACAGAACTTTTACAATTGTTTGACCAAAGCGCCAACTTTCGGCACAGTTCTGTCCCTCTCTCTAACCACTCCTCCGCCTTCCTGTCCCAGAGCTAATCCATCAGTCCAAACTCTCTGCCTTCCACCCATCGAACAAAATCATAAAGAAAATTAAAAATATATTTCGAGATAGGTGTAAAATTAATTTTGAATATTTATAAGTTTTTTATAATTAAAATTTTTATTTTAAAAATATAAAATTTAGATAAAAATAAAAAATATTTAAAATTCAATTCGTAAAGATTACTAACAACTGATAAAAAAAAATATTTTTTTTGTATATTGCTCTGTATTTCCACTCCTACACCAATCAGCTGCAGTCAAAAACCTCCCCCACACTCCCCAACGCCACACGCGCAGAAAAGACTGTCACCTGCACCGCACGTGCCTTCTTCTTGGATTTTGCCCGTCCCGATTTAACCGCCCGCCTTCCTCCCCTTTCCTAGAAACGGCCTCTTCTTTTTCTTAAATTAATTAATTTCCCCCAATTTTCTATATTCTAATTTTCTTAAACAGTGTTTTTATTTCTCATAATTTCTATCCCTTATTATTATTATTATCTACGGTTTTCGCTCACCAACAAAGACCAAAAAAATTAAAAAAAAAAAAAAGGAAGGAAAAAGAAGTGAAAAATTCAGCTGAAAAAAGAAAACTCCAAATAAATTCCGAACCCAAATGCAATTGCAGGCTGCAGATCTCCAACTCACCACCACCCCAAGCCTCCGTCTCCACCTTCTCCAACCAACCTCTCTCTCTCTCTCTGTCTCTCTCTAGAAAGCTACTTCTCACTCTTTCTCTTTCTACAATAATTGCCACCGTTCTTAAAGTTTGGTGGAATGACGGACTACCGGCTGCCAGCGACCATGAATCTTTGGACTGAAGACAACGCATCTGTCATGGAGGCCTTCACGAACTCCGATCTCTTCTCCCTTTGGCCCCCTCCTCAATTGTCAGCCACCTCCTCCACCCTCCCTCCTTCGTTTCCGCCGCTGTCGACACCTGACCCGGCTAAAATTGCGATGATGAGCCAGTCCCACCAGCCGCAGCCGCAGCCGCAGCAGCCGCCCATGTTCAGCCAGGAGACGCTTCAGCAGCGGCTCCAGGCGCTGATTGAGGGCGCCCGCGAGAGCTGGACCTACGCCATATTCTGGCAGTCATCTTTTGATTACTCGGGCGTTTCGGTCTTGGGGTGGGGCGACGGATATTATAAAGGAGAGGAGGATAAGGGCAAAGGAGGCAAGTTGAAGAGCTCCAGCTCGTTGGCTGCAGAGCAGGAGCACCGCAAGAAGGTGCTGCGTGAGCTCAACGCGCTGATCTCGGGTTCTAACGCTGCCGCCCCCGACTACCCTGTTGACGAAGAAGTCACTGATACCGAATGGTTCTTTCTCGTCTCCATGACCCAGTCCTTTGTTACTGGAGATGGGCTACCTGGCCAAGCCTTTTTCAGTGCGAGTCCGGTCTGGGTTGTCGGGTCGGAGCGGTTGGCTGCTTCTCTGTGTGAGAGGGCCAGGCAGGCTCAGGTTTTCGGGTTGCAAACGGTGGTTTGCATACCGTCAGCAAATGGGGTTGTCGAGCTGGGTTCTACGGAGTTGATTCACCAGAGCTCGGATCTGACGAATAAAGTTAGGTTTTTGTTTAATTTTAGTAACCATGAGGTGGGCTCCTGGCCAATTTCCGGGCAGGGCGAGAACAGTCCGTCTTCGCTCTGGATCAGTGACCCTTCTGAAGTCAAGGACGCCGGCAACAGCACAGCACCATCAACAACTGGTGCTGCTGCAAATAATGGAAACAATAGCAGCAGCAACAATAACAGTAATCAGGACTTCTCCACTGAAGGAGTAGCTGGTGGGGTTATTCGGTATGAGAATCCCTGTTCAAGTAGCTTGACTGAGAATCCGAGTGGAATCCATGCTCAAAATCATCACCAGCAGCAACAACAACAGCATCAGCCGATTCAGACACAGAGCTTGTTTACGCGAGAGCTGAACTTTGGGGATTACAGTGCATACGATGGCAATATTGTTAGGAATGGGAATTCCCATTTACTTAAGCCGGAATCAGGGGAGATATTGAATTTTGCTGATAGTAAGAGGACTTCTTGTAGTGGTAATGGGAATCTCTTTTCAGGTCAATCGCAGTTTATGACAGAGGAGAGCAATGAGAAGAAGAGATCCCCTGCTTCGAGGGGTAGCAATGAGGAAGGTATACTTTCATTCACTTCTGGGGTGATTTTGCCCTCCTCTGGTGCAGTGAAATTGAGTGGCGATGCGGGGGATTCTGATCACTCCGACCTCGAAGCCTCTGTTGTTAAAGAGGCTGACAGCTGTAAAGTTGTGGAAACCGAGAAGAAGCCAAGAAAACGAGGAAGAAAACCTGCAAATGGAAGAGAAGAGCCTTTGAATCATGTTGAAGCTGAGAGGCAGAGAAGAGAGAAACTTAACCAGCGATTCTATGCACTAAGAGCTGTGGTTCCTAATGTATCAAAGATGGACAAGGCTTCTCTTCTTGGCGATGCCATATCTTATATCAAGGAGCTTAGATCAAAGCTGCAAACCGCGGAATCTGATAAGGAGGAGTTGGAGAAGCAAGTAGAATCAATAAAGAAGGAATTTCCAGGCAAAGATTCACGTTCGAGGCCACCTCCACCGAATCAGAAACTCAAGTCAAATAGCCATGGAAGTAAAACGGCAGAAATGGATATTGATGTTAGGATAATCGGCTGGGACGCAATGATAAGAGTTCAATGTAGTAAAAAGAACCACCCAGCAGCCAGGCTCATGGTAGCTTTGAAAGACTTGGACCTTGATGTTAACCATGCCAGTGTGTCGGTTGTGAATGATTTGATGATCCAGCAAGCCACGGTGAAGATGGGCAGTCGGCTTTATACACAGGAGCAGCTCAGGGTAGCCTTATCATCCAGTATTGGTGACAGCCCATAGGCGAAAATGCAATGGTAATTAAGATTAAAAGATAGAGGCCGGAGTTTCTTTCTTAATGGTGTTAGGTTTGTGGGACATTTTAAGGCTCCCGGTAGCACAATCTCTGTAAACTAGTATTGTTCCTTAGCAGCTGTTTTAGTGTATGTAACATCAGTTTTCATGCGTTAAAACTGAAATAGCTGACCCTAATGAATTCATGAGCTTTGTGTGTTTGTGGGGTTGTAATTGTGTCACGATAGCTATTTTTGGTTAATTTTTCCTCGGTTGGTCATTGATGTATATTAGTTATAAACTGGAATCTGATGAATTTTCAGGGATCGATGCAGATGTACCGGTGAAAGAGATGGAATTTCCTATTTTAAAGAATGAAAATATTCCTCGGCTTCTGCATCTTTCTTTGATTTTTCTCTGTCAAAACTTCCACCAACGAAAAGACGATTGCTCTGTCAATTAGGTTGGTCTTAGATTCTTCGTTTCTCGCAGGCAAAGTTTCCTAATCACAGCTCCAAGCGTTGAGGCAGGTGTAGTTGTGGACTTTTCGAGTTTCTGTTTTTGGATCTTGAATCTCCTTAAAGTGGAGATTGGTGGCTTTGCTTGATTTTTCCGGTTCCTTCACAGGATTCTGGAGTTAGATGACCCTATTTTAATGCTGCAAATGCAGAGTGACATGCCTGATGTGAGAAGGCTAAATCTTACATGTCTACATCGTATTTCTGCCTTTTGACATGTTTTCCATTGTGCAACGTGGGTTGGATTGTGTTCAACACATTTGACTAGAACCTGAAGGTTTTTAGCATGTCATTTTTCTCCCACGCGAGCACATTACATATACAGAAGACATTTCCATTCTCACGTGTAACCAATTTCTCTTGCCGACAACACCCTTGTGGGTGCATTTCACGTGTGTTTCTTTTCAGATGCCTGGGGTTCATCAATTGCTGTCATTGGCCCCCCTTTTAGGCGAGGTGCCTGTTGTCTCTTCTTGCCTCAAAGAAAATTGAAAAAGAAAAATATATATTTAAGGCATGGTTACGTCGACATTTAGCGCATGGTATCTGACATACGGTGGCACGAGCATGAAATAGAGATCAAGTGAAGTCAAAATCGCATCATGAGAAAGTGAAGACCCCACCCAAATTGTGGTGGCAAACAATCCTATGGCATGCAAGTGGGGAAAAAAAAGAAAAGGAAAACACAAGACATTGCTAAATAAAAATAAAATAAAAAAAAGGCGATCCTACAACATTGGATCACGAATCTGCAGATAGGGGAATGATGCACACATTTTGCTTTTAGATAAGTAAGGCAATTTTTATTTCTTTTGTTTCCTTTTTTTTGGACCTATACACCTAATCCTTCTTAGACCACGCAACGTGAGAGTCTCGTGCAGGACATCTTCCTTTTCCTTTTCGGTCAGATGACACTTCACGTTTAATCCGCTAAACATTGTAATCCCAGAGGAAAAAGAAAGCTAAATACACAGGCACCTCTGTGATGGAAGCCTTATACCGTAAGTTGTCAATAATAAGTGGAAGAAATAACATGAGAGTCGTTTGGGGAGATTCAGAGAAAGGGTCACCTAAAGTCTCACGCTTTATGATGATTTAAGTAGATATTTTGAGGGAGTTGACAGAATGTTTGGTGAGGCTCGCGAGGACTAATTGAAGTACATTATTTTCATACTCCACTAACTTTACAACAATAATACAATCAGTCGAACCTTTATTGTGCAAGTGGCTAATAGCGCAATAACATACAAACAGTTAATAACCGCTTTTCATGCCGCTAAATCATATGTACCTGCTCCAAAAGATCGAGCCCAAAGCCACGGTAAATTGAAACTCGAGAAAGCTTAAAGATAACATATGATCTTTGCCATCCAATGCTGTCGTATTCCCTTTAACTCAGGCACCATCGTCATCAAGATTGTTGACCCGCTCACACTCAACAATCCATTCGCTGTATCTGCATTCACAACGTTTAGTGTGTGTGTGTGTGTGTGAGAGAGAGAGAGAGAGAGAGAGAGAGAGAGAGGGAGGGAGAAAGAGAGAGATGAACTTACATGCCTATGGGCTCAGTTAAAGCTAAAATAGGAAAAACAAATACAAAATGACTATATTAGTGCATTCGAAGGTTTAAACATAACCATTCAGTCAAAACCATCTATCACCCCGCACAAAATCTTACATTTTTGGGAAGTGGTGTTGGTCTCAAAGATACCAAAAAGGAAATAAATTCAATTAAAAAAGAACATATATCTCTAATATATGTAGTGTGAGAAATAAAATAGTTATAACTAATAAAAATTTAATATGACATGTAAATAAATTAATATAATTATAATAATATTAATATTAATTATGAATAAAAAAATAAATTAAATAAATTTAATTTATAAGATTGATAATTAATTTATATAATAAAAATAATTAAAAATATATTATAATAAAAAAATTATTAAATATATGTATTTATATAAAAATAATTAAAAATAATAAAAATATAATTCAATGATTTATAAACTTTCAAAATTCTTATTCCTTCGTGCTCTTCTCATGACAAATATTTTGAAAATTTTAAATCCATTATTGAGCTCCTTAACATGGAAGAGTCAATTATAATGACCATCAATCAAAATTGTAAAACAGTCTATAACCTTACTATAATATGATCACATAAATATGTTTTTTAAACTTTAATCTCTCAACTTTACAATTTTAAAATATTCACAAAATTTTCTTTAAAATTTTACTTATTTTCAACAATTTTTTTCTTTTGTATACCTGTGCAAAACAATTTAATATAAGTTTCTTATTGTGTGTTGATTTTCTTATATTGCAAATGTTTTTATATAGGCCCAAAGAGAGCATAGGAAATTCAAAAATAATTCCTATTATTTCATTAAAAAAGTAGTTGCCTTTAAAATATTTTCATATCTAGAAATATGTTTGTTGGTCCATCAAAAAGGCAACTTCTTTGAAAAATTACCATGTCAAGAATTTTGTTCATTGGTAAACAAAAAGGTAGTTTTTTAAAAAAATTTTCATGTCAAGAATTCTGTCTCTTTGTCCATTAAGAATATAATTTCTTTAAAAATTTTTCATATTAAGAATCTTATTTATTGGCCTATCAAAAAGGCAATTCTTTTGAAAATTTTTCATATCAAAAATTTTATCCATTGATCCATCAAAATGATAGTTCCTTTGAAAAATTTTCATGTCGAGAATTTTGTATGTTCGTTGGTCTATCAAAAAGGCAGTTTTTTTTGAAAATTTTCTATGTTAAGAATTCTATTTATTGGTTTATCAAAAATTTTGTCCATTAGTCCATCAAAACAACAATTCCTTTAAATAGTTTTTATGTCAAAAATTTTGCATGTTTGTTAGTCCATCATAAAGGCAGTTCCTTTGAAAAAATTTCATGTAAAAATTTATTTGATAGTTGTAGTAAATTAATAAAAATCTTTCAAATCAAGAAATAATTTGTTTGTTACGTAGTTATAGTAGATTGATGAAGATTTGTCCATATAAGTAAGCAAATTGATATTCCAAATGAATTCAAATCACAATACTCAGCTTTGTGTACCCAAAAAATAATTCCAATAATGAGATCTTGAGCTTCTTGTCAAGACTAGAATTTTTTTCTTTGATTTTTGGATAGATACATATGAATTAGACATGAAATTATATAGCTCAACAATTGAAAAGGAAAACATATTTATACTTAAGTCACTAGTTAGACTTGAGAATTTCCTTTTTCTTTAGGTCACCCAACTCATGATTTATCCAATTAAAATTCCAACACAAGTGGATTCCACCAAAGGCTTAAAGAAAAGCTAATAAAAAGTCTATACAATTAGGTAAAATATGAAAATTGTATATCTTTTTTAATTCCCATAACATCATATGAAATATAGTGGGAATAGAAAATTAAATCATGGTTATGCTAATTTAGCATACATATAATTGAAGTTAGGAAGAAAGAAAAAAAAAGAGACAAACCATGTGTTGCTTGAATATGAAAATCCTATTACATTGACATATTTGAACCAATTCTCATCATTTTTACATCCTTTATATATTTTTCGTTGTCATATATATATAAGAGAGAGAGAGAGAGAGAGAGAGAGAGAGGAAGGGCTGAGAAATAATATGGTGAAGTGTGAAATAAAGGGAGGTATAGTGATTTTAACGTTTTATTTTTTCCATGACTATTAAGCTCTATTTATGAAATTAATTATTATGCAAATAAGGAGTAATTGCTAAAGACCAAAAGACTTGATAATGTTTAATCTAATGAGGTAGAAGTTAGTGAATCTAGGAAAAAAGTAGTTTTAAAGAAAGTTTGTTATAAGAGCAAAACATTTCAAAATGCCCAAACATGATCAAATAACACGTGTCTCTCTCTCTCTCTCTCTCTCTCTACACACACACACACATAGATAGATTTTATCAACCATCCTTAAATAGATTTTGGTAGCTTTTGTCTTAATCAATGCTACAAAATAGTCTTTTAGTGTTAGGAGAAATTAATGAAACCTATTATAGTGAAACATTGAAATTGGTAAAAGCTTAGGCTATTTTGTGTTAGAATGTCATCTAATAGCTAATAAGTTAACTGCTGTTGAAATACATATTAGATATTTCATGCATTTAATTTCTTTAATACAAACATTGTTTATTTTTAATATTGTTTATATATATAATATTATTATCAATAAACTTTTAAAATAAAGTATATGAAATAAATATATTTTGTAAACTCAATTATAATTAAATCATAATTTTGAGATACATATTACATCAAAATATTATTTCTTAATATTTTAAGTTGATGCATTATCAAAATTTGACATCATTAAAGTCGTAGGACTAACACATGTTATGTTCCTTATGAAAAAAGTAATCAATCTCATAGACTAAAATATAGGAATATTTAAACAAAGATTTGAGTGCTTTTTAGAGGAACAAGTTCATGGAAGTAGTCAATCTCATAGACTAAAATATAGGAATATTTAAATAAAGATTTGAGTGCTTGTTAGAAGAACAAGTTCATGGAATTGACTTACTATGAGAATTCTTAAATAGGATATTACTTATATGTCTGTAGAATTACTTATATGATGATTATATAAATGATTCTTTGACTTAATGTCACAAAAGTATCTCATATAGAAATTATTATACTTTAATATGGGCTTTGGTTGCCCTGATCAAGGACTATTTGTGAAGACTTCAATTGAGTATGATATGAAATATATGGTGATAATTAAGTAATCAACAAAAAATTTATTACCTTGAAGTAAATATGATAGAATATTCTAGTTTTCTCAATGAATATTAATTTAGGAAATTTTTAAATCAAAGTGGAATAAGTATTTATAAGGAATTATAATCTCCTTTATAAAATCAATGAATTATATTTGAGAATGAGTATAATTAGATAAAATAGTGTATACATTAATTTTATATTGTATATGTAATTAAAATATTAATATGATGAAAAAATTAAGTTATATTAAGAAACGATATACTAAAAAGATATGTCAAATTACCTTTTGACAGTATTAACATTTAGGTAGTTATGACTTGTTGTTAGATGCTATTCATGATATACAAATATTAATTGAGTAATTAATTAATTAATGATAAATTAAATGAGTTTAATTTATTTAATTCTTTGAAATTATAATTCATATTGATTATTAACATGTTAGGATATTAATAGGTCACATACACGTAAGGTTAAATGTAGAAATATAAAATGATGATAAATGGAACTTGATCAAAAGGTTATGAGATATTTAAAAATATAAAAACTAAAGTATAATTTATAATAAATTGGCACAAGCCTCTTAATTAGAGCTCATGAGTCAAAATCCCTATAAATATCCCTTTAATCAACTAGTCAAAAGACACTAAGTCTAATATAATAGTATTACATCTAAACTTCTCTCTCTTTAAAAAAGTTTAAAAAATTGTTTATATTTATTGGTGTGAATCACCATTAGAGCCCAAATGTTGAGAAAGTAGTGGTTTATGACCAATTGTTCAAAGAGCTGAAAAAAAAAATAAGAATCAACGATATTTCAATAATGATTATGCCTTCTAAGCTAGTTTTGTAATAATATATAAACGTAACTGATCTATTTTTAGGAATAAAATTTTAAAATCTTTAGGATTCTTTTTTAGAATAAAAAGTATCAAATAATTTAATTTAAAAATTTTAATTGTTAGATTTGTTATTTTAAATTGCATATAAAATTAATAATTAGAATTAAACATTTATTATTCTATTTATGCATGTTGAGACTAAGGGTGAGAATATTGAGTTTATTGGATCGTGTGTTATACTCTATTCCTCTATATTTTGATGTAATTCTTATACTTGAATGATGTTATTACTTAATATATAAACATTATTTTTATTTGAATAGTTTTTATTTGATTCATACTTACTTTAGCAAGATCTTTGAATTTGAAATTTGAATTATGTTTTCAATTATGAAAATACTTTATTTTCTATCAAATATATATTTACAAAAGTGTATTAAATGAAATCTTGAATCATCCTAAAGAAAAATAGAAAAAATTATGAAGATTCAAAGTTGGTAGAAATTTACTAAACTCCTAAATAAAGATAGGTTTATGACTATTAAAGAGAGATTGATTATGATTGAGTTAGATTAATCTCTTGATTATGAGATTATTCTGATTTAATATGTTTCTATGTGTTTATATGTTTGATTTATGTGTTGTATGATGATCTGGACAATTTGTGCTTGAAATATGAAAAATAGTTTTTTTCTCCATGAGGGATTAGTTAATCAAATTGAAATATATGTCGACCGATATGAACAATCAATCTATGACTTACTCAAGTCAGCTGATGTTGGTTTAAAAACCATCCTTTACAATTTTATTTTTCCAAATCTATAATTTTCCTCTTTTCATAATTTTCTTTACTTTTTCAAATTCTAAACCCTAGATCTTTAAATCTCCTTGAATCCTTTTAAAATTAACTTTTAAATGTATTAATCTCTTAAACCCATTAACTATGACACCAAAATTAGTATCAATCTTGAAGAAAGAGAAGCTTGATGTGAAGTTAAGTTTAGTCTCCATAAGGACATAAAGTGTTATTATTGTTCCTCCTCCTTTTTTTGCACTATCGATGACCTTGGCACCAAGGCCAAGAGTCACTACTGAGAACATGTTGTCACCAATGCCATCTAGATCCTTGTTATCATTGATTCCTCCTCTTCTTCCTCCTCTCATTATTAAGCCTCTAAGTAGAGACCCAAATCAATCATTAGTTAAGAGTATTAAACAAGTACTAAAGAAGAGAATGGGTTAGAAATCAAAGAATGTAAGGCCAACACCATCCTCGATGTGTCCATCATCTTTAACAACACTGCTCACGACTCTACCACTAAATCCATCACCACAAATGGTTACCATACAAGGTCAATTGCCCTTTTAATCATTTGACTTATTAAAGTTTTATAATTTTTATTTTAAAACCTTTCAAATTAAGGAGGAATTTTTTAAGTTTGAGAAAAGGATTATGTATCCCAATATACTATTAAACTTGGATTATGTTGTTGAATTTGGGACAAATGGTTTCTTAAATGGATTTGCATTTTGTAAATGGATTAGGTTTATCACTCTCAGAGTTAATTTTACATTGAGATGTTAAAATATTTTTTTTCGCAAATATGGAAGTGAACCATAGCTATAATGTGATCACTTTTTATAGGTGTGGAGAGAAAGTGAAAATCACTCTTGAGGTAAATGATAATTACTTAAATTTGCCATTATAAGGTGAATGTGTTAACTAAGCTCTCATGGAATTTAGGCAAGTTTAATGTTAAAGAGCAAATAAAAACCATGTTTAAAGGTCAAGTTAAGCTCTGTGAAAAAGGTGGCAACATTAGAAAGCCCTTTAAAGTGTCTTCATTGGCAATTAAGTTAAGGATAATTTAAAGTATTGCGGCTTGCAACATCAACCCTACAAATGGCCATTATGATTACTTGACTTTTCCCAACATATGCCTCTTGACCTACATGATGAAGATGATTAAGAAAGCTCAAAAGAAGATAGTTAAAAAATTCCCTTATGG
This sequence comes from Rhizophora apiculata, assembly GCA_037832385.1. Taxonomy (NCBI): domain Eukaryota; kingdom Viridiplantae; phylum Streptophyta; class Magnoliopsida; order Malpighiales; family Rhizophoraceae; genus Rhizophora; species Rhizophora apiculata. Next base: position 6,966,243 of record CM075439.1, on the reverse strand, counting down.
TATGCATCAAAAGCTAGGTATACTTACTACTAGAGAGGGTCATTCTCATATTAACTTGGGTTAATTTATCAGTGCCACCACCCTTAAGCAAATGCATTTGGTATAAAGTGAGAGAAAGTGGTTTACACCTTTAGAAAATCAAGATCAAGTTTAGAGCCATCCAGTATAGTGCCAACATTAACAAATTTTTTAACTCCTCCCCAATCCTCCACTAATGTTGATATGATTTCCTTAACTAAGGAAGTGGATCATGTGTTATATCTATTCCTTTACGTCTTGATGTGTTCCCTATTCTTGATTGATTTTATTACTTTTCACATAAATATTAGCTTTATTTGATTCATATTTACTTTGGTAAGATCTTTGAATTATGTTAACAAATATGCTAAGATCTTGTTTTTTGTCAAATTATATTTATAAAAATGCATTAAGTGAGATATTGAGTGATTTCGAAGAATGATAGAAAAAATCATAAAGATTCAAAGTTAGTAGAAATTTGAGATTGGTCAATCAATGGTATTAACTAGATAGCTTGAAGAAAAGAAGTGAAGTAGAAAATAAACAAAGATTTTAGGTTGGTTAATTATACTTGTGACTATGACCAATCAAATATTAAAGAAATTGTGAAGAGAAAAGTTACAAAAACTTAAAATTTGTTATCTGAATTAGTAATTGTCAGAGGCAACTAAAAAACTAAAAGTTTTTATGTTGCAAAAGTTATAAAAAAATTCGAGTTGATTGACTTGACTTGTCACTATAGTCGATAAATAGGACTAAAGTAGTTGAAAGAGCAGAAGCTGAAAAAAGTGATAGAGATTTGGGCTAGTCAACCTGCCTCAGTACTTTAGTTAATTATTACTTCAAAATTAAAATTTTTTGTTTTGAAAATTGATTCTCTTTATCAAAAGGAATTAATGTATAATAGTTAATATTTTATATTTATCTATAAGAGAGTTTGAGAAACTTTTTTATAGCAAAATATGGAAGAAATATTCATTGTATACATTTAGAAAAAAGAAAAAAGTGATTAAAAGTGAGAATTTAAGAGCACGAGCTCTAAGAGAAAAAGTTTGAGATTGTGAAAGAGTAAGAGTGCTCTTATAAAAGCAATAGAACATAAGTCTCTAAGTTATGGAAAACAATTAGTTCTTGAAAGTTTCATGGAAGATTTATTGTGATCAAGGTCAAGGTCACCTAGTGTAAAGAGTTAGTATAACTAAACTATCAATGGATAAACCTTAAGAAGTGAATGTAAGTTTCTAATTTGAATTAAACTACTATAAATCAATGTGCACACTCTTTATTTCCTTATCTCTCTATTTTTAGTTAATCATATTACTTGTTTGGATATTTGTTATTAGTTATCTTATTATTACTTTTTAGAGTAGAGATAAAGTATGAGTTAAGTGATCAAATCAAAGAAACCAAATTCATCCCCTCTTAGGTTGCTTAAGGGACCAATAATGCATGTAATATGATTATGATGACATGATGGCGGTTATGGACTTAATAAACCATTTTGAGTATGTTTATGGTTAAATGGATGTTTCATTTTGGTGTATAAGGATTATGATTTCTACCTTTTTATAAATCTCTGAATATACATTCTTTTCTTATCTAAACTCCCATTAAATGTAAATCAAAATTTCTTTTCTTATTGTAAAAATTATGTAATTAAAGAATTTAGAACTTAAATGGAAAGTTTCTTTGTAATCATGGAGATTGAGATAAAACCATCAAAAAGGGCATCATGAGGAAGTTGCAAACAAATGGACTTTAGAAGACCATGTTGTAATTCTTTAGGATTTAACAACCTAACTTCCTTTTATGGCTTGAGGAAGTTAGTTTAGTAAATTCTATAATCATATATATTAGATTGGCATGTTATGATTGTATTTTGTATATACAATATATATTGCAATTGTAATGCCAATGCAAGAAATTGATATTAATTAACAAAATCTCTTAAATTAAATATTAAGCATAAGTTAAAACACAATACATTGACTTTCATAATAAAAGTTCAATTTAAGGATTAATTTATTAAAACACTCAAGGTCACCTTAACTTGAATATTTTTAATGTTGTGATTGATAGGTCCTACATAACTACATTTTTATGAAATTAGCAGGTCACTCAAAATCATGTAAATTTAAAAGTAATAGTTATGAAAAACATATATGATATATTTCAACAATAAGTTGTTATGTAACTAATTTAAGAGTCACATTACATGTGATTGGTAAGTTATATTACCTATTTAAATTAGTTTATTTGATTTGTTAAATCATTCAAGGTAAGCGAAACTAAATGGGATCCTAGTCTATCAAAAAATCTAAATGGATTTTCTAAGTTAATAGTAAGGGTTGTTAATTTGAATAATATAGTGAAAGTAATCAAAGTGAATGATTAATACCTAATATATTTAGATATGTATGCATGAAATTAAAATTTGCTGTTGATATATATAGAGCTTGCTAGAAAATGAATAATAACCTATCCTTATATAGCATATTTGATGCTAACAAGCTTATAGGGAAAACTTCTTATAGTATAGAAACTTGAGAATTATTCTCAAGTAAGAAAAGAAACTATATATCCTTGATAATCCTATTCTAGATCCTTAAGTCGAGGATGTTGATAAGGAATAAGCGGAGGTATATAATCAACATAAAGATGATGATGACTAGATTCAATGTGTGATGTTAATTAATATGTCTCATGAGCTTCAAGGATAGCATGAAAACATGGATGCATATGTCATCATTGTGCATTTCAAGGATTTGTTTAATACACAATCTAAGACGGAGAGGGATGAGATCTCTAAGAAATTGTTTCGCCGTAAGATGACAAAAGGATCTTTAGTAAATTCTCTTGTACTAAGGATGATTGGGTACATAGAGAAGTTGGACCAATTGGGCCATGTCATGGATCATGATCTAAGTGTAAATGTGATTTTGCAGCCATTTCCCCCACGTTATTCACAGTTCATTATGAACTTCTAATTGAACCATTTTGAAGCTACATTGCCTATATCGTCGAATATGTTTAAAACTGTTAAGGGTTCCTTAAGTAATAAGCTTTTATTCCTTTTAGTGATTTTTCACAAGGTTAGAAAGTAAAGTCCAAGAAGAAAAACAAGAAGAAGGCACCAACAGAGAAGACAGTAAAACCTAAAGGTGATGTCAAGAAGGGCAACAGTAACGTCATTTGCTCATTGTGACAAAACCCAGATGATAGATCAATTGAAATAATGATGATGAGGGGTAAAATGAAAAGATAACGCATTAATGAAAAAATGATGCAGGGATCCTACTTCTTTTACCTAAATTTTAAATTTTGTACACCATAAGTCGTCTAATTCTAAAACATAAACAAAGACGGTTTAAAACTATAATTCTGAACCTTTAGTTGTTATTCACGTAAATACAATCCCCTGAATTTTTGTCCCCCGTGTCACAATTTCCCCGAGTCGATCCTTAGGCAATCATGTGGGCGTAATTGAGACAGATGCTGCCAATTGGTGTCCCGTTTATGGCGGAGCAAGGACAGGCCATCAGGGGAGATTTGGGAAAATTGTCTTGGTGAAGTCAAGATAATTCAAATTGGCAGTCAACAAACATTGGTTGCAGATTGGGGCCACAGAAGCTGCAAAGTTCAGAATTCGGCCTCTAGTTTGGGCCAAGCTTTCTCCAAATAACAACACTTCAATAGATTCTGGTGTAGGTAGAAATTTGGTTACATGGATCCAAGTCCATTCATAATGATACTTCCTGTTCTAATGCCAAAGTGACGTGACCATTTCAGCAAGCTCAACTTTCTAGCGTCCACAGTCTCTGTTTTTTTTTTTTTTTTTTTTTAAATCTTTTTTAATCTGCTTTGCGTGGGGGGATTATGCTACAGGAAGAGAAGAGATGTAACCTGTAAAAGGGATGACAAGTATAAATGAGATGTATTAGCTTTAGAATGTAAGACGATGGCATTGGCATATGTAAGGAAACGGGGGTGATGCATCTTTCTATTGTTTACCCACGGTGACAAGTTAAGTTCTCAATAATAAAATTAATTTTAAAGCATTCAAGCAAGTAAAATAACTCGCGAAACAAATCTACAAGATTTACGTACTATGCCTTTCCATTGAAGTGTTTTCTAAGAATTCTAGGAATGTGATTCCGAAGTAGAAATTCCGTCCGCGAGAAATATTTCACCTTCAATTAATTCCTTTCTTTCTTTCAACAATTTGTAACTATCCATGACAAACCTCCCCCTGTGAAGTTTTCCTATAAAACAACTATCTTCCCTGAGCTATTTATTAAAGTTTTGCTTCTTTGCAACTGGAAAACAAAAGGAAACGAAGTTCCCTGGAAACAAAAATGTAAATCATAAAAAGAAAATGGGGTAACTCAGATTTTGAAACAACGAGGACTTGTGCATAAGGATGGTCAATGGGGAGGGAAGATTAAGAAGTATGAACTCTCACGTATCCTTCTGTTTCTTTTTTTTTGGGACGGTCAATGGAAATATATTTATGATTGTATACTGTTCATTTCTTTTATGAATTTTTTAATAAAAAAGATACTAAAATTTTGTCACTTTCTTTTCCACAGCAAATTCACGCACAGACATGCTCATCTAGGCAAATATTTTAGTTGTCTTGTTTAGGGTAAACCCAATGTAATAAGTTGAAACAAAAAATGAAAAAGCAAGTTAAAAACCTTAAAGCAGTTTTATTTATAAATTAAAATCATGAGATAAAACATCATAAATGAATAGGTTGAAGGAAACGAGAATTGGATCTCAAGAATCATTGAGACAATTTTTTGGGAGCAAATTGGAGTGGAACAATGTAATCATAGATGGTGTGCTTATTTTGTTCACGTCATATCTCCAGGATTGATTTTTCTTTTTCGTGGAGAATCAGTGCGCAAAAATATCCATCGTCAGGGATTTGATCATATTGAGCTCCCATATGATAGTCAATAGCTTCCAAATGATGTGTCATTGCCACAAAGTCGTTGAAACCAGGAGACATTTATAGGACAATTGAAATCCCAGTAGCCCATTTTCTTCTCTTTGAAAATTTCTAGCATCGGAGTTATCTCTGAAATGCTCCCACTACCTTCCCGTATGCGTTGCCATGGTTTGTATTTTCGTCGATTTGGGAGAAGAATGTACCACCTTGACCATCCATTCTAATTTGCAATGTAAAACAGTGAATCTTTTTTGGTTCTGACGCTATACTGACCTCAGTTAGGTTCAATCAGAATAGTCTATTGGAGGTACATTTACGAATTGTGTTTCTGGACATTTTGTGCCGGAAGTGGAGTGCCAAAACCAAGCCTAAGAACACCGGGGTAGATTCTCATAGGGAAAGGTTGAATAATATTTTTCATGAGTAATTTGAGACTAAAGTGGCAAATTAGACCACGTTATTTATGGGAATATATTCAACTGGGAATTAAAGAAGAATATAAACTGAACGGAATATCCACCTATTTTGTTAATCCAGATTTAGTATTGAATTCAGATGAGAATTTTTGGGTCAATTGCATTTGGTAAAACTAGATTTTCAGAGAATTGACACCTGGTAATCATAACAATCACTCGATTAGTCAAATATGTATCGCTCATGCCATTGTGTCAAGTAGAAATGGGTCATTGCTTAATTAGACATTATAGCCATTGATGATCATAAACAAGGGGATAACAGCACTAAACTTAGAAGGTGGCTTGGCTGTTTTTCCTGGTGTTATCATTAACAATTGACCATGGTTGTTATTTCTCTGACTAAATGAATATTTTGTTGCCTACATTAGCCTTAATCTTCTCTGTCTCCTCCTTTAATTTCTCATTATTTATCACAAACCTTGAGATGTGAAAAACCTTCCTCTTTGTGCCATCTTCTCCGTTCCTGTATCTCCCATAAACCATCCCCAAGCAGAAAACCTAAAAGGAATGCTTTGCATTGACTATAGCCATGAGCCTTAATTGCCTCACTTGCAATATACTGCAGAGAACCGATTCAGATAGGGAGTATTTCTGGCCGGAAAAGCCCCATAGGAAGATTGGTTGTGTAAAGGTAGAGAGCACCTGGTCAGGGAACATAAGCCCTCCCCCATACGAGCAAATTGGCAGGAGCTCCATGGCAGTTCCTACAAAGAAGATGAAGAAGGATCATCGCCGGCAATATAGTTCCGGGGCAATCTCGTTCAAGGACGATGGGGAGCCAAGGTTGGTCAGAAGCTCTGGGATGAGAAGGGATTGGAGCTTTGAGGATTTGGCCATGAGACATTGGAATGGGGAAAGGATTGACTGTACAACCTTTTGAGATATATGTATGCATGCTAAGCATGCCAATGGCCACCATTGGCCACAACTATGAATCACAATTCCTCTTTTACATTTTTTCTTTTATTTGATTTGAGCTTCCTTTTTTTGTTTTTCCTGTATTAGCTTCAACAGCCATCTTGCATACATGTCCTGTTTATTCTCGTATTCAGTTGTTATCTCTCAAAAAATTACGTGCTCTGTACTTCAATTGTGAAGATTATGCCAGAGCCACTTTCATATTATCCTTCTGGTTGTTGCTTCATTCAAATTTTTAACTTGTTTCTAGCCATTATATGCTGTTTTTATACGTCCTTAAATCTCAACAAGGCAATTAATCGTGTCCCAATAAATGAAGTTTAGGATAAACATGAGATGATAATTAAACTTGTTCTTAAGAGTCCCTTCAAGGACATCCTTGAATCTTGCTTTTAGAGACGAGTGGCCATTACAGGAACTACAACTCAAATAGATAGTTAAATCAATTTGGACTATTCTATTATTCCTTACCAATCGTAGAAGTCCCAGCAACAAATCAATTGCAGGCTTCAAGATGGCATATTAATTTGAACAACTTTCCATGCTAAATGTGTCTGAAAACGTAAACAAACTCTTCCCCCAATTAAAGAACAAAAAAAAAAAAAAAAAAAAACCCTTCTACATGTCATGCCACCACAGAATACTGGTAAAATAAAACATTTACAACAATCATAGACAGATTGCAAATCCCAAAAATGAAATATTCATAACAAAAGACTTGAGTTTGTAGTAGGACATTCGAAGTAAAACACATGTGGGGCATACAGAAACCTTTTCTAACATAAGAACATCACTTAATATATCTATCAAGCAGTGTCTTGATCATAACCAATAGCATTGCATTCCGAGATCCGCATTGCTGTTAAAAAAATAAGAACCTACGTACTACATCTTGTCGCAAACTCATTCTTAAAACTGCGAAAATTCACTATTTTCTTGACTAAAAACTACCATAGAACTTAGCGTTCCATTTTTTATTTTAAAGCACTGAGTCCGAAGTTAAAATATCAAACAGAAGTAACATCAAATGAGCAAACAATAAGAACAATATTTTCTTTTCTAAACAAGACAATTAACAAACGATTCAGATATATTAACACCTTCAGCCGTTCGATTCCATGTTTGATTGTACATGTAATCCTTCACCGTCTAGAAGTAGCAGGTTGAATGTCAGGATATCCCATCTGGTGTATGCTTTTATCACATGCAATATATCCAACAAAACATAGCATCCCCATCGCTGACATGACCCCAACATTGGTGTAGAAGGCCATAATATTGATCACAAATCACTCATTTTGCTGCCCCTTTAATATCTAGCGATGCACATATTCAAATTTAAGGAGGAAGAAGAATGTTCTATAAACAACATCTAATCACCCTCGTTTTGCATTTTACATTTTTTTTTTTTTTCAATCCCACGAACCAATCAGTAATCACCTTTTTCATAAAAAGGAATGAGCCGTTGATTACGCTTAGATCAGATTAATTTAAATCAAATTAAGATTAGGCCTCTGGACCTAAGGCCCGTAAATCAGGAGTAAAGAGAGGGTCTGTGGGCCGTAACCCCGCGCAGCCTTAAGCCTAATCCCGTCATGGCATTCCAGAAGCTCAGCCCATCTCCAGCTAAACGATGTTTGTTGCGATCCAAGGTGCCCGGTCCAGTGATATTCTTTTGATGTTCTTTCTGTTGTCCTTTGTTTTAGGAATTCTATAAATGGAAGCTTATGGCCGGCAAGGTAGGACAGAGCGTGAAGGTGCGTTTGAGATTATGATTACAGTTTGGAAACTTATATTTTAAGTCAAATTTTATGTTATTAATATTTGATAAATCATAAAATTTATATTTAGTAATTTCCATCCACTTCCCATAACAGTGTCTGGCAAACTATCAACTTTGTGTATAAAATTGAGTAGTTCTAGCTAGTATAATGAATGATAAGAAAAAATATTGAAACCCAAATTTTCTTTTTCTAAAATTCTCCCTATCTATTCTTTAAATATATATATATATATATATATCTCAAATTTCTCTTCTCAATCTCAACTTTTTTGTTCGTAAAATTCTAAGGGCGCTACTTTGGGTATTAGAGTACGTTCAATTCAACAAATTTGTAGTAAGATCAAACCGGTGAATACTGATAAAATGTTCTGGAGATTGGAGGTCCAACTTCAATTGATGCAAGAGGATCAAGAATTGCACCATTCACAAGTTAAGTATTAGCTTAAAATGCATGAGGGGAGAATCCCTTAGAATGATGCTAGGTTTTGTTAGTTTATGTACGTAGTTTCTGAATGATAAATTTGGAGAACTGGTGGAGTAGAACAAGTCGAGCAGTACTGGGAAGACTAGTCCACGGGTTGAGTCTAAAGATCTTGCTGTTAAATAAATATTAAATATCCGTTTTTATAGTGTATTATTTCAGTAATTTTATAGAAAAATGAAATGTTAAAAATTAATAATTATTATTACGGATGATAATGAGTTTTAATTTTAATTTATAACTATTAATAAAATTGTTTATAATTAAATTTATTTCAATTTTAGAAGGGCTGACTATAACTTATAAATAAATTATTATATTACTTGTAAGTATAATATAGAATCGAGAATAAAGTCTCTTTTTAGAAATTTTTTTTTTTTTTTTTATAAATTAGTATCAGAGTCGATGGGAAGTGTAATCAATAATGTGCCGCTGCCCCGATTAACGAAGGTGAACTACGAGAATTGGAGCATCCAAATGAAAGCTCTTCTCGGTTCTATGGATTGTTGGGAGGTGATTCAAGAAGGTTTTGAAGAACCAGAATCTACCACAGGATATATGGCGGCTCAAAATAAGGCGTTGAAAGAAACGTGATCAAAAGATAAGACGGCATTGTACATGCTGTTCCGAGCTGTTGATGAGTTGGGCTTTGAGAAGATTGCGAGTGCAAAAACTTCAAAAGAAGTGTGGGACATCTTGGAGACTGCGTACAAAGGAGCCGACCGAGTTAAACAAGTTCGCCTTCAAACTCTTCGCAACGAGTTGGAAGGCATGAAGATGAAGGAGTCGGAAGGTGTGTCCGATTACATCACGTGTGTTCAAATCGTGGTGAATCAACTCAACCGAGACAGAGAAAAGTTGTCCGATGTGCAGGTCGTGGAGAAGATTTTGAGGTCATTAACCGACAGTTTCGAGAATGTGGTATGTACCATAGAAGAGTCAAAGGATCTAGCAACGTTCACGGTCGATGAGCTTGCCGGTTCCCTTATGGCACATGAACATCGTAAGAAGAAGAAGAAGGAGGAGACACTTGAGCAGGCACTTCAAACCAAAGCATCGATCAATGAGGAAAAGATATTCTATTCTCAAAACTTTTGAGGTAAATGGCGTGGCCGTGGTAGTCGAGGAAATAGTCGCGGTGGGAAAAGCCGTGGTCAAGAAGGGTATCATGAGGAGAAGGGGCAATCAAACCAACAGAATTGGCGTGGAAGAGGACGCGGTCGTGGAAGAGGCGGTCGGTCAAATTATTCCAACATCGAGTGCTACAAGTGTGGCAAATATGGTCACTATGTGAAGGATTGCAATTCCGATAAGTGTTACAATTGTGGAAAAGTGGGGCATTTTGCAAAAGAATGTCGAATCGAGAAAAAGGTGGAAGAGACAACCAACCTAGCCACGGAAGATGAGGTGAAATAAGGTTTTCTCTTAATGGCATATAACAAAGTCAACATCGACAACGACACAGTGTGGTACCTCGACACGGCTGCAAGCAACCATATGTGCGGGCACGAGCATTGTTTCAAAGAGATGCGAAAGGTTGAAGCTGTATCTGTATCGTTTAGAGATGGCTCGAAGGTTGAGGTCAAAGGCCAAGGTACGATTTATTATTTACAAAAGGATGGTTTAGTTGGGTCAATCCAAGATGTGTATTACGTACCAGACCTCAAGAGCAACATTTTAAGTATGGGGCAACTCATGGAGAAAGGTTATTCGGTTTTTATGAAAGACCAGATATTACTATTGAAAGACAAGCAAGGGCGTTCAGTCACTCAAGTTGAAATGGGGAGAAATCGGATGTACAAACTAAATTTGAGAAGTGTACGAGAAAAATGTTTACAAGTCAACGTAGAAGACAAGGCGTCATTGTGGCATCTTCGTTTTAGTCACCTACATCATGAAGGCCTAAACAAGTTGGCAAAGAAGAACATGGTGCACGGACTACCGGACATGGAATATGAGGGAAAATTTTGTGAAGAATGTGTACTCGGAAAGCATGCGAGAATGTCGTTTCAAAAGAAGGCAGAATATCGGGCTAAGCAACCTCTCGAGTTGATTCATTCCGACATATGTGGACCAATCACCCCTGAATCTTTCAGCGGCAAAAGGTATTTCATTTCCTTTATTGATGATTTCTCACGAAAAACTTGGGTTTATTTTCTGAAAGAAAAATCCGAGGCGATCAAGGTGTTCAAAAAATTCAAAGTGCTGGTGGAAAAGGCAACCAGTAGACACATCAAATCTGTACGATCCAATAGAGGTGGGGAGTACACTTCGACGGTTTTCATGGAGTATTGTGAGGAGCAAGGCATAAGGCGATTTCTAACCGCACCGTACTCTCCACAGCAAAACGGTGTGGCTAAGAGGAAGAACCGGACCATTCTCGACATGGTTCGGTCAATGCTCAAGAGCAAGAAAATGCCGAAGGAATTTTGGGCGGAAGCCGTGCAATGTGCCGTTTATGTTCAAAATCGGTGTCCACATGCGAAGTTGTATGATCAAACACCACAAGAGGCATGGAGCGGACGAAAACCGACAGTCTCTCATCTCAAAGTATTCAGCAGTTTGGCCTACGCACACGTGCCGGATCAGTGAAGAACAAAGCTCGAAGACAAAAGCAAAAGATATATTTTTATTGGGTATGATGAGAAAACAAAAGGATACAAGCTATTCGACCTGATAAGCAAGAAGATTCTAGTGAGCTGTGATGTACGAGTTCATGAAGCAAATGAGTGGGATTGGAATAAAGCAACAGAGGATGTCATCAAAGTTGGAGAATCATCAACTGCTATATCAACAACCATACCAGAAAATTCCGAAACTATTGATGATGAAGATGAACCGCAACAACCCAAAATGCGAAGTTTACAAGATTTGTATGATTCGACAAATGAGGTACACCTTGTATGTCTTTTGATGGATTCCGAGAATATAAGTTTTGAATAGGCGGTGCAAGACAAGAAGTGGCAAACTGCCATGGACGAGGAGATTAAAGCAATAGATCGCAACAACACATGGGAGTTAGCAGAATTGCCGAAAGAAACTCAGCCCATTGGTGTCAAGGGGGTGTTTAAGAGAAAGATGAATGCTCAAGGGGAGATAGAATGGTATAAGGTGAGACTTGTAGCAAAGGGATACAAGCAAAAGGCGGGAATCGACTATAACGAGGTGTTTGCTCCCGTTGCAAGAATAGAGACAATCAGATTGCTCATTTCACAAGCGGCTCAATTCAAATGGCTGATATTACAAATGGATGTCAAGTCGGCATTCCTGAATGGTGTGCTTGAAGAAGAAGTTTATATCAAACAACCACCCGGGTACATGAAAATCGGAGAAGAAAAGAAGGTGTTGAAATTCAAGAAGGCACTTTACGGGTTGAAGCAAGCACCACGGGCATGGAATACTCGTATCGATACATACTTCAAGGAGAACGGGTTCGAGCAATGTCCTTACGAACATGCCCTTTATGTGAAGAAGAGTGGAGGTAATATGTTATTTGTTGCTCCTTATGTTGATGACCTCATTTTTATGGGGAATAATAATGAAATGATACAAAAGTTCAAGAGCACAATGACACAGGAATTCGAGATGACAGATTTGGGCTTGATGAAGTTTTTCCTTGGTCTGGAGGTAAGACAAGGAAAGACGGGTATCTTTGTATCTCAGGAGGCATATACAAAGGAGATTTTGAAGAAGTACAAGATGGAGTCTTGCAATCTGGTTTCAACACCAATGGAACCAAGTGCAAAACTCTCTAAGTTTGATGGAGGAGAATGAGTCGACGCAAGCAAATACCAGAGTTTAGTGGGAAGCCTTCGCTATCTCACACGCACAAGACCGGACCTTGCATTAAGTGTCGGCATTGTAAGTCAGTTCATGGAGGAGCCAGTTTATTCACATTGGAAGGCGTTGAAGCGAATCCTACGGTACATCCAAGAAATAGTGTCACTCGGGTTATTCTATACAAATGCGGCAGATTACAAGTTGGTCAGGTACTCCGACAGCGATTGGTGTGGAGACTTGGATGATCGGAAAAGCACATTGGGTTATGTGTTTTTTATGGGTGACACGATGTTTACCTGGCTTTCAAAGAAGCAACCGATCGTGACACTCTCGACATGTGAAGCTGAATATGTGGCAGCATCTTTGTGTGTACATCATGCGATATGGCTCAGAAATTTGTTGTGCAAGTTGGAGCAACAACAACTCGATTCGATTGTGATACAAGTTGACAACAAATCAGCAATTGAGTTGAGCAAGAACCCGGTGAATCATGAGAGAAGCAAGCATATTGACGTTCGCTTTCCCTTCATCCGAGATCAAGTGAAGGAAGGAAGTGTGGAATTAGTGCACGTGGCAAGTCGGGACCAAGTCGCGGATATCTTCACGAAACTGCTACCGACGATACTTCTCAACAATTGCAAAAGATTGATTGGCATGAAAGATGGCAGAAGCATTTAAGTTTATGGGGAAATCTTGTTGAATAAACATTAAATGTCCGTTTTTATTAGTGTATTATTTCAGCAGTTTTATAAGAAAATGAAATGTCAAGAGTCAGTAGTTATTATTACGGGTGATAATGGGTTTTAATTTTGATTTATGGCTATTAATAAAATTACCTATAATTAAATTTATTTCAGTTTTAGAAGGGCAAACTATAACTTATAAATAAATCATTGTATTACTTGTAAGTATGATACAGAATCGAGAATAAAACCTCTCTTTAGAAATTTTTTTTTTTTTTCTACACTTGCTACAATCTTTTCATTACTCAAGGAAGTCATTGTAGGAAACTCCAATTTAGCTAGGGACCCGAGTGGAATTGTCAACGCTTTATAGGTTACATTTAAGGGAGATCTTTTGGAAACCAATGGTACCATTCCCCCTATATTTTATTCAACCTTTCTGAAATGAACTTTCATACTCTATCCCTTTGTAAGTAGTAGTTTTTGCCATTGAATTGCTCATCAGTTAGTCAAGCAGAAGCAGAGGCAAGCATGACTCCATAATCAAATGATCCTGAGCTTTGGGCTTATTGTACTCGACACCTCACAACATCAGATCATTGAGCAAAAGTGATGCTGTAACTTAATGGTCAAAACAGTGAAGCACGGGCATACACTTTCACGCACGGTGAAATCAGACGATGCCTTCTCCTCGACTGCTTATTATCTGGTGTTTTAAGTCAGATATAAGCTTTGCCTTGGGCTGGAAACTTAGGCCAAAACAGGCTAAATATGTATATTAGGACTTCCCGAGTCAAGCACAATAGCTAAATTCAATTCAATCTTTGCGCTGAGTTCAACTTCTGCATTAATGTGCATCGAAGAATCAAATTTGGCTAGATGGCAATCCAAGCACAGTTTGAGGTAAAGCAGATGCCACGGGACATGAGGAGAGAAAACAAGAACGTCATAGAAAATGAAAGTTGAATTATTAGATTGAATCGTATTTTATAGTTATTGAGTTGTTAATGAGATTTTTTTTAGATAAGAAATTATTATTATTAATTATTTTATTTAATATTTATTTTTTATTATTTTTAAATTAATAGATAAAATTATATTCGTAATAATATTTTATCAAATTTATATATTTGTAATATTTTTAATTTTTAAAATAAAATAATTAATAATATTATTAAAACGTTTAATTTATTAAAAACTTAATTCCTCAAAAAAATCATTAGAAATTAATTTCTTCAAAACAATTATTAAAAGTTGATTCTTTTAAAAAAATTAATTTTATTTTTTTTTTTTTATTTTAAATCTTCAAATCTCAATTGTTATTTTAAATTTTTAATTTTAAAATTTTACGTGGTCAACAATTGTACGGTCACATTCATGATATGGATCAAGATACAGAGACAACTGTTTCAAAGCTAGGCCAAAATTACCGACATCTGTGTCTGCATATGCGTTCGGCATCTAGCTCTACGGTGAATAGATATTCAACTCCTAGGATCTCTAATTACCTAACGATTATATAATTGGGCCTGTGAGCCAGCTACAGCACGAAACAGGCACAATACATCAAAGCCAACATTTTTTATCTATATATTAAAAAAAAAAATGTTCATCATTACTATTTTAGTCATCGAAATCGAGGGTTATACGTTTTTGTCCTTTAAATCTATTTTAGGGATGGTCTGTTTACCCAAACAACCCAAACATTTTTGGGTTCGAAAAGGGAAGCGGTACTTTGTAAGCTTCATTGATGATCTCAAGCACTCATTTTTTCATCTTCATTTAAATAAAAAAAATCTCAAGTGCACTTCCTGAGTTCATGCACTGCTTCCCCAGTTGATGAGATTATTCCAAATAATAAAGTACAATAAATAAATAAATAAATGTTTACCACAGATGAAATTTGACGTCGTCAAAACATATTTCATCGAGGCATTGCATGAAATTAATTTCAATTTTGTTACACTTTTCTTTTTATTCATATAAAAAGAAAATAAAATTATAACAGAATGCTAAATTGCTGACTTTGCATTTTTAATACAAAGTGTGGATGTGGATCAACATAGCCAGATTTCCATGCTGAAGTCAAATAAATAGGAATTGCAGTCATAAATATATATTTTTTTTCTTTTTTAATCTATGTTTCAAATGAACTACACCAGTGTAAATTGGGGTAGTATAAAACTATAAAAAATATATTATAAGATTCTTTTTATTTACTTGAGTTCATCGTATTTGTATTCATCCAAATTTTTTATTTTTATTTTTATTTACAAGTAAGTCCAAGTAATTAGAAGAAATTTTTTTTCTTAATATTTTGACATTAAAAAGTCAATATACCTACCATATTGATCAATAAGAGTTGTTACATAGTATTGCATGCATGGGAGCTCGAGCATAAAAGTTTTCCTTATTCATAGGACGATTTCTCATCTTAGGTTAATTTATGAAGTTTAGCTGCGGCACATGAGAATTATAAAATGCATTATACTAATTAATTACTGCACAAATGTTTATAAAGTATAAGTATTCTTAGATACAAATTTCCCAATTATTTCTTTGTGCTTCATTTGTGTGCAAGGAGAATGTGAACCCAAAAAAAAAAAAGACCACAAATTTTTATAGTATTTTTTTATATCGTAAAATTATATTTTATACAATTAATATTTTGTAATATTGAAATAAAAAATAAAAAAAATATGAATAGAGAGATTTTTTTTGAAATATTATATAAAATATTAATAATTATTAATTGTGAAGAAATAAAAATGACTTATATAAATTATAATGATATTACATAAAATATAATCATATTTTTAAATTAAAAAAGATAATGTTATAATAATAAAATATAAATAAAATTAAAAGATAAAAATATGTGAGATGTATATTTTTAAAAAATAATAAATTTATAAATCAAATTATTTAAAAATTAAGAATAATAAAATTATCAATAAAATTAATTTAAATATTAAAAATAAATTTATTAATAATAAATATAATTAATTAAGTTGAATAAAAAGTAATTTTATATCAATGTGTCAATATAAAAAATTCAAGTTCTTGACCCTCTTTTTTTACCAAAATAAAGCATAAAAAATTGAGTACCATAAATTTAATGTAAAAATATTTTATAAACATATGTAACGTAATAAATCTAGTGTCATATTTTATAATATTTATAAACAAGAAACCAACAGGGAAAAAAGCAGCAAAGGAGTTAAAAAGGAAAAATAGATTAGCAAGCACCATGACAGAACTCATATAAAGAAGCGCAATCAGACCAACAATCTTAATCTAACCATTACTAATTACCTAAGAAATGGTCTAAGAAAACTCATTGTGAGTGAGTAGCCAACCAAAGTAAAGGGTTTTCCTTTTTCGAAGTACATTTTCATATCGATTATTTACTTTTCTAGCAGCTTATTCTGTCTGGTCTTTCTGCTTCTGTTATTTATCGCCATTTCATATTTTGCTCTTTAATTTCTTGTAATTTACTTGCCAGCAACATTATTTTGTCCTTTACCTTTCTATCTTTAAACAAGTTATTTACTTTGATCTTTGCATTTAAGCTCTTGTACCCATGCTATTAATCTCTCTGCAATAGCATGCAGTCACCGACTAGTCACTGAAACAGTCACCAAGAAGATGGTCCAGCCACCTATCTCCATTTCCTCTTCCATATTCTCCGTCCCCCATGGCACCCACCACTGTCACCAATAAGATCATATGGTATAGAAAAACTGAAATAAAGGTTGAGTTTAGATAAATAATTAATGTTGAAATAAGAAAATTAGAGTTAGTTTTTAAAGAAAACTATTATTATTAGATAATATTGATATTTTGTTAAAATAATAAATTTATAAAATTTATTGAACAACTAAATTTATTTATTATAACTTTATAATAAAATTAAAAATTTAATTCTTGATAATATAAAATTTTATTTATTCTTATCTATTATCTATTAAAATAAATATATTTTAGTCATATATCTACTAAAAATAAAAAATTATAAATAGTAAAAACATTCTATATTATTTTCTACACATAAATAAAAAAGTTATAAAATTTGAATTTTGATCAATCACATATTATTATATATTAAATTTTTAATTTTTAAGAAATTTACTAACAGATTTACTATATAACTAGGAAGATGTTTCAAATACCACACATGAGTTACTTGACATACCAATTTGATATAGTTCATTTTCTTTCTTCTTATTTGAGAATCAATAAATTCAACTCTACATTGTTCACAAAATTTTAGGTCTTCTTTTCTCCTTGGTAAAGAATAAGTTCATTTTAGAAATGAAAATCTTGAGGGCTTCATTATAAACATGAGGATCAATCCTTTTTAACTTATCTTCAACAATCCAAGTACACTTACTAGACCATTTTTCTAATCAAATCTTCAATATTTATTACCTTTTCGCAACTTCACCTTCTTAACATCTAGAACCTCTTTAACAACTTTTGATTGAACTGTTGGCCATTGACAAACTTATTATTTAGTTGCAGCCACTTCTCCATCAAGTCTTTCACAAGAACATAAATTTGAAATGTTAAAAATTAGACTAATTTACAAGTTAGATGGTAGCTCTATAAAGTGAGCATTAGAATTGATCTTCTTTAACACCTTACATAGTCTAAACTTCTTAGACTTCAGCTTATGGTAAGTGTCCTTAGAGAACCTTTCTCACATCAAGTGAACAAGTACCAAGTCACCCCTTTTAAGTTCCTTAAACCTTTGATGTTAGTTGGTAATAAAAGAATAAGTATTACTACTTGCTTTCAAGTTACCTTTTACTCTCTCATGGACTTGGCAAATATGTTTAGCAAATGACTTTTTATCATCACTTACTCTTTCTTATAGTAATGGCACTAGATCAAGCACATGTTATGGCTTTAAACCATTAGTAACTTCAAATGATGTCTTTTTAATCATTTAATTGACTAAATTATTGTAAGAAAATTCAGCTTGTTTTATCATATTATCTCAAAACTTTACATGATTTCCTACTAAGCATCTCAATATATTGCATCAACTCTTATTCACAACTTTTGTTTAATCATTAGTGTATGGATGACAAGTGATTGAATACTTCAATTGAGTTTTCAATTTTTTCCACAAAGTCCTCCAAAAGTTTCCCATAAATTTTACATCTTTATCTAAAACAATAAATGTACGAATTTCATGTTGTATTACCACTTCCTTGAAAAATAAATCAGCAATATGAGTGACATTTAAAGTCTTAAAGTAAGGAATAAAGTATGACATTTTTGAGAAAAAAAATTTATCAAAATAAAGATAGAATTATACCCTTTAGCTGTTTTTGGAAGTCCAAACACAAAATCTATACTTAAGTTAGGTAAAGGAGTGTAAAAGCCTATGTTTTGTGAATTCATCATGCCAAATTGAATGCAACATTTTTCTTGACAAAATGATTAACATCTTTATACATCTTTGGCCAAAAATAATAATCAACCACCCTTACTAAGGTCTTATACATTGCATAATGTACTCCTTGCTTATAACTATGAAGCGTTCTTGTAATTCACTCACACAATGAGCCTTTAGGAATGCAAAACTAATTTCATTTAAATAGATACTCATTATGAAACCAATAGGAAAAATTTCTTGCAATTGTTGCCTTTGATAATTTAGTCATGACTTGGTCAAAATATGGGTTATGGACCTATTGATTCTTTAATTCAATGAAATGGATAACTTATGTGCTTATCATAGTGAGTAGTAAGTAGCATATACTCAATGCATCAACCACAATATTAGTCTTTCTTGATTTATCCTTTACCAAAAAAAATTAAAGGCATCAAGGAAAGCAATATACCTTAAATGTTAATTGTAAAACTTTTTTTTAAAGTTCAAATGTTATAATGTTTGATGATTTGAGTAAACAACAAACTTTCAATAAGCCAAATAATGCTTCCAATAATGAATAGCTTTCACCAACACATAAAACTCCAAGTCATAAGTAAAATATAATTGTCAAGTATCAAATAACTTTTCAGTAAATAAAACTCTACTAGCCTTTCATCTTTACTTAAAACAACCTTAATCCCCATATGTGAAGCATCACACTCAATAACAAATAACTTGTCAAAATTTGGTAGTGCAAAAATGAGAGCTTTTGTTAAAGAATTCTTCACCCTTTTAAAATTCTTTTATGCTGAATTTGATCATTCAAATCCATCTTTCTTCAAGTATTTAATGATAAGACTCATAATATAGCTAAAATTCCTCACAAAGCTTTGTTAAAACAAGGCTAACCTATGAAAACTTTGAACTTCTTTAATGAACTTAGATGCTAACACTCTTTAATTACATGGACTTTCTTAAGATCTAGCTTCAATCCCTCTTTAGAGACAATAAAGCTAAGGAACATAACCTTGAAGCATAATAACATACATTTCTTCAAGTTGACATAAAGTTATTCTTAATAAAGTACTTTAAAAACATGTTGTAGGTAAGTTAGATGTTCTTCCTTTATGTTGTTATAAATCAAACTATCATTAAATTAAATAACAACAAAGAATTTCAAAAAAGGTTCCAATACCTTTTTCATCATTCGCATTGACATGCTTGGTGCATTAGATAGTTTAAATGACATTACTAGCCATTTATAAAGTCCGTCTAGTGTCTTGAAACCTATTTTCTATTTATCACTAGCTCTCTATTTAATTTGATAATAACTGCTCCATAAATCAATCTTAGAAAATACTAGATATTAAATCAATTAATCAAGCATGTCCTCCAATCATACAATAAAAAAATGATACTTGATGGTGATTTTATTGGTGGCACAATTGTCAACACACATTTTCCATAAACCATCCTTCTTCGGGGCAAGCAGAGCTAGACAAGCACATGGACTTTTGCTCTCTTGGACAAGGTTTCTTGCAAGTTATTTCTCAACTTTCTTTTGCATCTTAGTTTGTTGCATAGGTGACATCCTATATGCTAGTTAGTTTGGTAAAGATGCCCCTGTGACCAAATCAATATTGGCTTGGATATTTTGCACATGTGATAAACTTTAAGATAAATCATCTCTAACTAATTCTACAAATTCTTTTAGTAACTATTATACTCCTATAGCATATTTAGCGTCTTTTTTTAGTTTACACAACTTATACTACTTTACCAATCAAAGCATAAAAGACCCTCACTTTGCCACACTTGGCTCTAAATGCTTTTG
This sequence comes from Rhizophora apiculata, assembly GCA_037832385.1. Taxonomy (NCBI): domain Eukaryota; kingdom Viridiplantae; phylum Streptophyta; class Magnoliopsida; order Malpighiales; family Rhizophoraceae; genus Rhizophora; species Rhizophora apiculata. Next base: position 6,945,930 of record CM075439.1, on the reverse strand, counting down.
CTAATATAAATCCATTAACCTTACCTTGTATAAATGAAGAAATTGTCTCCTTAGCTTCATCTTTAAAAGGATGCAATATATACTTCTTATTGCCTTTAAAAAAGGAATAAGCATTGAGTTTAATGGATACTCCATATTATGATCATATAACACCACGATTTGCCAAAAAAAAATATGACTAGCATCCATTAGCATAACTTCATATAAAGCTTTGTCATTCAAATTAGCCCCTATGGTAAATTTAATCAAACAATAGAAATAACATGTATTTCATTATCCCTTTTAAACTATCAAATTTTGTAAAGTTGTGGATGTTTTTCAATAGTTAATTTCAACTTTTGCACTACATTTTTAAAATCAAAATCTCCATACTCCCTTTATCAATAATCAAATCACATATCTTTCTACTACAAAGAAAACAAGTTTGAAAAATTCTACACTACCCCCTTATCTTCCTCCCTTTCTTTAGTAGTGGTAGTCATTACTCTTTGTACCACTAAGAACTCTTCTTTGATTGGGTACACATCAATATCCTCTTCTTCATCAATATAATCATCATATATAAAGTCTTTAAGAGCCTATTCATTGTCTGTAAGCTCAATTAAAGTTACCTTTTGTTATTAATAAGTATATGACTAATATCTCCTTATGCCACATGTTAAACATCAAACTTGTGAACTACTGCCAACATTAAAAAAATCCTAACCAAAACTAGTTTCAATGCCAAATCATGCCAAATTTTTGCCCTTTTCATTTTTGTCAATGTAGGCAACATTCTTGGTACTGACCTTAGTGCTTCAAGCAACTCCTCAACTTTTTTTTTTGGCTTGTTTAACTATTCTAAAAACTTTTGAACTACTACAAACATTAAAAGAATTCTAACCAAAACTAGTTTCAATACCAAATCATACCAAATTTTTGCCTTTTTCATTCTTGTGAGTCTAGGCAACATTCTTAGTACTAAACTTAGTACTTTAAACAACTCCTCAACTTCTTTTATGGCTTGTTTAACTATTTCAAAAACTTTTATATCCATTTCCATCAAATTTTTTAACTCTATAGTGCAAAACTCATTTTTTAGCTATTAAAGCATATTGTTGGGCATCTTTTTGATTAAACAAACAAATAATTCCTATCCTGTCTTTAATAGTTTAATTTAAACAAGTAAATAATGAGAAGTTAGTTGTTTATTAACTTATTCAAACCAAATATGATAAATAAATTGTTGAAAGTTATAATATACCCCTCAATAGACATACCCTATTATTTTAACGAATGAAATTTCTTGTACAACTCCTTCACATAATTAGCATGCAAAAATTGTTTTTGTAACTTACTTTTCATATGTTCCTAAGTATTAATTTTTGGTTTGCCTTGGCATTCATTGCTCTTAAACTCTCTTTTACCATTAAAGTGCAAAACACTTTATCTTCAACTTAACAACAATACTTTACAATTTTATGTTATTGGCTTTTACTTAAAATAATTTTTCAAGCTAATTTCTCAATAAAAATAATCTTCAACATGCATCTTCATCTGAAAATCAACAACTTTTACCTTAATTCCACCACCATTTAAATCAAGAGCACATATCAACATTATTTTTAGACTACCTTTTACTATGTAATTAACAACTCTAGTATCATAAAATGGGTTTCCAAAGTCTTTTATACTTGTTTCATCCACAAAACCACCTTCCTATATATTCAAGACATTATGTTCACCTTCTAGAATCTCCATTAGAGTTCCCCCAAGTTCTTATTGTTGTAAAGCTTGAACAACCTACAAAAAATCTTCAACCATATGCCTTAAATTAGCCAATTCAATTTCTCAAATTGCATCTCCTCTACCATGACCTTTGGTGTCATATTCAACTATGGTGAGAAAAGGAAACCCTAATAGAATAGTCAAATCTATTAGGCTTTGATACCAAGTTTGGTGTAAATAAACTAAAATAAAATTTGAATTTTAGTAAAAAAATAAAAAATAAAAATAAAGTTGAAACAAAAAAATTGAGTTAGGTTTTAAAGAAAACTACTATTAGTAAGTATGTCGATATTTTGATAAAATAGTAAATTTGCAGAAATTCTCTAATAACTTAACTTATTTATATTAAGATTATGATAAGATGAAATCTTAATTCTTATAAAAAAAAAAAAACCCTTACTTTTAATATATTAAAATCATTACATATCTTCTAATTAAAATAAAATGAAATATCAAAATAATAAAAATGCTCCTACATCATCATACCATACTTTAAAAACAAATGTCTCTCATTCAAGTCTCATGTCTCCCACACCAAAGACATATTTCCAAATCCAAGTTAAAGAACACATAATCTTCAAAATCAATCGAATCATTTCTTAGGCTTACCAAAATTTGGCTAAATTATGCTATTTAATGAAAAAACAAAAAAAAAAAAGAAAAGGGGGAAAAATCACATCATCATCATCACATTTTTATTAATGTACTTTTTTTTTTTGTTTTTTGATTTAGATGCCTCCAAATCCCTTGGTCTGTGAAATAAAGGGCCAAAATCAAAGACCTGAGGCCAAACCTTCAATTTGTTAAATCATCACAAGTAAAGATCACAAACTAACTTCATAACAAATTTTAAAAAAATTCAAATACAAACCATCAAACCTAGGAAACCATATTTTGTCACTCACTTTATCCTCATTTTATATATATAAAACAAATAAAAAAAAAAAAAGTAAAGTCACATAATAAGGTAGCAACTTCAATATTTCATGGACCTATGATCTTAGTGGTTGAAATCACAAGAAAAAGGACAAGATCTAGAGCTTCTAAAACCTAAAATCATGAATATCAAAACCAAAAACATGACTTTTAGCTCTCACACATGAAGACAAGGAAAAACCAATTAAATTGAAGCAAGAAAAATTCAAAATGATAAAAAAAAAAAAAAAAGAAGGAGGCATTGGCAACAACAATTTCAAAAAATTCAACCAAGAATGAAATTTAGTTTTCCAAACCAAAAAGTCAAAAACTTACCCTTAATCTTAACAATGAGACCACCAAACATAGCTTTTTAACTAGGAAAACCAAAAATTTTAAAAGATAATAGTTTAAATAACAGTTTTGTTAAAACTAATAATTCTAATAGTACTATTTAAAGATTATATAATTAGCTTTAAATAGTTAAGGTCAAAAATTTTAGGTCACTTAAGCATTAATCTTATACATAATTAGCTTACTTGCATGAGAATCAAACTTGATCAACCAAAAACAAGACAAATCAAGGCAAAATCATGCCAAAAAAATGATAAATGTGTGAAGCTAGATATGAGAAATCAAGAACAAGATCATCAATTGATGCTTCCATGCTTGATTTCAAGTTAACATGCACACAGCACGTAAAATCAAAACACAAGCATGCAATATCATGAAAATTAAGCAAGAAAACAAAATTTTAAAAAAATAAAAAGCCAAAGTGTACAAAGAAGAGAAATGGGAAAAGGCATTGGGTTCAAACTTGATCCAAGATGAACTTTAGTCCATTTAAGTGTGAGCGACCTTATCTCAAAGCCTAATTCATTATTTTAAGGAATTCAAATATTGGGCTTGCATCAAGATCTAACTTACCTCAAATTTCATTTGGACTTGGGCTTTTAGTTCTCTATGTCCATTTTAGCCTAATTTATTACTTCATATTTTAGTGTTAATTCTTGAGCCATGATGCAACCTCATAACCATTATCTCTTAATCTAGCTCTTGTGCCTATATAATAAGCCTTATAAGCACTAATGGACTCATTTCTTAATTATTTCCTTAAAAAGAGAAAAGTGAGGAAACTTTCAAGCTTTTTTGAAGTTTTAAAAAAATCTCTAATTTCTTACAATTTTACATTTTTTAAAATATTTTTTAATTTTATTCTTCTAAAATTTTTTATTTGTAAAGTTTTAAAATTTTTCATGCATCCTAATTTCAAATTTTCAAAAAATTACGTATTATTCTAAATCAAAATTTTCAAAGAAAAAACTATTTTCATTCAAAAATTCCAAAAAATAGTTTTGATGCAACTCTAACTTCAAATTTTTTAGAAGTTTCTCAAAATCCTTCCATTCCCCAGAAAATAAAAATAAAAATAAAATAAATTTCTAAAATTTCAATTTATTTTTTTAAACATTTTCTCATTACAAGAGATTTTTAAAAAAAGTATCCAAATTCTCCTTAATTTTTCCCTCAAATAAGAGATTTCATTAAATGCATGTCAACTCATTTACAAATTAATTTGAAGTGGGAATCTTCATTAAAAGCATCATAAATTCCAAACTTTTCCCAATCCAAGCGTGAAGTCTCCATAAAAAACATCCCTCAATTTTTATCAAAACCCAATCTAATTTTTTATAACATCAACATTTCCAACATCCTAATATATGCCTCTAATAAAATTTTTCTAAATTATATGTCATTAACAAAGATAAACAAATAAAATATTGAAGTAGAAAGAAATATAAAAATAAAATCAATGTTAAAGTTATAATATCATTGTTTATGATAGGCATTTAGGTTGATCTCGATGTTCATCAAGTATAACTATATTCTTAAACCTCAATAAATCATGGTAACATAGACTAAATCCCACTAGTTTAAAAAACAAGATAGTTTCTTGAATTAATAGTTAAGGTGTCTTAACAACACCTTAAATGATTAATGCCTACACTAGTATCCTAAGATTGATTTAAGGTAGTGAAATCTTGAATTATTCCAAATATTGCATAAGTCAAACAAGTGGTGAGAGTAAACTTGGTAGAGCACCACGTAAGCATGGTTTCTTTTAGTCATCAGTATTTCATCATAGTGAAATTGTAATAATTACTAGCCACTACTTGTGCACCATTTAACAATAAGACATTAGCGAAGAAATATAGATTTTCATTAATACTAACTTTGAGTACTTTACATATTATTAAAAGGTTTTTGAATTGGAAATTTAAATAAATTTAAATCGATATCAAGTCAAGGTTGGAGTGGAAAGTGGCATAACTACTAGCACATAAAGTAATTCATTTATACTTTGTAAAAGTGCAAGTGATTTTTTCCACTGTTATATTGTTGCTTTGTGTTTACTAATGTAAGGGTGCAAGTTGTAGCCAACTAATACTATATCATTAACAAGCAACTAAATAGTAAAAGGATCATGATATTTAAAAGCAAAAGCTACATCAACATAACAAAAAATAAATAAAAGTGGTCTTTATGATGTGTATGTACCATGTAAGAAATTTTAATTTATATATGTCATAAGCTTGCATGTTTTCTATAAGAGAGAGCAAATTTTTAATTTCATTGTAATTACCTACCTACATAACAATAACTAAAGAATTTGACAATTAAAGAGACAACAAAATATCAATCTATAATAACTTTTATACTACAATGGATCTTACTGTAACTTTTTCTTAAAGACAATATCATAACATGAACATCAACAATTATTAATATAAAATAAAGCAAAAAAACACTAACCTTTATATCAGGAGTACCTAACAAAAATTAATTTAAAAAAAAAAAAGAACTTACAAAAAAGAAGAGTTAAAGACAAAAGGAAGAAGGGAACTAAAATTGTATGACTAAATGAATTATATAAAAAAAAATTGAAAAATATCAAATTATATAGATATAGAAACTCACTAGAGAATCCCATGGAAGAAAGAAACCAATTACATAAAAGAATCCTAACTTTAAAAAGTTTATTATATTTAGGGTTTTGTCAGAATAAAATTTCTTACCAAAAATAATTCTAATAGATTTAGGATTTTTCCTAGAAATAAAAACTTTATAATGGAGCAAAAAATATTTCTACTAATAAAAATTCTAATGGGTTTAAGGTTCTTATAAAAGTAAAATATAGTTATACAAGTCTATTATTTAAGTTCAAACAAACTTAAGAAATGTTAAAAGATTGTACACAGGAAGAAAAAGTAGAATTTATACAATGACAATATCAGATAATTTTTTAAATTGTTAAGAATATTTTTATCCATATAATCCAAAATTAATTATGATACAATTATTGAATTTTTTAGCATTCTTGAAAAAATATCTCCAAAATGTTTCTTTAAAATCAAGATTTTAAAGGGTATGATGGTTGGGAAACACCATCTAAAAAAAGTTATCAAACATTATAAAAATTACTTTTGGGTATAAAACACATCTTTCACACTTTAATGCAATTTCCACCATAATACCAAACAATGATTACAACAAGTATAAAGATGGAAACAATTAATACAATGACTAAAGGAGATTAAATTAGACATATAGAGGTCGAGGCTAAAGAAGAGATAAAAGTAGAAAAAGGAATGACAAATCTAATATTAAGTGTTACTTATATCATAAACGTGACCATTATGCTAATAAGTGCAAGTTTAAGGAGACCAATTAAATAGTTCATTGTGCATAATGGAAAGATGTAGATGATGGAAATCAAGCCCCTATGATGGTTGTTATAACCACTAAAAAGTCATATTACAATACATGATTCTTTACTATTGGGTATATTAATTATATGTACAAAAATAATGAGTTGTTTGTTGTTATTGTTGAGTCAATTTACTTCACAATCAAGTTTGTTAGTGATAGTAGTGCTATAATGATAGGAAAGGGTTGAATTCTTATCATGTTAAAAAATGAAAATCATAATTACATATCATATGTATTTTATGTACTACATAAGAAGATTAACCTCCTCAATTTAGGCTAATTGCTTAAAAAATAATATAACATACAATTATATAATAATTATCTCTTAATTATTGACAAAAAAGCATATTTGTTCTTAAATCTCATTTAACAAAGAATTAGATGATTTGAGTTAATATTATCATTGTTGCTTATACATGTTAAAGATAAGTCTGGTCATAATATCTTAATTTTGGTCGTTTAAATTTTTGTACTTTAAAGTTACTTTTACAAGGAAACATAATAACAAACTTGCCTAGGATACATCATTTTAATTAGATTTGTGAAACTTGTATTTTTACAAAATAAAGTAAACAATCATATATGATAAGAAATTGGCATATAAAGCAATCACTCCAACTAATCCACTATGAATTTTATGGTCCAATAAGTGTTCCAAAAAATGGAAATAATAAATATTTTCTTAATTTCATTGATGATTTTATAAGGAAAACATGAATTTATTACATACAAATGAAGTTTGAAGTGTTTCATTATTTTAAGAAGTTTAAAGTTTATATTAAAAGACAAAGTGAGTATTATATTAAAATTTTGTAAACTAATAGAGGTAGTGAGTATAGTTTTAATGAATTCAATGAGTATTATGAAGCAAAAGAAATAAAGCGTAAATTCATAACTCTTTTTTCCTTACAATATAATGGAGTTATTGAAAGAAAAAATATATTAATCATGAATATGACAAGAAATTTGTTAAAGGCCAAAGGAGTACCTAATTCCTTTTAGGTATAAGTTATTTTGTATTATATTTACTTATTGAACAAATCTCTAACAATTAATGTTCAGAATGACACTCTTAAAAGAGCAAGGAGTGGTTACAAGCTTAATGTGAGGCACCTCAAAGTTTTTTAATCAATTGTTTATGCTTACATTCCAATAGAGATAAGGACAAAATTAAATGATTAAGGATTGTATTGGAAAAAAAAAAGATATAAGCGATTTAATCATGTAATAAAGAAAGTAATTCTAAGCATAGATATGACCTTTATTGTAGATGAAGTTTGAAATTTTGATGTAAGGTGTAGAATGACTCTTAAAGATTTTCAATTGTTATTTTGGGAAAAGAAAAAATTCAAGTCAAAGTCCTCAATGCAAATAGGGAAGTTTCGCCAATTCTTGCTTAGAATTCTATGTCATAAGCTCTTTAAGAGAATGAAATATTAAGGAGAATTTGCTCCTAATTAGTTAGAATGAAGGATTATAAAATAATCCTTAATAATGATATTAATGATAAGGAGGATTGATTGCATTTTGTCATATTTGCATATTATTAATTTTTGTCATTTTATGAGATTATTTAAGATATAAAATAGTTGAATGTTATGAATAAAGAAATTAAAATAATTGAGAAAAATAATATACGAGAACTTACTAATTTTTTATAAAATTAGAAAGTTATTGATTTGAAATAGATATTTAAGATTAAGAAGAAGTGAAAGTATAAATTTGAAAAAAATAAATTATTGAAATATAAAATATTTGTTAAGCTAAAATTGATATTGAGATTAAGAATATCATTAAATCAAGATTAAAGGGTGATGTTAGAGTTAATATAGATTAAGAGTTAATTTTCAAGTTAAGAGTTAACTAAAATTTTAGTATAAGTTAATTTAATTAAATTTAATTTAATATAATTTTATTTTTTAAATAAAATTAAATATCTATTTTATATATAAAAATATAATACTTATATTATTGTGTGTACTTATTTTTTTATTTTGACATTTTATTAGTTTAATAAAATTATGGATGTTTGTATTATTGTTTAATTAAATGATAGTAAGGCAATTAGATTCAACAATGATGGAAGGAAACAAGGAGTAACGACCACTTGAACAATCCTTATGACCATAATTTCAACAACTTCATCCTTTTGTTGATGGATGTCATTGGTGTCATCCATTGAAAAAGATGGTTGTGGTTTGTAAAATAGCACGATTATAATTTAATTGTGCTATTTTAGACAAAAAAAAAAAAAAATCTATAACTCAACATCTTAAGAGTTTATACAAGATATGGCGTCAAAAGTTTGTTTGTTTGTTTTAACCCATTATTACATCAGCCTTTGTCCCTTTGTTTTTGGGTTGATTAAAACACTGTACGTCATATGGTTTATGTAACTCGCATACCCCGCTGGGTTATACATAATTAGTGAGCTTTTATTAATGAAAACTTGAATATTAATTATATTAATTGAAATTGATTTGGAGTATCTTTATCCTTATTAACTGTAAGTCCTAGTGGAATCTACATTAAACAACTGTGCTAATCACGGGCCCTACGGAATAACATTGTTAGTAAGTTTTTATATTTCTCTCATTCTCTCCTGCTTACTTCGACTCTTTCCAATCCTTCTGTGTTTGACCGCCTTGCGTGTGCAGGCTAAGCCGGGTCAGAATCTGGGCACACGGAATAAAAGCAAACCATGGGAAAAAATAAACAGTTATAAATATAAATCGTATGGGGATTCAACAACTTTTAACCATCAGAAATAGCGATTGAGATGCTAAAATAAAACCCCACCGGTAAACTAACTCAAATTTACTCAAAAAACCAAAAAATCACAGACTTAATTTTTTCGCTTTGAACCCAAAAAGAAAAAAAAAAAAAGACTCAAATTTTAACCACTAGCTTTTTTTTTTTGTTTTTTGTTTTTTTTGTAAAATCAGATTACAGTGACTCCCTTAGACTTTCTCTCAAATTATTACAGGAATCCATGATTAGTGGCCTAAATTAAATTATTTAAATTTTAATTAAAACAAATTCATTCCCCCCCCACCACCCCAAAAAATAAATAAATAAAAGAAAAGTAGAAACCTCGGTGTTAAGTCCACATGCTTTTGTTTGTATGACTAAAGGTAACCACCCACTCACGCAATGCTTGTCCCTACTTGGGCCCACTTTCTACCGTGTCTCTTTCTCTGACTTCCATTGCATCACTAGAATTCATTCTACATTGACTTCTCTCGCTCCGTGTAACGGGCTCCGGCTTTTTAGACTTTGAACGAGAGATCTACGCGGATTCTTGTTGGCGTTTCTGGGCTCTCACCAAAAATCAAAGTGGAGTTCTGTGTAATTTTCCTTTCAATTCACTTTCCCTCTTTTTATCTGGCGTTTACTTCGTTTTCTAATGTGTACCTGAGAAACGATGAGTTCATAAGAGTTTTACTTTGAATTGTTGGGTTCAAAGGTGCTATCTTTTTTTCCTGGGTTTTCTTGTAATTGAATTTTGATCTCTTATGGGTATCATTTTTGAGATGGATTTTACCAGGAAATAATTTGGGTTTAGTTGTAGTTTTATTATACACGAATTTGGGACCAGATGATTTGGATTAGTTGAGAGAAAATTGAAAAAAGTTGTGTTCATTGCTCCTTGGATATCAACTTTGGGGTTTAATTTTGCTCTCCTTTTTCGTGGGATTTGGGCCATTGAGCATCTTGAGCCGAGCTTTTGCGTTCTGTGGCTTATTCTGGAGGATTTTGAGGGTTTGATTTTGTGGGTATCTTGAAAAAAAAAAAAGCATCTGGCTTATTCAAGCTGAGTCCGGAGTTTGGTCATTTTCGAGGATTAAATTTTGAAGCGCTGCTTGTTATTTTATTGAGGCCTTTGAATAGTTTGACTTGGTTGGGACTGTTAAGTATTCAGTGGTGAGGTTGAATTTGGTTTTGCAGTATGGATAACTCAAAAAACAGGCCGAATGATCATCTGGGCGTGAACAAGATGGGCAAAAATATAAGAAAAAGCCCCCTGCACCAACCCAATTTTGCTAATAATGCAAATAGGCAACAACCTCAGCCTCAGGTCTACAACATAAGCAAGAATGATTTCAGAAATATTGTTCAGCAACTAACAGGTTCTCCATCTCATTCACAAGAACATCCCCCTAGGCCTTCTCAAAATCCACCCAAACCCCAAAGTATGCGGTTACAAAAGATTAGGCCACCTCCTTTGATGCCTATCAACCGTCCTCACATTCCAACACCGGTCCAAGCTCAAGCAGTGGCACCTCCTTCAGTTCCTTACAACAATACGTTTGTAATGCCTGGCCAAATTGGACAACCATCTCCTGCAATGATGCCACAATTGACACCTGGGGACTCAGTTTGGCCAACTCCAGCCGAATCTCCAATCTCAGCCTATATGCGCTACCTTCAAAACTCGATAATAGATCCCAGTTCACGGGGAAATCAAGCCTATCCTCCATTACAACAACCTCATCCACCAGTTCCAGGGCCAATGCAGCCTCAACCACCATTGTCTGGTTTACTTCCTAATCCACCTATGCCTACACTACCCTCTCCGAGAATAGGTGGTCACGTACCACCAATGCCTAATCTCCCATCACCACATATGAATGGCCCTGGCCTTTTACCTTCACCAACCTCTCAGTTCCTCTTGCCATCTCCTACTGGTTACATGAATTTGTTGTCTCCAAGATCACCTTTTCCACTGCTTTCTCCTGGGATTCAATTTCCTCCACCATTATCTCCCAATTTTGCATTTTCCCCAATGACTCAGTCAGGGATTTTAGGTCCCGGGCCTCAACCTCCACCTTCACCTGGTCTTTTATTTCCGTTATCACCTTCAGGATTTTTCCCTATCTCAAGTCCAAGATGGAGGGATCAATAGACTCAGGGGTAGCTTTATGTAGTGGAGATCTGGATCCATAAGGAGCTGCTCACTTTTTTACAGCACTCATCTACAATTTGTGGGTTCTTGACTTGGCAAAATGTGGTGTGCACTGCTTATAAAAGAGACCCTCTAAAAGTTTGTGATTTTTTATTTAATTTTTCTTTTGTTTATAACGTGTCTGGGATTAAAATATGTAACAGCTGTAGCTATTTTAATTTCATGGTTGAAAAGTGTTATCTTAGGTGATGTGCTGAAAGTTGGTCTAATTTATTCCTAGGCAAGAAATTTTAACATGAGAGACAGAGCCAAGCATTCAAAGGAGGTAGACTTACTTATATGAAGGTTTAGTATGTAGGTCAGAAGAATTTTCTGTACTTGTATTCTTGTCAATTAAATCTCAATTAGTTTAAAGTCCAATTTTTCTCAGTTTGAAGGAGTTCTCCAAGATGCCATGGTTTTGTCCATATTTTATTGCACATTGACAATTTTATGTTGTTTGACTGCGCTAATTTTGATGTAGATGTTGTGGATACTGGAAACTTCAATTTCTATATTACTTCTGGCTGCATTGTTGCTGTAATTGCTTGTGTATGTCTTAATTGGACACCATTAAGGTTATAATGCTTGCTGGAAATGCAGAAATAGTTAGAGCTGCCTACTGTACTTGGTCAAAGATGGTTCACCATTTTGTAGAGCCTTTATCTTCCATGTATCTGTGCCAATGATACTATGTGTTCTATTTTGCTTTCAATCATCTGTAATATCTTGTCTTACTTGTGCTTTAGGAAATTTTATGCTTAAGACTAATAAGAGATGATGCCTTGGGACATATTGTTCATTCAAGTAATGCAATGGACAGGTTTGCATTTATCTTCTTTATGGGATTCACTTGTGATGTACTGATGTACTGCCATGTCCTATATAAGGCTGTAATGATTTTCTTTGTGATCAAACATTGGATGAAGTCCTATTGTATGTTTAAGATTTTGTAGCTTTTAGAAGTATGCATAGTCATTTGAATCTGGTGAAAAAGGGTTAACTAGTCATAGATTATGAATATGATGCAGCTTCTTTCTCTATTGCTGCACCTTTTTGAGATTGTGTTGTATGTCTTATATAATCCGACCAAAAATTTTCTTTATGATCATTGGACGAAATCCTATTATGTGTGAAGTAGCTTTTAGAAGTATGCGTAGTCATTTGAGTTATCTGGTGAAGAGGGAATTTATCTAGTTATGGATTCTGTATAAGATAACAAATTTAATGCAAGAGCATTTGGATTAGAGGCACGTGATCAAATAGATTTTGTCCCCGAGGATGTGGAAGTTTGTGGCCATGATTCATGTCTATATGTGTAATAGCTTGGTGTTTTTGGACTCTTATATGTTTGCCCATTGATGAAGCCTTTGGAGCTCCCTTAGGTCCTAAGTACGCGTGCTACATGATAAGGTGAAACTGCTATTTAAGGGTTTGCTTTATTTAGATGGAAATTTCATAAGTCACGTCAATAAATTAACAGCATAATTATGTTGCCATAGACATAATTTTAATTCAAACTAAACAGTTTAAAAGAGGAAAGTTTAATCTGAAATGATCAAAGTGGAAAAACTGAGAAGTCAGCTGGAGCAATGTAATAACTATGAGGAGAAGCTTAGCAATCTATTACTTGTGATTAAAAGGAGAAATACAATGTATTTATCTTCACAGAAAGAAAAACAACTAAAGAGAGAAGGCAAGAGTTACAATAAATTGTCTTTCTGATATTCATTGCATTCTATGTTTAGGTAATAAGTTCATAAGTCATTAGATCTGATGGTGGTGTGTGAAATTGTATGGTTGAGGCCAAAGCAAAAAGTCTTGGCTTCTTGTTAGTCAATGAAGTAGAATATATATGGAATGGCTAACCAGTTTGCAATTGGAATTGGATTTCTTTCCAGTCCCTTTAACAATCTTCACTGATTCTGTTACCCCCACCAATTTGGACTAATTAATGATCTTATGGAATGCTGGGGATGGCATATAGTTTGCGGGGCTTCTGCTAGTCTCTGTGTTAGTTTGACGCTTTTATTGTGCTTTTCAGCTCTCATCTTGCTTCCATTTTGGTTTGTGCCTGCAGTGAAACAGCTTTACTAGTTAGCAGCCGTCAGGACACTGGTGCCTTGCATTGGTTGGGATAGTTAGTTTACCTATTATTGTCTCTGCAGTTATACCGGGGTTTGGTCAGAGATTGAAACTGTTTCTCCTAGAATAGTTGGATTTGACTGTCATTATAACTGTTTATTATTAAATCATCCAACAGAGATCATTTTGGTTCTCCAGAATTCCACCTTGTTTAATGTCTACTCTTTGCCCATATGAGACCTCTGTCTTTCTGAGCCATATTCATTGTTCACCCTAGGTGGTTCATGAGTGTTTATCGAATTGTGGAGCCTGCATTGTTCCCTGTCAAATTTGATTCATAGATATAACACACAAGCTAGTTTTTGATATTGTTGTCTTTTTGCTTACTTTCAAATTTATTTTTAGTCAATTTCTTTTCTAAGCTGCAGCTGCATTAATGGATTTTGTATGCCAGTGAGCTTGTAACACGGTAGTCAGGGTGCCTTCTTATAGAATTTGTAATGTGGTTAGGATCTTTTTTTCGTTTTCTGCTTTTTGAGGCAATACTTGAATTCTAGCTTAAAGAACTCTTCCAGAAGTCATCTTTCTGTCTCGACATCGGCATACAACCAACTTATCCTTAACGTTAAATTTTCAATTATGTTCCATGAATGGAGTGAGAGTTAATTGTTTGGTACCCTTCACAGGTTTAGCCAGTGCAACTTGTTCCCTTGCTAGCTTGTGTTGGTGTGGTTCATCTCATCAGTTTGCAAATTTTGTAGCATGAACATGGATTTTCCACATTGAATTGCGAGTCTGGGCTGAAGAGTTCCTGCATTCTTGATTACTTTTTGTGCTTACTAGTTGAAAATTCAAAGAATATGGGTGTTGGAGTTGGAATAGATTTGACTCGTGTGAGGTGATCTCTATTTCTTGCTTGTGGGGTAGATTTCTAAATCGATCCTGAATAGGATCTCGATTTTAAACAATTTGGTTGCAACCAACAACTAAAATGGCAACAAGGTAAAGAGGCTTTAGTCACCTTGGAAGTGGGGCTCTTGCAGGGTCGATACAATAAATGCAACTCTTTTTCAAGGCATCACAGCTGGGGCTCAGTTGGTCTCTCGCCAAGGGACTCCCGGGGACACGTGCGATGAGGCTATTTGGCGAGAGCGTTTTCCCTCTATGATTTTGTTTGAACTACGTTTCCAATTAATTAACAAGGAATACTGATGTTCCCTGGCTCAACCTTTTTTCAATAGCATATTGAAAAAGTTTAGAGGAAAGCTACTCTTTAGTCCCTTGCTCCATAATAAATGTTTCTTTCTAATTAAAAAAAGAAAAAAATCGATGTGGCAAATTTCCTATTTATTTCTTCATTAATGACTAACATGTATATAATAATTATACCTTTCTTTATACTTAAATAATTGCCACAAATAAATTTTATTTTCCTTAATAATTATCTTAAAATACTTGTCATAAGTAAAAATTTTATAATTACCATAATTGCTACAAAAAACTATTATACCCATCAAGACACTGCTTAATAGAATTTTAACGATTTGTTATCAATTAAAACTTCTACCAACCCACGTACGAATCAGTGCGCGTCAATATGCTCTCTCTTCACCGTTCACCTCTCATCTTCTCATTGGTTTCCACCAGTCTCCTCATCTTTCTTCTCTTTCTTATTTTTAGCCTCTCAAGGAAAAAAAAAAAAAAAAAAAAAGAAAATCTCTCTCGTCTGCGGTGAAGTCTTACCTTTAATAAAAAGAAAGGTTAAATGCATTCATTTAAACTATTTAGAGCACTTCCTCCGCGTGACGTGTTTAAGACGGCTGGTTCTAGTCGTGGCCACTATTTTCTTCTTCTTTTTTTTTTTATTTTCCCATTATTATTATTATTACGGCGAAAAGTCTTCCTCGAGGAAACGTAGCACGGTCTTCAAGACTATCTTGTCGGGATGGGGATAATGCACTTTCACGTGGTCTGGCTGCTAGGCAATCAAAACCCTTCCACAAAGATTGAAAGAAAGTTGCAGGATGACGATTCATCATGTATTATGCAGTTTCTCATGTCCATACATTTTCCCATGGAATCTAAAAGAATAATTCGAGCTAGCGTGGCACCGCTGCCCCCACTCTCCTCTCTACTCCAACAATGAATGACAAGGGCACCCCAAACAATATTTCAAAACTCTGAAGCACCGTATGCTTTTTTAATCACCCATTTGACCTTGATGCAAATCTTGCATGATAAAAAAAAAAAAAAATTTCATTAATTGGTTTTTCAGGACATAAATAATATAGTAGAAATTAATTTCTATATTTTTATAAAATTTTAGGATAAAATTTAAAAAATAAAAAAGTTACATTTTTAAGCAGCTGAGTGTCTTCTACACGACACCTAGAGGATATAAGTTGACTTTATGGCAGCTTTGGGCCCACTTGCATTATTAGGGCGCCAGACATATTGCCGCAACAGTCTCCACCGTCCATTTATTGGCATTTATTCTTCCATCTCTTCGTGGAACCGACGTCAACGAGATCCAGTCAGCCCCACTAATTGATGTACGACCACAAACTAATCTCCCTTCCTACCTAATTCATTTTCTTCTTCTGTGTTTTCTTTCTCCTACTTTCTCTCAAAACAGATACTAAAAACCTATATTCATCTCAAAAGGTAATTCACGATTAATTAAAAAAATAAAAGATGAAAATTGTAATTTAAACACAATTTTCAGTTATAAATATTTTAATAATATAATAAATTATTTTAAAATTCTAAATTATTAGATAAAACATAATATTAATATAAAAATCACTAGAATTTGTATGGTCAAAAAATAAATTTAAGATTATATAAGTTTTACGTATGTTTATTTTTTCTCAAAAAATTATACCTAAATTTTTTTATTTAATTTTTTAATTATATTTTATGTTTCAAAGAAAAAATTAGGAAAATTATAATAAGATACAATAATAACACAAATTTTTTAATGATTAAAAAAATAAAAAATCTTACGAGAATCTTTGACTCTTGACTAGTAGTATTTGGTTGTCATCATATTTGAAAGAGCTGGTGGCTTCACTACTTCAATTCCTCTCCAGGCCATCCATTCCGTGCAACAAAGTGGGGTCGACTTAAGAGTCTATCCTAATGTGTGCAGAGTCTGAAGTGAACCAAGGTTTTCAGAACCGAGTGGGTCGTTGCACCGAAAAGTTTGATTAGTTCACAGTTTTCATAATATAATTTTTATTTTTAAAAAAATTAAAATATTTTTATATTTTTTATAATTAATTAAATTAAAAAAAATATAACTTATTTATCAATTTATTGTTTAAGTGATTAATTTATCAATTTAATTATCAATTTTTAAAATTAAAAATTTTTAAAACACTGAAGTGAACAAATTGAATCCTTCCGTCGTGTAGCCAGTGTCAGAGACTTCTGTCATTGAGCGCATCACAACTCTCATAGTAATTTGGGCACAAGCCATTTTTTAAAATGCAAAGAATACTAATGGGGGCGATGAAAGTTATCACATCGTGCATTTCAAATTTTCTAGACCATTCGTCATGCAGATCTAAGTTCATCTCGTAAGTCAAAATGCATGAAACGAATATGAATGCTTTTGAAAGAAAATGATTGCAGGTAAGAAAATGCACGTAAAAGGCAAATTTGACAGCAAATTGGTAAGAGTCGTAACATTAACACATGTTTTAGGAATAAATTAAAATAACATTAATGGTCATCGACTTTATCATTTAATTCTACTAGGTCACTGACAAAGTTGTTTTCGATTAAATTACTATAGTCGTATTTTAATGTCATAATCACCACCTCAGCTTTTATAAGTACGATTTTGTCAATTATTTCATTAAGAACAAATATTTAGGCATAAAATTGCTAAAATTAATTGAATTATAGCATAATATTATTATTTTTAATAGATCAACTTTATATGTTGAGCCAAAATTCCGTGTATTGTACCTATAACAATTATCAAAAGCGGTGACTTTAAAACTGTAATTAAGTGCATGATAACTTGATCAAACATAAATTAAAGCTTCATAACTCAATTAAAATCAAATGATAGTACTATGAGGTTTTTTTCTTCTTTTTTTTTTTTTAATTTCTGTATAGTTTAGAAATAAAAATTCTGCAAACCTATGTAAAAAGCTATTTTCCTGGGAAAAGTACGGCTTCTTGGTCTTGAATCAGATATATTAAAAATTGGGACATTTTCCTGACATTTTATTGATACTTTAAATGTTAATAAATGTATCCTCATTAATTTGATGTGTGCTACTCCTTATTCCTAAGTGGCAAGTTAAAAACTCATCAACCTAAGATGATAAGAGACGACCAAAATAAATATTAAAAATTGGGCATGTTATTGTGCCCCGCATTTAAAGTTTTCTACGTTTCTATTATTGTTACAGCAAAGCCGAAAACACCTACTTTGAGGATGTCCACACGGACTTCTCCACCTTGATTTGCATTAAACATGCTCACTTTCAAGATGTATATCCAAGATTTTTTATTTTTTTGGTCTAGTTAGAGTGGAGAGAAGACTTTTTTTTTTTTTTTTTAAAATGAGTGAAATATAGAGTTTTAACCCTAATTTTCATTTTTGAACTTTAAATTTAATATTCATTAGACTATACTTAATGATTATATATCCAAAAAATAATAATAATAATTACTTTCAGGATAATTGAGTTGCATTCAACATTTGTCCCCTCATTGTTTTGTTTTATTTTATTTTTGAGCAAGACAATGAGCAGTTTTATTCATCCTGGAATGTTCCGTACATCATCTTGGACAAAAGGATAAACATAATTCAAACAATAATGCTGTTGTCCCACACCATTTAGTAGTGAAGTTATCAACTTGGATGAGAGCATACGTACATCCGCGGGCTAGAAGACCCTCCAAATTATTTACTTATTCTGTGGAGTCGATTGGTCAGATTGCAAGCAAGCTATCGTACTCAATACAGATGGATGTGAGTGACAACTAGCTTGCCTCTCGGAGGGCTTCCCTTAGTGCTATCTACTCCATTAATTCCACAGATGATGACCCAGTGATTGGTTGTTTTTTCAGCAAGAAAAGACTACCCTCTATTCATTCATCAAGACTTCTCACATCTTGTTTAATGAGAAACGAAGCACGGCTTAGAGAGGATACATGCCACACCACCTCTCCCCTATTTTCCAAAGCAATCTTTGCCAAAGCATGGGCTACGGCATTACCGTTCCGTATAACATGTTGAATAGAAAAGCCGGTGAATTCACAGGACAAAGCTCTAACATCTTCGACAATTTGAGCCAGCAAGGTATCCTCCTCCTCCTCCTTCCTTGTTAACACAGCCTGCACAGCTACTAGACTATCCGATTCAATACAAATGCACTGAAGGGACAACGAGGCCACTTCCGGATTACCATGCGGATAGCTAATGCTTCCACAATATCATCTTGAAATTTTCCATGTAAACCCGTAGTAGAAATATGCACTTGTTGAAAGAATATATTTAAGGGGAGTCTCTAATTAAATTATAAACAAAGAATTCATTATGCTGTTGACAAGTCTTCTAACTTATTATTTTATAGTTTAAATTTAAACTAGTTAATTTTTAAAAATATTAATAATTAAATAATTATTATTTTAATTATTACTTTAAAAATAAAATTTAATATTTATTTTCAATCATTTAAATCACTTTAAAATAATTTTAATTTTCTTCCACTTAACTTGCATGATTCTAAATAAGTGATACCATTATTCATAATCATCACTTATACTATATTACACATACATGTTAGTCTAAAACTATAATTTACTTAACTAAAGATCTTTACAATAATAATTATGCAACACTCTTAAAAAAAAATATATTTTTTATATATCATAATATTCATCAATTTATAATTAGATATTTCATTAAAACATGATTTTATTTAATAAAAAAAAAAGTTTCAGTCTATTAAATTCTTAAATAAAATTTATATAAATAATTTTTAGATGCACAAAATAAGATTTTATTTGTAAATGACCGAAATGCTTCTAAAATGTCGAAACATTAGAGAACATTTCATAATGCGATCAAGTTGTCCTCTGGTCCCATAACGTTTAGTGGCAAAGAGAGAATTTGAGTGCTTTATGCTGAAGAGAAAATCCATTGGATTAGTTTCGTGCGCCAGCATCTTGTATCGGAATCAATAATTGCCGAAACCGAAACATTTTCAAGATCCAACCGCAGAGAAAGCGCTTTAAAGCAATTTTGATCGGGTGGCAAAGGGTCAAACCATATGTCTACCTTTTCTCCATTGCCGATGATCCAACACAAAAGAGACTTACGCCAAAGTATAACTCTAGTTATAGCCAACTCTAGCATCCATAAAGTCATGTCTCGGAAATTTTGAATAAAAGCGAAGAACCATTGGTCAAACGTGCCAGGCCTGTTTGCCAAGCATAGCTTTATTAAATTCATGAAATTCACAAAAGCCTAAGCCCCCACTTGGCCTGGAGATAATGAGTTTGTCCCACAATTTTGCGCTTGGTATCTGAGCTCCCTTGCCAAAAACGATTAACCATAAGAGATAGCTCTTCGCACAAAATTTTTTTAAATTAATTTTTATTTTTTTTTAGATTTTTTAAATAATTTTTAATTTTTAAAATTTTTTAAAAATAATTTATGACTTGATATCCATCCTAACAAAATTGAATTATCACATGGCAAAATCTTAATATTATTTTTTCTTTATTTTTAAGGTAACCAAGCTGGCTTGAGGAGGTTCAAAATTTGGAGAAGTGGGCCCAATAATCTTCAGAGCTGAATTGATTTCAACCATGCCTTTACTTTGTGGATAATCCCGTAAATTGCTCCCTCCCAAATCATTAATTAATTTGTTACCCAATATTGAGTCTTGTCGTAGATTGTTTGACTGCATCATGCACCACATCTTGAAAACTGACAGGGTCGGTAGAGTTCCAGCTTGGTTAGGAATCCGAGATTCTCTTCCTTACAGGATAAAAACGGATTCACTTGCTTTGCAATTTGAAACCCAGAAATTGTGCTGCGACGATCCCGATGGTTGCTCTCCGCTTGTTGGAAGTTGGCTACTTGATTTTCAATTGCTTCTGAGAATTTAGCCCAAAGATGAAGTAAAAATATATTTTGGTCATAGCATTAAGAGGCAGATCATATGCTTCCATCTAGAAAGGGACCCAAAACAGGTTGACTTTTGACGGTGGTTCATTCCCATTAACTCTTTTATTCAGCACAAAATCCCTATCTGACGAACTAGCAAACTAGAAACTAAATAAATTGTGCTCCAATTCCATTGCTTCCATAGCCCTTTTTGATTTTCAAGTCAGCTGCATTGTGTTCAGCAGAGCCCGAACAGTCCATGGCTCTCAGCCAAGGCCTTATTTTCTGCCACCCTGCGCATCATTGTAGATTTCAATCATATCTTCCTCCTCCGTTGGGGTTGGATATTGTTCGTTTGTAGACATGAGAAAGTAAGAAACTTGATCCTCTCCCTAAAAACTAGAGGTCGAAATTTATGGACAAATGAGAGGAAAACTTACATTGGAACAAGAGAAAAGCTCTCACAAGACCATGCTCTTGAGAGAGAAATCTTTTATTCTCAATAAACTCTCGAGAGAGGTCCTTTCTAAAGAAAAAGAGAGAGCTTCGTTGCTCTCCCCCCACCCCCACCCCCCAACTTCATAATTTTATTTAAACATTCACCTCGACCATCTCGATCCTATTGTTCTATTTTTGCCATGAAATGAGCACTAATTTGGTCCTAAATTTTTTGAAAATTCTTCATTTTAGTTATAAAAATTTTATTATTTTCATTTAAATCTTGTTATATCTTTACTTTGTCTCACCAGAAGGTTTATGCTCTCTCTCTCTCTCTCTCTCGTTTCTTTCCTCTTATGTATGTTTTTAGAGCTAATTTGCATGCAAGGCACAGTTTAACTATAATTAGATTACAGTTCATTCGAGTTTGTCTCACGAGGTTGGATGTACTTGGATGCAAGAAAAAGGGCAAAATAAAAAAAAAAGATGAAGGCTGCTGGGTTTTCCTTTTCGAGGGGCAAGTTCTATGACTTAAAATTTTGCTACAATTTAATACTTTTTTTTTTTCCTTTACAGAAAAACGAAAATTATTAGCATATTTTATTATATATTTGATGTATATTTATTTTTATTTTAAAAAATTAAGACTAAATTAACACTTATCCCGTTTCGACTTTTGAGTTTATCGTTCGTTGCCACGCACATGCGAAGGGACTTTTATCATACGTGCGTCGAAGCTTAGGTTTAAAATATCTCTCTTAATTGAGTGATATGAAGTAGACATGTCGGCCAAAAGAAGAGACTTCAACAAAGTCTCGATACAATGTCGTATCAAATTTCAATCGCTTCTGTTGGTTGACAAGGCCTCCTTATCCTCTTTCATATCTTCTTTATGTAGAACAATTATTGCGTTGCTTTTATTGTACTACACCAAACCCAATGGATTGAAGAACCACTGCACCCCATTCTTCGCCTCCTTCCTTCCTTTTTTTTTTTTTTGGCCCATTTGAATTGGATCTGAGAGGTTTAAAATTCCCATCTCAATTTTAAGTTTTATATTTTATATTTAGCGCACATTAATTATTATTTGATTTTATTCCTGATTATATCAACCTTACATCCGACCAAACATACTCCATGGAAAACGGTAAATGGAACAAAGATGACTCGAGCAACAAGTTGTTTATTACATAATGACATCGATTTGCATGGGGGAAAGAAACGGGCCCACGAGTCTATGATTGAAGAGAAACGAAGCACAACCCAAGAGAGGACCAATATTATTTGCAATTTAGCAGAACTCCCCTTTTTCCTCCTTTTCAGAGTTCTCTTTCCCTTTACACATAGTTCACAAAGACCTTTTTATCCTCAAAATCATCGTCATGCCTGCAAGTGCATTGACCGTAATACTCTCTCATCTTCTATTCCTCACAAATCCCTGCGTCGACGGCATCCAGGTCTAGGTTGTCTCAAAGGGCAATCGTGTCGTTTCGCAATACCAGAAGAGAAATTTGATCCAACAGTTGGTCAAGATTATAAATAAAAAATAATATTATACATAAAAAAAATAATGTTTTGTGATAAATTAAAAAAAAATTAATATTTAGCATTATTCAAAACAAAAATTAAAAAGTGACCAGAGACGAAAACGAAACTTTTTTTTCTTTTTCTTTTTTTTTGGTTTTTTTAAAGAAAAAGGGAAAAAAACAATGAGCTGTGATTTAGTTACCGCCACGGTCACGTGCCTGGCCTTCGGCGAGGGAAGCCAATTTCTGGAGATTCAACTTGACGATCGTATCAGCAAAGAGACGCGTGTCCTCGTCCGTGTTACCCTCGGGCACATCAACGACGTACGATTCCAAGACAAAGGTCCAGATCCTGCCGCCCAGCTCGAGCTGATGCACAGTCGTCACAGAACGGTAATCCTTCATCCTATGCTCCCCTCCAATGATACTAAACCCCGTGACTCGGCGGTCATCGTCGAGGATATCGAGCCTTTCGGTGCTGGTGGCAGCCGGCAGCCCGGAGATGACTGTGACGTCGCGGGTGGACCCCACATCAAGCGTGAAGTCGGGAGCCACGGAGCAGCTCTTGATGAAGTGCTTGTAGGTCTGGGGGTTGTCGAAGCGTCGAACTATGGACCAGACGACGTCGATGGGGGCGTCGATGCGCTGGGCCAAGAGAGAGGAGCATTTCCCCGGGTCGATTCTGTAGGTGTGGAGCTCGGCGATGGCGGAGGCCAGCTGCTCCAACTCGGGATGAGTCAACCCGGGGGGAACCGTCAAGTGGTGGACTGTATAGGTGACTTCTCGTTCTGGGTCTGTTGCCATTGAGCCGCTTGGGGCCTCCTTTGGTTTCTCCATTTAGAAATTTGATTGGATAGTACGTACTTTGCTATCGACTGCTGCGGCACATAGACAGAAAGAGGGAGTGTGTGAGAGAGAAAATAAGAGGGTGGGTGTTTTTTTTGGGGGGTTCTTTGGGTTATATATTAAGTTATTGCGGAAGGAAAAACAATTTGGTGAAATGGTGAGAGCAAGAAAAAACAAAAATTATTAGGAGAAAAGAATAAAAAATTTTTGAGGGGTGGGGGGTGGGGCAAGTGAATGGAGGGGGACAGGTGGGCTGGGGCCAACCGGGTTTCAAGTTGGTTCTTTTACCCTCTTGCAAAAAGAGTGGCTGACAGCAATAAGCAGCCGATTTTTTCGTGGTTTTGTTTTGCTAATTATCTGATAATTATTTTAAAAAATAATAATTTTCTTTTACTTTTCTTGTTACCTATTTATATATACAATATAATATTTGACCGTATAAGCCACAATTTTAACTGTTTTCTCCTCAATTCTAGAGGTCAAAAAAAAAAAAAGCTTACGAAGCAAAACTCTTAATTTTAGGAATATTCATATATTAATTGAAAAAATATTGTAATAGGTAGATGAAAATTTATGAAGTTTAAATATATATTATTAATTAAAATTTTTATTTTTAATAAAATATAAAAAAAATTGAGATTAGTGGTCTTCCACGTATCTAGATCTTATCAATGTGCAATTGGCATGAAATTGACCTTATACCTAAAATGAGCTTTGTAGTTTGACACTGTATAAGAATTGCTCCCTCAGGCTCTACTTCTTTGCCACCATCGCCACGCCTTCCTCCCCTACGTTTGCAATTGCAAAAGTCGTTGGCAGGTAAATTTGTCTCTCTCTCTCTCTCTCTCTCTCTCTCCCCCCCCCCCCC
Organism: Rhizophora apiculata; assembly: GCA_037832385.1. Lineage (NCBI taxonomy): Eukaryota > Viridiplantae > Streptophyta > Magnoliopsida > Malpighiales > Rhizophoraceae > Rhizophora > Rhizophora apiculata. The sequence goes on along the minus strand of CM075439.1, from coordinate 6,921,631 downwards.
CTTATTTAAAGTGATAAAGTACAGGATTTGTTGATTGATGCTTTTGTTTCTATTAGCTGCATTGCATTCTTTGCAAATCCACTGGCGAGAAGAGCACTACAAAGAAGTTTTCGGGGGCCCCCTGAATCAAGAAAAGAGGCAATTCATTATGTTTTTATGGAATGCCAAGGCGGCACAATGGTTCCGATCACTGGCTTACGCCACTGTGTTGTCATTCTTACAAATGACAAATCTCGTAGGCTTAGCTCTTCTGCGTTGGTTCCTAATTTCTATTATTTTATTACCAGGAATCTCAAGCGTGGCGAGCTTGAAAACCGGAAAAGAATGATAATTGTGGCATTCGTTACATGATTAAAGTATTTGATTCAACTTTTACTTTTGCTTTTATTAATAGATTATTATACTTTATAGTATTTAACATTTGATTAAAGAGTAATTGTTGATGACTAACATCATAAAGACTAAAATGAAATATGGAAACCAATTGGCTTGGGACAGAAGCACAGAAAATTAGAATATTAAAAGTCAATAATTAATTCAACTTTTACAAGAATTTGGAAATAAAAAAAAATGAATTTTGGAGAAAATTCTTTTTCTTCTTTATTTTTTTTTTTGACTTTCTAAAAAATTAAAGAGAAATTTATAATTAAATATTTCTTTTTAACAAAACAAAAAATAAATTCCGGTGTTGTTTTTTGTTTAATCCTTTTAAACGATGTCTCAATTTTCACTATGGCAAGTAAAAACCTGAGTTAAAAAAAAAAACAAAAAAAAATTATCGACAAGGTCTCATGTTTATCCGAATCATGTGTCGGGCAACCATCCTTGAGCCTTTTTGCACAGGAAAAATTCATCATAATCTAATCCCAGAAACAGGGTTGGTTGTATGGCTAGCAGCATTTATGGTTAAAAAGGTTTCATTATTTGGTCAAACAATCAACGGCTGGCGTTGGCCATACCAGAGAGATACATGGATGCGCTAAAAGCGACTGTGGAAATAATTACGGCCACATCAATAATTAAGGCAACAAACCAACGTTACTTGGAAAGCATAATGAAAAGTAATTGATTGATAGAGGATGGGATTGGAATCCAAAATTTTACTGTTGTGGAATGATATCTATCTGCCGATGATTACAGCTAACAAAAAAGTAAAAAAAAAAAAAAAAAGTGTCTTCCATCGCTGCTTAAAAAAAAATAAAAGAATAATTATCTGTTTGATATCATTAAATTTTATTATTATATTTTAATTATAATTAAAATTTTAATTAATAATATTATTCAAATTAATTAAAAATATTAATTTTAAATAAAAATTATTTATTTTTAAAAATTAATTTATAAAATTAAAAAATTCATTAAAAAATAAAAAAATAATAATATAAATTAAATATATTTAATTTTATAATGTAAAAAAATAATTAAATATATATTAAAATTTTAATTATATTAAAATATTAAAAAATATAATTTAATTAATAAATTAATATTAAATATAAATATATAATATTTTAAAGTTAAATAAATATCGATACATATAAAGAAAATTGACAACATGATAAGAAGAGAACATCCAAGTTATTTCTCAATACAAAATTTTTAATTAAAAATTTTAAAATTATAAGGTATGCCCCCAATTGATCAACTTTTCTTAATCAACATATGAGTTTTTAGCGAGTTGTTATTTTATACAATTTGATGAACATTATTAATTAAATTTTAATTACTTATTTGTTCAATCAATAACCTACAATCGATTTCTTTCCTTAAGTACTCAAGAATTGCTAAGTACTCAAGAATTACTAACTATGTACATGTTTAAAATGTTATGTCTAAATTCAAAATGAAAAATAAATATAATTAATGGTCTGCAAAGTATATTGATGTAATAATTATAAATAAAAAATTTAATAAAAAAATTATTTGAATGATTAATACTTACCTACGAAGGATTTTTATTTGGATTCACTTGTTTTCAAATGGTCCCTCTCTCTCTCTATATATATCCTCTCTATTATTCTCAAAATATTATTAAATTTTTAATGGGTATAATTTTATTTAATTAATTTAAATTTAAGAGATTTAATATATCAAATAAACTAAAATAAGTAAATAAAATAATTTATCAATCATATCTAATATATTTCTTAAATCGATTTAATAACAACTCTTTATCTAAACATATCTTATAAGTTTTGTCTAACCATTAGCTATAAAATTTGCATAATAAAAACTCATTCATCCAAATCATTTAAATGAAGTCAAGTAGGCTTTATTAATTATAATATAAAATATAGTCAAATTAAAGTAATTTTGTGTGACTCAATAAATATAATATTAGATGGAACTCTAATTTGATATTATAATTATGAAAAATATATTATTATATTGTTGACAATTGTTTAACATTTTGATTTGAGAAATTTTATTAATTAAAGGCAATCTCAATCATTAGTTTTACATTGTAATATATATTATATATATAACATACAATTTTATTATTTGTAAACTCTACCAAGTTAACTTTTTATATCTATCAAGGCAATCCATTGTAAAATTTTTAAAGGTTTACAATATAATCTTTTAAAATCTTCTTACTTGCAACTCCTTTTCAATGTCTCCCTTGACACTTTCTTAATTATTATGGTTACATACCAAATTTTATCTAAATTTAAATTTCTTAATTAAATAAATTTTATATAATTAAAAGTAAAACCTTAAGTTACATTTTAGAAGATGTTAAATGAAAAAAGGATTTACAAGTAGAAATTTAAAGAGAAGTAAATTACACAAACTCTATGTACCAAAAAATAAAACATTCATTCAATTATATTTTAGTCCTTCACCTTTGACTATTTTGTGAATCTCATACATATATCATTAAAATTGATTCCATTACATGATTTCGTCCCTTATTATTAGTGAACAATTAATATATGTTATGTGACATACGGTCATACGCCCCGTCAAATGTCACATAATTATAAATGATAATGTGACTTCTTATAAAAAAATTGAAAAAAAAATCTAAAAAGTTTAAAAAATCTAAAAAAGTTCAAAAAAAGTCTGAAAATTTCAAAAATAAATGTTAAAAAAAAGGTGTAAATTCTTTTTCAAAAATTTTGAATTCCAAATTTTTAAAAATTCAAAAAATTTGAAAATTTGAAAAAAAAAAATAATGATAATAAATTAAATTATATTTAATTTAATTTTATAAATAAAAAATTAAATATAAAAAATATTTTATTATTTTTATATTTATCATATTATCAAATAAGTGTCTGTATATATTACTGTGTAGAGGTGCTCAAATTTTGATTCCCTCCTCCTTCACCGTGTTCCCTTTTTAAAAAGCGGCCCCACTCTCTAGAGCCAACGGGGACTTTTGTGAGTGGTGAATCTCAAGCATTTTATTGAAAATTAAAAAAAAAAAAAGAAAAGAAAAGAAAAGAAAAAGAAAGTCGACCCAACTCGTGAGCACAATATTCATTTTTACATATTATACCGTGTATTTATTCTTTTCACTTTTGCATGCTGTTTTCTCGAGAATCTAGTCTTGCTAATAATTAATAACCAAGTTCGTTTATATTTCTTGGTCAAATTCCTTGATGTCGCATTTGCCTTGAGAATAATATAATTTTTGTTGCAATATTTTACATGCACCGAGTTTTCTTGAAAGGGGCAAGGAATATTTCATCTCACTAAAGACAGAACACAGCATCCAAAACAAGCAACTTAATTTTAGTAGAGACAAGGGAAAGATTTATGTTGGCCTATGATATAACCAACGAGGATCGAAGTAGCTTGATTCTTCAACTTCTTGCATGTATTTAACTAATAATAACCATCTTTTCAACTTTTTCAGCGCGGCATTGTCCTGGTTTGGATTTTCTCAAAGGGGGCGTGCTTCTAGTCACAAGGGATTGAGAAGTTTGTAGACAAACGATGATGTCACGACGAGAGCTCGTTACCCACTTGAGCTCTTCGATCAGTGGAAGTTAATTATGCTTATAATCAACAGTCAAACCTTGCGGTACTGCAGTCACCTAATGTAATAAACCGATTGTGTGCAATTAATTCTAGGTAGATTATCTATGTCAAAGACCATACGTGGGAGGGTTTTACAAACGATTACTTCCTTGTGACTCGACTCTGCGATTTCAACCTTAATCTCAAGTTGCCTTAGCTTAAAAATATTAGCTTCAACTTATATGTGTAATAAGCAGCGGTAGTCGAAAATGTTGCGTAAAAATTAAACATGCTGAGCGAGTCTTCCTTGTCCTTGTTAGTTGTTCTTGTCAGCAGCAAGTCACCGAGGTCGATGCTTTCAATGGCAAGACCAGAGTAAGATTAGTGTTTCTTGTTTTGCTTGGTGGGCGAAAACCGGTACGTTAGTTCCAGGGTCTGTTTCTCTCGTTGCGTTTTTTCATGAGGTAGGATAAGTGGTTATTCATCTGACATATTTCACATCCGTGCTTTGTTAAAGAGATGAAGTACAATTATTTTTCGACTCGTTTGAACATTCCCAAAGCATTTGTTAGAGGTAGATGCCAACTACAGCATATCTTAACAATATGGACATGTCATTTTGATTAGCTAGACGAGATTCTCATAGATTTTATGGTTTGCTTTGGTCTAGATATTTTGGGTTTTGGGTGATTTGAGATTGGGGGAGGCGTGGAATCAGCTTGGAGGGCAGCAATGAGAGGAGGTTCTGAAATTTGGTAAGGGAAGTCTTCCATCCATGCATAGAAGAAAGATGGAGAGAGGTTCTGACCCGCATTAGACCGCTATAAAATCAGTGACTTAGATATGAAGAATCAGATACTTCCGTAACTCAACAAAAACTTATCCCCAAGAATGTGCCTTCCAAATTAGTTCTACCTAAAAGGGAGATTTCAGTTTTCACTTCAATGCAACAGAGCAACCACAAAACCTTTCAATCTGGGAGGTGGGGGCGGTGGGGAGGGGGAGGATGCATTTTCCAGGCGGCTGCCTGCGCTAACTGGACTGGACTAATTGCAAATTTCAGAAAAGAATGTAAAGACCCTGTAACTTGCATTGTAAATCAGACAGATAAAGTTATTGGAGATCATATAGTATATTTGCCTTTATTGCCAATTTAAGACATTGTTAAATCGAGTGTAACTTCATCTGTGGTGAGTCAATCTTCTAATTGGGAGATGATGCTGACAAAGACCCTGTAGCCTTCACACATATCAGATAGCAGGCAGTACTCATTTTTTGCATGGTATGTCGCCATTAAACCTGCATAGGCATCCGAGAAAAACAAAGAATGAGAAATTATAGGCAAAAGCGGGCAGATAGAGTGCAACTGCACAATGAATCATCTTACAAATCCTGGTAGCTTATCTAGGGAAAGAACAACTCTAAATAGCAGAGAGCAGGTAAAAGATGCTTCAATAGAATAGTATAATCTCTCAAAATTATGATTCCCCTTGCTATGTGGACAAGTGATAGATTTATAAACAGAATAGAACTTTTTAAAAAAATATATATATATAAATGCTACTTCACAGGCAATTTTCCATTGCATCTGTTGCTTTTGGGAAAGTCATAAAATAGTCCACTGTATGCTCAATGATGCACAGATTTAGCATGACTATTCAGAACGGGTTGGAGGCTTCACTGTGCCAATTTAGCATTACCACCTAAGAGCTCAGTAACATTTCCAAGTTAGGTGATGGAAAGCTTGACATTTACTCTGATACGAAGTACATGCAGAGTGACTTACCATAAAAACATGACAGGCAAAATGTGAATAAAAAAGGGTCAATCATAATGATTGTTACATTAAGGTTCTTGGAATAAAAAAGTTAAAAAGGGACAATCATAATGATTTTCAGACATGCCTTGTACAAGTTCTGACTTGAAACATAATTGATGGCATCCACAACGATTAAAAAAGAAACCATGGACCAGAGGAGATGGACTGGTTCTAACTTCAACAATACAAGCATGTATAATGTGTTGGTCTACTAAGAGCATTTCCTAAACAATGACAACTTCCTGACACTAAATTGTTAGCCTTGGCATTCTTAAAAGATCTAAATTAAATAGCAAAATGCCAAAAAAAAAGAGAATCTGTACCATAGCCTACTGTTTGAACATCAAAACCTTCATCCTGCAAAATCCAATGGAAAACATTAATTAAGGTAATAAACACTCAGAAGCAGCCACAATTGAGGAAACAATAAGAGATATATCTCACTTGCAGTTCTCGAATGAGTGGCAAACTCCCAGTTATAGAGTAAGGTTTTACATGACCAACTACCTCTTCAGTTGCTTTACACAAAACATGGAAGCCATGAGAATCAAGATCACAAGCAACTCCAGGCATTGCTTCATCAAAGCTCAGAGTAAGACTGTAAGAAATAGAAACTACTTCAGGAGATTAGATCACACTAAGGATTGACACAAGTAACAATACTTTTAAGATATTAATAACTAACAAAAATAAGTAGTAAGTTGAAGATTTAGATGACAGCAAGAAATAAGACATACATCCCCCTCAGGTTGTTTTCAGGTAGGATATATTTTGAAACTGGACCCCGTGTTTCTAGCTTGTCTAGGTTGTCATTTATGTCATCCACATATTCTTGCAGCTTTTTCATAACATCTTTTACACTGAAATAATGCATAGAAATATGGGCGATCAGAAACTATTACCTAGCTACACAATTTGAAAAAACAAAATCTATTTAATAACTCCAAGAAAAATTTTCAACAAGTGGAAGGCTTCCAATTTTCCTTTAGTTTTGGAAAAAGGAAAGTGCAGGTGGGTCTCTTACTCGTAGAAGGGAGTTAACCTGCAACCAAAGGAAATATGGTTACAATTCATTTTATGTCAACTGCCTCTGTTGAAGTAAAACTGTTTTGGGAAGATTATAAACCTGACATCTCCTGCAACTGTACACTCGCCAGGAATTTGATTGATCCCGCCTCCTGGATCTACAACAAAGAATGACTTCATCATACATTTCTTTCCAAAAATAAATGACTTGTTAGTTCTAGCAACAAAACATACAACTCCATTGAGTCGGTTTCATGGTCGATGGTGTGGCAAATCCATATAGTTGCTCTTTTGGATGAGGGGGAAAATCCCTGTAAAATCTTGATTGGATCTCTTTTAGTGCCTCCATGGCTAGCTCCAAAGCATTTATAGCCTGCAAAGAATCCACACCTCCATATAGTTAATAAAAGAGTAGAAACTGCACATTTAAGATCATATTACCTGCTATCATATATATCACATATAACAGGATATTAGTAAAGGACCCAGACAATGTATGTGATTCATTTTGCAAATATAGTTAACACATGGATCAAGTTCTATAGTGTTGCCCATTAGTGATGGAAAAAATAGTTCATTCTTTATGTGTGTCTGCCAATATTATCATTGTGAATCTGCAGAATTGGGGTTTTACTACCAATCACAAGTTCCATATTGGGCGTACTACTCATGTTGGGAAATATGATCAAGATTGCTCTGTCATGTTTAAAAAGCATTTCTGTAGAAAGAATATGGCCAGAGACTTTATTCCACTAGGAGAGCAAGGAGATCAGGAGATTGGTAAAGGTCAGTGATGCATAAGAGTAATCCTGTGGCTCAAAGGTCTTGACATTTGTAGGCTATGCCAATTATTACAGAATCATCCAATCATCACTCATTTACTTGGAAGAGTCAAAGCCAGACAAAAAAATCTCAATAAGCTAACATGTGTAAAAACATTCATATACAACTTCATAGCATTAAGAAAATAAACACACACATTTACACACCAAATCAGTTGCATTAAGGAAAAAAGAAACATAAAAGAAAGACTGCCTAGCATCACTTGTTTTGTTGAACAAATGCTAGTTTTTAGAACAGACAAGAAGCATCAGTATACCAGGCATTATTTCTCATTCTTTCCACCAAATAAGAGTTAGGTACATGATTTGAATCAATTTGGATCAATTAGAGATGCTCTCGTGCTTTACTTCCTATTAAGTGAGACACTATCAAATCTACTAAGTCCTTCCTTTCTTGAAATCTTTTACCAAAAAAAAAAATCCTGTTAGTTGTCATATTTAATTATGTGATTTAATAGTTAATACCATATATTCAAAACAATAGAGTTAAGAATTCAAACCAGACCACATTAAAGTTTTCCAAACAAGCCTCTTCAGTCATGGGGAATCCCGTATCTCACTTGTATAAACCACATCCCTTTTTGTGCAATATCCTCAGTTCAAATTGTCTGCACACATCTAGGAATGGACTTTGCAGCGAAAAATCAGGAAAAGGAAGTGCTTCTAAAGGGAAATCTATTTGGAAAAAACATAAATTCCATTACTTTATCGTTGCCATGTGCTTTCATTTTAGAGATTGAAGTTTTTCCGTTCCTTTTTATTTTATTTTGTGCTTCCAACTAACTTCTGATTCATTTTTCTTCAACCATCTAGGAGATTTAAGAACCAGAATCAATCCCTACAAATTCTGTTGAGTTTTACGAGTAAATAACAATGATAGGTGGAACTGCACACACCTAAAGTTTCATATGCATGATTGAACAACAATATAACACACATTTTAGAATACCTTATGTGCTAAACCACTGTGGAAAAGTTTCCCGGTCACACAAAGTTTCCATGGTATCATACCGCCAGTTCCAATGCAAGGTTGCTTATCAGCTGTGTCAATCCAGAAACTACAAATGCAGGATGTCAATGTTTAGGTCAAATTAGTATCTTAGTAAACACAAAAGGGTAGCTTAATGTAATCTGTTAGGCCATAATGTGCCGCCATTTTAAGAGAAGCTTCATTTATGCATATTTCTGTTTCGTTGAAACAACAAATCTGGATTACTTACAGAGGACCTCCCTTCAGCTTACTAAGCAATCCATCTTTCACAAGGGCATCGACGCCAATCCCTGTTATAGATGAATTCTCTTCATTAGCAATAAAGACTGCAACTACTGTTGACTTCAATTTTGGCTTTGTCTCCCCCAACCTTTTCATGAGTTTAGTCACAAGTGCAACATGCCCCAGGCAATCAGTAGTTCCACGTGCACGAAGTTTATCTCCATCAATGCTCAATGAGAATGCATCAAACTCCTGTAAACACATTCACCATAAGATGAATAACAACTTGCACTTTATGACAGAAAACAAATCACTCTGTCAGGAAAACAGAGTGACCAGCTAAAACCAGGCCAATCTAGGACTCGCATGAGATGGGTAAACCTCAAATAAACAAAATACCGACATTTCAGAACAATTTAGGGATGACCCAGATAACAAATAATGCCAACAGAAGAACTTTAAGGAAATCAGTCATTAAAAAGAGATGTCAAAAAAGACTAAAGCTTATTTGATTTTAAAAATTTTAATTGAAAAAAAAAGTCTAGTGCCAAATTCAGTTGCAATGGAAACATGAAAACAATTTGCACCACCATTTCTACACCATCAACTCAATCCAACACACACGTAAACCCAGGTTAAACTCAGCAATGACTATATATAGTTAACCTCGAATTGCAAAAGTGAAACTCCAAAAACCAATCCAAACCTACAATAGGAAAAGGTAAAAACAATGAACAACAACAATTAAAGGCCAAAGCTTTTTTTATGAAAAAGGAAAAAGGAAGAAAGGAGCAAAACCCAGTCGTTGGGATCAGCAGTGACAACATCCATGTGCATGCCAACAAAAGAAAGGATCTTTCCAGGCACCGTGCCAGGGTACTCCACAATGAGATTGCCTCTTCCAGGGAAATAAGAAACATGATTCAAAATCAAGGGACCTCCTCCAGTGGTGGTGCTGAAAGGCAGGAGTGCATCCAAGACATGCTTCACCACCCTGTCTTCTTCTGGGATTAGCTCTGGTGGGTTGTTTTGGACATGTTTGGACTCTCCAATCACCTTCCTCACAAGTTCAACAAAAGATTCCTTGTTCAGTTCTCCTAGGGTTTCTTTGATGCTCGCCATTGAAACAAAGGAACCAAAGCAAACTCCCTCTGTTTTGTCCTCTCCCCTCAACCCCCCACCCCACCCTTTCTTTTTTTTTTTTTTGTGACAGCTAAACAAAATGGGAGTTAAGGTAATGTCGAATTGATTGCATTTTATAGCATAATCTTTTGAATTTGCAACTATTATATACAAATTTTATAAAATTTAAGAATAAAATCAGAGTAACCAATTTGTAGCTTTGCATTAAATAAATCATTTTTATATAACATATAAATATAATTATAAAAAATTATATATAAAATTGTATAATTACATAAAAATAATTTTATATTTTAAATATTTTAATTAGAATTTACGTATCTTCCATAACGAACTTTTTTTTTTTTTTTTTTTGTAGCCACTGGGTCTGATTTACCGGTTATCCAAGTAATACTGTGGGGCCTATTATGGATGCGAACTCGCAGTTATTTCCAATCGATTTTGATTCATTACCGTTTAATTAAATTAATATTATTAAAAATTTAATTTTCCATATTTTAATTTAAATTATATAATTTATAAAAATTAAAAAATTATTTTTATTATTTAATTTATAATTTAATAAAATTTTTAAAACATTATATTTTTGTTTATAAATTAATTATTAAATTAAAAAAATTTAGTGATTGATATTTGATTAGTTTAATTATTTTAATTGATATTAAATTAATAAAATTAATTTTAATATTAAAAATATATAAAAATTTAATAATATAATTTTTATTTTTTAAAAATTAAAATATAAAAAATTATTTTTTTAAATTTTTTTATAAATTTTTAAATTAATAAAATAAAATAAATTATAATTTAATTTTTAATTTTATTGAGTAGTTGAATTGAATTTTCAAAGCTGTGTGCTCATTGCGCACAACTCACTGTTCGGTGGATTCCATTTAAGTTTTTCTATTTTAATACTTTGGCCTCTTCATTTTTAGAAGTCAACTTGAGGCGTACGAAACTAAGCTTTACGATTTACAAGAATCTTTCTTTTCTTTTCTTTTCTTTTCTTTTTATTTTTTAAGCAACAATTTACAAGAATTTTTATCATGGCATATTCTTTCCAAACTTTTAAAGTATCTTATGTCTCAGAATCGTATTCTCCCTCTGTCCAAGTCACTAAGCGAATCTTCTCTGTATAAAAATCTATTTCTATTTTTATTCTTTATTAATATATTTATTGAATCATTAGTTACATAATAAATAAATATATAAGAGAGAATCAGAGAAGGGGAAAGGGGGAAGGGCGGGACCAGTGGGGTAGTGCATGCTATCGCAGCATAGGACTCAAGACACCTAGTTGTTAACTACTTAAGAGTTCTATCTCAGGAGTTAATAGGTTTTAATCCTGAAAAGGGAGTTTGGGGTTTTTGGAAATAAGAACAACTTTTTTATTATATAACTTATGGTATAATAGACGACAAAAAAAAAAAAAAAAAATCATTCGGGCCTATTAATGTGGTATTTCTTTGTTGTCTTAGCCTATCCAGCTATGGATTTTGAGTTTAGGGGTCCATGATAGAGTAAAGTTAAAAAGGATATAGGAAGAAGAATCAAAAGTCACAGAGATTCCTAATCTGCTAATCAACAGAAAAGGCACCCTGCACGTGTGGCTCGGGTGCATTTCTTGTCAATCCTAATATACCTCCTAACCAAGTATTCGCGAGAGCTTTTCAGAAGCATTGTTCAGATGCGTGAGAATGGAAGCCAATGGTAAGCGACCATCCAATTAGTTGTCATCACAAAAATTATTTGAGATGAAGATTCTATGTTATATGGAGTAGACTAAACCAATTGACAAGTAGCATGTCATACAAAATACAAGAATGATATGTCAAAATTGATAGTTTGGTTAATGCTTGTCTCTTTGGTCCATCAGGAGATCCATTAGGATTGAGTTACAGAATGTGAGCCAACTCTCTCCTTTTACACAATTCTCTCGTCTAGGAGTAGATCCGCGATGTAATCATTCAAAAAATTGTTATTTTAAAGTTTGAACAAATTGCCATTTTTGTGAAAACTCATTCAATACATCATTATTGAGCAACTCAACAAATTCTTGTTCCAAATGACTTCTCCATTAGTTGTTGACATTTTCCTTGCAAGCACGTGTGCTATACTCTGTTGGGACTCCTCGGAAGATAAGAAATGTTCCACTTTTAAAAATGAGAGGTGAGCTCCTTAGTGTCCCCCATAAAAAGTTCCTATACTGAACAAGAAGGGATCTGCTCTGCTTCGGGCATGATTGTACAACCTCCAAATTGTCAAATTCTGGACAATTGTTGTCCAAACCTTGATCGCGTGCCTTGTACAGAGCCTCCCTGATTAATAGTAGTTCCATTGTAGTTGACAAATAGGTTCTTAAAATATATTTTGCGAACATGAAGAGAGGCTCTCCTTGGCTCCCACAAATGACCCCTCCAATCGTAGCAGCACCCTCCCCTGAGGTGGCGCCAGTGTTTATCTTAATCGAACTAATCTCTAGCACAGACCATCTAGTCTTTAAGGTTTTGCTGCCTGGTCTGTTTCCCTTGTTTTATATTTGCATCCTTAAGCCTCCGTGTAATTGCAAAGCCATGTTTATAACCTGAGTATGTTGAATCTGTTTGTACTCTTTGCACAATAGATTCCTACATTTCCAAATTGCCTAAGCAATTAGCAGCCCCAATTCCACATGCTCCTTCTCACCTGTGTGACTAAATAGCAAGATCTAATTACAAAACTCAAAATGCACGAATTATTTCACTCAGAGGCCTGGTGGAGACACGAACCACACTCATACCACCCACAAACGTTGGAACGGGGTGTGAGAAACTAATTCCAAAAGTGCGCCACACCACTGACATATTCCATACCTTTTCGAGCCAAGTTATCATTTATTGGTGAGAAATTCTCACAGGCCCTCCAACTGAAGCGTTTAACTTTGCCAGGAATTTGTATGTGCCAAATTCATAATGAGAAAGAAACTCATTGATATGGTTGCACATATAAGCAGAGGCCTTTGAAAATACGAGGCTATTGTCTACAGAGAAAATATGAGTAATTGTGGGAACCCTCTTGTGGATTGGAGCCTTATTTATTTTTCCCCGCTTTTGCCACATCAACTAAAAGAGCAGAGAGTCCCTCTGCACACGAAAGAAATAAATATGGGGAAAGAGGATCCCCTTGCAAAGGCCTCTAGACGATTGAAATCGATCATCAGGATTTGAGTTGACAGTTGAAGGATAGCAGATGGTCTTCATGCAACGCATAACTGTGTAAAACCATTTGACATCAAACCCCATCTGGAGCATATTTCCCTCTAGGAAAGACCATTTTACTCTGTCATAAGCCTTGCTCGTATCCGGTTTCAACGCCAGATGACTTGATTTCCCAGAATACTTAAAAGATTCATGAAGCGGACAATTTCATGTGCAATAAGTGCATTATCCGTAACGAGTCAGCCCAACATGAAGACACTTTGATTATCTGATATAATTGAAAGAAATTCAATTTTAAGCCTATTCGCAATGGCTTTTATGATAATCTTGGTCACCACATTGCACAAACTAACGAGACTGTAATCCTTACAATGAATAGGAGACGGCATCTTTAGGATGAGACAAATATTTGTATGATTAATAGGACTAGTATCTGTCCTATGATTATGCACATTTAAGGCTAGAGCCACCACAGTCTCCCCCACGATGTGCCAAAAGGATTGACAGAAGCCAGTGGATAGGCTGTCTGGACTTGAAACTTTCGAGGGGTGCATCTGCCGTAAGGCCTAATGGATTTCCTTTTGTGTGTAATCGCGGCAAAGCATTGTGTCCATTTGATCCGTAACTCATTGACTCACAGGTTTGCAACACTGAACTCGCATCATCATCTCCCTGGGACTTGAACAACATCTGATAATATGCACTGAACATCTCAGAGATAGAAGAGTCGAAGTCATGTGAGACACCTTAATCATCAACAATTTTTTTGGATCACATTGCATTGCCACCTTCGGGATGCTATGACATGAAAATGCCGAGTGTTATTGTCCCCTTTGAATAGTCATGTAGCTCTTGACCTCTGGGCCCACATTTTCTCATCCTGCTTCAGTAATTCATCCATCTCTTCCTGACATGCATGGAGTGTCGAAATATTCGTTTCTGTGGGGGGACTCTGCTCCAGAGCAGGCTGTTGTTGCCTATAATCCTGAAGTTGATTATTTACATACCCAAAAGTATGCCATTCCCACTTCATCAGGGCCTCCTCACCACAGCTCTTTGTCATGTCATAAAAAGAATCTGTTGTCGTACCAGTCCTTGTATGTCGTTAGAAGTTTGCAACTGGAGCCTCATAAGGCGAATCCCCGAGCCACATATTTTAAAACCGAAAAATTTTCCTTTTTTTTTTTTTGTGTGTTAGTAGCAGGAGAAAAATCAAAAAGAATAGATATCGCAATTGGGTTGCAATCGAATCTAAAATGAGGTAGGCACACGACTCTGGCTGTCGGAAAGAGTTTTAAGGATATAGGCAACTGTGGCACTGCTTGAGTGCCCTTTGAAATCTACCCATGTATTCAATAGGTCGGGGTTGGCCCCCCAGTTTTTCCGTTGAATACAGGATTTCATTAAAATCACCGCTACATAACCACGACAATGTGCACTGCCTGCGTAAATTTTGGAGAAGCTCCCAAGTAAGTACCTTATCCTGATCATCCAACCAGCCATAAATACAATGAAATGCTAGGTTGAGTTCGAAGGTCCATCAGATATGTGAACATCAATATGATTTCTGGAAGCCGTTTGCAAATTGATTGTGCAGTGGCTCCGTCACAGGAGTCCCAAACTGCCCCGCAAGTTCCTTCCCGTACGCTTGCAATCCACAGAGAGAGTAGTATTCAAAGTTTTTGAGTCATGTCTCTATGAGAAAGACCAGGTCAGGGACTTGAAGAGAGGAAAGCCTCTTTAATCTGTCCCTAAACTACTACAGTAGTTCTAACAAAGCGTTTTCATGGCGACCGGTAGGGCTACCCAACAGTCTTTGCTGATAAGGGATTAGTGGAGAGAGTTGCATCGCCATCTGCTATAGTTTCCAGACAAGACTTTTCGGTGGCGCCAAGTTAGAGGCAAAAGTCTTCTCCACGGCAACACTCTGCTTCTGAGATAGGGTGGCTTTCTCATGCGACTTGACGGGTCCCCCACTGGTTGGCTTTCCTAGTGCTAGATTTGGGGCCCTGATTGGATTTTGAAAAGCTCTGGTTGGTCTCCCCCTTAGAAGAAGAATGACCCAAAATATTACTAGAGAATCTGATTCATCCTCGAAGGTGGATGAGTTCTTTTTGGCGTGTTAATCATTAGGATCACTGCATTTTGATTGGCAAGAATCTTAGCTGACTTGGCAATATCGCCAAAAGCCAAATGGGGATCCCCCGTTTGGATTTGGATAGTCGTAGTCCTTTGAGCAACCAAATTACTTAACAGTCCTCAACCCCTTAGTTTGAAATACATTCCGTATTAATGGCCATTAGAACCGTGATTCATTAATTGTGAAAAAAAAATTAATTATACTATTAATGGGATAAATCACAATTTATTTTTAAGATTTTGTGAACTTTTTTCGTATAGTCCAATAACTTTACTTTTTGTAGTTTTAGTACAATAATTTTTGTTTAGATTTCATCTAAGTTTAACTTTATAGGTAAATTCATCAACCCACTAAAAATCATAATTAACTCAAATAGAGTATGCTGAAAGAGAGAGAGAGAGAGAGAGAAAAAAAAAGAAAAGGAAATATGTAAATTATTTTTTTCTATTTTAGTTCTAAACTTTTGTATTTTTTTTAGTGGAGTCCATATTTGTAGATTCCTTATCACGTGTGTTCACTGTTGAACTCTTTGCCTTTTCTTCTTCTTCAATAGCAATAATTATGATATTATTCAGTTTTTATGAATTATTTTGGCAACTGAAAAAATACTTACTGAAAAATAAACTTACAAATATTTTAGTTATATTTATTCTAAAACTTGTGTTTATACTTTACTAGATAAATGAATATTTAAAAGCAAAAGAGAGAAAAACACAAATGTACAGGAAATGAATTCACAAAATGATTAATTAAGCAGAATAAGTGACGAAATATATTAAATGCAGATAAATAACAAAAAGCTTAGGGCCGTTTGTTTGTTGGAAAGTAAAATATTTACTAATAAAAAATTTTCAATGAAAATAAATTATTTTTCGTTGTTTAGTTGTAATTTTAATGTTGAAATTTATTGAAAAATATTTTCTTATGTTTGGTGCACACATATAAAAAATTGTAAATTTTTCTAAAACAGCCCAAATAATTATTCATGGTAAAATTAAGAAAGATAACATGTAAATGAAGGTTCATTTTTTTTTTAGACAACCAAAAAATTACAGTTGTGTTTGTTGTCCAACAATTTAACAATGCATACTCATAATCAATGCAAACAAATAACAATATCAAAATTGAAAGAATAAAAAAGGCAAAAAAAAAAAAAAAAAGAAAAAAATGATTTTAGGGTTAGAAAATTCTCAAAATTTAAAGGTAAGCCACAAATAAAGAACAATGTTGTCACGAGAAAAATAAAAATACCTTAAAAACTGCTCTATAAGAAGACTGAGAGAGACAAAAGGAAGAAAAGACTTGACTGATTACCTTGTGTCTATCTCTTCCTCTCGTTGGCTTGCGTTGCTCTCAAGTTTTTTTTTTTTTTTTAAATAATATCCTACCTCTTAAAAATATAAAATGACTTTTACTTGATGGGAGGAGGTAAAGTCATTTTTTGTTGGAAAAAAGAAAACTCAGTTTGCTTTTAGTTAATTTACGAAATATTTTTTTTGTTAATTATAATTTTTCATTAGGCCAAACATTGAAAAATGAAGAAAATACCTTTTAGAAAAACATTTTATGGGAAACAAAGGGACCCTTAATTTTTCTTTTTTTCGGTTAAAGACAATCTCATTATTAAAATTAGTGTAATTAACGTCGTCATGTTACGAACTTGCCCAAGAGTGCGGCATCACTGTCGGCTCGGCTTTGACGTACGAGGTTTCAATAGTTAAATTCGCCCCGTCGACTTGAGAACATTTTGTTTGACTAGGGGTATTTTTGGTCCTTAAAAATTTGTTGCATTCTAACATGCTCAAGGGTTGGGGGCAAATGGCAAGTTCTTTTCCATAGCTTTGAAGTCAAATATTATGGATAACAACTTCTCATAGATTTGATGTCCAGAGCATTTGGGTATAAAAATTAAGATCTACATCTATTTTTCAATTAATACATAATAATTACTATAACTAAATGATCTTTATTTTAATTAATATCTAGTTTTATTATTATCTCTCTTTTTTTTTTTTTTTTATGACATAGAAGAATAAAGTAAATAATACTCGATGCCCTAATTTTAATGGTCTCACAAATCTCAATAATTTAAAAAAAAAAAAAAAATCAATAGAATTTGACACCTTGGTCTCTCAGCATTCTTCTTCTTAATTGCAAGATCAAAGTTCAAGTTATCATAGAGTATTGTGACTAAAAAATTCAAAGATGTTCACGACTTAAAACCTCAGAACACGCCAATAATGAAAGGACGCAATCACAATGCAACAACAACAACTTAGCAAAATGTAAACTCCGTGCTACAGCGAAAGAGGTTGCATGGAATATTCTTCACTTTCTCTGAAGATATTAAAAAAAAAAAAAAAGAAGTTAAAATTTACCTAAAAATCATCAATTAACTAATAATTAGTTGTTACTCAAGAATAATTTAAATAACTTTTCTTATTTCATTTTGTAATCTATTCATTATCGATATTTTGTTGTTTATACATTGCTTGAATGCAATAATAAGAAAACAGTAATATTAATGCAATATTATATTACTGTAAAATTAATGCTGAGTAGAACTTGTAAACAAATTTCTAAAAAGAATAATCCTTTGTAGCATCCATTGAAAACCCTATTGAAAATACAAATGTCAAGATAACCCTATTGAAAACCCTATTTATGCATCTTGCAATCTTCAAGATTTGATCTAATTAATTTTGAATTTTATTACTGATTATATTTATTAATTTTATTAAATATTTCTATTTTATTTCATCTTATTTATTTACTTTATTTTTATTAGCATTTTTTTTATATCTTTTACTTATTTATAATATTTGTTATTTATATTTATAGTTTTGGAATAATCTTAAATAAGTTATATCTTTTGATCCTTTTACCAAAAACATTGTTTGAGAGTTTTTACTACTTAAAAATTAAGAATTTAGAATATATTATAATTATTAAGTTTGAAAATTGAAATCAGAACGTTTAAACCTAGCTCATTATGAATAAACAAAAATTAAAGTCATACCTTTTTTTTTTCATGTTTTATTGTAATATAACGAATTAATGTATTGATGTTTATCATTGGCATGTTACTAAATTTTAATAAATTAATTTATAATTGTTTAGTTTAACTTTTAAGAAATTATTAGTATTTAAACAAAAAAAGAAAAATTATTAATATCTTATTTCAGTTTCAACTAATTAAGCCCTAAACTTTTTAAAATTCATCTAGACTTTTTTTTTTTTTTATTTGGTTTATGGACAAAAAAAGACTTATTTATTTATTTATGGCCATCAATTAAAATTTAAACTCAATATTTTTAATTATAAAAACAATTTTAATATTATTAAACTAAACTTAACTGGTTTCATCTAACCTTGTCAAAGTGAACATAATTGATCCAATTCAGCACAACTGAGTCTACAATATTTTCACGTAGATCTAACCAATTGGGCCAAACTAAGCCAATTTCGTAACATTGAGAACCAATAATGCAAACTAAGTTGGGACCTAATTGCATCTCGAGGGAAAGTTCACCAACCTATTTAAGTGCTTGTCATTTTTCTCCATTGTTGTGTTTCAAAGACAGGGTCAGATATATGGGGTCATATCTTTGTGGCCTTTGTCTGCGGTCAGTCCATCTTGTACTTGAGAGATGCAGCTGAGAGCCTGACACAGACCCTGTAGCCTGGGCACATAGGAGATAGCAGCAGTACTCATTTTTGACATGGTATGTGGCCATTAAACCTGCATGGGTAGCTGAAAAACCAAAGACTGAGAAATTATATGCAAAAGGGGGCAAACAGAGCACAACTGCAAAATAAATCATTTTACAAATCCTGGTAACTGTTCCAGGGAAATAGCAACTCTAAAACCATGGAAAATGCTTTACCAGAATGGTACAATCTCTTAATGTTATGCCTCCCATTGCAAATCAGAAATTATTTGCTTCCCCCTTGAGTGACCTGACACCTAATTGACATCCATGGACCAGAAAAGGTGGACTGACTCCAATATTACTAATATGAGTATGCACAACTCCATAGAAAGCATCTCATGGCAATGACAACTTCATGACACTAGATTGTTATTCTTGGTATTCTGTAATGCATTTACAACAAATAGAAAAATGCCACCAAATAAAAAAAAATGATAAAAGGTATTTTATCATACCCTAGGCTGCAATTTGAATGTCAAAACCTTGACTCTGCAAAATCCAATGGAAAACATATTAACCAAGGAAACGACCACTCTGAAGCAGCTACAATTGACAAAACAAGAGACATATCTCACTTGCAGCTCTTGGATTAGAGGCAAACTCCCGGTGATAGAATAAGGTCTTTACATGCCCAACTACCTCTTCTGCTGTTTTACACAAAACATGGAAGCTATAACAATCAAGATCACAAGCAACAGAAATTGCTTCATCAATAGTCAGAGTAAGAAATAAGACACACCTAAGATATTTATAACTAACAAATAATAGCAAATAAATTGGAGATTTTGGGTGAGAGAAAGAAATATGACAAATATGCCCCTCAGGTTTTTGTCTAATGAGATATACTCTGAAACTGGACCTCGTGATTCTCGCTTGTCTACATTCTCATTTATGTCATCCACATATTCTTGTAGCTTTTTCATCACATCTTTAACACTCTAATAAAGCAAATGGGTGATGCGAAACTATTACTTACATATATTATTTGGAAAAGCCAAATGTCTGAATCATCCAGGAACTAATTCATATAATAACTCCAATAAAACATTACAACAAGTGGCAAATTTCCTTTTGTTTTGAGGAAAAAATAGTACAGGCAGATGCCCTACATGCAGGAGGGAGTTAACCTGCAAGCAAAGAAAAAAAAATGCAAGACTTCGTTTTATGTGAGCTGCCTCCATCAAGGTTAAACTTTTTTACAAGATTATAAACATGACATATCCTCACATTGTACACTTGCCTGGTACTTGATTAATCCCATCTCTCGGATCCATAACAAAGAGGATGAATTTCAAAATGGCTTGTTAGTTCGAGCAACAAAGCATACGACTTCACTGGGATGATTTCATGGTTGGTTGATGGCTGATGGTATTGCAAATTTGCGCTTTTGGATGAGGGAGAAAAATCCCTCTAAAACCTTGATTGTTATCTCTTATAGTGCCTCCATAGCTAGCTCCAGAGCATTTATAGCCTGCAAAAACTCCAAGCCTGCATATAATCAATGTAAGAGCAGAAAGTGAACATGTAAGATGGTATTCCCTACTGACACCTTTATTCACAAAGTGAACCAACACGCATATAAAGCAAATGACCAGGGAATAAATAGAAGAACCCTTATAAGACACAGACAATGTGTAGGATTCAGTATTTATAAATTGGTAAAAGTCTCTTATATCATATCCTGCTTTGGAAGTTGCTTGCCAAACAACCAAATCAGGACAGTAGTGTATATTGATGCAGGTTCCCATTGAACTAGCATTGGCAATGAGGCCTTAAAATTAAACTGAATCTATCATTCATCACTTAACAATTAAAACAGTTTAGGTGTTCCTGAACAAGGTGGCAGAATATGGGAAAACCCAAATTGCATTTCTTGATACTCTCTCACTCATTCTAGTCATAGACAAAGTTCAATCATTCTGCCCATTAGTAAACTAATGGCCCATAATCCTGTGTCCCTAACCTCTCAAGACAACCTCAAACAACACCAAATATGGGCCATACTTCTCTGCAGGGCTGTCAAACAAAGCTCATTCAGACCCATATAGGCTTGAATGCGGCATAAAGATCAGAGCAGCAAAATCAGCCAAATTTATATGAAAGTTGAACCAAGATAGTGTTCTTGCTCCTGATTGATATATATGCATTTAGATAGATACATACATATATGCATGCACATTAAATCAATAAAAAAAAAAAAAAACCTTTATCCACAACCAAAACAGCATTATTCTCATAAAGTTGCATTCCATAAAGAGAAAATAATACATCAAAGTAAGTCATGTATCACTGTCAAAGCTGAAAGCTGCTGGTCCATCAAACATCATGGTCCCAAAAGACATAAAACATCTAAATTAAGTCTTTGTTTTATGAGCCGTAAAAAAAAAATATCAAGCAAAGTTCTCATTTAAATAGACTATATTCTGTATAAAGACTACTTCAAAAGAGATTAAAAAGATGCTTCAGTTCATTGCCTAAAAGTACTTATCCCCATAATATGCAATAAAAATGTTGTCCTCTGAAGTCAGCCTGCACAAACCTGTATTCATTGCTTGAATTTTTCTAATAGGCTACCAATAATCTCCACAAGAACACTTCCCATCCTTGAAGTGGTGAAAGCGGCTATTATCCCGGACAATTATCTCTCTCTCAACAATCCTTGACATGAATTTTATGGCTGTGTGGCAGTCTGTACATATCCGAATGTTTTTTGTTACTCGAATTGTTCTCCCTGCAGGGGTGCTGATAATGCCAAAAGCTATTGCAAGTCTCTCACTATGACTAAACAATAAGTACCTCTTTTGCTCCTCTTCAACATCACGGAGCACCTCAGTTGTATCAGGAATATATCCTTCGAGTTCCATCTTCTCTAGAATGGCATTCAAAGCCTCCTTGATTTTGTAATAACTAGGATGGGATTCATCTCCTGCTACAAAAGTATGCACAACATTTTTTACTTCAATCCAGCTGCAAGCAGGATTTTTCTTTATGCCCTTATCCTTCATGGAGATTCGCAACTTCGCTGCATCTCCCCATCTTTGTGCAGCTTCATATATGTTTGACAAAAGTATATAAGCACCTATGTCTTCTGGATCAACGTCAAATAACTTTTCTGCAACCTTTTCAGCCAAGTCAACATTCTTGTGCACTCTACAAGCAGAAAGCAATGTCGACCAAACACTCCCTGGAGGTTGATGCAAACTAGAAATCAACATATAGGCTTCATCCAACTTTCCTGCTCGACC
This sequence comes from Rhizophora apiculata, assembly GCA_037832385.1. Classification (NCBI taxonomy): domain Eukaryota; kingdom Viridiplantae; phylum Streptophyta; class Magnoliopsida; order Malpighiales; family Rhizophoraceae; genus Rhizophora; species Rhizophora apiculata. The sequence continues at coordinate 6,899,324 of CM075439.1, read as the reverse complement.
AAGAAGATCTGCCATGGCAGCACAATGTTCTAATCCTGGAGCAATACCATAACTCTCAGTCATGGTAGTAAAATATTTCCAACCTTCATCTACCAAACCAGAATGACTACAAGCAGTTAAGACAGCTATAAAAGCTACATAATTTGGCCTAACACCCTCCATTTCCATTCGCTCAAACAAGGAAATTGCATCATGGGCACAGCCATGCAAAGCATATCCCATGATCATGGCTGTCCATGACACCAGGTCATGCTCATTCATGTTGTCAAAGATCCATCTACCTATTGTAACATTTCCGCACTTGGCATACATGTCAACAAGTGAACTGGCTATGAACGTATTATAATCAAATCCAATCCTAATTATGTGTGCATGGAGCTGCTTTCCTACATGCAATGTTGTCAAGAGAGCACAAGCTGGCATAATGCTGGAAAAGGAAGCAGGCATGGGCTTAACTTTGGCCCCCAACATTTGCCTAAAGAATCTCAGTCCTTCATTGTAAAGGCCATTATGCACACACCCTGCAATAATTGAGTTCCACAAAATATTATCCAATTGAGGCAATGAGTTAAAAACACGAAGGGAATCTTCAACTTTTGTACACCTAGCATACATGTCAATTAAGCTGCTAGCAACAAAAACATCTCCATGAAAGCCATGTCGTATGGCATAACCATGAGTCTGTTTCCCTTTATCAATATCCACTAATTCTGCAAAAATAGGAAGCACGGTTGACAAAGTGAATGAATCAGCCTTCAATTTGGCATATCCCATTTCCCTAAACATCATTAAAGCTTCTTCATGCATCCCATTCTGGGCATACCCTGTAATCACAGTATTCCAAGAAACACCATCTCTTTTTGGCATGACTTCAAAGACCTTGCCTACGCTATCCATTCCCAAACCTCCTCTGTCCACCACTCCCATCTGGCTATTATTTCTTTCCCCACAAGATTGTTCAACAACCTTGTCACCAGCATTAATTTGAGTCAAATAACCATTATTATCAGCACCCATAGTCCATTTCTCAAATGTAGAACCCCATTGACCCATAAACTTTCCTTCAGAGGTTCTCCCAGGCATTACATCGAGCAGTTTATAAGCGCTGTATTTGCGCATTCCACAGGCGTCCAGGCCCTGAAGTTTTGCATACATATTCAAAAGGGCATTGCCAGTATACAAATCAAAATCCAAACCCAACCTAAGAACACAGGCATGAATCGACTCCCCCAATTTCAAGTCCAACAACAATGTGCATGACTTAAGCACAGAAGGGAAAACATGACGATCTGGGGTCTTACCAGAGGCCCTCATTTGCTTAAAAGACAACAATGATTCCTCGATAAGGCCATTGGCAGTGTAGCATTTGATTATGGACTTATAGGCGACAAGAGGGGGCGAGGTGAGGGAGTTGAAGAGAAGGAGACAATCATGCAAGAGATTGAAGTTGGAGTATATGGAAATGAGTATGGCCCGTCGGGAGGAAGAGGACGGATTGAATTTAAGGACTTGGGCATGCAGCTGCTTGGCTTGGCTTTTGGAAACGACGTTGCCTGGGTTTCTGAGGAGACTTCCGATGATTGATTTTGATTTTGATTTTGATTTTGTACAACTCATTCTGCTCCTTTTGGTTTGGGGTTTAAGCTCAAGGCTCTGGCCGGCACAGGGGTTTAAGCCACCAGCCCTTGCACGCTGCCGCTAAACAAATTTATATATATATATAAAACCTTAACTTCAAAACAAATTAATTACCGACTTGCGCCAGATGATTTGGTACACGATTATCTAAGCCCTTTTGTATTTCTCTTCTTTATGACATAAATATTTATTAGAGTAGTATTAGGTAACAAAATACAAAAAATAATAAGAAATAATACGATATTTTTTTATTTAATTATGAGACTACATAAAATATGATTAATTTATATTTTAAATTATTATTATATTACTCTTTAAATATTATTTATTAATTTTTTTCTTATCCAGTACTTACAATAAATGGCAGTAAATTGCCGGCGCTCTCGCTTTAGAATGACCCTTCTTCCTGGAAGAGTGGGGAATGTTTTAAATTAAGTTGAGACTTGTGTGTTCAATTTTGCACACCATGCAACTCCAATACGCCCACTCTTTTTTCAAGGGTCTCTCAAAGGTGATTACAATTTCTTTTTTTTTTTTTAACTTAAGTGGAGTTTTTTTCAGGTCAAGTAGAATATCTGAGTTAAATTAAATTAAATTAATTATTACAAATAACGGTTGGCTTTGATTTTTCTAATTCCTGCACCCTATCTGCAGTTAACCGAAGTAACGACTGCGAAGCTGAAATTGAAAGGTTCTCTATACTTGCAATAGAATTTGTTGTGAGGTTGTAAAGGTGGAAGTTCAAAAAAGGTTTAGAAGGTAAGAGAAGGTGTCTAAATGTCAGGTAAATATTATAGAATTTATATAATGTATCTATTTTTGTGACCCCATCCACTTAGAAGGTGTCAGCTGGCTCTTTTTTTATTATTATTTTTTATTTTTTTGGCATTGGAATGTCCCTCCTCATTTTAAGGAGAAGTTGAAGAATTTTTATTATTCATTTGTCATCTCTTCCTATTCTTAATCCGGAAAATATGATGATTTTTATTTGTTTCATATACCTTCTGCCATCTGCAACTATTTTTTGATGATATAATGATTCCTAGTTATTTCATACTGCCATTTGGGTCCTCTGCTCTTCTTCTCCCTACGTTCCTTTCGCTTTCCGTTTTGCTTTCCATTCTATTATCTCTCTAGCAGCAAATTGTTTACTGATGTGGGATGAAGAGGAACTGATTGTTCATAGGGAAGGAAGTCTTTTGGAAGCACTGACCAGATGGCCAACACCCCATAGTCAAAACACCCTGTCTTTGAGCATCAAAGAAGGAACAAAATTAACTGTAGGTATGACTTCACAATATCTATTTTTGTAAGTAAAGTTTGGGTCTCGGAGGATTTTAATTATTGAATAATTTGTTTTTTTTATTTATATAAAATTAAAATTTGTAAAATAGACATGTTAAAAGTTCTCTTGGTATCTTTTAGAACGGTATATTAATTATTTTTAGTAATAATTTTATTTATAAATATGTATTATTTTTAAATATTATATTTTATATTTTGTAAAAAAAATTTTAAAAATAATAAAAAATATCTCCAACTTTCCGTCATAACAAGAAAAGGCTTTTTAATGTAAAAAATTGAGGCAGTCAATTTCTCAAAAATGATAATGTTAAAATATTTAGGCATAACTCTAATATTAAAATTAATATATATACTAATTCTATAAATTTTACCTATTAAGTGACATAGTTATTTGTAATTTTTTTTACTGCGTTTGCACAAGAACAATAGTATCTAATAATTTAATGAGTCTTACCATTTAAATCTATAACTTATATGAAATTAATATGAATATTAATACTTACTATAATTATTGAATCTTTGGTTTTGAAATAAAAAGAAGGTAAATTTTAAGACTTATGCTAACTCACTTTAAGAGTATTTATATGATATTAATACTAAGATTTAATACTAAATTTAGAATTACATTAGGATGAAAATTAAAGAGATAAATAATAATTAGTATATTTTTTTATTATAAGTAAATAAATGATAACCATTATAGTTTTTTCATATCTGTTTGTAGCCATACTTTCCAAATTTCTTTCATATATATCTTCACTTATCTTTTACTCTTTATGCCAAAAATGCAAAAACTCTCATGCTTTTAGTAAAAACCAAGCCAACATGATCCTTTATTTTGTGTAAGGTTTTCAATTATAATTGCTTTCACCGTCTTCGTATCTTATACCATTAAACCTCTTTAACATGTCTTTTTAACAATTTACAAATGTAGGAATGATCTAATTTTTTTTAAAATTTTTTGGTAGTAATTTTATGTGTTTTTTTTATTTGTAATTTATTATAAGTAATTTTACATTTTCTTTTTAACCAGTTTAATTTTTTACTTTTTCATTTGTTTTTGCTATCTTACAAAATAAGACAACATTTAGGAGACAATTTTGATTATCAAAATGGTTATGAGATGGCTTTATATTGGTTGGATAAGGTGGCTAACCTGAAAGGTGATATTATTGGAATTATCTATTGAGCATTACATTGAAAATTGGAAAAGGATTATTTGATATCTTTCATTATGTTGTTGTCTATAAAGAAGCATGATATTTTATAATTGACAAAAGTATAAATGATCCTTATTATTTTGATTCTACAACTAGAGAACTCAATGGTTATAATAGTAAGTAGATTCATCTTATTGGAGTTTAAAAGAAGAATTTTAATTTATATTTTTTGAATAATGCATCATATGTTATCTTTATATACACTAACCCCGGTAAATAGAAAAGAAAACTATCTTATTAAATCTCGTAATTTATGGGATACCTTAACAAAATAAGAAATGTAACTTAATCAACCTAATTTTAGAAATTCAATTTGTTATAAGATTTTCCTAAAATAACTAATTATATACATGTACAATATAGGCCATTAATTTTGTTTTCCCACACTCATCCTTAAGTTTATGAATAGGTATTTTTAATTCCTAATTTGGGTACAATACTTTGAAATAGTAAATTGCTTAACTTTTTGGTAAGTACATCAACAAGTTGGTTATGTGTAGACATATAATTTGTACAAATCAACCCTCTCTCCCACTTTTCTTTGATAAAGTGTGTGCTTTATTTGATCACGTTATACTAGGTTGTGAGCTATGTTAATTGCTTACTTATTATCCTAATAAAGTCCCATTGGGCAATAAACTACTACCACATTTTGTTTTTTACTCCTTCACATCACAAGGTTTCCACTAAGAAAGGTTTAATATCTAATGGTTGACCTTCTATCTACAATTGACCCATCATAATCTGCATCTGTGTATGACTCAAATACTAGACTTTCATTCCTTTTGAACAGAATATCTTTTCTTAGTGTTTTCTTAAGGTATTGTAACACTTAGTGAATTACTTAAATATGAATTTTCTTTGGGCTATGCATGAATTAATTAATCACACTAACTATATATGTCATATCTAGTCACACTAACTATATATGTTATATCTAGTCATGTTTGAGACAAATAAATTAATCTTTCTACTAAGCGTTGATACATTTCTTTGTCCACCACAACATCCTCCTTTACTTTTCCAAGTTTAAGATTCCAATTTATTGAAATACTTGTTGGTTTGTATGTTGATTTGCTTGTTTCTTTGAGGAGATCCATAACATACTTTTGTTGATAGATAAAAATGCCTCGCTTAAAGTGAGCAATCTCAATTTTAAGAAAATATTTCAACCTTTTTAATGCCTTGATCTCAAATTTTTTGCCTAAACATTAACTTAGGATTTGTTTCTCTTTATTATTGTCTCATGTCACTATTATGTCATTGACATAAACCAAGAGAGTTATGACTCCTCATAAATATGAGTGTTTATTAATAGCATATGATCCCCTTGGTTTTTTTGTATCCCATAGTCATTATAACTCTCGTAAATCTTCCAAACCATGAGCATGTTGATTGCTTTAGACCATATAAGGCTTTATTTAATTTACATACAATATGAGCATCCAAGTTCTTCCCCTAACCCAGTGGGACCTCCATATAAATTTCTTCTTTTAGTTTTTTATGTAATAATGTATTCTTGACATCAAAATGCTATAATTTCCAACTATAACTAGCTACCAATGACAATAAAACTCTAATAGTATTCATCTTTGCATCTAAAGTAAAAGTGTCTAGATAATTAATTGTATAGGTTTGAGTATACCCTTGACTATCAACCTTGCCTCTGTATCTTTTTATTGATCCATTTATTCTATACTTCATCATGTATACCCATTTACACCCCATAATTTTTTTTCCTATTGGCAACTTCACTAACTCTTAAGTTTTGTTTTTCTCTAATGCTTTTATCTCCACATTTATATCTTGTTTCCATTTCTCATTGGAAAAAACCTCGTATGAGGTGGTATAAAATGGTAGTGGTATTTAAACTAACAAAAAGGCATTATGAGATGGTAAAAACTTTTTAAAAGACAAGAAATATGCAAAAGGATATAAAGGTCATTTTATACACTCTTTCATTCCTTTCCTAATAGCAATGGGAAGGTTTTGGTCATTATTACCCACATGAAATTCAGTTTCATTTTGCAATGAAGGATTAGAAATTATTACCTTATTCTCAGGATCTAAGTTAGACTTTTGGACCTAAATAAATTTCAGATTGTCTTCTTCCTTATGAACACTTTGCCTTTACTAAATCTCATATTCTCAAGAGTATAATCTATTTTTCTTAAGGATTTTTAAACATGGTTTTAGGTCTAGGCATGAGTTCATGAGGATTTTCAAGGTTTTCATTCACATGGTTTAGCATAATAGAACAATATAAATAAGATGGTTTAGACGCAAAAGGTAATGATAGATGAATTAAAAAATCCATATCCTTATTTTCCATTATTGAATTCTCCTCTTTAAAATAAGGATTGATGAAGTAAAACTTTTGTTCATTGAAAATAACGTCTATTAAGATATAACTTCTTTAATGGAAGGTGGTAGCACTTATACCCTTTCTAAAACAAAGAATATCTACCATAAAGACACATTTTATTGCCTTTAGATCTACTTTCCCTTTGTTTTGACAATAGACATGGAAAAATGACATACACCCAAATATCTTAGAGATAAGGTTATTTATAGTGTGTAGGTTAAGGTTAAGTATTTTCATTAGACTCTTAAATCCCAATACTTTACGAGAAAAATGATTTACAAGATGTGTAGCTATAAGAATTGCTTCCCTTCCTACCCAAAAGGTTTTAGGCATATTTTTTTTGGAGTATAAAGACTTAGGTTGTTTTAAAGAAGTGACCATTTTTTCTTTTTGTTACTTTATTTTGTTGTAGGGTATTGACATAAGATGATTTATGTGTTATCTCTTCTTTTTGAAAGTATGGAGTTAGGATTTGATTAAAATATTTCCTAGTAGTATTTGACCTAAACTTTTTGACATTGATCTTAACTTGATTTTTAACCATGGTAAAAAAAAAAAAAGGAGAATAGTACTAACATCAGATTTATGTTTGAGTAAAAAAATCTAGGTAACATAAGTATAATCATCAATGAATGAAACAAACCATCTTGCTCCAAAAACATTAGGAATAGAAGATAAACCCTAAATATCTTTATGAATGAGATAAAAAGGAACAACATTTCTTTTACTACTAACTAGAAATGATATATGTCTGTGTTTGGCAAGTTCACATAACTTACAATGAAAGTTTTCAACATTTAAACCTTTAAACAATGAAGAAAACAAAATTTTAATAACCTTAAAGGATAGATGTCCAAGTCAACAATGGTAAAACCTAACTTTCTTTTTATTAGATGAAAAAAATCTAAAATAATGAAATGAGATAATCTACCATTAGTAATGTTTGATTGACTTAGTGCTTTAAGGTGGTAGTGACCATCCCATTCTATAACATGTCTAATCATCTTCCTTAATTCCTTGTCTTGAAATACATAATAAATATAATGAAAAACTATATTGCAATGTAAATCTTAAGTGAGTTTTTGTATAGAGATAAGATTTATGGACATAAAGGACATCTTTTTAAGGTCAACGATAAACTTATTTTGGCATTATCTATACTTGCTATAGTGGTTAAAGAAACATCAGTTATGGCTACTTTCATACTACTTGGACTTAGGGAATAGGTAGAAAAAAAATTTGGTGAGTGGGTTATATGGTTAGTGGCTTTTGAGCGAACTTAAGAATCGGAAAAGGTTGTACTTGAGAAATTTAACCTAATGGAAAATGGAAACTCACTTGAATATGTCAAAAAACAATTACTTAAAAGTTTTTCAAGGTTGCTAATAAGTGATCTTGCCTTTTTGATCTTTTTTTGGTTGAGATTGCTTGTCTTTTATGGCGTTGATGCACTTTTTTGTACTCTAACAACATGGGTTTACCCCTTACTCCTTGGCTACTCTCCTTTCTGTATCTATTCTTAATTTGGAGGATTTCCATGAAGCTTCCAACACTTTTCATGAGTATGGTGCATTTTTTTGCAATAATTGTACAATAAGTTATCACAGTTTTAAGCCTTTGGTTGACTAGACTTTCCATTTGCAAAAAATGGTGCTCTTCCATATTTGTGATTGATTTGTTACCACTATTAGCCATCATGGCTAAGCTATCTATGATCATTAGTTTAAGCATCAAACTTTTTTTTTACTTTCCTCACTTTAAATTAGTGTCACAATTTCATTAAAACATAGAACCTCTGACTTACCAAGAATCTTGGTCCTCACATGATTAAATTCTAGATTAAGACCAACAAGAAAATCATAGACCCAATCTTGCTTGATGAAGTGCTTTAAAACAACTGCAACATCAAGACATTTGGTTTTTATCACCTTGCAATGATTAAGTTCTTGCCACAAGGATTTTAGATAATTGACATATTTGGTGACTATTTTATTTCCCTATTTTGTAGTTATTGTCTTCACTTTGACCTCATAGACTTGAGTTACATCCCTAGCTTCAAAATAAGTTTGTTGAATTATATTCGAAATATTCTTGGCAATAGTCAAGTACATGCACGTGTTACTAATTTTAAGGATCATTGAACTTTGTAATTGCAACATAATCATAAAATCTTCTTTATCCCATACTTCAACATGAGTATCTTTTGGCTTGGGTCTTGCACCTATAAGATAATTGATCTTCCCTTTTCCTTTTAACACCATATGAATATTGGGACCACTTAAGGTAATTTTTCCATCAAACCTATATACAACTTAATACTTTATAGTTTTTCTAAGTTGTTGAGATTAAACAAGCTCCTATGATTGGTAAGTAACAATTATCTCTATAACCTCCAACAACTTCCACGATTAAAAAACTCTAGGTAATTAAGGCCTCTTATGTGAAACAAAAATTATCAACAATGAATGTTGACAAAACTAATTTGTTTTGATATAAAAAAAATTGTAAAATAGAATAAAAAAAAGATTGTGAAGACTAAAGGTTTCATTCCTAAAAAAAAACTTACAACTATAATACCATATCAAAGATTGAAAGAAGAATTTTCATTCATGTTTTTTGAATAATACATAAAACATTAGTTTTATACACATTAACCCTAGTAAATAGAAAAAACAACAATCCTATGATTTATGGGATACCTTAACAAAATAGGAAATATAAGTAAATTAACCTAATTTTAAAGATACAATTTATTATAAGAATTTTTTAAAATAGCTAATTATACACATGTATAATATAGACTACCAATCATGTTTTCCCACACACCTTTCAAAGGGCCATAAGAATATTTAATGACTTTATGTGTTAGAATAACTTTATCAAATAGTATATGGATTCACCTAATATTTAAAGGTTATTTAAGACTATGCTATGATATATTTAAAGGTTATTTGAGGCTATGGTTCTTTCTTAGGTCAACTTCCTTTACATAAATTATTTGTATTTTGAATAGTTAAATATATCTTTTTTAGTTTATTGATATACTGATTCATTAATTTATCTTTTTTAAATCTTGGTGTATATCATCTTATATTCTTCATTTTTAATTGTCTTTTTCAACATATTTACTAAGTTGACTTTATCTAATTAAGCAAAACTTGGGCTTTTTGATAAGAGGTAGTTTGGCGGTGGTTTGAAGTAGTTATATACCTTATCAAATGTTGTGAAATATAGGTTTGCTTGTACAGAAGTTATGGTTGTATTATTTATTAATCAACCAAAACTCATATCAATTAGTTTTTCAAAATTTTATATTAATATCTTTATAATATTTTTTAATAAAACAAAAAATTATGCTAAACCAAGTGTAACATGCATCCAAAAAAACTAGTTAGATATATTATATAGGTGTAGTGACATCTACTTTGCTATGTAGCATTTTTTTTTAAAATTATTTTTAATTATTTTCAATATTCTCCTCTAATCTTTTAAACTTTTTCTTATATTTTTAAAAAATTTAAAATAGAGTTTTAAAGAAATTATTATTTTTCATTATTTTTTTTGCTCAATTAAGGAAATATAAATTAAAATAAAGTCATTTAATATGAGGTTTTTGCTATAGTTTCTTATATATTACTTAGCTTTATGTTATTAGTAAGTGAAAAGAAAATTACATGAGTGAACATATAGTTGCATATTAATAGAGTTTATATCTAGTTTCTTTAATTGTACACCATAAAGTATAATTTTCTTGTAATGAATCTTTGTTTATGATTCTTAAAAAAACACTTTAATGACTTTAAGTTTGATCTCTTGAATTAAAAGTCTCAATTTCAAATTTATTTTCTTAATATAATAATGGAGGATATATGTTAATATTTATAATAATATTAAATTTAAATATAAGTATCTTTAATAGTTTTTTAAACATAAGAATGGATATAATAACTTCTTTAGTGTATTATAATCAAAACTCTTATTTTATAGGAATTTTAAGAAGAATTTAAGCATTCAAATTTCCTAAGAGTTTTGGGCTTATAGCAAATTTAATTTAATTGAGTTGGTGGGTATTTTTGATATTAAATTAGTCTTCTTAAGGGTAAGTGTGTATGTATCTATTCATTCTTTACCAAGTGAGAGATGAAGTGTTTACATAAGTTACTAGCCTGCCCATAAGCAAAGTGTAAATACTGATAATCAAGCTAGCAACAAAATTGTTTTTTTTATTTACTCTAGTGTAATTTGACACCAATATATAATCACTTGGATATGCCCTTCTCCTTCGATTGAAAAGGGACCTCATTCTTTGGACTTTGTTTGCTCCAATGATTGTTCGCTTATCTCTATCTTAATCATTAGTTTAGTAATTCTTATAATCTTAGTATGAGAACTTTTAGTTCATATCTCTTTTGATCTTAAGTGATTTAGATATAACAAAGGCTCATATTAAATTAATTTAAAAATTGCGACAAAGACCATATTGCTAAAGCTCATTGGAGTTTAATATGTAAAATTTAAGTGAAAGCAATTGAAGCAATGCCCTTGTTATGGAATGACTTGAGGAAAAAACCTCTTTTTTTTGCCACCTTTCTCTCTCTTGATCTCTTTGAAATTTATTTTTGATTTTTCATAAATTATTACTAGTATTATACTAATTGGTTAATTAAAATATGCAAAAGTATGCTCTAGTGGCATTAAGACAAATCTTACAAAACATTATTACCAAAGAAGTGCCATGAGGATCTATCAAAATTGTTTAGCACTCTAATACATAGACCAATTATAAAATGCCAATCATAAGACACCACTAGATATGCTAATTACCAACATGATGTCTAAATACCAAAAACTTAAGTGTGTTTCTCCAAGCGCAAAATAGGTTTTGACTATTTCTTTTCGTCTTAACACACGAATTCCTTTGCCAAATCAAGTTAATTGACTAGCCCCACAAGATTTCTTACATAATTTAAGCCTTGACAACTACTTTTATTAATGTTTGCAATTTAATAGTGAGAATGAGTGACGAGGATTGTCATTTGATGCCTTATAGGTTAGCCAACTAACTAGTATCATCATGTAATCACTATTAATAGTATAATCACGACATTAACAATAGCCTTCAAATAGATAAGTCTACTGATAGGTGAATAAAGAGAAATTTTATGGTACGTTGGAATGATAACATAAATATTTGAAGGAATCTATCAAAGATAAAACAATACAATTGAAATGACCACTTGTATTCCTTTATTTGCTTACTTGCATGATTGTTAATCCATTTCATGTTTTAATCAAGTCAAAGTCTCCCTAACAATAAGAACTATTTTCCAATTGATAAATCCAAATGGGTTGGGGTTTGAAGTCCATTAGGTTGTTGAATACTCATGTAATAGACCTTTTTCTATAAAAAAATTACAAAGATATGATGAATTGCCCAAATTAAAGCTTGCACATTATTACAATTGTTCATTACACATTTTTAGTCTTTTTATACATAATGACAATTAACTATATGATTAGAAATGTGTAACCAATAGTTATGATTTTTAGTCCCTTTTTTTTTTTTTAATTCATTGGTTGACTAAAACAAAAGAAAATATTAATAAGTAATAAATTAAATGAACTTAAATTGAATAATTTTATATGAGTCCTATGTGATTCTTGCATTTGAATCAATAATTTAAATAGTAGATTGTAATTGACAAATAATTAGCTAGAACAATAACTCTACAATTTGCAAAATCTTGATGGATATTTGTAACCATAAGTTATAATTTTTATGGCAAAATAAAGGTCATAGAACTTGGTGTTTTATTAAGTAAGGAGAAAGAACACAAACCAATAGACCATAATTGTAAGTTGTAAAGTTATTATATACACCACAATAATAATAATTAGGGAGTCACAAAGGTAAAAAAGAAAAAAGAATAATAACCCTTTTCTCCCACTTGAATTCACCCTTACATGGCATAACCCACCTATTTTGTAAGATTTTAGTACGTGCTCATTTGTTGTAAAGTCCATGGGTATTGTTGTGCTTTTTCTAAAGGGCTTTAAGCTCTTTGCTAATATGTAAAGGAATCCCATAATTGGGTGAAAGTTTACTAAGCATTTGCTAAGGATAAGCATTGATCATAACTGTTGAATTGCAAAGTGAATCTTACTTAAAAGTCATAACCTTATCATTTACAAATGATTTTTATCAAATAACAAACAATTACATCAATTTCTTAGTACAAATCAATCAATTGATATTTGCCTAACCCAATCCCTCAGCATATCTCTCTAGCATTCAAGAATACAATCATTATTTGTTTTCCTTTTAGGGAAAAAATTAAGGAAAGAAAAACACAAACTTTTATATTTGAATATTTAATTGAATGGTACAAAAATTGTTTATACAAATGAAGACCTTGAGTTTAAGTCTCATTCAAAACCAATTAACTAAAATAATGATTCACAATAGCTATAACTTTATGGATAAGTGTAATGGATTCAAATTTAGATTTAAGTGATGCTTAAGAAACCAATCAAGTTCATTTTTCAATTAGAAATTATCTCAACTACAACACTACTTTTACTTTGTCTTTAAGTTAAAACCGAATGGCACCTTATTATTACCTTACATGCATTAACATTATACTTGGTAGAAAGGTGCCTTTATCATAATATAGTATTAAAAATGTCGTAGGTGAGTTAGTTTGGAGTTCATAACTAAATCATTGTAATTTTTTTCACTTATTCCTGCATTCATATTTTATCTTGTTCCTTAGCATAATTTACTTATAATTTAGAGTGAGTTCTTATTTATATTTTAAATATCTTCTCCATATATGCATTTGATGAGGAACTAAACTTTTGGAAATCATTATTTTCTTGATTACACTTTGAAAATTCTTTTAAAAGTTCTCAATGTCATACATCAACCATATATTAAGAGCTTTAAAAGTGTAAGATAATACTTTAAAGGTATCTTATTCACTTAAAAGTATCTTATTTACTTAAAAGTTTAAACCATGGTGAATTTCAAAAGCATTATAAGTTATGTTAGGTATTTATAATTTATGAATGTGAAATTTTACATGCTTAATACGCTTCTTAACATGTATAAGCCATACTAGGCCCTTTTAATGTTGGATTGATCAAGTATAATTCTGACAAAGACTATAAGATATTGTATCTATTAAGTATAACATCTTTTTGTAACCTAGTTTCTAATGTCTATGCTTTCTTCACTAAATATATAGCTCAAATTTATTGGTTGGACATAGAGATATCTAGAAAAAAAATTATATAGATTTTAGTGTAATATGCTCTACTTTGATAAGGAAGGAGATGTTTAATAACTTAAATAGTCAAAATTGCCTAATTGGAGTAAAGGGGGAGATTTTAATTATTAGTGAGATTTGGGTTTGAACATCTGATTTCAACTCAAATTTTAAATTTGATAACCATTAAGTTATTTCTATTAGGAATTGTAGAGATATTTACCATCTCATTATATAGCAAAAATAGAGATTTAAAATTTTGATTTTTAAGAACAAATTAATTGTTTATTAAAATAATTATAACTTATTTTTCCTCTTTCTATAATAATTCACACAAACAAGGAAAAAATTACTCTCATAACCTAAAAGTTTTTTAGAAGACAGAGGGAGGGAGAAGGAGACCATTAACTTCAATATACTAAGTATACAATGACTATATAAAAATTGTTTTTAAGAATTCTGAGTTAAAAACTTTAATAAGAAGATTTATGTTAATTTTTAGTAAATTAAAATTAATTTATATATTTTTAAATATTATATATCTGACTCAATAAGTTTCTTAAACTTATCATTAAATCCAATTTGATTCTATTTTATATATCTTTAATTGTTTTTATGTGTATGACCTATTAAGATTTTAACATATTAGTAATGAATATGAATTACAATTTTAAAAAATTAGATAAATTAAAATTTTTAATTTATCATTGCTTTTCTTATTAATTAATTTATATTTATAGATTATGATTAACATTTAATTATATATCATAACCATCTAAATATTAGGATTACCAAAATAATTTGACTAATTCCTTCAATAATTAATTTCTCAATATAATTCAATGTTTTTGTTATATTAATATTTTAATCAAAGATAAAGTATGAAATTATTATTTATTTTATATTATCTAATCATATTAGTTTTCAAGCATTCATATAATTACCGGTTCCCTAAATAATATTATAAATCCTTATGAATCATTATTTCACATTGTGAAAAGATTTCTTAAATTAATATTCATAGGAAATAAACAAAACATTCTTTATTAACTACTTCAAGATAACAAATTATTTATTAATCACTCAATTATCTTTGTATAATTCATGATGCCCAATGTTGATTTTTCATAACTAATCCTTGATTAGATCAACTAAGAAGTAAGATTAAAGTATATTAATTTTTACATAAGATAACTTTGTAATATCAAGTTTTAGAATTATTTACACAATTTTTATATAAAAAATTTTTTAAACACATAAGTAATGTTCTATTTAGAAACTTTCATTGCAAACTAATTCAATGAACTTCTTTAACTAATAAGCACTCATAGATTTTCAAAGTATCTTTATATTTTAATATATGAAATTGACTTTTTTTTTTATATAAGAAAGAAATTCAATGTGTTAATTTTATAGTTTCATTGATGTCTCGTCTTGATAACATATTAAATAAAAATATTTTAATATAATAAGTATCTTATAATTATAATCTCATTATAATTATTTTTATAAAATATATTTACTTTATAAACTTTATCTTTAAAATACATTAATAATCATATTATTGTATAAATAATTTTCAATATAAAAAATACCTTTAATTAATTAATTACATAAAATATTAAATATATATTTAAAATAATCACCAACACATTGCCTATTGTTATATATATTAACAATTCTTAGTGGTTCATAATCACCTAATTACTGATGCGCACTTGCCGCAAACAGATCATTGAGTTAGCAGGTGAGATTGGGCCTTTAGTTTAAGACCTAGATACAAGTTTATAAGATAAAGCCTCACTCGTGTCATAAAAGTCTGCAAAACGCAGTCATTGTCGTCCACATGGTCTCCTCATACTCGAAGTGTAGTAACCATACTTTTTCTTCGAACCTTTGCTTTTTGATTAATTAAGATATTAAACAATGAAGAATCTAGGCGATGATGGGTGGATCTATACATAAATCTAAAGTACGTAGAAACCTATTTGAAAGCCAGAAGAGGAATGTTACGATGTCACTGATGGAACATTAATTATATGATCTTCACAACTTGGCTTTACTATAATGTTTAGGTATTTTAAAAAGCTGGTTTGTATGTTTTTGTCACTGTAATGTGGAGGAGTTTTGGCACTCTTCAAAAGAGGTAGGAAAAAGTTTGGAGGCATGGGTGCCTAGTTTAAAGGCAAACCCCATTAGATAAAAAAAAGGAAAATCTGTCTCTCTTTATCGCCTCCCTATGCCCAAAAGCATCGGACCGCGTAAAGGAACCAATGCCTATACGACAGTATAGTGTGGCTGCAAACCCCGAGAAAAACCTTTTTGTTTAACCATTACTCTTGGTTCCACAATTCTATGACCAATTGGGCTTTTATTGATGTTCTGTCCTTGTAAGTTTGTATGGCATACTCATAGTTTTCAAACAGCCAAAATAGACAAAAAAGAAAAAAGCAAAGTAGAACAGTTACCACGTTTCATGTGTTAAAACCTCTTAATTTACATGCAAACATTTTGAATTTTGGAGGATTATAAAATGATCCTTACTAATTGAAGATGAAACTACAGTTTAATCATAATAAGCTCATGGAGCTTAATTAGGTCAGTATCGTGTGGTCTAATGAATGAAAATATAAGCTTTTTTCAGCTTGCTTAGTTGGAAAAGATAAAGAACTAAAGATTTGCATCCAAAAGTTCATTATCCAGATGACTATGAATCTTTTTCTAATTAACTTCACAATTAAGAATCTCAATTGAAGATGACCCCTTATATTTCCTAAAAATAAGCCCAATATTAACTTTTTAATTTTCGATAAGTCATGAACAATTTCATTAAAATGTTTAGAACCGAATGAAATAATTACTCTTGACAAGTCTGTATCCAATTTAATGAAATTCCCCTTTTTGGTTTTGAAAGCTTCAATTTAATGAAATTCTGAAGGATAAGAGAATTTGGGACAGGTGGAATGATAATTGTCATTTTCATGTTTCCACAAGTTCCAATTTTCTTAGAAAAATAATTATTCATTACTGCCCGTCAGCAGCCACAAGTGATTTTGTGGGTTTCGAAGGCTCCCTTTTATTTTTCTTGTCGACATTTGCTCATGTACCTTCAAGGTATCTTGCCTTGTACGTATCCCTTTTCTTTTTATATTCTTGCTACTTATTATACACCACACCAACATGCATTTCAAATTGCAGCAAATCAGAAAGTGCTACGTTAGATTTTATACAATGATTTTCTAGGTTTAGAGGGCGAATTTAGACCACAAGGAAAGTCCTATTTTGTTGTAGTGACGTAGTCTTCCAGAAAATTCAGGGAATAAAATACAGAGTATTTTATACATGCAATATGTGGTTGTGATTTTCTAGGATCGAATGAAATTACATAGGTTATATATTTAATTACAAGCATCACATTCAGCCCTTGGATTTCATCTTCCCAGCAGTCCATAAAGCAACTTTTTGAACCAATCATATAGTTTAATAATTGACTTTTAAATTGAACTATAATCTATCTGCTCCTTTGGTCAATTAATGCAAAAAAGAACTAAATCCGGCTGCTCATTGTGTGGGTGTGGATTTTACATGTGTAGGCTATTATGGTACATGCAATTATATACTGTAGGTTAAACGACTTAATTTTTTTTTTTTAAAAAAAAAATAGAATATTTTACTTTGTAGTGGAAAGGTTCAAGGAGGTCTTCAAGTTTTCTTTTCACCATAATATATATTTTTTTGAAATTGATTCTTGCACCTGTATATGAAAACTTGAGATTCACCATATAATGATTGACTGATAAAGATATTTCCAGGTTCAGGATATTTTCCAGGTGAAAAGACATAAAATATCGATAGAAATTAGGTAGTCATTTTTTCAACATCCTGCACGAGTCTCCCAGATGGTATGATTTGCTACTAGTTTGAAGGGCCAAAAATTAATAAATTCACTTTAGACAAATAAACCTTCTTAACCCATCATTGCTTAGTTGAATGTAAATAATTTTTTAGAGGAGTTTATTAATACAGGGTTTAATAACTATCTGTACTCTGAAAGAAGGCTTTGCAAATATATTTTTATATATAGGAGCAGATATCAACTAAAGACCATATGTCTAACTATCATCGTATCGAAAAGCTTGACTTGTCGCGAGGTAGAAATCAATTACACTTAAGCTAACCTTTACCACTAGTTTCGCAAAGTACAAATTGCTAATGATTTTTCTAATCTCCTCGTTAGTGTTCATTCCACTCACAGTGCTGTGCATTAGTTTAAGCAGGTGGATTAGAAACCAAAGCCAATGGGAACCTTGGATTTGAGCATGTATTAGACAAGATTAATTTTTACTTTGGTGGCAGGTGGCAGGTGACACGGCGGTATGGTTGGTCGATAATGATGTTAACGTCGAGATTATCAAGTTGCCATTATTAATTAACTATCAAAGACAGCAAATCTGCGCATGTTTTTAGACACTGTAGCGTTGGAAGAATCATAATGACCCCAGTAGACCAATAATGTCGGCAGTCAATTGTGGCCATAACAACTGTAAATTTTTTTCTCAAGTGAAGAGTAGGATTTGAATCTTGACCTTTTGGTCTCAAGTGTGTACTTCAACCTTGGCAGGCTATAGCAATTAATCTAGTTACTTGTTCTTGGAAAAAGAAAACTAATCTATTTGATATTTAGTACGGTGTTCGAAAAATTCATGAGTTGTAACTTGTAATACGGTTCTAACTATGGGGAATTCCTGCAATCAAGGTTATGAAAAATTGAATTTTCAAAGATAAAGGTGTAATTGAAACATTGAATGTGTCAAAACGTTGATTATTGAAATATTATTATAAAGTTGGTAACAAGATCAACCTCTTCTTTGACATTATTTTTAAATGAAAGGGAACATAATTAACATTGTTGGATTTCCATATAGAGAATTGGATTGAGAGTGCCTTGACCGGAATCGTTCAAGAAACTCTTTTAGCAATTAGGCTTAGCGTGAGTATTGGGTGTATCTTTGCCTGTACCTTTTATTTTTCTTGAATAAATCAGTTCGTATATGTACATATATAAATATATATGTGAGGCCCCAATGATAAGAAAGAGTACATTAAATTCTCACATCCGAGGTATAAAATTAGATTTTCTTAGAGAGTTTGTTTGGCTAAAGGATTCGCAACAAAGTTTGATGCCCTATTAATATGAGTAAATGTGCAAAGTTATTGATAAACAAATGAATCTTTCCCCATGATTTGTTTAAAGAAAAATCTTTCGCTAGTATTGGGTGCATCTTTCCTATAGTTTTTTTTTTTTTTCTTGAATATATATATATTGCTAAAATTAAAAAAATAATCAAATATTATTTATATGATGATTTCTTATAAATGTATAAATTAAAAATATTAAAATAGATTATAATTATAAAGATTTGATTATATATAAAATATAATTTTATAAATTAATTAATATAAATTTAATTATAATTAAAAATAAAATTATAATTTTTGAAATTTATAATAATTATAATTTATTCTCCATAATTATATTTTTTTTAAATCATTTTTAATACTTTTACTTATATATTCAAAGTTTATATAATACACTAACGTAAAATTAATATATTAAAAATTAATATAATGTAAATATTTTTTAAAAAAGAAAATATAATTATAAATTTTTTTATTTTTTTACAAAAAAAATACATATTTTTAAAGTTTTATGTTTTTCTTAAACGAAAAAAATAATAATTTATATTTTTTTTTACTCTTTTTTCTTAAAAAGAAAAATTCTCTCAAATCACTTTTTTATTTTTTACAAAAAAAAATTAAGTCTATTTTTTTTTCATTTAAATAAAATAAAAAAATATATAATTTACAATAAGTATGTCAAATATGCACATCACACCGGGCTAATACCAGCATATGTACATTATACGTGAAGCTCCAATGGCAAGAAAAAATATATTAAGTTCTTATATCCAACCTATGAAATCAGAATTTCTAAAGACAGTTTGATTAAAGCAGTAATAATAGAATTTGCTGTTTTATTAATACAAGTAAATGTACAAGCTGTGAAAAAACAAATGCATCTTTGACTATAATTTGTTTAAAGAAAAATCTTACGTGATCAACCCATCTTAGCAAAGACTATATTGCAGTTGTTGTAACAACCTTTCATGTTGTGATCAAGAAGCCTGGCCTTTTGACCAAAATGATATGCAAATGGCTTTTCCATTCCTCTAGCTTTAACATGGCAAGAAGCAAAAGGAAAAAGGAAAAAAAACAAAACAAATTCTGATTTTTATATCCACGCAAACTCCCCAAAAAAGAATCGAGTTCAAAGGACATCCATTTTTTTCTCTGATGAAACTGAGCATGATCTCTCTTTGAGATTAAAGATTGGAATTCTCAAGGACGTCCGTGGGAAAAGTTTTAGATTTACATAACCCACCGCCCCCTCCAGTGGTATAGAAATACAAGAATTTACCATTCCAACGTAAGGCGCAAAAAACACAATAATTAGGTGTTATATGCATTACTCTCACGTATAATGATTGATCTTGTGTTGGCAAAAGGAGAACGAAATCAACCCCACTTACCACAAAATCCGTACAACGTTTTAATTTTTTTTTTTAAAAAGAATTTTTTGGTTATTTACTGTAAGGGTGCTTTGGTATTGGCCTTCACACCATCCAATATTAACTCACTTTACCGCACATCCTCACAATCAATCGGTGCACCATGGACTACTGAATAAGAGAATTAACGTACGTGCGTACGAGAAGTGTTTGCAACGTCAAACTTGAAGTGCTTGGAACATCACGGGGTATAACATTGCATCTTTTGCAAGTTGCAAAGGGTCCGCAGGGAATGGTAATAAATGTGCCTATGTAAGTAATCAATAATATATATAGTTGTGTATGGAATAGACTCTGTAACGGATCCAATTAAACATTGAGTTTGGTATATATATATATATATATATCATATCTAAAGGGAGTATCAAGGAGATGATAATTCTTTGGAGGATTTTCAATGATGCTATGCAAAATACTAAATAAAAAATAAGGTATTTATAATAAAAAAAAAGTGTAACAATTAACAATAAAAAATAATCAAATAAATTTTGTATCATAAATAAATATTATTTTTAAAGTGATATTCATCCTCTCTCAAATTGTTATTATTATCGGTATTTTGATAAGCCATAGCTTTATTGATAAAGAATGAAACAATAAGTGAGTTAGAAAAACAGGCACCTTTCAAACAGCAAGATAATGAATGAAAAGATGCACCCTCTCAACAAAGTTTTTGATTTATAAATAGTAATTCCTCTAAAGTTTTTAATGAGAATTTCTTTGGTTAAAAGAAAAGAAAAGAACTTGAAAATTATTTATAATTATAAAAGTCAAATAAATAATTTATTTATACACTTTTAAGAGTTTCATATTAAAAGTCACAACTTTATAAGTAAAGAGTCACATTTTCATTCAATTAAAGAATGACAGGTTTTTCTATAATTCAAAAAATATATTTTATGGATTTGAGTAAAGAATTATATCTTTACAAAGGTGAAATTTCATCCTAAGAATTGAAAAGCACATCTTTATTTAAATGAAAAATTGCATCTCTACAATTAAAGACTTGTTACTTTTCAAGAAAAAACACAATCTCTATAAATATACACAACTTATTTGTAAATTGACAATTCTTATGAAATAATATAACTCTTCAGTAAAAATTACAACTCTTCTAAATAAATATAGATTTTTAGCAAAAAGACAATTCTTCAATTACAACTTATGACTTGGATCTTACTATCAAACAAATAAATGTGACTATGTATATATTTTCTTCAAAAGTACTTTCTATCGGTGTTTCTTGAAAATTCTTTTTGAAAAGGCCAAATTCTTTCACCACTTCCAAGTTCACCAATTCCATCATGCACACAAGAGTAACGATGGGGTGGTTGTGAGTATAATTACCATTTAGATACTTATATTTTAAGTTAAATATAATTTTTTTAGTATTTAATAACATATAAGATTTACATTTGTTAGAAGCAAACCACAATTTAAATTTACCTTTTAAAAATATGACATTTTAATATAATAAAAAATACACTATCATTTAATAATTTTTAACATAATAATTTTTATTATTACATAAAATAATTATAATTTAATTATATAAAAATAATTTTTATAATTATTTTAATTTTATTAAATTTATATTTTTAAATATTAAAAATAATTATTTAATAATTAATTATATTTATTAACAATAAATTTTAAAATAGTCGGTAAAGTTTCACTGTAATTCCAAACTAACACCATCTGAATTTCAACGACACTCCAACTTACCTGGGGAATAAACACAGCAAGCACTGGCACGTGTTTGAACTTTGTATGACAATGAGAACGTGGTTCACTGGCTCCAGCATGCGGAGTCAGTCCTTATCCGTTCCATATGGTTTTGTTACCTGTCAATACTCTCTCTCTCTCTCTCTTTCTCTCTTTTGTTAATTCTTAGGCTTGGGGAACCGAACGTGAGTCCTCTGACTTTGTCGTTAGTTCAGTCCAGACCTCCCAATCCCTTCTCTTCTTCACTTGCACAATAAAGTACTTGCACACCCAAAGTTGCAGTCTTGCACCGTACGTTCACTAACATCCACACAGTTTTCTTACAGAGAGAGAGAGAGAGAGAGCTAGAAGGGGTTGGTTTTTAAGGTCTTCTAACAGCCGTCGACCACGAGGTAGCTGTCAATTCCCATTGGGAATTGCTTTCTTTTGTCTTTCATTTCCCTTGAATCCCGGGGATTGTATGGACCCAATGTGGAACTTTGCCCCCTTGTTGCTGCACAATATTTACCTGCCCCTTGCTGCCTTTGCATCACACACCCTCTCACGTGACAGCAAATTCGTAAGTAGATGTTGAGAAAATGAAGGAAAATGGAAATGTTCAAAATATAGTCATGAATCAGCTTACCATTTTATTATTATTATTATTTTAATATGATTAAAACTGCCTTTATCTGTAAACATTTTTTCTTTTTAGATACTACAGCAGATTCATATGGTTAATGACTATTAATGAGAGATGTTGATAACAAGAAATATATTCATTGGATTTTTTTTGTTTTTTTTTTTTTTGTATATATAAAATGCATGTCATAAGAAACTGAATAAAAAGGTATAGGACCAATTTTAGGGCACCAGTAATCCTCCAGTTTCTCTTAAATGCCCACACTGGTCCTCCACCCCACAATTTTAGGGACTATGACTTTGTACAAAAAAGACAAATCCAGCTTCAATTTCATCCATAAGGCTTGGTCCGTCCTTGGAAAAGCCGCCAAAACTTACTTCCAAATCCCCAAATGTCTCCATCACAACACGTCAACAGCTCCTTTCTTCCTCTCCCTCTTCTTCTGTCAATATCGAAAGGATTGACTTATACGCATCGTTGCTTGTTGATTTATACGTTTGGCTTATATTGCATCTCCAACAAAAAACGACAATAATAATTTCAATTTTAAATAATGTCTTCTATATAACTTTTTTTTATAATCCATTCTATTATGCATTGAATGTGATATAAAGTGTATTTGTTGTAAATTCTTCATAATCAGATATTCTTAAGAAAACTTAAATTGTGATCTATCTCTTTTCATTATCTATTTAAATTTAGTTTTTTTTTTAATTATTAGATTTTTATATTTATATTTAAACTATTATTAATAATATTTTTTTAATTTATTTCTAATAAATTTCTTATTTAAGAATATATATATATATTTAATTCTCAAGTTATAAGTCTTTAATTATAAAAAGACATAACTCTTCAATTGTACGGAGGTATAACTCTTTACTTATAGAATTGTGACATTTAATGTGTGACTATGTAAAATTTATAAATAAGTTATTTATTGAACTCTTATAATCATTCATTCTTAAAGTATCTTTCAAGTTTAGATACAACAAGATTAGGATATTAAGATTTGGATTTCATTCAAGTAGGAAAGGCTCTACAATTTTCGTTATGACTACGGTTGTTTGGATCACATCAACAAGCAATGTGAGCTAGTTGATAGTGGTGATGATAAACTACTCCCCATCCTAGAAAGCATTGTAGCTATGGGACCATCTTAGCACCTTACCATTCAAAAGGGATCATATTAGATTGGACTCCATTAAGCTAAAAAGAGGTAAGGGTTGATTCTAGTCTTTTTTGGTCAATAGGGACTCATTTAGCCATTCTTCAGTGTCAAGATTGATTGTTTGTCACATTTCCATCGCTAAAACATTCAAAACGGCAAATAACCCTCTTTGCCAATCTTTTATTAGCAAAGGCTCTAGGCAATCCTGCCAATCACCCTGAAAACATTTTGCTAGAGCTTTTGTGGTTTGGGGACACTATGTGCAATCTATAGGTTAAAAAGGCTTCTTTCTCTTCAAGCCTATGGCTTAGTCTCCTTTAATAAGGCTCAAAACTTTTAAGATCAACATAATTAATTAGCTTTCCAAAATTTTATGGTATGGGAGGGATCATGGTGGCGGATTGGGACTTATTTGGCCAGATTCTTATATGATTAGTTTGGAAACTACTCTCACAACTCATATTTATGTTCATGTATCTAATTAATCTTTGAACTCTATTTAGTACTTCACTAGTACCAATGGGTGGTTAGATGATTACCATTGGGTACTAATATGGAAGTTGCTCAATAATTTAAGCAAACAAGGCACTTTACCTTAATTATGTGGAGTTGATTTCAATGAGATCCTGTATTCATAAAAAAAAAATTGGCGAGCCAACCATGACTTACCATGTTATAGGTAGGTTTCAAAGGGCGCTTGAAGAGTGCCAACTTATTGAGCTTAATTGTCAAGGTCCTGAATTTATGTAGAGTAATGGTAGAGTTGAGGAAGACAATATCTAGGAAATGCTAAATAGAGTATTTGCCAAAAAGAATTTTTTAAAATTTTATTAGCATTTATAGTTATGTCTGCCTTGATTTGGTTTTGACCATAACCTAATTAAGGTATCTATTTTGTTTTTTGTTTCTTTTTTATACTCATCATGCTCCTAACATAAAAGAGTAAAATTTTTCAATTTGAAAATATATGGCTCAGGAACCCAACTTATGAAGTGACCATGACAAATTTTCAATGAGATACTAAGGTTGGTATCTCATTAGCTAATTTTTATGCCATGGTTGAGGGATGTGACAAGGCTATCATGAATTGAAAAAGGGAGTCCCAATCAACTATGAGATTATAAATAGCACTAACTTGTTTTGGAGTAGACTCACCTTATAAAAGCTAATATATTTATGCTTAAAATGTGTCAAGTAGAGATAGATGAATTATTTAAGTAAGAGGAGACTATGTGGCCCCAGAGTTTAAGAGCAACATGGTTGGTTAAAGGTGATAAGAATACCAGTACTTCCATGTTGTAGCTTCTCAAAGGTAGCAATGTAATCTTTTTTAAAAAAATTTTAATGATTGAGATGTATCACATAGATTTATACTTTTATGTTTTGTGTGAAGACTATCCTTTTTTTATTTTTTCTTATGCTTGTTAATTTTACTCCTAAGGATCAATTTTGACTGTCTAGATGCCTTTGTCAAGGGACCTTCTTTTCCTATGCTTATTTATTTAGAAAGACTTTCAACTTTATTAACTAATATAGCCAAATAAAGAAAAATAAATGGAGTTCAAATTTGTAAGAGAGCTCTAGTAATTACTTATCTTTTCTCTATAGACGACAACCTTATATTTTTATAGGCATTAGCTTATGAGTGTAACCAACTCAAGGAGCATCTTTCCTTTAGTCAAAATGTGAAAGCTAAGACTTGGCAAGAAATTAGGAACTGCTTAGGAGTTAAGGATGTTGAAAAGTAACAGAGGTACCTTATTATGCCTATGTTGGTTGGTTACTCTAAGAAATAAGCTTTCAAGATGATTTTGGACAAGTTTAGGAAGAGGAATAGTGGCTAAAAGGAGAAATTCCTTTCATGGGTAGGTGAAAATGGTTGTATAAGTCATCTCAATATATATTATGAGTTGTTTTTTGCTCCCAATCAATTTATGTGAAGAGATAGCTCTATTAGTCAAGAAGTTCTACCGGGAAAGCTCTAATATGAAAAAGAAAATATATTGCTCTTTATAAAATAAGTTTATGGATACAAGATAAATTCCACCACCTTAAAGATACAAGAAAGAAGATACTCATAATACAAGGCCACTCTTAAGGAATCCACTCAAGAGATATAAAAATGTTAAGGTCAAACACCATTAAATGGAATCCACTATAAATATGCAAAACTTAGAAGAAAATTCTTCAAATCCTTCAAAATAAAAGTTCAATTAATCATTAAGTCTCTTTCAACAAAATACTGAGAAAAACTATAAATAAAAGACTTTGGAATATCCCTCCAATCATAGGAAAATGGAGCAATAACTTAGTATTTTTGTATTAACCATCACAACAACTTCCAAGAGTCTACTCAACTAGCCATTTAATACTAATCCTAACTTTAACTATTTTGGTGACTACTGGAGGAAAACTGAACTCTTAATGATTCCTTATTCATTTGAAACTAGACATTTATAACTTCAAATGACTATTCATGAGCCATCATTAGGCTTAGGTTAAATGTTCAATAGTTGGAACAAATTTGACATGCATTCTATTCTCTCAATAGCAAAATGAGTATTTTTTATGCTTGGGCCAAGTCTTGAATTAATTCTTGGTTTTCCTCGTAAGATGCTCCTGCATCATGTACTTCTCTTTGTCATAAGTGGATTATTTCACATTTTTTTAAGGATCATAAATGGAGTAGCACATGAATTGGCAAGGAAAGCTTTGACAATTATTGAAGAAACCATTTGGGACTAGAATAATTTTCCATGTGACATTGATTTGTTAACTAATGATGTATTGAATTTTTCTAGTTAAACAAATTCACATTTCCAAAATAAATAAATAAAGCATTAGTGATGAAATCAAGGATAGACTCAACTATAATCCTTATTACAATTAACACTACAAATCAATATGTAGTTTCACTAAAAAAAAAAAAAAAAAAAAAACAATGTGCAAGCAAATTTCTTCTTCCAAATTATGGCATGAGCATTTAGTGTACATTATTTATAAATTTTTAAAGTTTATGTTTAAAAATGGATTGATTTTTTATGATGCACTCAAGCTAAAATGGCTAAGAAACCTTTTTTTTTTTTTAAGGTAGATAGACATACAAATTTGTTAGACCTTGTCCATTCTAATATTAAAATTATATGATCTACTAACTAAGGGAGTTAATCGATACTTCATTACATTCATAGATGATTCTTTTAGATATATATTTTCCATTTGATAAAAAGTCAAGGTCAATATTTTGACATGTTTAAATGTTAAAATTTATTAATGAGAATCAAAAAGATAAGATAATTAAGATCTTATAAAGTAATATAGGAGATGAATATTTATTTATAGAATTTATTTATTTCTATGAGGAAATGACATTATATGCCCAACTTATGCTCATTAGACCCCATAAGAAAATGGGTTAGCTAAGATAAAAAAAATGATACTTTGGTAGACATGACAAATGTCGTGATATTCAGAAACAATTTGCTATTAGGTTTGTGGAGTTAAACTATGATAACAACTTCTTCTTTACACAATAGAATTCTCTCTAAAAAGTCTAAGATTTCTTTATATGAATCATAAAATAAGACAAAATCAAATCTAATTTACATAATATTATAGAGATGCTTGGCATTTTGTAAAGTGTCAAATCCAAAAAAGACTAAATTAGGTCCCAGAGCACTTTTGTGAATTATGCTGAAAATTCTAAAACATAATGCCTTTTAGATTTTGATTTTAATGTGATTGTAGAATGAAGAGACATTTAGTTTTTTTGAAAATAAATAATATAGCAAAATCTATGTTATAAGGGACTAAATAGAAGTACTAGCCCTAATTTTGGTGCCAAACCTAGTGTTTCTTCTTCTAGCATTAAAAGGAAAGATTCTAGAATTACTTTAAACCCAAGGAGAAGTCAAAGAAATAGAAAATAGAAAATATTGGATTTTGATTTTATATCTTCTTAGTTTATTTTCTTTTTAGTTGAATACAATAGGACAAAATTGAGAAACAAAACATTCATGCTAATCAATGTGAAAGATGATTCAAGGATATTCAATAATTTAATGATATCTAGAAGTGCAACTTTTTAGAAAGAGGTAATAAATGATTAAATGGAATCAATATTATCCAATAATATTTGGACCCTAACAAATTTGCATCTTACATCAAAAATAATTAGTTGTAAATGAGTATTTAGAAGAAATATAATTCAAATGGATTTTTTCAAATCTATAAAACTAGATTAGTAGCTAAAAAATTTGGGCAAAATAAGGATATTGAGTACTTTGATATATATATACTCTAGTAACAAGAGTAAAGTTCATAAGAATACTTTTAGCTCTTTAGCATCATTTTTTAATTTATATGTATAACAAAGGAACATTAAAACTACCATTTTGGATGATAACTTAAATAAAGGAGTGTATATAAAGTATTCTAAAGATTTGTTCAATCAAAAAATGAAAGAAAGATTTGTAAATTAATTGAATCCTTGTATAAATTGAAGTAAGCTCAAAAGAAATGACATGAAAAAAATTGAATTATGTGATATTATCTCATGGTTTTAAGCACAAAAGTATTGATAAATGTATATATTCTAAGTTTACAAAAACTTTTAATGTGATCATATACTTGTACATTGATGACATCCTTATCATTGGAACCAACGTGCAAGGCGGGTGAATCAAACTAATAAGTATTTCACTTCAAGTTTCAAAATGAAAAGTTTAAGTGAAGTTGATACTATCTTAAGTATCAAAATTAAAAAGGTTGTTGGAGTTTTACCTTTAATCTATCTCATTACATTGAGAAAATACTTCTTAAATTCAATCATTTGAAGATTGAAGAAATGATATTCTCCTTTGATATCTCATAAAAAAAAGTGAATGTAAACTTTAGAAGATTAGCTTAATTAGAATATGCTTGTGTCATCGGTAGCTAATATATCGGTAGCTAATATGCACTGTAAATTGCACTAGGCAATATATTGCTTTTGCAATTTGTAAACTTTCTAGATAGTACTTAACATTGGAATACAATCATAAGAGTCTTTAGATATCTAAAAAGAACGATAATTTTATGATTATTTGACAATAATATTTCAATAATTCTAGAAGGAAGGACATACTGATGCTACTTAGATAATTATTACTAGTGATAATGAATCCCCGTTTGGATGGATTTTTACCATAGCAAGAGGTGTTATTTCATAGAATCAGAGATTGCTGCATCCTATTCTCCATACATCTCAAAACAGAAAAAATTTATTTTTAAAACAATTTAATAATTTGAGGGCCACATAAACAAGTCACATCTTTGGTGAGACGAAATGGGAATCGTCCAACAACTTCGGTCAACATCAACAACCTATAGACATCCCCATAAGAAAAACAAATTACACGCACGGAGAAATTTGAACAAAGCGTCCAGTGTCATTGGTCATTTGGTGTACTGGATGCTTTCTATTATATATAGTATTTCCAGCGTCATTTTCATTTTTATTTTACTTTTTAAATTTCTTTCATAGAATGTAAGTTATGTGATTGTATCCTTCTCGTATTAGCCTAATTACAGTCAAGCGACACCCTATATGCAAGAAATTGATGAGGCCTTATGCAACAAAGTATAAACTTCTATGTTTAAACTTTGGAGTTGTGTGAACCCTTTTCAATTATTATAAAGAACTAACTTGGTATTTATTGTTGGCTAAATACACCAATATTTTTCTTTAGATTTGATGGGGCTAACCATCTAGCCACAACAAATACAGCGTTTGCAATATCTCAAAGCTAAATATGGCTTTAGAGTAATTTAAATAAATAAAATTGTACTTCTTCTACTACCAGTTTGAATTTTTGGTATGATATGTGTACTTTTTCTTAATAATTAGTGTCAGAACAAAGTCATGAGTTCAAGTTCCTCAAGTAATGCTAAGAAGGTGAATGTTGGCTAAATAGACCAGCATTTTTCTCTGCAATCGATGAGACTTTATGGCACACGCTCACTTGTATGCATATTTGATGACATATATAAGTTGTTGCTGTTTCTCAGGCTGTTGTGCTTGGCTATGGAACCCAGATGAAGCACCTGTTCTTCAAGGAGTTGACGACATAAGCTAACTGGCGAAACCCTAGAAGAAAAAAAATTAGATTTGTAACGAACGAAAAAATCTTAAGGAATAATGACACAACAGATGTGACAAAATCAACCCCTTCCGGCAACTATTATTGGCTTATTAGGTGATCAGAAAATATAGGTGAGACTCATTAGTAATGTGTGATCAGAAAATGTGTTAAAAATACATAAATTTTGTATAAACTCAAATCAAACAGACATGCTTAATAAAGAAATTGAAGAGAAGCCAAAAAAAAAAAAAAAAAAGGTTAGATATATACATACAAAATTGAAAAAAAAAAAAATGGTAAATCACTAATATGATGATGGTAGAATATCATCCATTTTGCCTTCAAAATTATCTTCCTCTTCATTCTTTTCATTACTGATTTCAGTGTTCATGAACTGACAAATCTGGGGTTCCCAAATCAATAAAAACAACAACAATAACAATTTTAATATTTTTTCCATAAAAAAAATAAAACTTTTCTGTTGAAATAAAGCCAGTACAGATCTCACACACACAACCAAAGAAAAAAAAGAAGTCCACAAGCACATCAAGTGCCACCAGATCTGGTGCTAAGCCCCTACAGAATTCTTTGAACCAAATCAGAAGAAAACCTAATCGCTAGCTTGGTATTCTTCAACCGTAACACACAATTTTTCTTTTTGACAAGAAATCCTTAGAAATTAACCTCTTGCCAGCATGCCCCCAAATTAATCTTAATTTGACAAAGTAAAATTTTCGTTTACTATAAAATTTTCATTATTTGACGATTAAAACAAAGTTTCTTACATTGTTTAAATTATCAATCCAAAGGGTTCAATTAGAAATTAAGAATTTTCTAGACCAAAATTTATGAAAGAAAAAATAAATTATTGAGAAAATTTCATGTGCCAGGTAGTCTAATGCCATGCAAAATTACCACATAACATTGTCCTTGCGAGTCAGTTCAAAAAAAGTTATTGTTACCACATAATGAAACAAAAAAAGCGTGAGGAAAATTACATAAAAAAAATAAAATTAAGATAATTAGAAAATATACCAAAATTGACGTAAATTGATTTTTTTTTTTTTTTAGACCCGATAATGTTTAGACTTTTGGTGACTTGTCACGTCAATACTACACCAAAGAAAAAAGAAAAAAATAATAAAGATTTTCCTCGAATATGCGTTTTCTTTTATGTATTCTTCACCAATAATTTGTCCTATTATACGTTCTCCACATTAACACTATATATTCTTTTTCTTTTTTTTTTTTTGAGCAAACAATTTATATAAGGAGATCCTAGTGAATTGAAAATAAATATTTATATACTCCTACTTCTTTACTATATAATCGACAAACAATAAAGGCAACCTAATTTTAAAAAGAAAATGCCCAAAGTCATAAGAGGCATATTCATTTTTTCCTTTTCAAATATATATAATCCTTTTATAATTTTCTTATAAAATTTTGGCTGCTCTCAGGTAATTTAATTACGAGCAATTTGATTAATTTATTAGATTCTTGGCCCTTTTAAATCAAAATATTCTTGGTCATACTAATTAGAACGAATATTTCTAGTTATAATAGTAATGCTAAATAAGGATATTTACCTCTTATCTAGTATAGGTAACATGCGGAACAATAATTTTTGCTTTTACTCTAACTCACAAAAATGTCATTAGAAAAACACATCCGTATTTATCAGTAAATAAAAGCTTAAATAGAAAATTGCTCGTCGATCTCTTGCAAGTATTGTCACCTGGGCATGTGCTCGATATATATTTATTAATTATTAGCTCAAAGTAAAGGTCAGTATATTATTTCCATTTTTTTTTTTTTTTGCCCATTTAATTATCTTTCTGAGAAGCAAAGGAAAAACAACTCTGGCAACAATTGCATCATTTTGTAAATCAGAGTCTTTCGATTTTTGTCACAACCCTAAAGAATTATGAGGAGTCTTTTTCGATTGGCCTTTTGGTGGGAGAGACAGATAGTTTAGTAATTTAAGTGATCCATAAATCTATGTGCCCTGTGAAGAAACTGCCTGGTTTTGGAGACCTCGATGTGCAAGTGGGCTATACTATAATCTCTAAAATGAACTTTATACGCCATTGAATATTAGAAATCTAGTGTCCTCGGATCGAATCTTGCAATGATATTCTTTATGCAAGGGAAATTGGGGAAAAAAATTTGTAGAGATCGAGCTTTGAATTAGAACATCAAAAACCAAGATTTTCATGTGATAGGCACTTCTGATTGAAAGAATCTCAAGTTCAATTGTGCGTTAATCATTTAGTATTGTTGATAAGTGTACACTTAAATAACATATTCATCAATACTTAAAGATGAATAAATATTTTATAATTTTTTTAAAAATAAAAATAATATTGATTTACAGCGTATTTAAAAGAACACATCATTAACAGTAAAATTAACTCGTTTGAATTTCTATAAAATTATTTATATGGAAAGTATACCATAAAATCTAACATAGACCCAACATTTTAAAAGTCATTAAACCTATTTATTTGCTTGCTCCAAACATTAGCATTACCCAGCAATATATATATATATTTTATAAATTTGAACAGAAAAAATAAAAATTATTTTAGGTGAAACTTCTGATTGAATAAGTGAGGCACCGTTGGCGTCCATTATTTATTGAAACCGTTCAGACATTGTCAACATTATAAAACCTGGGGTGGTAAGGTCATCAGGCCAAGTGGTTAGTTGAGCTTTCTTTATCAATTAATGGACATTTGTGTTGTACTCGGAAATCAAACGATATGTTCCTCGAAACCACAAGAATAGATCGCCAATTTTGATTGATTCTATAACCATCCTTATCAAATTAAATGTATACAAGTGAACCACCAAAATATTTATATAAGTAAGTGAAAATGGAATTAAATCAAATTAACAAGCGCATATGCCTCTCGCCAAATTGTGCTTTGGGAGGTCATCCTCGTAATGGCCAATTAATGTACACATTCGAGTGTTGACATAAAATTAATGTGTGGGTCACTCCCCATCTGGCCTCTCGGCATTTTGAGTCAGTCAACCAAAGTTGGCCGCCAAAAGCAGGAGAGAGAGGGCCGTCCAGGGTGGGGGACGAGAAGACAAGAGTGGGACCCACGCGCCGCAGCCACCTCTCCTCCCACTTGCCCATTCTCCTCTCCCCCCCCCCCCCCGGCCCTTTTTTTTTTTATCTCTTTTTTTGTTTTTTTCTGGGGGTAATGTAATGAAAATGAGAAAATGTCCCTTTCTCCAGCTCAACCCAACTTGGTCAACTTTGGGCATAACCACAGTTAGTGTAAGCATCAAATTAAAGTCCAAACCAAGAGCTATTTCAGCTAACTCTAACCCACACACTTCCCCTTACCACACTGCATATGGTTCATCTGCTCAAGTCACACCACCTAAATTCTGACATTCCCCTAATCACATTTTTAGCCGACTAAGGGACAAATCTCTGCTGCTAATTCACTATTTAATTGTGCTGGTAATTTTATTTTTTTTTTTGTTAATGATTAATTGAATGCACCTAACATACGTCCAAGATCCACCTCTCAGATTTTGCTTGCATTTTTGTTTAGTGAAATAAACTTTTGAATATCTATTGCTCTTTTTTTTTTTTTTTCCATTTCTAATGTTTCAACTGATTTATGATGTTATCATAAAGCAGGAAACTGTCATAAAAAAAGCACATAAAAGAAATTAAACTCATAATGAGTTTTTGACAACTTGGGAGTTTATTCGCATTAATAATCGATACAGCCATAGAAAACTACTCGAACATGAAGTCTAAACACTACAGAGTTTATGGGCCAATTTACTTTAGAAAACAATTTTCAGGTAATATCTTTAGAGTCATTAGGGTTTGCAAGCATAACGTGACCCAAGAATTTGACTCCACTTAATTTGAACTTAACATATTGGAAACTCAAAAAAAATCCGAACAAAAAACCCCGAATTCACTCCCTTGAATGTGAAGTAATTGTCATTCAAATCGACGTGATGCTTAAGCAAGCCAAATTCAATTTTCGATCTGATGGATATGAGAACCTGAAAAACAACCTGATTTGGTGTGAAATAGCTAAAAATAGCTCAAATTCATTAAAAACATGAAATCGAAATATAAATTCTAAACTTATACCCCAACTCACTAAAGAGCTTAGACTGGCTGAAGTAAGGAAATTGAAACAAAGAACTTTGGTGTAAACCTGCCACCATATTACTTTTGGTGCAAGTTGAGTTGAACCGGAAAAATCGTCTAAACCAATAGACAAACAGATCTATTTAAGACAGCTTTTTGTTAATTTCATAAGATTATTAGAATCAGGTTAAAACGAGTGTACAGTATCTAAAAGAATGGCCACAATTTCGAAGTCATTAAGGTTGGAAGCTTAAAATAACTAATAGGTTCCCACAATGTGTCCCATGTATTATGCTACAAACAATGGAGAGGTTGTACGTTGTCGCAACCTCCGTAAGCTTGTTTTTGGCGACATGTGAGTGAAGTGTGTCTCTGGTCACAAGATGTAATTATAGAGTTTCTTGAATTTTTAATGTTAGATTTAAAATTTCATTTAAACCTTTACAAATGAAAAAAAAAAAAAAAAATTGGAAGTGAAGTGTGATAGTCAGAAAAGCAAGTAGAACTAATGCATCATGTCATGTATGATTCACGCACCTTAAACGAGGGTGGAACTTTGATTTAAACCCCACCTGCGCTTACCAAAATAAGAACTAATCGAATAATTATTCATTGAAGGACATATATATATATATATATATATATATATATATATATTTATTTATTTATTTTACTTTTTTTTTTAAAAAAAAAAAGAAAATAAAAGACATGGATATTGACAAACTTTAAGATGCTAGAGAAATGACTGCGTTTCGTTCAAGTCGGACTAGTTCTTCCTCCTCTCGTTGTCTCTCTCTCTTCTTTCTTGTTATTTCTTCCGAAAATATAACATGATGTCTCTTACATGTCCGTATGTATATCCCTATTCAAATCTCTTTCTTTGAGTTCCCTGGAGCTTCTTTCTTTCCCTTTCCTTTCTCATCTTTTTCTTTATAATTTCCCCCTCCAACTCTTCACAATAAACAAAACCCACGGCAGTTTTTAATCTTCTAAAATATTTCTTCCTTTTTTTTTTTTTGTATAAATATAAATTTAATTTTCACTTCCTGTTCCTGGCCTTTTTTAAAAAATAAAGTTTTTTGAGCAATTCCTGTTCCTGTTTATTTTTGTTGCTTTTGATGTTGGCATGGCTGGTTTGGATTTAGGCACAACTTCTCGTTACGTGCATCAGCTCGGCCACCACCACAGAGCTGACCTCCACATCCAGCACCAGCAGCCTGACCCCGAAGAGCAGGATTCGAATCGGGCTGCTACTGGCCACGGTGGTGGTGGTGGTGGGGGTGGTGGTCACTTCCTCAACGACTCGCATGAAGACGGGTCTCACCAAGGCCTTGACCTTGCTACCACCAGAGGAAACTCAGGTCAAGGAGACGTCGTGGGCCGCAGGCCCCGGGGCCGTCCAGCTGGTTCCAAAAACAAGCCAAAGCCGCCAGTGATCATTACCAGGGAGAGCGCCAACACTCTTCGAGCCCACATTCTTGAAGTGGGAAGTGGTTGTGATGTGTTCGAGTGCGTGGCAAACTACGCGCGCAGACGGCAGCGTGGGATTTGCGTACTGAGTGGAGCTGGAACGGTGACTAATGTTAGCATCCGGCAGCCAGCTGCAGTAGGCGCCATCGTCACTCTCCAGGGCAGATTCGAGATCCTATCTTTGTCCGGATCTTTCTTGCCGCCTCCGGCACCACCAGGGGCGACCAGTCTCACAATCTTTCTCGCCGGAGGCCAAGGCCAAGTAGTGGGAGGAAACGTGGTGGGGGAGCTGACTGCAGCAGGTCCGGTGATAGTCATCGCAGCATCGTTTACCAACGTGGCCTACGAGAGGCTTCCGTTGGATGAGGGCGATCAGTTACAGATGCAAAGTGGTGGTGGAGGTGGCGGCGACGGAGATGGAGGTGGTGCCGGAGTTGGAAATAACCCATTTCCTGATGCAACGGCGGCTCCTTCTGGGGGATTGCCTTTCTTTAATTTGCCACTGAACATGCCGCCCAACGTCCAGTTACCGGTGGACGGATGGACAGGGAACTACGGCGGTAGGGCGCCGTTTTAAAAGAATAAGCACTGATATTGGGTTTCTGACGACTTGGTGGTAATGTGATCTGTGAATTTACGGGGCGCCGTTTTGAAAGAAGCACAAAATTGTTTCACTTTCCAATGGCTGGCTGTGATCGCGGGGTTGATGAATCATAAAAGGTCAGCAAATTTCATGGATTGCTTTCTGTACTCAAGATCTGCTTCTTCTTCATCTTCTTCTTCTTTCTCTTCTTCTAGCTGGGATATTTTTATAGAATAAGCTTCTTGTTTGTTTTCTGTTCTTCTTTTTTTTTCTCATTGTTCTTTCTGACTTTTAGACTCTGTGGTTTCTGGAAATAGTGATCTTGCTCGCTGTGGAATTTTCTCCTCCTTATTCTTCTTCTATATGATAGAATTGGGTTTGAGATCGTATTGACTACGTTCATTGAAACCTTATGTCATCGGACTAAAGTTCAGAGTTATGAATCCATCAACTAGGGTTTCTTTTTCTTCTTCTGCTCTTTCTTTCCTTTTATGTCTTAGATTTCCATGTACCTATGAACTTGGCGCCATACATTTTACCCTCTATATAGCATTTTCTTTCATTTTTCTGGGGTTCAACTCACTTGACATGAAGTCCTTTTTTTCTTATTTTTCATTTCCCCTTCTTTTTCATAAACGCGCACAACATGGAAACCTTGGATTGATGTTCTTTCCTTTCCCTTTCTTTTTTTCTTTTTTATTTTGGCATTGATTTCTGGAGCGAACGAATACAACAGTGTCCAAAAAGTACCTAATTAGCAAAGGGGGTTCCTAATGACAATGGGGATTCCATCTTATTGGATGTATATTGTGTTTGCACGATGGCCCCCAGCACCATGAGTTCCATCAACGTTCAAGCATTATGGTACTATGTTATTCCTGTCTCCAACAATCTTCGGAGTCCAAGAAAAAGACATTTAAAGCTCTAGTTGCTTGTCTATAGACAAGCTTTCTAGTAACAAGTTATATTCCCCTAGTTAGTATACACATACACAGATACACGGACAGGCATTATATTAAAACACCTACCCGCTCAATAACTAATTGGTTTATTGCACGTTCCCAAACTCAATGTTCTTCCACCACTATCAGCAGTCTCCAGATGATGATCTAGCTGATAATTAAGTTTTTCTAGCACCAATCAGCCTAGAAGCTGGCTGTCGAATGATCAATTAGAGTTGAATTTTGATGTGATATTAATCAAATTTCATTCCACACATAGGTTATAAACTTAAAATTATACATAGGCAGCAAACCAAGTTTCACTTACAGGCTTTCTACGTACAATATGGTCCGAATGGTTCCAGTGCTCTCTGCACTACAACTATTTGTTTGGAACCCCACCTAGGGATAGGCATTGGTTGCATGGGGATAGAAGTTTTGCCTTTAAGTTTCTCCATTCTCAACACTCTTCCTTGTCTTCTTGACACTTGTGAAACTTGCATATAAAACAAAGAAAACTTAATCTTGTCACACTCTGATCAATGTTTTTGGTCTATACTCATCAATATTGGTTGATATTAGATCATGTCTGTTGGTTATGGCCCTTGTCTTACTTTTCTTTGATCAGACAAAGTACCATATAGTAACTTCCCATCCCATGCACAGTGACACTAGAGTCCTCTTCCTCAAGAAGACATATGTTACTTTTCATTAAATTAGAACCTATAGAATGGCATTATTTTTCAAGTCCTATCTATATTAATGCTATGAATCCCATCTCGAAGCTTCTTCTCTTTGCATAAAATTGTATTATTTCAGCTTATACTGCGCTATGCATTAAAACATTCTTGTTTAAAGCTATGATTACAAAACTAGTACTCGTTACCGAGTAAGTAGATTCCTTCCTGCTCCTCCTTTCCCCATAGACTAACAATGAGACATTTTTCACTTGGCTTGTATGTGTCAGACTCACATGCTCCACATTAGAGTACTATTGTCTGCCAATGCATGCAGTAACATATGGCATATTCCAAGAGTTTATTCATGGAGCACTTACTCTCTTAGGTAGATAAAAGGGCATTCCCATCGCACGAGCCTCTTTTGCTAGGCTCACGTTAAGAGGTTTGACGAAGTGACAAAAATGCATAGCCTTACATCTATTTTTCGCGAAGAGATTGTTTCCATGTCTTAAATCTAGACCTCCAAGTCATATGTGGAGAAGCCTTTACCATTCCACTAAGGCTTGCCATTCTCTCTTAGATAAAAGAAAGTTTTCCTTGACTAGCTTGTATATATTTGTTCATATGTCTATTTAATATCTGCCTATGCATCATAATTTCATTTACCATTGGCGCTTACCATTATCACCTCTCCTAAAGACAGTATCTTAACATTCGCCACTTACGAATGACATAGATAATGTTATCGATCAAGCATCTACATTTTCTTTATCATTTAGGTTTGGAATTAAATATTGCAAATACCTAATGTCAACTCGCTTATTCTTCCAATTTATACCTTTATGCTTAGCTAGATTCCATGGCAGACCCAAGCAATTGCTTGCCTTGCATATCCAATGATACACATCCTGCAAATTGATGAGTGCACTTGTAGTTCTTATCTCCAGATTGCATTTGATTCCTTAATGCACTGTAACTTGGAATAGGCTTATGAGAATTAATTCTAGTGGATTGGTACCTTTTAGGTAAATTTAGTGTTTAGATTTGTATGAACAAAGTACCTAATGACTCCAAGCCAACATAAATCGACATGGTTGTTAATAGTTAAAAAGCTGGCAACAGGCAAGCGGGAGGGAAGCAAAAGTTCATGTTTAATAATGGTTATTGGCAATTTCCTTTTGCATATATACGTTTGAATTGCTTATGGAATTCCGATAACTCAATCATTTTATAGCACCAGCAAAACCTGGAGTACTGTACTAAGGATAAGCAACATTTAGTTTTTGGCCATTAGAGTTTGAACGCTGGTCTTTTTTTTCTTTTTTTTTTTTTTTTTGAACTAAGAGCTCAAAAACGCTATATTAAAGTTCAATGTATGATGCAAAAAAACACCTTTACGATGCAATTTTATGATGCATGACCTTTTTTGTTTATGTCTTAAATGTATTTAGCTAATGTTTTCTCCAACTCTTGAAAATGATCCATGACACGATAGCAATTCATTCCCAGTTGCTATTTATGTATTTAGACGGAACAAAATCCAACTCATGTTTAATCTAATTCTCTTAATTAATTAGATCACAATCGATAAACATATCAACATTGTGTTTTTGGAATTCAAGTTGTCAAATAACATCTTGGCACCTTTTATCTAACCTAAAAGCTTAAAGTCATAAGTGATGAAACTCATAAATATAATAAGTCAGATCAGGTTATGTGAGACTTTATGCCGTTAAGGCC
The DNA here is from genome assembly GCA_037832385.1 of Rhizophora apiculata. Lineage (NCBI taxonomy): Eukaryota > Viridiplantae > Streptophyta > Magnoliopsida > Malpighiales > Rhizophoraceae > Rhizophora > Rhizophora apiculata. The sequence continues at coordinate 6,859,710 of CM075439.1, read as the reverse complement.
TCTTCTTGACACCTGTTAACAGGTGATAAAGGATACCAAACTATGTTGTAAAAAATGTATACCGAACTCTGATAACATGTCAAATTATCTCTTCAAACCCCATTTTCAATTCACCGTAAATCTTAAGCCAAGAAGTTGTAAAATCCAAAGATATTCTACGTTAGGTTAATTATTTATAAAACTACCTACTTGTGTTTTACACTCTTAAGCTTCAAACAATATTCGAGAGAAGTTGGATTGATGACAAAAGAGGAATAGATTCTTGTAATTAAAAAATTTAAAAAAAAAAAGAAAAAGAAAAAAGGAAAACAAGAAAACAATAGCAATAGATTCTTCCACCCATAATCTATATATTCCAAAATTAGGGTCAACTCGCAGGTTTTTGATATTTTTAAATAGTGTTAACATTAATTCAATATGTGTAGGCTGATTTGCTTCGTGATCCATGATTGTTGTGCAACATTAACGATTAAAGATTTAGGTTTGCAAGTCACTCTCATATATAGACATTCGAGACACAAATGAACATAAAATATTGATTTTAGAGTCGTACCATAAGTTTGAGGAGTTTTTTTTTTTATAATATAGCAAGTATCCTTGAAAAAGTAGATCAACCTCATAGTTCAAGAACAAAATAGAGACACCCAAATAATAGAAAACGAATGAGTAGAAATTGATTTTAAGACAGCTAATTATAAATTTCATTATAAACTATATAAGTAATTGCCAACGAAAGTCAAAAAGAGAAACCCAAAAATCAAAAATATTTTACATAAAATTCCTCTAAATAAAACAAAAGAACCTTAATCCACAGGCAATTCTCACTTCTTGACCATCGGCCATTGCAACCCACTTTCCTAAAATAATGATCTTTAAATGCAATCATTTCATTTTGAGGTTTTAGTCAGATAGTTTCCCTATATTTATTGTAAATCATTAGCTAAATGATTTTATTTTCATTGTTGTTGCCCTGAATTGGTCGCAATTCTTTCTGAGGGGAGGTGGGCACTATGGCAGCAGTAGCAGGGACAATAACGTCGAGGTAGTAGTGTAATGAAGTTGTGCTGGTGGGGGCGTGTAAGAAGGAAGAATCGTTATAGAGAAAATTATTTGTTATTAATTATGATTAATTAGCAAAAACGGATATAAATCTTGATGTCAGAGAGCCTGTGAGAAAAAGCAGGAAAAAGCAACCGATAAGATTTGAGAAATATTGAAATTTTTATTAATTTTAATAGGTGACTTATTGCCTAGTAAAGATTTCTGTAAGCTTCTCTGTAAATAAAAAAAGCAACGGCATATTTTTTTTTCTGCTTAAATCGTAATCTTCAAAATAATAATGTATTAGTGAGAAAACTAAGGGAAAGAATTAAATTGAAGAAAAAATCAATGCATTAGTTTTTCTAATTATAGCTAATTGCCTATAAATTCTTCATCCATTACTCGTCACCTTAATTAATTCATTTGCCTTTTTTGATTTTCAAATCATACAACAGGCATTAAATTTTTTCATTTAATCATTAAGCCAATTCTATGTATTTTTCTTTTTTCTTTTTTGTATGAACATTTATGGTAATTTTCCCAATTGTCTAGAATATTACTTATTGTAATTAAATTTTTATTGAATTTTCAGACATCCATTTTATTAAATCTTGTTATAAACACAATAAAGTTGAGAAAATTACCTATTCTATTTGAATTTTCCTGAATAACCGAAAAGATATTACTAGCTAGAAACTATGAAGTCCGAATTACAAGAAAACATGGTGGCCACCAATTGCATATAAAAAAATAAAAAATAAAAAAAAAACCCTAAAAACTCGAGCAATTGATTTTAAACCACAATAGGACCCCAAAAAAAACTATATAATACTCTTGATATATATCATATTACAGACTTGAAGCTTAACTCACACTTTTATTCAAAAAATGGAACGGAACAGAGTATTCCTACTTCATTCCAATGATTGGCAGTCTGTTTAGGAAAGAAAAAAATATATATTATCCAATTGTACAAGAATATGAAATTCTAGATTTTATTTCGTATGGTCCACTTCACTTTATCCAAAAACGAAAACATGTATTTTTCATAGGTTGTTTTAGACCATGGAATTTTTTGTGTCACGGAAAATCTTCTATGGAAGTGGCACTCGGCACATGGTGGACGAGAAGATAGAAGTTAATTAATCAAGAAGCTTTTGTTGGAATATAAGGATGTGTATATATGTGTATTTAACTAATTAATTATGCTAAGTACTAACTAATAAAAGGGAAACTAAGATTCCTGTGTTCCTAAATAAAGTGAATATAAACAAATTAATCCATTTATTTAACAAATAACAACTAATATCTGTGGATAACGATGATTACATGAACAAAGAATGAAAAAGCAAAGAAATAATTAATAAAACAAGAAAAGCGTCTGGTGGAAACTTTACTAAGAAAACCTTGATTAAAACAATGGCTTACTGTGCTGTACATACGTTTGGTATAATATTAAGTTATGCAGACGCTTTCAGTTTTCTATTCTAAGCTTTCAGCTTTACAGATAATCAAGAGCAGTTGAAATTCTTATTGTCACAAGAAAGCATTTTGCTTTATGTTTCGTTCTAGTTGAGTCTAAACATAAGCATTATTTAATGGTCAATTGGTACAAAATTTCCAAAGAGTTTATTCTGGGGGTGAAGGGTCATTAACCGTAGAGGCGACAACGATAATGACAACGCAAATCGATTGTTTACAGGGCCTGTTGTTAGACATAAACTATTATTGTGATTAACCATGATGGTGACATGGAAAGGATTTCGAGATGCCACACTCTCAAAAGAGTACTAAACATAGGACGCTAAAGCCATGGTAGCACGTGTGTGCCTATAAAGGATCATAATTACAAACTTGTTAATCGAGCTTTGCCAGTTGAAATGCTTTTTTACTAGCAAGGTGCACTCCTAGTAGGGTGCTTGACCGAGAAATCCCACGCCGGCAAGTCAAGACTCTTCATTTTTCACTCACACCACAAACGTTACTCTTGGGGAGAGAACATTCTGATTTTCAGAGGAAATTATTTGATTTGGATTACCGGCTACAGGTGAAGATGAGGATATTTGGGAAATGGGCTCAAACCCATCAAAAGGCAGAAGGAAACGGGCTTAACACCCTTTCACTGCGTAAGCTGACGCTAGGTCTCTCCATGTCCACTTCAAGTAAAAGGCGAGAAAATATTTTCATTTATTTGGGCTTACACATACTTCTTGTTAATCCAGTTTCCTACTAAGAGTTTGATGGGCCATTTCGAGCCCACCCACCAGAGACTTTGTGTCTAATTGGCTTGCAGGGGAGGAGCGTGGTCTAAGAGTTTTGAATCTCTAGTTACCATGAGTTTACGGTTCTAATGTTTTAGCAAAATATGAAGGAATGAAGTTTAGTCGGCAAAAATTGATTCAACCCTAATAATTTAATCTGTCTGAAATTTGACACAATTTAATTCGTATTAACTGAAAGATAACTCTAAATATTTAAAATTAAAATAACTCAAAATTTTTATAACTTAAAATTCATTAAATTAAAAATTAAATTAGTTCGAATTTTAATTAATTCAAAATTTAATAGTTTGAAATTGAATAATTCTTTAAATTTCCTGTATCTGAAGCTCGTTAAACATGTAAACGGATAAATTTGTAACTTAATGAACTTGTATTTTTTTAATAACTTAAAATCCAAAATATTTGTAATAACTCATCTGGAATGTATTAAAATAAGTATCTGCTTCTTGAAAAAACAAAGCAACAAAAATTGATCTTCCCAAGTGACAAATTGATTGCAATACTCTTAACTGTTAATCTTGCAGCAAATTTCTTCTAATTCATTGGAGAAAAATTAAATTCTCATTAGAACACCCATAACCATTCTTCCAGATATGTTCTGTTTTGGATTGTTTCTTTGAATTTAGTCTCTTTACTGAAAAGAAACAGGTGGGCTAAAAATTTATGACACCAGCTTCATATAAATATTTGCAGCAAAGCTTGAGATAGAAGATTGATAGATTGAACAAGAAAAACTTGTGGCCCTCTTTAGCCCATTTGGAAATGAATGGCAAAGTTGACTCTATCAAATTTAAAGCAACCAGGAAAAATGGATAATCTCTTTTCAACAAGAAAATAAATAAACACAGAAAGGTGGTGCTTAAATAAGGAAGATCACCTGGTTCCTATAGTTGCCCCTGTTTGCCATTACCCAAACTAAGTTTCAAGTACTTTTGACATTTCCAGGTCATTCATCCAAAAAGCATTTTCTAACTGATATATATAAAGCTAAAGTAGCAGAACAAGTACAGAAAATTAATGATTATACAATTATGTTGTATCCAATCTTGATTTACATTAGTGAAAGAAAATCAAAGCATTAAGTACCTTCTCTAGCAATCTTGACCATAAAAGTCAATAATCTCCTCGAGATTAAGCTGGAACAGAGAGGGACAATCATTGTGCATCAACCACAACATGTGCTCAAACAACATAGCATCCACATCCACGAAAATTACTCTCTTCTCCTCCTTTCTCGCATTCAAAAATCTTCTCTCACGGGAAACATCATCCTTGTTCGCCATCTCAATCAATAACCGGAAAGGGCTCTCTTGTAGCACGTGTGGATCAACCAAGAATTCCCTCTTCTCTTTCCCCACCACCACGGTCACCGGACTGTCAAACTCGGCGAACCCACCGTCGTTTAACGGCCGATAGCCTAGCCGTGAGCCGGCGTAGCCCTTCTTGATTAGTAACGCAGGCAAGACCAAGCAATCCATTTAGGCAATTAATATTTTTGTAACAGAGCATCTGAATGGAGACCCGGCTATAGAGAAGGGAGCGGCCAAGTAATACATATATATGTATGTATAATGGGTGATTAACGTTTTTTATTAGTGGTAAGTGAAAGGTAAGGATTGGTTTAAGAAGGGTTGACGGGGTTCAGATTGAATTGGCCAACCAACGGCTAGAAAGAAAAAAAAAAAAAAGACAAAGAGGTTTTTGTAGGCAAAGAGATGTGGACTTTGAATAGGTATCTCGAGTGTCTGCCAATGGGATTTGCTGGCATTTGGAATTGGATCTGTAATTGCCGACTTGAGTGGTGACAATGACATATGTTTATTGTTTATTGGCGTTCGAGACGCGTTGAGCCAAAGCGAGTCATTCAGCTCCTTCTGTTCTTCCTCCGCGTGGTACTGAGAGTAACGGTAAATAGATTTTTCCTCTTTCTTTTTTTTTTTTTTTTCTTTTTCCTTACATTTGGTTACCTTGTTAACCTTATCTGTGTTTCATTCTCAATAAATAAATAAATAAAAATAAAAGAAAAAAACTGTTTTTCCATGTAAATCATATTGATATATATTTTGTATTTATATTTATTTATGTATAGATATATATCGTTGAATTTGAGGAAAAATATCTCAATTTTTATTTATGTATGATTTGTTATAAATTTATAAATTAAAATATTAAAATATTTTATAATATAAAAATTTGATTACAATTGAAAAACAAATTATAAATTAATCAATATAAATTTAATTAGAATCAAATAAGAATTTTGTTGATTTATAAAAGAGAAAAAAATTATTATCAAGTTTTCTCCAAAAGAAAAAATAAAAGAAAGAAACAAAACTACCCCAAATTCTCCTTTTATTTGTTTTCTTAAAAAATTAAAAAAAATCTTGAAATTAATTTAATTTAACTAATTTTCATTTTAAATCTAATTAATATAAAAATAAACTTAGCCTAAAGTAAATTTAAGGAAAAAAAATTAAGATTTTACCATCTATATAGTCCTTTAAAATTTGAAATACTAGTATTTCAAATCATGAACTTTATTTAAATATAATTCAATCTACCTAAATTATTTTCATACAAAATTTTGCCTAATGAAATAAAAAGAGTTTTATAATAATAATTATTATAGTTAAAAATTAATTTTTGCATAATGAAACAAAAAGAATTTTATTAGGGTAACAATCATAATTAGAAATTTAACTTAAATTCACCTATTAGTTTTAATAAGTTTCTTTTTATTATTTCGATTTAACCATGTTAATTTGAAAATACTAATATTTAGTTAAAAAAAATTAATCAAGTAAAATATTATTTACCTAATCAATATATACTAAAGTTTAAAAAAAAAAACTCATAAAAGATTGGTATTGTATATTATTTTTATTTTTAATTATTTAATGTAATTTAATAATATTTAATATTAATTTAAAAGTGTAATAAAATTAAAATTAAAATTTTATAAATATTAATTAATTAGATGAAATACCTAGGCATCATATAGGATTGTACTAATTTATATTTATATCTAAATATACGAATATATTGTTAAACTTGAGAGAAAAATTTAGAATTTAGTTTTGATATGATTACTCATAAATTCACAAATTCACAAATTAAAGATATTAGAATATTTTACTATTATAAAAATTTAATTACAATCAATATAGATTTTTATAAATAAATTAATATAAATTCAATTGTAATCAAGTAAAAATATATTAATTCATAAAACTTTACTTTGATTATAATCACATCTCTATAATTGTAAACTTTTGTAACAAAGGAAAATAAATGATGAAATCATCATTTTCAAGAAAGAAAAATGAAAAAAATATATCTCTTAAATTTACATATTACTTTTCAAAAAAGAAAAAAAAATTAATTTCAAGTTTCCTTAAAAAGAAAGAAAAGGAAAAAAAACCTTCAAATACTCTTTTATGTTTTCTTCTTAAAAAGTTGTTTGAAAAGAGTTCTAAAATCAATTTAATTTAGTTAACTATATGTTTAAATCTAATTAACTTTAAAAGAAAATTTAGTCTAAACTAGATTTAGATGGGAAAAAAATTATTTCTAATTTTTTTTAAAAATAATACTTGGTAGTTAAGTGTCTTTTTGTTTTTTCTTTTAATTAAAATGCCATAAAAATTAATTTGTCAAAAAAATATAATCAAACTTAGGTAACATATAGGTATAATACTAATATAAATATACATTAGCAAGGTTGAGAGAAAATCAATAAAATACTTATGTTGCAATGTATACTTGATTTTAGGACTAATTAAATATTTTTTTCAAATTTTTATTTTTTAGTACACTATCCAATTTGATTGTAAAATAATTGTTAATTTGTAATCATTTTCAATATTTTTATACAATTAAGATTTTAGGATGAATATGATTTAATTAATTTATTTAATTATGATTCAATACATATTATAATTTATTTAATTTATATGAATAATTTGTTATATATATATATATCTAAGATCAATGCAATGAAAATAATTATAATTGACGAAAGTAATAAGAAAAAAATAAAAATAATTTATAAAAAAATAATCGTACTTAATTTGTTTAGGAAAAAAAATATTTTCAAATTTACTTTTTTTTTTTCCTTAAACTAAAATAATTAATAAGGCTCTTTTTTCTTTTTTAGGAATTAATTAGCGGTAGGAATTCTCTTCAAAAGAAAAGAAAATATAAGGCAACAAATTTCCATTTTCAGGGGTCTAAACTTGGAACCTATAGAAAAGATCATCAAAGAGAAGACAAGTCTTTGTGATTGTGATTTCAGTCAAGAAGACTAGTTAAAGGAAGGATCAAGAATGTCATAAAGATTGAAAACGAAACGAAATAAGGCTTTTCTAGCTCTAGTTTCGGGGGAGCTTCTCCCAATTATGTCTGGTAATGGAATAGGACGGCTTGCTCTGACCAAGACTCTACTTTTTGCTCCGTCCATGAGGCATATGAATTTCTTGGAATGTAGATGGACCAAAAGAGGGAATGAAGAGATAGGAATTGGAATTATAGTACCACTGGAAAAGGGGGCACCAATGGGAACATCTCTACCGCCAAACCATTTCAATAGTACGGGTGATGTGGTGTCCCTTCTCTTTCCTTCTATGAATATGAAATTGTATTTTTAACAGGTCAACTTTACTTTTAATAAATAGAAAGTCATTCTTCCGAGAGAATGTAGATAATTAAATTAACTTATGAAAGATTCTCTTGTTTGTAAATCTTACACTATGTTTTTTTTCTTTTTTCTATTATTTAATTAATCATTATATGTTTTGATTTACTAAAAATGTCGATGCATATATGGCTATGCTTTATATGAAAATTTATACTAATATGTACTAATATAAAATATAATGTAACTTTATTATTATATTTTGATTACAAGTATTATATTATTTCTTTGCGAGAAGTCCTTATTTTTCAATTATAAACTTCAAGACAATTTCTCCTTATTAATTATGTTATAGACCAATAATTCATAAACAAGATGAGTTGCATAAAATGTTTACATTTTTTATATTTATAATTTGATTTATTTTACAAATAGATGAGTTAATATTATATAAATAATAATGTTTGATATATACTCTTAATGTAACATCTTTGGTTTTTTCTTCTATTTAATTTTTATGTGGAATACAAGTAGCATACAAATCAAGAACTCTAAAACAAACCAAAAAAAAAAAAAAAAAGGACATTAAATCTCAAAAGAGTGAAGTTACACATACAAATAAATCTTATTTAAATTTTAAGAATATTAATAAATTTAATTTTTTTAATAATTATCCAAGCTAATTAAGAGTGAATTATTTAGATTTATAGTATTTTTATTATTATATTATTTGGAATAATATAATAATTAGACCACAACTCAATATTAAATTGAACTCATACTAACATTTTTAACAAAATAAAAATCATAGAATTACATAACTTAAAATTCAGTATATATTAATATTGTTAAAACTGAAAGAAAGTCTCATCTCTTTTCTTTTTATTGTATTTCTTTTTATAATATTGCAATTTTTCTTTAATTCATAAGTTATGGGAAATAAAAAAGAATAGAAAAAAAAATCTCCCAAACCTACAATTTAAGTCCCAAATTCTCTAATTAGATTTTTTGAAAAAGAAAAAAAAAATTAATTGCTTTTTTATTTTCCCTTTTCTTATAAAGAAAAAAAAATATACTATTTAAGTCTTCTTAAAAAGGAAAAATTGCTTATAATTTAAGTACATATGGGTTTTCATATTTTTAAAAATATAAACTTATTTAATTCTCTTTTAATAATCTAAAGTAATAAAATAATTATTTATAAATTCTTCTCTTCAAAAATTTAAATAAAAGCCTATTTAAGTCTCTTTAAATCTATCTCTCTATTGTTGTAAGATAGTGATTGCATAAGAGAAGAAAGAAAGTTACATTGTAAGTCTTGTGCTAATTTTAAAATTTTTACTTTTTTCATAAGTTGTTTCTTTTTTCCTATATTTATGTGCAAGATTTGCTTTTTTCATTAATGTTTAGGATTTCTCTTTGTGTGTGAATTGTTTCTTTCGTTAAGGTTTAAGGTGTCTCTTTGTGTGTTATTTGTTTCTATTATTAAGATTTAAAAGTTTTGTATCTAGATATAAGATTAAGAAGATTGATAGAACCAAACATTTTAATTGGCATGTCTCCATAATAACACCCATTTAGTGTTCCTTTTCTTTACAAGAATAGCTTTGTAACATTCAAACATGAACAAAACATTATAATTGCAAGATATCTTTCATTGTAGAGAATTATCACAACTTACAATAATTAAGAAAATCATGATAATAAATAAAGTGGATAAGAAACTAGTTTTTGATTAAGCAAATAATTTAAAATATTTAACCAATAAAACAAACAATTTAAGATCAAGAATATTAATAAATTTGATTTAGATTATATGAATGTTAAAGATTTTAATTTTGTTATAACATTAAGAGTGAATATATTTTGATATATAATTATATTATTGCTTAATTATTTGTAATAATAAAATAATTAAATTTTACTCAAATTTTGATTGAATTTATATTAGCAGTTTTTTTTAAATAAAATATCATAAATATGCATATTGTATGAGTCTAATTTTAATCTATATGTATTCCCTTTGAATCATAGGATGACTTCTCCTAAATTTCTACTAATAAAAGGAAATAAAAAAAAAGGAAAAAATCTCATTTGATACTTTTTAAAATAAGAATCTACTTATTACTCTATTAATTCTCTTAATTTCTAATTTTTGTTTCTTTAATTAAAAATAAAAAATTCCTACAATAACATAATCAATTAAATATAATCTATAAAATCTCATTTATTACTCTCTTAAATTAAAAAATGCATTATGAAAAGTTGAATTTGAAAATAAATTTATTTTTCCTTTTTTTTTAAATTAGAAGCTAATTTGTTTAATTTTTTAATAAAAATAGTAAGTAGAAGTATACCTTTTTTCCTTTTTTGAAAAACAAATAGTATGTGAAATTTGAATAATTTTTTAATTCATAAAATTATATTTCTGTTTTTGAAATTAAAAAAAAAAAGAAAAAATGTATTTAAAAATTTTTACAATGGAATAATTAGACGAACATAATTAGTAGAGTTTCATTTAATATCCTCATAAATAGGAAAATGTTTATTTTTCAAATCTCATTTTCTCATATTAATTTATTTTTTTATGATATATTTTAATTTAAATAACATAAATAGTTATAATTCTACTAATTTATTTTTATTTTACTATGTCTAATAAAAAAAATAAATTATAGCCTAAGTATTTTACTACTTTTAGTGTCTTAATTTTTTATAACTATTAATTGAAAAGTGTTATTTATTTTTTTTATTTATTCTTTTTCAAGACTTTGATGTAAACTTTCCTTATTATAAAATAAATTAATTATTTATATTATATTCTTTATTTTTTTCTTTGATTTTACTATTTTATAATAAAAAATAAACTAAATTAATATAAAAAGTATGATATTTTGTTTGTTGATGTTATTTTTAATATGATAAATTATTTAAAATTTTAAATTTTTTTAAATGTTAATTAAATTAAAAGTGAATATTAATTTTAATATATAACATAATAATTAAATTTTATATGAATATATAACTGAATTTTTATTAATATTTTTTATTAAAATATCACGAATTTCTACATTGCATCAATCTAATGTTAATTTATTTGTATGTAAAACGTCTTGATTTAATCTCAGTAAAAAGGAGCCTATTAGCCCAGCATAAAACACCAATCATGCCGTGTTCTTCGCTCTGGAGGCACACGCCATATTTAATTTTGGACTCAGATGCCACCACAGCGGTGTTTGCATAAAGTTGAGAAGAAATGATTTTGATTTTTAGGACGGTGACACGAACGTGAGCACATGGACGAGAGTCAGAGTTAGGGCTGAAGTGACAGGGAGTCTCAATTATTAAAATAATAATATTTTTTTAAAAATTTAAATTTTTTATTGAAAAATATATAATATATAAACAGAAAAAACAATGTTTAAATAAATATTATAAAATATAAAATTAAATAAAAAAATATTTTTTATCGGTATTTTTTTGTATATTTATTTTATTTAATAAAAAATATATATTTTAATAAGTAGGACCTACTGCTACCTCCGTCTCGTCCCATCTCTTCTCTAACACGCACCGTCTTCGTTCGTACAATTCCTTTGGTTTTTTATGATGGAAGAGACCGAAAGAATTATATGTCGTAGTCATTTCTTTTTTAAAAAAAATATATTTTTTTTTTTATTTTTTAAAGATAAAATTATTATAATAAGTAAAAATTATTGCAAATTGAAAACTGTAAATTGAATAATATTAGGTTAAAACCACATTGGCGAAAAAGGACAAAGTGACGAAAAACGACCTAGTTCAGCCATGGCACCAACCGATCCATTCTCCGTTCTAATTTGTTTTATTTATTTATTTAAAAAAACCCATATATGAAAGTTATAATTAATGAAGCCCAATAATGCTATTGGGCCTAACCCTCACCAGGAAGTTAGTTGGGTAGGTACATTGAGACTTTCAGATCCGGCTCTTGAAAGGTCACCGTGGAAGAGGCAAAAAGAAGAGACGATGAATATCAAGAAAACAATTGGTCAAAAAATCTAAAAGTTTATCTGGGAGCCCAATCCTCCTTCAGCATGCTGACATTATGTAGGTCACATGGATTCTTATAAATATTTGAGCGTCCAAGAAAAATAATAAGCATAATGACTTTAACATTAACACACAGAAAATTGTATCAATGGTTTTGAAAAATTACAAAAAGAAAAGGAGCAAATTGATCTTCATATATATTAAAAAAAAAAAGGTATTAATTACAAGGTGTGACCATATATCTTCTAGGAAGAATAGTCAATACAACAATAAAACTCTGTGACAAAAAACTCAGTCTTCCCACGTAATTTTCTACAAGAAGAAACGCCTTGGGGTTGGAATGTGTACATTAATCAACCAGAGAGAGGAATCAAGCATTCTTCAGTTGAAGGAACTAATGTCAACTTGAGAGAGGAAGTCAAACATTGTTGTTGAGCCGTCGGAACCAATTAATTGGGTGGCTCCTCACGCCAACTTTGACAAACCAACTTGCCGGTGAATAACCAATATATGGTCATTTGACGCGCACGACTGCGTGCAATGCGTTTTCTCAATGAGTTTTTTTTTTTGATTTCTATCGCTTCCCTTGTTCCTGTGATTGGCAATGAACTTTTACCTATATGTTGGGATCATGTGTTTTGTTTGTAGGTTTTAATATTAAATACTTGAATTCTATTAATTATTGAAGAAACATAACTCTTAATTAAAACTCTTCATAGGTCCAAAGCTACAAAACTCTTAGTAGGTTTTAATGGAAGACAACCTTTCAACTCTATTCTGTCCTCTATCTACCCCTTATGTTGATATAACTTTAAAACTTTATAAAATACAAATTATGATTAAAAGTAAAACAAAATGTTTTATGATTTTTTAATCTCAAATTAATAGTTATTTTCTTGTTATTATGATTTAAAAAATCTCTTTGTATTTTTTTTTTCAAATATACTATCCTAATTTACAATATCTTTTGACTTAGAGAATTATTATTATTTTTTCTTTTAAAATTACTCATCCATTGTAACATGTTAGTTAAAAATGCTTCTTACTTTTACTTTTTTGTTAAATTCATTACGTAATTTTCAATTAAATATCACATGACATTTAAAATATTAACTAATATAACATATTAAATATAAATATTTTTAATTTTTTTTTAAAGTAAAGGAAAAAAATTTATTTTTTATAGTTGAAAAAATAAAAAAAAAAGTATATCAAATTTTCTTAATAAAAATTTTTCAAAAAAATTTTCATATTAGTATTACTAATATATCATATTAATCAACATTTTGAATCTCATGTGACACCTAACTAGAAGTAATGTGGTGGACTTAATATAAAAGTAAAGGTAAAAGTATTTTTAATTAATAGTGTTAATATATAAGAGTAATTTTGAAAAAATAAAAAATAAAAGAAAGATCCTTAAATCAAAAAATATCTTAATGTGGAGAACAATTTTTTTTTTTTAAAGATTTTTTGATAAAAAAATCATAATGTGAGAGAACAATTATTAATTTAATTATTTTTTTTTCTATCATTAAGAAGAGGTTAGGAAAGAAAAATCACATTCTATTACTTTTCACATAAAAGATTCTATAAGTTCAAGTGGATTAAGGTACCTTCTCTTCTTAATTGTGTGAAAAGTATGCAATTCTAATATCTATCTTTGAAGTTATTTTATAATTAAGAGTTCATCCATAATATAATTGTATCCTACATGTGATATCAAGTATGGTTTAAGAACTCATGTTTTTTTTTTATTAAAGATTAATAGTTTCTTATTAAGTTTTTGAAATATCAAATATATAAGTTAGGACATAATTGAAATATTACCTTATGTTTTCTTGGCTTGCACTGAAAAATTGAAATATTCAATCATAAAAAATAAGAGTTATATGTTACAATTTCTTAATTAATAATGTTAGAATATTTTTAAATAATAATATTATTTAGAATTTAATTATAATGTGACATGGTTAGTGAGGAACAATTCTATACATTATTGTACTATTAAGAATTAAAATTTTAAATTTGATTTGGATATTGATGGATAAATTTAATTTAAATCATGTAATTTTGTATGTGTGAGAGAGTGTGAGTGTATAACTAGTCCTCTTTTTTTTTAACACATATAAAAACTTTATCTAAAATCATGTAATAAAGGTTAGAAGTAAGAAATCAATTATTATGTCAAAAGAGAATTCTCTAGATGCATTAGGGTTTTAGTTTTTGTGAATATAAGTATATTATTTATAATATTATTTATATAAATATATTTAATTTTAAAATTTAAAATTAATGTTTAATAATAATAATTTTATTGAAAAATTTAATAAGTGATATTAAAACTTGTGTTTTAAAATTAAATATTTTTTATTTAATAATGAAGTCATATATTTGATTTATAATTAGTAAAAATTTATGTAATTATTACTTTAAGAAATTATGAATTTTTTGTTAAGGGTTTGTGATTGTTTAGTTTTTATGATGTTTTTTGTTTTTTTTTTTTTTTTCTTTTGTTATACAATCCAACAAACTCTTCCTGTCATGCTTGAGAAAATATGAAATTTTAAAATCTCTCATTAAAGATATTTTGTCTATTGTTTAAGCATAAGCTTAAAATTTTTTCATATCTCAAGAACTGAACAAGTGCAGACAAATTATTCTCAACACTAGTATCAAGTAAAGAAAGACGAGGGTAGTACACAGAAATTCCCTCAAGAAATTCACACCAGCTGGCTATTTGTTGAATGAAAATTAGAAAACAAAACTGAAAATTTCAAGTTTCTGATTAATCCCCCTCCCCAAAATAATAAAAAGAAAAACAAAAAGAAAGAGAATCAGCGAAAACCTCCACCACTCTTCTTCTACACCCTTTGGAGGTCCGTTCAAGACCAGAGGCCTTGGAGAACCCCTTTCATATCTTACTGCAGGTCATTTCGCGGCCGCTTATTTCTTTTACTTGTTTCGTTCATAGATGTGTATAATAGCCGAACCCCACAATTTGTCAGCTCGAGCAAATCTCCTGTGGCAGCATAGAATTGGAATGTGGCTTTCTTGTAATAATATTCCCTCCCTAGAATGCTACCTATTGCCTGATGATAACGAGTACTATAACACAGAAACACATGTGCCCCTAACCATGGTGACCATAGTTTCTTTGATGAGGGGTGGCCTAAAGTTAATTTTACATTTCTTGCGGCATCGCCGGATTCAAAAAGGCGATCACAGCAGATAGGGATGTCAAAAAATTCTGGATACTCCATGTGTTGCCCATCAGAAATTGCGCAAAGAACAAAACCTAAGAAGTTCCTATCATCACACAAATTATGAGGCAAATCAAGAGTTATTGAAGATCCTGTGCTTTCGCGATCAATCCAATCTGGAATTTCATTTCCAGGATAGACACAAATAACTTCATCACTTCTGCCAACACTCTGCAACATAGAGTAAGAAAATATCTTTAAGCTCGAGTAATTTGTTTGATATTATATCTATAGGGTACCAGAAGGGATGGGGGATTGCACTTACCTTGGGGAGTTGATAAAGGGCTTTTTGGGCATAAAGCTGTATTATCTGTTGTGCATGACTCGAAACATTTCTACGTGCATCCTCATTCAACTGACGGCAATTAGAAAATGAAAAATGCACCCTGAAATCCAGCAAGTTTTCCAATGTTTCCACAAGTGCAAAATTTGAATTTGCGACCATCTGTAGTTTCCGGCAATTAGTTGCCACTAAATTCTTTAAATGCGGGGGAAGCTCTGGCATTGATCGAAGTTTCTTGCACTCAGCTATGGTAAGAGATTCAAGACATGAGAGCTGTTTGATGCTGCCAATGTATTTAAAACTACCATAGCTTAGGTACAAGCTCCGTAATTGACCAAAATTCATTTCCAGGTTATTCCCAAGTCCTCTCCAATCAAGCAACCCCAGTGTGTGAAGTCGAGAGAGGTCAGAACTTTTAAGAGATTGCTCAGAAGAATGGTAATCATGATTATCACCACTCAACTGTAGCCCTTCCACACTTGTTGAAAGTTCAGGAATCTTCCGGATATTTGAGCATCTTAGATAAAGTCTTTTCAGAGATCTCAGCTTGGAACAAGGGGGTACTTCTTCTATGCAAGTACAATCCAGGTTTAACTCTTCTATGCTCTCTGATAAGTTCTTGAGTGCTTTGCAACCATCAAGAAAAAGTGTTTTAAGAGACTGCAGGCCTTTTGTGCTTGGAGCACTCTCAATTTTTTGACAACCAGTCAAATACAATTCCTTGAGATTTTCCAAACATTCAATAGACGGAGAAACCTCCTGCAACTTTTTACGAAATGTAAAACGGATGATTTGAAGGTTCAGGGCTCCTGAGAAGTCAGGCATTTCAATCAGGTGCTCACAGAAGTTCACCGCCATCACTCTCAAGCTCGAAAGATTCTATAAACAAAAAAGGACAACAACAAAGTCAACTTTAGAATCAATGTACACATAGATACTACAGTGCAGATATAAATTAAACACGTGCATATGCAAAGGCAGGTAAATTATTAGGAAAGAAAAAGTTACTGAATTTAGGAAGGAATCAGTTTAATCGAGGAATTTAAACTCCCATAATTTAGCTAAGAATTTAATTTTTTTAATATAAGAACCATACTTTGATTATGTACTTAATTCTTTAATATAAGAATAATACGAGTAAAAGGGAAAAACTAATTGCATAGAGAAAAGGACAAGGAAATAATAACAGTATTTACATGGGATTGGGGCAATGAAGTGTTTGACATCATTAGTGTAGATGTGAAAAAATCTCAGGAGTGTCAAGATTTTTTTCCTTTTTGTTTTTGTTTTTTTTTTTTTTTTGTGGAGAAATTACTGGGTAAAAAGGCATTTAAGTAATCTCTTGAGATAAAAGTAGTTTTGCTGGGACTTAAAAGATGTTAAAATTACTTTTATAGGCCTCTCACATGCATAGACCCTTTCGTGCCTTCTTAGCATGTTGGATCCTCCTTTGGTTTTAGGTTCCTTTGGGACCAAGGATTAACCAAAGAAGTAGGAATAAGAGTCTGATGGCTCCGCCACTAGGCAACATGACTAGTGGGTGCTGTTAGATGTTTCACGGAACTTCTGTGAGAAAAATGTTCCCTTTTCCCCATCAAATAAAATACCACAAATTTAACTTACTGTTAAAAAATGAAAATAGGAAGGTACATTACATAAATTCAACTTTCTCATCAAATTGAGAAAAGAGCTATAATTCAAATAGTAATGCATTAACAAAATTAATTGTTTAAACTCTAAAGGGAAATAAATCCACCTGGAAGGGGAGAGAGAATCTGCATGAGAATGTTCAACATGTGAAAAATCAATCAATTGCTCTACATCAAATAATCAACATGCATTTCACATGCTTTTCATATGATCAGTTTTCTATTAGTTCAATGGTTTCATCCTTCCAAAAATATCAATATTTTAGTTATAAGCTGTTGACACAGTGAATTTTACCCTTGTAAAATAGAGAACAAATGAGAGAAATCAACTTTTACCTGTTTTCCAGTCCGAAGTCGTTCGATCTTGCTACAAGATATTTCTAGTTCAACCAGGTTCTCAAAATCAACATTTGAGGGCAAGGCTTTCAAAGGATAGCAATCCCACCTCAAGTACCTTAGCTTCTTTGGAAGAGATCCAAGGCCTTGCGGGCATTCCACCATTTTGGGAATTTCTATAGATCTCCATAAATATGGCCAGATATTTGGAAAAACAAACCGAAGCAATTTAACTTGATCCATTTTTAAAAAAGCAGTTGGAGCCACGCAAACCCAATTAATAATCTTAGACATGTCTAACGAAATGCCTTCAATTGCATTGGCCCCCTAAAATCATGGCAAATAATCAAATTAGCCCAAAATATGCAGATAATAAGATGATGCCTATCTACTCGAAGCAGGAAAAAGAATAAAAAAAAAAAGGAAGGCTACTTATTTTGACTCTTACCCTGTCTTCCTCTAATACATGGCGAATATCCTCAAGATTCCACAATCTACTTCGCTTGCCGGGTTCTTTGTCTGATTCTTGCCTAACAATATTTCGACCCATTTCTTGTAATAAATCGTGCATCTCCACGTTGTCATTTGAGATGACAATTAGAGCCTTCTCAGCAAGCTTACTTAAGTTGATTGTGGCAAAGAAACCACAAGAGTCAAGTATTCTCTCAACATTAGTTTTTTCCTCCCCTCTAAAGATGCAAGCAATATGAAGAAATATCTCTTTTGCACTAGTATCAAGTCCATTGTAACTTATTTTCAACACCTCCTGCACCTCCATGTTAGGAATTTTCTGAAGTTCATTCAATGCACTTTCCCAATCTTCCTTGCTTCTGTCTTGTAGAAACAAGACAAGAACTTTAAGTGCTAAAGGAAGGCCTTTAGCATGTTCTAAAACTCTATAGGAATTCCAAACGGTCTGCCAAGGGATAGCTTTGCTTAAAAGCAAATAAACTAAAAAGCTGAAGAGCTTCGTGGCCAACTAGTTGTTGAACTTCATATGTGCTGTCAACATTTCCATTTTTAAGCAGTTGTTTGTCTCTACTTGTAATAATGATTCTGCTTCCATGACCAAACCATTCATAGTTTCCTACTAAAGATTCAATTTGTTCAAACTTATCTACATCATCAAGAACAATGAGAACCTTCTTGTGTTTAGGCATGTTCCTTGAACTTGAGCTGCTAAACGCGTGTATACTCTTATTGGCTCCATTTAGTAGACAAGCATAAAGTTCATCTTTAAGTGTGGGTAATCCTTCTTTTTTTGATTTTTCTCGGACGTTTTTAAGAAAGTGCAATATATAAAAATGGGAAGAGTATTTTTGAAATATGGCTTCGGCAAGAGCTGTCTTGCCTATTCCACCCATACCCCATATTCGGACAATGCGCACCTCATTTACTTTCTCAAAGCAAAGCAGTGACTCAATTTCTTTAACTCGCAGATGCATGCCAACCAGACCTTTTAAATCATCTGGATGTTCTATCAGCCTTAGTTTTCCACGGATGACTTCGACAATTTTATCAACAAGATCAGCCTTGTTCCTAAAGATAAACATGAAGAATATATATTGGTAAGTTTGAGTTGAAAGGAATAAGTATTAAAATAACTTGCAAATACAATATGAATATATGCCATTTAGTTGACAGATTAGCTTGAAAGGAACAACAATATGCAGGTGATTGCTAAAAATTTAGAAAATTAAGCAGTGAACGGACAAAGAAAAAGTTTGATTTATACTAATAGAAAAACACCAAAGGCATAGTCATATTCATTCCTAATAAACCATACATGCAAAACATGACTATCACTCGAGTGATAAACCATTAAGGCAAATTTCATTTCTATGAAATTCCAAGACCAAAAAAGAACCACCAAATTCACATGCATGATATTTGGTTTAATTAATTATGCTAATTATTGATTATAAAATTTAAATAACTATCATGTCATATCATCATAAATATTATGTGGACATCATTTGCCACATATTTTTTTACTCATCCCCTTGTTTTATCTTATTCTCATTGTTTCTCTTATTATAAAATTTATTTAGACTTATAAAACCATAAGAGATTAATTCTATAATTGAATAACTAAATTAATCGAATTAAAATGATGACTTTAATAAGATAACAAACATGGTATAGAAGAAACCTAATCACCTGATGTCCTTTGAATTAGAATCCCATCCTGCCACAGAGGCAGCATTCTTCAAGGTGGGTCTCCACTTAGCTATTGTTGGTTCGACGTAGGACTGCTGGTGATTATCAAATTCTCTTGAAAAACTCCCAGTTTGGTATTTTACTTCTTCTGGATTTACATGATAGAACACAACCAATACCTGTTTGAATACCAATCATCAGCACAAGGCATGCAGAATTAAAAACCCATAAATGGATTGTTAACCCACATTGTATGGAGACTAGTGAGTGTAAATCAACCTAAGATCATTAGAGTGATAAATAAATACCTGTAAGCGAGTGGTTTGCCTACATTCCATAATCTTGACAAGCTCGTCCAAACAAAATGAAGACGAGGCATATTCTTTAGAGAAAACAACGACCGCAATATTGAAGTCTTGAATTTGGCCCTTAATTTCGGAGATGTCTGCACCTTTCTCAAGTTCAACTTTATCCAAGTAAGCAAGGATCCCTTGTCGGTACAGATCACGATAAAGAAAGCTCACAAAGCCTTCACGCGTGTCCTTTCCCCTGGAGTTAAGGAATACCCCATACTTTCTTGGCTGAACTTGTGCAAACGTAGAATTAGAAGAACAATAAAAAGAAGAAGGAAAATCAGCTGAAGAAGAAGCCATAATAACACAAAATGAATTTTCTTTTGTGATGAGATCAGACTCGGGTGCTCCAGAGATGGCTTATTCACGTGTCTTTGCTGCCCTGGAACGTGGTGTGTAATTGTGAATGCCTAAGGCTCTTCTCACATTTATGGCAGTCTTCCATGACTCCTACTACCCAAAGAGAAAGCGTCACACATGAAGTAGAGGGACTTCATAAAATGTACAATAAATAGGAACCTTGAAAGAGGTACTTTGAGATTTCTCTCCTGTTCTTCTCTGGAATAATCTGAAGACAGATCCAAAAGAACCCAATTAAGTTGAGTGTATGACAAGAAGAACAACAATACAGTCAAGAACAAAAACACAGGAAGAGATACCTTGGTTGGCAAGAACCCCTTCAACCAAGCAGCTGCAGACACGTTGGGGAGGCTCGTCGTTCACAGATGGCTAAACGAAGAAATACCCTAAACGATGGCTGTTATATACAGAACCACTATGGGCTGGGTCAATAGACGACCCGTAATTTTCGAGATTTGCTCCGGTTCATGATGGGCTTCGAAATTCTCGTTCTGATTTGTTTCGGCACTCTATACATATGAGCAGACCTGAAATGTCAAATTTTTAAGCCCATTCCTGTTTTTTTTTTTTTGATTTTTCCCTCTTGCTAATTAGTAAGGCCATTGAAGTTAAATAGTTTGAATTATTCGTGAAACGTCTTCCGGAGCAAAGTTTGGCGAATCTTGATAAATCACAAAAATTGACGTTATACACCAAATATTCTATATGATTGAAATAAACTTACATGATTTACGCATGGCAGTGATTGTGATACCATCAAACTATGATAAAAAATTGTATATCTTTGACTAGCGCAAAGTTAAGAATGCACGTCAAATTGACATGAATTACAGCAAATTTTCCAACATTGCAATACAAAAGTGTGCATTTTCCTTGACTATTGCTAGCTCAGTTAGTTTTTTGTGGTGTGAATTTCATGAATCGGTTGGAAGTATCAAAGTGTTAGGAGATGAATTTTAAATTATAAATTTAAAAATAATAATATAAAATAAAATAAAATAGAAAAAATATAATTAAAGAGAAGAAACATTAAAATGATATAATTTGATTAATTTGATTTACGTATATAGTGAAAGTGAAATCAAATATTATTAAAATAAAAAATTTTAAAAAAATTAAAAATTTTTTCTAAAATTTAATTGGTAAAAATCTAAATAATAAATAAACTATTAATATTTATTTCTTTAATTGATAAAACAAATTACATCACATTTTATTTATATAAAAAAAAAAGTTAGTCAATTTTATTCAATATCTTGACGTACGATTTTTGTTACCAATATAACAAATTTTTACCTCAACTCAAATCTCACCTGTATATACAGTAACAATACTCTATTTTCGTCATAAACTTTCAAATCATCATATTAAACTAATTAAATCTAAGTATGAATTTAACAATTAGAAGAAATTTTGTAAATATATCTATAGGATTGTTTCTAATACTAATGTTTTGAACTTAAACCTTCTTCTCAACAATTATCTCCCAAATGAACTAATACCTCACACAATATATTTTGTCTTTTCATAATACATTTGATCCTTAGTCAAGTGTATTAGACTTTAATTGTCACAGTAGATTGTAAGAATATCTTGACGTAAATTAAACTTGTCATATAAATTTTTGAACCATAAGACTTCTTTAATAGCTTTAGTTCCTATTATATATTCTACTTCAATGGTAGACAAAAAGATAATATGTTATAAAGTAACTTTCTAACTAATACAAAATATATATTCTGTAAGAAATTTTCTTTTATCAAGATCAACAACATAGGTGAAATCCACAAAATCAACAATGTCAAGAATTTTTTTTATTATTTCTAAATCTTTCATCTTAAATTAACTATTCAAAAGTGTTTTCAATATTTGAATTTTTAAGGAATTCTTGGTAACAATGAACATATTGTTGATATAAAGTAATAGATAAATGTACAAGTCATCATTTAACTTCCAAAATTAGATTTAATTGTCATACATACTTCTAAAATAACCATAATCCAGTATAAAAGAATCAAACCTCTTATATTATTGTCTTAGAAATTACTTTAACCCATATAAGGAATTTTTCAACAAAACAGCATGGTCTTCCTTACCTTTAATTTCAAAACCTTGGGACTATCTCATGTATATTTGCTTCTCGATCTCACTATGTAAAAAAGTTATTTTAACATTAAATTACTCTAACTCCAAATCATACATGACCACCAAAGCAAGCAAGATACATATAAAACCATGTTTAACAATAAATGAGAAAATATCATTAAAGTCAATACTTTATATTTAACTAAAACTTTTTGTCATCAAATGTGTCTTGTACCTTACATCTTCAAAACTTAATATACCTTTGTTTCTTCTTGAAAACCTATTTGCAACCAATAATTCTCTTTTCTAAAAGAAAATGCACTTTTTGATTTTATATTCTAATTTTTTATCATTAATATGCATATATATAGGACATATAAATATTTTTAAATCAGAGTAATTAATAAGAATACCTTATTAAATTTTCTCTAAAGTCTTGAATTTTAAAGATGTTAAAGGTATACAATTAATGATATAATAAATTATAAAAACTGTTTTTACTCAAAAATTTTTTCATAAATTAATATTAGAAATTAAAAAGCGAATTCTTTTTAAAAATATTTTATTCATATATATATTTAATAATATTATTTTACCGAAAAGCCATCATAATTGTTTGATGATTTAAAATGACTTCGTTCTCATAAAATTTATTAAATTTACCTTGAAAATTTCTATAGATGAAAAATTATATGCTCAAATTTTTGGAAAATAAAACTGAAGCAATTTAACTTGGACCATGTTCGAAAAAGCAGTTGGATCCTTGGAAACATGATTATTAATGTGGGACATGTCTAATGAAATGCCTTCAATTGCATCAGTCCCCTAAAATTATGGCAAATAATGAAATTAGCACAACATATGTAGATAATAAGATGATGCCATCTAGTCGAGGCTAAAAAAAATGGAAAAAAAGAAAAAAAACAAGGCTACTTATTTTTACTCTTACTTTGTTTTTCTTTAATACATGGCAGATATCCTTAAGATTCTACAATCTACTTCACTTGCTGAATTCTTTGACCGATTCTTGCCTAACAATTTCTCGACCCATTTCTTGCAATAAATCATGCATCTTTACGTTGTTTGAGATGACGATTAGAGCCTTGTTAGCAAGCTTACTTAAGCCAATTATGGCAGAGAAACCACAATAGTTAAGTATTCTCTCAATAACAGTTTTTCTCTCCCCCGCTAAAGAGCAAGCAAGATGAAGAAATATTTCTTTTGCACTAGTATCAAGTCCATTATAACTTATTGTCAACACCTCCTGCACTTCCTCGTTAGGAATTTTCTGAAGTTGCACTTTCCCATTTTTCCTTGCTCCTGCCGTGTAGTAACAATCCAAGAAATTTAAGTGCCAAAGGAAGGCCTTTAGCATACTTTAAAACTCTATTGGATAATTCCAAATGGTTTGCCAAGGGATAACATACTTTAAAACTCTATTGGATAATTCCAAATGGTTTGCCAAGAGATAGCATACTTTAAAACTCTATTGTCAAATTGTTAAAAATTTATTATAATAATTTTGTAGTAGTTTTCTTATGCAAAAATGACAAGAACTTTAAGAGTATTATTTATATGAAAATAAAATATTTTGTTGTTAAAAAAAAAAATAGAAATAAGAAGTATCAATTGAATATACCAACGCTAATCTTAAGATCACAAGTGTTTTAGAATGAGTATTATTGGACATTATTAGTAATATTATATCATAATTCAATTAAATTTATGAATTTGACATTTGAAGATTATTTATATATATTTCAATGTTTCTTATCTTTTATTAGTATACATAATTAAAAATGTTAACAAGAACAATTTTATAATAAAACATTCATATTATCTTTTATTGTTATTTTTATTAAATATTATGTAAAGTTAAAAGTTAATATTATGGTACATAGAAGAGACTTTGTTAGAGAAATAATATTTAACCATCATGATGTATATTAATATTTTAACTTAATAATGATATAACGATTTTGTCTATTTAGGATAAATTTAAGTATAATATTTGGTACACCTTACTTTCTTCTTATTGAATCATAACAATAAAACTTATGAGTTAAGTGAAAAAAATATAATATAAATAATATCTCATATAATTTTAAAAATATTTTATTAAATATTAATTTATTTAATAAAATTATATATAATTTAATAAATTATTTAAATGTTCACATTTTAATAATTAATAACAAAATATCATTGATAAGAGATTAACAACTTCATAAATAATAATTTAATTCTCTCTTTATCACTTTTACAACAACAAAATATCATTAAAAATATGATAGAGTATAATTACAGTTAAATTAAAGTATCTAGAGAAAGACAATAAACTTTATTAATTTTTTGCATCTAAAATTTTTTATTTTTCATATTTTATATAAATTAGTGTATGTGCTTTTTTTTTAATTGTGAAAAAAATATAAAATTTTAAAATCTATTATTAAAAATATACCTTTAGTGTCTAATTGTTTATGAATAAGTATAGAATTATGTTTTACGGACAAAACATGAGCATACAAATCATTCTTAACACTTGTATAAAGTGAAGAAAGACGAGAGTAGTAGTAGTACACAGAAATTTCTATGAAAAAAAACAAAAAAAAAAAAAAACTAAACTGAAAATTTCAAGTTTCTGATTTATTTGGAGGAAAAGAAAAAAAAAAAAAAAACAGAGAACTAGAGAGAAGCTCCATCACTCTTCTTCTGCACCCCTTGGGAGGTCCATCTGAGACCCCAGGCCCTGGAGGAACCCTTCCGTCTCTCACTGCATGTCATTTCGGGGCCGCTTTTTTTTGTTTCTTCTTCTTTTTCTTTATCTCGTTTCTTCATCAATGTATAATAGCCGAACCCCACACTCTGTAATCCCACACTCTGTATCCCCACAGTCTGTAACCCCGCACAATTCTTCCGAGGTTATTTCAAAGTACTGATGGAATTGAAATGTGGCCTTCTTGTAATAATCTTCCCCTCCTAAACTGCTAACTATTGCCCGATGCAAACGGGTGCTATACCACACTAACACATGTGCCCCTGCAGATTTCGACGGACCTGTTTTGATTATATGGAGGTATTCATGTAATGTTTTGTTTCTGGAGGCATCGTTGGATTCAAAAAGGCATTCACAGTCGACAAGGATGTCTTTCCAGTCTCGTAACTGCATGGCTTCGTCATCAATAATAGCGCAAGGAACAAAACCCAAGAACTCTTTGTCATCACACAAATTACAAGGCAACTCAAGGGTAATCGAAGGTCCTGTGCTTCGACAATTGATCCAATTTGGAATTTCATTTCCAGGATAAACAAAATGAACTTCATCTCTTCTACCAACACCCTGCAGCTTAGCATAAGAAAATATCTAGAAGTAATTTGTTTGATGTGGTATCTATAGAGTACAAGAGGAGATTGGGTGATTGCACTTACCTTGGGGAGTTGCTCAAGGGCTTCTTGGGAAAATATCCGTATCATCTGTTGTGCATGACTCGAAACACTTCTGCGTGCATCCTCATTCAACTTATGGCAATTGAAAAATGAAAAATCCACCTTGAAATCCAGCAACCTCGCCGGAGTCTCCACAAGTGCAAATTTTGAATCTGTGACCTCCTGTAGTCCCGTGCAATTACGTGCTTCCAAGCGTTTTAAACGTGGGGGAAACTCTCGCAGTAATTGAAGGCTAGTGCAGCCAATTATAATAAGAGATTCAAGACACGAAAGATCCTTGATACTGCCAATATCTGTAAAACTACTCTGGCTTAGCTCCAGTTCCCGTAATCGGCCAAGATTAGTTTTCAGGATATTCCCAAGTTCATTCCAATGAAGCAACCGCAGTATCTTAAGTCCAGAAAGATCAAGGTTTTTATGAGATTGCTCAAGTGAACGGTACAGATGTTCATGATCATGACTCACACAGAGCTCTTCCACACTCATTGAAAGTTTAGGAAACTTCTTGAGTTTTGAGCACCCTAATAGATCAAGTTTTTTAAGAGATCTCAGCTTAGAACAATAGGGTACTTTTTCTATGCTAGCACCCTCCAGCTCTAACTCTTCTATGCTCTTTGATACTTTTGATAAGTTCTTGAGTGCTGTGCAACCAAGAAGGGTAAGTTTTGTAAGAGATCGCAGGCCTTTGGTTCTTGGAAGGCTCTCAATTTCTTGACACCCTGTTAGATCCAATTCCTTGAGATTTTTGACATATTTAATAGATGGAGAAACCTCCGGCAACATTTCACAACCGGTAAATTCTATGATCTGAAGGTTTAGGGCTCCTGAGAAGTCAGGCATTTCTTTCAGGTGCTTGCAACAGTGCACCCTTAGCACTATCAAACTTGAAAGATTCTATAAACAACACCACAAAAAAAAAAAAAAAAGGCAACAACAATGTTAACTTTAGAATCCATGTGCAGATAGATATTACCATGCCGATATAGATTAAATATATACATATGCAAAAGCAGGTAAATTATCAGGAAAGAAAAATGTTGCTGAATTTAGGAAGAAATTAGTTTAATCAAGGAATTTATACTCCCATAATTTAGCGAAAAAATTAATTCTTTAATATAAGAACCATACTTTGATTATGTGCTTAATTTGTTTATTATAAGAACAATACGAGTGAACAGGAAAAAATGTTTACATAGAGAAGAAGACAAGGAAGTAATAGCATTGACGTGGGATTGGGATGATGAAGCGGTCGATTTTGTTAGTGTAAGTGTGAGATCCCAGAATATCTTTTTTTTTTTTTTCCCCGAGAAACTAGGCACAAAGTCATTTAAGTAATCACTTGAGAAACAGGAGATTTTTGAAACACTTAAAAGATGAAAAATTTATTTTAATAGGTCTCTCACGCGCATTGTGCCTTCTTAGCATGTTGGGTTTTAGGCTCTTTTGCATCCAAGAATTAACCATAGAAGTAGGAAAAAGAGTCGGATAGCTCCACCACTAGGCAACATGACTAGTGGCAGAATATCAACTACTCAAGTAGCCATGTTCACAATGGTAATAAAGACAACTGGGTGGGTGCTATTAGTTGTTTCACAGAACTTTTGTGAGGAAAAATGTTCCCTTTTTTCCTATTCAATAAAATATCACAAAACTAGCCTGCTGTTAAAAAAGATCAAAAATAAAAAAAAGTACAGTATGTAAATGTAAGCTTCTTATCAAATTGAGAAAGTAGCTATAATTTAATTAGTACATGTATTAACCAATGGATGATAGATTTTAAACTTAATTGTTTAAACTCTAAAGGGAAACAACTCCACCAAGAAGGAGGAGAGAGAAAAAAATTGAGAGAGACAGAGAAAGTGTTCGTGCACAAATGTTCAATGTGTGCAAAAATCAACTATCAAACCAATCTCTCTACATCAAATAATGGAGTCAGCATAGAAATACAAAAATGGGCATTTCCCTTGCTTTTCATGTGCCTCTCATATGATTAGTTTTTTATCAGTTCAACGGTTTCATTTATCCAAAAATATCAATATTTTATTTATAAGTTGTTGACGCAATAACTTTTACCCTTGTAGATCATTTGCTAGTGTATCTTTTGCAATATAAAGAGCAAAGAAGAGAACTTTTACCTGTTGTCCAGTCCAAAGTCGTTTGATCTCGCTAAAACATATGTCAAGTTCAACCAGGTTCTCAGAATAAATATTTGATGGCAAGGCTTTCAAAGGATAGCAATCCCACCTCACATACCTTAGCTTCTTTGGAAGAGATTCAAGGTCTTGTCGGAAGTACACCTTTTTGGGAAATTCAGAATAACTCGTATTGTACCAGCGATGTGCAAAATAAAGCCGAAGCAATTTAACTTGATCCATGTTTGAAAAAGCAGTTGGATCCACGCAAACACAATTATTAATCTTGGACATGTCGAATGAAATTCCTTTAATTGCTTTGGTCCCCTAAATCCATGGTAAATAATCAAATTAGCACAACATATGCAGTTAATAAGATGATGCCCATAGTAAGGACAAAAATCCAAAAAAAAAAAACACTTTTGACTCTTACTATGTTGTTTTCTAATACACGGCAGATATCCTCATGATTCCACAATCTACTACGCTCGCCAGGTTCTTCAACAGATTCTTGCCTAACAATTTCTCGACCCATTTCTTGTAATGAATCATGCATATCTACATTGAAATTTGAGATGACAATTAAAGCCCTTTCAACGAGCGTACATATGGCATTGTCAATAGAGAAACCGCAAGAGCAAAGTATTCTTTCAACTTCAGTTTTTGGCTCCCCTCTAAAGAAGCAAGCAATATGAAGAAATACTTCTTTTGCATTGTGATCAAGTCCATTGTAACTTACTTTCAACACCTCAAGCACATCCATGTAAGGAGTATTCTGAAGATCATTTAGGGCACTTTGCCATCTTTTCTTGCTCTTATCATGTAGAAACAACCCAAGGAGCTCAAGTGTCAAAGGAAGGCCTTTAGCAAAACTTACAACTCCATTGGATAATTCCAAATCCGGGGGAGAACTTCGCTTAAAGGCAAATAAACTAAAAAGCTGAAGAGCTTCATGACCAACTAGTTGTTGAACTTCATATGTCCTGTCAACCTTTGCATTTTTAAGCACTCGTTCGTCTCTACTTGTAATAAGGACTCTACTTCCATTACCAAACCATTCATGGTTTCCTGCCAAAAATTTTATTTGTTCAAACTTATCTAGATCGTCAAGGACAATGAGAACCTTTTTGTGCTTAAGCATGTTACTTAAAAAAGTTGAACTTGAGCTGCTGAACTTGGGTCCATTTAGTAGGCTAGCAAAAAGTTTATCTTTAAGATTGGGTAATCCATTTTTTTCTGATTCGTTTCGGACACCTTAAAGAAAGTGGACACTATGAAAGTAGGAAGAGTATTTGTTAAATATGGCTTTGGCAAGAGTTGTCTTGCCTATTCCACCCATACTCCATATTCCGACAATGCGCACCACATTTACTTCCTCAAAGCATAGCAGTGACTCAACTTCTTTAACTCGCAAAGGCATGCCAACAAGACCCTTAAAATCATCTGAGATGTATACGTGCTTTAGCTTTTCCGAGGTGTCTTCGACAATTTTCTCAACAAGATCAGCCTCATTCCTGAAGATGAATATGACGAACATGTATTGGTAAGTTTGAGTTGAAAGGAATGAGCATTAATATAACTTGCAAATACAATATTAAAATATGTCATTTAGTTGACAAATTAGCTTGAAAGAAACAATAATAACATGTAATCGCTAAAAATTTAAAAAGTTTGATCTATACAATTAGAAAATCACCAAAGGTATGGTCATATAGATGCCTATAACTCAAGTGAATAACATTTAAGGCAAATTTTATTTTTATGAAATTTCAAGAGCACCAAATTCACATTCATGATATTTGATTTAATTAATTATATTAATTATTGATTATAAAATTTAAATAACTATCTTGCCATAACATCATGGATATCATTAGTTACATTTTTTTTTTCTCATCCCCTTTTTAAATAACCATCCCTTGTTTTATTTTGCTCTCAGCGTTTCTTTTATTCTAAAATTTATTTAGACTTATCCTAATCAAAGAGATTAATTCTATAATTAAATAACTAAATTAATTGAATTTAAATTGAATTAAATTCTATTTTCAATTAAATATAAAAAAAAAAGTACAGAAGAAAACCTAATCACCTGATGTCCTTTGAATTATAATCCCATCCTGACACAGGGACAGCATTCTTCAAAGCAATTCTCCACTTAGCTATTGTTTGTTCGTCATAGGACTGCCGGTAATTATCAAATTCTTTTGAAAAACTCCCAGTTTGGTTTTCTACTTCTTCTGGGTTTACACCGTAGAACACAAGCAATACCAATCATTATAAAGACTTGTGAGTATAAATTAACCTAAGATCATTAGAGTGATAAATAAATACCTGTAAGCCAGTGGTTTGCCTACATTCCATGATCTTAACAAGCTCGTCCAAACTAAATGAAGAAGAGGCATATTCTTTAGAGAAAATAACGACCGCAATATTGGAGTCTTGAATTGCGTCCACAATTGTGGAGATGTATGCACCTTTCTCATTGTCAGCACTATCCAAGTAAGCAGGGATCCCTTTTCGGTACAGATCACGATAAAGAAAGCTCACAAAGCCTTCACGCGTGTCCTTTCCCCTGAAGTTAAGGAATACCCCATACTTTCTTGGCTGAACTTGCGCAAACGTAGAATTAGAAGAACAATAAAAAGAAGGAAAATCAGCTGAAGAAGAATCCATAATAACACAAAATGAATTTTCTTTTGTGATGAGATAAGACTCTGGGATGCTCCAGAGATGGCTTGTTCGCGTGTCTTTGCTGCCCTGGAAAGTGGTGTGTAATTGTGAATGCCAAAGGCTCTTCTTACATTTATACCAGTCTTCCATGACTCCTAATAACCAAAGAGAAAGCGTCACACATGAAGTAGCGACGGACTTCATAAAATATACAATAAATAGGAACCCTGAGAGAGGTACTTAGAAATTTCTCTCTTGTTCTTCTCCGGAATAATCTGAAGACAGATCCAAAAGAACCCAATTAAGTCGAGTGCATGACAAGAAGAACAACAATACAGTCAAGAACAAACACACAGAGAGATATACCTTGGTTCGCAAGAACCCTTTGAACCAAGCAGCTGCAAAGACGGTGGGGTGGCTGGTCGTTCACAGATGGCTAAACACTAAACGATGGCTTTTATATACAGGACTACTATGGGCCGGGTCAACGACGACCCGTAATTTTCGAGATTTGCTCCGGTTCATGACGGGCTTCGAAATTCTCGTTCAGATTTGTTTCGGCACTCTATACATATGAACAGGCCTTAAATGTCAAATTTTTAAGCCCATACTTGTTTTCTATTTTTTTTTTTTCCTGGTTTTTCCCTCTTGTTAATTAGTAAAATTATTCGTGTAACGTCTCCCGGAGCAACGTTCGGCGAATCTCGATAAATCACAAAAATTGACGATGTACACCAAAATATTCTATATGATTGGAATAAACTTACATGATTTACGCATGGCAGTGATTGTGATCCCACCAACCTATGATAAAAAATATATATCTTTGCCTAGCGCAAGGTTAAGAATGCACATCAAATTGACATGGATTACAGTACATTTTCCAGCGTTGCAATTCAAAAGCGTGCCTTTTCCTTGGCTATTGCTAGCTCAATCAGTTTCTAGTGGTGTAAATTTCATGAATCAGTTGAAAGTATCAAAGTCACGACCAATTTGTTTATGTTAGAAGATGAACTTTATATTATAAATTTGTTAGATTTTTCCAGAATTTCTCTTCATGAAATTCTTATTTCTATAATGCAGGATCTTTTCCTGATGTGAATACTAGCAATAAAACTGTATTAAAATCAACATACCGTTGTCCATTATACTGATGTCCCGTAGCGAAGATGAAAATCCTCTTTGCGTTTTGTTCCTAAACGCTTTTCTCTTTTCTCCTTCTTTTCTCCTACTCTTCCCTTTCACTGCCTTTCGTTTTCTCTCTGATGGTTGAGAGACCGACGAAAAACTGTACGACTGTTATTCACCCTTTTGAGTTATCTCTGATCAGGGAATTATCCCCTCTTTTCCGATAACAATCATCATTACGGTAACAATTATCTCTGAATAGGGATAACCGGATAATCATTATCCTTCCCGTAGCAGTTATCTTTGAACAGGGAGAGTGGAGGGATTTTAAACCCGATGACCCAAATTGCCATCATGCCTAACCAACCATCATATTAGGCCTTTTATTTTGGGTCATACTTTAAATAACAAGGGCCACTCATGTTAATTAATTTAACAATCTCCCACTTGGCCCTTGTTATGATTTGATGAATCAATAACAAACAAGTGCGCACAATCCTCAAAGATCATCAAACCACAACACTTAATTGAATTAAAATGATTGGATCATGGCGGTCACACATCTTTTAGCGACATGATCCCTTCCATGTATCACATAATCATCGTAATTCATAATAACCTTACTGAGGAACATTGAAACCTTAAATTGTCATTTCCATACATGCTATTAGTTATCTCACAACTATAACTGTATACAATCAAACGGAGATAACAAAATACAAGCAAAACCGTAGCCTTAATTGAATTCATGAGTGTCACAATGATATGAGCAGTACAAAATATTGGCTTTAGGCGAATGGGGACCTATCCAAAATGCCCATTCAAGCAACATGTTCAGTAAATGTTTTCGGCGGCAAACCTTTAGTTAATGGGTCCGCTATCATCAATTCAGTACCAATATGCTCAATAGACACTCTTCGGTTTTGCACTTCTTCCTTGACAGATAGGTATTTCAAATCCATATGTTTCGCACTTTTAGAATACCTATCATTTTTAGAGAAGAAAACGGTTGCGGAATTATCACAATAAATTCTTAACGGCTTTTCTATACTGTCGACCAAACCAAGCCTTAAGATAAAATTCCGCATCCATAATGCATGAATAGTAGCCTCAAAGCATGCTACAAATTCAGCCTCCATAGTGGAAGTAGCAATGACAGACTGCTTCCCACTTTTCCAAGAAACTGCTCCCCCAGCCAGGAGGAACATGTAGCCAAATGTAGATTTCCTCGAGTCTACACATCCAACATAATCTGAATCCGAGTAGCCTACTACCTCAAGATGACTTGATCTTTTATAAGTAAGCATATAATCCTTGGTGCCTTGTAAGTACCTAAGTACTTTCTTTCCGGCCTTCCAATGGTCTATTCCAGGATTGCTTTGATATCGGCCTAACATTCCGACAGCGAAACTAATGTCTGGCCGAGTACATGTTTGCGCATACATCAGGCTTCCAACTAGTGATGCATAGGGAATTGATTCCATCGCTTTCCATTCCAAATCATTCTTTGGACATTGCAATTCACTGAACTTGTCCCCTTTCTGAATTGGAACTGTTCCTGTTGAGCAATTTTCCATTCTGAATCTCTCTACTACTTTATTGATATAGCCTTTCTGAGACAATCCTAACAATCCTTGTGATCTATCACGGAATATCTCTATTCCTATCACATAGGATGCCTCATTCATATCTTTCATTTCAAAGGTTTCAGAGAGAAACTTCTTAACATTATGTAACAAACCCATGTCGTTAGCAGCCAAAAGAATGTCATCGACATATAGGACCAATATAATGAACTTGCTCCCACTGACCTTCATATAGATACACCGATCAACAGTGTTCTCTACAAAGCCGTATGACGTGATGGCATCATTGACCTTAATGTACCATTGTCGGGAAGCCTGTTTCAGTCCATATATCGACTTCTTTAATTTACACACCAAATTTTCTTGCCCGGTGGTGATGAAACCTTCAGGTTGGTCCATATGCACTTCCTCTTCTAAGTCACCATTCAGAAAGGCGGTCTTTACATCCATTTGGTGGAGCTCTAAGTCATTCTGAGCCACCAAAGCCATAATGATTCTTAAGGAGTCTTTCTTAGAGACTGGAGAGAAAGTCTCCTTATAGTCAATACCATCCCTTTGAGTGAAACCTTTGGCGACAAGTCTGGCTTTATACCTTTCGATGTTACCTTTCGAGTTTCGCTTGGTCTTGAAGACCCACTTACAGCCAACTCGTTTTGATCCTTCAGGTAACTCTACTAGTTCCCAGACTTGATTCACATCCATCGATTTCATCTCTTCCTTCATGGCATTGAACCATTTTTCAGAATCATCGCATTCCATGGCTTGCTGAAATGAGACTGGATCTTTATCAATGCTCAATTCCGATTCATGCTCAAGTGAGTAAACCACATAATCATTAGATACAGCTGGCCTTTTCTGCCTCATGGACCTCCGTAATGCCATTTCTTGTGGTATCACTTGTTCATTTGTGAATTGCACATTGTCACTTGGTTCATCTCTGATGTGTTCACCTTGCGTGTTTCGAGTATCAATTTGTTGTCCTCGCATGTCACGTGACTGTGATGTAACAAAAGGAACAACAACTTGAGTGGAAACACTGGGTGTGGGGATACCAACTTGAGTAGAAGCACTCACTGTGGATCTTTCATTTTGCAACTCTCTAATGTCCACCTTTCATGATTCCCCACTCCCACTGAACTGGCCATTCTCAATGAACCGAGCATTACCAGACTCAACTATTCTAGTGCTATGGTTAGGGCAATAGAACCTATATCCTTTAGACCTTTCAGGATAGCCAATGAAGTGACCGCTGATGGTCCTCGCATCAAGCTTTCCTTCATGTGGATTATATATCCGTACTTCTGCTGGACAACCCCAAACATGAAGGTGTCTTAAACTGGGTTTCCATCCTGTCCATAACTCGTAAGGAGTCTTAGGGACAGCTTTACTGGGAACCCTGTTCAGCAGATATGCAGCAGTTCTTAATGCATGCATCCACAAGGATAAAGGTACAGTACTGCAACTTAACATGCTCCTAACCATATCCATGAGTGTGCGATTCCGCCTTTCCGCTACACCATTCTGTTGTGGTGTACCAGGCATTGTATACTGTGCACATATGCCTCGACTTTCAAGAAGTTTTGCAAATGGACCAGGACATTGTCCACTTTCATTGAATTTTCCATAATATTCACCACCCCTGTCTGACTTAATCACATTCACCTTTCTATCTAACTGCCTTTCCACTTCATCAATAAACACCTCCAAGGTATTTACTGACTGGGACTTTTCATGCAGTAGATATAAGTAACAATACCGTGAGTAGTCATCTATAAATGTGATGAAATACTTTTCACCACCCCATGTGGGAATATCAAATGGGCCACAAATATCGGTGTGTATCAATTCTAAAGGCTCATTACTTCTCATGGCTGGGTTCGTCGATCTGTGTCTGGTTTGTTTCCCTTTTATACAATCAACACACACATCCCAATCAGTAAAATCCAATTGAGGCAGGATGTCACTTTTCACCAACCTCAATATCCTTTCTTTGGATATATGACCCAATCTTTGATGCCATAAGAAAGCAGAACAATCATCATGCACATTACGTTTGTTACCTATACCATGCTCAACAAGAAATAGAGAATCAGCATACATAGCATCAAGATTAAAGCGGTACAAATCATCAACCAAAGTACCAGATCCATAATAGTACGAATGTCTATACAATGAAAATGCACCGTTTCCAATCTTAAAATTAAATCCCACTTCATCCAACTTTGCAACAGAAACTAAATTTCTAGCACATTCAGGAACATAGAGACACTTTTCTAGATCCAGGTGGCACTTAGTGTCCAAGATCAATCTGTACGTCCCAATTCCTTCTATTCGTGCCTTCATTCTGTTCCCCATGTAAAGGAACTTTTCAGTTCCTGTTGTGGGCTGGATTGAAAGGAATCCCTGCATAATATGTGACACATGAATAGTGGCTCCAGAGTCTAACCACCAAGTATTATTGGGCACTTCAATTACGTTTGATTCAAAACATACTGATATACAGTACATACCTTTCTTTTCGAACCAAGCCTTTCTTTTGGGGCAATCCCTTTTGAAGTGACCCATCCTTTTACAGAAGAAGCATTTCTGATCCTTTTGGATCTGACCTCCAGCAACTTTCATAGAGGCTTTGTCCTTCTTCTTACTTTTCTGATGTGGTTTAGACCTACTGCCACCAGCATCATTACGAACAGTGAGATGAATGGAGTGATCCTTCATCTTCTTTAATCTCCCTTCCTCCTGAACTAACATGGCCTTAATTTCCTGAAAGTTCCATTTCTCTTTAATAGTGTTATAATTCACTTGGAACTGGCCAAATTCAGGAGGCAGTGAGTTGATGATGAATTGAACCAAAAAGGATTCACTCACGTCCATGCCCATCGTTCTCAACTTTGCTGCTAGGTTAGCCATACTGGTCACATGATCATGAATAGGCCGTGACCAATCAAATTTCTTGGTCGTCAGCTCACTCATCAGGGTTCCTACAATGGATTTATCGGCTATGTCTGATTGAGAGTATTCCTTAATTTTCATCAGAAATTCCCTTGCATTTTCCGTCTTGGGCATCGATGGCTTGACATTTTCAGCCATCGTCATTCGCATCAAATTCAAACTCAGCCTATTGGACCGTACCCAAGCCTCATAAAAAGACTTATCAGATTCTGTACTGGTCCCGGTAATGGCTGCAGGTTTTTCATCCGAAATGACCGCTAAGTCCAAGCCCAAAACACCCAAATGAAACTGAATATGCTCAGACCATTCTACATAGTTCAGTCCATTGAATTTGATCATTGCATTATCCAAGGCGAAAACATTATTGGAACCTGCAAACACGATCCAAATTTACACATTAATGCTTTGAGTAAACTTTAATGGATTCAGATACACCACAAACTTTAATCATGTATTTAAGTTCACCTTTGGGTAATCCTCAAATACATAACTATAATCAATAATGATGCTAATTTAAATATACCTTAATGGATCAATTAATCATACCAGAGTTAATATGAATGTTATCTTTGGATATACAATCATATTTACCCAGTATGTCAATCAATCCCTTTCAGTGTCATTAATTATAGGCAATGATTCATCTTTGGATGATCTCCTAGCCTCATAATTAATAACTATAATTGTTCATACACAACACTTCATTAGCATCAAAAAATGAACAATTGAAATTCACAATCAATAATTCAAATTCTTTCAAGCCAGGCCACTTTGGTGACTAACAAGCTTTCAAAATTTGACTTTCCATTCTGTGGGAGTCGACACCGGCCAATACGCCGGCGGCGCACTTTTCCAGTAGCCGGCTTACACCTTGCACCGGCAACCACCCACGATGCAACTGACAACCACTCACGGCACAGGGTCCAGTGGCTGGCGCACTGTTACGCGCCAGCCAGCTCCGGCAGTGCAGGGTCCGACGGCCGGCGTTCACTCCACGCCGGCAAGCCCCCGCCGGCGCCGCAGAGTCTCACAGCCGGCGCTCACCTCACGCCGGCAAGCCCCGCCGGCACCGCAGAGTCCCAGGCTCACTGCCGGCGCTCATTCCACGCCGGCAGGCCCTGGCTAGCGCCGCAGGGAGGCTTTCAGCCATGCCCGGCAGGCAGATCTGGGTCCCGGCCAGACGCTGTCGCCGTCCACCGCTCGAGCCCCGGCACGCCCGAAGCACGGCCGGGTCTGGGTCCTGGCCAGACGCGGTCGCCGTCCACTGCTCGGGTCCCGGCATGCCCCGGAAGCTCGGCCCGGGTCTGGGTCCCGACCAGATGCGGTCGCCGTCCACCGCTCGGGCCCCAGTACACCCCGGAAGCTCGACGCGCCCGCTGGCAGTCCCTTCGCCGGCGGTCCATGTCCTCGGCACCGTCTGGGACCGCGGTTCCCTCCGGGAGGCGGCTCTGCCATGCCCGGACCGATTCGGGTCCCGGCCAGACGCTGACTCCCACGGCCGGCGTTCTTCCCCACTTTCCCGACGCTGGCCAATTTCCGTTATCGTGCCGTTATCCGTTAGGCACCGAAAAGAGAAAGGAAAAAGAAAGGGAAAAACACAAAAATTGCAGTATTCGCATACCCGCTCTGATACCAATTGTTAGACTTTTCCAGAATTTCTCTTCATGAAATTCTTATTTCTGTAATGCAGGATCTTTTCCTGATGTGAATACTAGCAATAAAACTGTATTAAAATCAACATACCGTTGTCCATTATGCTGATGTCCCGTAGCGAAGATGAAAATCCTCTTTGCGTTTTGTTCCTGAACGCGTTTCTCTTTTCTCCTTCTTTTCTCCTACTCTTCCCTTTCACTGCCTTTCGTTTTCTCTCTGATGGTTGAGAGACCGACGAAAAACTGTACGACTGTTATTCACCCTTTTGAGTTATCTCTGATCAGGGAATTATCCCCTCTTTTCCGATAACAATCATCCTTACGGTAACAATTATCTCTGAATAGGGATAACCGGATAATCATTATCCTTCCCGTAGCAGTTATCTTTGAACAGGGAGAGTGGAGGGATTTTAAACCCGATGACCCAAATTGCCATCATGCCTAACCAACCATCATATTAGGCCTTTTATTTTGGGTTATACTTTAAATAACAAGGGCCACTCATGTTAATTAATTTAACAAAATTTTAAAAATAATAATAAAAAATAAAATAAAATTTAAAAAATAATAATTGTAAAAGAAATACTAATAAAATAAAATATGAAAAGTAATAATTAAAAAAATATTAAATTTATATAATTTAATTAATTTAATTTATTTTTATATAAAAAAATAAATATTAATAAAATAAAAATATAAAAAAAAATTTTAAAAATTAATTAACAAAAATTTAAATAATGTATTAAAAGTTATTAATATTTAATTCCTTAATTAATAAAAAAATATATATTACTTTTTTTTTATAAGAAAAAAAGTTAGCTAATTTTACTCAATATCTCAATACTAAATTTTAGTTATCGATCTAACAAATCTTTTTTTTAATTTAAATCTCACATGTAAATATAGTGACAATGTTTTACTTTTTTCATGAACTTTCAAATCATCATACCATACTAAGTCTAAGCATGAACTTAATAACTAGAAGAAGTTTCATAAATATATCTATAGGATTGTTTTTAGAATTAATTTATTAAACTGAAACCTTTCTCTTGATAATCATGTCTCAAATGAAATGATACTCGCATCAATACGTTTTATCTTCTCATGATATATATGATCCTTAATCAAGTATATTGTACGTTGATTGTCACGATATATGGAAACAACATCTTGATGTAAATTAAACTTATCATACAAACCTTTTAATCATAAAACTTCTTTAATAACCTTAGTCACTGCTATATATTTTACTTCTATAATAGACAAAGCGATAACATGTTACAAAGTAGTTTTCTAACTAACAACAAAACTACCAACACAAAATACATGAGCTATAAGAAATCTTCTTTTATCAAAATTAGCAACATAGGTGAAATCCACAAAATCGACAATGTGTTTAAATTTTTGCTAAATTTAAAACATGTATTTGAAATATTTTGCAAGTATCTGAGAATCAATTTTACAACTTAACAATGTGATTTGCTTGGAGAAGACATATACCTGTTAACCATATTAACTACTTATGAAATATCTGGATGTGTACAAACTATTGCATACATGAGACTATTGACTATACTCAAATATGGAACTCTTTTCATATACCTCTTCTTTTCATCTGACTTTAGTGATTGAGTAGTTAATAACTTGAAATGATTAGCAATGAGAGTACTGACAAGTTGACATTTTTCATACCAAAATGTTTCAAAACCTTCTTAACATAATTTTTTTTGGGTCAAATATAACTTATGACCTTCATGATTCCTTTTGATTTCCATATTAAGAATTTTCTTTATTGCTCTCAAGTCTTAAATCTCAAAGTCACCATTCAAAAGTACTTTCAATATGTGAATTTTTTATGAATTCTTGGTAATAATGAGTATGCTGTAGACATGAAGTAACAGATAAATGAACAAGCCATCATTTTGACTTCTAAAAGTAAACACAATTGTCATACATCCTCTTAGAATAACCATAACCTAGTATAAAAGAATCAAATCTCTTATATCACTGTCTTAGAGACTACTTTAACTCATATAAGGATTTCTTCAACAAAAAACATGGTCTTCCTTACCTTTAACTTCAAAACTTTGGAGCTACCTCATGTATATTTGCTCTTCAAGTTCACTAATTTAGAAAGTTATTTTAACATCAAGTTGCTTTAACTTTAAATCATACATGGCAACTAAAGTAAGTAAGATATGTATCAAACTGTGTTTAACAAGTGAGAAAACATCATTAATGTCAACACCTCATATTTAACTAAAACTTTTTACAACCAAATGTGTCTTGTACCTTACATCTTCGACCATTAATATATCTTTTTTCTTTTTTAAAGGTGGTTTCACAAGAACCCGTGTGTCATTCTAATAAAGAGATTTTATTTCTTCATTCATTACAACCAATCACCTAAATGAGTCAATATTTGAAGCTACTTCCAAATATATAAATGATTCGCCATCTTTACTAATTTCTTATACAACTGAAGGAGCATAAACAACATAGTTGTTATATTTTTGTGGCGATTGAATCTCTCTTTTTCATCTTTCTTTAGTTATGGAATGATCCTCTTTTCTATCTTGAGAACAATCTACAATTTCTGATGAATCTGACTAAATGTAAGAACTTTGTTGTGTGGCATTTCGATTCATAACTTTAAACTCCACCTATTTATGTGCATGATCACTTTTACTTGCATCAAAAGGATTAAAAGAATCTCCTTTCAGATGTAATATAGAGAATTCATTAAATGTAACATTTCTGCTAATCATAACTTTTGGTGGATCAAGACACCATAAATGTTATTCCTTTACTTTAGATACATGCCTAAAGAAAATGCAATTTTTAGCTCTAGGTTCTAATTTTTCATCATTAATATGCATATATGTAGGACATCCAAATATCTTTAAATCAAAATAATTAGTAAGAATACTTGACTAAACTTTCTCTAGAGTCTTGAACTTTAAATATTAAATGTGTACAATTAATGATATAACAAATTATAAAAACTGTTTCTATTCAAAAGTCTTTTAGTAAACTAGTATTGGAAATCATATAGTGAGCTCTTTTCAAAAGTATTTTATTCATATGTTCAGCAACACAATTTTGTTAAAGAGTTATTCTGACTGTATGATGACTAAAAATGTCTTCATTTTCACAAAATTCATTAAATTCACTTTTATAAAATTCTAAATCATTATCTGTCTTAAATCATTTAATATGCTTCTCTATTTGCTTCTTAATCAAAGCTTTCCACCTCTTGAATGTTTAAAAAACATCATTTTTGTTCTTTAGAAAGAAAACCCAAATTTTTCTTGAATAATCATTAATAGGAGTCAACATGTTCTTAGCGTTACCTTTTGACAAAATGCAAAATGATCCCCAAAGAAGTAAATGGATATAATCCAAAGTACCTTATTGAATTTTAGAACTTCACCTTCATTGGTATACTTGAAACTAAGAGACTCAAGTATTCCCAAAGAGTTAAGATTTTTCTTAAATTTTGGAACATATTTGACTTTTGTGATTGTTTTTATAATATCATCAAGAGTCTTGATTTTAATTGTACCAATCCTAACAATTTTACAAATTACATTATTACCCATCATAACGACTCCACTTCCAATAAATTCATAGGTGAAATTCAAGTCCTTATTGAAACACATATGATACTTACAATAAGAATCCAAAATCCATTCATTGACAAACCTTAAATTATCATTAACAAAAAAAAACAATTTTTTCACTCTTATTTTCTGCAACACTAATTTATATTGATTTATTACTTTTATACTTATCATTGTCATTATCTTTTTTTTTATCTTTCAATTTAAAGTAATAAACTTTGATATATCCTTTTCTTTTACAATAATTGAATACTAAATTTTTATATTTAAATTTAAATCTAAATTTAAATCATTGATTATTTGT
This sequence comes from Rhizophora apiculata, assembly GCA_037832385.1. Taxonomy (NCBI): domain Eukaryota; kingdom Viridiplantae; phylum Streptophyta; class Magnoliopsida; order Malpighiales; family Rhizophoraceae; genus Rhizophora; species Rhizophora apiculata. The sequence goes on along the minus strand of CM075439.1, from coordinate 6,817,739 downwards.
ATCTCTTTTATCTGATTTACCTTGAACCATCAAAATATTAACTTGACTACTACGACTCCCCTAGTTATATCTCTACCGATTTAGTTTTTTAATTTTAAAATAAACTTAATTTTTTAATAAGAAATGATTTTTTTTACCATAACACGTGATTTCTTTGAAATGTTTAAATAACTAGAGAAGAAAATATAATAATAATAGAACTTGATCTTTATCCTTAATATGAATATTTATATTACTTAAATTCATAAGTAAAGAATCAAATTTATTATAATGCGATAATATAGATGATCCTTTAAATATACAAAGTATATATAAACTCTATTTTAAATAAAACTTATTCTCTACTATTTTCTTGATATACAAAACCTTTAATTTCTCTTACAAATTCTTAGTAGTTATCTCAGTAACTATTACTTCTCTTAAAATCTCGTTAAAAAGATTTAAGATGATACCTTATTTGAACTTTTTGACCTTTTTGTCAAGACAAGCACATTCCTCATCTAATATCTTCTCTGACTTTTTCTTTTTGCCTAGCAATACTATATCGATACCATTTTGAACCAACATGACCTTTATTTTTAGTTATCATATTCTAAAGTTAACACTCTAATTGAATTTCTCAAAATAATACTTAGTTATTGTCATGGTGATTATTTTCTTGGTGAATTAAGCTTTAATAGAAATTTGTTAAGAGATGAACTTTAGATTATAACTCTCAAAGATAATAACAAAAAAATAAAATAAAGCACCAAAAAGAATAATTAAAGATAAGAGACACCAAATTTATATGGTTTGATCAATTTGATTTAAATTCACAGGTAAAAGTGAAAACAAATATTATTAAAGTGGAGAATACCAAAAACAGAAAAAACCCTTTCTAAAGTTAAATTAACAAAATCCTAAATAATGAACTAAAAAAGTCTAAGGTAGCAAAGGTGATTACTAATAAGAGTGTTGTGATGGGGAGCACAAGTTTTTGTGTGTTGGCCAAACCTCCTTTAAATAAGCACACCATAAACACAAACCAATTTTGCACAAACAAGAATTATGGGGAAAGAAGCCTCGAGTGCTAAAAGGTCATGCAAGTTAGATAGAAGCACTATTTGATTGGGCCCAAAATAATGAAAATGAGGCATGGAGGATAGTGGAAGAAGGCAAAATGTTTTATGGGTCTTTTTCAAAGTATAATTTTAACCTTGAAATCATTGACAAGGTGGGTAATCTTGCTTATAAATGGCAGCAAGCAGCCTTAATGGATTCTACCTTAAAAGATAAGGCTAGCAAAGATTGAGAGATGCAAAAGTGGAAAGACTAGGCAACCCCACCAATAAGGACATTGGCTTCACTGGGTGGCGGTCGTTTATTAGTCTTCATAAGTCCCTTGATGGGAAAAAATAAGTATTGGTAGCATCTTACACCAACATTTGGTATAGGTTTAGCATGTAAGGGTTGTGTTAAAAGAAATAAGATGGATGTAAAGTAATGTGCATGGTAGTAAAGTTGGGAGAGGTTGCATGCAGACTATGGCATTGGCAAGGACTTAGATTCGAGGGAGTGGGTGACATTGTTGCAACATTATTGAAGCTTTGGAACAATAAATGGTGGCATTGTCTTTGAGCTGGGAAGACATTTGGAGCATTGGTTGGTGCAGTAACATGCAACAATGACACTGGCACAAGCTATTGGAAGGATGTGACTGATCAATCACTCCTATGTTTTCTCCTACCAGATGGTCAAATTCCCTAATATTCTTTAGGGGGTATGCATGACTCACTTAAGAGTTAAACAATGTTGGGGCATGAGCAAAGGTCTAGACTAATAATATATGGGTAAAAGGTAAGATGACTAACATGTGGACGTGAAAATGACTACCTCATAAGAGTTGGCATACAACCAAGGGTCCAAACAAATGACATGCGGTCCCTTCAACATGCACAATTTGGGTATGCATCAACGGGTTACATGTTGCAAACAAAGGGATAGAAAATGCAAACAACATCAAGGATTGTCAATGCATGAACATGAGCTTAGGTCAAAGGGCAACATAGCTGGTTGAAGCTTGGCACGGGTTTAGAGTGTGGACTAAGAAAGGGAGCCTTATGCACCACAAAAATAAGAGAGTATGGAGGTAAATTCTCCTAATTTGTAAGGGCATAATATGGTGGCAAAGGTGGCATGTTGGGGATGCCTATCCAAGCAAATGTGATGTCACATCCTGCTTTTATGGAGAGCTATGAAGGGGACTAATTGGTTTTAGAACTGGTTCAATCAGCCACAATGTAGCCCAAGAAAGACCTAAAGGAAAGCTATGATCGAGGACTATTGAAACGAAGAGGGCGTATCTTCATCAGTCATAAAGGAGAGCTCCATTCCCGGTTGATCAAGGCCATGCATGACTCAGCAATAGGAGGCTACTCTGGGGTAAAAGCTACATACTCTTGACTTAAAACATTTTTTAGTTGGCCATGCATAAAGGAAAGTGTGCGAGAATGGTCCCAGTCTTATGAAGTTTGTCAAAAGTGCAAAATGGAGACTATGCTGTATCCAAGCCTCCTACAACCACTGTCGGTTGCCAAGCAGGTGTGGAACCATATTTCCATGGATTTTATTGAAGGTTTGCCAAACTCTGATGGCAAAAATATAACATGGGTCATTGTGGATCGCTTTACTAAATTTGCCCACTTCATCGGACTTAGACAACCCCTGTTGACACCAACGGTGGCCAAGGTGTACTTCGAGTAAGTATTCAAACTGCATCAGTTACCTGTATCAATTGTGTCTGACCGAGATCAAATATTTACAAGCCAATTCTAGCAAGAATTATTCTGATTGAAGGGGACTGCTTTGCGCCTAAGCTCGATGTATCATCCATAATTGGATGGACAAATGGAGATGCTTGAAGGATATCTAAGGTGCATGTGCTTCATGCCTCCTCATCAGTGGTTCTGCTAGCTTCCTCTTGTCGAGTGGTGGTGCAATACCACTTACCACACAACCATCAATATGACATCCTACGAAGCTCTATTTGGGCAACCCCTACCGTAAATGGCGTTGTTACTAGCTTCAAGCACGAAGGTGGACTCTTTGACCAAGTTCTTTAAGGAATGCCAAGCCCTTACCATAATCTTTAACGAGTAGTTACAGTGCTCTCAACATTGAATGAAATTCTTCATTGATAAACATATAACAGAGCAGGAGTTTGTAGTTGGTGACTTGGTCTATCTAAAACTACAACCATACCGCCAAATAAGTGTTGCCTTGCAAACTAACTTGAAGTCAACCTCAAATTTCTACGAGCCTTATAGGGTGCTAGAAAGGATTGGGATTGTCGCTTATAGATTGGTGCTTCCGCTGGGCAACTCAGTTCACCTGGTGTTCCATGTATTGTTGTTGAAGAAAGCAATTGGGGACCATGTCACAGCTTCACCTTAGCTACTGTTAATAAATGAAGATGGACAATTTAAGGAAGAGCCTATAGCCATCCTCTAGCATTGCGTGATCAAGAGGAACAACAAAGTGGTTGTACAGGTACTCATACAATGGGCTAATATGTTGCCAAAGAGAGGCAACTTGGGAAGATTACTCATTTGTGGAATCTTAGTTTTCAAATGTGAGCTTATTGGTCCTCGAGGGCAAGGACTTGGTGAGAAGGGGAAGTTGTTAAGACCTAAGCTCATTGTCACCAGGCCATGAGGCCTATAGAGAATCTAGAAGATTGTTACAATTATTTAATATTCTATTTTAATTTCAGTTGCTTGTAAGTAAAAAGACATGGGGTGATTAGGATGAATGTTCTGAAATCCTTAGCCCACAAATAAATGTGTGATGCAAGGAAAGATTGGGCAGAGAAAAAGGCAATCAAACCAAATTTCCTTCTCTTTTCTTCCCCTTCCCTCTCTCTCCCTTTCTTCTTCTTTCCAGATCCTAACAAATACTCCATACTTTCTTGGATGAACTTGTACAGATGTATAAGTAGAAGAACAATAAGAAGAAGGAAAATCAGCTGAAGAAGAAGAAGAAGAAGAAGAAGAAGCCATAATAACACAAAATGATTTTGCTTTTGTGAGATGACTTATTGCAGTTTTTTGGAAATACCTAAGAGACTCTAGGTATCTGAGATTACTTCACTGCCGCTTTGGGTCATTTCTTATCTCTTTCCTTTTATTATAGAATATTAATCTCTAAGACCACTCTGGGTCATTTCTCTAAAAACAAAGAAACAGATGTTTACTGATTGGGATGGACCGACACAACAATGACACAGCATAGATTAAAGACTATTAGTCTTCATCACCATTGTTATTAATTTGATTAATCTCTACCTTTTCTTTTTGTTTCTTTTTTTTTTTTTTCTTTCGTTATACAGTCCAACAAACTCTACCTACAGCATTTTTGATGAGCTATGTTTGAGAAAATATGAAATTTTAAAATCTCTCATTAAAGATATTTTATGTCTAATTGTTTAGGCATAAGCATAAAATTTTTTTATATCACAAGAACTGAACAACAAGTGCAGACAAATTATTCTCGACACTAGTATCAAGTGAAGAAAGACGAGGGTAGTGCACAGAAATTTCTTCAAGAAATTTACACCAGCAGGCTATTTGTTGAATGAAAATAAAAAAGCAAAACTGAAAATTTCAAGTTTCTGATTTATCCCCCAGAAAAAAAAAAAAATAAAAAGAGGGAGACTCAGCGAAAAGCTCCACCACTCTTCTTCTACACCCTGTGGAGGTCCGTTCGAGACCAGAGGCCTTGGAGAAACCCTTTCATGTCTTACTGCGGGTCATTTCGCAGCCGCCTTTTTCTTTTACTTGTTTCTTTGATCTATGTGTATAATAATAGCCGAACCCCACACTTTGTCAGCTCGTGCAAATCTTCTGTGGCAGCATAGAATTGAAATGGGGCTTCTTGTAATAATATTCCCTCCCTAAAATGCTAAGATGGAAACGAGTACTATACCACAGAAACACATGTGCCTCTAGCCATCGTGACCATAGTTCCTTTGATGACGAGAGGCCTACAGTTAATTTTACATTTCTTCAAGCAATGTCGGATTCAAAAAGGCAATCACAGGAGATAGGGAAGTTGAAAATGTTAGATTTTTCCAGAATTTCTCTTCATGAAATTCTTATTTCTGTAATGCAGAATCTTTTCTTGATATGAATACTAGTAATAAAACTGTATTAAAATCAACATACCGTTGTCCATTATGCTGATGTCCCGTAGCGAAAATGAAAATCTTCTTTGCGTTTTGTTCCTGAACGCTTTTCTCTTTTCTCCTTCTTTTCTCCTACTCTTCCCTTTCACTGCCTTTCGTTTTCTCTCTGATGGTTGAGAGACCGACGAAAAAAAACTGTACGACTGTTATTCACCCTTTTGAGTTATCTCTGATCAGGGAATTGTCCCCTCTTTTCCGATAACAATCATCCTTACGGTAACAATTATCTCTGAATAGGGATAACCGTCATCCTTTCCGCAACAGTTATCTTTAAATAAGGATAATCATTATCCTTCCCGTAGCAGTTATCTTTGAACAGGGAGAGTGGAGGGATTTTAAACCCGATGACCCAAATTGCCATTATACCTAACCAACCATCATATTAGGCCTTTTATTTTGGGTCATACTTTAAATAATAAGGGCCACTCATGTTAATTAATTTAACAATCTCCCACTTGGCCCTTGTTATGATTTGATGAATCAATAACAAACAAGTGCGCACAATCCTCAAAGATCATCAAACCACAACACTTAATTGAATTAAAATGATTGGATCATGGCGGTCACACATCTTTTAGCGACATGATCCCTTCCATGTATCACATAATCATCGCAATTCATAATAACCTTACTGAGGAACATTGAAACCTTAAATTGTCATTTCCATACATGCTATTAGTTATCTCACAACTATAACTGTATCCAATCAAACGGAGATAACAAAATACAAGCAAAACCATAGCCTTAATTGAATTTATGAGTGTCACAATGATATGAGCAGTACAAAATATTGGCTTTAGGCGAATGAGGACCTATCCAAAATGCCCATCCGAGCAGCATGTTCAGTAAACGTTTTCGGCGGCAAACCTTTAGTTAATGGGTCCGCTATCATCAATTCAGTACCAATATGCTCAATAGACACTCTTCGGTTTTGCACTTCTTCCTTGACAGATAGGTATTTCAAATTCATATGTTTCGCACCTTTAGAATACCTATCATTTTTAGAGAAGAAAACGGCTGCGGAATTATCACAATAAATTCTTAACGGCTTTTCTATACTGTCGACCAAACCAAGCCTTAAGATAAAATTCCGCATCCATAATGCATGAATAGTAGCCTCAAAGCATGCTACAAATTCAGCCTCCATAGTGGAAGTAGCAATGACAGACTGCTTCCCACTTTTCCAAGAAACTGCTCCCCCAGCCAGGAGGAACATGTAGCCAAATGTAGATTTCCTCGAGTCTACACATCCAGCATAATCTGAATCCGAGTAGCCTACTACCTCAAGATGACTTGATCTTTTATAAGTAAGCATATAATCCTTGGTGCCTTGTAAGTACCTAAGTACTTTCTTTCCGGCCTTCCAATGGTCTATTCCAGGATTGCTTTGATATCGGCCTAACATTCCGACAGCGAAACTAATGTCTGGCCGAGTACATGTTTGCGCATACATCAGGCTTCCAACTACTGACGCATAGGGAATTGATTCCATCGCTTTCCGTTCCAAATCATTCTTTGGACATTGCAATTCACTGAACTTGTCCCCTTTCTGAATTGGAACTGTTCCTGTTGAGCAATTTTCCATTCTGAATCTCTCTAATACTTTATTGATATAGCCTTTCTGAGACAATCCTAACAATCCTTGTGATCTATCACGGAATATCTCTATTCCCATCACATAGGATGCCTCATTCATATCTTTCATTTCAAAGGTTTCAGAGAGAAACTTCTTAACATTATGTAACAAACCCATGTCGTTAGCAGCCAAAAGAATGTCATCGACATATAGGACCAATATAATGAACTTGCTCCCACTGACCTTCATATAGACACATCGATCAACGGTGTTCTCTACAAAGCCATATGACGTGATGGCATCATTGAACTTAATGTACCATTGTCGGGAAGCCTGTTTCAGTCCATATATCGACTTCTTTAATTTACACACCAAATTTTCTTGCCCGGTGGTGATGAAACCTTCAGGTTGGTCCATATGCACCTCCTATTCTAAGTCACCATTCAGAAAGGCGGTCTTTACATCCATTTGGTGGAGCTCTAAGTCATTCTGAGCCACCAAAGCCATAATGATTCTTAAGGAGTCTTTCTTAGAGACTGGAGAGAAAGTCTCCTTATAGTCAATACCATCCCTTTGAGTGAAACCTTTGGCGACAAGTCTGGCTTTATACCTTTCGATGTTACCTTTCGAGTTTCGCTTGGTCTTGAAGACCCACTTACAGCCAACTCGTTTTGATCCTTCAGGTAACTCTACTAGTTCCCAGACTTGATTCACATCCATCGATTTCATCTCTTCCTTCATGGCATTGAACCATTTTTCAGAATCATCGCATTCCATGGCTTGTTGAAATGAGACTGGATCTTTATCAATGCTCAATTCCGATTCATTCTCAAGTGAGTAAACCACATAATCATTAGATACAGCTGGCCTTTTCTGCCTCGTGGACCTCCGTAATGCCATTTCTTGTGGTATCACTTGTTCATTTGTGAATTGCACATTGTCACTTGGTTCATCTCTGATGTGTTCACCTTGCGTGTTTCGAGTATCAATTTGTTGTCCTCGCATGTCACGTGACTGTGATGTAACAAAAGGAACAACAACTTGAGTGGAAACACTGGGTGTGGGGATACCAACTTGAGTAGAAGTACTCACTGTGGATCTTTCATTTTGCAATTCTCTAATGTCCACCTTTCGTGATTCCCCACTCCCACTGAACTGGCCATTCTCAATGAACCGAGCATTACCAGACTCAACTATTCTAGTGCTATGGCTAGGGCAATAGAACCTATATCCTTTAGACTTTTCAGGATAGCCAATGAAGTGACCGCTAATGGTCCTCGCATCAAGCTTTCCTTCATGTGGATTATATATCCGTACTTCTGCTGGACAACCCCAAACATGAAGGTGTCTTAAACTGGGTTTCCTTCCTGTCCATAACTCGTAAGGAGTCTTAGGGACAGCTTTACTAGGAACCCTGTTCAGCAGATATGCAGCAGTTCTTAATGCATGCATCCACAAGGATAAAGGTACAGTACTGCAACTTAACATGCTCCTAACCATATCCATGAGTGTGCGATTCCGCCTTTCCGCTACACCATTCTGTTGTGGTGTACCAGGCATTGTATATTGTGCACATATGCCTCGACTTTCAAGAAGTTTTGCAAATGGACCAGGACATTGTCCACTTTCATTGTATTTTCCATAATATTCACCACCCCTGTCTGACTTAATCACTTTCACCTTTCTATCTAACTGCCTTTCCATTTCATCAATAAACACCTCCAAGGCATTTACTGACTGGGACTTTTCATGCAGTAGATATAAGTAACAATACCGTGAGTAGTCATCTATAAATGTGATGAAATACTTTTCACCACCCCATGTGGGAATATCAAATGGGCCACAAATATCGGTGTGTATCAATTCTAAAGGCTCATTACTTCTCATGGCTGGGTTCGTCGATGTGTGTCTTTTTTGTTTCCCTTTTATACAATCAACACACACATCCCAATCAGTAAAATCCAATTGAGGCAGGATATTACCTTTCACCAACCTCAATATCCTTTCTTTGGATATATGACCCAATCTTTGATGCCATAAGAAAGCAGAACAATCATCATGCACATTACGTTTGTTACCTATACCATGCTCAACAAGAAATAGAGAATCAGCATACATAGCATCAAGATTAAAGCGGTACAAATCATCAACCAAAGTACTAGATCCATAATAGTACAAATGTCTATACAATGAAAATGCACCGTTTCCAATCTTAAAATTAAATCCCGCTTCATCCAACTTTGCAACAGAAACTAAATTTCTAGCACATTCAGGAACATAGAGACACTTTTCTAGATCTAGGTGGCACTTAGTGTCCAAGATCAATCTGTACGTCCCAATTCCTTCTATTCGTGCCTTCATTCTGTTCCCCATGTAAAGGAACTTTTCAGTTCCTGTTGTGGGCTGGATTGAAAGGAATCCCTGCATAATATGTGACACATGAATAGTGGCTCCAGAGTCTAACCACCAAGTATTATTGGGCACTTCAATTACGTTTGATTCAAAACATACTGATATACAGTACATACCTTTCTTTTCGAACCAAGCCTTTCTTTTGGGGCAATCCCTTTTGAAGTGACCCATCCTTTTACAGAAGAAGCATTTCTGATCCTTTTGGATCTGACCTCCAGCAACTTTCACAGAGGCCTTGTCCTTCTTCTTACTTTTCTGATGTGGTTTAGACCTACTGCCACCAGCATCATTACGAACAGTGAGATGAATGGAGTGATCCTTCATCTTCTTTAATCTCCCTTCCTCCTGAACTAACATGGCCTTAATTTCCTGAAAGTTCCATTTCTCTTTAATAGTGTTATAATTCACTTGGAACTGGCCAAATTCAGGAGGCAGTGAGTTGATGATGAATTGAACCAAAAAGGATTCACTCACGTCCATACCCATCGTTCTCAACTTTGCTGCTAGGTTAGCCATACTGGTCACATGATCATGAATAGGCCGTGACCAATCAAATTTCTTGGTCGTCAGCTCACTCATCAGGGTTCCTACAATGGATTTATCAGCTATGTCTGATTGAGAGTATTCCTTAATTCTCATCAGAAATTCCCTTGCATTTTCCGTCTTGGGCATCGATGGCTTGACATTTTCAGCCATCGTCATTCGCATCAAATTCAAGCTCAGCCTATTGGACCGTACCCAAGCCTCATGAAAAGACTTATTAGATTCTGCACTGGTCCCGATAATGGCTGCAGGCTTTTCATCCGAAATGACCGCTAAGTCCAAGCCCAAAACACCCAAATGAAACTGAATATGCTCAGACCATTCTACATAATTCAGTCCATTGAATTTGATCATTGCATTACCCAAGGCGAAAACATTATTGGAACCTGCAAACATGATCCAAATTTACACACTAATGCTTTGAGTAAACTTTAATGGATTCAGATACACCACAAACTTTAATCATGTATTTAAGTTCACCTTTGGGTAATCCTCAAATACATAACTACAATCAATAATGATGCTAATTTAAATATACTTTAATGGATCAATTAATCATACCAGAATTAATATGAATGTTATCTTTGGATATACAATCATGTTTACCCAGTATGTCAATCAATCCCTTTCAGTGTCATTAATTATAAGCAATGATCCATCTTTGGATGATCTCCTAGCCTCATAATTAATAACTACAATTGTTCATACACAACACTTCATTAGCATCAAAAATGAACAATTGAAATTCACAATCAATAATTCAAATTCTTTCAAGCCAGGCCATTTTGGTGACTAACAAGCTTTCAAAATTCGACTTTCCATTCTGTGGGAGTCGACACCGGCCAATACGCCGGCGGCGCACTTTTCCAGTAGCCGGCTTACACCTTGCACCGGCAACCACCCACGGTGCAACTGACAACCACTCACGGCACAGGGTCCAATGGCTGGCGCACTGTTACGCGCCAACCAGCTCCGGCAGTGCAGGGTCCGACGGCCGGCGTTCACTCCACGCCGGCAAGCCCCCGCCGGCGCCGCAGAGTCTCACAGCCGGCGCTCACCTCACGCCGGCAAGCCCCCGCCGGCGCCGCAGAGTCTCACAGCCGGCGCTCACCTTACGCCGGCAAGCCCCCGCCGGCACCGCAGAGTCCCAGGCTCACTGCCGGCGCTCATTCCACGCCGGCAGGCCCTGGCTAGCGCCGCAGGGAGGCTTTCAGCCATGCCCGGCAGGCAGATCTGGGTCCCGGCCAGACGCTGTCGCCGTCCACCGCTCGGGCCCCGGCACGCCCGAAGCACGGCCGAGTCTGGGTCCTGGCCAGACGCGGTCGCCGTCCACTGCTCGGGTCCCGGCACGCCCCGGAAGCTCGGCCCGGGTCTGGGTCCCGGCCAGATGCGGTCGCCGTCCACCGCTCGGGCCCCAGTACACCCCGGAAGCTCGACGCGCCCGCTGGCAGTCCCTTCGCCGGCGATCCGTGTCCTCGGCGACGTCTGGGACCGCTGTTCCCTCCGGGAGGCCGCTCTGCCATGCCCGGACCGATTCGGGTCCCGGCCAGACGCAGACTCCCACGGCCGGCGTTCTTCCCCACCTTTCCGACGCCGGCCAATTTTCCACGTTGTCGTGCCGTTATCCGTTAGGCACCGAAAAGAGAAAGGAAAAAAAAGGAAAAACACAAAAATTGCAGTATTCGCATACCCGCTCTGATACCAATTGTTAGACTTTTCCAGAATTTCTCTTCATGAAATTCTTATTTTTGTAATGCAGGATCTTTTCTTGATGTGAATACTAGTAATAAAACTGTATTAAAATCAACATACCGTTGTCCATTATGCTGATGTCCCGTAGCGAAAATGAAAATCTTCTTTGCGTTTTGTTCCTGAACGCTTTTCTCTTTTCTCCTTCTTTTCTCCTACTCTTCCCTTTTACTGCCTTTCGTTTTCTCTCTGATGGTTGAGAGACCGACGAAAAAAAACTGTACGACTGTTATTCACCCTTTTGAGTTATCTCTGATCAGGGAATTATCCCCTCTTTTCCGATAACAATCATCCTTACGGTAACAATTATCTCTGAATAGGGATAACCGTCATCCTTTCCGCAACAGTTATCTTTGAATAAGGATAATCATTATCCTTTCCGTAACAGTTATCTTTGAACAGGGAGAGTGGAGGGATTTTAAACCCGATGACCCAAATTGCCATTATGCCTAACCAACCATCATATTAGGCCTTTTATTTTGGATCATACTTTAAATAAAAAGGGTCACTCATGTTAATTAATTTAACAGAAAAAGACTGGATTCTCCATGTGTTGCCCACGAGAAATAGCGCAAAGAACAAAACCTAAGAAGTTCCTATCATCACACAAATTACTAGGCAAATCAAAAGTAATCGAAGATCATGTGCTTTGACGATCAATCCAATCTGGAATTTCATTTACAGGATAAACAAAAATAACTTCATCACTTCTGCCAACACTCTGCATCATAGCATAAAAAAATATCTTTAAGCTGGAGTAATTTGTTCCATATTATATCTACAGGGTACCAGAGGGGATGGGAGATTGCACTTACCTTGGGGAGTTGATAAAGGGCTTAAAGGGATAGTTTTACTTAAAGGCAAATAAAAAGGGAAAATATAAACATTTTAGACTTAAACATTTTTGAAACTCTATTGATAATTCTAAATGGTTTGCCAAGGGATAGTTTTACTTAAAGGCAAATAAAATAAAGAGCTGAAGAGTTTCGTGGCCAACTAGTTTGTTGAACTTCATATGTGCTATCTACTCCATTTTTAAGCACTACTTGTAATAATGACTCTGCTTCCATCACCAAACCATTCATGCTTTCCTGCAAAAGATTCGATTTGTTTGACCTTGTCTACACTATCAAGAAAAATGAGAACCCTTGCGTGTCAAAGCTGGTTCATCAAAAAAGTTGAACTTGAGCTAGTGGATGCGCGTATACTCTTTTTGGCTTCATTTAGTAGACTAGCAAGAAGTTCCTCTTTAAGTTTGGGTAATTCAAAATTTTCAGAGGTTTCTCGAACATTGGTAAGAAAGCAACTGCTTTGAAAGTGAGAAGGGTATTTGTCTCTGGCAAGAGTTGTCTTGCCTATTCCACCCCATATTCCAACAATGGGCACATCATTTACTTTTCCAACAATGTTCTGCTATTGACGTTTCTGCAACACAAATAGCCCACCACGATATTAGAGAGAGAGAGAGAGAGAGAGAGAGAGAGAGAGAGAGAGATGGAGAGCTTCATTTTTTAGTCAATTTCCTTTCAATATCGAACCATGGAGCTTTTAATTTTTAAAGAACAATGCAACAAAAATAATTCATATATAGAAAGACAAAAGCATGAACATTTTTTAGGTGTGCATATAAACGTTCAAATAAACTCTGAAAGTATGAATAAAGTTGTTTCCAACATGTAATGATAGACTTTTTTCCAGTCCAATTAAATTGAAAAGTGAGGGGTTGACATTAGTTTTATGCTCGGTGGTCACTAGCTCAGATCTGATAGGGTTAGCTAATGACTACAGAGCTAATTGGGAGTCAAAATTTATGGAGATAATTGATAAATGAAACCAAGCTATCTAATCACAAGAGGGTCACTCACCGAATGCGGGAATGAGGATAAAGAAGGCAAAAGAAAGAGCAAGAATGGTTGGAAAACTAATTGCGAACTTGGCCATTCCTTCCGATTGTATCGTTGCTTTTGTGAGAAGGAGAGGCCAGAGCAGCCCCTACTTATATACATAAAATTTTGTCTTCACCCTCTGCCATGGATGCGATATTGTAAAACAAACAATCAAGAAAAAAGTAACTTGAAAAAAAAAAAAAAGAAAAAAACAAAACACCTAATGATTGGTCAATGTTAACCAAACGTAAGAGAGATTGAAATCTCCTAATAATGGCATTAATTAAATATCCAATAGCAACCCGCCATCCATTGGAATTATTGTAAGGAAAAACCGGTGGAGGATATTATTTCTATGGCGAAACCTGACAATTACGCCCCTTTTATTGTTATAAACAAGCACAAGCTTCAAATTCTTGGAATGTTGATAAGGGGGATCATTCTCAAATTTCAATTCAACGGAATAATATATAATTAAAAGGAAAGAGCAATAAAGAGTAATCTTATGCTAGACAAATGCTAAACAAATAAGCTTTTAACTACGAGATAAGACTAAAAACAAGTGGAGGGTTTTATTATACATTTTTCTGACTACAATGATTTAATAGACCTTAGAGTTTACGGTTTCCCATCTAACCTCTGATCAACGTTGCCTCGTTGCCCCGCGTTAACGGATGTTATAATCAAAATTAGGAAGAGACATTTAATTATCAATAAGATTCCAAGGTCAAATTTTAATCTCATTTTACATTTTATTATTGATAATTACTAAATTATACTCAATAATTAAAAATTGAAAACATCTAATAGCTTAATTCTTTCACAAATTAACAATTTTTTTTTTTTTAAATTAAGACAGTCATTTGAATGAAAAATTGCTGTACTATGCGGCTATGATTGGAAAAATAGGGGTTACACTGATACCCATGACACAGAAAAAAAAGGTGATTTCATTTTTTTTTTTTTTTTTTGTTTGACTAAAGATGCTCCCCTAATCTCTGCAAAAAGAATCGAAATCACCTAATAATTGCCATTAAATATCCAATAAACAGTCAGCAATGGAATTGCCATAAAGAAATGCTCATTGCCCAATCGGAATGGATGTGATGAGCAAGATTGTCCGCCTTTGATAAGTTGTGAAAGAAAAGACAAACATTTTCTTACCCTCATATCATAGCAAACATTTTCAACCTTGCCTCGTTGCCCCACATTAATGAATGTGATAATCAAAATTAAGAAAAGACAATTTAAAATCTCATTTTAAATTTTATTATTGGTAGTTATTAAATTATAAAGCAAAACCGTCTGATACCTTAATCGTTTAACAAGTCAACAATTAAAAAAATTGGTAAGAGTAAGACATTATTTGAATATACAATCGATGGTACCATTCGGTTATGACTAGAGATGCTCGACTAATCTCTACTAAAAGAAATTGAAATCACCTAATAATTGCCATTAAATACTAATAGAACAGCCGGCAATGAAATCATTATAAAGAAATGCCACGAGGAGGATGTTAATTCTATGGCACAAGCTTACGATTACTTCTTTTTTATTGTTATGAACAAAAAAAGTAGACTAAAAAAATTTTATAACACATTGGAATCTATTGCCCTTTTGTGTACAAGTAGGGGGATCATTTTCAAATTTCAATTCGAAAGAATGATATATAATTAAAAGGAAAGACAAGTCTTGTGTTAGATAAAAACTAAACATGCTTAGCTATTAGATAAAACTAAATCAACAAGTTGACTCTTTTATATTATATGTTTGCTAATAAGTGATCAGATTTTTTGTACATACCTTTGCATCTGGCCTCTAATCAAATTTGACTCTTTGCCCAATGATAATAGATGTGATAATCAAGATTGTACCGCTTTTAATAAGTTGTAAAAGAAAATGTCTTTGTACAGATTTTTCCCCTTCTTATATAGTATTAGACATTTAGTTTTACTCAACTGTTACAGTAACAAAGCTTTCTAGGTTGCATTGTAAGGTTGAATCATATACAAATGATCTTGCTTAATCCAACCAAAAACTGCATTAGATTGAAGAAGTTAAATATGGTAAACTATGATACACCCATAAGTACTCAAGGTGCCAGAGAATGAGACACCATGGAAAAATCTGAGATACTCAATGCTCTTAATCACAAAACTAGTCCACTGCAAGAACAAATCCATATCGTGTAAATACCCAGTATTATATTCCCAGTTCAAATGAAATATGAGTCTAACCAGTTTTCTTAGGAAAAGCATAGCCTTTTGGATTGACATATATGAGAGGATTAGGTAACAATGGTTCCCTAGGTATTCCTTGTGTCCCTGTACCAGAGAATATTACAATAGAAACAATCATCAATCTCAGCTAGAGATGACATTTTTCAAGGAGGAGAAAAGTGATTGGTTGACAAAAGCATACCTTTGTCATCACACAAAAATCAACATTGCTGCCACTTCCCAAGTCATTCAACACACAAAAACATGTAGCCTCACGAACAAGTTTTTTTTCCCTCATCTCTCTACAAAGGTGAATACATAAATCAGGCTGAATGAATGCTCTGTTATATAGCCCATAGAAAATGGGGAATTATTCCTTTTTCAAGAGCTCTGCCCAAAGAGTGTTTGGCATACAAATAAATGAAGCAAATAGAACACCAAATTGGACTAACAGCACACATGGATGACGAGAAATAAGTCAAATAACACAAAGATTTTATTATTCATTGGAAACATGATCTACATTTCAATGAAATCTAACTTACATTAAGCCCTTCTCTGTACTTTGATTCGAAAATAGCCATTGCAGCAAGAGAACCAGAACCCATTGTAGTGAATGGCAACGTGTCGGTTGATTCATGAGGGTGTATCTGGAGAACATGTCATTGCATCCACAAGAGATCAGAAAACCATGAAAACCAAAAGGAAAGTTTCCTTATGACTAACACTTACTGTATGTAATTGAGGACCAGTGCAATCGACCCCTCCAAGCACTAGCCTGAACATAACATTGGTAGCTGACCAAGAAACAGAGAATCAGGAAACTCTCTAAATGGACACAAATTACACATGCACAGAATTCGCAACAAAATAAATTCAACTTGAAAAGATGCTCTTTAAGAAGAGTCGGTGTTGTGATAACCCCTCTCGGCCAGCATGATAGCGGTGCAACTACAGCTGTGACCTTAATATGTCTATGCAAATACAGAAAAGATAGCAATGCATTATGCGAGAGAAAGCTAGAAAAGAGTTTTAAATTTTCAACACATCAAATAAATTTCTACAGAGACAACGACAATAAAATAGACACCAAAACCCCAAAAGTACCTGTTACTGCCACTGTATCAGCAGCTATTCCTACTCCACAGCACCATATGTTGGGTGCCATGTGATGAATCTTCTCACAATTCTTATCACAAGCTATGGGTCCTTCTGCTGCTCTGGTATCTGACCCAAGTATGACACTATTCTGTGGAGAAATATGAGCGAGTCACAAAACAATAGTAAGATTGGACACATTTGTGTGACAAGATTGCTAATGCTTGAAAATGCAAACAAAAACATTGATTTGTTCACAAAAACAGAAATTAACATATTTTAACAATCTCGATGAAAAAAGAGGTACAGTAGAGTCTAGTCCAAAAATTTTGCAGGAACCCCGTAAGTTTTGAGAACAAGATTGTTGCTGGAACTGTACATGGCCTACCGCTCAATTCCAAAGATGCCATGAAATTATCTAGCCTTGGCTTTCCTTAATCCACCGAGCATCAACAATGAATCAGAAATCTCAGTTGGCAAAGCTAATCGCAATATTGACTCCAAAACACAATCCGAAGCATACACTCAAAATGGGCAATCCATTGAGAATTTGATTTGAATGCAAACCCTGTTAGTTGTTGAGATGAAATTAGCTCCTGTATGCTTGCCATGCAAGCTTTCTGGTGTCGGCAGAAGTGCAAGAAGGCTTAGAGTAGGAGTGTTTTAGGAACAATTTGTTCATATTCATTGATTACCAAGTCTCATATAATTGAAGTTATATACCCTTTCATCGTTACAAATAAATTATTTTGTAGGTTTTAATCATTACAAATTTGGATTCAAATTTCAATTCTTTCACCTAACCTACCTAACTTCAACTGCTACTTATCCTTACTTAATCTGCTGCTTTTGATCTTGACTTGTCCATCCATTGCTATTGTTATTGAAGTTGTAGGAAGTTGCGAGGTTGCAGTGAGTGTCACATCTGTATTAGAGACTTTAGTTTAAAGTTGCAAAGCAACAACATCAATCCTTCATTTCTCCTCCTTTGTATTGATGCACTGCATCCCTAATTTGTCTTTGAGATATAGATACCTTTCTTTACTAAGTAGCTTGGTGAATATATTTGTAAGTTGATTTTTTATTGAGCAGTTGAATAGAGTTACTTTATTCAATTACTATATTTTCTTGATAAAATGAAGTTTTATCAGAAAATATTTTATCTTTTCATGTTGAATTGAATTTTGAAAGATTGTAATTATGACTTGATTATCATAATGCATTATTGTTGCTTTTATTAAATTTACTTTTAACTCAACCAACATCCTTTGAAGCCAAATTGCTTAATCTATTCCACCTATCATGGCCATGCATTCAGCCTTTGTCATTAATTAAGCCATAGATGACTGCTTCCTTGAATTCTAATAAAAAGCTTTTGTGCTTAGGGTAAATAAATACTCTGTTGTGCTCCTCATATCTTATTAAAAGCCAACTCTGTCAATATAACCAACTAACTTTAAATTGCATCATTTGTTGAACATAATTCCATGCTTAAATGACTCTTATATATACCTAAACATCTTTTTTGTAACTTTAAAATAAGCTTGAGTAAGATCATACACGTATTTAAAGAAAATAATTACAACAACAACAAAATAACGTTAAAAACCTTATAGAATATAATTATAGTTAAATTAAAGTGTCTAGGGGAAAAAAAATAAATTTCATTAATTTTTTACATCTAAAATTTTTTATTTTTTATATTTTATATAAATTAGTCTGTGTTTTTTTTTAAATTGTGAAAAAAATATAAAATTTTAAGATCTATTATTTAAAATATACCTTTAGTGTCTAATTGTTTATGCATAAGCATAAAATTATGTTTTACGGACAGAACAACATAAGCATACAAATCATTCTTAACACTTATATCAAGTGAAGAAAGACGAGAGTAGTAGTAGTACACAGAAATTTCTATGAAAAAAAAAAAAACTAAACTGAAAATTTCAAGTTTCTGATTTATTTGGAGGAAAAGAAAAGAAAATAAAAAAAAAGAGCACAAGAGAGAAGCTCCATCACTCTTCTTCTGCACCCCTTGGCGGTCCATCTGAGACCCCAGGCCTTGGAGGAACCCTTCCGTCTCTCACTGCATGTCATTTCGTGGCCGCTTTTTTATGTTTCTTCTTCTTTTTCTTTTTCTCGTTTCTTCATCAATGTATAATAGCCGAACCCCACACCCTGTAACCCCGCGTAATTCTTCCGAGATTTCATTTTCAAAGTACTGATGGAATTGAAATGTGGCCTTCTTGTAATAATCTTCCCCTCCTAAACTGCTAACTATTGCCTGATGCAAACGGGTGCTATACCACACTAACACATGTGCCCCTGCAGATTTCGACGGACTTGTTTTGAGCATCCAGAGGTTTTCATCTAATGTTTTATTTCTGGAGGCATCGTTGGATTCAAAAAGGCATTCACAATAGACAAGGATGTCTGTCCAGCCAGGTAACTGCACGGCTTCGTCATCAATAATAGCGCAAAGAACAAAACCCAAGAACTTTCTATCATCACACAAATTACAAGGCAACTCAAGGGTAATCGAAGATCCTGTGCTTTGACAATTGATCCAATTTGGAATTTCATTTCCAGGATAAACAAAACGAACTTCATCTCTTCTACCAACACCCTGCAGCTTAGCATAAGAAAATATCTTAAAGTAATTTGTTTGATGTGGTATCTATAGAGTACAAGAGGAGATTGGGTGATTGCACTTACCCTGGGGAGTTGCTCAAGGGCTTCTTGGGAAAATATCCGTATCATCTGTTGTGCATGACTGGGAACACTTCTGCGTGCATCCTCATTCAACTTATGGCAATTGAAAAATGAAAATTCCACCTTGAAATCCAGCAACCTCACCGGAGTCTCCACAAGTGCAAATTTTGAATCTGTGACCTCCTGTAGTCCTGTGCAATTACGTGCTTCCAAACGTTTTAAACGTGGGGGAAACTCTTGCAGTAATTGAAGGCTAGTGCAGCCAATTATAATAAGAGATTCAAGACACGAGAGATCCTTGATACTGCCAATATCTGTAAAACTACTCTGGCTTAGCTCCAATTCCCGTAATCGGCCAAGATTAGTTTTCAGGATATTCCCAAGTTCATTCCAATGAAGCAACCGCAGTATCTTAAGTCCAGAAAGATCAGGGTTTTTATGAGATTGCTCAAGTGAACGGTACAGATGTTCATGATCATGACTCAAACAGAGCTCTTCCACACTCATTGAAAGTTTAGGAAACTTCTTGAGTTTTGAGCACCCTAATAGATCAAGTTTTTTAAGAGATCTCAGCTTAGAACAATAGGGTACTTTTTCTATGCTAGCACCCTCCAGGTCTAACTCTT
Organism: Rhizophora apiculata; assembly: GCA_037832385.1. Classification (NCBI taxonomy): domain Eukaryota; kingdom Viridiplantae; phylum Streptophyta; class Magnoliopsida; order Malpighiales; family Rhizophoraceae; genus Rhizophora; species Rhizophora apiculata. The sequence continues at coordinate 6,797,694 of CM075439.1, read as the reverse complement.
CTATGCTCTTTGATACTTTTGATAAGTTCTTGAGTGCAATGCGACCAAGAAGGGTAAGTTTTGTAAGAGATCGCAGGCCTTTGGTTCTTGGAAGGCTCTCAATTTCTTGACACCCTGATAGATCCAATTCCTTGAGATTTTTGACATATTTAATAGATGGAGAAACCTCCGGCAACATTTCACAACCGGTAAATTCTATGATCTGAAGGTTTAGGGCTCCTGAGAAGTCAGGCATTTTTTTCAGTCACTTGCATTCTTGCACCCTCAGCACTATCAAACTTGAAAGATTCTATAAACAACACCACCCAAAAAAAAAAGCAACAACAATGTCAACTTTAGAATCCATGTGCAGATAGATATTACCATGTCAATATAGATTAAATATATACATATGCAAAAGCAGATAAATTATTAGGAAAGAAAAATGTTGTTGAATTCAGGAAGAAATTAGTTTAATCAAGGAATTTATACTCCAATAATTTAGCGAAAAAAATAATTCTTTAATATAAGAACCATACTTTGATTATGTGCTTAATTCTTTATTATAAGAACAATACGAGTGAACAGGAAAAAATGTTTACATAGAGAAAAAGACAAGGAAATAATAGTATTGACATGGGATTGGGGTGATGAAGTTGATTTTGTTAGTGTAAGTGTGGGATCTCAAGAGTATCTTTTTTTTTTTTTTTTTTCTCCCGAGAAACTACTTGGCACAAAGGCATTTAAGTAATCACTTGAGAAACAAGAGATTTTTGAAAGACTTAAAAGATGAAAAATTTACTTTAATAGGTCTCTCACGTGCACTGTGCCTTCTTAGCATGTTGGGTCCTCTGTTAGGTTTTAGGTTCTTTTGCATCCAAGAATTAACCATGGAAGTAGGAATAAGAGTCGGATACCTCTAGGCAACATGACTAGTGGCAGAATATCAACTACTCAAGTAGCCATATTCACAGTGGTAATAAAGACAACTGGGTGGGTGCTATTAGTTGTTTCACAGAACTTTTGTGAGGAAAATGTTCCCTTTTTCCCTATTCAATAAAATATCACAAAACTAGCCTGCTGATAAAAAAGATTAAAAAAAAAAAAAGGTACAGCATGTAAATGTAAGCTTCTCGTCAAATTGAGAAAGTAGCTATAATTTAATTAGTACATGTATTAACCAATGGATGATAGATTTTAAATTTAATTGTTTAAACTCTAAAGGGAAACAACTCCACCAAGAAGGAGGAGAGAGAGAAAAATTGAGAGAGACAGAGAAAGAGTTTGTGCAAAAATGTTCAATGTGTGAAAAATCAACTATCAAACCAATCACTCTACATCAAATAATGGAGTCAGCATAGAAATACAAAAATGGGCATTTCCCTTCCTTTTCATGTGCCTCTCATATGATTAGTTTTTTATCAGTTCAGCGGTTTCATCTATCCAAAAATATCAATATTTTATTTATAAGTTGTTGACGCAATAACTTTTACCCTTGTAGATCATTTGCTAGTGTATCTTTTGCAATATAAAGAGCAAAGAAGAGAACTTTTACCTGTTGTCCAGTCCAAAGTCATTTGATCTTGCTAAAACATATGTCAAGTTCAACCAGGTTCTCAGAATAAATATTTGATGGCAAGGCTTTCAAAGGATAGCAATCCCACCTCACATACCTTAGCTTCTTTGGAAGAGATTCAAGGTCTTGTCGGAAGTACACCTTTTTGGGAAATTCAGAATAACTCGTATTGTACCAGCGATGTGCAAAATAAAGCCAAAGCAATTTAACTTGATCCATGTTTGAAAAAGCAGTTGGATCCACGCAAACACAATTATTAATCTTGGACATGTCTAATGAAATTCCTTTAATTGCTTTGGTCCCCTAAATCCATGGCAAATAATCAAATTAGCACAACATATGCAGATAAAAAGATGATGCCCATAGGCAGGAAAAAAAAAACACCAAAAAAAAAGACTTTCTCTTACTATGTTGTTTTCTAATACACGGCAGATATCCTTGGGATTCCACAATCTACTACGCTCACCAGGTTCTTCAACCAATTCTTGCCTAACAATTTCTCGACCCATTTCTTGTAATGAATCATGCATATCTACTTTGAAATTTGAGATGACAATTAAAGCCCTTTCAACAAGGGTACATAAGGCATTGTCAGTAGAGAAACCACAAGAGCCAAGTATTCTTTCAACATCAGTTTTTGGCTCCCCTCTAAAGAAGCAAGCAATATGAAGAAATACTTCTTTTGCATTGTGATCAAGTCCATTGTAACTTATTTTCAACACCTCAAGCACTTCCATGTAAGGAGTATTCTGAAGATCATTTAGGGCACTTTGCCATCTTTTCTTGCACTTACCATGTAGAAACAACCCAAGGACCTTAAGTGTCAAAGGAAGGCCTTTAGCAAAACTTTTAACTCTATTGGATAATTCCAAATAGTCTTCCGGGGGAGAACTTTGCTTAAAGGCAAATAAACTAAAAAGCTGAAGAGCTTCATGACCGACTAGTCGTTGAACTTCATATGTGCTGTCAACATTTCCATTTTTAAGCACTCGTTCGTCTCTACTTGTAATAAGGACTCTACTTCCGTTACCAAACCATTCATGGTTTCCTGCCAAAAATTCAATTTGTTCAAACTTATCTACATCATCAAGGACAATGAGAACCTTTTTGTGCTTAAGCATGTTACTTAAAAAGGTTGAACTTGAGCTGCTGAACATGCGTCCATTTAGTAGACTAGCAAAAAGTTTATCTTTAAGATTGGGTAATCCATTTTTTTCTGATTCGTTTCGGATGCCTTCAAGAAAGTGGACTCTATGAAAGTAGGAAGAGTATTTATCAAATATGGCTCTGGCAAGAGTTGTCTTGCCCATTCCACCCATACCCCATATTCCAACAATGCGCACCGCATTTACTTCCTCAAAGCATAGCAGTGACTCAACTTCTTTAACTCGCAAAGGCATCCCAACAAGACCTTTAAAATCATCTGAGATGTATATGTGCTTTAGCTTTTCCGAGATGTCTTCGACAATTTTCTCAACAAGATCAGCCTCATTCCTGAAGATGAATATGACGAACATGTATTGGTAAGTTTGAGTTGAAAGGAATGAGCATTAATATAACTTGCAAATACAATATTACAATATGTCATTTAGTTGACAAATTAGCTTGAAAGAAACAATAATAACATGTAATCACTAAAAATTTAAAAAGTTTAATTTATACAATTAGAAAACCACCAAAGGTATAGTCATATAGATGCCTATAACTCAAGTGAATAATAATTAAGGCAAATTTTATTTTTATGAAATTTCAAGACCATAAAAGAATCTACCAAATTCACATTCATGATATTTGGTTTAATTAATTATATTAATTATTGATTATAAAATTTAAATAACAATCTTGCCATAACATCATGGATATCATTAGCTACATTTTTTTTTTCTCATCCCCTTATTTCACTCATCTCCTTTTTAAATAACCATCCCTTGTTTTATTTTGCTCTCAGCGTTTCTTTTATTCAAAAATTTATTTAGACTTATCCTAATCAAGGAGATTAATTCTATAATTAAATAACTAAATTAAGTGAATTTGAATTGAAATAAAATGATGACTTAATAAGATAACAAACATGGTACAGAAGAAAGCCTAATCACCTGATTCCCTTTGAATAGTAATCCCATCCTGACAGAGAGGCAGCATTCTTCAAGGCAGTTCTCCACTTACCTATTGTTTGTTCGTCTGTAGGACTGCCGGTGATTATCAAATTCTCTTGAAAAACTTCCAGTTTGGTTTTCTACTTCTTCTGGGTATACACGGTAGAACACAACCAATACCTGTTTGAATACCAATCATTATGGAGACTTGTGAATATACATTAACCTAAGATCATTAGAGTGATAAATACATACCTGTAATCCAGTGGTTTGCCTGCATTCCATGATCTTGACAAGCTCGTCCAAACAAAATGAAGAAGAGGCATATTCTTTAGAGAAAATAACGACCGCAATATTAGAGAGTCTTGAATTGCGTCCACAATTGTGGAGATGTCTGCACCTTTCTCAAGCTCTACACTATCCAAGTAAGGAAGGATATTTTCTCGCCTCAGATCACGATAAAGAAAGCCCACAAAGCCTTCACGCGTGTCCTTTCCCCTGAAGTTAAGGAATACCCCATACTTTCTTGGCTGAACTTGTGCAAACGTAGAATTAGAAGAACAATAAAAAGAAGAAGGAAAATCAGCTGAAGAAGAAGCCATAATAACACAAAATGAATTTTCTTTTGTGATGAGATCAGACTCAGGGGTGCTCCAGAGATGGCTTATTCACGTGTCTTTGCTGCCCCGGAAAGTGGTGTGTAATTGTGAATGCCAAAGGCTCTTCTCACAGTTATGGCAGTCTTCGATGGGTCCTAATTCCCACAGAGAGAGTGTCACACATGAAGTAGCGAGGGACTTCATAAAATGTACAACAAATAGGAACCTTGAAAGAGGTTCTTTGAGATTTCTCTCTTGTTCTTCTCCGGAATAATCTGAAGACAGATCCAAAAGAACCCAATTAAGTCGAGTGCACGACAAGAAGAACAACAATACAGTCAAGAACAAACACACAGAGAGAGAGATACCTTGGTTCGCAAGAACCCTTTGAACCAAGCAGCTGCAGTGAACGTGGGGTGGCTTGTCGTTCACAGATGGCTAAACTAAGAAAAACCCTAAACGATGGCTCTTATATACAGGACTACTATGGGCCGGGTCAATAGACGACCCGTAATTTTCGAGATTTGCTCCGGTTCATGATGGGCTTCAAAAGTCTCGTTCAGATTTGTTTCGGCACTCTACGCATAGGAGCAGGCCTGAAATGTCAAATTTTCAAGTCATACTTGTTCTTTTTTTCTTTTTTTTGGTTTTTCCCTCTTGCTAATTAGTAAGGCCATTGAAGTTAAATAGTTTGAATTATTCGTGAAACGTCTTCCGGAGCAAAGTTCGGCGAATCTTGATAAATCACAAAAATTGACGTTATACACCAAATATTCTATATGATTGAAATAAACTTACATGATTTACGCATGGCAGTGATTGTAATACCACCAAACTATGATAAAAAAAAAGTATGTCTTTGACTAGCGCAAAGTAAACAATGCACATCAAATTGACATGGATTACAACACCTTTTCCAGCATTGCAATTCAGAAGTGTGCATTTTCCTTAGCTATTGCTGGCTCAATTAGTTTTTAGTGGTGTAAATTTCATGCATCAGTTAAAAGTACCAAAGTGATGACCAATTTGTTTGTGTTAGAAGATGAGTTTTAAAAATAATAATAATAAATAAAATAAAATATTAAAAATAATAACAAAAAATTTATATTTTTTGAAGAGAAAAGATATTAAATTTATATAATTTGATTAATTTGATTTATATTTATAAATAAATGTAAAAATAAATATTATCAAAATTAAAAATATAAAAAAATATAAAAAATTTTTCTACAACTCAATTGATAAAAATTTAAATAATTGACTAAAAAGTATTAGCATTTAACTCCTCATTTAATAAAATAAATTATATTACTCTTTATTTATAAGAAAAAATATTAGTCAATTTTACTCAATATCCTAATATAAGACTTCAGTTATTTATTTTATAAATCTCCACCTTACCTCAAGTCCCACACATAAATACAGTGACAATACTCCACCTTCTCCATGAGCTCTCAAATCATTATATCATACTAATTAAGTTCAAGCATAAACTTAGCAACTAAAAGAAGTTTCATAAACATATCTATAAGATTATTTTTAAAACTAATTTTTTGAATTGAAACCTTCCTCTTGATAATCATTTATTGAATGAAGTGATACCTCGCATCAAAATGCTTTGTCCTCTCATGATACATCTGATTTTTAGTTAAGTATATTGTACTTTGACTATCACAATAGATGGTAATAATATCTTGATGTAGATTAAACTCACCATACAAACCTTTTAACCATAAGACTTGTTTAATAGCTTTAGTCATTGCTATGTATTCTATTTCAATAATAAATAAAGCAATAAAATGTTACAAAGTAACTTTCCAACTAACAACAAAACTATCAACACAAAATATATGACCTATAAGAGATCTTCTTTTATCAAAATAAGCAACATAGGCAAAATCCACAAAACCAACAATGTGCCTAAATTTTTACTAAACTTAAAACTTGTGTTTGAAATACCTTACAAGTATTTAAGATTCTATTTCACAACTTGACAATATGATTTGCTTGGAGAAGACATATACTTGCTAATGACATTAACTACTTATGAAATATCTAGACATGTAAAAACCATTGCATCCATGAAACTATCAACTACACTCGAATATGAAACTCTTTTCATATTCCTTTTCTTTTCATCTAATTTTAGTGACTGAGTAGTTAATAACCTAAAATGGCTAGTAATAGAAGTACTGATAGATTTGATATTTTTCATGTCAAATTGTTCCAAGACCTTCTCAATATAATTCTTCTGGGTCAAATATAACTTATCACCTTCATAATTCGTTTTGATTTCCATGCCAAGAATTTTCTTTGTAGCTCCTAAGTCTTAAATCTTAAATTCACTGTTTAAAAGTGCTTTCAATGTGTGATTTTTTTTATCAATTCTTGGTAGTAATAAGCATGTTGTTGACATAAAGTAATAGATAAATGAGCAAGCCATCATTTTGTTTTCCAAAAGTAAACACAACTGTCATACATGCTATTGGAATAACCATAACCTAGTATAAAGGAATCAAACCTCTTATACCATTGTCTCGGAGACAACTTTAACTTATATAAGGATTTCTTCAACAAAAAAATATGGTCTTCGTTACCTTTAACTTGAAAACCTTGGGACTGCCTCATATATATTTGCTCCTTAAGCTTACCATGTAAGAAAGTTGTTTTAACATCAACTTACTCTAACTCTAAATGATACATGGCCACCAAAGTAAGAAAGATACGTATCGAATTGTGTTTAACAACAAGTGAGAAAATATCATTAAAGTTAACACCTTGTACTTGATTAAAGTCTTTTGCAACCAAATGTACCTTATACCTTGCATCTTCGACCCCTATTATACCTCTCTTCTTTTTGAAGATCCATTTGTAACCAATGATTCTCTTTACTAAATGCAGTTTCATAAGAACTCGTGTGTCATTCTTGTGAAGAGATTTTATTTCTTCATTTATTGCAACCAACCACCTAAATAAGTTAACACTTATAACTATATCCAAATATATAGATGGTTCGTCATCTTCACTAATTTCTTATGCAACTAAAAAAGTATAAATAATATAGTTATTATATCTATAAAGTGATTAAATCTCTCTTTTTCATCTATCTTTGGCTATGAAATGATCCTCCCCTCTATCTTGAGAACAATCTACAATTTCTGATGAATTTGACTAAATGTGAGAATTTCGTTATGTAGCATCTCAATTAACAACTTTAAACTCCACCTGTTTATGTGCATTATCACCTTTACTTGCATCAGAAAAACTAGAAGACTCTCCTTTCAAATGTAACATAGATGATTCATTAAATGTAACATCTCTACTAATCACAAATTTTGGTGGATTAAGACACCACAAATGTTACCCCTTTACTTTAGATGCATGCCCAAGGAAAATGTAATTTTTGGCTCTAAATTTCAATTTTCCATCATTAATATGCATTAATGTAAGACATTCAAATATCTTCAAATTAGAATAATTAATAAGAATACATGACTAAACTTCCTCTAGAGTCTTAAGTTCTAAAGATGTTGAAGGTGTATAATTAATGATATAACAAACTATAGAGACTATCTTTACTCAAAAATCTTTTAATAAACTAGTATTAAAAATCATATAATGAGTTCTTTTCAAAAGTGTTTTATTCATACATTAGTAATACTATTTTGTCAAAGAGTCATTCTGATTGTATGATGACTAAAAATATCTTCATTTTTACAAAATTTATTAAATTTACCTTCATAAAAGTCCAAACCATTATCTGTCTTAACCCATTTAATCTGCTTTCCTATTTGCTTCTTAATTAAGTCTCTTTACCTCTTAAATATTTAAAAAACATCATTATTGTGCTTTAGAAAGAAAACTCAAATTTTCTTTGAATAATCATCATTGAAAGTTAGCATGTACCTAACACTACCTTTTGATAGAATGCGAGATGACCCCCAAAGATTTGAGTGAATATAATTCAAAGTATCTTTTGTTTTGTAAATTGTTAGAGATTTGAAATTGACACACTTTTACTTCCCAAAGGTGTAACACTTGCAGAAGTTTAACTTCCCAGTACATTGTCTATACAAAAGGCTTATTTTACTTAATATAGATAGACTCTTCCCACTTATGTTCCCTAATTGTATATGTCATAATTTTGTAATATCTGCTTTTGAGTTAGATGATGTAAAGACTATAATAGTACCTATAACAATAGATCCCTACAAAATATACAAATTCAAAAACTTGTAAGTATTTATGACAACAAAGGCACCTTTCACTGACTTTTAGAACTCCACCTTAATCGGTATACCTATAACTAAGAGTCTCAAGTATTCCCAGAGAGATGAGATTTTTCTTAAATTCTAGAACATATTTAACTTTAATGATTGTTCTCACAACACCATCATAATTCTTGATTATAATTATACCAATCCCAACAATTTTGCAAATTGTATTATTTCTCATCATAACAACTCTACTTCCAATAGATTCATAGGTGAAATTCAAGTCTTTATTTGGACATATATGGTACGTACAATCAGAATTCACAATTCATTCATTGGTAAACCTTAACCTATCATCAATAAAGAAATAACTTTTTCACTCTCATTTTCTACAACACTAGGTTGTGTTGATTCATTTCTTTTGTGCTTATCCTTGTCATTGTCCTTTTCTTTATCTTTCAACTTAAAGTAATCAATTTTGATGTGTCATTTTCTTTTGCAATAATTGCACACTAAATTTTTATATTTGGATTTAGATTTAAATTTAAATCATTAACTATCTTTATCTTTTTTATCTGATTTACTCTAAACCATCAAACTATTAATTTGACCACTATACTCTCCTAGTTATATCTCTATCAATCTGATCTTTTAACTTTAAAATAAACTTAATTTCTTTATAATAAATGGTCTTTTTACTATAAAACATTGTTTCTCTGAAATACTTAAATGATTAAGGAAGAGAATATAACAATAACAAGACTTAATTCTCATCCTCAATATGAACACCTATATTACTTAAATTTATTAGTAAAGAATCAAATTTATTATAATGCAAAAATATAGATAATCTTTCAAGTATACAAAATATATACAAATTCTATTTTAAATAAAATTTATTCTCTACTATTTTCTTGATATACAAAACCTTTAATTTCTCTCACAAATTCTTAGTAATTACCTGAGTAGCTATTTCTCTTAAAACCTCATTAGAAAGATTTTAGATGATATATAATATGACCTTTTTGTCAAGACAAGCACATTCCTTATTTGACATCTTCTTTGGCTTTTTCTCCTTACCTAATAATGCTATATCAATGCCATCTTAAACCAACATGGCCTTTATCTTTAACTACCATATTCTAAAGTTGTCACTCCAATTAAACTTCTTAAAATAAAACTCAGTTATTGTCATGGTGACTATTTTCTTGGTGAACTAAGATTCAATAGCAATTTGTGCATCTCTTAACAAAATAAAGAAGAAAATAACTCTAAAGTTATTCTAAAGTTAAAGACAATGGGATAAAAATGGTAGAAAATAAAATAAAGCACTAGAAAAAATAATTAAAGACAAGGGATACCAAATTTACATGGTTTGATCAATTTGATCTATATCCACAGACAAAAGTGAAAACAAATATTATTACAATTGAGAATACAAAAAACAAAAACCTCTTTTATAGTCAAATTAACAAAAATCTAAATAATAGACTAAAGGCTTTTAGAGTTTAACTCCCTAATTAATAAAATAAACTATATTACTCCTTATTTAAAAGAAAAAAGTCAATTAACATTACTCATTATCTTGAAATGGAACTTTAGCCATCAACTTAATAGTTTGTTTGGTTGCCATAAATCGAAAATAATGAGTATATACTAATTTTTATCCCAATCAACTCATGCCATTCATTTTTACTAATTCTTCATATTAAAAATTAAAAATAAAATAAAATAAAATACAAAGGAAAAAAAAAATTCATATTTGTCAATGTTAAAAGTAATTGATGCATTTCCAAATTCAACCAAGAGATAAGAAAATCAGTTGAAGAAGAAAGAGAAGAAGCCATAGTAACATAAAATGATTTTCCTTTTGTGAGATGACTTATAAGAGTCATAACCTTTAGAAGTTAACATAGATTTTGTTGTTACAAGAAGAATGAAAATTCAAATTATAAGGAAGACAAATTCCTGGAATACTAAATCCCATGAAAATCCATAATCAATATTTATTTTAGTAAACTTTTCAACTTTTCTTGATATGTATTGTTCTTCATCCTCCTCTATAAGTGGAGGACACTTGAAGAAGCAAAGGTCATAATAGATAATTAATTAATTACTTTGGTTTATTAACTTCTTTGATAAAAAAAAAAAAGTAACACAATACCATTAATTTTATAAATGACTTTAATAATTCATTTTTAACCATTACTTTATATGTCTGCTTTACAATTAAACCAAATGTTTGTCACCAAGTAATGCACCTTACTTTATATGGGCAAGGTGTTTAGTTGATATCATCTTCACATGTTTATTTAACTTTTCTATATCAGAGTTTGGTTTATCTTTAATGTAAGATAAATAATGTTTTACATCATAGTCAATGATATTTCATCAAATATTAATTTATTTAATGAAATTATATATTGTTTAATAAGTAATTTAAATGCTTAAATCCTATTGATAAGTGAAGAAACATGACTCCTAAATAAAACCTTTCATAAGTCAAGAGCCATGATTCTTGCCAGGTCTTGGTAAGAGTCTAACAAGTCTATAAATAAGAGTCTTATCTAATCCTCTTCATGCCATTTACACAAAAACAACAACATAACAATAAAAACCTTACAAAACACAATTAAATCAATGTGTTTTTTTTTTTTTCATTAAAGAAGAGGTCAAAAGAGAGAAAATAAACTCCATTAATTTTCAACATCAAAATTTCTTTAAGTTCAATAAGGATTAAGGTATGTTTTCATTTTTATTATGTGAAAAACATGAAATTCTAAGATTCATCATTAAAAATGTTTTATGCCTAATTGTTCATGCATAAATATAAAATTAATTATGTCTTATATATGGTATCAAAGTATAGTTTAAGTACTCATATTTTTTCATTAAAGATTAATAATTTCATTTCATATTAAGATTTTTCTATTATGATATGAAACATTTATGATTAAATTAAAAAAACATGGTCCTTAGGCTTCCTTGGTGCAAACTAAGGAAATGAAATTTTTAATCACCTAAAATTGAAAGTAGCATGTATGGTAATGATGAAGAAATTTAAAAAATGTTTTTATGCTATGTGAAATTTGAAAGAAAAGAGACTGACTAAGGAATTGTAAATTCCTCTCTTAATGGCCTTATAAGAAACATAAGAAAGAGTCACTATTTAGTTATGGTTAAATAAGAGTGGCTATATAAAGATAAAGAAAGCAATAGACATACAAATCAATGAATTATTCAAAGGATTATGGCATACAACATTAACCCTAAAAGTAGTCACTATGACTACTTGACTTTCCCTAATATGTGTCTCTTGATCTATTTATTGAAGAATGAGAAATTCAAGTGATTAAGAAAGCTTAAAAGGAGCTAATTTATAAGTTCCCCTGTGGTATGCATCTAAGTTATTTACTTCAAAAGCTTGGTATACCCACCATTAGAGAAGGCTCTCTCATGTTAACTTGGGTCAGTTTATCAATAACACCACTTTAAAGCAAATGCACTTGGTATAAAGTGAAGGCAAATACTCTACAACATCAAAGGAATTAAGATTAAGTCTAGAGCTGTCAAGGACAACCTTAACACTAATAAGTTCTTCAGCTTTTCCTTAAACCTCTACACATATTGATATAACTTTCTTGACTAAATGAGCTCAAGGAGAATATGAATAGGTTTAAGGATGATGTGGATAAGATTAAAATAAGGTTATAAGATTTCATGAAAGAGTTAAAAGATAACATTATCTTCATCCTTGAATTGCTCAAGAATGAAGGTCTATCAAAAGGAAGCTCCAAGAAGAGGAAGTAGGGAAGTCTTAACCATAGAGATGCTTAAGTCTATTTTGATAATGTCAAAAGGGGAGAGAAATGAATGATTGATGAGAACTTGATCCATTGTCCACCTTACCCTTTATTGATTGAACCTTTATTTGAATTGATTTGATTAAACTTGTTCACCCCACCTTGAACCTTTGAATTTTTCCTATTTTTGGATAATTGTATTTTAATCTTTTACTCTGACACTTATGTCTCATTTTTGCATTGATATTTATGTTACCTAAATGTTTGCTCTACTATTATTCTTTACCTTTGCTTGAATGATCAATGATATTTAGTCTTGTTTGATCTATTACTTGTTTATCAATTGATCAATGTCTTATTGCCTTGATTACATTAGCAAGAGGGAGAGCGTATATTTAGGGAGAGCTATTACTTTTTGATCATTTTGTTATCCATTAATCAATTATGATTGTCATCATTAAAAAGGGAGAGATTGTTGAGATTGAGGGTAAAATTGTTATGATCAATGAGGAGATTACTAAGTTTAGTAGAATTATGTGTTATACTTTATTACTTCACATTTTCATGTATTCCCCATACTTGATTAATTTGATTATTTATTAGATAAGTATTATCTTTATTTGAATAATTATTATTTGATTTGTGCTCATTATGGAAAGATTTTTTAATTTTAAATTTAAATTATACTAACAATTATACAAAGGTATTGTTCTTTGTTAAATTTTTGTTTATGAAAGGATATTAAGTGAGATCATGAGTGATATCAAAGAAGGATGAAAGAAATTGTGAAGATTCAAAATGGGCAGGAATCTAGGATTGATCAATCTAAGGTATTAACCGGTTAATCAAGAAAAAAGAGAAGAAAAGCCCAAAAAGAAAAACGAAGAATTTGGGTCAATTGACCAAACTTGTGGCTACAATTGATCAAACACTAAAAAAACCTACAAAGAGAAAAGAAATAGAAAATTTTGATTGGTCAACTGGACCAATATTCATGGTAGATAGAACATGGAAAAGGCTATGAAGTTAAAAGTTACAAAGAATTCAAATTGGTTAATCTGACCAGTTATTGTAGTTGGCTAAAGGTAGATCAAGAGTTGAAAACTTTAACGTTACAAAGGTTATAAATATTTCAAATTGATCAATTTGACTAATCATTGCAATTGACTGTTAAAATTGAAAAAGTTGAGAGTTAATGCATTTGATACTTAGAACTCACTTATATATATTTTTAATATTTTTTATTTTTATTAAAATACATAATTGATAATATTGAGTTTTAGTAAGACATTAAAGTTAGATTTTTATTATCATCTTCATTAATAATCATGTTAAATTAAAAGTTAACGTTATGGTACATGAAAGGGACTATATCTAAGAAATGACTTAATTGTCATGATGTGCATTAATATTTTAACTTAATAATAATATAATGTTATAACTAGTGTAAAAAAAATTTAAGCATAATATTTGGTGTGCATTGTTTTCTTCTTATTAAATCATAATAATAATTTCATATGTGCTAAGTAAGAGTATATATACTAAGTAGGAGCATATGAGACAAATAATATATGATGTAATACTTAAAAATATTTTATTAAATATTAATTTATATGATAAAATTATAAGTTATTTAATAAATAATTTAAATATTTAAATTTTATTAATTTCTCAAAAAAAATTTCTTTAAAAAAAAAAACCAAGTAAAATTAACAAGCCTAATTTTGGTCCTTTCTTTGACATACAACAACAAAATAAAGTTTAAAATCTTATAAAGCATAATTACAATTAAATCTAAGAGTTGTTTCCATCTTAAGGAAGGGATCATGGAAGAGAAAACAAACTTCATTAATTTTCTATATCAATGTTTCTTCAAATTCTACATAGATTAACACCTTTTTTTTTCATCTTATTGTGAAAAAAGCATAAAAGTTCTGAGATCTATTACTGAAAGTGTCTCTTTAATTTCTAATTGTTTATGCATAGAATTAAATTCATTATGTCTGAGCAACAGGTGCAGATAGATCATTCTCAACACTAGTATTAAGTGAAGAAAGACGAGGATAGTACACAAAAATTTCTTCAAAAAACTTTCACCAGCAGGCTATTTGTTGAATGAAAATGAAAAAAGAAAACAAACCCAAAATTTTAAGTTTCTGATTTATCCGGGAAAAAGAAAAGAGAACTAGAGAAAAGCTCCACCACTCTTCTTCTACACCCCTTTGAGGTCCATTCGAGACCAAAGGCCTTGGAGAAACCCTTCCGTCTCTTACTGTAGGTAATTTAACCACCGACTCTCTCTTTTTCTTGTGTCTTCATCACTGCATAATAGCCGAACCCCACAGTTTGTCACCCCGCCCAAACCTTCGGAGGAATGATAGAATTGAAATGTGGCCTTCTTGTAATAATATTCCCCCCTTAAATTGCTAACTATTGCCTGATGCAAATGGGTACTATACCACAGTAACACATGCGCCCCTATCCATTCTGGCCATACTTTCAAGCGGAACACAGTTACTTTTAGATTTCTTGAGGCATCGTTGGATTCAAAAAGGCAATCACAGTAGAGATGGAGGAATCCAGATAATCGAGACTGCAGGGCTTTCCCGTCAAAAATAGCACAAGGAACAAAACCTAAGCAGTTTCTATCATCACACAAATTACGAGGCAGATCAAAAGTAATCAAAGATCCTGTGCTTTGACGATCGATCCAATCCGGAATTTCATTTCCAGGATAAATAAAACAAACATCATCTTTTCTACCAACACGCTGCATCATAGCATAAGACAATATCTTTAAGTTAAAGCTAAGTTGTTCGATATCATATCTATAGAGTATGAGAAGGGGATGGGGGAATTGCACTTACCTTGGGGAGTTGATAAAGGGCTTTCAGGGCTAAAAGCCATATTATCTGTTGTGCATGACTCAAAACATTTCTGCGTGCATCCTCGTTCAACTGATGGCAATTTAAAAAAATAAATGTCACCTCGAAATCACTTGCGTCCAAGGTTTCCACAAGTGCAATTTTTGAATTTATGACCTGTTAGACTTTTCTAGAATTTCTCATTATGAAATTCTTGTTTCTGTAATGCAGGACCTTTTTTTAATGTGAATACTAACAATAAAACTGTATGAAAATCAATATACCGTTGTCCATTATACTAATATCCCGTAGTGAAGATGAGAATCCTCTTTGCGTTTTGTTTCTAAACGCTTTTCTTTTTTCTCCTTTTTTTCTCCTACTCTTCCCTTTCACTGCCTTTTCGTTTTCTCTCTGATGGTTGAGAGACCGACGGAAAAACTGTACGACTGTTATCCGCTTTAAGTTATCTCTGATCAGGGAATTATCCCTCTTTTTCTGATAACAATCATCTTTACGGTAATAATTATCTCTGAATATGGATAACGGTTATCTTTCCATAACAGTTATCTTTAAATAGGGATAATCATTATCCTTATCGTAGCAGTTGTCTTTGAACAGGGAGAGTGGAGGGATTTTAAACCCGATGACCCAAATTGCCATCATGTCTAACCGACCATCATATTAGACCTTTTATTTTGGGTCATACTTTAAATAACAATGGTCACTCATGTTAATTAATTTAACAATCTCCCACTTGGCCCTTGTTATGATTTGATGAATCAATAACAAACAAGTGCGCACAATCCTCAAAGACCATCAAACCATAACGCTTAATTGAATTAAAATGATTGGATCATGGCGGTCACACATCTTTTAGCGACATGATCCCTTCCATGTATCACATAATCATCATAATTCATAATAACCTTACTGAGGAACATTGAAACCTTAAATTGTCATTTCCATACATGCTATTAGTTATCTCACAACTATAACTGTATACAACTAAACGGAGATAACAAAACACAAGCAAAACCATAGCCTTAATTGAATTCATGAGTGTCACAATGATATGAGCAGTACAAAATATTGGCTTTAGGAGAATGGGGACCTATCCAAAATGCCCATCCGAGCAACATGTTCAGTAAATGTTTTCGGCGGCAAACCTTTAGTTAATGGGTCCGCTATCATCAATTTAGTACCAATATGCTCAATAGACACTCTTTGGTTTTGCACTTCTTCCTTGACAGATAGGTATTTCAAATCCATATGTTTCGCACCTTTAGAATACCTATCATTTTTAGAGAAGAAAACGGCTGCAGAATTATCACAATAAATTCTTAACGGCTTTTCTATACTGTCGACCAAACCAAACCTTAAGATAAAATTCCGCATCCATAATGCATGAATAGTAGCCTCAAAGCATGCTACAAATTCAGCCTCCATAGTGGAAGTAGCAATGACAGACTGCTTCCCACTTTTCCAAGAAACTACTCCCCCAGCCAAGAGGAACATGTAGCCAAATGTAGATTTCCTTGAGTCTACACATCCAGCATAATCTGAATCCGAGTAGCCTACTACCTCAAGATGACTTGATCTTTTATAAGTAAGCATATAATCCTTGGTGCCTTGTAAGTACCTAAGTACTTTCTTTCTGGCCTTCCAATGTTCTATTCCAGGATTGCCTTGATATCGGCCTAACATTCCGACAGCGAAACTAATGTCTGGCTGAGTACATGTTTGCGCATACATCAGGCTTCCAACTAGTGATGCATAGGGAATTGATTTCATCGCTTTCCGTTCCAAATCATTCTTTGGACATTGCAATTCACTGAACTTGTCCCCTTTCTGAATTAGAACTGTTCATGTTGAGCAATTTTCCATTCTGAATCTCTCTAATACTTTATTGATATAGCCTTTCTGAGATAATCCTAACAATCCTTGTGATCTATCACGGAATATCTCTATTCCTATCACATAGGATGTCTCATTCATATCTTTCATTTCAAAGGTTTCAGAGAGAAACTTCTTAACATTATGCAACAAACCCATGTCGTTAGCAGCCAAAAGAATGTCATCAACATATAGGACCAATATAATGAACTTGCTCCCACTGACCTTCATATAGATACACCGATCAACGGTGTTCTCTACAAAGCCGTATGACGTGATGGCATCATTGAACTTAATGTACCATTGTCGGGAAGCTTGTTTCAGTCCATATATCGACTTTTTTAATTTACACACCAAATTTTCTTGCCCAGTGGTGATGAAACCTTCAAGTTGGTCCATATGCACTTCCTCTTCTAAGTCACCATTCAGAAAGGCGGTCTTTACATCCATTTGGTGGAGCTCTAAGTCATTCTGAGCCACCAAAGCCATAATGATTCTTAAGGAGTCTTTCTTAGAGACTGGAGAGAAAGTCTCCTTATAGTCAATACCATCCCTTTAAGTGAAACCTTTGGCAACAAGTCTAGCTTTATACCTTTCGATGTTACCTTTCGAGTTTCGCTTGGTCTTGAAGACCCACTTACAGCCAACTCGTTTTGATCCTTCAGGTAACTCTACTAGTTCCCAGACTTGATTCACATCCATCGATTTCATCTCTTCCTTCATGGCATTGAACCATTTTTCAGAATCATTGCATTCCATGGCTTGCTGAAATGAGACTGGATCTTTATCAATGCTCAATTCTGATTCATGCTCAAGTGAGTAAACCACATAATCATTAGATACAGCTGGCCTTTTCTGCCTCGTAGACCTCCGTAATGTCATTTCTTGTGGTATCACTTGTTCATTTGTGAATTGCACATTGTCACTTGGTTCATCTCTTATGTGTTCACTTTGCGTGTTTCGAGTATCAATTTGTTGTCCTCGCATGTCACGTGACTGTGATGCAACAAAAGGAATGACAACTTGAGTGGAAACACTGGGTGTGGGGGTACCAACTTGAGTAGAAGTACTCACTGTGGATCTTTCATTTTGCAATTCTCTAATGTCCACCTTTCGTGATTCCCCACTCCCACTGAACTGGCCATTCTCAATGAACCGAGCATTACCAGACTCAACTATTCTAGTGCTATGGTTAGGGCAATAGAACCTATATCCTTTAAACTTTTCAAGATAGCCAATGAAGTGACCGCTAATGGTCCTCGCATCAAGCTTTCCTTCATGTGGATTATATATCCGTACTTCTGCTGGACAACCCCAAACATGAAGGTGTCTTAAACTGGGTTTCCTTCCTGTCCATAACTCGTAAGGAGTCTTAGGGACAGCTTTACTAGGAACCCTGTTCAGCAGATACGCAGCAGTTCTTAATGCATGCATCCACAAGGATAAAGGTACAGTACTGCAACTTAACATGCTCCTAACCATGTCCATGAGTGTGCGATTCCGCCTTTCCGCTACACCATTCTGTTGTGGTGTACCAGGCATTGTATACTGTGCACATATGCCTCGACTTTCAAGAAGTTTTGCAAATGGACCAGGACATTGTCCACTTTCATTGAATTTTCCATAATATTCACCACCCCTGTCTGACTTAATCACTTTCACCTTTCTATCTAACTGCCTTTCCACTTCATCAATGAACACCTCCAGGGTATTTATTGATTGGGACTTTTCATGCAGTAGATATAAGTAACAATACCGTGAGTAGTCATCTATGAATGTGATGAAATACTTTTCACCACCCCATGTGGGAATATCAAAGGGGCCACAAATATCGGTGTGTATCAATTCTAAAGGCTCATTACTTCTCATGGCTGGGTTCGTCGATGTGTGTCTCATTTGTTTCCCTTTTATACAATCAACACACACATCCCAATCAGTGAAATCCAATTGAGGCAGGATATTACCTTTCACCAACCTCAATATCCTTCCTTTGGATATATGACCCAATCTTTGATGCCATAAGAAAGCAGAACAATCATCATGCACATTACGTTTGTTACCTATATCATGCTCAACAAGAAATAGAGAATCAGCATACATAGCATCAAGATTAAAGCGGTACAAATCATCAACCAAAGTACCAGATCCATAATAGTACGAATGTCTATACAATGAAAATGCACCGTTTCTAATCTTAAGATTAAATCCCACTTCATCCAACTTTGTAACAGAAACTAAATTTCTAGCACATTCAGGAACATAGAGACACTTTTCTAGATCCAGGTGGCACTTAGTGTCCAAGATCAATCTGTACGTCCCAATTCCTTTTATTCGTGCCTTCATTCTGTTCCCCATGTAGAGGAACTTTTCAGTTCCTGTTGTGGGCTGGATTGAAAGGAATCCCTGCATAATATGTGACACATGAATAGTGGCTCCAGAGTCTAACCACCAAGTATTATTGGGCACTTCAATTACGTTTGATTCAAAACATACTGATATACAGTACATACCTTTCTTTTCGAACCAAGCCTTTCTTTTGGGGCAATCCCTTTTGAAGTGACCCATCCTTTTACAGAAGAAGCATTTCTGATCCTTTTGGATCTGACCTCCAGCAACTTTCACAGAGGCTTTGTCCTTCTTCTTACTCTTCTGATGTGGTTTAGACCTGCTGCCACTAGCATCATTACGAACAGTGAGATGAATGGAGTGATCCTTCATCTTCTTTAATCTCCCTTCCTCCTGAACTAACATGGCCTTAATTTCCTGAAAGTTCCATTTCTCTTTAATAGTGTTATAATTCACTTGGAACTAGCCAAATTCAGGAGGCAGTGAGTTGATGATAAATTGAACCAAAAAGGATTCACTCACATCCATACCCATCGTTCTCAACTTTGCTACTAGATTAGCCATACTAGTCACATGATCATGAATAGGCCGTGACCAGTCAAATTTCTTGGTCGTCAGCTTACTCATCAAGGTTCCTACAATGGATTTATCAGCTATGTCTGATTGAGAGTATTCCTTAATTCTCATCAGAAATTCCCTTGCATTTTCCGTCTTGGGCATCGATGGCTTGACATTTTCAGCCATCGTCATTCGCATCAAATTCAAACTCAGCCTATTGGACTGTACCCAAGCCTCATGAAAAGACTTATCAGATTCTGTACTGGTCCCGGTAATGGCTGCAGGCTTTTCATCCGAAATGACCGCTAAGTCCAAACCCAAAACACCCAAATGAAATTGAATATGCTCAAACCATTCTGCATAGTTCAGTCCATTGAATTTGATCATTGCATTACCCAAGGCGAAAATATTATTGGAACTTGCAAACATGATCCAAACTTACACATTAATGCTTTGAGTGAACTCTAATGGATTCAGATACATGAATTACAAACTTTGACTACATATTCAAGTTCACCTTTAGGTAATCCTCAAATATATAACTGCAATCAATAATGATGCTAATTTAAATATACTTTAATAGATCAATTAATCATACCAGAGTTAACATTAATGTTATCTTTGGATATACAATTATGTTTACCCAGCATGTCAATCAATCCCCTTTAGTGTCATTAATTATAGGTAATGATCCATCTTTGGATGATCTCCTAACCTCATAATTAATAACTACAATTGTTCATACACAATACTTCATTAGCATCAAAAATGAACAATTGAAATTCACAATCAATAATTCAAATTCTTTCAAGCCAGGCCACTTTAGTGACTAACAAGCTTTCAAAATTTGACTTTCCATTCTGTGGGAGTCGACGCCGGCCAATACACCGGTGGCGCACTATTCCAGTAACCGGCTTATACCTTGCACCGGCAACCTCCCACGGCGCAACCGACAACCACTCACGGCACAGGGTCCAGTGGCTGGCGCACTGTTACGCACCGACCAGCTCCGGCAGTGTAGGGTCCGACGGCCGGCGTTCACTCCACGCTGGCAAGCCCCCGCTGGCGCCGCAGAGTCTCACAGCCGGCGCTCACTTCACGCCGGCAAGCCCCCGCCGGCACCGCAGAGTCTCAGGCTCACTGCCGGTGCTCATTCCACGCCGGCAGGCCCTGGCTAGCACCGCAGGGAGGCTTTCAGCCATGCCCGGCAGGCCGATCTGGGTCCCGGCCAGACGCTGTCGCCATCCACCGCTCGGGTCCCGGCACGCCCGAAGCACGGCCCGGGTCTGGGTCCTGGCTAGACGCGATCGCCGTCCACTGCTGGGGTCCCGGCACACCCGAAGCACGGCACGGGTCTGGATCCCGGCCAGATGCGGTCGCTGTCCACCGCTCGGACCCCAGTACACCCCGGAAGCTCGACGCGCCCGGTGACAGTCCCTTCGCCGGCGATCCCGGTCCTCGGCGACGTCTGGAACCGCGGTTCCCTCCGGGAGGCCGCTCTGCCATGCCCGAACCGATTCGGGTCCCGGCCAGACGCGGACTCCCACGGCCGGCGTTCTTCTCCACTTTTCTGACGCCGGCCATTTTTCCTTTATGTGCCTGAGGCTTTCAGCACAGAAAAGGGAAAAGGGAAAAAAAAGAAAAAACATAAAAATTGTAGTATCCACATACCCGCTCTGATACCAATTGTTAGACTTTTCTAGAATTTCTCATTATGAAATTCTTGTTTCTGTAATGCAGAACCTTTTCTTGATGTGAATACTAGCAATAAAACTATATGAAAATTAACATACCGTTGTCCATTATACTGATGTCCTGTAGTGAAGATGAGGATCCTCTTTGCGTTTTGTTCCTGAACGCTTTTCTCTTTTCTCCTTCTTTTCTCCTACTCTTCCCTTTCACTACCTTTTCGTTTTCTCGTTTTCTCTCTGATGGTTGAGAGACCGACGGAAAAACTGTACGACTGTTATCCGCTTTGAGTTATCTCTGATCAGGAAATTATCCCTCTTTTTCTTATAACAATCATCCTTACGGTAATAATTATCTCTGAATAGGGATAACGGTTATCCTTTCCATAACAGTTATCTTTAAATAGGGATAATCATTATCCTTATCATAGCAGTTGTCTTTGAACAGGGAGAGTGGAGGGATTTTAAACCCGATGACCCAAATTGCCATCATGCCTAACCGACCATCATATTAGGCCTTTTATTTTGGGTCATACTTTAAATAACAAGGGTCACTCATGTTAATTAATTTAACATGACCATCTGTAGTCCCATGCAACCACTTGCTTTCAATACTTTTAAATACGGGGGAAGCTCTGGTAGTGATTGAAGGCGAGTGCAATCATCTATGATGAAAGATTCAAGACTTAAGAGCTGCTTGATGCTGCCAATGTATTCAAAACTACTCCCCCTTAGGTCCAATTCCCGTAATTGACCAAGATTCTTTTCCAAGATATTCCCAAGTGCTCTCCAATCATGCAACGCCAGCTTGTGAAGTCGAGAGAGATCAAGATTTTTAACAGATAGCTCAAAAAAATGGTACTCATGTTTATGAAGAGCACTCAACTGCAGCTCTTCCACACTCGTTGGAAGTTCAGGAAACTTCCGGAGATTTAAGCATTTCAATAGATCAAGTTTTTTAAGAGATCTCAGCTTAGAACAAGAGGGTACTTCTTCTAAGCAAGTAAAACTTAGGTTTAACTCTTCCAAGCTCTCTGATACTTCTAATAAGTTCTTGAGTGCTTCGCAATCATAAAGTAAAAGTTTTGTAAGAGATCGCAGGCCTTTGGTGCTAGGAACGCTCTCAATTTTTCCACAATATTGCAAATTCAATTCCTTGAGATTTTCAACATATTCAATCGATGGAGAAACCTCCTCCAACATGAAACAACCTGAAAAATCTATGATCTGAAGGTTCAAGGCTCCTGAGAAGTCAGGCATTTCAATCAGGTTCACACAAAATTGCACCCTCGTCACTCCTAAACTTGAAAGATTCTGGAAACAAAACATAAAATGCAACGACAATGTTAACTTTAGAATCCATGTGCATATAGCAATTAGTCTTTAGCATTGGACTAACAATAATAACATGAACTTTTTTTTTTTTGATATTTTGATTTTTTTTTTAAAATAAGACTCATACAATTTTATTTTTTTTTATATTTTTAAATTATAAATCATAAAAATTAAATAAAATATTAATATAATATATTTATTTATATTTCAATAAAAATACATAAAATTAGATATTATATTATAATAATACTAATCTTTTAATTTAAATTTTTTTATTTATATTATAATATATTATTCTCTAATAAAAAAATATATAAATTTTTTTAAAATAAAAATATATGAATTATAATATAATTTATATTAAATTTATTTAATTTAAATTATTTATATTTATAAATATATTATATTAATTAAATTTTTAATTTTATTTTATATATATATATACACACGTGCACACTTTTATTTGGTATATAAATATATTTTATCGATCAATATTTTTATATAAATATATATAAATACTAAAAACTTTTTTATATTTAATATTAAAAATTAATTTTATAAATTTAATTATAGTTAAAGTAATTAAATTCATTAAATTTTAAATTTATAAATTTTTTTATTTAATTATTAATTTAATTTTGAAAATTTTAATATATAAATATTATTATATTTATATAAATTAAATATGTGCATATGCAGAAGTAAATAAATTATTAGGAAAGAAAAAAGTTATTGAATTTAGGAAAAAATTAGTTTAATGAAGGAATTTAAATTCCCATGATTTAGCTAAAAAATTGATTCTTTAATATAAGAACCATTCTTTGATTTTACATAGAGAAAAAGACAAGGAAATAACAGCATTCCATGGAATTAGGGCGATGAAGTGGTTGATATTGCTGTTCCCAAATTAGTGTATTGTTATGAGTATCGAGGAAATAAGTTTTTTCCTTACAAGTATCAATATAAGAACAATACGCTAGTGTGGGATCTCAGGAGTAAAAGTTTTTTTTTTTGTTTTGGGAGAAACTACTTGGCAGAAAAGCATTTAAGTATGGCTTCAAAAAAAAGTTCAACATATGAAATAATGGACACAACATAGGAATACGAAAATGAGCATTTCCCAAGCATTTCATGTGCTTCTCATGTGATTAGTATTCTATCGGTTCAATGGTTTTATCCTTCCAAAAATATCAATAGTTTAGTCGTAAATTTTACCCTTGTACCCTTGTAGATCCTTCCCTAGTGTATCTTTGCAATATAAAGAACAACAAAGAGAAATCAGCTTTTACCTGTTTCCCAGTCCAGAGTCGTTGGATCTTGCTAAAAGATATGTCAAGTTCAACCAGGTTCTCAAAATGAACATTTGACGGCAAGGCTTTCAAAGGATAGCAATCCCACTTCAGATACCTTAGCTTCTTTGGAAGAGATTCAAGGCCTCGTGGGCAGTCCAACTTATTGGGAAAATCAGGATAGATCAAATGTTCCCAGCGACATGGAATTTCAAACCAAAGCAATTTAACTTGATCCATGTTTGAAAAAGCAGTTGGAACCACGCAAACACGATTATTAATCCTGGACATGTCTAACGAAATTCCTTGAATTGCATTGGTACCCTGAAACCATGACAAATATTCAAATTAGCACAACACATGCAAATAATAAGATGATGTCCATTAGTTGAGGCAGGAAAAAGAACAAAAAAAGAAAAGAACAAAAAAAGAAAAAAACAAGAAGGCTACTAATATTGACTCTTACTCTGTCTTCCTCTAGTACATGGCGGATATCCTCAGGATTCCACAATCTACTATGCTCGCCGGGTTCTTTAACCGGTTCTTGCCTAACAATATCTCGACCCATTTCTTGTACCAAATCATGCATCTCTACTTGGTGATTTGAGATGACGATTAGAGCCTTGTCAGTGAGCTTACTTAAGCCAATTGTGGTAGAGAATCCACAAGAGTCCAGTATTCTCTTAACTTTAGCAATAGATTCTCCTCTAAAGAAGCAAGCAATATGAAGAAATATTTCTTTTGTGCTAGTATCAAGTCCATTGCAACTTATTTTCAACACCTCTTGCACTTGCATGTTAGGACTTTTCTGAAGTTCATTGAGTGCACTTTCCCATTCTTCCTTGCTTCTGTCGTATAGAAACAACCCAAGAACTTTAAGTGCCAAAGGAAGGCCTTTAGCATTCTCTAAGACTCTGTTGGATAATTCCGAACGGTCTGCCAACGGATAGCTTTGCTTAAAGGCAAATAAACTAAAAAGCTGAAGAGCTTCGTGCCCAACTAGTTGTTGAACTTCATATGTGCTGTCAACTCCATTTTTAAGCACTTGTCTGTCTCTACTTGTAATAATGACTCTGCTTCCATCACCAAACCTTTCGCGCTTTCCTGCTAAAGATTCAATTTGCTCGAACTTATCTACATCATCAAGAACAATGAGAACCTTTCTGTGCTGAAGCTGGTTTGTTGAAAAAGTTGAACTTGATCTACTGGACGTGCGTATATTCTTATTGGGTTCATTTAGTAGACTAGTAAGAAGTTCCTCTTTGAGCTTGGGTAATCCAAATTTTTCAGAGGTTTCCCGGACGTTGGCAAGAAAGTAGCTGCTTTGAAAGTGAGAAGAGTATTTGTCAAATATGGCTCTAGCAAGAGTTGTCTTGCCTATTCCACCCATCCCCCATATTCCGACAATCCGCACATCATTTACTTTCCCAATGCATAACAGTGATTCAATTTCTTCAACTCGTGAATGCATGCCAACTAGACCCTTTAAATCATTTGAGAGGTATATGCACCTTAGTTTTTCGGAGATGTCTTCGACAATTTTATCTGTAAGAGCAGCCTCGTTGCTAAACATGAACATGAAGAACATATATTGGTAAGTTTGAGTTGAAAGGAGTAAGTATTAATATAACTTGCAAATACAATATGAATATGTGCCATTTAGTTGGAAGGAACGACAATATGTGTGTGATGCTAAAAGTTTAGAAAATTAAGTATTGAAAGAACAAAAAAAAAAAAAGTTTGATTTATACTAATAAAAAAAAATTACCAAAGGCATGGTCATATATATTCCTAATAAACCGTACAAGCAAAAGATGACTATAACTCGAGCGATAAATTCCAAGACCAACAAAGAATCCACCAAATTCACATGCATGATATTTGCTTTGATTAATTATATTTATTATTGATTATAAAATTTATATAATCTTCTTACTTTAATATTAAAATATAAATATTTAATATATTTATTTATTTTTATAAATATATTTTTATTATAATTTTATATTATATAAATTTATTTTATTATTTTTTATTTTAAATAAATTTTACTGATTATATGATGTAAAATTATACTTGGAGGTATGATTCTATACATATTTTTCATATGTCATAATTTTGACTATTAAGCTTCTTAATTATACTCACACTGATGGCATCCATCTTACCACTTAGTCTTAGACCAAAATACTTCGCAATCCCAAACTATGTACAAGCAAAGTCCCTTCATGAACTCTTGATGAACCCGATCATGGATTGATAACACAATAATTACAATCCTAAACTACAAGCTCTGATACAAATTGTTGAAAAAAAAAAAAAAAAGGTGGACTTATTGTTAGATTCAAGAAAATAGTTAAACTTTTATTATACTTGCACAACAACATTTGTAAAAGTATACAAAAGACGTTCTCACTCTTAGCTTTCTTCACTGCACACACTCTCAGTTTTATTCAAGTATTATAGTTTCTTACCTCTTCAATCAATTACTAAGATTATTTTGATCCAACAACTAATAATCTTCTTCTAAAACAATTTAGAATGCTCTACCAAGGCTTAAAGTTGTCTCCTATATTATAGTTTCTACAAGAACATTCTAGGAAAGTTAACACCTTTCTAAAGCATCTAGGAACTTCAAAAATCTTCCAAAGTCTTCTCGGACATTCCACACTCTTCTACAAACTTCTTCAAAACATCCTATAAACTTTAAGAATATTTTGAAAACTTTCATAATATTATAGACTCTTTGGAAATATTCTAGATTATTATAAACTTGTATTGATGCTCAATTTTAAATGGTGATGATTAAGATCTACCATGTGCTTTGCTCTACCCAAATGTCCTCCTCCTCCTCCTCCTCCTTATCCAACTTACCCAATTTATAAACAATAATTGCCTCATCTTCTATCAAAATGAATGTCCAATTCCTTGCCGATAGCCTAAGTTATCTTCTCTTCTTCAATTCTCCTAAATGCCCTAATGGAATGTTGATGGCTCCTCTAAAGGTAAGCTTGGGATTGGCGGTGTCCTCCATGATCACAAAGATGTGTTTTATGCATTTTCTCAGATCCAATTGGCACTCATGCTTCTAACAATGCTGAACCCCTTGCTATAAAAGAAGCCATGGAACTATCTTCTTCAAATCAAGATTGTTTGTGAAAAGGCATAGTAATATTTATTCCTAATAAACTATACATGCAAACGATGCCTGTAACTCGAGTGATAAACTATTAGGACAAATTTCATTTCCATGAAATTCCAAAACAAAAAAGAATCCACCAAATTCACATGCATAATATTTAGCTTAATTAATTATATTAATTATGGATTATAAAATTTAAATAACCATCTTGTCATAATATCAAACATATTATGTCGACATCATTAGCTTCGTTTTTTTACTCATCCCCTTTTCAAATAACCATCCCCTTGTTTTATCTTACTTTCACTATTTCTCCTATTATAAAATTTATTTAGACTTATAACAATCAAACAAATTAATTTTAATTGAATTTGAATTGAATTACAATGATGACTTTAATAAGACAACAAACATGATACAGAAGAAAACCTAATCACCTGATGTCCTTTGAATTATAATCCCATCCTGCCACGGAGACAACATTCTTTAAGGCAGTTCTCCACTTAGCTATTCTTTGTTTGTCGTAGAACTGTCGGTGATTATCAAATTCTCCTGACAAACTCCCAGTTTGGTTCTCAACTTCTTCTGGATTTACACGGTAGAACACAACCAATACCTACTTGAACACCAATCATCGGGAAAAGGCATGCAGAATTAAGAACCCATAAATGGATTGTTTACCGAGGCATGAAATTGTACGAAGACTCACGAGTATCAATCAAGGTTTTCAGAACCGAGCTGGTTGTTGAACCGGAAAAATGACCGGTTCA
Source organism: Rhizophora apiculata (assembly GCA_037832385.1). Classification (NCBI taxonomy): domain Eukaryota; kingdom Viridiplantae; phylum Streptophyta; class Magnoliopsida; order Malpighiales; family Rhizophoraceae; genus Rhizophora; species Rhizophora apiculata. The sequence goes on along the minus strand of CM075439.1, from coordinate 6,769,542 downwards.
TGGTTCAACCGATTGAACCAATTTAATTTAATTTAAAACAATAAAATTGATTTTTAATATTAAATATATAAAAAAATTTTAATATATATTTTTTATTTTTAAAAAAATTAAAATATTTAAAATATGTATATTTTAATTTTTTATAAATTATTTAAATTAAAAAAACAGTTATTAATTCACTATTTTACAATTCAACTAATTAATTTATCTATTTGATTATCTATCTTTAAACCAACAATTTTTAAAGTTAATCGAGATAAATTATGATCCGATTCCCGATTTTACCGGTATGACTGACCAGTCTAGTTTTTAGTTTTATTGATCCGACTGGCCGGTCCGGTCCGATTTTCAAAACATTGGAATAAATCAACCTAAGACAATTAGAGTGATGAATACCTGTAATCCAGTGGTTTGCCTGCATTCCATAATCTTCACAAGCTCATCCAAACAAAATGAAGAAGAGGCATATTCTCTAGAGAAAATAACGACTGCAATATTGGAGTCTTGAATTGCGTCCGCGATTGTGGAGATGTCTGCACCTTTTTCGAGCTCTACACTATCCAAGTAAGCAAGGATCCCTTGTCGGGTCAGATCACGATGGAGAAAGCTCACAAAGCCTTCACGCGTGTCCTTTCCCCTGAAGTTGAGGAATACCCCATACTTTCTTGGATGAACTTGCAGAGACGTAAAAGTAGAAGAACAATAAGAAGAAGAAGAAGGGAAATCAGCCATGATAACACAAAATGATTTTGTTTTTGTGAGATAACTTGTCAACCATACATTAATAGCAGGTTCTAGCTGCAACTTCCGACGAGACTATTGGTCATATGACTTTTCCAATTTTATTTTATTTTAATCAATGGACCCACGCGCAGAGATCAAAGACCAGTAGTCTCCGCCGTCATTGTTATTAGTTTTATTAGAAAAACACCAACTCATAAAAATAATCACGTAAAAAGAACATTAGGCTCTGGGTAGCCCCGTTCCTGCAGCTGCGTTGCATACATTTTATATTATTTTTGCCTGAGAGTCCAATCGCAGCTAAATACAAAGGTTTTCAGAACCGAAAATCAGAAAGTTGACCTATGATATAACTGATTTATCCGGATTAACTAAAATTAAATTAATATTTAATATTAAATATATAAAAAAAATTTTAATAATATAATTTTTATTTTTAAAAAATTAAAATATTTTTACAAATTTTTTAAATTAATTAAATTAAAAAAATTATAATTAATTCACTCATTTATAATTTAACTAATAAATTTATTAATTTAATTATTAATTTTTAAAATTAATAACTTTTAAAATAAATTAAATTAAATTATAATCTAATTTCTAATTTTATTCGATTCAATTTTCACGACCTTGCTAACACCCTCAGCTCTCAACTATCTTTTTTATTTTTGGTTTTACAGCTCTCAAACTATTTTTTTTTTTTTTTTGTCACTTTTGGTTTTACAGACCAACAAACTCTACTTACAGACTTTTTTACGTGAGCTATGCTTTCGTAATTTCCTTTTCCTTGATCAATCACAGCCTTTGAATTCGCAAATAATGGGCTTCGTCTGCTGGACATTTTAAATCCTCCAAGCTGCTACCGTATTTCTCACCCCAATATTGCTGGCTTTGATTGAGTAGACTCCTCTGTAGCATGAAATAAAAAACTGAGAATGAAATACCTTAGAAGCATACTTGTCTCAGGTTCAAATTCTCTGGGAGTTATCCACTGTTAGTCTCCAATGAAAAGGAATTAAAAAAAAAAAAGGGGGGGGGGGGGGGAGAATGAAAAAAGTAGATCAACGCACGAAAAAGCTATTTGCAGTGGAAAAAAAACTTGAATCTGGGGAAGAATTATGTAGGTTCATAGCTCTTGAAACAAATTAAGCACATAGACTAGGGAGCATGAGCACAAACCTAAAACTAATACACCTAAATAGCAAATTCAACGAAGACATTCCTAACTTAAGGTGGCATTCAGCTATTTGATAACAGCCAAGCCAAGATTGAAGTAAGAGGGAAAGAAACAGCCTCAACAAGAAGACCTACCTCTAGAAAAAAGCATTCAAAATATATAGAAAAAGACTAATCTAAGATTTGTATTTGGATTCCCGTTAGCATTAGGATTTAATCTCAATGTGCTGTGCAAGTACGATCACCATGTCGATGCCCCCCGAGGCACTATATTGTCAAATTTTTGAGCGTCTGATCACTGTGGATTTTGGCCAGCCCATAGTTGATACATCTGCATATTATGCATAGGCTGACCTGCATTACTGTAGATTCCGGGACCATGATCAAGAGGACTACCACCATCCTCATCAGAAGATTCACTAGAGGCTCCTTGTGAAGGAGGGCTTGCTGTTGTCAATGGTGTACCAAAGTTCAACATCTGACCTGGTGGAGCAGAAGATGCCCCAGATTTTGAGGTGTTTGTCTTCAATTTCTTATCAGCAACAAAGCTTCCCACAATGACCTGACAGACAACAGGGAAGGAATGTTTTAAACACAAATAATGAATAAAATTATGTATTTTCCAGGCTTTGGAATGTTACAGGCTTCTCAACAGTTAAAGATTACCAACAATTATCTGACACTATATTGTTTCATAGGTGCACAACAAAGGTAAGATATGCACACAATGGTACCTGTACAGGTGATGCTGCCATCAGCATTCCAGCCACTCCTCCTCCCAAAACCCGACCATCTGACCCTGCTAGTGACACACTCAAACCACCAGTTCTGCTGCGATTACCATTATTCTCAGAGAGGAGGAAGGAGCCAGATAGAGAAATGATTTCAAATCGACCCTGCAAACAAGAATATGACAGTAAAGGGAAGTCAGCAAACAACACAACAATGCATATGAGCATGTATTAGAGGTCTGCATTATTTGGTTAAAATTGCAAACAATATCAAACCAAACACATATTTGACAATTTAGTTTGGTTCAATGGTTTAAAAAATATGGTTTGTTTTAAACTTGTTAAATTTATGATTTAGGTTAGGTCTTTGAATAAGTTGAAACCAAAACAAACTGCACAAACTCCAGGCATATATAGCCCCAAAACTGACATCACAACAGTGCCTTCATGGAACAGGCACACCAATTGCAAGTGTCAAGGCAACATCGCACATACCTCAACATATCTGCTCTGATCATAACCTAGGTAATGATGTCATGTGTACCCTACACAACCATACCTTACACTCCATACAACTGGACACAGAAGAACAGATGGTTGAAATCACATCAGATTCATAAAGTTACCAGTGAAAATGGATGTCAATACTGAATGCATGCTATATTTATTTAGTCTAGTCCAAGTCAACAAGTCAAAAAAAAAAAAAAAAAAAGTAGGTTTCAAAGGTTCCCCAATATGGACTGTTTATACTGTCCTACCATGCCTCAAGCCAGAGTTTTTATCACTTGTTCAACAAAGCACTCCAGCATCACTTGATATTTTATTATGACTTTTAACAGTCTTGTGTAACAGATGCCTTATATGATGGCACACAACAAGCTTATGATCAACAAAACAGCAGATAAGAAGTGACGATGAGATGATAAAAGAGACAGAAAGTATTACAGCATACAGAACCCAAACACATGCACAGATACAAAATCATAATGTGGGTAACAAGGACTTTGAACTCATGCCAGTGATGAAAAAAAATAAAAAAAACCTATGGTCTTGTGAAAATTATTCTACAGCACCATTTTGCAGTTAATAAAACAAGTTCTACAAGCCTTGATTTCACATGAAAGGTCTTATTTCATTATAAATAAGTACAAAATGTAAACCATGATTGCTTAACTTGCAAATCACAGAGGACTTTATCGTACTTTCCAGACTCTTTAAAAACAAAATTTAGGCTATCAAATTTCTACCATTTTTGTTTGTTCCAGAAATTTCCACCTTTAACACAAGCAGAACTAGGCAACCATGTGAAATTTCATAGGGCATAAAAGGTAGCCCTTGGCTAACAAACGTTTCATGCATTAATTAGGAACAAAGAAACTTTGATTCCCTATGCATGGCCACCACCATTAGACATGACTTCATGTTTGAGTCAACAACATGCTGTCTGTGTCTTAAACTGCAACCAAACCTATTAAACTGTTCTCTCAAACAGCATGTAGTCTTGTTTTAGTGAATTAATGGTTACAGCAGCCTATCTGAGTATCATACCCAGTAACCAATCAATGAAGCATACTAGATATGTCAAGGATAATCAATGAGAAAATAGGGTATACCATGCACATTTGGGATACACAATAAATGCATCTGTAATCAAGAATGACAGTGCCATGGTCGTTTAGAATTACTCGACATCTCTAAAAAAGCTCAACTACTGAAAGGATAAAATCTACAGCATCCGAGTGGTCTTCTCCACCATAAGCCACAAATAGTGGAGAAGACCACAAATTTCAGACCATAATCCAGATAAAAGAACTTTATTTATGATCTCAAAAATGGTTAACACTCATTTTAATAATATGGGCAGGCTTTATCAAACAGACATTATGGAATCATGGATCTCAAACATACCTCATAAGTCACAGTGCCACCAGACATTGCTGGCTGGCGAAGTGTAACATTGCAGATGGCGCCATTTGCAGAGAGAATACAAACTGTTCGAGGCCCTTGCTGTGAGAATGCCATAATCTTTGATGCTATGTCCTGCAGATTATAAGCAAAAATAAGCTCACATACCATAGGATTTAGTGATATGTCATGTTTGAAGATGGAAAACTGAGCATAACGCTGACACACACCATTATATTAACTACCTTAGTTGAAAACCTTGCAAAAAAATTCACATAGAAAAGAAAAAATAATAATAACAGAACAAGCAGACAAGTAGTACTAGATAACGAAAACTAAAAGTTGTAGACGAACACCAAAGTGTTCAGCATTAACTAAGTATGAAAAAATGGAACAAGAAGAACTTGAAAAAGCAGTCCACAGATAAGAAACTGTTATGCTCAACGGTGATTTTCCAATCCTCAAATAGATAATAGAATAGTGCACAGATTGAAGACCTGAAAAAAGCACAAGAACTGTGGAAGAATGGCATGCACCGTTAGTGAATTAAACATAAAGAAAAAAGATAAATAACTAGGCACCATGATTTTCCCTTCCAAATAAGCTGTCACCTGTTAGAATTTCCCAATGTAATGTGATCCAAGTGCTTAAATTCCAGGTAAACAGGAATTTCAAGCATGCAGGTAATTCAATTTAGACATTAGTTAAGCAACCTTCTATATTTTCAAACATCTTAAATCGGCAACATCATCGAAGCCTCATCATGTCTTCCAAGGCCTTGATTGATCATACAAGATAAATTGTCATATGAATTCTCCACAATTAAAATCAAATCATAAATACTACTCTGAGTTGTCCTTCATCCAGTAAACAATATGCCCAATTCACTCATACCTTTATGCCTTCTCCTCACATAATACAAACCATAGATCAACCTTCAAGCAGCAAGTGTAACACCAATAACGAGAAAGAATATCTTGCTAAGTCACTTGAGAGCCATGTGTGCCAACACTCTATTGATACATGCTATTAACCCAATTTTAGAATGTCCCTGAACAAGTACCCATATGAGTAACCAGAAATTATTCATTCTGCATAAAACTTATTGATTTCAAATACAACTTACTGATCCTGCCATGATGTCATCAAGTTCCAGAACTATCTAAATCCCTCCTAGTCCCCTTGTGAGATTCAATCATACAGGCAATCTTTAAGGATCATTAATGTTTAGTACTATATATGCAGCAATAGAACACTAGAACTTGAAAAATGTGCAATCCTAATTTCCATTGAAATAATTAAAAAAAAAAAAGAAACAACCTCATTTGATATTTCCAATGAGTTACACAAGATAAGATAATATAAATATGCAAATATACATATATATATATATATATATATATATATATATACATATATACAAGAGTAAATGTATATCTCTTCTGATTCACCCGTCACAAGCCAAATAAACTGCTTAAGAAGACTATAAAATTTCCAACTTTCTGCTTGTTATTTATCTGAGAACTATTTTCTAAGCCATCAAATAATATGTGTGATCACATTGTAGTTAATCAAGCAATGATCCATCTCAACAACATTAACCCGATAGTCCATTCCTAAAACAGGTTAACAAAACAAAATAATGAAAATGTAGTCAAGGTTATAGTGAATACCTCCCCTGCTTTCACTGTAATCACATGGGGCGTAAACCCGACCCCTCCAACTCCTCCTGCCCATTTCAAGAAATTATTACGACACATCCACAGACACAAACCCATTCACAAACAAACAAACACAAAAACATACACACACACACACACACACACACACACACACACAAGCCATTACCTAATGCATCGAGCTGTTTCTTCCCAGAACCCGGTGGCCGTCCTCTGTTCCTCTTAACAGGCGGTTCTGATGCCACCCCAGGGGTCCCACCGCCGCCTGAATCGGCAAGGCCAACCGAGGTCCCCGAAGAAATGGGAGTAGGAGACAGTCCCAACGCAATGTTGCCGTCGGGGGTGTACTTTCTTGGCCTCCCCCGCTTCTTCTTCGCTGGCTCGATGCTAAACCTCATACCCCGAGAAGACTGGGGCGACGATCCATCAAAGCCTCCCACTGCATTCATCCCTCCGCCGCCCCCACCTCCGTCGGACGATAGCGGCTTCGACTGCGGACGAGGACCCACCGAATTGAAGGGGAAACCACCGGAGGAGGCGACGCCACCAGTGGGAGCCATACCGTGGGCGCTGATCATAGATGGGTGAGTGGAGTTGGTGGAGTAGGAGGAGGTGGGGCCCAGAAGCATGTTAGGTGGTGGTGGTGGTTGTTGCTGCGGTGGTGGCTGTGATAAAACCTGCGTTGGCTGTGGCGGTTCTCTGGAGTCCATATCCCCTTTATTTTCCTCCCTATTTTCTCTTATGGGTCACGCGGGGTCGTTTTTTGTGGGGATTTTCTGTTTGGAAGATGTAAAAAAGCAAATGGAAAATTGAATCACTCTCTCAGGAGTGAGAGCATGAAAAGGAGCACGAGTGGAATTGAAAAAACTAGAGAAAGAGGTAAAGGGGAAATCGAACCGGGCTTTCTTTTTTTTTTGGTTTAAAATATAAGTAAAAGTAGGGTTTTGAATTTTTTAGGGTTTTACCAACTCTCTCTCCGTCTCTTTCTCTCTGTCTCTCTCTAAGGTCTCCATTACCTTTTGTAAGTTGCCCACAGTTTCTGGTTTTTTGTGGAACCTGACTTCTTATTATTGGTCGCCTCAACAAATGTCTCCTGATCATTTAAACAAAACTGGTAGATTAGTTTAATCAATAATTAAATTTCTTAGTTTCGAGATTTCTAATCATAAAATTGGTCGTCAAAATTTTTGGAAGGGAGTTCTTTATTCCTGAAATTTTTATTTAAATTCTAAATATTTTTATTTTAATTTATTTTAATACCTTTATAAAAAAATAATAAAATCATATATAATATATATATATAGTATATTTAAAATTTTTATATAATTTTAAATTTTTAAATTTTTTTTATTAATTTTTTATCATCAATATACAAAATTAATGTTTTAACTATATTTATCTTTAAATTATTTTAAATTTTTAAAAAATATAAATATTAAAAATTAAAATATAAACAATTAGTATAAAATTTATTAAAAAATTAAAAAAATTTAAAATTAATTTTTTATTTATCTAATTTTAACATATAAAATAAGATACTCAATACTCTTAAACTTTCATAAGGCAAGAATTTTTCTTTAACTTTATTAAAGTATTAAAAGTATCTATTATATAAATAATAAAATCTAATGATGAAGTTATATTTTAAGTATAAATTTTCATTTTCTCTTTATTTTTTGCATAACTTTTTGGTAAAATTATATGTATATTAATAAAATGTATGACAAAATCTTTTTTTTTTTGGGTTAAAAATTGTATTCATAATAGTCTCATTTAACCTATTAAAAAAAACCATTTTTCATATATTAGAAAATTTATTCTTAATTAGTTTCTTTAATTGTATTGGACACCATATTTAGGTAACTTAAGGTTATCTTATGAATATAAATTATTTTGGTTGCTCACTAAAAGAAATAAGAACAAAATATATATGTGATAATGTAAAAGTAAAACTTTAAAAGGATAAAGAAAGAAATTCCTTAAATAGAGATAAAAATAAAAAAAATATTCTTAACTCTCTAAAATAGAGATGAACTTATTAGTGAATAGCAAGAAAATTAAATTCATGATGGAGAGCTCACCTTTCTTGAGTTGAGGTCTAAAATGATGCCATTACAACTTTAGTGCAAGATGATCAACCTTATGAAAGGAAACAATGAGCTTTGTATAGATATATCATTCTCCCCTAAGTGTTTGTAGAGCAAGACAAAGAGGAACTTAAAGAGCTAGCGGACACTAAGGATGAAGATTTTTCTTTTAATGATGAGAATGACTTGGGGCAAAATGATGCCTTATATCATTTATGATGGGTAACTTACCCTTTCTTAAGGTGGGGTGTAAACCAATGTATGTTACAATTTTAATGCAAGATAATCAACCCCATAAAAGTAAATAATGAGCTTTGTATAGATATATGGTTCTCTCCTTAGTAGCAAAGGAGTAAGACAAGGAGGAATTGGAAGAGCTAGCAAACACTAAAGATAAAGATTTTGCTTTTAATGATCAAAACAATGTAGGAATCATAAATTGCATGAATATCCCTTTTTCTGCCACTATGAAAAAGGACCAATGTAATCTATGGTGAGAGGCATTAATTATAAAGTTAATAGGAAAAAGTATTGATTCATGTTACATCAACTTACTTAATTGTAATGCTTAAAAAGGAAACCAAGTTATGTCGACTCACTTGATAGATCTTAAAAATGACTTTTTTTCTTTAACAAAGCAACATTGTAAGGATTATTAGTTTGTGCTTTATAGCAAACCATGGATGTTTACAAGTCTTATTTGAAAAATGGATGCTAAATTTCAATCTAAACTTAATGGTTACAAATAATGTAAAAGTTTAGGTTAGAGTTCTCCACCTTCCTATTAAATATTATAAAATCAAAAGATTGGTGGATTGGAAATAAATTGCATAAAATTATTAGGGTGGCCACTATTACTAAGAAAGCTACCAAGATCAATTATGCATGGGTATGTGTGAAAATTGTTCTTCATCTCACTTTTTTATCCAGGTGCAAGATAAGTAAGAATTTCTACTTAATCTATTATGAAGGGATACACATCATTTGTTTTAAGTATGGTAAATTTGGGTATGCCATGGATGGCTACTAGGAAGGATTGGTAGTTGAGGGGGTAATTTCTTTTAGAGATGGTAAGCTATCAAAATTGTAAGTGTTAGAAGATATTACCATTTACAGGTTGTAAATACTAGTTAAAAAAAAAGTTCTAAAATGTAGACAAATTTGAGTAAGGATGCCATCTCAATGAGGATAACTATGGACAAACATTTACTTGCTTGAGTTAGTAAGGATGGATCACACTTTATGATGCTTGTGTGCCAATTTAAAAATGCAAAGCTTATTAGGGGGAAAAATCATGGAAATCAAGTTTTTCAATTTGGTAAAGACCACAAAATTAACCTTCAGTGAATAATGCGTTGAAAACAAAAGGTAAGTCTCATTATAACAGCAAAAATTTTAATTTGACTAAAGGCATAAGGAAACATAATAGAATTAGAATTATAACATTTATTAAACTATAAGGAACTTTACACTTGCTATATTGGCTTAATTTAAAGTAGTAAAAGGGAATAATAATAGCTTAGTTTATAAAGGATAAAGTGTTATGCCTAGGTTTAGGTTTTGTTATAGGTCTATCCTCTAACTCCTATCAATTACCTTATCAAGGTAGTGAATAAGTTAATGAGGTTTGACCTTCTTTAAGAGTTGTTTTCCATTTTGGAAACTCTTAAATTCAATAGGCAAACTTTAAATGTAATCCAATTATTAAAGCAACAGTGGCTCTGCCAAGAATGATGCTACCCATAATGGAGGAGGATTAATTAAAATGTTTTGATCCTAGTTGGCCTCTAACTCTATTAGTATGTGTAGGAAATTTTAATGACGGTTGATGAATTATCTAGATAAACCCTTTCCTTTTTGGCCCTATAGTTGGCATAACATCGTTATAAACATTATAAGGTATATTTTTCTATTACTTAATTTTATTTTATGAATTTACTTATGTGGAACTATAATGGTTCTATAAGTGATATGTTTTTGAAAACTCTAAGATTCCTAATTCATATTCATGACCTTATAATTTTGGTGTTACTTAAACCATAAATTAGTGAACTAAAATATAATAAAATTTCAAAGAAATCAGATTGTTTAAGGTAAAAAGGGAAGAAGCAAATGGTTTTAGTAAAAATATATAAGTTCTTTAGAAAGCTAAATTATTACAATTAGTATTTATTAGAGAGAATTTGTAATTTTTGCATATTCAAGTTTAAGAAATGGGAAATAATTATGGTTTTCAATGATAATCTATGCTAATCTATAATAATTAAAGAGATAACTTTTAATTGAAAGTTAAGATGCATATAGCCTATTACTTTAGACTTTTGTATTCTAGCTAGAGATTTTAACTCTATTGCAAGTTAAGGGTAATGATCCACAAGTAAGGCATTGGATGTTGTTTGTAAGTTAGATAAATGACTTGCCACTAATGGACATAGGATATATAGGCCTTAACTTTAGGTGGGATTAAGGGGTTTCAAGTCTAATTCATGTTTACTATAGATTGGATGGTGCTCTATAAAATATTTAAGGCCAATATAAGTGGTTAAATACCATTGTAACTCACTTAACAATGGTCCAAATGGATCATTACCTAATGTCATTCAATTAAAGGGTTTCCAAAGGTGAGACCCTTCCCATTGTCTCTTCAAGGTTCAAGGGACTTAGCTCTTTCACCTAAAGTTTTATACAATGGTACATTGGTGCTAAAATTCCACAATTTAACTCCCTCAAGGACTTAGTTAGCTAAATTTGCATCTAAAGAATTAGAATTGTATGACCTTTGGCAATATCTTCATTCAAAAGGAAAGGCTTCTTATATAGATCTTTGGGCTACTAAAGGAGACTTAATAATAAATTTAATATATGCTTATAAAAATTAGAATAAAAACTTACACATATTTTAATTTCAAAAATCTCAAGCTAAATAGATTATAAAGATGAATGTAATACTACGTTTTTCCATATCTTCACTTTTATTAGGTGACAATGCATTAAGATTATAGGCTTAAAGAATTCTAATGGTGAATGGATGTAGGATGATAATTTGTCAAATTGAATACCTTTTCTTTCTTTAAATTGATATACTCGAAGGAAAGTGAGAACTATGTTGACTATGCCTAAGGGGCAATTTGAACTATTGAATGCATGATAATAAAGTTGGATTTAGAAAAATGTTAAGGCTAATAAGGTGTAGGCAACCATTTTTAGCATAAAGGCCTATAATGCATCTAGAACAAATGGTTGTCGAACCTTGTTTTTTCAAAAATTTTAGAGGTGATAAAGTTATCAATGATTAGTTATGCAACTCGAGTCTTCAAGTAGGTGAAAGTACCTATAAAAGGTTAATGATACTCAAATTCTTTTATTACCAAAAGTTGAATCTCTATGGCAAATTAAAGACTTAAGACCTATTAATTTTGTAATGTTTACTACATAACCATATCAAAAATTTTAATAGCTAGACTAAAACATTTTTTGCTAGATTGGGTGACACTTTTGCAAGTGAGATTCATTCATACATGCCAGACTTTTAATAATATAATTATCTTACCATAAGTAGTTTACTCCATAAGGTGTTACCAAGGAATAAAGACAAACATGGTATTAAAATTAGATTTGAAGAAAACATTTAATAGAATGAGTTAGGAATTTATTTGAAGCATGCTAGTGTAAATAAGATTGCTTAATACCTTACATAGTATCATTATGGAGTTTATACATCATTTAAAATAAGAATTTTGTGGAATGACATGTGCTTCAAGGAATTTATGTTGACATATAGCCTTTGTTAAGGGAATCCATTTTCTCCATATATTTTTGTTCTTTAAATAGAGAGACTTCCTCAATTAATCAATCAGATGGTTTAAAAAGTTATATGATAGCTCGTCAAATTGTCTAGGCAAGAGCACTTTTATCATACTTATTTTTTATAAATATATGGTAATTTTTGTTGAAATTATAGTGACATAAGTTAACACAATTAGAAAATTTTTTAACATTTTTTGTGATAGCTTTGGTCAATGAATGAGTCTTGCAAAATCAAAAATTTTAATTAAATTAATATTATCTCTACTGTTTCACTATTTAAAGTATACATTAGTATAAAAGTTTATTATATTATGGGAAGATAGTCACTCTAACATGTTGCGTTAAGAAATTGTTTGTAAAAGTAGAAATTATTTTTAAAAATAGTGTCAAGCATGCCTTATACATTATATCTTTTTATTTAGTTTAATTTTTGTTAATAATTTTTGACTATTTAAGCAATAAAAAAAATGTTTAATTTGATTTTGACAATTTTAAAGTCTAATATTACTTAAATTTAGATCATTTTACATTATTTTAAAGATTTAAGTAACATGTTACTAAAAGTTCAAAATTCAATAAAATAAACCAAATTTATATGAAAGACATCTAATTTGAGTAATTGTTTAAATGAAATTTAATATTAATCAAATTTAGATTATTTCATGTAAATTTGATAATTTAAATAATACATTACTCAAAATATAAAATTAAATAAATATTTTAGATTTAAATAAAAAGCATTTAATTTGAGTAATTTTTTCAATAAAGCCTAGGCAAGATTGTAATGATTAAAGATAAGAAAATATAAAAGGTTATGAAGTTAAAGACACTTATATTAATATTGAAAATAGTCAAATGAATAATATATAACAACTCATATAGTCTCACCCTAGGAAGAAAGTTAATAAATGCACAACTTGCTTAAAGGACCACAATCTTAGGATTTTTTACAACATTCTTAAGGAAATTCAATTAAATCTATGTTAACAAGCTCTTGTCATAATGACACTAAGATTAAGTCATGAATCCTCCCTCACTATAACTCTCTAACATTCCACGTGGAACTAATTTGATGGCCTTGTAAAGTACCTTTTTTTTTTTCTCTAAACTTTTCCTTTTACCATAGTCTATGCTTATAAGGGTGTAAGAAAAATTATCTAAAGGAAGAAAATATGGATAAAAAAATCTAATTAAATTATTAATAAAAGACTCAAGAGAGAAAACAAAAAGAAAGATGATAAACAAACATACTAGAATGAAATATTTTTTGAACAATTTTTAATCATAACAAGTAGATTAGAGTTTGATATATGTTTATACAAATATAAAAACCTATATTGTAACAAATTGAACCCAATTTGTTTAGTCAAGTAGATCCTAATAGACTATTAGGAACTATATTAGTAGTCCTTTTTTAGCTTAGATTTTGAATGCGGTGAAATTTGGTTTCTAGTTGTATGTAATCCATAAAGATGTCACTTAATAATACACAACTTAATGAAAATTGTACTAATTATGCAAATTTTGATTTCAATATCTAAATAAAAAGAATTAATCTTGAAATGGTTTTTTTTTTATATTTTTTTTTTAATGAAATAAGGAGTTATTATTTGTCTATAATGTCAAATTGAAAATGAACATTTTTTTAAATTAAAAGATTTAATGTCCTTTACAATCCACTTTCTATAAACTTTAATTATACAAAAATCAACTTTCAATCTCATTGCTTAGTAAACAAAAAGCTTACCATATCTAAAGAAAATAGAAGTTATCTTAGAATATAAAAAGTTCTTACATTTATTATAAGCTTATAATTAGCATCATCTTATCAACAGAAGGTTGTGATTTAATGTAATAGGATACAAGATTATTAAAATCTCAATAAAAATTATAAGATCTTACAAGTTTGCAATTATATATGAAGCCCACGATGTAGATCATGCAAGGATCTTGGTAGAGTTTCAATCTAAATCATATCATTAGGAAAATTGTAATCTAATTTTATAATTCTCATTTCCATTACAATGACTCTTTTAGTTTTATTTTAAACTAAAACATATTGTAAATCTCACAAGAAAAATAATTTCTTATTTTTACTTGTGTTACTCTACTTATTGTCTACTATTTTGTACCTTTTTCTTATGTTTAATGGTAAAGACAAGTTGGCTTTTGAGTTTTGAAACTTATGTTCATTAATAATATAAAAAGGAAACAAATACATTTTTGTTCAAATTTAAATACTAAATATAAGCAAGCAAGTAGTTAGATATATTAAAAATTTTTAATATATAAAATTTATTCTCTAATGACTATAAAGATGTTGTTTTTCTCATATATGAAAAGAAAATTTTTGCAAATTTTCTTATTATTATTAAGTTAATATATAAAAATTATTTAAATATAAATTATATCTTTTAATTTTAATTAAATTTTTTTTGTTATTTATTTTTAGTAAAATCTTACAATTATATAATATGATTTCTAACATCCTAAATTGATTTTAAATGGAATCTCAATTTTAACAACCTTGATAGGATGAGATTTAAAAGTTATCCTTTTTCTATTTGTTCTTCTCTATCTCTTTTAATACACTTGAATTGAAATTCATTCTTAAGTGAAAGCCTTGAATCGTAAAACAAATGAACTTAAAAGTGTAAAGAAAATTGTACAATAACACTAAAAGAATTTAAGGGGGCAATTTTGTCACTTTTAGCGGATAAATGTCATATCATATCTGTTGGGAATTGTTTATGGCATCTTTCTGTCCAACATGTGGATGTTTTGATTGTGCAAGATCATATTTTTGTTGCAAAAGCATGTAAGGGCATTTAAGTATCTTTGGACCAAATGTCATGACATTTTTGTAATTAAATATAACCTTTTTTTAACAGAAACTTAACGTAATGTGTTTTCTATTACCACACTTTGTATATTTTTTATTAGTTTTACAAATACAAGATGCGAAATGTAAGTACACCTTAAATATAGGGTATGAATTGTAATTGACCCTCCGTCCCAATCTTAATATATTCGGGCACTACCATGCAAGGAAGCAGTCGTACCGTAGAAAAAGCTAATAGATAAAGTATCAATGCTGGATTTGTTGCTTTCAAAGAAGTAAAAATCTACTTCAGCACTTCAAACCACTCCCATCATTTTGCACAAAATATTCAAGTAGAACTCAGAAAAGAGGGATTAATTGACAATATCTTAATTAGCAACAAAATAAAAATAAGTTTTATGCATCTAATTGTTTGTTAACTCTAAGTTTAACTAGAATATAGACTGTCTTATCCCCTCTTCCATCTGAAAAATAGCTAAGCTGTTACTTGCAATACTTGCATGAAAGATAAAATTACTCAAGTTTTGTCCTTTTCTATATAATTTGTTGTTCTGATCCAAAATGTAAATTGTTTCATCCCTTGGTTTGACCACAGTTTCACTCCATTTGAATCATATTTTCACTTTATCCCCTGGCTGCCACATGTTCTTCACTTTGCTTGTTCACTGAATGTTTTGCACTTAGAGTTTTTTGTTATCAAAACTAGCTTCAATTAATGGCATCTTAACAGCACATGTTTTTGTGACTGCAAGGACATTTAAGGCTGTTTATTTTGTAATTTCTAAAAATACAAGATACAACCTGTAAATCTACCCTATGCTAAATGTAATCCACCTTATACAACGATAAATTTTGGCCTTTAGGGAAGCCGACAATTGGTGGCTGAAATAACAGATTAATTTGGAGATGATCGCCGTGTTGAATCTTCCCTGACGCAATCAATCGACATCCCCGTGGCCGCCCTCCCCCCCCCACCAAAACCAATAATCACCAGCTACATCTGTGGCTTGAACTTCCTTTACCAACTTGGGTCCAGCCTCTCTTATGACCCGGAACAATGCAACAGGTTTTGCCGTATAGTTAAGCAGTCATCATTTCCTCCTGGAATTATCAGGTACCTGGAATTTCAAGTTTTCGATTGTTTTTCCCTCAAGTTTTCCAATCGGAGAACCACGTGCTTAAAAGATTGCTGTTAATAGTTCTCATGCTTACTACAATCCTCACGCGTGTTACCCTTAATTAGGTTGCAAAGTACTTGAGCGTGACATTTACAGCAAAATGATAATCCACTCTAGTCCAAATAATAGTATTCGGCATACCCCACTATGAACAAAAAAACAATATGAATGAACAGAAAATAAAAGATGGACTTGGCTGCATGATTTCTAGGATCAGACAGGCTCAATCACTTTTCTCAACAAAATTAAGATACAACACGAGCATGATTTTTTTCTCAACATTGGCTAAAGAGCCACCAGCCCTGGCAGATGATGCTATCTCCACTCTAAATCTGGTTTATGTAATTCCCATGTTCTAGCACCTGATCTCATAGGAACCCGCCTTGGTGATGTAACGAACCCACTCGACGGTGTTGTAGCCACTCTTTTCCCAGACCTGCGGAAGAGCACATGTCAAACCAGCACTTTTTTCCATTACAAGATGCAATGGGCGTACAGGTTTAGAATGTATACCTTAAGAAAACGCACACGTAAACCAGATGCTGTAAACATGGGAACCTGCAATGGCAGCAAGTGCAGTAAGTAATACTGCAAAGATGCAATGACACATACCACAGAGATGCTATAATGGAGAAATAAATTGATGAAAACTTTTTTAGATAGGATGCCCAAATTTGGAATTCTGCAAAATAAGGTATGAGGAATTCATATGAAACACAACACCAAAGTCTAGCACTGTGCTATGATGGAGATGTGACATATATCATCAGGAGGAAAAGTGGACAACAAACAAAAATACGATAGTAACAAATTGCTTACTCCACAAAACTTGTGGAGTCTAATTGCAATTACTTGCACTGGCGAAATAGCAGTACTATAATATGTGACTAGGCACCTGGAATTCCATCTGAATTGGGGGCCTTGTCCAAGATTTCTTTTCTGCCATTGTGGAAATCAACTCAACCTCAGCACTCAGGGTTGGCTCAGTTTGTCCAGGAAACTTTCTTATCCTGAAAAAGTTGCATGAGTTCTATTAAGCAGCAATTTTGGACGCACCTAAATCTAAGACATACAAGGAAACTAACAGCAATGAAGCAATAGCAAACAAAGTGACGTCAATGCATGATTCTACATGTTGAAGCCAAGTGAATAGTAAGAGAACTATAATTGCTTCAAATTACAAGACTTTTCTCAATTCAAGAAAACCGTAAAAATTTTAAGAGTTCAATGAGCATTGTACTCACTTCCAAACCAAGCAATCAATTGCAGCATTATACTTTGCTCGACCTGAAGTCACCTGGAAACTTGTCTTAGCTGTTTGTTTAGGTACAGGAATTTTGATGACGACCCCAAGAGCAAACATTTTAGCACCAAAAACACTCTTTACCTGATGATCAGTCTAAATGGTTAAATACTGCAAATATTCAGGTAAATTAAACCCTAAAATTCACTTAAATACATTTTCAACTGTAAATTTACAAACCTTAACATTTACTTCCATTCTTGTTCGCCCAAGTTCCTTGATGGTTGGCAACACCCGAAATGGAAGATTAACCCCCTCTGTTATGCGATACCTATAAAATCCCAAATCAGTTGCAATCAAGTTAAATGGGGAAGAAAATTCGGATCAATTGATGATAAATTGCTTGAACTTTTAGACATATCAAAGCAACATATTGTCAAAAACAATGTCAATGTGCCCATTGTGCAAGCATTTAATTAAAATACTATTGAAGTCCCAAGTCAAGTCATCCTATGTACCATGGGGAGTAATAATTAAGCAAGAAAGCAACACAATCAAACAATATTCTTGCTGTTAAACACAACAGAAGAACAAATAATGAAGAAAAAGCTAATGCCTGAAACATAATTTTACCATGCTAAATTATGTCCTAATGAAAAATAAAGCAAACAGAAGATGTCTATAATTTTTGGCATAGACAAGAATTTAAGAATAAAAAAATAAAAAATATATATATATATTTTTTAAAAAAAGAGGTTTGAAGCATAATTCTTTTTGAGATCAAGTAATTCATAGAATCACAATTTATTTGTTGACTAATTAATAAATTCATTTGAACAGATAATTCAGGTACTCAACATGAGAGGTAGATTATTTGTAAAAGTGAACCAGAAGTCCTAAAGCTAAACACATCCTAAAAGGACAGCCTGCAATCAAAAAACTAGCACACTTAAATAACCAGTGAAAAGGCTGTTGCATAAATAGGTAACACTGACTGCAATCGTAAGTAAAATTGAATTAGAGATTCAAAACTTACTTCATCAATTCGAATTCACCATCTGGTGGAACAAAACTAACAGTCTTTTCTGAATTAAATCGGGTTAGATTTACACATTGATGGAAAGTGACATCATCGAGCTCAATTGTCTTGCCACTGCATAAAATAGTATATCCATTGATTAATTTACTGTTAGGATGTTGAGTGTGAGTGTGTGAATCCCACATTGAAAAAGGGATGGACAAGTAGCACATAAATGGAAAAGACCCAAGAACGCAAGCTTTAACACTGAAGATAAAATGCTGTGGCCTCTGACCATCACTGGTTCATTGACATTTTCCATATGTGTTTAGGCAAAACCACAATACAGTTATCGAATTAATACTGCAGAATGAACAGATCAAATAAAGATACAAATGAACCTCATAAAGAACACCCAGTTGGAGTGGAGTGGGGGTTAGATGGACAAGTTATTAACTCCAAGGTTGAAGAAGAATAAAAAATTCCTAAAAGTATTGCCTCACATAAAACGAAAATGAGATCATCACAATAAAGCAATTTAATCATTTATATAGACATTTTTTGTTGACTGACAAAAATAAGAAATAAATGCATCATAAAAAAACTCTCTTTCCCAAAACAGAACAGAAGATAAAGGAATAAAAGCCAGAAGGAACATGGTGAAATCATAATTGAGAGATTGTGATGCTCAGAATGGCCAAAACCTTTAGACATCATGATATGAAAGAGAAAGAAACATGTAAGCAAATGATGAATGTATAAAAAACTACAATGAAGAATGGTAGGCTAAAGAAGGAAGGTATCTCTGACTCTTTTTGGTTGGTTGATTTTTCAGTTGCAAGTCTTTCTCAAGGCTAGTTTCAACTTTTAGACACAACATTAAACCGGATTATCAGATTATGTTATGATTTCTTTAAGAAACTGCCAAAAAAAACTAGAAAATAAAAAATGACAACAAAAAGGCAAGGAAATCTACCTTTTAGATGGTCGGTTTTTCAGTTGTGACTCTTTCTCAAGGCCAATTTTATCATTTAAACCCAACTTCAAATCAGGCATTCCAGACAGGAAGCACTTCATGAGAATCTTCCCCGTCACATCACAACGTAGAACACTACCTATAAACACCAGTTTCATTATGAATAACCAATTTGATTGGCATACTAAAATTATAAGAACAACTTCGCAAAGATGCACCAAAATTATTCATCACCTTTTGAAGACATAAGAAGATTTACACTTTCAACAATATCCAGGAAAACCTGCAAGAAATGGATGTAAAACAATCCAGCAAACTGTCCAAATTCCAGTGAATAGAAAGGCAGGAAAAATATGACAAACCTCATTCTTTTTATAAACAAGGCCCTCTCTGCGCCAACCAACAGCACCAGTGACTTGTAAAGTAGCATTGGGGACAGCTTTATCTGCGGGCTGTAACAATTGACAAAATACTCAGCATTCCTAGTTCATCAACTTTCACTATTTAACTGATATATCGCACTTATAATGCTCAAAATAAAATATCAATCAAAAAAATAATGTCAGAGAGAAAAATAGAAAACGAATATGCGAGAAATTGCATTCTCTTCTAGGATATTGTTTCTTATCTAACCTTTGATGAAAAAGGTGAGCGCACTCCTTCCTGAGTAATGTAAAGCTTTAAAATCTCAGGAGAAAGGTTTTGAGGATAACCGAAGTCCATAATTTCTGCCATTTAGAGGAAGATATCAATAATTCATTTACTTACATCATGGGTGAAGTGCCACAAATAAAATTGATGATTTGGCATTCAATTTTGTTCCACGATGACCATCAGAATCATACCAAAATGCTAAAAGCAATAAAGTAAAGTTCAACAATAAAATCAATAGAAAAGACCAAGGGAATGCAAAATTATGCAATTAAAAGAGTAATGTTTGGATGCATCTCTACTAAATTACACACCATCTAGCAGCTCGTAAATGAGAACAAAATTATTTCTGATGGCATCTTCATCAAAAGCCCCGCCAAAGTATGATTTGAATAACGCCACAGCCTGCAAATTATGCAACAAGACAAGCATTGCAGTTAGCTATTGATAAAAACATCCCATTTGCTCCCCCTCTAAAACCCAAACTGCTTCAGAGAATTTCTAGTTAACAATTGGGACCGTACTTGCCAAAGAACTCATTTGGCTGAAAAACTCTTTTTTTTTTTGGCATTTTCAAGAATGAGGATGACCGCATATTTACCACAATTATGTAGCAAGAAGAAAAAGAAAAAAAATCTACTCAGTATAGTCATTAAAATAATTTTATGATTTATCTATTTTCTAACAAAATTTTGTTGAACCCCTAAAGTCATCTAAGAGCAAGAAAAGGGCTTCAAAGCTTCCACAAACACAAGTCATCTAATAGCTTGTGCATTCACTTGTATAAATGGTAGACCAAAATCAGAAAGTAAAATTTGAAAAACAAAAAAGTCAATCAACCACCTCAACAACAAACTTGAATGCACAAGCTACATTAGCATTGCTGCTGACAACAATGACGATATAGACATTGCTGATTCTCATGTAAAAGAAGGAGCAGCCTCCAATCTGCCGTACTGGGCATGTTCCAAGCTCTTTCGTCTGCATGATATGCATCCGGAAGGCATCCACCATGTTTCCACTGCAAGAAATAGTTATCCTTATTATGACAGAAATGTATAATGCAGTCAAGAAACAATTCTAAAGGAAAATGAAAAGCACAAGAGAAAATCAAATTGAATCCCTACAAAAATCGAAAGCCAAAAAACAGGAGGATTCGGGACTCTAAATACACAAAATGACGGGACATGGCCTTCCAACAAGGGCATTGAGTTACAGAGTTAAAAAAAAAAAAAAATCAAAAAATCAAAAAATCACGCACTGCCACTGCAATGGTTTTCAACAAACATTAGTTGTCCGACCCCTTACATAAAAAAATTCCCATCTCTTCGGGCAAAAAGTAAAGTACCAAACTGAACTCAAGCCTCTCTCACATCGACAAACCAAACATAACTACTGATAAGCACACGGTCGATCTTATTACAAATACAATCACTATTGCAAAACACACACGCGGGCGGGCGTGTGCCTAGGTACATGTAATGAAAACAACAGATTTACCCGACATCGTCGCGATAGAGGCGGTTAATGAGGACGTCGCCACGGAGATTCAAGAAATAGATGGCGGAAGCAGCCACCGGCATCTCTCTGATCCGATCCGATCCCAGAGATTACTCCGCAAAGCGAAAAAAAAGCAACTTCCCTCCCGACGGTCAAACGTAGATCTGGGAGAATTTTGAGCTCCAAATGGGCGGCGTTGATTTAGCAACACCCGATACAAAAACCCACCACCACCGTTCAAGCGCACCCAATTGCGTCGCTCTTAATGGGTATGGGTTTGCTGTGCTTGGCTTTGGCTTTGCTACGGCGGAGAAAACGGAATTATGGAAATGCGAAATTCAGATCCACATAGAGAGATACAGAGAGTCGCAGCTCAGCCCGATTGATTAACGTTTACAATTCACATCGGTCTATGCCTCGCACGCGTGGGATGTCCGGCACGTGCGTTTTAAGGAAATTTGGAAGGTCTTTTTTATTTCATTTTTTTAATTAATTAATAATACCCCAATAATAACTTATGCTTATATGTTAAAAGTTTTGGATTCTGACAAAATCGACATTTTGGGTTGAGGAAATGAGTAATCTGTTGTTCGAATGTGTTGAGTCAAAATGGAAAAACAGGACAAGAGACTATTGGAAGAAAAAGCAATTTCAAGAAATAAATACAAATTAGTGTTGTGTATTTATGTGCTGTATATTTATTTTCTTTTAATTAATTCTGTATTGTGTACTAACGTTAACAGAAAGGGTAGAATCATGATTTTTCCATGGTATTTCCATTATTGCAAGGTTATCAATTGTTTAATATATTTGTTATGTAGGTTTATAATCATAAATGTCAAGATTCATGGTATGATTTTTCAGCTTCAAATTTCACTGCCCTCTTACATCAGACAGTGACTTTTCAGTCTTTTGGTTGCCCCATAAACCAAAACACTTCGTAATTCCATCCCTCAAGTATATTTCCGTGGATTCTTTAAAACAAAGTGTTTCTATGGATGAGATGAACTCTTTTGCCAGAGAAAGCGACCCCAACTCACAATTTCGGACTTGACTCATGTTCCTTGAGATGCTTTTCTAGAGAAGCCTGGACTACTAATACCAGAAGCAATAAATAAAACACCTCTGTAGCCTTGTCCTTGTACCATCTCACCAGATTGAAATGTGATCTCCAAACAAAGACCTCCATTCTGATAGGCATGTTAGTTTTGCCCTACATAAATCCATGAATATACAGCAAACATCTGTTTATCTGAAAGACCAACATAAGCACATTAAAATGCCAGCTTAAACCCTTTTCACATTAGTAACAAGAAATACTAAGAATAGAGAAGATGTTTGGAAGGTTCTGTGAATTACAAAATTGGATAGACCTTTCAGAGAGACGTGAATTTCACGAAAATGTCCAAGGATATATTGACAAAAAGAAAAGAGAGAGAGAGAGACTAGCTGAAGCTTCAATACGATTACTGTATGACCTCTGGATTGTTGCCATCCAGGACTATGTACAAATAATAACTTCCCACCACGCCCAGGCTCACCCTTTATAATTATCCCAGAAAGAACAAGTATAATCTTACATTTGAGATGATGACTTATCTTCATCATTCTCAGTATCAGGACTTCCATACACAATGGCAAAATAATAGCCTAGAGTTTTCAATGTAAGGCCTGGAAATCTGTGAGAGCTGCCAGGGCGGAGATCAATCTTGACAAATGGCCATCGCATGGCTTGTGCAGCCTCACACTCTTCCCATCCATCCCCAATCACACAAAACTTAAAATTTGGACTGTGAAACCGTTCTTTGATCCATTGAAAACATTGGGGCTTCCCCACCTCCCATGAGCTGTAAACTGAGAAAACAAGTCTCATCAGGCTATTACTTTGAATATATGCTGTGGCTCAATATTCAAATCCACAAGATGTGTCTAAACCCTAAATTATAAGGTTGCACAAAGTCCTACTAATTGGAGTATATTTTTGCATTAAACACCTAGAGTAAAGCAATGTATAAAATGGTGGAAATTGCACTTACAATCACATTCAATTTTGTAAGCATACCTTGGATGAGCATGAAAATAATTGTCCATCAATACTGCTTAAATCGTGGTTCAAAGAAGCTTTCTTTCCAACCAATGAGATTCACATGAATGTAAAACCATTTCATTAAAAAAGGACTAAACACAAACATGGCTAAACAATATTCACAATAAGACTAAACATGGGCATGGTTATGCGAGGGATTATTTGTTTCATTTCTTTCTTCATCATCGACAAAGCAACAAGTATGTTATAAACTGTTGCAACCCTTCACTTCTGTTTGAGGTGGCTTATTGCTATTAAAGTTCCTAGTCTCCCACATCAATTTGATTTTCACTAATCTCAGAAATTCTAGGTTCTAAAGCTGTTCTAAATATTGCCTTTCTTTTATGCCATCATCCTGAGGAATAATTTGGCAGGTTCATCTCTTGTATTATTTAAATCCAGCAACAGAATGTCAATTAGGGCCTTAGAGACTTAGACATATATTAATAAGAGAAAATATTCAGTGGGAGATGTGCTTTTGTTGAATAGAAACAGTAACATAGATCCTGGGTATGTGCCTTGAGGCTCAGTTCAAATCTAGTTCATCATGGATGTGCTTGAGATTTGTTTCCAGGTTTAGCCCTAATTAACATGATGGATATCCTGGTTCTAAGCTTTAGCCGATTGATAATGTTCCAATAATTTTGTTGATGAATGGAATTAGGCATGGAATATTCAAACAACAGTATCATGAGGTCGTCGATGCTGTTCCGTGCACAATATTGTTGAAAATTAAAAAAAAAAAAAAAAAAAATTACAGTCTGTGCATGCTGAAATAAACTGCCAAAAGCAAACACAAATGTTGAATAAAAGAATGACTAACCATTTCCATGTGCTATCAAACCATCCAGTCGGAATAGCAAGCATTTTACAAGGCTTGGTACCAAGGATCCAGAAGTCACCAAAATATTTATGGGATTGAAGTTTGTGTCAATATGATTAATACTTTTACCAGCAGAGCTACAACAATTGCTTGAGTCTTCATTCATACCAGAACACTGCTCCAAGAAGGATCGTGCTGCATTTGTGACAAATGAAAATCATTAACAGACAAATGATCAAAACCACATATGAAAGGAGAGGTTTTGAGTATGACTAGATCTACTGGAGTTAGTGTTAGTCTCAATAAAATACACCTCCATGTCAGCTTAACCTTTGAAAAGGCAAGTGGTTATTCAACAGTTATGAAATTCCTACATTTCAATAGCATCTATAAAATAATTAGCCAGTCTGATACACCAAATAACAATAACTTCAGCTTGGCCGAAGTATTATTGATAACACATTTACATCATATCTGTGATGTTTCACAGCAGAAGATAGACAAAAGGTCTCATTTTCTGTTCCTTAGGAGTTACACAATTATAATTACTATTTCTTTTTTCCCAAAAAAAATCAGAATCATCTCTATATAGTAGATTTAAAGTAGTTCTTCATAGAAACATGATATTAAATCTCATTGCATATATCACTATTAAATAACTACCAATACAGCTCTGCAAGAAAAAGAAAAATAACAAAGATGAAACTAAATTTGGGATTCAACTTACCTGAGGAAAGCCATTTATCTGTATATCCATCGGTCGAATCATACAATTCATTACAGAGATTAAGCATTCTTTGATCAAGAATATGATGCAAACCCTGCCATACAGTTGAGAAGTTTATCATCACATTCTTTTTCTAGAAAAGTGTGGTGTGACTTGCAGGTAGTAAACAGGTTTTCTTAAACAGGATCAAAAGATAATGAAGAAATGCATGAAGGAAAGGAAAAAAGAAGCTGCAAAATCTGAGATTAAAGTAAGCAAAATGCATGATGGGGACATGACATAAAATGGTTGAAGAAGCCTGTGGTGGACAAATTTCTATTAGCAATACCTGTTTGTACTTATTGGCTATCACTCGGTGCCTGTATGCTAATTTTCTTTTGTTTGCATCATCGTACGGAGGACTCAATCCATCTTTGCCAAAATTGTAATCAGAAAGATCACATCCATCGTCATATTGGCTCAAGGCATCAAGAAAAGGTGTATTGTAGTTTTCAATCTGCATCACCAAGCTCTTATCATAGCTGATATGCCAGCATTAAACTACTTATCATGATCTAGGTTTCAGCCAAAATGCAAGACCAACTCAACACTATTAAATCAGCAGAATTAAAATAAAAAATGGAAAACTCACTTGCTCATAGAAAAATAATTCATCACATATTTGAAGAATGTGCTTTTCCCACATCTTGCCAATTTCTACACCCTTTTGTATGTCTTTTGAACCATTGAAAGCCTCTGCATAAGTCCCATTCAACAAAGACTTGAGCAGTATAAGGGTCTCATCCATGTCCCAAATATACACATTTGTCACCCGGTCCATGGCTTTCTCAGCAAAATGTTGTCCTATTAGGAACTACTGCATTATCACCCATAAATCCTACACTCACCATCAGAACAACAAAAGCAGGTTATAAATCAATCTCAGGCATTATAACACAAAATTCCACATTATCCAGAAAAAATCACATCAGCCCATAAGAATATGTATGCCACAATGTCAATCGGTTGCTTATTAAAAACTATTCATTCATTTAGAGAATGTACATTAACACAAACCCACCAGAAACAAAACGCATCGCATTAAAATTAACATTAAGCAACCACAGAATTTTAAAAAAAAGAAAAAAAAAACTCACATATTTAAACACAATGAAAAGCATTTAAGAAACAGCAAGAAACAAAACATAATAAAATGAATCAGGTTCACCAGGGTTCAGGTTTAACATTAGATTTGACGCCAACTACAAATTAAAGTCAAAGAAGGAATAAACAAAAAAAAAAAAAAATCAATCTTCCAATTCTATCTCAATTGAAAAGAAAAATTCACAAAAAAGATCAAGAAATGCACCCATTAAGCACCACAATCAGAAGCTTCATGATAAAATCAAAACACCCTTTAAAGGGTTTGCTTCAGAAATGCAAAATTGCAAGAATGTAGATGGCGGCCTCACTTCCGAATATAAAGGTACCATAGAAAAGAATCAATAGAATAGAACACATCAAACATTCAAACGCAGAGGGTAGAGAGACTGAGACTGGAACTGAAATCCGGACCTTAGTGGATGCTGCTCCCCGTGGTCAATGGCGGCGCGGCTATGCGCACCAGCGGACTGGCGGGCGACTTCGTTGGCCTTTAGAAGCTGAAAACATAAAGTCTTCCCTAAATTATAAAGTCGATTATTATTATTATTATTATTATCATTATTAGTGTAATAAATAACTTTTGGAACAGGGCAAAGCGAAACGTTATATATTTTTTATGAAATAACAAAATATTATGAATTGGAGTGTGAATCAGAACGAATTTTATGAATTTATTTGTAAAAGCATTTTTTTGATACAACAATTTTAAATTGCAGTCAAAAAGCAAAGACTGAGATTAAAAGCTCTAAATTAAATTTTATTTTCTGATGTCAAGTGAAATTTCCAAGATTTTTTCTCTGTTTTTTTTTTTTTTTACAACTTTTCCAGCCGTTCGTAATGAAAATAAGAGCTTCATTTTGGATTTGATTTCATTTTCATTGTTACGTCCTTTCAATAGATGGAAATTTTTAATATAAAAAGAATAAGTACAAATTTATTTCTGTAAATGGACATGATTACGTGGGATGCTTCATCTTTCAATTGTAACTCATTCCATCAATTTAGTTATTTTTGGTCGACTAATTCAATTCTATGCGTGTGGAAATAGGAGGGGCGAAGTCACATGTGTGGCGTGCCAAAATAAAGAAGTTTACATTTGAAAGTATTTCTTAATAAAAGGGACCAATTACTTTTTGTGGTGTACTTTTGTGTGTCTTGACTACTTCTGCTAGATGATTGTCTAAGAGGGAATATTAAAAATATTAGATAGTGCTATATATATATATATAATTATAATTAATTTTATATTTTTATAAATTTTTATAATTAAATTAAATTTTTTTTATATTTTTATTTTAATTTTATGTTATTTATATTTATTTTAAATTATTTTTTTACAATAAAAATTAAAATTATTAAAAATTATATATTAATTAAATAAAAATTATTGATAAATTTATTATTTTTTATAAAAAAATAAATTTAAAAAAATTTAAAATCTATTTAATTCAATTAAAAATATAAAAAATTTAAAAATTTAATTATAAAAATTTACAAAGATTTAAAAATAATTTTTTATATATTTTCTAATTTTGAGTCTTTTCTCTCTCAATTAAAACCCTTCTCTCAAACTTCCTATCCCTTAGATGGAAAAAGGCTTCCATGATCTTGTTATAATTAAATAGAATAACTTCATTGATTAAAATATAAAGAAATAATTAAAAAAATGATTAAAAATGAAGATCATATGAATATTATTATGTTGGAGGGCCTTGATGCTCTCCTAAGAGATTTTGACATGCCTTTTAAGGAAAAAGTTCAAGGCAATTCTCTTACTTTTCCTGCTATAAATTTGAATGTTGCATCTAACATGAGAGGAAACTCATAATGGAACATCTTTGTGTCTTACATAGATGGCTACCTTTATGTTCACCTATCACAAGAAAGAAGCAAGCTCTTAGAGATCAACAAAAAGAAATAACTTTATTGGGAAATTATGTGGATGTTTGATCAATTATAATCATATCTATAATCAAATCAAAACTCTATGGAAACCTAAAGGCGACCTTCATATTTTTTATTTGGGAAATGGTTACTTTAATCTCAAGTTCCATGCTTAGAGAATTATTACACTATTCTATGTAGTGGTCCTTAAGTTATCCTTAGCCATTACCTAGTGGTTTGGTAGTAAATTCTTGATTTTTATCCATCTAAAGCCAGTATCACTTTTATAATTGTGTGTGGTCACTTCTTAAAATACCAATTGAGTATTAAAATAATGAAATTATATATATTATTGGTAGATTAATTAGAAGAACAATTAAAGTTGATGCTTTAACATTGGTTGCATCAAGCGGTAAGCCCTCATATCCTAATTATAAATTAATGATTTATTTCTAATTGTTGAATATGAGGAGTTCCTTTAGATTTGTTTTGAATATGGGAAAGCTAACTATTTTGAAGAAAGTTGTGTAAGCCTCGTCAAACCACTGAGGAATGTATTTGATGCATGTTTAAGAAATTGGCCAATTAATTCAAAAATAAATAATTCCATCTTATGCAATGATCAATTTAGTCCTTGAATGCATGCTTAAAAATGGGGAAGAAGACCATTATGGAAGTCATCTATAGAGAAGGTCTAAAATAAGGAAAATATATCAAATAATAATTTAAGGGCTTCAAGATTGCAGTTTATGATCCTCAATAATGAAATAGATTCACATATGTAAAGGCATAATAAACAGAGCTTTGACCATACATCAACAAGGAAAGAACCATCTAAATCTAAATTATCTTGTGCTTGCAACAATAATGTTGCTCCTAGAATTATAAATTAGTTTTAAAATTTCGAACCATTAATTAAAGATAGTTTACATAAGCTTCTTCCCCTCCCAATCATGCTTCTATAAGTTGACAACAAAAGTTAAAACGATGTAGATAAATAACATTCTACATGAAAAAGGTAGATTTATTTTAACATGAGTAGAGTGGTGCATATAGTATTGAGCCTAGTGAAATATGGCTTCTTAAATTGTGAAGGCCTTTAACAAGTCTACCCTAACTCTAATTCCTATCAAAGATGACCCATTAACTAAAGATTTTAATACCTTGGTGGCATTAGTTGTAGTAACTTTTGGTAAAGAGGTATGTATGACAAGACATAGCAAATTGAGTCAAAATTATTCTTATTCACTTAGTCTACCTCATATGCATAGATCCATAGAGTAAGAGGGTGTAAATAGACCTAATTCGGCAAAATTTTTTAAAACTCAAAGTTTACCTTTAGAGTTAAAGCAATTGGTTTCTTCCTTTATTCTAAAATCTTAATAAATATCTTAATATGGAATGTACATGAGACGGGAAAGAAACATCTTACCTAAACCCTTAAGGATTTCATGTATCAATATAAGCCTTGTATGGTTTTTATCATGACCTTGAATAATAGGAAGGAGAGCAAAGCTAGTAATTAAAGATTTGAACTTTTCGAAAGGATGTTGTGTAGACCCTATAGGATTTACAAGTGGCATATGGCTTCTTTAGGATAAAGATAGAATTCAACTAGACATCCTTTAAACCTTACCTCAAGCTATCAATGTTGTATTCCTAAAAAGCATTAACCTTCTTTATTACTTTCTTATATTTATGCCCATTTAAATTACTTTCTTATAAATAATAAATCAGCATGACTATTATTTCTTTAGCTCTTTGTGTTCCCTTAGTTAATAAGAATAGAAACCATAAGATAAAATCATTAGCCTTCACCAAATTATCTCAAAATCTAAGAGGAAAAAATAGATGAGGATTACCCATAGACAAAAGAGAAAAGTGTGAGATATGGTTTTTGGGTAATTACTACACACTAAGGACACACTCAAATTGTGAGTTATGCTACTTTTAACTAATGAGAGTTTTACTTTTTTTTTTTCCTTTTATTTTTTTCAAAGGTAATAACACTCATTGTTGGATGGATATTGTAAGCATTTATTACAGTGAGACCTCACGTTAAACTTGCATGTTGCATGAATTTGTCACATTTTGTTAAAAAATACTAATGAGAATTTAGTTAAATGCTGATGTGAAACTTAATTATTTTGTTAAATATTGAAATTAATATCCATCCTTAATATGTGTAAAAGCACTATAATACTTAACAAATAAAGTTTTAATTTTCTAATACCTATTAATCTTATTTTTTATTGCAAAAATGTGACATCAAAATTATGAAACAAAAAACATTTGGCTAAAAATTTTAATTTATTTTATAACAAAGGAAGTTTAAATCAAAGCCTTAACAAAAAGTAGATAGAAAAAAAAAATGTAACACTCTTTTAATTAATAGTTAAAAAAAATAAGAATTTAAAAATAGCAAAACACTCACGTATTAATTTGTGCATTTTAAGCGATTTACTTTATTATCTATTTCATTGTAATACATGTTCTTTTATTTACTATAATTAAAAATTGTAAAATCAATAAGAAACTTTATTTCTTCATCACACTAAATTATGTAATAGTACCATGAAAAAAAATTATATCTTTATTTTAGATAATCACATCTTTTGGTGAGGTTTTTAGAAAATCATACAATCAATGAGAAAAGTTATTATTGATTAGGAATTTGATGTGAGTAATGGATTCTCATTATATTAACTTTTATTTATACATAAAAAGCTAAATCTTTTCTGAATGGTCATATGAAGTAAAGAAATGAGAATAGTTACATTTCAAATAAACATGTTTAATAATTTGATGCAAATTTTTATTTCTAATTGTAAAGTTTTAAGCTCTATTTGGATCAAATTTCAATGATGTTTTTATCAAAAAAAAGCTAGCCACTACATCTTTCTTTTATCAATTGCACTTTTTAATGAAAGCTTTTAATAATTTTATAATCAATAATGTAAAGTAAATTTGAGGTGTAGTTTTTAAGGTATCTTGTTTAATATTAAAAAAAAAAATCTAAACGTTAAGAATGACACTTTTAGTGATGTCATTGCGAAAACCCTGAAAAACACAATAATGTGACTACTAAATACTAAATAGGAAAATTAATTTTTTAAAGAAAAAAGTTAGTTGAACTCATTTATGGGTATATTGTCAATCAATTATATCTCTCTTACTGCATAAATAAATGAAGTTAAAAATAGAACAATTATTTTGATGTTTTCTTAAATGAATATAATTGTGTAACAATAGTCTAATAAGGATTTAAATTATAGAGTGTCTTAAAAAAAGAACAAAGAACCAAGGTGTTGACAAAAAATATCGTGATTTAAGTGACTATGAAAACTTTTTTTGGACTTTTTTTAGGTAATCAAGAGGTTTATTGGGCATAAGCTACATAACATGTTTAAGTGTTATAGAAAAGTTTGATGTTTAATAACTATTGAACTAAATTAAATTTTGGTTTCTCTATCAAATTATTTTTTTTGTAAGTACATTATACACATAATTTCACACTACATTAAATATGTAGTTAGTAATAAAAATTTAAACAATTTTAAAATTAATGACCCAAAATTAAACTTATTACTAATTTCAATAATTGATTAAAACTAAATATTTGTTACTATACAAAAGATAACTTGTATATTATGTGTGTACTTATTAGTTAATTGTTTGTGATTTTTAAGATTAATAAAATTGTGTATTGTTGTAGGATATGTTGATATAATTAATTATCAATGGTATCAAAGCCAATTCAACTTTAACTCTTTCTAATACTTTTATCTATAATAGAAATGACACCCCAAATTTTGTCACATTATTCTAGAACATTTTTTGTTTGTTTATCAAAAAAATACACAATAACTTTTATTCTTGTAACAAAATTTCAAGCTATGGAAGCCAACATTTGAACTTTGATTTCTCATATTGTTACACCAAAGACAAACAATTAATACTAATCCCTTTTATTCATTTGTAAACAATTATTAAGTAAAAAACAATTGTTCAATTACAAACTCCTCTTCGGGGTGAGTGATTTTTAGTTCTTCATAGTGACTGATTCTTACTGGTGCATCGGTCCGAGCAAGAATTTACACAACTTTTTACTTTCTTCTCACCTGACAAGTATAAAGAAGAAACCTTGAATATTAATTGTAGAAAGAGATAAAATGGTAATAGACCTATAGTCATGAATAGACACATGATTTTTAGCCAAAAGTGAACCAAACCATCTCTATTTACTTAATATAGTTTAGTTAATTTAAAATTGGTTTAGTTAACCACTAGGTATATCTTAATGGTTACCAAATTTACATTTTGGCATAAGATTTAAGGTTCAAACCCTAAATTTTATCATAAGGTCAAATTTCCTCCCCTACTCCAACTCGACCAAAAAAATGTTAAAAAAAATTGGTTTTATTAAAATAACTTTTAAACAATTTTCTACTTTTCTTTGGTTTTACTTAGTTTTAGATTTTTTAGAAATATTTTTTAATATTTTGAGGATTCTAATTGTTTTTTAAGAATATTTTATTAAATAAGAATTATTGTTTTTAATATGGTCCAGTTGAGTCAACCCAATCATGATATTAATTATGGGGCTCATATAGTAGAATGCAAGGAAGGGCACAACCTTATTTTCCATTTATATAAAGAAGTTGTGTTTGTTACTCAAACACTTAAATCTGTTTAGTATTGATAGTGACAAGAAAAGTGTATATTTGCAAAGAGATGTTAAAGGAAAACCTTGGTTAGAATTGGAGCTGATGTTGGTGCACATAGAAAAAGCACAGCCAAGCTTGCAAAACTCTTGTTGGGTTTCCTCTCTATTGGTATCTAAAGGAGTAAATGGAATGGCACACTCTTTCACAAATACGACATCACAAAAGGCAATTGGTTTATTGCAGATGGTGAAACAATAATTAATGCAATTTTTGTAGCATTTCCAAAATGAGATAAATGAGGCAACTGTGGATTATGCTGAAAATAGCCCCAACAACACACAAACAACCAATATAAATTTAACTTTTCCTTTTTCCATTTCCTCTCTTTCAAAGTTGCATGAAAAATTGTTATGAAGGCCTTCATTTCCATACAAGGAGTTTATATAGACTTTTAATGGATACTATCTATTGATTTATTATTCTCCAACTTTAGTTTTTACTCTAAAGATTTGTGTTTTCTTTCTTAGATTTTTATTTATATCTATATTATCTATAAGCAATTCATTTATGATCTTATACCATATAATAAGTGGGGTTTACTATAAATAACTAACTCATGATCTTACACTATATAATAAGTGGGGTCTACTTGAAATAAAAAAATAATAAAATAAATTTATGTGATGTAAGATTATGTCTAAATTATACTCATAAAAAAAATAAGTAAACATAACAAGTATTAATGACTAAAGCTAATAACATTGTTATGATAAAAATTGTAAGTTTTAAGGGAAGAAGAATGAGAGAATAATTTTGATATGTAATTATAAAAGGTGATACTTATTTATGCAAAAATGAATGTGCAAAATAAGAAAGAGTATTAAAAAAAATTAATGCAATATTCATTAAACAAAGATTCATGCATATTCTTAATTTAATTGGGATAAATTTGTACAATAAACATAGACTCATAACCCACAACAATATGGTTCATAGCCAATTACTTTAATAATCCAAGCTAAGGCCTTACCTTATCTTCCCTGGATTTTTTCCCAAAAGTACCTTAAAAAAGGAACCTTTCTTCTTCTTAGCCATTTTAGGTTAAGAAGATGTAAAGGTGTCTTTCCCTCTATAAGGACGGTGTTTTTTAAGGTGTAAAGTGGGAAAGAAGGGATTTTATAATTGGGATTTTGAATAAAATAACCTTTTTAATTTTCTTTTTCATATTTGTACAATGAACTTGAAGTCGTATCAATAGAGATTCATGCATATCTTTAATGTGACTGAGATGCTTATATGATTAAGATATATTTATATAATAAACTTAAACTCATATCAAGAGAGATTTATATATATCCTTAATATAATTAAGATATATCCATACAATAAAACTAGATTCATATCAAAAGAGATTCATACATATTTTTAATATAATTAAGATATATTTGTACAATGAATATGAACTCATATCAAGGGATCTTTATCCATATCCTTAATATGATTGAAATATATTTGTAAAATAGTTTGGTTTAATCAACCTAAAGATGATATTAATGAAAGGGCTTAAACTGTAGAATTTTGGGAAAGAGAGATTCATACATGTCTTAATATGATTAGAATATATATGTATAATAAGTTTGGACACTATACAAGACTTTAGATCAAAGTCAAATAATATTGTACTGAAATCTATGGAATTCTAATACATCCTTTTTCTTCATGAAAAGAACAAGAGAAGCAAATGAATTGGGAATAGGTTAAATAATAAAGGATTCCAAAATTTTGGCTACTAATTTCTTAATTTCAATTTTTTGGTAGTAAGGATACCTATAAGGCCTTAAGTTAACAGGTTGTACATCTAGCTTAAGGGGAATAGCAAGGTCATGATCTAAATTCTCTTTTTTGGTGTTCTTTGAAAGGAAAAGAAAACTATTATTGAATAACATTTTTTCTTAGAAAAGAAAAAAAAAATCTCTTATAATTTAGATTTCTTTTTATTTTCTTTAAATGGAACAAAATTACTCCAAAATCTACTTTTTTAGGGAAAAAAAATTACCTTCAAATTTCTCTTTCTATCTTTATTCTTTTTTTTTTCTTAAGAAGAAAAAAGAATTAAAAAAATTTCTCCCAAATTCACCCCCGCTTTAGTTTTTTCTTTTCTCAACAATGGAAGGAAAAACTACTCCAATTTTTTTTTTTTCAAAAAATTATTCTCAAATTCTCTTTAGAAAAAAAGAAAAAAAAATAATTGAGTATTTAATACCATAGAAATAAGTTTTGGAGGTCTTTTCAAGTAACTTTTTTTTTCTTTTTCCTTTCTAAATTCTTTTATTTCATCTTACGACAGAAATACTCAATTAGCAATAATAATTTATTATATCTTTAACTGCAATAATATACAAAAATTGTGCATAATACAATTATAAATAATGTGTGTATGTGTGTGTGTTTTTGTGTATTGATAAGGGCGAAGAGAAAAATACAGCTTATTTTCATTTAATCATGTCATCAATTTTACTTATGTGATAACTAATAGAAATAAAAGAAATAAAATACATCTAAATTACCTTATTTTGTTTCTTAAATGGAAAAAAAATTTCTTATAAATTCTCCCATATTTTCTTAAAAGGGAAAAAAGGAAAATAAAACTATTTTTAATTTTTTTGTTTTTTTTTAAATTCATAATTTAAGTTATTTTTCAATATTTTGGAAGGAAAAAAGTATTTTTAATTTTTTTTTGGTAGATATATTTCAATCAACCTATTCAAATGTTTGTTTAACTAGGTGGATAACAAAAAATTAAAATCAAAAACCCAATCTTGTGATAAATGTCAAGCTCATCGATGATCTAATCCACGATTTGTAGAAGCTTAGTAGTGTAACAACTCCACAATAACAACAATATCAACATTGTTAACAAGGGAATAAATGTGAAAATGCAAAGAAATGTAAATAAATTGTCATTAACTATTAAACATTGATTAAATCTTCCCCTCCATCTTCCATTTCCCCCTCCTCTTACGATGAGGCAAAAGTCTTTTCCATAGAAATAAGGCTTGTTTATCTAAAACAAAAAATTTGGATTTTGGGCATATTAGTGAGACTAGGTGTTAGAAAGGTAAAAAGTGCAATTATTAAATTGTTGAAAGTAGCTTGTGTTATTAAGGATCAATTTGATTCTTTCTTTTAAAGTTAATCCAAATTTTACTTAATTAGCATTTAAGTAAAAATTAGAATAATTGAATCTTATTTGATACAATTTGAATAATTAATTAGAACCAAATATTTGTTACCCTTAAATGACACTTTTTTAAAAAAAAATTTTAAAAAATCACTCAAAATTTATATCTTTTCTATTTTCTTAAAAATGTAAAAATCCTATTGATAATCACCAATTTAGGTTCTTAGATCATACACACAATTGCTTGATTAATTGGTGGCCCCCTAGAATAGGTGTGATAAAAATTAATATAGATAAGTATACTAAAGGAATATCAGGTGTAGCAAAATGTAGGGGTTTTACTAAATATGATTACAAGTAATGACTATATAGGTTTGCTAACTTTAAGGGTTTATCTATAGTCATTAAAGTTGAATTATAAGCAATTTATATGACACTATAGATTTCATAGGATATAAGATTCTACAAAGTTATTAAGAAGTGAGATTTTACTCTTGTAATTGATGAAGTCACCAAAGGAAAGGGAGAATTTTATTTTTATTTTTATTTTTTTATTATTGTAGAGTGCTTTCTCTTGTTTCGAAAGTCTTAAAATTGCAAAATTTAACATTTTTTACTAAAAGGTAATAAATGCATTGATTTTTTTGACAAATCTTAAAGTAGTTAGTAAGACAATTATTTCTTTTTAAGACTGACCTCCTCTTAGTTTGGAGGGACTTAAACAAGCAAACATGTTTGGTGTTATTATTCCTAGGGGTGATAGGAAGATAGTTATTTCTTTTACTTCTTCTATAACATGGATAAAAAAAAGGTACTTCTTAATAAAGGATGGATTGATTTACGTACTTTCTTCTTATTTGAAGGGACTTTTACAAGTAAACATATTTAGTGTTGTCATTTTTAAGGGTGGTAGGCAAATAGTTATTAATTTTTTTACTTCTTATGCAACAAATATATATATATATATAACATATGCATAAAGTATGCTTCGAAATGTACATGTGCTCAATGTTCAAATTATTCATTTTCCTTTATATGTAATTGAATATCAAGAAATTTTGAAAATAATTGAGTTTGTTTTAGTTTATCACATATGAGATCCTAAATTAAATTTAAGATTAAGATTTTGTTGTTATCATTGTCGTTGTTGTATGCTTGAGTAAAAGTTATTAATGTTTTTAAGTTAGCTTGACATAATTATGATAAGGTGACATGACTTAACATTAACTAAAAAAGAAATTATAAAATAAAATAAGAGCAGGAAAGGGAAAAAATTATTACTACCTCCAAAGTGATTGAGCAGAATTTTAAAAAAACACACAAATTATAATTCCTTTCTCCATATCATTGACAAATACATAAAAACAAAAACAAAAAAAAAAAAGGAACATTTTGAAAACTTCCTCTCTTTATTCATCATAGTAAGCAAATAAAAATAAGAAATTTTCTATTAAATCCAAACGATAAAAAAATTATTAGTTAACAGAAAATGATGTCACTTTATCCCTTGGTATTTCTTGAACTATAAAAAATTTTTAATCAATACAATTAGTTTATCCATTGGCGCTGCTCAAAGATGCATTCCCTAATATTCTCTATAAGTAAAAATGATGATTTGTTGATTGAAAAAAATATTAAATATGTAATTTATTTTTCACACACTAAAAATCATTAATTCAAGGATTAATACAACAATTTATTTATGTATAGTTACAAAAACTTGCATTTATTTAACAATTTTATTATGATTATATAATTGGATTATACTTGATAATTAGAGATTAAGAATAAGGTAAAATTACTACATGTTAAATCAATTTTCTTATATTTTCAAACTTATAAATGATTTTAATTTGTATGTAATATGAATCATGATTATTTAATTATATAATCTAACAAGTTTTTTTTCTTAATGAAATAGTGTATCATCTTAGATGCATTTAGATTGATAAAATGACTTTCACTGTAATAGAACATCAAAAGCATAATAGTGAGGATTCTTATTAAATTAACAATTCAATAAGAGATCTCAATTCTAATTAGTATAAACAATTGCTCATTGATTACTAACAAGACAAGCTTAATAAAATGTATAATTTAGTCACCAATAATTTTAACTACATAAAGTGTTACCATAAACCCTTGTTTTTGATTTTATGATTAGGTAATGCTTATGTTAGTTTAGAAACATTTCCATTATTCTTTTTTTGTTTTTATCCAATCAAAAATAAATTGTTGTGGTATAATGCTCATTGAATGAGCAATTCAATAAAAGAACTAAAATTAAATCACTATAAATGATCATTATATTGTATAATTTAACAATATTCACCTTATAGACAATTGGTCATTAATTTGTAATAAAGAGAACTCTTTCCCTTCATTCTTTGTAGACTTGATCTAGGGTTGGCATTTTAGGAAGTTTGTTTCCATTGCTCTCACAATTTGACTAACCTACTAACAATAATGGGAATTTTCTCATTCCTTGGTCAAAGTACTAATTGGATGTGAGATCTACTCTATGAGGAGCAATAAAGACATAGATGATATCATCACGACCTAGCTTTTTATTATAGTCATCAATAATCTTAATAACATAAAGTGTTATAATGAACTTACAAATTTTTAACTTATGATCAGGTGATATCCATGTTAGTTTAGGTATAACTCTACAATTCTAATTTTTTGATTCGATCAAAGATAAAATTTTTATGTATAATGCTTTTTAGATGAGCAATCCAATAAGAAATCTTGGATTATATCAATATAAATAATGATTCCATTTTATAATTTAACAGTGTCCACCTCATATATAATTGGTTATTGATTGTTAATAAGTCTTGTTTTTTTTTTTTTTTGGATGCAACATGCATATCTTACTGGACTAAATCAAAAATATACTCTAATATTAATTCAATCCAAATGACCTCACTAATCTCCCTAAAAGCCACCTTAACAAGTTCATGAGCTATAAGATTTACATGCCTTCTAATATGTTGTATTAAGAAACTAAGCTAAAAGTCAAAAAAATTAATGTCCTTTGCCAATTAGCTAAGAAGAGTGACATTCTTATACCTCAATTTGAAACCTTACAACAATAGTTAGGTTTTTATCTCCACACAAATATTTAATAGAGATAAATCAAGGGTCTTTCTAACTACATTATGAATAGCCAACATCTCTAGGATATCATTATCATAATGTCTAACAAAACTTTGGGTGCACACAAGAAGTGGCTTACCCAAGTTATCCCAAAAAACCAAGCTTACACCACTCTTCTTACAAGCCATTATAGCATTGGTATTTCCCTTTACATGGTCAACAGCAGGTGGATGCCATAAGTATAGTTTTTGTTGTGAACATTAAGGAAAATACTCTTGATTTATCTATTAGTATTTCATTAGAAAATTAAGAGTTATTTCCAACACCACATGGAGAGTATGTGGTTTCCTTTCTATAACCAACAAATTAGGAGACTTCTGTAATAATAAGTATGGCTATTATTTTTCTAGCTTCTTATACACCCTTAGTCAATAGGAATTGAAACCAC
The DNA here is from genome assembly GCA_037832385.1 of Rhizophora apiculata. Taxonomy (NCBI): domain Eukaryota; kingdom Viridiplantae; phylum Streptophyta; class Magnoliopsida; order Malpighiales; family Rhizophoraceae; genus Rhizophora; species Rhizophora apiculata. The sequence continues at coordinate 6,729,947 of CM075439.1, read as the reverse complement.
AAGAGAAAATCATTAGTCTCCACCAAATTATCTCAGAATCTTAGAGGAAAAACCAAATAAGGACTACCCATGAACAAAGAAGAAAAGTGTAAGATATGGTCTTTGGGTGATTACCATGCCCCAAAGACACACTTGGTCAAGTGCCACACCTTTGTTAGCTAGAACATTATTTATAAGTAGATACCCACTACACCAAACACAATGTTTGACTTTGCTTGGTATATAAAGTTTTCATGATTGTTTTCACATGTTATAACCTATATGTCTATTTTTGAAAGTAAAGACCTTATAAGTAGTATCTAAATAGGCTTGAGCAAAATGTGCCTCCTTTATCAAAATGCCAAATAATTCTATTCTTTAGACCTCTAAAGCTCAAAGGCAAGGCCAAGATCTAATCACATTCCAAAGGCATAAAGTAGGTCCTAATCAAATTGTTTTTTCATCATTTAATATCTAAATCAATAAGTGATTTGACCTAATTATTTTCTAAATGAATATGGTGGTAGAGAACCTTAAAACTACTTTACTGTAAAAACCAATGATCAGCTTATATATTGATTTTACTTCCATTCCCTATTAGCCACCACATCTCAAACCTCAATAATGGTTGTAAAGAAATAATTCTTTACCATATAAAACTTAGATTGTAACCAATAATAATTGTCATGAAGTTTCTTTTAGGAAAATATTAGGCTTTTAAAATTCAAAATAATATAGAGTTCCCATTAAAGATAAGCCACCAAGCTTGCTTCTTTGGTATAGTTAGATTGAAATTATAAAAATCCCTAAAACCTAAGCCCCTCTTAACCTTACAAATTGAAAGCTTTTCTTAGGATGCCCATTCAATTTTATGTTGTATGGGTGAGCTTACCCACTAAAGTTGGTTCACCATGAATGCTAGTTCATCACACAAAGATTTAGGTAAGAGGAAACAACTCATAATGTATGAGGGAATGGCTTCCACCACTACTTTGATTAAAACATTTTTGCTAGCTTTAGCTAGTTATTTTTTTTGTAGCCTTCATGCCTTTTATGCTCAATGTCAAGCACAAGGCCAAAAGTTATCTTCTTAGAGTAACTTACCAACGTAACCAAACCAAAATAAAAATAATAACTTTCCTTCAATTTACTCCTAAATAAGTATGAATTACATTTTAATCAAATTCAAGAACATTAAAGCTGAAAGAGAGAATGGTTTTATCAAAATTAATTTTCTATTTATATGCTACTTCATTTTAAGGAGCTGTTAAAGATGTGGGTAGGCTCACAATGAGGTTTATGTAAAGATTAAGCTATCATTAGCAAAGACTATATGAGTGACTGAACGAGTCATTTTACAAATGTGTATACCTCTAATCCAATGCCTTTCCTATACTCTCCACACTTGTGCAAACAAGCCATCAACACATAACAAATATAAATAAGATGAAAGCAAGTTGCATTGTCAAAGGCCTTGAAATGGCAAAACATTTCCTTTGGTGGTGAATTAAAAATAATAGAGAAGGAGAGACTAGCCATGCATATAATAATCAATTAAACTCATTTTGAATGAAAGCCCATTTTTAGCATTAATTGTTTTAAGAAACATCATTCTACCTAATGATACGTCTTACTCATATCAAACTTTAAAGCCATTAATCCCTTCTTGTCTTTCTACCTATGCTTCATGTAATAAAAGATCTTAAAAGCAACTAAAGCATTATTCATAATAAGTCGCCTAAACACAAAAACACCTTAGGTTTCAAAAATAATCTTAAGAAGAATACTCTTCAACCTATTATCTATAGTCTTCAAAATAATTTTAAACACAACATTACAAAGGTTAATAAGTTCAAAATGCTCACAATTTTTAGTAACAGACACTTTCAGAATAAGGCAGATGTATTGTTAATATGTTTAGGATTAACTCAGTGATTAAGAACACTAGATGTTCTAGTCATATCCTCACCAACAATATGTAAATATTTCTAGTAAAACAACACTAGCATGCCATTAGCATTTAGTGCTTTTGTGGGACATATCTATTGAAGACCTTAATATACCTCACCTAATGGAAAGGGGGCTATCAACATATGGTTTAATTAATTAGTGACTTGAACATCTATGGATTCCAAAATTAGGAATATATTATAAGGGCCTAGAGAATGAAATAAATCCATAAAGTATGATGTAAAAGTCATTGCTATGCACTCCTTAATTTAGTGCACAATACCATCATCAGTCACAAGGCATCATATATTATCTCTAATTTGCCTTTACATGAAAGTAATTAGTATTTTTGTTACCTTACTTTAGCCAAAGTGTCCTAAATTGTTAAGCTTACATTATCTCCTTACGATATAAAAGCTCATTAACTTAGGCTTGAATCTATTTTTACGTGGTAACAATATTTAACATTGGTTGTAAGGTCTTTAACTCAAATTAATGTTGCAAAATTCCTTAAAAGTAAAATTTACATGACCAAAAGGTTGCTTTTCCCACCTACAAAGATCCCCTCCACATTATTGAATTAAAGCAAATATATGATGAGAAGGGTACAACAATCTAACATTATACCAAACCTTATCAATAAAAGGCTCACAAGATATTTCTCAAATCCATATACTTTTAAAGTGAAATTGTTTCTTTTTCTGTTAATTGTTAGCAACAAATTAGACAAACTAATTTGAATAAGATTATGATCAAAGCCAAACCATAAAAGTGGGGAGACCTCCACAGTTGAATAGCAAGCTAAGAAATCATAAGAAGCAAAAGCCCAATCCAGTCTTTCTTGAATATTGCCTAAGCTAACCCTTCCATTAGTCTAATTGAAGTCAAAATCATGCTACTTGACCTCTATAAATTACAATCATCAATTGCTTACTTGAAGTCATTTATGAAACTAAGAGGTCTTGGTTGGCCACCTCTTTTGTTAGTATAAAATATTATCTCATTGAAATCCCTAACACATAAGCAAGGTTACTACATAATAAAATGGAGGGTATGTAGTAAATTCCAAGTTAAGAATTTATGATCATCATCTAACTAGTCATAAATGGTCGAAAAATGTCCATCCTTGGCATGATCACCATCAAATATAAGGACATCAATGTGATGCTTTGAGAGAGTTTGAAAAACCACCCAAAAAGAATCCTTTCAAAACAAACCTAGACCACCTCCTTAGAGTGACCAAGTCCTTTGCAACAAACAAAAAAACCATAATGAAAGTGCAACTTTTGCTTACTATTTCCAATTCAAAATATTTTAATTAAGTCTTTATAAAAAAGATTAAAGTAGAAGATTAAAGCTCCATTAGCTTCTTCAATCAAATAACTACTTCAAGACTCCCCAACTTCTAACAATTCTAATAAAAAAGGATTCATAGTTGCTAGCAAGGCTGCATTAATAAGTTAAAACTCATTAATTTAACCACTGATAATTTTAATTTTATAAATTGTTATAAATAATTTTTATTTTTAATTTACGATTAAATAATATTTAAAATAATTTAAATATATTAATATTATTTTTTCCTTTTTATCCAAATAAAGATATAATACATATACCAAAATTGAAAATTGAACCCCATATAACCTTTGACCTAAAAATTTCAAATGGCAAACTCCATGACACCTGAATAATCCTAAGATTTTGAGGTGTGGCAAAGATATGAGCCACGCCATACATCCTCAACCAAGGCCTTTAATGCCAACCCATTGATTATATTACAACAAGCCTGCGACCTTCCACACGATGTGCTTACTTTCGTAATGGGTCCCACATCCTCTGCCAATCCACTCTCACCTGTCCGAGGAAGGTGACACATTGAGACACAAACACACACACACACACACGCACATAAAGCACACATACCTAATGTCTAGCCAATTTTGAGCTGCATGTCCTGCTCTTCTCATCGTTTTTCTGTCTGCCTCCACCTCCCCCCTTCTCTCCATATCTAGAGTTGGAGCGATCAGCCAAACAGCCCAATATCCACAAAAACTGTAAGTCTCTTTTTGTCTATGCAATCCGATCAAATTTTCCGTTTTTCTATATCTCTATATATTATCATTCAAAGGGTTCTTGATGAATCTTGAATTCATAACGTAAAGTTCTGATTATTCTACGTGTTTATGCAGATGGGTTGCACGGCGAGAGACAAGCATACGCGTACGAATCGGAGGACCCGATCCGTGAGACCCGAATTCAATCCTTGCTGTTATGCCTCATCGATTTCCAAATCCATATTGGAATCGGGTCTTAAACCCCTCACTTACCATCCGGGTCTGGACGACCAGGGGCAGAACAATCCGAATGCAATTCCGAACCCGAATTTTAATGGTAATTTAGAAGATAACGGGTGGGGTTATTGTACTGAGGAACAATTAGAGGAAATTTTGTTGAAAAATCTTGAGTTTTTGTATAAAGAAGCTATATCTAAGCTGGTTTCTTTGGGCTATGACGAGGATATTGCTTTAAAAGCGATTTTGCGTAATGGGCACTGTTATGGTGGAATGGATGTTCTGACTAATATCTTGCATAACTCATTGGCTTATTTGAATAGTAATCATCATAATAGTGATGGAACTTTGGATGAATCTGAGCCTGTTTTCAATGATTTAAGGCAATTGGAGGAGTGTTCGCTTGCAGGCATGGTTTGTTTGTTGCAACAAATCAGACCCCAATTGAGTAAAGGTGATGCTATGTGGTGTTTGTTGATGAGTGATCTTCATGTGGGTAGGGCAAGTACTATTGAAATCCCCATGGCTAATTCCCCTGGAAATGGGGATATTATGGCACAAAGTACTGAAGAAAGTGTTGGCAGTAATGGGGATGAGAATGGAGTTGGTGTGGTTGCACCTGCTCTTTGTAGGTTCCATGGAGGTTGGGGTTTTGGAAATGGTGGAGGGCCAGAATTTGCAGTTAATGGGTTTTTCTCTTACACAGCAGACATGACTTTGCAAAGAGATTTTGAGTGTCCTAAGAGATTTGATCTTTCACCTTCAATGAAGGCTTTGTTAAAAAGAAATGTTGCAATGTTTGCAGCGTGCTTTAGAGCTAATTCAAAACAGATGCAGATGCAATCTCAGGCTCAACCTCAGGCTTGTGTGAATGGTTTATCAGGTGCAGTTGAGGCCCCAGCTGTAAATGGGGTTCAGACTGCAGTTGATAAGAGAGAGGAATATCAGAATTCAAAGAACCAAGATGGGGTTAGTTCAATGTTGAGTAAGTTTCGTCATCTGAATCTTGAAGAAAATTTGGAGCTTGCTGGAGAAGAGCAGAAGGATGAGATGATAGTGAGTCTGTTGCATCAGATTAAAGATTTGGAGAAACAGGTAAAGGAGAGGAAAGAGTGGGCACACCAGAAGGCAATGCAAGCGGCAAGAAAGCTTAGCGGTGATCTAAATGAACTCAAAATGTTGAGGATGGAACGGGAGGAGACCCAACGGTTGAAGAAGGGGAAGCAGACTCTTGAAGACTCAACAATGAAGCGATTGTCAGAGATGGAGAATGCTTTGAGAAAGGCTAGTAGTCAGGTGGACCGGGCAAATGCTGCTGTGCGAAAGCTTGAGACAGAGAATGCAGAAATTAGAGCTGAGATGGAGGCTTCCAAGTTAAGTGCATCCGAATCAGTGACAACATGCTTAGAGGTGGCAAAAAGGGAGAGAAAGTGCCTAAAAAAGCTTTTGGCTTGGGAGAAACAGAAAACTAAGTTGCAGGAGGAGATTGCGGATGAAAAAGAAAAGATCAAGGAGCTGCAAAGATGTTTGGCTATGGTTGAGCAGGCTCAGAAAGAAGCTGAGGTGTGTGTTACTAATTGTTTTATAGGCTCTTAGCTATATATTTTTCTGCTTGTCTGCCTATCTCTTCATCCATGATTGCCCTTTAGTTTGAAGTTTGAGAAAGTTGACCGTTACCAGAGTTCTCTGTTTGGAACTTCTTGGAAAGTCAATTGCATGCTTTATTCTTGCCTCTCTATGGTTAGCTTTTACAAAACTGATCAGCAAAAAGGAGGAAAGTAGCTAAGTGGAAAATAAATGAAAAACACTTGTTCACCGGAGCTCAACACAGAAATAGTAGTGATCTCTTCCGCATTGCCTTGGCTATTCAATGAAGTTTATGTTATTATGTTTTGGAGATGGAAGTTTTGTTGTTTGCGGTAACTGTCCTTGAATTTCTTGTTGCCAGCTCTGTTAGCAATCTTTGAGCTTGTTAGTGATGTGTTACGGTATGTTATCTTTAATACCATCTATCATGTCTGGATATTTTTTTATTTTTTGGTGTTAAAGCAATCTCTTAAGTTTTTGATGATTCATTCCTTCAAAAGCTTGTAAATTTTTGCTTACCATAGCCTGCAATTGGAAACCAGTTATGCGATGCAATATTTCCTATGATAGGTAAAGTGGAGGCAAGAAGTGAAGGATAAAGAGCAAGCTTTGGCCCATGTGGAGGAGGAAAGACAAGCCAAGGAGGCAGCTGAGTGTAATAAAAAAAGGAAGCTTGAGGCATTGCGCCTTAAAATAGAAATCGACTCCCAGCGCCACAAGGATGATCTACAACGACTTGAGCAGGAGCTCTCACGTCTGAAGTCATCTGCAGAGACTGCTGAATTAAATCAATTGGATCCTTTACCCTTAGGAAAGCCTAAGAAGACAAGGACCCAAGGAGAAACAATTGCCAAGCTGCTTCATGAGTTGGAGAAACTGGAGGATTCATTTGATAAAGGAGCCAATGCTAATCGGGAATGCATAATTTGTATGAAAGATGAAGTCTCCATTGTTTTTCTGCCATGTACCCACCAAGTTATTTGTGCCAGTTGCAGCGAAACTTATGGGAAGAAGGGCAAAGCAACTTGTCCTAGCTGCCGGGTTCCAATTGAGCAGAGAATCCGTGTTTTCGGTGCAAGTTCATAATTTTGTTTGGCATAAGAATTCAAAATGACATCTGGATTTTTCCTTTCTCCATGGTTTGCTTGACACCATCCATCCATATTCCCCTGCAATCTGCTGATGTATCAACAAAATAGGGATGTTTATAAATAACGAAACAAGGGACTTTTAGGCTCATTGTTTCAGCCTAAAATAAGTGCCATGCTTTCTTGGTGCCTTTTGCTTGAACTGCTTTGGACCACTGTCATATCAAATTTTACATAGCCTGCATTTATAAGGAGAGTTACATTTGATGCAATTTGAGTTCAGATTTACTTGCTTATACTTACGTGCTTTATATATATTTATATTAGAACAATTGTATGGTTGTGTCATGTTTTCTCGTCTCATTGCTTTTTCTGCGTGCTGTCTACACGTCTGTGTTGTTGGGTCATCTCTCTTCTGTATAAACTAGTTCTTCAATTACTTGCCCTGCATTCTTTACCATATTCTTTGTGTTGTGCTGGTATGTTGTAGGGTCTCTTTTTGGTTCCAGATGCATTTGGGGTAAAAGTACTCACTTGAACCAATCTATAGACTTAATGATTGCTAAAGTATGGTGTCGCATGAGGCTTGCACCTGGAGATTGCCCTTTGTTTTTTCTTAAATCTTTATGTGCTTGATGCATTGTCTCGGTTGCTTCCCTGAAACAGCATAGGCAAGTATGTCATGCCCACAGGATCATGGCAATCTGACAGTTTCTGTTGAACCTGTAGGGATATCATTCTTGAATGTTCTGCATGCCTTTCATAAAATTGAAGTAAATGTAATGGAATTGGAAGTACTGTAGAACTTTCTTAGTCAAAAACATTAATATATCTCCATTCAAAATAAATTGCTCGGTCCTTATAGATCACTAGATTGTAACCCAAAAAACAGGTAAGTTCAAGTGGTACTTACGCAATAGGAACAATGCTCGCTGGCCTTTGGTAAATTTTCTTACTGTTCTAATTTTGGTAACTTGTTAAACTTCAGCTCACAGCATGAACCTCTGCTACAAGTGCGCAACAATCGCCAATAGGGTACCCATTGGAAGAATCAATGAACTTTAATCACAAAGGCATAGACTAGGTTAAGGAGTTCAACTAATATGTTACTAGTTGAATTGATGCGTAAATGATATTAATATTTTTTTAATATTATTTATATTTAAATTATATATATTTATAAGTAAAAATTTGTTTGAAAATAATGTTTTGAATATTTTTTTTAAGAATAAATTTTATAAATTAATAATTAATATATAATAAAAATTTTTAATTTAATAAATTATTTTAAAATTTAGTGATATATAAAATAATGGTTAAAAAATTTTTTTTAATTTGTAAAATAACATCAAGAGTTATTTTAGTGTTCAAAAGTAAAATGAACAAGTTATTTTTGTTGATTCTTAACTTGCTAAGGATTCCACCATAACTTATGTCAGAGACATTAGTTTCAACTATCTTAGGTAGGCTTGGGTTAAATATGTTCTTTGACTTGCTTTTTGATTTGTTGAACTATACCTATATGCTTCAAGGACTAGGGAATGGAATGTTTCTTTAAACGATCGTGCAAAGGTTTAAAGATGAGATTGACGTTAGGATAAAAGTCTATGACATAATTGAGACTACCTAAAAATCTTTGTAACTAAAACTTGTTAGTAAGTTGATTTGGGAATTTATTAGCAAACTAAATTGACCTTTCTATAAAAATAACGGTTCCTTGGTGAATGTAATGACCAAGAAATCTAATTCTAATTTGAAATAAGTTAATCTTAGACTTAGATACTACTAAGTCATTCCTTCTAGTGACATCTATGAAAACAACATGATGTTTAAAACGTTGATTTATATTGGATGAAAAAACCAAAATATTATCAATGTAGACAACCAAAAATTGGAAAAATTGAGAATAAATTTCATTTATAAGACATTGAAATCATGAAGGAGTATTTTTTAGACTAAATGTCATAACATTCCATTCATATTAACCAAAGGGTATAGTAAAAATAGTTTTGTACCTATCAAATTCTTAAATTTGAATCAGCCAAAATCCAAATCTCAAATTAAATTTTGAAAAGATATGGGATTTAATTAGTCACTGAAAAAGACTCTTTTTGAATAGGAATTAGATATCAAATCCATTCCAAGGCTTGATTGAATGGTTTGTAATTAAAAATTTAGGGGTGCCTTTTTCAATCTCAACATTTTTATTAACATAAAAAGCTATACAACTCCATGGAGATTTACTAGGCCTTACAATGCCTTTGGAAAGAAGTCTTTAAATTTCTTACTTGTAGTAATCAAGTAATTATGAGTGCATCTAGACTAGTCTTATCTTGGCGGGAATTTGTCGTTCATCAAAATATTTAGTATAAGGTAAGTCAACCATACACTACTTTTAATGCCAAAAAGCATTAGGCACTTTGACACAAATGGTAGATTCAATTTGGTGACAAAGACTTTGAATTTTAAATTGGATGATAGTTTGAGATAATTGTTGCTCAAGCTTTTAAATATGATTTTAGTTTATAGGTTTTTGCAAATGGGAAGTTTTAGAATTAAGGAGGAGGTTTATTTTAGCAAATTCTTTGATAGAGATATCTTTTAAGAGTTTAAGATTACGGGTTTGAGGTTTGCATAGGAATAAGAAGTTAATGGTTTAACCAAGGATATGAGTAGTAATGCCTTGGTCTGTAACTTGAAAAGGTTAGATAAGGTTAAAGAAATGTGTACCTAGAATGACTTTTTGCTTGAGATTATGAACTAACACAAAAGAAGTTTTGATATAAATACCTTATTGACAAATATAAGCATCTAATAGCTTGTACTATATTGGGATATGGTGATTACTTGCCAATTTGAGTCCTTACAATGTTTTCTCATAGAACTTTGTTAGGATAAGACCTTCCTCGATGTAATTTAAATCTACACCAGTGTCTAAAAGGACTATAATGTTAATCTTGAAGTTATCATGGATTTTAATGGTGATATTAACAAGTCATTTTTGTGTGGTGATTTTAATAAATAAAAAGATAAATTTAGCTTGATCAAGCAAAGAGGTATCTAAATCTTTGTTTTGAGAAGTTGTTATTTAAGGTTAGAAAATTTTTGGGTTAGAATAGGAAACATCTGACTAATCAAAAGGCTTATGAATGAGTGGTAAAAGTAAATTATGATCAAGTGTTCTTAACTACTTGAGTTCCTTGATGTTTTACATTAATTGGTGGAGTTTATATTGTAATTCTTGAAGAGTAACAAGTTTAGGTGTAGAGTAGTCGAACTACTTGATGATATCTTTAAGGTTATATAAGGATTGAACTTATTAAAATAATCGGTGTTGAAAAGAGTTAGGAGACCTTTGGTGTAATAATTTTTAAAGGTATTAGGTTTTAGCTTGAGAGTCATCCATATAATCTAATAATTTTAAGATAAATTCTTGATCTTTGGTGAGAACACTTACCTCTTTATTTTGCATATTGGTATAAGGAGATGATGTATTGAACTCATCAATCTGGAGGCCTTTGTTATCATCAAAGGATAAGTCATAAGAGCTTTAATCAGAGATTTCCATAAATAAGTGTTAGAGCTATTCATTGATGAAGTTAGGTAATTCAAGGGTTTGGATTTTCTTAGAGATTTTATAGCATTGGGGAACATGTCTTTGTTAGCCATATTTCCAACAAGTAAATGTGGAATGAATTGGTGACTTTTTAGGCTTAAAGGATGGTTTTTGTGTAAGAAGTGCTTTTAGAGTAGGACAAGTGGGATGAATAGTTTTATGAGGCTTATAAGGCTATAATAAGGACTTTTGGAAGGTTTAGGATGATACTTGCACTTGTGCTTGGATCATTCCTTTTAGTAAAGGGAATCATCAAATTACAGATAAAAAAAATCCTAATTCTTTTCGTATTTGTTTTTACTCTTTTTTGAGTTGTTTTTAAAGCTTTAGGATGGAACAAATCTATAATCCTTTTTGGATGAAACTAATTTACTCACCATAAGCTAATGGTGATAGGGAATCTAGTCATAAAAAGTAACTTGGAATTTAGAACATACCTTATCTCTTAAAAGTCTAGCTAGTCCAACTAAGAATTTTTCTTTTCAAAATGGTTGGTTGTCATCTTCATGTTGTATGATGCAGGTTAGAAAGGTATCTTTATACCATTGAAAATTGGGAAGATATTTATACTTGAGATTAAATAAGAATTTGGCATTCTTTTCTTTGAGATAAGAAGGATCACCAATAAAATACTTGGAAATTAAAAAAATTAATGATGTAATAGCATCTTAAATTGGTTGGTGTTTGGTATCCAAGATAGGAACACCTTAAGAATTAGTTTTTGTGGCCTAAAGAATATGTTGGTGATCAATTGGGATAAGGATGTTATCCTACCATCCTTTAAGTTATCTAACAAGGCTAGCTACTAAAAACCCAGCTATTGAAAAGTTAGGAATATGGGTTTGGGTTTTATAGGTATTAGATGTCATAGTCATTTGCTAAAGAAGGTTAAGCATTTGGTATTTGGACAATCTTTCTATATTTCATTCATAGGTGACATTAAAGTTATTTTTTGCTTGCATTAATGAAGGTTTTTGCACAAAGGCTAGAGCGGAAGCTATAGGTCTAAAATAATACATTTTAAAAGATTAAGGGGTCAACCTAAGTTTGTGAATAGCGAAAGATTCATTGCTATCAAAAGCTTATATGGTGTTATAGGCGTATCATTAGTACTAAGGGTATGTCGACTTCATGAAGCTTGATCATATGTCAGGCTAGTAAAAGCCTCCAAAGATTTTAATCTATGCTCAAATACATTAACAAACTCATTTGTAGTGGTATTTAAGACTTCAAAAGGAATAAAATTTGGTTAAGAAAATTTAGTTAGATTATGACTGAAGGGTAAGTTTGAAATAACAAATTCAATACTTAAAAGCTAGGTTCCAATAGTTTGTAAAAACTTATTAATCTAATTTTTTTGTTTAATTTTTTTTTTTTTTATGTTATGGGTAGAAAAATTTTCATTTCATTACAGACTTTGAATCATGACACTAAAACCAAAAAGCCTTTTTGTTTGAAACTAATTTCACAAGCAAGAGGGTTGATGAATTTAATTTTGACAACTATTGTTGTTTTCCACCTCTAGGTCTAAGTTTGGACACAAATTTATTTTGCTGAAAAGGGATAACTAATACCATGTTAAGAAACACAATATTCAAACCAATCAAAAAACAAGATATGAACTTTATGTTTAAACATGTAGTCATAGTAAAGTTGCTGAATTTAAATCCTTTTAGTTTAATAAATGATTGAAAAATCAAATTCTTTTCTCAAAATTGAGTTTAGAATAAAAGTCTTTGCATAATTTTTTTTTTTTGTTTAAAACAAAATTGTTTACCAAAACATTGAGCTCATGGTTAATTAAAGGTTGGTCATTTAGATAAGCCATTTGGGATGCAGTAGCTAATAATAAAAAATCTTGCTTTTCATAGGTGACTTGGAGAATGGAATTTTGGTTATTAATACCAACAAAAAGTGGGTTTGATTAGAAAGATCTAGTTTTAGATAGAACTTAGTGTTTATTAGTTAATGGTTTTACCACCCTCTAAGTCTTACTACCAAGACTACTATCTAATCTCCTCCTTTTATTGAAATTCAAGGACTTCTTTTCAAAGACATTATAAGGCCCAATAAATCTCCAGGGAGTTATGCATTTTTTTATATCAACAAAAATGCTACCATTGAAAAAGACAACCTAAGTTAGTTATCAATTACAAAACACTCAATCAAGCCTTTAGTATTGTTAAAATTGAGAAAATTTTAATGCCTTTAAATAATTTCATTAAAATAAAAAAAGCCTCCATTGCACTTATTTCTTAATTTTAAAAATTTTTTTTATTATACTTATATATTTCAAATAATGCAATCCAAAAAATAAATATTAATCAAATATGATTTTATTTAGCCACTTAATTATTATAAAAAAAAATTACATAATGAAATAAAAAGAATTTTATAAAAGTAACAATTATCATTAAAAATTAATTTCACATAATAAAATAAAAAAAAATTACAAGAGTCATAATCATAAGAAAAAATTTAACTTCATTTCTCACTTAATTTTAATTAATTTCATTTGATTGTTTCAATTCAAAAAAAATATTTAGTAAAAAAAAATAAATGAAGTAAAATATTATTTATCAAATTAATTATTATTAAATTAGTATGAAATAAAAAAAACAAAAAAAAATATAAATCAATAAAAAAGTTTGTTGTTATTTTTAATTATTAATTTTTAATTAAAATTAATTTAAAAGTGTAATAAGATTATAATTTAACTTTTATAAATATTAATAAATTAAGCTTGAAACTATATTATGCACGAGTTCTATGCTAGTGTATATTGGTATTATCAAAATTAAAAGAAAATTAATAATTATAAGAAATTGATTAAGCAAAAATATATATATCAATATATAAATGGTAATGTTTACTTAATTTTAGAATTTTTTTTTCACTACACCATCAAATACTTATAACATTACTTAAATATCTAAAACTACTACTTAATATTTAAGATAGTAGTTTGCTAACTGCAACTTCATATAAGTACTACAATAACCTTTAAATAACAATTTTAAAAATTATTGCAATAACAAAAGAAAACCATTACAATAAAGGTTTTATTCAAATCAATAATGATTTTATTGAATTTTACACAATTCTTCATGCATACATTGACAGCGATTACTTAATTAATGAGTATGATTTAAATTTTCAACCATAACAATTTTAAATTATAAAAGCAGTGGTACAATACTAAAAAGTAATGTTTTTTAAATAAAATGATAATTTTTTTAGATTTAAAGGCAGTAGTCTTAAAATAAATGTATAACAATTTTAAATATTAAAAACAACAATTTTAAAACTTAAAAGCAGTAGTTATAAAACATAAAAACAATAATTTTGAGTAATAAAAATAATGTTTTAAAATACAATGACAATGGTTTTGAGTAGTAAACACATCAATTTTTTTGATTGAAACATCAATAATTTTAGATTATTTATACTAATTTTTTATTTCAACTACTTATAATTAATATATATTTTTTGAAATAATAAACACTTTATCAGTTAACTAAAAAGCCAAACAAATATAAAATGTTTATCATAAAGGGTCTACAAGTATACAATTTGAACAAATAGTATCATCATGTACACATATTTAATATAGCCTACAAAAGGATAAAACATTCAAATATAAGGTTTAGTTCACAACATATGTACTCAATAAGTATTATTATAACTATTATTGTCATTATTCTATAAAATTATAATAAAAATAATAATAATAATTAAGTGAGTATAAGTTCATGTAATTAAAAATATATCCAAATAATTAGAATTGAGTAAGCACAAATCACAAAATAAGTAAACAAATGATATATATCTTTAGGCATATTTGGTTAAGTTGACTATGACTAAATAATCAATTATTTGGCTGCTAAATTCATCACCTTTTGGATTGAATCTCCTTCATTTCAACCTAAAACTACTAATAACATTTAGTTCAAGACTAACAAAGTATAAATTTGATTTTGTACTAAAATTCAATTTAATGTTTATAATTTTTTTAATTCATAGTCTCATCAAATTACTTGTATACTTTGTATGTTTTTTTGTGCAAGTAGCCTTAAACATATTTATTTGAAAAGGTAGCTTCTTATTGAATTTTGTATTTTTCTATTAATAATTGAAAAATGACAATAATCATATAAACAACTCAACTAAACTAACCAAAATCAACAACATGAAAGACCTATTATTGCAAATTGTAAAATCTAAAATTTTTCAACAAATAAAATTTAGTAAAATTAAATATATTATTTACAATAATATATCTATTATTAGCATATGTTCTCAAATGTGTGCAACTCTTTTGACTTGTTATGTACATATTTGTTTGCTTTTATCAATTTGTTATATTGTTTCTTATCATTGCTTATATACACATATGCAAAAGAATTAAATTAAAATAATTTCTTATATAAATAAGCAACAAATTCAATAGATACAAGTCTTGGTTAAAAGTAAATTTATGATTCTTTTAAGTTCCAACATGCGAGTAGATCAAGAAATTGCTCTATAAGTAAAATTTTTGGACAATACTTTATCTTAACTTTGTCAATTTTTATTTGGTAGAATGATCTCACTTCAACTAACACCCATATGATCTCTAACTTGTTGCAATTTTTGCTACTACCTATTTTCTCCTTTCTTTATGAACCAAATATTTTATTTTTCTACATTGGTTAGAATACAATTAATAAACTAAAAATAAAAATGAAAACCCATTATCCAAATAAGAACAAATTAAAGAACAAAAGAAACAACTAAAAAAATAGAAATAAAGGAGTGAAATGCATGACAAAGTTCTAAGACCTTAAATCAAAAGACAAAATCATATATTAGAAGGAAAAAAAAAAAAAAACAAGAGCAAGATTTCCACTAATTCAATAAACCTATAAACATGCATTCTTCAAAGAGACTGACTCAAGGCTTAACAAGACCCACATTTTAGAAAGAGTAATTAGTGAGAGAAACCACCAAATGTGACAAATAAGGATGGACATACAAATATGCATATACATATATATGTAGTTTTAAGTAGTAAAGGTTTGTGAAAACACACTTTTAAGTTTACCAAGTTAAGTGACAGTGTTTACGAAGAAAGAAGCCTAAAATCAATTGGTAAAGAGAGATAAGGAATTATATTGGATAATTTAAGTCACTTAAAGTTCTTACAGTTACTTTTTTTTATATTAATATACATAAAAAAAAATTATTAACAAAATTCATAAAACTTTATATTTAAAGAAAAAAAGAACAAAGAGAGAAAGAAGTGAGATACAAATTTAAAGAAATGTTTAAAGGATGAAGTTGAGAAATCGAGTAGTTATAGTTTGAAATCAAAGAAGCAAGTTAACAAAAAGCACAATGATGAATGTGAGAGAGGATCATTTAAGGTTTATGATTCTCAACAATGACATGAAGTAATGTTTTGATTTGTTTGTGACCTCAAAACAAAGAAATTGTTTCACAACAAGCTCAAATCAACAATGATGGTGATTATGGAAAGGAGCAACATTAAGGCTTAATTTGAAGAGATTATTCCACAACAAGCCCAAATCGAGAGGCTCATTTGTTGTTAAGCTCAAGCCAAGAGGATTTAGGTTTTTAAAAGAAAATAAGGGTAGATTAATACCTCTATGGCTCAATATAAGTGATTAAATAATGTAGTTGGGATGTTTAAAAAACCACTACATTATCCTTTTAAACCTGTTACATTATCTTTCTAAAATTGTTAAAGAATCTTGGTACATAAACCATTAGTAAAACATTTCAAAATCACTATATTTAAACACATAAGGTAGTGGTATAAAATCATTGCATGGAAACTCTTATCTCAAAGTAACATGGGATAAAAATGACTACTTAACCAATTCAAAACCACTTTATAAACATATAAATGACTTTGGTTTTAGTCAATTGCTTTAGAACTTCTGCCTTAAAATATAATGGGTTAAATATTACTGCTCAAGTCATTTGAAATCATTACATTTAAATACATACAGTGTTGGTTTGCAATTGCACCTCACAAGTAATATGGTTTTGAAACCACTAGTAAAATCATTTTAAACCTCTATCTCTAAATATATATCAAATCAGTTTATAACTGTTACTAAGAAATCACTACATAAATATTATTATTGTTACACATTACGAAAATAAATTATGTGATGATTATAACCACTATCTTACGTTGTTTAAGGGATGGATTTAAACTATCACAAAAGAATTTTTGCTATAAGTAATTTATGGTGTAGTGTTCTTAGTAGATTCTTATAGTTTATAGTAATTAATATTAATTTAATAATTAGTTTATAATATTTTTAAAAATTTTAATAAAATTAAGATTTTAATATATATCTAATCATCTTTTTCACTCTATAAAATTAAGTATACTTGACTTATATTATTATTATTATTATTTTATTTTCTTTCAATCAAATTACTTAATGTCACCGAAGTAATTTTTCTTTAAAATTAGTGATAATAATATTATTAATTATAAATTTAGTTATAATTAACATGCAACCAAAAAAAAAAAAAATTATTTCACCTTTTAATCAATCACTCAATTTTAATTTTATTCAATCCCTTAAGCACAAGTTTAAAATTTAAAACTCTTAATTTAACAAAGATACCAATTATGGTCGATACCAATTATGATCAATAATCAAATTAATTTCACTCTTACTTAACTATATTTTCAAATTTAAATTAAAAGCTAATTAATTTAATTTGTTATTCATCAAAGCAAACACTAGTTTCTATGTAAATATATATTATTAAAACTAAAACAAATCTAGTAAAATATTTATACGATGACATTTGTTTAATTTTTAAAATATTTAATTATTTAATTTAAATTCTAATTTTCTTAGTAGATTCTTATAGATTGTAATTGTAAAAATTAACTTATTAGTTAAGTTGTAATCTTTGTTAGTATTAAAAGCTGAGTCCCGTTTCTCTGCGTTTTACACAAAGTTACAATCTTTGTAACATAAAAAAGAAGAAACATAGCCACTCATCTTCAGTCCATACTTGATTTTATTATGTTTAGTTGCGTGAGGTTGAAATATTGGACACAACATAGCATAAATTGTATTACTCAAACAAACACCGGATATTTTTTAAAAACAAAAAAGAATCACATATAAGCCCTGCAGAGGCTAGGAAACATTAAATTCATATAAATCAATTCTTGACACTCAAAAAAAAAAAAAAAGAAAATTAATATTTGAAATTAAGTAATTTAATTAAAAAAAACAAATAAACAATACAATTCAATTATGTTTCAATTTATAGCGGGAGAAAAAATGATTAAATGTATATTAAAATTATAATTTTATTACAATATTAAGAAAGACTATTAATCAACTACTTGCATGAAAGATTAAGTTTTTAATTATGCTATTTTTATTCCCTAAAATTCAAGCAATACCTAGGGAATTTTTTTCTTTTCCTCTCCATTAAATTTGTCGTCCATGATTGGGAACCGGAAATTAAAAAAAAAAGCACACACACACACACACAGAAGAAGAAACAGAGAACTAAAGAGACGTAAATGACCTTATGTAGAGAGAGGGGATGCATATCTATATAGTTTTCCCTTATTTATAGCATAATAATTAATGTTTCTCAATTTAATTAAATTATAATAATATTCATACCACATTTGTTGTACAAAACAATCACTCAGTCAATAACTTTTCTATCATTAATTATTGCAAACAGTCGTAAATATATTAAAAAGGCTTTTCTACCACTTCCTCATTCTTCTTAAATTCTGACTCAATTGTATCTAATAGTTATACTTAGAAATAATAGCTAATATATCCCAACGGTTACACTTGGCAAGGATTATTATTTATAAAAATTATGACCATAATTGTAGGGAAATTTTATTTAAATGTCAAAGTTAAAAATGTGTTGATGTCCGCAAAGTTGATCTGTCAACTTTCTTTTTAATTATTTACTAATTTTTATATTCAACTCCCTTTATTCTTTGTAATATTAACATATTCTCATAATTCTTATCACCCCAAAAGAAATTTTAATTATTTCTCAGTTTCAGGTAATTTGCTTGACGATTGAACAAGAAAGAAAAGCTTTCACTGGAGTTGATTGGCTGCAAAAAATAAAATAAAATAAAAATTTCTTTCCCAAGAATTTTTGCTCGAGATTTTTGTAAGACTTTGTTGCTGTAGGTTTTAGAGTGTCTAGCCTCGAAAGCACTCTCATTTTTTGGGGGGTGGGGGTGATTCACACTTGCGTAAATTATGCTAGTATGGAGCAAAACACGAGTTGTTCAAGAGGATTTGGCTTTGCCCCTTGGTGATCGTTTAATTGGTAAATCACCTCGATTTGCCAACAAAATCGTATCAAAGGATTACTAAGTGGCATACTCCTTTGACCATGTCAAGAGATTTTGAAGCGTTATGCTTTCCTCCCAACTTTCCTTCATTTCTAAAGATAATGAATGTATAGTTAATTAACTTAATACTTCGTATTTCTCATCTTCAATTCAATAAATGATAACTTGATGTTTCATCTTCTCCTCATCTTCAATTTATTGAATAATAACTTGATGCTTTATATTCCTTCTTCTTCTGCTCAATGTCATTGGTAATTGTTGTAATTGTTGAGGTCCTTATTAATATTGCTGTAATTCTCATTGAATCATTTTTTTCAATTTCTCTTCAATTCAATAAATAAAAGCTATTAATTCTTAAATTGGGTGAATTTGTCCCTCAATATTCTCTCAATCAAACTTAATAAATTGGACAACTAATGACTAATTTCAATGATCACCTTGTCTTTAATGGATCCACCAAGTGGTGTCCAATACATTATGCCCCCACCTTGCTTTCTTATCCTTTCATTTTCCAACATCTCTTTTCAACTGACTGAAGTGAAAATATCAGGGACTAGAATCAAAGTGCTTGCAGAACAAGCGAGAATAACAAGAACAAGATACTGGAAAGAGATCTGGAAAGAAAATAAATGAGTTTTTAGTTCAAATATTACAGTGAAAACAAGATATCTACAATGTTATGAATTTTCTTTGCATTGATTATTGTATTTGATTTGTCGTGCAATTCATTTCGAGTTTCACAACTTGTGTAATTCATGTCATGTTATTTAAATATTTATTATGATATTTATTTTTAACAAAATTTAAATTTGGGGGCAGATGAAAAAAAGCTAGTTTTAAATAAAAATAAATATTTTTATAATTATAATAATATTATTGCACTTTTTTATTTAATATTTTAGGACCAATTGATCATTTTAAGTTTTCAACATGAAATATAAGTAATTATATTGTGAAACACCACGAATAACACAGTTTGTGATTGAATCCGTTAATGCAGTTTGATATTTTATGTATTTTTATTATAGATTTTAGATTTTTAGATATAATACCATTTTAGTATAAAGTTTTAAAATAAAAAAATTAAATTTAAAAAATAAAAACCTTTGCCAGTTCTTTGGGTTGACCAAGCTAATACGGGTCTAATGTTAATTTGGATTATCAAAAGCTCCGTTCATCAGCTTAACTATTCAGGCGGGTCCGAATATCACTATTGAAAAAATTGGTTGTGGCCAAATTCGAGTTGCAAAAGGTGCCAGAGTCTTTAATTTTCACGACTTTTGTTTTTCAATTAGATTGAATATGAAATGCACAATGAAAATTTAGATAAATTTTATGCAATTTTTAAAATAATTTCAGTATTTTTGATATTTGAAATGGCCACGTTACTCTATTTTAAATTACTTTAAGAAATAATTTCTCTATTTCTTAAATTTGAAATTGATGTGATATACTCAATTGGGAAAAATAAATGAATATAAAGTAAATAATACACGCTATGACAAGAAGGTAGCCCAAAGGAAAATTTTGAGAAAGGGTGAATAAGCATGTGGGTTGACCCTTAACCAACTCAAATTCATTTGGCTTGACTTGAAAATAGCTTTAACTCCAAAGTAAACCAACCTAAAAATAACTCAAACCCATAATGGACCTTTGTAAACTTCCAAGTATTTGTCACTTTGTGATTATATATATATATATATAAATTTTGTTTTAAATTTTCACTTTTTGTGCAAATTTTGCTATTGTCTTTATTTCTACGTTACAGTACGATAATTTCATTACGATGGCACGAATTTGTGTATTTGCCTATCAGCTATGCAGGAAGTTCTTAGAGTTTACGTTCCCTCTCAGGGCCATGCAAGTATGGACGTGTAGCTTTGAAATGGGGTGATTATGAAATCCCTCTTCTTGCACAAATATCACTGCCATGGTTTATTTTGTTGTACTCGATTGCCTGATATGCAAGATGTTGTTTTTAGTTTATCCTCAATGATCAAACATGGCAGTCAAGCTATATAGCATTGAATTAACATTCTGATAATTAATTTTCATTTTATCTGTTAAAGTTTAATATGTGATTCATTCTTGAATTCACCTTACAATTTGAATTTTTAGATTGATCAAGAGTCTTTATGACCAAGAGTTCTATAAATTAATGGTTTTGAGACCCCACATGATATGCTCATTCACAGATGAGGGATTATATAGACCCTGTTATTGAATATCACATTCATGGAGGAAACTAAGCTGTGTATTGTTTTCTGACTCAGTGTTACTCTCTTTTGCTTGTTTATTTCTCCTATCGAAAAGCAAAGCAACCAACCCTTTAATGCCCATGAAACTTTTTTTAAGTTTAAGGGATGTGAATGCAGGAGTAGCACCATGGTATTCATGAAAGGCAAGGCTAGCTCTGTTGGAGAAACTTGGGAGTTCTCCTATCACACTAGCCCCAAGTTACCGCAGAAACAATAGCAGGATTTTTTGTTTAACACCTCCCCTATGATTGCAGCATTGTGTCATTTCCTTAACTTGTCAACATCCAAGAATCATCTTAGTTATATAGCCAGATTTGGGTTTTCTAGCTTTAAAAATTTTTGCATGCTTACAGTGCATCAAGATGTCTGCCAGGGTGCATGCGAGTATAGAAATGGTCATGGCTGGATTGGAAAAGACTCTGGAAAAGTGGAAGAAAAGAATATTTGTTCTTGGGGAGAAAACAAAAAGGTTCCCAGGTATGCTGTGGAGAACAAGTTGGGAGACTGGTTGAGGTGATCCTCGAGGAGTTGTTCATGCTCTAAAAGTCGGTTCAGCTTTGACACTTATATTCTTGTTGTATCCACTGGATCCATTCTTTGAAGAGATGGGACAAAATGCCATGTGGGCTGTCATTACCGTTGTTGTGGTGGAGTTCACCGCAGGTTTAGCTCTTCTTTTGGTGGCCTCATGGCAAAGGTGTTAATGTTAGCTCAACTTTTCTTCTTTTTCATCATCTGCCTATTTCTTTTATGTTTTCTTTTAGCTCCGTGGATAGGAGCAACATTGTACAAAGGGCTCAACAGAGGATTGGGGACATTGTTGGCAGGGTCATTGGCTTTGCTTATTGAGTTGATTGCATAGGCTACTAGTCATATCTTCCAGGCAATGTTCATTGGAGCTGCAGCTTTTGTAATAGGTAAATTCCTAGTTTCTTTAAGCTCTTGGCGATGGAGGAACCTGAATAATTGTTGCAAACAACAATTGTTTCTCAGATGCTCCATGGGTATTGGTTGGGATTGCAGTCCATCTTTTGTTGCAGAACATTGGCAATAAGACTTACAATTTAGCCTGCTAGTTGACAACTAAATGGTTTCTAATTTGCTAGTTGGCGTTCAAGCTTGGAACGATGTGGCCCATAGTTTATTTGAGTTCTAAGCTTTACAAGTTTCACATTCCCACCTAACTGAACTTTAATGTATAAAAGTAAACACATTCGTGTTTAAATTTTACAGGAGCTGCAGCAACATATATAAGGCTCTTTCCCAGAGTGAAGAAGAATTATGATTATCGCGTTGTGATATTCTTCTCGACCTTTAATCTGGTAATTGTGGCGAGCTACCATGTTACCAACATACTGAAGATTGCTGAACAGTGCTTATACACTATTGCCATCGGTGCTGCTATCTGCCTGTTCATGACTCTTCTGACATTCCCGATTTGGTCAGGAGAAGACCTCCATATTTCCACTGCACAAAAGCTTGAAGGATTAGCCAAGTCAAGGGAAGGTATGCAAATTACATATTTTAGTATCATTTTTGTTTGATCAAGCACCCGACAATTAATAGGATTGTGACACAAAATTGCTGCAGCTTTTGTCCATGAGTATTTTAGCAATACTGATGAAGAAGTTACCCATGATAAACCAGCTGAGGATCCTGTCTGTAAAGGTTATGAGGCAGTATTGGACTCAAAACAACAAGATGAAACATTAGTAAGTCCTTTCGTGTTTAGTTATTACTTCATTTCACATTCAATGTCTAACCACATATTGGCATTGTTCCTGATCATTTCCCGTTCCATTGATTGTTCAGGCATTATACACAAGTTGGGAGCCCAGGCACTCACTTCAACGCAAGTATCCTTGGCAGCAGTATGCAAAAATGGGGGCTGTACTTCATCATTTTGGATACTCTGTTGTAGCTCTACATGGTTGCTTGCAAACTGAAATTCAGGTAATTGTTGGAAAATGTGCCTAAAAACTCAACAGAAATCAACTGAAAAGGTGTCTTTGATTTGATCACCACTGTTGCAATGGTTCATACATAAAATTTTCATAATACAGTTCAGTTTTCACATCAATAATGCTACCATTGATTCAGAGTTTGGACTGAAATAAATTCCACTAAACTGATTGTGCTTATCGGATTGATGTTTTGTTTTCTCTTCAATAAAATCCAGTTGTTTACATTTTAAATTGTGTCTGCTTAGACACCAAAATGCTGTCGTGCCCTCTTTAGAGATCCGTGCATTGGCGTTGCTGGGGAAGTGTCAATGGTGCTAATGGAACTCTCGAACAGCATTAAATTTCACTGCCATTGCTCTCCTAGGTTGCTCTCCAATCATCTGCACGAAGCCTTGCAAGACCTCAATACTGCCATAAAATGACAACAAAAACTTTTCCTAGGCTTCAACAATAACCGAGCCACAAACTTGCTAGCTCTAGCAGCTGCACACACCTGCAACCAGAAGCACAAAAATGACCGTGGGGACTCATCATCAAGTTCCAAGACCGACACATCAGCATTTCTCAAACGAAAAACCAAAAGGGATGATGAACCATTTAAAGAAGCCAAACGGAAGGTTTTGAGACCACAGTTGAGTCAAATTGTCATCACAAGTCTAGAGTTCTCGGAGGCATTTCCTTTTGCTGCTTTTGCATCTTTGCTAGGGGAGACAGTGGCAAGACTAGACAATGTTACTGGGAAAGTTGAAGAACTGGCGAGGATAGCTGGCTTCAAGGAGTTTAAACCTGGTCATGAAAATGTGGTCACAGGAGAGTTGAGTGGCAATGGACTTTAACCATAATCATTTGCCTTACCATCTGACAGATTGATTGTGATCAGGTTTAGAGGCTTTAGGATAATATTCTTTGGCTGCTGGGTTATTATAAGTGTTCATTTGTAGAATGAATATGTTAGAGAAACATCTTTTGTTGTCCTCTTAGATATTATTAGATGTAAAATGTTCATTTATAGCCATTGATTGTTTTGGGGTTCAGGTTAAATTATACTGTTTACAATAAATTATTAAATTTTGTGATTGAAAGTACTTCTTGCTCTGCAATTTGCAGTAAGGGCACTGCTAAAGTAGCTCTGGTATGATGCTAAAATAGCAGTGATAGTATATTAGAATTTGGACACTGAAGGAAAATGAAGCTCTTAAAGCTTAGAGTTTTAAACACACGTTGTAGTAATCCTAGATCTACAAGGCTTTTACATACACAAGCCAGAAAAGAGTGGATGTTGCTTTACTCTATGTCGCATGAAGTCCTAACTCAATGGTAGGTTGCATAACCAGTTTTAGATCACCATGCCATGAGTGTTTTTAAGTGATTTTAACATCTTAAAAATTTTTAACAGTTGCATTATAGATTAACAATGGTAGGGAGCATCATGCTGAGAGCAATTGAGACAGAAGAGGGAAAAGCTTATGATTTTTTATTGGCCTAATAGAAATTTTTCAGGCCCCCCCTGCTGCTGTGAAAGTTGTACAAGAGGCTAGAAATTGTTAAAAAAAAAAACAGAAAGTGTAGGGCCTAACCGGGTTCGAACCGGTGACCTCTTGATCTGCAGTCAAATGCTCTACCACTGAGCTATAGACCCACCACTGCTAAGTTTCTGGCTGCTTATTTTTTTAAATAACTTCTTATTAAATTGGTAATGGTGGGCCTGTCAAAGTGATAAGATCATTTTTTTATGATGAATTTGAGAGGATGTGAAAAAGAATGAGGTCTGGGATTGATGGCTTCTTGTGTCAGTGTGGCTAACTCTGTATTCTATGGATGGAAGAGAAGTTCACAGACACGCAGCCTATTTGGCTGGAACATAGGCAGAGGAAACACTAATGACAGGCCACTGCCCCATTACCATGATACTGAACTTCCTTTCTCATATTCTCTTGTTGACAAAACATTCTTGAAGGGTACTCTCTCTCTCTCTCTCAATACAATACCTTTGGCTTTTGAATTAAAGACCATTATTCCAGTGACTTTGTGCATGCATTATATATTGCTTCTTATTACATTTTCCCCATGTTTTGTTGTTACATAATGTTACTCTGTTATGTCTTGTTCGAATCATAGAAACAATCTCTTACACTCGTCGTGAGTCGTGCCGCAAGTGGGGGATTGTAGTTCTGATATAGCGAGACATTTGTGAGCAGGTAGGGAACTCAAGTGCTGCTTTAAAGCTACCATTGATGGATTTAGTGCCATAAATTTCCACAACTGCTGTGACTTCAAGGGACCATGCGTGATCATAGGCTACACAGACAAGTCCTTCAAGTTGGGTGCATTTAACCCTGAAGGTTATAGAAGCACGGATGATTACCACGACACATTTGATGCTTTTCTTTTCTATTGGGCAGACAATGAGAAAAGTGAGCCCATTATTTTGCCCAAGGTTGGTGGCAGTGGTGCAGCACTTTTCGACTATGCACGGGGCGGGCCTCAGTTTGGGGCTGATGGGCTTCTTATTGGGCCACCATTGGCACCAGTCATGGGCGGGTTTGCAGGGCCGGATACCAATTCGGGCATTGGTGACTTGAGGCAGGCCAAGTCCAGATTGGGATTGTCATATGCTAAAAGAGAGGATGGGAAGGAGTCTATTTTTGGGGACGAGTCCAGGGCCACTCTTGAAGAAGTTTTGGTTTTCTGCAGTCCTCAAATTGCAAGCTTGTACTAGTGTTAATGAGTACCATGTCAGTTTCCTTTTATTTCATCAAGTAAAAGATAAATGTATGCATGCTTTTCTTGAAAAAGAAAGATGGTGCTCTGAGGGCAATCTTGCTTAGAGACACATAGGCATCTCATGTGCACTAGCCACCTTTGGTCGAGTACCACGTCGGTTTTCTTTATTTCATGAAGTAAAAGATAAATGTGTACATGCTTTTCATGAAAAAGAAAGATGGTGCTCTGATGGCAGTTTGTTATTGTTTAGGGGCACATAAGAAGGGTAGGTGTTGGTGGTGAAGGAATAGGGGGTGGCAGCATCAATTTTCTGGAGTATATTGGTCGGGGTGGCATAAAAAGGGTTAATGGATAGTAAGCCTTTCTGCAAAACATTCTTAAAGTAGCATTAATGCAGCCTCTACATCAAGATTCTTGAAAAAGTGCAGTAGGGATAGGGAAAACTTTTGTGTAAACTTCTGTTAATGGAAATGTATTTCTTATTTGATACTCATTTGGTGACAATTCCTGGTAAAACTATTTGAGTTGCTCGTTTGCTTTGGCCCTCCGATGTCATATAATCATTACTCCAATAATTACAACAATGTTGGTTGGTCCATTTCCATATCATCCAATGGTTCTTTCCACAATCGTATGAAATTCAATGCAGATTGAAGAACTTCAGAAGAAATGCAGTATATGGAATTTGAAGCAGAAGCATTCTAAAAGTTTCCATAAGCATGCTCCACCCCAGAAGATCATGATCGCCTACTATGCATTGGAAGAGACATCATTGAATGCTTGCTGGAACTTTAGAAGGCACATTTGGCACAAGAAGCTTGCTTATTTTAGAAAACCATAATCGAAATTAGACCAACTCCTGGTGCAATCTTTAAAAGTTATTACAATCATGAGGTACCGTAAACAACGACTTGGACAACGTTTGGACCACTAGAGCAGCAACAATACCCAACTCAACGAGGACTTAAGCAAAACTAACTCAAAATACATCCAAAGACCCCTAAAAAAAAGGAAAAAAAAATAACAGTTGAACACTTTATTTTCCCAGCCAAGAACAAACTTTAAAAGGCGCTGTCTTGGAGGCCCTTTCTTGGTAAACCTACCCTGGATACGCCCCTATACCACAAATAACCTTATTGTCTTTCTGTGACCAGAGATTTACATCTCCGCTTGCTTGCCTGCAAATTGGAACTTGGTCCCAAGGATCATATTCTGCATTTGAGGTAAAAAAGAGACACAGAGAGAGAGAGCTACAATGATCTCTCCTTTCCTTTTTAAAAAGGTTTTGTATATCCTAGTGCACTGTTCTGGTCATAACCTTCGTAATGCATTTCCTCGTTGTCATAATAGCCCATGTAGTTTCCATGTCCTGAGTAAGGTGACACGTATCCAACACGGCTGAGCACATCAGCATGCTCTATTTCCCCAGTAAAATTTGAGTATGATGAACTTGACGAAAAATCCAGATTTTCATGTTGGTGCCAGGGAAACATTGAGTATGCTTGAGGGTAATCCTGCAGTACATCAGGGCACAATGTTCAAGAAATCTCAAAATGAAAACCAACATTTGTTTAAATACCTTCTTCTTAATGTCATACATTTGAGGAATCCAGAATTAAATCTGGTGAGACCCAAGAGTGTGCAAGATTGCTCTCCTGTGAGGCAGGCTCACGTTTGGTCACTGGTGCATTTTGATAAGGAGAAGGAATAGGACTTGAGTAGCTACTTTCGTTGTACAAGTAAGTTGCTTGAGAAGAAACATCGCCGGAGATGCCTAAAGGCTCATTTGATACTGCAGCCGAGGTGAAATCCCCGTTGCTTGATCCCACTTTCTTACCTTTACGTTCTCCACATGTGTCACTCAGCTTTTGTCCTCGGTCATTCTTTTTAATAACACGGCATAAAGCAAATGCTCCCTGAAGAGAATCATAGATTTTCAATATTCCAAGCTACAAAAATGCAGATGCTGCTTCTTTGCTCTAAACTGCATATCAAACTTGTTTTAAGTTACCTGAGAATTGGACAATCCTTGAGGAATGTCATCGCAAAGGCGGTACTCATGCATCACCCAGTCTGTCCTATCCCCTAAAGGAGCACGTCCGTGATAGAAAACTAGAGTCTTTCTATAGCCAGTGACTGTCGATTGACACACAACTTTTCGGTCTTTGCCAGTGGCCTTCCAATAGCCAGCTTTAGTGGCTCTATTCGTTCTTAAGCCATTGGGGTACTTCCGATCCCTTGGACAGAAGAAGAACCATTCCATATCTCGTTTAGGAAGGAATGACTTCTCTGTAAATTCACAGACCATAACTGAGATTTTCAAGTTCCCAAAACAAAGATAACTGAAAGAAATGAAACAACTAGAAGGGGGTACTTTTGTGTTATTGCTTTCCTTTTAATGCATTACATCAAAATTTTAAAAACATCGGTTGATGCATCTTTTAGACCAAAAAGTTACAGGCCCCATTGATAAAAAAAACAGGAATTCATGTGACAATGAAGTTCTCAAAGCTGAAATAAACAAAACTTAAAAAAGATAAATAAAAAAAATATATAATAAACAAACAATCAAACAAGAAAGTGCTTTCTAATACCGAAGGTTTCTCTGTTCACACTGCAAAAGGCGAAAAATCTAGTAAATAGATTGTTATGCAAAACCTTGGATAATCCTTACAATCCGATGCAAGATCAGCCACTGAATGATATTATAGAAAAGCCACTGTCCAATGCAGATAACAAAGCTCAAAACGAACATATACACAGGTAAAGGTATGAAATGAGATTCACAACAATGAGTACCCGGTAGCTCCCATGGATCAAACTTGTACAATTCGATCACGGGGATGACTTCAAGCTCGATCTCAAGACCATGAACTTTTCTTTGCAGGTAATACCCCACCAATTCCTCATCAGTTGGATGGAAACGAAACCCAGGTGGCAATGAAGCCCCTCCCATCTTCCCAACCAGTCCTAGTTGTCTACAGTTACAAGTGTGAAAGAACAGAACAGAACAAGAAGAAACAGAACAATAGCAGAGTCCAGAAATGAGAGCCTCTTATTGTTCTTGCTAAGTGCCCAGGCTGTACCTACTAAAGATTTGAAAAATCCAAAAATAAAAATTTTTAACGACGCTAGTTTTTTTCCCAAGAATTAAGTAGAACTTCCACCGCATAATGCACCCATTGAAGGACACAATCATTTTCCGTGAAACTTGAACTTCTTATGATTGAATGCCTCACGCCCCCCCCCTGCCCCCCGAACACCAAATTTAGCAAACAATTAAGATAGAAAGGAAACAGAAACTTGATTTGAGCAAATACCCAGAAGTTAAAATTGCATAAACTACACAAGAAGATGGTCACTCCAACAAAATGGTCACCAATAACAAGTTAGGACTCCCAAAAGTGGAACCTTTTCCAATGCCCAAAAGCTAAAACCATTCAAAATCTTCGAAGAAATGAAATTTTTGAACAAATGGAACAAATAACAATTATTGGGCTGGGGATTGAAGAAGAGAGCGAAAGCTTGGTAGAGTAGAAAACGAGATGGGAGGAGGGTCTAAAATATAGCATGTGGACACCGAAAGTAGTGGGAGATTGCTTGTCCAGAGCACACCCAAAATTCCACAAGGACTGGTCCACTTGAGTTAGCCGGTTCACACCTTCCAGTTTACTTCCCGCCAACTGGATTTTACGACCGTTACTTACTGCAATCAATTGGCCCTTTGGCTTCTGTCAACGAAGCCTTTGGTCTCATTATTCATCTCAAAATAATAATAATAATAATGTGTATTATTTGTGTTAGACCCTTGTTTTCCTGCTTCAAGGAGAGTAATTTTAGGAATATTAACAATTTTAGTTGAATGTTTTTATAAACTAAGATGACATATAAATAAATAAGTAATTTTCTTACGTAAATTTTGGATTTTCAGATTTTAGGATTTGAGTATAATTAAAAATATGTCACATTTAATTAGTTGAAAGTAAACATCAAAGTCCACAAGAGCATGAATGCACCTTGCATTCTTCCTGGGATTCCCTATAGCTAAATGTGTCTTATTGATGCATGACAGTTCTTTAGCGGCATAAAACACATTATTTGCATTGACTTGACTTCAATATCCTTGAAATAAATGACGGCATGAGAGGATTGGTAACTTGCATGATTAAATTAGGTTTTCAATGCATGCACATTTGAAAGCCGACCCACATGTTTCTCGTTCATATCTTCACGGCTTGAGTTGAATTAGACCTTAGCTGACGAGGATTCTGCACAATCCTCTGCACTAAATCTTTGGATGGTTATAGAGCATGATGTCATTAGCTTTAACTGTAACTCACCTTTTTGAGTAGGCTGCACAGCGTGGTCAAGGCGGTCAAACCAAGCATTGATTGGGGAATTTGGGGTTTCTTGATAGTCCAACATCCTTCCACATCATCCTGAGTCAGACAAAACACTTTAGCTTTATTTTTTGGAAGTGTTTGTGTCATCCAGTTGGTCCCATTGTTCAAAAGCACACTCTTTTCAAATTAAAAGGAGCTTGCTGGGTTTTTTTTTTAATGACTTTTTGGGATGCACCAGCGGAAGCTTTAACACTCTTTCTTAGCTCCAATTCACATGTAGATAGCCAAGATGGCCACCCTGCCTTTGTGGCTGGGAGAGTTTAGGGGTTTGATCTCCTCCTCCTTCCAATACTCATTATAGCATGGGATTAAATTAGAGTTTTGCATATTTTTGCAGCATTTTTGGACTTATTATCTCTCTCTCTCTTTTTTTTTTTTTTTTTTACTATTTTCTAACAGAATAATCACTTACTATTTTTGTGTTAAAAAGATCATTATATAAATGTAAAAATACACCTCTTAATTGGAG
Source organism: Rhizophora apiculata (assembly GCA_037832385.1). NCBI lineage: Eukaryota > Viridiplantae > Streptophyta > Magnoliopsida > Malpighiales > Rhizophoraceae > Rhizophora > Rhizophora apiculata. The sequence continues at coordinate 6,699,238 of CM075439.1, read as the reverse complement.
TACACACAGCTCAATTCTCATTAGGTGGGACTATCTGAGGTAATGTGAGTTGAAAACTTAAATTGTGTATGAACTCGCCATTTTTTAGTTTGGTTAAAGTTGGAAAAAGGAAATTTAAAGATTTGCTTTAAGGTTTAGATGGATGGTACCGATGGGCACAAGGATTTGACTGCACAATCACTAATGACACTTGTCGCACGTACACGACCACTTGGCTCCACCCCCAGAATGCCGACTTTGATTCCTCAAGGGAACTTAAACTAACTAGTGGGTATTGCTTTAATCCTTATTATGGCTTTTAGTTATGCTTTTGAGGTTATCGATTTGGTAAATCCATTTTGATGGAGACTCCTCGGACTAAAATTGTAAGGAGATAATGGGGTCTCACAAGCTTTAATCTTAAACAAATGGCAGGCAATGCTCAAAGTCACGCTTTAGGCCTTGTTTAGTGTTTTCTTTTAATATGGATCTCGTCTACAGTAGGCTTTCTCACACGAGATAGAGTTTGATTGAACTGGAACCAAAATTAGTTTGCAGTTGAAACTGAAGCTACAATAGAACATCCAACCACTGTTTGGTTCTTCTTTTTTTTTTTTTTTATTTATTGCAGAACCAAAATCAATTCTAAGTGTGATCACACTCGCTAACGAGTTGCGCCTGGATGCTGGAGAATTTTTTTTTTGCCTATTTTAGGCAAGATGATAAATAGACTGATTCATGACAAGTTGTCATCATTAAAACTACGTACGTGTGTAAATGGACGATACTGTCAGGACCATAATGGGCACAATCAGCCGAGATAACTCCCACTTGTTTAAGGTCATGTATTCCCCTCCCCTTTCCAATATGCTATTCGTATTATCATTATTTTTTTTTTGACAATAAAAAAATTATAAATATATTATTTATCATATTCATACATTAAAATTAAAAATTATTTGTTATTATTTTTAATTTATTCTTAATATTATTAAATTTAAATAAATTATATATATATATGGTTAAATATCTAAATTTATATTTTATCAAAATAAATATTAATATAAAATTTTACATTTAAATTAATATAAAAAAGATATTAAATTACTAACAAAAAAAATATGACTTCTAATAATAATTTATTTATTTCTTCTTCTATTTTGCCTTTTCTGGTGCAAGTGAGTGGAGCTTCGCTAACAGCTCACTTGCTCGAGGCATCAAGTGTGCAAAAACACGTTGGAGATCTGAGTCCACGCAACGCATTAATTGCGGCACTCGGGAACATCTAATGACCAAAGAATCCCTAAAGCAGCTCTAAAGTAAATTTTGTTCATAATGTTAGAGTGCGTAAAAACTAGCTGGAAAGTGATTGAAAAAAATAATAATAAATGAAAGAAGTTAATGCTTGATATCGATGTGGGAACCTCAAATTTAATAATGTCAGATAAGCTTCTATTAGAGAAGGAGTTCTGGTGAATTTGGGGCAACAAAAATCAGTTTGCAAGCAAAAATTACTTGAAAATTATTATCAGCCTCGTATAACATCAAACAATTTCCATAACACTCTCTTGGACGCCCCTGAAAATGAGAGAAAAAAAAAACAAAAACACAAAAAGGGACCACCAGCATTTGCCCGGGGTGTTTCAATGTCATCAATTTTTTATTCTCTATGTATTATTCACCCAAATTTTGCCTAATTTAAAATAATTCTGATATAATATTGTAATAATATTTGTCCATTTTTTTTTTATTTTTTTAACTCTAATTTTTACTAAAATATTCATTAAATTGCATAACTACTCATTAAAAAAAAAATATGCATTAGACAAAAAATATATATATTATGATTATATGGAAAGTAAAAAAATTATTTCTTTAACTATAAAATTATTTATTAATTTTTTATTTTAAAATTTAATTTTAATTATATTTATAATTTAAAATAATTTTTTTTATCTTTAATATAACCTAATGTTTTAATCTTTAATCGAATGATAATATCGTTTGAAACGGTACGTTGGTGCTATATATATATAATTTATGTTAAAAAGTGTGATAATAAATTTTAAATTTATTAATATTTAAATTAAGTATAAAAAAATTATTTAAATAATAAAATAAAATGTGAAAAATATATTATAAAATTTATTTTTAGTCTACAATTTATTTAAAAACTAGAGTGATAAATGATTAAAAAAGATAAAATTCAAAAAGCAGCATAGAGCCAACTCAAGGCAGGAAGGAAGAAGAGGAAAGCGTAATTTTTTCCCATCACTTTGGCTAATGATCGATCCTGTCGTTGTCCCCTTTTAAATTTTTTTTTTCTTTTTTGTCTCTTTTTAGAAAAGATGGCCATGCGACATTGGCGGCCCATGTTGTATAACTCGCCCCCCTTGTCCATATTTAATGCGTAGAAAAACTATGTCATCTTATTGACCCAAAATAAATATTGGTAAAATAATATTATCATAATTATTTATTATATATTTATTATTTATACTATTGATTACAATGATATGTTGAATATTTACAAATATACAAATAATACTTATAATAATAAAACAAAATTTTTATAAAGTTAATTTAAATAAAAAAAAATTGTGAGTGTCTAAATTATTAATATATGATTTTTATTAATCTCTCTCTCTCTCACACTAATCTCAAAAATTATCGGCCGTGTCTCCCTCTCATCATCACTTTTATGCTAAAAAGAAACCCAAGACCTTTGAGCCGTGAAATCTTGTACTAAACACGCCACGACGGGCATTGGCATTTTTGTATGTTTATGGAGAATTATCTTATTTTTAGTAATAATGATGTTGTCGGCATGCCATTAATAAAATAATCATAATTAACACTGTGATTTACACTGTTTGAGATGTTGGATAACATGAGAATTTTGACCGAGACTGTGTGGCCACCCTACATATATCCATTAGCTGGTGAGCTCAGTAAAACATTGGATGCAACTGTGCCAGCGTCATGCTGACCATTGGCAGCCAAAAAATAGATGTTTGGGGCGTTACTTCAATCAGAACAGAGAGCATCAATGTTTGAATTTTTACTGATACTGGCCGTCATGTCGACAACAATGCTCAAATAAAGCCCATCCTAGGAACTAAAGCCCATCCCAATGTTCTCTTGAACAGCCCAATGATGATGTACTTACAGAAAGTCCAATCACCATCCCTCAAAACTGCTGAAAACGGCAGCTCCCAGACCGATTTATCCTATAATGTGCACGCACTTTAAAATTGAGAGTACAACCAAGAGAAACGGATGACTGGCTTTGGTTGTAGCACACGAAGAAAGCGTTGGTTGGTGGTAAGAGTCCAAAGTTGATCATTTGCCCAGTGCTCAGTTGCCAAGTTGAATAGACTTGTAAACTACGGAGAGGGAAAAAATTGGGTATACATTATAGAGCTGAAATTGCAGCAACACACCAGAGTTTAATCTCTCTCTGCCCCAGTCTTTCTGTCCCCCGTCTCTCTGTGTGTAAAGACTTCCTTTTGATAGCCATGTCTGCCCTGGCCGTCACACCCCAGATTCACACACCCTCCTCTATAAACCCCAGACTTAAACCCAAACCAATGTCCAAGATTAAAACTCGTTGCTCCCTTGCTACACCATCAATGTCACCACAAGCAGGTTTCTCTGACCCTTTTGTTCTCCAATTAGCAGAGACCCTTGAGGACTCCCTTTCTTCTTCTCCTTCTCTCCAAAAACTCAGGGACTCATCTTCTCAGTCTCTTCTCTCCACATCTTGGCCTTCTCGCAAAGTTGAGCCCTTTAGGTTCACTGACACTTCCTTTATCAAGCAACTCCAAATTCATCCAGTCTCTAAACCACCATCACCACCACGGTTGGACCATTTGACGAGCAGTTCTGCAGATGCCCACACACCGAATCTTGTTATGGTTGATGGGTTTGTCTTGGATTCTGCTTCCAATTTGTCAAATTTGACTGATGGGGTCTATGTGGGTAGCTTGCCAAGCGATCCTCAAGATGGAATTTCCAAAAGGGTATCTGAGTTTCTGGGTGATTTTCAATGGGGTGATTTGTTTTGGTCCATTAATGGATTGGGTGCTCCAGATATGACTGTGGTTTACGTTCCTGCTGGTATTAGAGTACATAATCCCATCCATTTCAGGTATATTTCAATTGAAGGCGAAGAGGAGGGGTCTAAGAAATTGCCACTCTCAAATCCTAGGGTGTTTGTGTTGGTGGAGGAAGGAGGAGAGATTGGTATAATTGAGGAGTTTGTGAGTAAAGAAGGGAACGATAATAAGTATTATTGGGCGAATTCTGTTTTGGAAATGGTTATTGGTGAAGGGGCGAAGGTTAGGCATTCTTATGTACAAAGTCAGTCTTTGAATTCTGCGCATATCAAGTGGACTTCGGTCCGGCAGGTCAGTTCTGGTTACTATTTTTCTCTTTTTGCGTGTTTTTCGTTTTGTGAGTTGCTGAATTCAGAATTTGAATACCATATTAAAATGCTAAATATGGAAGAAGTTATAGTAAGTTAACAATATGATGGTGAATGTATCAAGCAATATGTAATGGTTTATATTTGAAGGTGTTGACCCTTATATATGCTGCCAAATAAAAGAAGATTCGCATCAAACAGAAAATTAGTTAAATTGATGGTTTCCATAGCCCTATAATTCCCATTTGTGGAAAGTAAATGCTGAGAATGCTTTGTTACAACTACTCCTTTGATGTCATGCAATCTTCATGTTTAAGCATGACATGTGTAAGGTGTTGTATGACTACTCCTAGTTTTGGAATGTAAACCTTTAGATAAAGCAAGAATATGCCATCCTTTTTTGCTTCAATGATATTACTCACTCTCTCCCTGCTTCTCCTTGTTTTTTCTTTTTTCACTAAAAGCTGCTTTTTTTATGTCATATAATGGGGCTCAGGATTGTGAAATTTTACAATACAGTTTCTGCTTCTTTTACTTATTTTATTTTATTTTATTTTTATATTTTGTCTTTAGATTTAGAGAAGGAATTTCAGGTGCTGGGGGAGAGGAGTGGTGATATGGAACTGTTATAGAGGAGGATTTAAACAAAATAACAACTTAGCTCTTGCTTGTGGAGATTTGATTGTATAGGTTCTTCATTGTACACCAATTTCTGCTTCCTAGGGTAGCTAACCTGATGACAGTTTTAATTACTAAGAAAGCGGTTAAGTGCTCATCCTCCTCTCTTAAGCCCTTTCCCACCTTTTCCCTGTGCTCAAACCGAATGGTGTCTGGTTCACATATGCCAGTTGATGTGTTTTGAAGGAAGGTCTGAGATTTTGGCTTTTGATTTTCTGTCTCTTTTAGAAGAAACAATAAATTTTATTTTGTACTTATTTTTCCTTTTAAATTTTTTAAGCTGATGGCCATATCTGTCTGAATGTGTCACGAGTTGTCTGTTGTGGTTAGATTGTTATTCTCTTATTCAGAACCTCAAAGGATAATGGTCATTAAAGATTATTTACCAAGGGCTACAGTCTAGCCAGTAGCCAAACCAAAAATTTTGTAAATATTCAATTCCATGTATTTCCTGTTTTGCTGTCTATGCTTTCAGTTGCATCTGAACTGTGGTTTTAAGTCCTTCCAAACGAGAGTTAATGGTTGTAGTACTGTTAGACTTGATCTGAGGTAGGTGTTGGGTGCTAGAAATATCCCATCGGAATATAATTTTGTGTATTGACAGATGGGCTTCAACAGTCAGTAACAAAATTACCTATCAAGGTCATCTATTTTGTCAGGTCTTATAACATACCACATTCAATGCCCTTTTTTTCTCTGTGTTTGTGTTATATAAATTGAAAGAGAAGAACAGCTGCAAATGATACTTTCCTCTACTTTTCCTCTACCTTCTGCCTGTTTCTTTTTCTTTTTTATGTTCACTTTGAGGTTCACTCACAACACAAGATATGGAGGAATAACTTTGTGACCACAACATTGGAAGGAACAACTTTGTACTCTCTAAAGTAGAAACCATAAGGCCAGCTAGATAAATTTAATGACTCTTTTAGTTTCAGCATGTTGTTTACACGTGATTTTATTCTGTTGGCACCAATTTTTGGGTTCAAGTAATGTTGAGTTGATTTTGTTGGGTAGTCAGTTGTCACATACACTTTTATAATGTATTTCATCTTTGTGGTATTAATGCTGTATATTTGACCTTTTCTTTTTTTGCATTCTTCATCCTATTTAGAAATTGCAACCATGATTAATGTATAGAGCTGCTGTATGTCTGACTGCAAGTTGATCATTGGCAGGAATCTGCTAGTACATATGAGCTTGTAGAGGTAAGCACTGGTGGAAGGTTGAGTAGACACAATCTCCATGTCCAGCAATTTGGCCCAGACACAGTAACAGAGTTATCCACATTTAATTTGTGTGTCAATAATCAAACACAAGATCTGCATAGCAGGCTGATCTTGGACCATCCAAGAGCTTATTCTCGACAACTTCACAAGTGCATTGTTGCTCATTCGCTAGGACAAGCTGTTTTTGATGGGAACATAAAGGTCAACAGGTAAAATGTCTTGCTTCCTGTTGCCCTGAATTTTTGAGTATCTGCTGATGTTATTTAATTTCGCTTGTGTGCTGAATTCTGAATTATTTTCTTGCACAATGTGACATTGAACATTGGATTTCTTGATTGGTTTACACGAGACATGCATGAATTTGAAATCCTTTTTCTTTGTTTTTGTGGGCTTGCATGCATCCTATAGTGTGAGGAGGTGTCAATAATCAGTTATGTGCACCATGTTCACTTCATGATTGTTGCAATTGTAGCTGGCGTCTAGTGTTATGCCACCAAATTCTGTAAGCTGGCTGGCGGAATATCTTTCATCATAGTTGATGCTGCAAGCTTTTTAAGCTTGAAAGATTTAAATTCTAAGTATGTTTTACCATTTTTACCTTGGATAGTTGATACCTTTTTGTCAGTGATCTATGCATCATCTTTAAATAAATCAGACTTAGAACATGGTTTTCATGGTTAATGTTGGATGGCTCAGAGTTCATTAAGAGCTGTGTTCTTGTTTTACAGATATGCACAGCAGACAGATGCTGAGCAATTAACAAGGAGCCTGCTCCTTGAACCTCGTGCGACAGTAAATGTCAAACCCAATCTTCAAATAATTGCAGATGATGTAAAGTGCTCCCATGGAGCTGCAATAAGCGACCTAGAAGAAAGCCAATTGTTTTATTTTAAAGCCCGTGGTGTAGACTTGGAGACAGCTAGGAAGGCTCTTGTGCTTTCCTTTGGTGGTGAGGTGATTCAACGGTTGCCTCAATCTCTCATCAGAAAGGAAGTTGAGAGTCATGTTAAAGGATTACTGGATTCTACAAAACAGGGGTGAGACCTGCTTGTTTAGAAGTTTTCCTTGTTTGACAGAGGATTAACATTGTTCCCAGAAAAGAACAGTTGTTACCAGTCATTAAACTAAAGCAAAAATTTTCACCTGCGCGGAGCAACTCCTAGTGCACCTTTTGGTTTTTCCTTGCCACAAACGGCTCTAAGTTTCCATTGGGCAGGTGAGCGGGTATTGTCCATGTTGGAGGTTAGTGGGAAAGGGGACGGTGGGTCCGAAGATACTGCACGGCGCTTAGCACTTCATCCGCGTTACTGTGGGTAACCCACAAATTTGTGGGGTTTTTGGAGCAGGAGCAAGGCTCCCCTGGCAAGCTACGCTAGGCAATGAACCATGAACTGCGATTCTTTTAATTGGGAATAATATGTTTAAAATCCAGGGAAGGAATTATTAACTCAACAGCAAGGATCCTGACTATGGATCTGATTTAATAGAAAAAAATTTTAAAGTTGAAGTATCGTGTGATTTTTATAAAAATTTTTATTCAGATACAATAATAAATGTTATGTAAATAGTGATATTAATTTGAATTATTAAATTTATGAAGTATTTAGTACATTTTTATTTAAATTTAAAAATTATATTTATAAATAAATTTTTTTAAGAAGGAAAAAAACATGTTAGAGAAAGAAAGTCTAGTTCTTTGAAAGAGTATTATATTTTTAAATATAAAATAGTAAAATTTAAGAATCAAAGTCACGTTTTGTATTTAACACTTTTTTTTTATTATCTAACCTTTAATTTAATTAAAAAAATATTAAATAAAAATAATAAATTAATAAATAAATTTAATTATAAAATATTATAAATTTAAAAATAATTAATATTTTATTTAAATATAATATAAAATTATATACTACACATAAATGTATTAGTGCGATTATAGAAAATAAAAATTTATGGATAAATATAATAAAATAAATAATTTAGAAGTAAAAAGAAAATATTTATTAAAATTAAAATTTTTTTATAATTTTATTAAAAAATATATAATAAATATTATTAAAATAATATTTAATAAAAAAAATTATATTTATTTTTATTAATATAATAAAAATAATTTTTTAATTAATTAAATATATTTAATAATAATAATTTATTTCAGATAAATATTTTATTATTTTTTTGTTTGAGAGAAAAAAAAAATCCACTGCAAGTTGCATAAGGTAGACTCGAAGGGGCGACTTTACCGATCATAAAATCCGACAACTAAGGCTGTAAAAACTCAGGCCTTGAGAATGTCAATCAGAACAGTTCTCAACAAATGGTCCCAATTATCGTTTGGGTTAACATTGGTACACGGGGATGGCATATCCTCGTCATCGCTGACATGGTCGCTAGGCTCCTCTTTGTTTATCACATTTACTGTTTGTGGCTATTGCATAACGTGAATGCTAACATCTGAGCATGTCTCACAAGCACAATTGCCTTCGAGATTTAAGAGGAGTGCCGATTCGGGCGGCGGTGGGACCCCTATGGTGGCATCAGAACCGCCTGTTAAGAGGAACAGAGGACGGCCACCGGGTTCTGGGAAGAAACAGCTCGATGCATTAGGTAATGGCTTGAGTGTGTATGTGTGTGTGTTTTTGTGCTTGTTTGTTTGTGAGTAGGTTTGTGTCTGTGGATTTGTTGTAATAATTTCTTGAAATGGGCGGGAGGAGTTGGAGGGGTCGGGTTTACGCCACATGTGATTACAGTGAAAGCAGGGGAGGTATTCACTCTAACCTTGACTACATTTTCATTATTTTGTATTGTTAACCTGTTTTAGGAATGGAGCATCGGATTAATGTTGTTAAGATGGATCATTGCTTGATTCACTACAATGTGATCACACATATTATTCGATGGCTTAGAAAACAGTTTGCAGATAGATAACAAGCAGAAAGTTTGGAACTTTTATGGTCTTGCCAAGCAGTTTATTTGGCTTGTGAAGGTTGAATCAGAAGAGAAATACATTTATTCTTGTATATATATTTGCATATTTATATTATTTTGTCTTGTGTAACTAATTGGAAATATCAAATGAGGTTGTTTCTTTTTCATTTATTTTATTTCAAGAGAAATTGGGAGTGCACCTTTTTCAAGTTCTGGTGTTCTACTGCTGCATATATAGTTGAATCTCACAATGGGACTAGGAGGGATTTAGATAATTCTGGAACTTGATGACATCATGGCGGGAATCAATAAGTTTTATTCAGAATGAATAATTTCTGGTCACTAATATGGGTGCTTGTTCAGGGACATGATAAAATCAGGGTGATGGCTTGTATCAATAGAGTGTTGGCACACATGGCTTTCAAGTGGCTTAGCAAGAAATTCTTTTTCGTTACTGGTGTCACACTTGCTGCTTCAAGGTTGATCTATGGTTTGTATTATGTGAGGAGAAGGCATAAAGGTATGAGTGAATTGGGTATAGAGTTTACTGGATGGAGGACAACTCAGAGTGTTACTTATGATCTGATTTTAATTGTGGAGAATTCATTTGATAATTTATCTTGTATGGTCAATCAAGACCTTGGAAGACATGATGAGGCTTCGATGATGTTGCTGGTTTAAGATGGTTGAAAATATAGAAGGTTGTTTAGCTAATGTCTAAATCGAATTACCTGCATGGTTGAAATTCCTGTTTACCTGGCATCCTGGCATTTATGCACTTGGATTGCCTTACATTGGGAAATTCTAACAGGTGACAACTTACTTGGAATGGAAAATCGTGATGCCTATTTTTAATATTTCTTTATGTTGAATTCAATATCAGTGCATGCCATTCTTCCACGGTTCTTGTGCTTTTTTCCAGGTCTTCAATCTGTGGACTATTCTGTTATCTATTTAAGGATTGGAAAATCATCATTGAGCATAACAGTTTCTTATCTGTGGACTGCTTTTTCAATTTCTTCTACTTCCATTTTTTCCCGCTGAGTTAATGCTGTACTTGGTGTTTGTCTACCAGTGTTAGTGTCCGATATCTAGTATTACTTGTTTGCTTGTTCTGTTATTATTATTTTTTCTTTTTTATGTGCATTTTTTGCAAGGTTTACAACTAAGGTAGTTAATATAATGGTTTGTGTCAGCGTCATGCTCAGTTTCCATCTTCAAACATGAAATATTGCTGAAACTTGTGGTATGCAGGCTTATTTTTGCTTGTAATCTGCAGGACATAGCATCAAAGATTATGGCTTTCTCACGGCAAGGGCCTCAAACAGTTTGTATTCTCTCTGGAAATGGCGCCATCTGCAATGTTACACTTTGCCAGCCAGCAATGTCTGGTGGTACTGTGACTTATGAGGTATGGTTGAGATCCTTGACTCCATAATGCCTGTTTGATAAAGCCTGCCCATATTATTAAAATTTGCGTTAACCATTTTTGAGATCATAAATAAGGTTCTTTTATCTGGATTATGGTCTGAAATTTGTGGTCTTCTCCACTATTTGTGGCATACAGTGGAAAAGACAGCTCTGATGCTGTAGATTTTATCCTTGCAGTAGTTGAGCTTTTTTAGCTGCAAAAAGCTGTCAAGTAATTCTAAATGACCATGACAACGTCATCCTTGATTACAGATGCATTTATTGTGTATCCCAAATGTGCATGGTATACTCTAATTTCTCCTTGATTATCCTTGATGTATCTAGTATGCTTCTGCAATTGGTTACTGGGTATGGTACCCAGATAGGCTGCTGTAACCATTAAATCACTAAAACATGACTACATGCTGTTTGAGAAAACAGTTTAATAGGTTTGGTTGCACTTTAAGGTACAGACAGCACGTTGTTGACTCAAACATGAAGGCATGTCTAATGATGGTGGCCGTGCATGGGGAATCAAAGTTCCTTTGCTCCTAATTAATGCATGAAACATTCATTACCCAAGGGTTACTCTTTATGCCCTATGAAATTTCACATGATTGCTTAGTTCTGCTTGTGTTAAAGGTGAAAATTTCTGGAACAAAGAAAAGGGTAGAAATTTGATGACCTGAATTTTGCTTTTAAAGAATCTGAAAGGTACCATCAAGTCCTCTGTGATTTGTAAGTTAAACAATCATGACTTACATTTTGTACTTATTTATAATGAAATGAGACCTTTTATGTGGGAGCAAGGTTTGTAGAACTTGTTTTATCCACTGCAAATGGTGCTTTAGAATAATTTTCACAAGACCATAGGTTTTTATTTTCACCATTGGCATGAATTCAAACAGTCCTTGCTACCCACATTATGATTTTGTATCTGTGCATGTGCGTTTGGGTTCTGTACGTTGTAATACCTTCTGTCTCTTTTATCATCTCGTCATCACTTTGTATCTGCTGTTTTGTTGAGCATAAGCTTGTCATGTGCCATCGTATAAGGCATCCGTTACACAAGACTGTTTAAAATCATAATAAAATATCAGGATGTTGGAGCTCTTTGTCAGACAAGTGATGAAAATTCTGGCTTGAGGCATGGTAGGACTGTATGAACAGTCCATATTGGTGAACCTTTGAAACCTCCATTTTGTTTTCTTTTGACTCGTGGACTTGGACTATACCAAATAAATATAGCATGCATTCCGTACTGTCATCCATTTTCACTGGGAACTTTATGAATCTGATGTGGTTTCAACCATCTGCTCTTGTGTGTCCAGTTGTATAGAGTGTAAGGTATGGTTGTATGGGGTACACGTGACTTCATTACCTAGGGTATGATCAGAGCAGATATGTTGAGGTATGCATGATGTTGCCTTGACACTTGCAATTGGTGTGCCTGTCCATTGAAGGTATTGTTGTTGTGACCTCAGTTTTGGGGCTATATATACTCAGAGTATGCGCGGTTTGTTTTGGTTTCAACTTATTCAAAAACCTAACATAAAATGTAAATTTAACAATTTTAAAACAAACCATATTTTCTAAACCATTGAACAAAACTAAATTGTCAAATATGGGTTGATTTGGTTTGGTATTGTTTGCAATTTAAACCAAATAATGCAGACCCCTAATACATGCTCATATGCATTGCTGAGTTGTGTGCTGATTTCCCTTCTTTACTGTCATATTCTTGTTTGCATGATCAATTTGAAATCATTTCTCTATCTGGCTCTTTCCTGCTCTCTGAGAATAATGGTAATCGCAGCAGAACCAGTGGCTTGACTGTGTCACTAGCAGGGTCAGATGGTCGAGTTTTGGGCGGAGGAGTGGCTGGAATGCCGATGGCAGCATCACCTGTACAGGTCCCATTTTCTATATATTTTGAATGCTTTTTTATATAGTCAGGCCTTCATCTTTAGGCTGCTCCTTTCTCTTACTTTGATCGTGGCTTGGCTATTATCAAATAGCTGAATGCCACCTTAAGTTAGGAATGTCTTAGTTAAATATGCTATATAGGTGTATTTGTTTTAAGTTTGTGCGTATGTTCCCTAGTCTATGCGCTTAATTTGCTCCAAGAGCTATGAAGCCACATAATTCTTCACCAGATTCAAGTGTTTTTCCACTACAAATGGCTTGTTCAGGGGCGTTCATCTACCTTTTTCTTTTTTCCTTTTTTTTTTAAAAAAAAAAAACAGTGGAGACTAACAGCTGGTATTAGATAAATCCCAGAGAATTTGAATCTGAGACAAATATGCTCGTATTTCATACGTTCTAGTTTTCCATTTCATGCTACAGAGGAGTCTAGTCGAAGCCAGCAATGTCAGGGATGAGAAACATGGTAGCAGCTTGGAGGATTTAAAATGCCAACCAAACGAGGCTCATTATTTGTAAATTCAAAGGCTGTGATTGAACATGGAAAAGGAAATTACTAAAGCAAAGCTCATAAAAGGGGCTGCAAGTAGAGTTTCCTGGTCTGCATGACAAAAGAATTAAGAAAAACAAAAAAAAAAATGGTCGTTGAGAGCTGAGATTGTTAGCTGCTATTGGACTTTCGGACAAAAATAATATCGGCCTTTTGATCTTCACAATTGCAGGCACGGCTGCCCGGAGCCTCCTGTTCTTTTTATGTGTGATTATTTTTTATGAGTTGGGGTTTTTCTATTAAAATTAATAACAATGATGGCGAAGACTAATGGTCTTTGATCTGTGTCGTGTCACTGCCGCGTGAGTTCCTCCCAATTCAGTAAACATTTGTTTCTGTTTTTAAAGATTCTCGCTTGCACGCGTCTGCTTTGACCAAATGTTTATTTCCATCAATCTCTAATTTAGAGAGTTAATACTGCATAATAGAAAGGAAAGGGATAGGAAATGACCCGGAGTGGTTTTGTGAATTGACGCTAGATTTTTATAACTAATTAAGTAAATCAAGTTTTATTAAAATTTAAATAATTTTAAGATTAAAAATAATTATTAGTTAATTAATTTATAATATATCTAAAGAATAGGTAAATTTTAAGTATGAAATATAAAATTATTTAATTATCATATAATTAATTTTTAGTCTTCTTAATTATAAGTGGAAGTGTCACCCTTTTGGTAGCTAAAAATAAGTTAAATTAAACTAAAAATTTCATTTCAACAATTTTGAATGGAATTAAATGCACTAATAATTATGATAAATAATAAATTATTGTATAATTTTTTAAAAATTAATCTATTAGTCTTATATTTTTAATATAATTAATTAAAGTATATTTTTTTTAAGTTTTTTTAATTTAGTATTTAAATTTTAAAATAAAAATTATTATTTTAGATATATTTTTTATAAGTTTATATGTTCAAATTTATTAATTAGTATTACAGTTACATTCTAATAAAATTAGAAAATAATAAAAATTATGATGTGTGAGTGTTAAAATGTATTTATATTTAATTTCAAAAAAATATATATAGATAATTACTTAATACTAAAATTTTTATTTAGATACGAATTTTTTTTAACTTATTTACTATTTAAACTAGTTAAAAAAAATAAAAAATATTATAAATTTAAATAATATAATTTTTTAAAAAAATTTAATTTTTTTAGTCAATTCAAATAAAAAAAATCTTATTTCAATAATTTGATTAGATTACAATAACAATAAATTAATATTCAAATTATATAATTATATTGTAATAAAAAAATGACGGAAAAAAATATATAATTGATGCAATAATATGATTTACAACAGATAAATATTTATTATTGAAAAAAATATATACAAAAGAAAAAAAAATCAAAAACTAAGGAAAAAAATGATAAAATAAGAAAATTAGTAAAAATAATAAGAAAATAACATTGTTCCAATACAATATTTTTAATTTATTTAAAAAAAATTGAAATTAAAATAAAACAATTTTTTTATTTCAATTAGCTAAAATAATAATTGTATGCATTTTTTTGAAGAAAATAAGAAAAAAAGTTGATATTATTTTGCCTTTAATAAGCATATTTACGAAATTAACTAGGGTTACATAGGAAAAATAGAGGTCATTAGATTTTATTTATGTAAAATTAAATGACTTTTGAAGGCAACTGGATCCACCTTGTGGAAGGTCTAATCAATGCACCCTTTAACAAGTTATTTTTTTTTTTTCTTCCTGATTTTTGTCTCTTTGACGATGGGACTAGTTAGCTTCTTTTTTTTTTCTTCTTTGTTAGTGTAAAAGTTGATATTAGTATACGTTTTGCATCTTTCTCAAGACATTTATCTAAATGTGATAAACTTTTAGTTTCAATTAAGTTGATTAAAGTTAGGAGGCAAAACAACCTACCTATACATTAAATTAGATGTATCAAAATTTAATTATATTTTAATATATTTTAAAAATATAATATTATATTTAATGTAATTTTTTTAAAAAATTAAATATTTTTATAAAAAATTAAAAAATATTCACTATTTATTATTTTTTAATATTTATTATTATTATTATTATATATATTATATATTTATATTATTTTATTTTTATTTATTATATCAATATATATATTACATTTAATATTTATATTTTTATTGAATATATATATATGTAATTATTTTATATTAAAATTAAATTTTTTATTTAAATATTTATTTTTTATATATTCATAATATATTAAAAATTTCATTTATATATATATATATATTATTTGTATAATATATTTGATTATTTTTTATAGAATTTAATATAAAAATTTTTAAATAAATAATAATACATTTTTTATTTATTTAAATATATTATAAAATAAAATATTAATAAAAAAATTATTTTATTAAATATTAATAAATTAATGTATAATTTAATTTAAATTTAATTTAAAATATATTATAATTTTAAAATAAATTATTTAAAATAATTATAATTCAAAATAATTTATAATTATTGTCGTAATGTATTTGATATCTCTATATTCAATAGACTAATTTTTTAACTTTTGTATAAATGAATATAATATTTTTTTAGATACTGAATATTATTAAAAAAAAAAAAATTTAAAAATAAATAAATGGATAAGAATCCTTTAATATAATATTTATATCTCACAAAAAAAATTTTGTCAATAATAAAAATATCATTATTATTGTATATAAATTATATAAATTATACAAATTAAAATTATAAATAAATAGTTCATATAAAATTTTATTGGTAATTTAATTTTTATTTAAATTTTTTTATTATAATTTATTATTAATAAAAAAAATTATATTTAAAATATAATATTAAATTTTAAATTTATAAATATTAAAAATAAATATAAAAAATTTAATATAAAATAAAAATTAATTTATTTATAATATAATATTTTTTAATTAAAAAAATAGATCACGCGCATAATTGCTAGGAAGCCAAGGCCTATAAAGAAATAGGTTCGAAGTCAATGAAGTAAACTCTAGGCCAAGGCCAAGGCCAAGTAAAGAAACTTCTGATCGACGGCAACGCGTATTCCATTTCTATTTGTGGTGGGCCCATTGTGCCGCGTCATTGCCGTCTGAGTTCAGTAAACATCTGTTTCTGTTTTCTAAAATTGTCATCTGCTTGACCAATTGATTATTTCCATCATACATTAATATCAATCTCTAATGTACAGAATTAATATTGTATAATAAAGAGAAACGGATAGGAAATGACCCGGAGTGGTTTTGTGAATTGACGCTAGATTTTTTTTTTGTGTTGACTAGGTTTAACTCATTCGAAGTTGCTAGGGAGTTGCCTGCAAGTTGCCTTGGGTCTATGAATGTAAAGAGCCTTGTGATCCCCCAAGTCATCTCACAATAGCAAAACCATTTTGTGTTATTATGGCTTCTTCTTCTTTTTCAGCTGATTTTCCTTCTTCTTCTTATTGTTCTTCTACTTTTACATCTGAGCAAGTTCAGCCAAGAAAGTATGGGGTATTCCTTAACTTCAGGGGAAAGGACACCCGTGAAGGCTTTGTGAGCTTTCTCCACCGTGATCTGACCCGACAAGGGATCCTTGCTTACTTGGATAGTGAAGAGCTTGAGAAAGGTGCAGACATCTCCACAATTGAGGACGCAATCCCAGACTCCAATATTGCAGTCGTTGTTTTCTCTAGAGAATATGCCTCTTCTTCATTTTGTTTGAATGAGCTTGTCAAGATTATGGAGTACAGGCAAACCACTGGATTAGAGGTACTCATTTATCACTCTAATGACCCTAGGTTGATTTATACTAACGAGTCTCCATACAATTTCATACCTTGGTTAATAATCTATTTATGGGTTTTTAATTTTGCATGCCTTCTCCTGATGATTGGTATTCAAACAGGTATTGGTTGTGTTCTACCGTGTAAACCCAGAAGAAGTAGGAAACCAAACTGGGAGTTTTTCAAGAGAATTTGATAATCACCGGCAGTCCTACGACGAGCAAACAATAGCTAAGTGGAGAACTGCCTTGAAGAATGCTGCCTCTCTGTCAGGATGGGATTACAATTCAAAGGGAATCAGGTGATTAGGCTTTCTTCTGTACCTTGTATGTTATCTTATTAAGTCATCATTTTAATTCAATTCAAATTCACTTAATTTAGTTATTCAATTACAAAATTAATTCCTTTGATTGTTATAAGTCTAAATAAATTTTAGAATAAGAAAAATGGCAAGAGTAAGATAAAACAAGGGGATGATTATTTAAGGAGGGGACGAGATAAAAACATGAAATTAATGATGTCCGCATAATATATTTGATGGTATGATAAGATGGTTTTCTAAATTTTATAATCAATAATTAATATAATTAATTAAACTAAATATTATGCATGTCAATTTGGTGGATTCCGTTTTTGGTTTTGGAATTTCATATAAATGGAATTTGCCTTAATAGTTTATAACTCAAAGTTACAGTCATCTTTTGTCTATATGGTTTATTAGGAATAAGTATCATTATGTTTTTGGTGTTTTCTGTTAGTATAAATCAAACTTTTTCTTTGCCCATTCACTACTTACTTTTCTAAATTTTTAGTCATCACATGCATATTGTTGTTCCTTTCAAGCTAATCTATCAACTAAATGGCACATATTCATGCACTTACTGTATTTGCAAGTTATATTAATACTTACTCCTTTCAATTCAAGTTTACCAATAAATGTTCTTCATGTTCATCTTTAGCGACGAGGCTACTCTTGTTGATAAAATTGTTGAAGACATCTGCCAAAAACTAAGGCACGTGTACCCCTCAAATGATTTAAAGGATCTAGTTGGCATGCAATCAAGAGTTGAAGAAATTGAATCACGGTTATGCATTGGGAAATTAAATGACGTGCGCATTGTCGGAATATGGGGGATGGGTGGAATAGGCAAGACAACTCTCGCCAGAGCCGTATTTGACAAATACTCTTCTCGCTTTCAAGGCAGCTGCTTTCTTGACAATGTCCGGGAAACCTCTGAAAAAATTGGATTAACCAAGCTTAAAAAGGAACTTCTTGCTAGTCTACTCAATGAACCCAATAAGAGAAGACACATGTCTAGTAGCACAGATATGACTTTTTTAATGAACCAGCTTGGGCATAGAAAGGTTCTCATTGTTCTTGATGACGTAGATAAGTTCGACCAAATTGAATCTTTAGCAGGAAAGCATGAATGGTTTGGTGATGGAAGCAGAATCATTATTACAAGTAGAGAGAGACAAGTGCTTAAACATAGAGTAGACAGCACATATCAAGTTCAACAATTAGTTGATGACGAAGCTCTTCTGCTTTTTAGTTTATTTGCCTTTAAGCAAAGCTATCCGTTGGCAGACCGTTTGGAATTATCCAACAGAGTCTTAGAGAATGCTAAAGGCCTTCCTTTGGCACTTAAAGTTCTTGGGTTGTTTCTATACGACAGAAGGAAGGAAGAATGGGAAAGTGCACTCAATGAACTTCAGAAAAGTCCTAACATGCAAGTGCAAGAGGTGTTGAAAATAAGTTACAATGGACTTGATACTAGCACAAAAGAAATATTTCTTCATATTGCTTGCTTCTTTAGAGGAGAATCTATTACTAAAGTTAAGAAAATACTGGACTCTTGTGGATTCTCTACCACAATTGGCTTAAGTAAGCTCACTGACAAGGCTCTAATCGTCATCTCAAATTACCAAGTAGAGATGCATGATTTGGTACAAGAAATGGGTCGAGATATTGTTAGGCAAGAACTGGTCAAAGAACCCGGCGAGCATAGTAGATTGTGGAATCCTGAGGATATCCGCCATGTACTAGAGGAAGACAGAGTAAGAGTCAATATTAGTAGATTGTTTTTTTCTTTTTTTGTTCTTTTTCCTGCCTCAACTAATGGACATCATCTTATTATTTGCATGTGTTGTGCTAATTTGAATAGTTGTCATGGTTTCAGGGTACCAATGCAATTCAAGGAATTTCGTTAGACATGTCCAGGATTAACAATCGTGTTTGCGTGGTTCCAACTGCTTTTTCAAACATGGATCAAGTTAAATTGCTTCGGTTTGAAATTCCATGTCGCTGGGAACATTTGATCTATCCTGATTTTCCCAATAAGTTGGACTGCCCACGAGGCCTTGAATCTCTTCCAAAGAAGCTAAGGTATCTGAAGTGGGATTGCTATCCTTTGAAAGCCTTGCCGTCAAATGTTCATTTTGAGAACCTGGTTGAACTTGACATATCTTTTAGCAAGATCCAACGACTTTGGACTGGGAAACAGGTAAGAGCTGATTTCTCTTTGTTGTTCTTTACATTGCAAAGATACACTAGGGAATGATCTACAAGGGTACGAGGGTAAAATTTACGACTAAACTATTGATATTTTTGGAAGGATAAAACCATTGAACCGATAGAATACTAATCATATGAGAAGCACATGAAATGCTTGGGAAATGCTCATTTTCGTATTCCTATGTTGTGTCCATTATTTCATATGTTGAACTTTTTTTTGAAGCCATACTTAAATGCTTTTCTGCCAAGTAGTTTCTCCCAACCATAAAAAAAAAAAACTTATACTCCTGAGATACCACACTAGCGTATTGTTCT
This sequence comes from Rhizophora apiculata, assembly GCA_037832385.1. NCBI lineage: Eukaryota > Viridiplantae > Streptophyta > Magnoliopsida > Malpighiales > Rhizophoraceae > Rhizophora > Rhizophora apiculata. The sequence goes on along the minus strand of CM075439.1, from coordinate 6,679,520 downwards.
TATATTGATACTTGTAAGGAAAAAACTTATTTCCTCGATACTCATAACAATACACTAATTTGGGAACAGCAATATCAACCACTTCATCGCCCTAATTCCATGGCAATACTGTTATTTCCTTGTCTTTTTCTCTATGTAAAATCAAAGAATGGTTCTTATATTAAAGAATCAATTTTTTAGCTAGATCATGGGAATTTAAATTCCTTCGTTAAATTAATTTCTTTCTAAATTCAATAATTTTTTTTTTCTTAATAATTTATTTGTTTCTGTATATGCACATATTTAATTTATATAAATATAATAATATTTATATGTTAAGATTTTTAAAATTAAATTGATAATTAAATAAAAAAATTTATAAATTTAAAATTTAATGAGTTCAACTATTTTAATTATAATTAAATTTATAAAATTAATTTTTTATATTAAATATAAAAAAAAATTTAGTATTCATATATATTTATATAAAAATATTAATTGATAAAATGTACTTATATACCAAATAAAAATGTGCGTGTGTATATATATATATATATATATATATATATAATAAAATTAAAATTTTAATTAATATAATATATTTATAAATATAAGTAATTTAAATTAAATAAATTTAATATAAAATATATTATAATTTATATATTTTTATTTTAAAAAAATTTATATACTTTTTTATTAGAGAATAATATATTTTAATATAAATAAAAAAATTTAAATTAAAAGAATTAGTATTACTATAATACAATATTTAATTTTATATATTTTTATTAAAATACAAATAAATATATTATATTAATATTTTATTTATTTTTATAATTTATAATTAAAAATAAAAAAAAGAAAAAAAAATAAAATTGTATGAATCTTATTTAGTAAAAAAAAAATCAAAATATCAAAAAAAAAAAATTCATTGTTAGCCCAGGTAAAGACTAATTGCTATATGCACATGGATTCTAAAGTTAACATTGTCGTTGCATTTTATGTTTTGTTTCCAGAATCTTTCAAGTTTAAGAGTGACGAGGGTGCAATTTTGTGTGAACCTGATTGAAATGCCTGACTTCTCAGGAGCCTTGAACCTTCAGATCATAGATTTTTCAGGTTGTTTCATGTTGGAGGAGGTTTCTCCATCGATTGAATATGTTGAAAATCTCAAGGAATTGAATTTGCAATATTGTCGAAAAATTGAGAGCGTTCCAAGCACCAAAGGCCTGCGATCTCTTACAAAACTTTCACTTTATGATTGCGAAGCACTCAAGAACTTATCAGAAGTATCAGAGAGCTTGGAAGAGTTAAACCTAAGTTTTACTTGCTTAGAAGAAGTACCCTCTTGTTCTAAGCTGAGATCTCTTAAAAAACTTGATCTATTGAAATGCTCAAATCTCCGGAAGTTTCCTGAACTTCCAACGAGTGTGGAAGAGCTGCGGTTGAGTGCTCTTCATAAACATGAGTACCATTTTTTTGAGCTATCTGTTAAAAATCTTGATCTCTCTCGACTTCACAAGCTGGCGTTGCATGATTGGAGAGCACTTGGGAATATCTTGGAAAAGAATCTTGGTCAATTACGGGAATTGGACCTAAGGGGCAGTAGTTTTGAATACATTGGCAGCATCAAGCAGCTCTCAAGTCTTGAATCTCTCATCATAGATGATTGCACTCGCCTTCAATCACTACCAGAGCTTCCCCCGTATTTAAAAGTATTGAAAGCAAGTGGTTGCATGGGACTACAGATGGTCACAAATTCAAAAATTGCACTTGTGGAAACCTTGGACGCAAGTGATTTCGAGGTGACATTTAATTTTTTAAATTGCCATCAGTTGAATGAGGATGCACGCAGAAATGTTTTGAGTCATGCACAACAGATAATACGGCTTTTAGCCCTGAAAGCCCTTTATCAACTCCCCAAGGTAAGTGCAATTCCCCCATCCCCTTCTCGTACTCTATAGATATGATATCGAACAACTTAGCTTTAACTTAAAGATATTGTCTTATGCTATGATGCAGCGTGTTGGTAGAAAAGATGATGTTTGTTTTATTTATCCTGGAAATGAAATTCCGGATTGGATCGATCGTCAAAGCACAGGATCTTTGATTACTTTTGATCTGCCTCGTAATTTGTGTGATGATAGAAACTGCTTAGGTTTTGTTCCTTGTGCTATTTTGGACGGGAAAGCCCTGCGGTCTCGATTATCTGGATTCCTCCATCTCTACTGTGATTGCCTTTTTGAATCCAACGATGCCTCAAGAAATCTAAAAGTAACTGTGTTCCACTTGAAAGTATGGCCAGAATGGATAGGGGCGCATGTGTTACTGTGGTATAGCACCCATTTGCATCAGGCAATAGTTAGCAATTTAAGGGGGGAATATTATTACAAGAAGGCCACATTTCAATTCTATCATTCCTCCGAAGGTTTGCGCGGGGTGACAAACTGTGGGGTTCGGCTGTTATGCAGTGATGAAGACACAAGAAAAAGAGAAAGTCGGTGGTTAAATTACCTACAGTAAGAGACGGAAGGGTTTCTCCAAGGCCTTTGGTCTCGAATGGACTTCAAAGGGGTGTAGAAGAAGAGTGGTGGAGCTTTTCTCTAGTTCTCTTTTCTTTTTCCCGGATAAATCAGAAACTTAAAATTTTGGGTTTGTTTTTTTTTTTCATTTTCATTCAACAAATAGCCTGCTGGTGAAAGTTTTTTGAAGAAATTTCTGTGTACTATCCTCGTCTTTCTTCACTTAATACTAGTGTTGAGAATGATCTATCTGCACCTGTTGCTCAGACATAATTAATTTAATTCTATGCATAAACAATTAGAAATTAAAGAGACACTTTCAGTAATAGATCTCAAAACTTTATGTTTTTTTCACAATAAGATAAAAAAAAAAGTGTTAATCTATGTAGAATTTGAAGAAACATTGATACAGAAAATTAATGAAGTTTGTTTTCTCTTCCACGATCCCTTCCTTAAGATGGAAACAACTCCTAGATTTAATTTTAATTATGCTTTATAACGTTGTAAATGTTATTTTGTTGTTGTATGTCAAAAAAAGGACCAAAATTAGACTTGTTAATTTTTCATCATGACTTAGTTTTTTTTTAAGTAATCGTTTTTGAAAAACTAATAAAATTAAAATATTTAAATTACTTATTAAATTACTTATAATTTTATCACATAAATTAATATTTGATAAAATATTTTTAAATATTGCATCAGATATTATTTGTCTCATATGCTCCTACTTAACATATATGAAATTGTTGTTATGATTTAATAAGAAAAGAGCAATGCACACCAAATATTATACTTAAATTTTTCTTACATTAATTATAACATTATATTATTATTAAGTTAAAATATTAATACACATCATGATAATTATATTATTTCTTAAATATAGTCCCTTTCATATACTATAACGTTAACTTTTAATTTAACATGATTATTAATGAAGATGATAATAAAGATCTAACTTTAATATCTTACTATAAAACTCAATATTATCAATTATATATTCTAATAAAAGATAAAAAATATTAAAAATACATATAAATGAGTTCTAAGTATCAAATGCATTAACTCTCAACTTCTTCAATCTTAATGGTCGACTACAATGATTGGTCAAATTGATCAATTTGAAATATTTATAATTTTTGCAACGTTAAAACTTTTAACTCTTGATTTACCTTTAGCCAACTATAATAACTGGTCAGGTTAACTAATTTGAATTCTTTGTAACTTTTGATTTCATAGCCTTTTTCATGTTCTGTCTACCATGAATGTTGGTCCAGTTGACCAACCAAAATTTTCTATTTCTTTTCTCTTTATAGGTTTTTTAGTATCTCTCAATTGCAACCACAAGTTTGGTTGATTGACCCAAATTCTTCGTTTTTTTTGGGCTTTTCTTCTCTTTTTTTCCTGATTAATTGGTCAATACCTTAAATTGATCAATCCTAGATTCCTACCCATTTTGAATCTTCACAATTTCTTTCATCCTTCTTTGATATCACTCACAATTTCACTTAATATCCTTTCATAAACAAAAATTTAACAAAGAACAATACCTTTGTATAATTATTAGTATAATTTAATTTAAAATTAAAAAATCTTTTCATAGTGAGCACAAATCAAATAATAGTTATTCAAATAAAGATAATGCTTATCTAACAAATAATCAAATTAATCAAGTATGGGGAATACATGAAAATGTGAAGTAATAAAGTATAACACATAATTCTACTAAACTTAGTAATCTCCTCATTGATCATAACAATTTTACCCTCAATCTCAACAGTCTCTCCCTTTTTAATGATGCCAATCATAATTGATTAATGATAACAAAATGATCAAAAAGTAATAGCTCTCCTTAAATATATGCTCTCCCTCTTGCTAATATAATCAAGGCAATAAGACATTGATCAATTGATAGACAAGTAATAAATCAAACAAGACTAAATATCATTGATCATTCAAGCAAAGGTAAAGCATAATAGTAGAGCAAACATTTAGGTAATATAAATATCAATGCAAACATGAGACATAAGTGTCAAAGTAAAAGATTAAAATACAATTATCCAAAAATAGGAAAAATTCAAAGGTTTGAGGTGGGGTGAACAAGTTTAATCAAATCAATTCAAATAAAGGTTCAAATCAATAAAAGATAAGGTGACCAATGGATCAAGTTCTCATCAATCATTCATTTCTCTCCCCTTTTGACATTATCAAAATAGACTTGAGCATCTTTATGGTTAAGACTTCACTACTTCCTCTTCTTGGAGCTCCTTTTTTATGGACCTTCATTCTTGAGCAATTCAAGGATGAAGGTAATGTTATCTTTTAACTCTTTCAGGAAATCTTATAACCTTATTTTAATCTTATCCACATCATCCTTAAACCTATTCACATTCTCCTTGAGCTCATTTAGTCAAGAAAATTATATCAATATGTGTAGAGGCTTAAGGAAAAGTTGAAGAACTTATTAGTGTTAAGGTTGTACTTGATGGCTCTAGACTCAATCTTAATTCCTTTCATGGTGTAGAGTATTTGCCTCCATTTTATACCAAGTGCATTTGCTTTAAAGTGGTATTATTAATAAACTAGCCCAAGTTAACAAGAGAGAGCCTTCTCTAATGGTGGGTACACCAAGCTTTTGAAGTAAAAAACTTAGATGCATACTACAGCTCCTTTTAAACTTTCTTAATCACTTGAATTTCTCATTCTTCAATAAATAGATCAAGAGACACATATTAGGAAAAGTCAAGTAGTCATAGTGACTACTTTTAAGGTTAATGTTGTATGCCACAATCCTTTGAATAATTCATTGATTTGTATGCCCATTGCTTTCTTTATCTTTATATAACCACTCTCATTCAACCATAACTAAATAGTGACTCTTTCTTATGTTTCTTATGTTTCGAGGCCATTAAGAGAGGAATTTACAATTCTTTAGGCAGTCTCTTTTCTTTCGAATTTCACATAGCATAAAAACATTTTTTAAAATTTCTTCATCATTACCATACATGCTACTTTTAATTCTAGGTGATTGAAAATTTCATTTCCTTAGTTTGCACCAAGGAAGCCTAAGGCCCATGTTTTCTTAATCTAATCATAAATGTTTCATATCACAATAGAAAAATCTTAATATGAAATGAAATTATTAATCTTTAATGAAAAAACATAAGTACTTAAACTATGCTTTGATACCACATATAAGACATAATTAATTTTATATTTATGCATGAACAATTAGACATAAAATATTTTTAATGATGGATCTTAGAATTTCATGTTTTTCACATAATAAAAATGATAACATACCTTAATCCTTATTGAACTTAAAGAAATTTTGATGTTGAAAATTAATGGAGCTTATTTTCTCTCTTTTGACCTCTTATTTAATGAAAAAAAAAAAAAACACATTGATTTAATTGTAATTGTGTTTTGTAAGGTTTTTAATGTTATGTTGTTGTTTTTGTGTAAGTGGCATGAAGAGGATTATATTACTCTTATTTATAGACTTGCTAGACTCCTACCAAGACTTGGCAAGAATCATAGCTCTTGACTTATGAAAAATTTTATTTAGGAGTCATGTTTCTTCACTTATCAATAGGATTTAAGCATTTAAATTATTTATTAAATAATATATAATTTCATTAAATAAATTAATATTTGATGAAATATCATTGATTATGATGTGAAACATTATTTATCTTACATTAAATTAAAGATAAACCAAACCCTGATATAGAAAAGTTAAATAAACATGTGAAGATTATATCAACTAAACACCTTGCCCATATAAAGTAGAGTGCATATCTCTTGGCAGACTATTTGGAATTATCCAATAGAGTTTTAAAGTATGCTAAAGGCCTTCCTTTGGCAATTAAAATTCTTGGGGTGCATCTATATGGTAAGAGCAAGAAAGAATGGGAAAGTGCACTGGATAAGCTCCAGAAAAATCCTGACGAGAAAGTGCAGGAGGTGTTGAAAATAAGTTACAATGGACTTCATAGTAGCGCAAAGGAGATATTTCTTCATATTGCTTGCTTCTTTAGAGGAGAGCAAAAAAATGAGGTTGAGGGAATACTTCACTCTTGTGGTTTCTCTGCCATAATCGACTTAAGTACTCTTGTTGACAAGGCTCTGATCGTCATCTCAAATGACAACCGCGTAGAGATGCATGATTTATTACAAGAAATGGGTCGAGAAATTGTTAGGCAAGAATCGGTCAAAAAACCCGGCAAGCGAAGTAGACTGTGGAATCCTGAGGATATCAGCCATGTATTAAAGAAAAACAAAGTAGGAGTAAAAATTAGTAGCTTTTTTTTTGGTTTTTCTTTTCTTTCACTTTTTTCGGCATCGAGTAGATGGCATCATCTTATTATCTGCATATGTTGCGCTAATTTGATTATTTGCCATGATTTTAGGGGACCAGTGCAATTGAAGGCATTTCATTAGACTTGTGGTGCCTTAAGAATCGTGTTTCCGTGGATCCAACTGCTTTTTCAAACATGGATGAAGTTAAATTCCTTCGGATTTATGATGGGGCTGAAATGGAATTCCCACGAGGCCTCAAATCTCTTCCAGAGAAGCTAAGGTATCTGAGGTGGAATGGCTATCCTTTGAAAGCCTTGCCGTCAAATGTTAATTTTGAGAACCTGGTTGAGCTTCACATATGGTATAGCCCGATCGAACGACTGTGGACTGGAAAACAGGTAAAAGTTAATTTCTCTTATTTGTTCTTTGTATTACAAGACTGAAATTTACTGCATCAACAGCTTATAAGTAAATTATTGAGATATTTTTGGATGGATGAAGCCGTGGAATTAATAGAAAACTGATAAAATGAGAAGCACATGGGGAATTGCCCATTTTCGTATTCCTATGTTGCGTCCATTGTTTGATTGGTTGATCTTTCACATTTTCACGCAAATTGCCTCTCTCCCCTTTCAGGTGGAATTATTTCCCTTTAAGAGTCCAGACAATTAATTTTAAAACCTATTTGAATTATACCTCCTCTCTCAATTTGACGAGAAAGTTAAATTTATATTTCGTACCTTCTTATATTTTTCTTTTTAACAGTAGTTTAGGATTTGTAATTTTTTATTTAACGGAAAAAAGGGAACATTTCTCTCGTTAGAAGTTCTGTGCAACATCTAACAGCACCCACCAGTCGTGTTGCCTGTGCAACACCTAACGGCACGGAAGGCCCTATGCACCCGAGAGGCCTTTAAAAGTAATTTTAAGTCCCCCCAAAATCACTTTTTTCTGCTTAAATGCCTTTTTACCCGGTGATTTCTCCGCGAAGGAAAAAAAAAAATAACAATATCGCTTAAATGCCTGCTTTTTGTTTATAGAATCTTTCAAGCTTGAGAGTGATGGATTTGGGCCATTGTTACCGCCTGATTGAAATGCCTGACTTCTCCGGAGCCCCGAAACTTCAGATCATACATTTTTCCCATTGTCCCAATTTGCGGGAGGTATCTCCTTCTATTGAATATGTTGAAAATCTCGAGAAATTGACTTTGTGCTATTGTTCAAAAATTGAGAGCATTCCGAGCACGAAAAGCCTGCGATCTCTTAAAATACTTATTCTTTTTTGTTGCTCTGCACTCAAGAAATTGTCAGAATTATCAGAGAGCATAGAAGGAGTACCCTCTTGTTCTATGCTTCTTGGAAGTAGCTCAAATCTTCCTAAACTTTCAACGAGTGTGGAAGTGCTACAGTTTAGTGATTCTAATCATGATTACCGTTCTTTTGAGCTGCCTCTTAAAAATTCTGTCCACTCTGGAACTCAAGTATTGGAGTTGGGTCGTTGCATAGGAATTGGGAATTTCCTGGAAATAAATCTCGGTCGATTACAGAAGTTGAACCTATCCGGGGGTAGTTTTGAATACATTGGCAGCATCAAGCAGCTCTCATGTCTTGAAACTCTGTATATATATCAATGCACTAGCCTTCAATCACTACCAGAACTTCCCCCGCATTTAAAATATTTGGGGGCAAGTTATTGCACGGCACTACAGATGGTCACAAACTCAAAATTTGCACTTGCGGAAACCTCGGAAGAGTTGCGGGATTTCAAGGTGCTGTTTGATTTTACGGATTGCCATCAGCTGAACGAGGATGCACGCAGAAATGTTTTCAGTCATGCACGACAGATAATACGGCTTTATGCCCAAAAAGCCCTTTATCAACTCCCCAAGGCAAGTGCAATCCCCCCATGCCCCTCATGTACTCTCTATAGGTATGATAGCGAAAAAGTTACTCTAACCTAAACTAAAGATATTTTCTTATGCTAAGCTGCAGGATGTTGGTAGAAAAGATGAAGTTTGTTTTGTTTATCCTGGAAATGAAATTCCAGATTGGATCGATCGTCAAAGCACAGGATCTTCGATTACTCTTGAGCTGCCTCGTGATTTGTCCGATGATAGAAAGTTCTTGGGTTTTGTTCTTTGCGCTATTGTTGATGACGTGGAGTCACCAGTTGATGACGAAGACGTGGAGACGGATACCCATATCTACTGTGAATGCCTTTTTGAATCCAACGATGGCTCTAGAAATACAATATTGTTTGAAGACACCTTGATAGACGAATTTATGTGGCAATCCGAAGGGGCACATGTGGTGGTGTGGCATAGTACCCGTTTGCATCAGGCAATAGTTAGCCGTTTAGGAGGGGAGGATTATTACAAGAGGGCCACATTTCAATTCCCTATTCAGGTCTATGCTGCATGGCGCGAGGTTACAAAGTATGGGGTTCGGCTATTATACATTGATGAAGAAACAAGATAAAGAAAAAGAAGAAGAAACAGAAAAAAGCGGCCACGAAATGACATGCAGTGAGGGTTGCTCCAAGGCCTGTGGTCTCAGATGGACCTCCAAGAGGTGTAGAAGAAGAGTGTTGGAACTTCTCTCTAGTTCTCTCTCTCTCTCTTTTTTTTTCTCCGAATAAATCAAAAATTTGAAATTTTCAGTTTAGTTTTTTATTTTTTCTATAAAAATTTCTGTGTACTACCCTCGTCTTTTCTTCACTTGATACGAGGGTTGAGAACGATTTGTATGCATATGTTGTTCTGTCCGTAAGACATAATTTTATGCTTATGCATAAACAATTGGACATTAAAGGTATATTTTTAATAATAAATTTTAAATTTTTATATTTTTCTTATAATTATAAAAAAAAATAAACTAATTTATATAAAATTAGAAAAAACTTGATGCTAAAAATTAACGGAGTTTATTTTCTCTCCCTCGACTCCTTCCTCAGTGATGGAAAGAACTCCTTGATTTAAATGTAATTATGGTCTGTAAGAATTTTACCCTTTTTTTTCTTTTTGAAAGAGAGAGAGAGAGGGGGTCAAATCATTATTTATAAATTTGTTAATTTCTTATCAAAACTTAATTTTATTTAAAAGTAATATATTTTTTATAACCAATAAAAATTAAACATTTAAATTATTTATTAAACTATTTATAATTTTATTAAATAAATTAATATATAATAAAATATTTTTAAAAATTATTTAAAATATTATTTGTTTTATATTTTTTTACCAAATACATATATTATTATTGTTATGATTCAATAATAAGAGAGTAATGTACACCAAATATTATGCTTAAACCATTCTTAAATTGACAACAACATTATATCATTATTAAGTTCAAATATTAATGTACATCATGACGATTAAACATTGTTTCCTTGATACAATTTCTTCCATGGACCATAATATTAACTTTTTAACTTAATATGTGATTTAATGAAAACAAGGATAATGATATAACTTTAATGTCTTATTATAAAATTATTTTTATTAATATTATCAATTATGTATATTAATAAAAGATAAGAAACATAAAAAATACATATAAGTGATCTCTAAATGTCTAATGCATTAACTTAATTAAATTATAATACAATATTACTAATAATGTCTAATAATACTCATTCCTAGACAATAACCCTTTGTTAAACTTCTTCTTTAACAACAAAATATTTTATTTTCATATAAACAATACCCTTAAAGTAATTGCCATTCTTACATAAAAAAAAAAAAAGCTACAAAATTATTCTAATAAATTTTCAACAATCTAATAATATTGTTGATAAATTTAAAACCTATTTTAAGGTTCTATAACCATAAAACATGAATCATAATTTTAAATTATGATACAAACTTTGTTTTTATTATGAATAAAGTAATAATATTCTAACTATATTATTTTACAATAATATAACTTTTTCTTAATACAAATATATAATTAAAAGTAGATTTATACCATCAAAATATCTAGTCAAATCACAATCAAAATATCTAATTATTTTAAAATAATTAAATTTTTCTATAAATAAGCATGTAATCTTTGTATTTTATAAGTACCTCAACACTTTATTCATAGCTTTTTAATGTTCAATTCTATCTTTTATATTTACTCAATATTCTAACCACAAAACAAATATTTGGTTTGATATAAATTTATAAATAAATTTACTTTCACTCATTTTTAGTACATATATTGATTAATAGTGTTTTCTTTAAATTTAGAAGATGTGCAATGAATTGAAGTAATTATATAATTATGAATACTCATAATTGAATATAATACAGATTCAGTCATTAAATAATCGAAGTATATAATAATTTTCTTAAAAAAAAAAAAAACTATAATATATCATTATAAGTAAATATTACATATAAATTTTAATAGGTAGTTAAGAAATTTCAATCAAATATATTTGATATTTTTGGATAAACAAATATATTTTATTAAAAATATTAATATACTTTAATTAAATTAATAACTACACTACACATTATAAATTACTTATAGCAACTATTGTTTTGCAGCAGTTTAATATTGTTGCTAAAAACCATTAAGGTAAAGGTTATAATAGTTGTATAAAGATATTTTCATAATGTGTGACAATAGTAGGTTTTATATAATAGTTTCTTGATAACGGTTCCAAACCAACACAATATATATTCAAAGCAAACAATTTGTCATAGTAGTTTCAAACCTACACTACTATTAAGTGGCAGTTTTTAGGTAATGCAATTAAGTTGATGTCTTCTATAATTTTACACATCAGTTTTGAATGAGATACGCAACATTTTTTAACATATGCTAATTTGAAGATGGAGTTTTAATGCAGCGATTTGGAAATGTTAACTTATGTTGGGGAAATGTAATGATTTTGAAATGTTTCAAAAGTAGTTTGTGAACTAATATTTACCAATAGTTTAAAAAGGATATTATAATAGTTTTAAAAGGATAACGCAACAATTTTAGAAAGACAATGCAATGGTTTCTAGCAAACGTCAATTTGAGGTTATATTTTAATGTAGTGATTTGGTATCATTGCCTTATATTGGGAAAATGCAGTAATGTTAAAATGTTTCAACAGCAGTTTGTGAACCATAATTTTTAATTTTCATTTTTTTCCTTTGAAAATTAAAAATTGTATTTGGCACGTGGTTCCAAATTTCTCTTTTTTTAAAATAAAAAAAAAATCTCCTTGCCATTTACAAAGCTCCAAAACCCATCTTCCTTTTTGGTTGTGCTTTTCCATCTTCTTACTAAAATTGACATTTTAGTTCATCCTTGGGCATATTTTGGTGTCTTCATCCAAATACGTAGTCACCTTCGAAGGTTAGCAACTTATTCTTTGCATTTTTATGTCTTCTTCTTCTAAATCCCTTATCACTTTTGACATATTTCAACATCTCCCTCTTCCAAATCTTTAACTTGTCTAGTTTGGTCACTATAATTTCTTTGGTGCCTTGAATTCCATCAATTTAAGATGTGATTCGTTTCCATTTATTACCTATTGCTTATTTGTATGTTCTTTGGCTATTGTTTTCTAGGTATGAAACAAGTTTAAGTTTGGTCTTAAAGGATATTACTGTAGTTATAAGATTACTTTATCTCTTTACATGTTCTAATTTGAGTTTAATCTCTTTGATTTATGTTTATATTTGTAATTTTAGATATTATTCTCTTTAATTCCTCACTTTTTTTGAGACTTGATTTTATTATATCTTTAGTTGAATGAATATTTTTTAAGAGTACCTAGTTGTCATGTTAGCACAGATCCCATTTTAGTCTTCATAGTTAGTAACTTTGGCAACTTGCTATAATTTTGGGGCCTTGAGTGGTTGTTACAGGGGCCTTAGTCAAACTAATTGTACAAGAATTTCTATTGTACTCTTAAGGAACAATAAGGTATTCTTACTTAGGCCATGTATATACCTTTTATGGTTTTTATGATTATCATTATTTTGTTTGTCGTACTTTCACACTATGCTCATTTTTTGTTTGATGAAATGTCCAACTTACTTGCTTTTTTTTTTTTCAATCTTCATTTTTATTATCCATAGATCTCTTGTTGTCTTTCTTAGGTAGGTTTGGGTTTTTCTAGGTTTAGCTTGCTTTTATTTTTCTCTTAGAGAAATGTGCAGCATGTAATAATGGCTTTAGCAATTAAAGTTGATTTCTTATGATATATATTAATGTTGAAAGAAATTGCATACGTTAAGGTTTCCATATGGGTCTTTGTGTTTGTATAGTTATATACAACTATAGAATACATATCTTGCGTGTGTTATTGATGTGGCTATGATGCATGCTTATCTTTGATTACTCAGTGTTGAATTCTTTAAATTATTATAAGTTATGGGCTACAAAATTTATTTATAGGAGAAAGAAAAATGATAACCATAAAATATAAGGAAAAAAGAGAATGAAAATGATATGTATGATGTTGTTTGAGGTCATATTGTTTTAGAGTTGAATAAATTTACTTTTATTTTTCATTTTCTCTAACAAATTAAGAGATTATATCAAATTTGGCCTATAAGACATGAACATTCTTTTCTCTTCTATGAAACCCACATTAACTAGAATGTGAAACATATAGGTGATGCATTCTTTTGGTTAATAGCCACTAGTTGTATTTCTTCAACAAAATTATTTTCATTTACTCCTAATTTTCAACTGTCACATATTCTATGATTTCAATAATCATACTAAACAAGTGTAAAAAATCATAAACAACTAGGTGTCATAGAGTGCAATGATTATAAAGATTGAAAATAACCTTAATATTAATTAGATTGATAGTGTGCACTACTTACTAATAATAGAAAATTATGTGCGAGCCTCAAACTACGTCTACTAATTAAACTTCATGCTTAGTTTTGTTGATTAAACTTGATTACAAGCATACCATGTTGCTTATAAATTATGTTTCTCCCATCATTATTTTCCTTTTGCCAAACCTCATGGCCTATTATGATGTTCTCTTGTTGAGAATATGCATAAAAAATTATGTAACATTACTTTGCAATTTTTATTACAAAAGAAGAGATTGCACATATCAACCTACTCTTTGAACAACTAACTTTACTAACTTTGTTGCCGCTAAGAATGAAGTATCATGATTAAAAATTCTTTTGATTTTCTAGTTCTAACTAAATAGTTTGCCTTTAATGGCGTTTAATCATCAATTAGTGAAAATCTTTGGTCCATTTTAGGTTGACACCAATCTTGAATCTCCATATGATTTTGTCTCTAGTGGCATTCCAAGCATTAGAAGCACATATAATCTGACTTTATACTCGTCTGTTCTTCTTAAAGTTAAACTAGTATAAGATAAAACTGTCAATAAACGAATATTTTATGATCACGTTTGCTAACATGGATGGTTGGACAATTAGGCTTGTAGAAAGTCAAAGTGTTCCTATGGCATCTTGGTCATTGTCATTGCTGAAAGTGAGCATTTTGCTACCATAAATGAATTCATTGAATTGAAAAAACAGAAAAAAGAAACACCTAGTTTTATGATTGCTACCTTGATGTATAATATATGATACCTTTCATTGTTATATTTTAGTTAATCTTTGATCAAACTTGTACCACAAATATAATGTGTGATCATAAATGTAGCTTAATTATATAGGCTAGATAGTGTTAGAAATGGTTTTCTTGGAATTTTGCATTTACTAATGCTGAAAAATTTTGTAGTCTTCTATTATTATTAGTAGTGCACACAACCCCTTAGCTTCCTATTTCTCTTTGTCTATTATATAAAGCAGCTCCTCAAGATCCAAAACAACCTCTTCCCTTCTCTTTTCTTTACCCCCTAATAAACTTTGGCTTTCTTGCTTCTCTAAGGTCTTTAACTTTTTATTTTTTTTCTCTTTTTTTTTGTGGAACAAGAGTTGAGGTTTTGCTACATTTTTTCACCTATGACTTGACTTGCTTTTCTAAAATTGGATTAAGGAACTATAAAAATAAAGGATGATGCTCTTTTTCATTTATCTTTTCTTTTTTGTTTCATTTTACCCTTCATCTTCCTATTTCTCTTTATTTGTTCAATAAAAGGGCCCCTCAAGATCCAAAACAACTTCTTCCCCTCTCTTTTCTTTACCCCTTAATAGGCTATAGCTTTCTTGCTTCTCTAAGCTCTCTTTAACCTTATGTTTTTCTTTTCTTTGTGGTGTAAGAGCTGTGATTCTATTACATTTTTTTACCTATAACTTGACTTGCTTTGGATTTAAAATTGGATTGAGGAGCTTCAAACTTAAAGGGAAGGATCAAGTAGCCAAAGTTATGTAAATGCATTTACCATAGTTATGAGGAAGAAGCATTCAAGGAGGGTTAGGCTTTATGGAAAAGTTGTTAGTCACATTTCTTTGAAAGAGAAATCCATTGTTGAAGATGTTATCAAAGTTCAAAAAGATTTTATGCAATCTATTAAGGACAATATGCAAGGTAAGCTATAAAAGAAATTTGAAGTTTAAATAGTAAAGTTGCAAAAGAAAATGAAACTATGAACTATTGCAATAGCTCACAATTTTTTTGTAATGTTGCAAAATTTGCAATAACAAAATCTTAGGTTAAAGATGACTTGACATACTTCTTATAAGTATTCTATTAGTTTTTTCACCTGATGATACTTTTAGTACTCCAAATCAAAATTTACAGCATAGGAATCATTTCTCTTTGGGAGGTTCATATTATTCACACATTTAGTCATTTTTTCTTTTTTTCTTATTTTTTGTTTTTTAGTTTATTTTAAATATTTATAAGTTTACATCAAAAGCTTTATTTCTCTTATATAGGATAATGCTTTTGATCAAAGTTGAGGACTTCAACTTTTGTACATCTTCATTTAAAATTTGTAAATGTATTTTGACTTTATATAAAATGTTAAACATTAATTGAGTAATTTCTTGTTACTCGTACTACTTTATTTAATTACATTTGTTACAATATTTAGTATTATAATTAATGTTAAATCTAATTAGATAATGTTTGAATACTTAATAAAATTGATAAATTGTTACTTTATGCGAAGCTCATTTTGTGATAAAATTTCTAAGATGATAATGCCTATACTACTAAATTTACCACTTATTTAATGAGAAATTATTGCCAATTTAAGTGGATATTGCCTAACATTATGCCAAAAACTATTTCTTATTCTACTAGAAAATCATAGCATGATACATAATAAACATTACAAGTTCCATAAGAAATTGCTATGTATTTTACAATGAATTATTGCCTATTTGCCCAACAATTGCTACTAATGTAGAAAAATTGTTACCTTAACAAATAACAAAGTGTTTTCTAAAACAACAAAACCACCGCATATACATTTCTTAACCACTGTATATGCAATCTTAAAAATGTTATAATAATCATTTAAAATCACTACCTACAAAACTTTTATGTAGCAAATTCATGTATGATGTTATAGGTTGAGGAAACTTCTACATAAGATCCATTATAATGCTCTTAAATTTAGAAAATTAAAAATCACTATATTTGATGTTACAAAGTAATTTTCACTACATAAGTAAAAATTTTGATCCACTATTATAACCCTTATTTCTTATAGTTATTGATCATAAAATTTGACAATTAAAGTTATAAAAACTCATATTATGTGAATGCTAATTATAGCAATTCTTAACAAATGGTTTTAATTATTGTTTGGGTTAACATTTGTACATAAGGATGGCATATCCTTGCCATCATTGACATGATTGCTAGGCTCCTCTTTGTTTATCATATTTACAGTTTATGGCTATTGCATAACATGAATGCTAACATTTGAGCATGTCTTACAAGTATAATTGCCTTTGAGATGTAAGAGAAGTGTTTGAAGGTACTCTGAAAGAACTTTATGATACATGTTCCCTTTAGTTCTTAACTTTTTTGAAGTGATAAGTTTCAAAACTTAAATAAAAGCTTGAGCAATAATACAAATAATTGGAGGGAATTGTAAGAGTGAACAACATAATCTCATCATTCAAATAGAAATTCTCAATAGTGTGATCCCATCACAATCCATAAGAACTATAATCTTTGAATTATCTTTGTTGACTAAATGTAATGTTAGAACAAATAAACAAATTATAAATAAATGTAAAGAAAAATAAATAAATAAAATGATATAAAATTTTAAGCGTACAAATAAATTGTCCTTAATGATAATTTTACCCTATAGATAAATTATCACAATATAATAGGTTACAGTGACTATTCTTACAAGATACAACAGATCTTCTCATTAGAGTACACCCTACAAGTGAGGTAACAAAAACAACATAAACTTGATAAACCAAATAATTTTGTAGACAAGGTAAAATAAGAATGCGAGAATATTTAGGTGCATTTAGAATGAGAAGAATTGACTCATTTATATTAATGCAAATTCAAAGTTTCATAAATAGAAATAAAGAAGTAGTACAAAAACTATAATAATTATTGGTATAAATGTCAAAATGACTAGTTTTCAACAATTATAAACAGTTAGTTCAATAATCACAAAATTGCTAATTTAACCAAAATATCCTTGAAAGTGAATCATTCAAGGAGATTATTCTTCTAAAATATGATAATTCTTCCCATTAATATGCACCTCATAAGTGAGGTAATAGAAATAACACAAATCTAATAAAGTCAACAATTTTGTTAGCCAAGTAGAAGAAAAAGGAGAAAATGTTTAGGTGTATCTAAAAGGAGAAGAGAAGACTCATTTACACTAACTTGAGTTTAAAATCTCATAAACAAAAATAAAGAGGTAAAACAAAAAAGACAAAAAATAATTACTGGTATATATGTCAACATGGATAGTTTTCAACAGCTATATACGATGAGTTTAATAATCCAAAAAAAAATGATTAATTTAACTAAAGGTGATTTGGTAAGTCTAAAAAATAGGCTTAGGGGTATATTAGTCAAAATGCTTATTCTCCTAAATATGATAGATGTTTCCACTAATATGTATCTTATAAGTGAGGTAACAAAAATATTATAAGTTTGATAAATCTAACAATTTTGTAAGAAAGGTAAAAGAAGAAAGAAAGAATGCTTAGGTGTACCTAGAATGAGAAGAATGGATCATTTAAAATAGCTCTAATTTAAAGTCTAATAAATAAAAATAAAGAGATAGTACAAAAACTATTACAACAATTACTAATATAAATGTCAAAACAACTAATTTTCAATAGTTATAAATGGTTGGTTTAACAATTACAAATGACTAATTTCACCAAATGTGATTTCGTAAGTCCAAAACATAAGTTTGGAGGCAGACCAACCAAAGCAACTATCCTCTCAAGATATAATAGATCCTCTCACTGGTATGTACATTATAAGTGAGATAATATAAATAGTATAAATTTGATAAATTAGACAATTTTGTAAGTAAGGTAGAAGAAAGAAAAAATGTTTAGATGTATCTAGAAGGAAAAGAAGATATTCATTTATACTAACTTAAGTTTTAAGTATCATAAAAAAAAATAAAGTAGTACAAAAATCATTGCAACAATTACTAATATAAATGTAAAACATTTAGTTTTTAACAACTATAAATGGTCAATTCAATAGGTGCAAATATTAAAATTTTTGGACCTTTTTCTAGTAAAACGTTTACATATTATTGATAAATTAACATCTAAATCAATAATAATTTAAACGATTTAATATTTGAATTAATCAAAAAGAAAATCTTAAAAAGAAAACTCAAATTTTATGTGTACAAATAAATTCAAAAATATATTTTAGATTACAAATATAACTTTTCATATAAATATAAAAAATTTATAATAAAATAAAAAATATTAATATAATTTTTTATGTGATGTAAAATATTATTAAAATAATATAAAATATATTATACATAATATATAATTTAATGGATCCATTTAAATTCATATTCTTTAAAATTTATATAACTCATTCCTAATGAAAGAACATATTTTACTAATAAGTGATGAAAAATAGATAGTAATTTAATTGATATTTAAATATATCTTTATTTTAATATCAATTTAGATTTAAATTTTTGTATTTATATTTTTTTAGATAAAAATAAATTTTAAATTTTAATAAATATAGAGTTTTTGATTTATTAATATTAATATTAAATATAAAAAATTATTTAAATTTAATAATATTTAAATAATAATTTTTTAAAAAAATTAATTTAAATTTGATAATATTTAAATAAAAAAATTATAAAGAAATTGAATGATAATGTATTAGAAGAATAATATTTGAATAATAAATTTTTTTATAAAAAATTAAATAAATAAAATTTATATTTGGATGTTTAAGGTAAGTGTTAAAATTCATTAATATTAAAATTTTACAATAAATTTAAAAAATGAAAATAAAGTGACGCATCCATAGAGTAGTTTATTTTTTGGTCCAACAGTGCGTTTTTAAATAGAGGACAGGGGACGTCGCAACCTCCAATCAAAAGACTTTTATGTGGGGTTTCTCCGGCCCAGCGGGTTCAGATAAGGTCTGAAAATATCTGAAAGCGTCGTCAGAAAGCCAACTGGTAACAAAAGACACTTCTTTTAGCCCAAAACCCCTCTAGTCTCTCCCTGCCTCTCCCTCGTACTCTTTCTAATGGCTGCCAGTCTTTCTGTAGCTCTAGATGTCCATTTTACTGCACAACAATCAGATTCCAGGAGAACCGTTTTCTTCACCACAACCAGGCAAAACCCCACCAAAAGAATATTGAAAATCTCTTGCAACTCTTCAAAAGCTTCTCCAAAGCCATTACATGATGTCTCTGAATCACCAAACCCCCAAAGTCCATCCTTATCTGACCAGCTGAGGCCTCTCTCCACAACTACCCTCCCCACCACCAAGGACAGCCAAGCCCAGATATTGTCTAAACCAAAGTCCACATGGATCAACCCCACAAAACCCAAAAGGTATGTGCTTTCGCTGGAAAGGCAAAAAAAAAGATCTCATTTTTCACACAATCCAGTGATCAGAGATTTGAAACGATTTGCATGGAAGCTGAATGATTGTGATTCTAGTGAAACTGCTTTTATGTCTGTTCTTGAACAAATTCCATATCGACTTACTCGAGAAAATGCTCTATTGATACTGAATAGCTTGAAACCATGGCAAAAGACTCATCTTTTCTTCAATTGGATCAAGACCCAGAATTTTTTTCCTTTGGAAACTATATTCTATAATGTTACAATGAAGTCTTTGAGATTTGGAAGACGGTTTGAGCTCATTGAAGAGCTTGCATATGAGATGTCAAGCAAAGAAATTGAGCTTGATAATATTACGTATTCAACCATTATAACTTGTGCTAAAAGATGCAACATGTTGGACAAGGCTGTGGAGTGGTTTGAGAGAATGTATAAAACTGGCTTAATGCCTGATGAGGTGACATATTCAGCTATTTTAGACGTTTATGGCAAATTAGGTAAGGTTGAGGAGGCCTTGAGTCTGTATGAGAGAGGTATAGCTAGTGGGTGGAAACCTGACTCCGTCACGTACTCAATATTGGGAAAGATGTTTGGTGAAGCTGGTGATTATGATGGTGTTAGGTACGTTTTACAAGAAATGAAAGCTTTAGATGTACAGCCTAATTTGGTAGTGTACAACGTTTTGATAGAAGCAACAGGCAAGGCAGGAAAGCCTGGTATGGCTAGGAGTTTATTTGAGGAAATACTGGCTTCTGGGTTAACCCCAGATGAGAAAACATTAACATCACTACTCAAGATTTATGGGAAAGTTAGGTGGGCTAAGGATGCAATGGAACTACGGGAACAGATGAGGTCAAGGAACTGGCCAATGGATCTCATCTTGTATAATACATTGTTGAATATGTGTGCAGATCTTGGCATGGAGGAGGAGGCTGAGAGATTATTTGAGGATATGAAGGTATCAGAACATTGTCAACCAGACAGTTGGAGTTATACGGCAATGCTAAATATATACAGTAGTGGGGGAAATGCTGGTAAGGCAATGCGGTTGTTTGGAGAGATATCTGAGGGGGGAGTTGAGCTTAATGTGATGGGTTGTACCTGCTTGCTTCAGTGTTTAGGGAAGGCTGGAAGAATTGATGATCTGGTTGCAGTTTTTGTTGCCTCAGTTGATAAAGGGGTCAAACCAGATGATAGGTTTGTGGTGCATTGCTATCTGTTGTGTCACTATGTGAACAGAGTGAGGATATAGGTAAGGTCCTTGCTTGTCTGCAGCAAGCTAATCCAAATCTAGTTGCCTTTATAAAATTGATTGAGGAAGAGGAAACCAGCTTTGAGACTGTCAAAGCAGAGTTCAGGGCTATTATTGGTAGCACTGCTGTTGAGGCACGAAGACCCTTTTGTAACTGCTTGATAGATATTTGTCGAAACAAGAATCTCCAAGGGAGAGCACATGAACTGCTCTACCTAGGAACCCTTTATGGGTTATACCCAGATTTACACCACAAAACTGCAGACGAGTGGAGAATGGATGTCCGATCCCTGTCCATTGGTGCAGCACACACTGCTCTTGAAGAGTGGATGGGGAATTTGGTGGAATTCGTACAGCGCAATGAAACATTGCCGCAATTATTCTTAGCTCATACTGGGACTGGAACGCACAAATTTTCTCAAGGACTAGCCAATGCATTTGCTTCCCATGTGAAGGAACTTGCAGCCCCATTTAGGCAGAGTAAAGAAAAAGCCGGTTGTTTTGTGGCAACCAGGGAAGATTTAGTGGCCTGGGTGCAATCAAGGATTTCATGCACCGTTGTTACATAAAAATGAACTCTATAACGTTGTTTCCTGTAGATTTTGCTTGTAACATCAGCTTCATATGATTCACAGATTTCTTTCTGCTTAGAGCCTATAAATACTTGTTGATGAACCATTGGAAACACCTTTTTTGTTTTTTGTGTTTAAGATATTGGAGGACAAAGGGAAATGCAGAATGATCGCACCTAAGGTTCTTCCTGCTATTGCCATTAATTAATTTTTGGCGAGCCACTTTCCAAACATCCTTAATTCCTTTGGTAACATGAACAACCCTAATTACAGTTCCATTGGAGAACCAATCTGATAATCAAACTGCAAACCAACCTAGAGCACACCGTCTAACAATCCCATGCCTTTGCAGAGTGCAACCAGGACTACCCTGTTATCTTCCCAGCTGATAACAATATAATGAAGCAACAATTAAAGGTAATGGTCCTGCCCAAAAGCAAGAGCATGAAGTTCTGCAACATCTAAGCTGAAAAAATCGAAGTTTCCTGCTTTGCAACAATTTGTTTGTATAAGCAAAAAACTGAAAGTTTCAGCACAAGAATTGCAAAAGGAAAGTTATAACTTTTTGATTCTTGAACCGCATTTGGTGGATATCCACCTTCAAAATTACAGAGCTCATCTTTAACAGGAGATGCTCAGTTTCGGTATACCCCCACTAAATTACAGCCACTATCCTCTTCTTTGGGCTCTAAGTTGAAAAGGAAAGAAATGAAGCACCTATCCATGGACACAGCCTCTGACTATGTAACTATCATAAGAAAAAACAGGTCTAAAAGACTAAAAGAAAAAGGAAAAGGAACAAACAATTTTTTTTTTGTCTTTTTCATTCCTAAAGAGAGTTTCCCAATGACTCCATCTATAAATTTCCCCCACAATCTTTTATCCTCGGGTCAACTACTCAACTATTCAAAGCTACCTAGCATTAGTCTCTGCCAGTATCATCTGATGTTAACCCTGTTATCTGTGTACCACCCAGAGAGGTCATAACCCACGAAACATGCCAGATCAGAACAGTCCAACTGCTAGCAGGCAACTTAGCCTGAGAATTGAAATTGCATTTTTACTTGCATGGAGAAGGTCATCAGTTCAGGTATTGCCCATTGCACAAAGATTTCAAAGGTATTTTCCTGATGACTTCCAGATTCTTCCTTCAAGTGATATTACCATGACTGTGACATCGTCATGATATTTTCTACGGTCCCCTTGTGGGATGTCCAGTAACTCATGGAAATCCATTCCTGCAGACAAATAAATAGATGTTAAAAATCACAAAACCCCAAACAAGTATAAATGGAAAGCATACAAATCAACTGGAATAATGAGACGGAGTAAGACAAACATAAACAGAATGGAATTTGTAAATCTTATCCATAGAATATGAATGACTGTTGGTGAGCTACAACATTTTTCATGGAGCTACAAAATTAAAACCAAAAAATATAGCCTCAAGTCAGAGAAAAATACATTTAGGTAGAACACTAGCACCTATTTTTACCAAGATTCAGATGGATTTGCATAAACTGGCAGGGATACTTCCTTTACAAATCTCAAATTATCCAATATCAACATCATTTTGCAAAGTTCCAAGAGATCAACAACCAACCCTTTAAATGTTGTCAGCAACATAATAACTTTGGCCAGAAATAACTATCATAACCAGCTTAGGATAAGTATGCAACATATATACCAAATTCTAGTTTAGTGTACAAAATTAAGGTCTCCTAGCTATCAAATGCAGCATATTTTCACTAATCCCCAAAAATGAAAGAGGCAGAGTCTTGACAATTTTCAACTAGATTTGATTTTATTCATTGGTAGGCAATCCCACATTTTGCTACCAGCTACCAGGCTATCAGTCAATCTGATGAGGAAACAAGGAGAAGAACTATTTCTATAAGGAATACCTTGAGACTTTGTATCGATGTCTGATAACTCTTCTGCTCATTATGTATGCCCAAAGAATATATTGAAATCAAGCAATTGACAGATCCAGAAAGAAGTAATCAAATTTACCAGCTTTCTTGGCTGCACGAGAGAGAACCTCCTCTATCAGGTGTTGTGCAGGGTCTCCATCTGGAAATCTCTCCATGAAACTCTCAACATGAGAAACCACTTCCTGATTAGTCAAATACTGATATAAACCATCAGACGAGAGAACTAAAAACTGATCACTTGGACACAGTTGATGGTGTCGAAGGGAAGGTAAGCAGGTTATGTATGGTGCAGTGCCAATATACTCATTCCGGAACATCTCCAGTAATGCATCATTCCATTTAGGCTGCACAAACACATATAACATATGGCTACTTAGTGATTTCATTTCTTTGAAACACCAAAGTACTTAAAATCTTAGAATCTACACCACTTCTATAGATTAGTTGTGTTGCTGTGTGTATTTCTATCTGCAATACAATTTAGTCATGAAAAAATACCAAAAAAAATCAAAACATAATTTTAGTTTTAAGCGCTGAACATGAAATACAAATAGTAGCCCTGGCCTAAACACAAGTACGGCATCATGAAATTAATCATATTCATAAAGAGTCCAGAGTTGATATCTATAAGCCACTATGGAAAGCACTATTCAGGAAATAACTACCATTTGTATTGCACATCTCCTTACCCGATCTGATTGTTTTGGGTGTATGGATACAAATAAGTCTGTTTTTTTATGCTTTCTATTCAAAGTCCTATTGTGCAACACAGCTAGATAATTTCATGTTCAACATAATGCCTGTGAATGGTTTTTTTTCCCCTTTCTTATGAAACAAATAATATCAACAATAATATCTTAACCTTAAGAAGGATACTTATAGAAATTAATTTCAAGACCTGCTTCAGAAATCCCGCTCCAAATGCTCTCGTAACCTTAAGACGGCCTTTCACCCTGCCATTGACAATACATTGACTATCATCTGGGTGTTCATTCTTGATTCTTATTATTTCCTGAAAAAGTTCAATTAAATGCCTCAGTGAGTTCATTATTCATAACATGACCATAAAGCTGATGGAGGAAAAAGGGTGAGAAATAAAACAATCAGACTCAACACCAAGAGACCCAACAAATGAGAAATGACAGAAAGGAGAACAGTTCTCATATGATGGAGCAGTATATCTGAATATTGAAGAGTAATTTGATGTTATATGTTTATCATAAAACTTCATGTACCATAAAAAATATCATGTGCTCACTGTTCACATAACACCTTCTCCCATACAAATTCAAGTTTTCTGTCATGAACAATCAAAAGTATGAATCATTCTTTCCAAATCATTCCAAAAGCATGAGCCATTCATACAAAATTTCTTCCAGAGAATAATACATTCACCTCACATCATCCTTCAACAAACCAAAGAACTGGCAATCAAAGAATCAAGAAATTCAGAAAACAACAAAACCAATAGATTAAAAGCCTTTTTCTTTCAGCAGTTTTAAGTGTTAGTATGACAATCTTTAAAATAAAGATGGTTGTGAAGGTGATTCAAGGCTATCTTCAGTCATTGAGCACAATCATATTAGAAAATTTATTTGAGTGTTCAAAACTAGCAAATTAGGTGAAGAAATGAATCCAATGTTGAAGCCAGCAGCCATCCCACAAAAAAGTTCTAAACCTAGTGCTAGATAGAGTCAGATTTCAAACAGAGATACTGACATCTCTCAGAAACTAAAGAAAATAGGTACAATGATGAAAAATTGTAAGTCTTGTGCGGTTGGTAGCAGTCCCACATTTTTAAGTCTCAATGAAACAATGTGATAAATGAGTGTCACTTTCTGCTTAGCTACAAAATACTTCTGAATCTTTCTAGTGTCAATTATCATATTGGAGCTTATTGCAGCAAAATCAATTAATCATATAAATTTTTTTTTTTTTTTTAAAAGGTGAATGTTGGAATATTTATATATACCAATGAACTTTTTAGGCAAAAAATAAATCAAACTAGCAATAGGTCATTGATGCAGGCGAAGCACACAATTCCTACAAATACAAATTCAGATGAATGCTATGTTCAAGCAGGCATGCAACAGGAAACAATTAGATCATTGTGTAAAACTTGATAACTGAGAATGTCAGTGCGCACCTACCACATGAAGGAACAGTTAAACCATATGTATTCAGGGATTGAAGACTTACTTCTTCAATGCTTGTGCTGTGATCAGTGG
This sequence comes from Rhizophora apiculata, assembly GCA_037832385.1. Lineage (NCBI taxonomy): Eukaryota > Viridiplantae > Streptophyta > Magnoliopsida > Malpighiales > Rhizophoraceae > Rhizophora > Rhizophora apiculata. The sequence continues at coordinate 6,653,787 of CM075439.1, read as the reverse complement.
AAAGCTGCAACGCCACCAATTTCATTGCCTGAGCAGGGCCTTCAACAATCCCCTCCAAGCTGGACTCGTTGTGATCGACACTTGGACCAACCTCTACTGGTTGATACTGAGCCACAATTGCCCTGCTATCACCCACGTTCATCACATACACATCCTCGTCTCTCATCAATGCCACCAACAAACATGAACCCATTAATGCGAGCTCTGGATTGGTATCAAGTACTTTATCAGTCATATCCGAGTAAGCAAGTTCAGCCACTTCTAGAGCCCTTGACAATGCCCTCAAAACCAATTCATGGTCTACAGGTCCCACCTTCCGCTTCCTTTTCAAAACCCGCTCTTCCACTCTACTATTCTCCACCACCACTTTTTCCTCCTTTCCCTCTAATCCAAATTTCCAGGGAAACAACTTCCTATCCTTCTGCTTTGACAATCCTTGTTTCAACTTTGATAGTAATAACCACCTTCTGCTGACTGCTGATCCAGCACTGCCTACACTAATTGCGTCATCAACAGAAAATGCAAATCTATCCGAACCCGAAAGATCAAGGCCATCTTCTGGATCATCCTCTGCAAGAAACTCCCACAACTGCCTTCTCTGCTTAATCTCAGTCCCATCTGACTGAAATGTAACCCTCTTTGCTCGATCCTGAGGCGCTGAGCTCGTTTCAGTTGCACCACTCAATCCATCCCCATCAATTTTATCCGGCATTTCCAATGATGGCTCAGCTCTATCAATAGCTTCTTCAACCTGAGACAATGCATCATCTTTACCCGAAATTTCCACTGATAAATTCTGGTTTTTTTCACCAATTGAACACTCCGCATCCCTTTTGCAACTATTTTCTAGAGATGGGTCGGATTCAAAGGCATTACTTCTCTCTTCTTCAGGCTCTTCAACCTCCCAAAACAAGCCTTGAAGTTCATTAAACACAGCCCTGTAAAGATTACCCATCAAGAACTCAGGTGCATCGGGGCCATTAAAACCATCATAAATCCCAACAAACAACCAACCATGCTCCTCCGATACAACCACATGCACCCTATCCTCGCCAGCCTTGCCCAAAGCCCACTGCACATTGCTCTCGTCACTGCTCTCCTTCTCCAGCTCTCCCGTCACCGCCGAATTCTCTCTCCGGTTCACCAAATTCAGCACCGGCACCACCCACGGCTGCTTCTTCCTCTCCGACAAGTTCCGGTATATCGATTTCTTAATCCCGGAAATGCTGCTGCCTCCCTTCTTTCTCCTCTTGTTCAAATAAACACCGCCGAGTGGCGCCGAGAAGTGTACCCCACCGCCGCCGCCACCGTCGGCTGCTCCGCCGGTGTTCGGGTCCAGTGGGCCGGATAATGCGCCGCGCTCGATGGGACCCGAGAGGAAGAACCCCTCCCCGCCACGCGGCACGGGCTGCAACGGCAGCGCGCAAAACGACGCCGTGCTCTCGAAACCATTAACATTCACCACAGTGCTGCTCCTCACTCCTCCCGTTCCTCTCCCGCCACCGCCAGCAGCAGAAAGGTCAGTGGCATCGTCGTAAATACTGTCATGCTGGAGGACAGTCCTGGGAGTGGAGGTATTGGCACTGACCGACGCGCCGGAGATGGTCTTGAAAGCGGTCTCCGGCGGGACGGGTGCGGCGGGTCGGGTGGGGGAAAAGCGGAGGGAGTGAGAAGGGGAAACAAAGCGATCGGAGGGAGTAGGAGAAACAAAGCGGTTAGAGGATCGGACGTAGCAGAAGGAGTGGCCCAGGGTCTCATCCAATGGCTCAGAAGCCGCAAAGATCAAATCTTGATGCTGCTGCTCAGGTGGCTGCCGGCTAGCCGCAGCCGCCTGTTTCAAGCAAGGGAAGAGGGAGGAGAGTCCACTTCCCATTTTTGTTTCACATTTGACTCGCCACCTTTCTGTTTGGGTGCTGCCGAGAAAACCAGAGAGAAAAATTTCTCAACTTTTTCTCCCCCAATGGATTTTCCGGCAAAGTTCAACTCAAAGTAAAACATAAAAACCAGACCGAGAAAGAAAGAAAGAAAGAAAGAGAGAAAGAGAGAGCTTAGCAGTAAAGAAAGAGTGACAGAAAGAGATAGAAAGAGACAGACAGAAGGGGGGGTCTGTTTCTTCTATAAAATAATCAGGCAGAGGAGAAGACTTTTGGTTTTTATAGAGGGAAAATTTAATATATTTTTATATATTTTGAGTCATACCACCATACAAGTAATTAATTAATTAAAAAAAAAAGAAAGAAAATTAAACCCCTTAAAAAAAATAAAAATAATTCACCCAAAATCAGAAATAGATAAGAAAAAAAAAAATTATTTTCCTAATTTTTGGTTCAAAATGTTGGGTTGGGTTGGGTGTAGTGGTTAGATTTTTGGTTGACTGGTAACACCTGGCATTTTGCAAAGATTAAGGTATTATTTTAACATAAAAACGGTGTCAAATGTGGGGTCAATTTGGATGCCACGTCAGAAATATGTGGATGCCAATGGAAAGCTAAAGGTGATTTTTCAAATGTTTTGTAATTTTTGGATGCTGAAATGACAGAATTGTCCCCCTGGTGATTGCCTCTTTTGAGCAAAAGTGGCGGCTTGGCTAGCGTGGAAAGTAATAGGCTGGATGAATGGTTGGCCTTAGAATGGGTGCTTTTGTCCTTTTCAACTTCATCTCTCATTTTTACTGTTTGGTGGGGGGAAAACCTAGGCCCCAAAATGGGGCTAAGGGAGGCGAGACTGTTAATATTGATCCTTATGACGCTTATGCCCTTTGGGGATTGTAAGCTTTCAATTTTTCTTTCAAAATTTTTACCCTATTTGGAGCTAGGGTTTCCCAACTTGGTCTAACACATGAAATATCTAAAATTTTATTTTTTTAATTTTGGAACCACAAAGAAAAAAAGAAAAAATCTCCTATGTAAATAGTATAAAAGAAGTTAAATTAAATGTAAATAATATATTTATATCTACGTATATAACACATTTTTTTATTATTATTTTTAAATTTTATCAACAATTTATCAATTTGTTTTTTTTTTTAAAGAATGCATATATCATGTGAATTGTTTCCGTTAAATTTTGTTTGTATTATAAGTAAAATTCACATGTTCATATGAAAATAATGTCATTTTGAAAAAAAAAAAAAAAGTAATGTTATAACTGAGTATTTATGTAAAATAGTAATATATTTAATTAAACAATTCAAATAATTATAATGAAATTTGAATCATATATTACATTTTTTTAATTTTTGTTATCATATTTAAAATTTTTAAAATATTTATAAGATAGTTCTTTAATGATTTCCAAAATTTAAGATTTGTATGCATAATAACCAATGTGAGATTAAACGACCATTAGCATCGTTACTCTTCAATAAAAATGTAAAATAATTTTTAAATTACAAAACTCTATTTTTCAAAAATTTAAAGAGGAAAAATTAAATCTATATTATCTATTTTACATGAAAAAATACTTTTACAATGAATGTCATTTTTCATTTATAGTTAACGTATATCAGACGTATAAATTTTGTCGTAATGCAAAAATTTATTAATATCATAAATGAAATCCAAACACATTATATGCATGCAAGCCATTTGGAAAAATATTCCTGTATAAGAAACTGCATTCAAAATTCATCTGGAAAGATATTCAAATTTCAAAGTTATGTTAAAAAGTTAGATGAACATGCATGACATCAAGAGAAATGCTTTTGTGCAAAAGTTAGGGATGTTTGCATATCAAATTGTGTGAATACCCTAGAATTCTAAGGGCATTCAAAAGTCCTTTTAGAAGCCAACCATCAAGAGAAAAAATTTTGTCACAAAAATACAATCCATTTGATGATTTTGTGTAATTATGTTATGAATTTTAAGACTAATAATTGTAGAAAAATAGATCATGGAAGTGAAATGTATACATAATACTGTGATATGGTAAATATTGAAAAAGTTACTTCAACTTTATCTTTTTAAGAAACATTTCAATTTTAATTTCTTAATTAGATCACATACTTTATTCAACTGTAATAGATTTAATAAATTTAAAATTACGTTTTTAAAAAATTAAAAATGAATTTGATTAATAGAGTTTTATAATTATAAAATGTCAAACTTACAATTATATACATTATTGATAGATTCCATGTAAACTAAAAATTTATATAATTTTAACTTATAAAATATATATATATTATTTAAAAGAAAAAATAATAAAAAAATATATAATTTCTTAATATAATTTGTCAAAAATAATTAACAAATATTTATATCAAAATATAACAAAATAAATGTTGATAAAAAAAAAATCTTTTTGTAATTAGTCTTATCTTTCCCATTAAAAAACTTGCAAACGTAAATCAAAACCATGAACATACACTTCCACTTGAAAGGCAAAAGAAAAAATGAAAAAATAAAGACAGTGCGCATAATTTCTCTTTACTCAAAAAATTCTAATAAATATAATATATTTTATTCCATTCAAAGAATCATCAATAATTATAGTTGCATATTTTATGTCAAAAATTTATAATAAAAATATCACTAAATAAATCCAAAATCCATCTAATGATGCCTAACGCAAAACCTTTATTATTTTTTAAAAAAATAAATTATGTTTTCATTTCATTTTGAAAAAAAAAAAAAAAGGTAAGGGGAATAGAGAAAAACAGAGGGCAGTTTTGACATTGCAGAAATGCAACAAATGGGTCATGTTTGTCAAGGGCACTACAAAAGATGGTTTGAGCCAAACTTTCAAAAAAAAAAAAAAAATAATATAATAAATAAATAAAATGAATAAATAAAGCCTTATGCTTTTGAATATATCTCCTTCAGAGGTCCTGCAGTTGAGTACCCTTGGCTGCCATGTCAGCGCAGACAGGAGTCACAAGATCAAGTGTTGGACGGCCAGGATTGAATCCAACAACAGATAGAGAGAGAGAGAGAGAGAGGAAGGAGAAAAGGGGTGTTTGTCTTTGCATGACACATGCACCATCTGGGTTAGTCAAAAAAGTGACTCGAATTTCTGTTCACTCTTTCTTTGTCCTCATCTAAACTCCATTTTTATATATAATAATAATAATAATAATTGCTATTGGATTTGCTTCCTCATTCATTCATTACTGTATTGTACTCTGTTTGATGGAAATCAAAGTAATGAATATTAATTTATAACTGTGCATTGATAAGAATATTGAGACTTTATAAAGTTATTAATATTTGATATAACATTATCTTATAGTTTTAAGATAAATTTATATTTATTATACTTTATCTTAAATTTGATAACAATTCATATCCTTGTCTTCAAATATAACCAAATATATATATATATATATATACTGATATATGAATTTTATAATAATTAATATATTTTATTAAATATTCCTTAACAAATTTAAAATTAGAGTAAAATTATTATAAATTTAATTGCCTTTAACTTATAAAGATAAAAACAAAATTATTTTTGAATTAAATCTTGGAGTTAGATTATTTATAGTGTTAATTTTTTTAATGATAATACTGTTAAGCATTTAATTGAATAATTTTTATTATATATATTTTTATAGTTTTTATATTATTATAAATTTTATTTTAAAAATAAATATATTTTTTTATTAAAATTAATTAAAAATTTTTAATATAATTTTGTTGTTATATTTTAAAATATACAATATAAATCATTATAAAATATTAAATAAAATATATTCAATACTAATTTTAAATTTTAATAAAAAAAATATATAATTTAATACAATATATTAAATTATACAAATTTTATAAAATTAGTCATGCGAATTTTATAATTTTTAGCATTATTTTAACATAAATTAGTCAATTTATCAACTTCACGTCAATCTATTACTGATAAAAGAAATAAAAGAAAATAAAAAACACGATTCGATCTATCGCGAAGACTAATCTTGAATAATTAATCTTCTCTTTTCTTTTCTTTTTTTTTTTAGTAATTTTTAAGAGTGCGATCGAATTTTCGCACATAAAGGCGGGAAACTCTCTCTCTCTCTCCCTCTCTCTTTCTCTCCCTCTCTCTATCTGTGTGTCTCTGTCTCTTTCTGGGGGCCTTAACTTTGGCTGCAAGTCAAAGGGTTTGTTGGTTGCTGCGAATTTTAGGAGCTAAAAGACAAAGCGCATGTAATGTCACGCAATACATGTGATTGGGAATTCTCGCCTCTCTCTCTCTCTCTCCTCCTCTCTTGTAGTGGAACAATGCAAAGCAAAGGCACAATTTACATCTTTTTAATCATGCCATGTCACGTTGACCCGAGAATTAGAATTAAAAATTAAATGTACGTTTATATTATTTAATTTTAATTATTATTTTATTATTCATTCAAAGAAAATTATTTAATAATATAATTTTACATTTAATTCTTACCAATTCTTAATAAAATAAATCTACAGATACTCAAAAAAAAATTATTAAATTTTAAATCTATAAAAAGACAATGGAGCATGGGGAGGGTTGAACGTTAAGAGAAAAAAAAAAAATTTATGTATTGAGTTAAATAATTTATTTATATAATATTGTGCGTTAAAATTACATTAATTTAAAATTTTACGAATTAAAATTTAATACATGATATATTTTTAAACTTCAATTTATGACAAGATTCCTTATTTGAGAACGACGATTAGGCTTCTATCAAGCAATTAAAATAATTTATTATTTTTTTTTATTTTTAGAATGTCATATGCTGTCTGATGCATACTAATCAACTGTATTCATATAATGCATTGATTGCTACTTTAAAATTGAATTATCTTGTTATAAACATGACGCATAAAATTCAACGTACAACAAAGCCCTTTTCTTGATGGTTTTCGTGGATACAACGCATGATGTTTCAAATTTATTTCATTTTCCGCTTGGGCCCACGGCCGAAAGACAGGGACCACAGGGTGAGGTCCTAGTTTTCGCCCTCAACTCCATGCCACAGGGCATAGGCAGTTTCCCCCGTTCTTAGCACTTTTCGCGCTTTTCATGCATGAAATTTCATGGCTCTTGAGTCAAAAACGTATGCGTTGAAAATAAGGAATTTTTTCTAAAGTAAAATAGTAAGTATGATGCTTTTGGTAAACTTGATGTAATGTGAATTAAACATGCCGTCTCAAAATTTAAATCCTTTAGAGTATATTTTATATATTTTAAGTGAGAAAATTATATTAATAAAATGCTTTGTTAATGTCTAATTTCTTTAAATTTACATAAAAATAATATCTTTGTGAAACTGACCAATGGGGCACTTTTTTTTTTTTTTTAATTTGAGTACCAATCAAAAAAAAAAGAGGAAATTACCCTAGGTTGGAGTTGTAACGAGTGAGCAAATTTCTTGACCCCCCCCCTCATGGATCAGCCTTTTCTCTAGAATTCAAATCCCACAATTTATGGTAATTTTACTAATATGGAACATGCCCCACATTTTTCCTTTTTTTTTTTTTTTTTTATTAATTCTTCTAAAGAATGTGAGACTTAAATAAAGACCTCTTAATCCAAAGAGCCCAGCATTAAATATTAGGTTAAAGTTTTGCATAATATTCAATTCCAGATTCTCTTATTGCTACTTTTACCGCTTGACTACAAGCTCATTGGTTAATCTCTTTTTGTGAATAATAATAATAGACACAGTCGTCGCCTTTCACAACTAAGAATCCTCTCTTTTTCACATTTTGACTTGAGCCACTTATTCCTCAACTGCTTTTAATTAAAATTTCAGAGAGAGAGAGAACAATTACTTCCTGGTTGAGAAATGTTGGTGTGCGGGAGCCTTGGTGTGGGTCCATGATGTATCTGATGGTCAACATGTATGCATGGCAGAACGCTGATATGCGAGCTGAGGTCCATTTTGGTTACTGGACCATAGATGTCATCCTTGTCGGATTCCCATGCTTTTTTTTTTTGGCAGATTCTCATTTTTCTAACTTTAATTGTTAACAAAAACAATCCATTGTGTTTTACAACAATTTCCATTCAATATTTTTCTGGTTTTCTAATCATATTAAAGGGTGCCATTTTACAATTTTCCATTCTCTAAGTATTTTTCTCCCGAATTTAAAAATTATGGGAGGAACTCGAATTATTGTAGTTGTTGGTGCCACTTATTTATGAGAGTAAAATAGGGTCGTAAATGTTGTGTACACCATGTATTCACATTTGGGATCTAAAATGTGAAATCATTAAGTCATGATGTGTGGTTCTGTGATTAAATTTTATCAATTATTAAATATTTATTAGTTGGAAAAGAATTGCCTACCAACTCTGGAACCCTTCTCTTTCCCGTATTTAGACAATGTTCGTCCGCTCTAGAGGTCAACCGAACACAACGTTTTCTTTGATACAAAAAGTAAAACAACGGTAATTTTGGAAGAGCTAGAGGAATAGACTAGGGATTGGCATTCATTCAATTGTTTTGTAATTTTTGATATCTCCATTGAGTAGCATTCGAGTAGATTCTCATATGTTTCAGACATAAGACAGCATTTATTCTTTTTTTTTTTTTTCTTAAAAAAAAAAAGAAAAGAAAAACAATGTATTTTTTGATATGTCAATTGATTCGTAATTCGGTGGATTCTCATGTCCCAGACGTAATGTCTTTGATTTTTACAAACCAAGTGACTTAGTCCATAAAATCAATGCCTTCCTTTATCTTATTTTTATTTATTTTTTGTTGGTAGGTATACTCGTTGACTGCTAATTATACAATAATAATAATAACTTTATCATACTTATACATCTTACCCTTTTTGAGAATTTCAATTAGAGGTGATCTATGTAATAACATAATGGAAAATACACCTATAATGTACAATTTATTTAATAGTCTATATATTATTTTTTTTTATTTTGAATTCAGTAATTGTTTTATTAATTACTTTGTATTTATGTGTATTTATTATATTGCTATTAATAAATTGTCACTAAATTTTTTTAAAATTAATTAAAATAGACATTTAGATTTTTAACCTTTTGCGTGTATCTTTAAAGATAATGAATATATTCCAAATAAACGTGGAATCGAGATCAAATTGAGGATAATTCTTAGTCAAAAGCTAGATTTTGACGCCAATAATATATTTTGATCAAACCAGAAAGATAAATAATGCAATTTGTAATTTCTGGAGGTTTTTCTGCATAACCTCTATGAAATTATCAAAGCACATGCACAAAGGTCAAACTGGCAGCATATGGTAACGGAATGTCTTCCCATTGTTTTTATATCAATCAATCTTACCACTATGAAATAATAATTACAAAGTTCTTCATTAAATATTTTAATGATTAAAAATTTAAATTTTCATCTAAAAAATTTAAATTATAATCTTAATAAAAATAATTATATAATATATATATATATATATATATATATATATTGTTATGGGGTTCACGATTTAATTTAGAAATAAATTTATTTTTTCATTGTATTTATCATTTTGTGGTTTGACTGTTTTTGAAAAACGACAGCGGTCCACGTTTGTTGTATAATATATGATTTTTCTTTTTGTTATTTTGTTATTATTATTTTTTTATTTTTTATGCTCACACAATCCTATGACTTTGTTATGTCATGCCTCGTTTGGAAGCTAGTGAATATGTTATGAGACAAGATTCGATTCTCGGGGAAGAATATAATTTTTCGTGACTGATCTTTAATATGTACCACATAATAATAAAAAAAAATAGAAAAAAAATACTTGACAACATTTATTAAAATATATATATATTTTTAGTTGTTACAAATAAATGAAACTAAAAATTAAAAAGAAAATTATTTTAATGTCCTTATGTGTATGTTATGTTTCCTAATAAATATTATAGAATAATAATACATAAAAAAAAAAAAAAAAACAGAACATTCTTTCATTTAAATAGAAACTAGAACGACAAAATACACGAGAAGTTTTACCTTAGAGATACAAGCTAATCAATTTATAAAACTAATATGAGGACAGCTATTGAGATCTTACAAACAACTAATAAATAAGAAAATTTGACAGGCGAAATGGACAACTTTTACAGGGCTTTCCCCAGAGACGATGGATTCAAACGATGACATTGACTGCAATGGCATTAATTTAATTCGAAAGTTTAAGTGTAAAAAGGGACTTTGCTCACCATCTCCATCCAAGTAATTTATTGATTCATCGTTGCAGTTTGCTGAAGAGTAGGTGGGACAATATGACACATGGGGTCTAGTGCAATCTGGCCAGAAAAACTATAAAAAGAAAATTGAAAATAAAATAAAATAATGAAGCCATTGTTTTTCAAGGCAGATGATTGACTTCTCTTCAATTGGATTGTTACGTGCCGTCAAGGATTGGCAGCGCAACTGCCGCTAAATTAATTAATCTTTGCAAGAAACGTAATTTCTTTAAATGGGCAAATCAGAAACCAGGCGCAATTACTGTGAGCCAACTCAACCGTGCATAAATGGCAATTGGGACTTTCATGTTTGCCAAATTTATTTTGCTACAGTGAAAATTAAAAGTCAAATATTAATGACATTCAGTTGTGAGGGCTCTAATTTGAAACCAAGAATTTTCAATTACATTATCTCTAATTTACTTGCTACTATAAAATCTTATGTGATTAAAAAAATAATAATAATAATAATAATAACTTAATATAACTTATAATCTTTATAATTTTCGTTACCCATATGTAAAAGTCTTGAGATAGACTTGAGAGAACTAAAACTTATCACATCATCTCTCGGGGGAAAAGAAAAAAAAAAAAAAAGGAAAATAGATTATTATTATTATTAGTAGTAGTAGTTAAGGAGAGGATATAAGAAAAGGGCGATTTAAATATGTTTGACCCTTGATGCCCAACAGTGAAAAGAGTGACGGCTACACCTAATTTTTGGAGAAACAAAGTTGTTTGGAATTTGGACGTCACATGTGACTTGTCGGAAGTGAAGTCAACATTAATACAAGGTCTTTATTATTATTATTATTATTGCATTTACATCAAGCTAAATGTGTTTGGAAACTTTTAAGATCAACCCTAAATTTTTAATTAATAGAATGTCGCGTTAGAGACAAGAACGCAGGTATTGAGATTCTCACTAATTAGAGAGCACACAAAAAATTAATAATAAAAAATTGTGAGTGTTAATTCAAATAAATGGAATAACAAAATTTTGTTTGAATAAATATAAAATATGTTAGTCAAGTTTGGATATCTCTATTATAAGATAAAAAGTAAAATATAAATTAGTTACCATGTCGAGCTAGGTATGTTTACGTAATTCCTGGTCATGTGAATTAGTTTTGTGTTTGAATGGTCTAGAAGTTTTTGAATTGACTTGGATTTGAAGTTTGGTGTTTGAATTTTAAATGCTCAAGGTAAAGAACTTAATTGTAGAGCCACAAAAGTCTAAATTGAAAAGGTTTTGATTTAAGCATCGATAGAAAGTTGAAATTTGACGAGGACTTGGATTAGTTCACCAAATTAATTAACGATTTCTTTTTTTTTTTTTTTTTTTAAAAAAGTTTTTTATCATGGGGGTGCGTAACGTAGAATTTAGATTTAGGGCTTTTTTTTTTTCCTTTTCACAGAAAAGGATCAAGATGTTCATGTGGTAGTGGGTATCTTTCATGGATACTTTAAATCAAACGTTATACAATCTTTGTCAAACCCCACAAAAGGGGGTACGCTATCCACCAGACCAACCTCCCCACAACATTTGTTTTTGTATTTTGGTGGTTGAACCTGGAGTGACCAATTTCTAAAATTTGGAAAAAGATGCTGCTGAGATAGTGGAAGATTTGAGATGTTCTCTTTTCTTTTTCTTTTTCTTTTCTTCTCGTTTCATTTCCTTTTCCCCCCCCTTTTTTTTTTCCCCTTCTTCTTTTTAATCGCCCCAGTGAGACAAAGAGAGACTACAACAAGTCCCTTGAAACTTTTCTTTTTATGCCATACTCTTCCACCATTCAGTCCAACTTCCAATTTTTGTGTTCCCTTTGTTTCCCTCCAAGTTAGACGTCACTGTTATCAATTGCGCGATTGTCCACGACCTTCATTAAATGGGCGCAACCAATATGATGTATTGTAGATACACATTAACATTTCACCATCATGAACATTAAATATGATCATGAGAGTACAGCATGCAAACCATTATCCGCAACTTGTTAACTCGACTAGGTTCATACAACTTGTACCAATTGGCATATAGGAAGCAATACTAAAAAAGTTGCCACTGGGTTTTGGTCAATTATGAGCTCTATTGCATCTCGAGAGGCAATGACATATTAATTAGTTTTCTAATTTAGAATATATATATATATATATATATTTAGGTAGCTAACTTCCATCATACTCAATCATAGATTTTTGCTTTTGAACATGGATATCAGTTGTTCTATTATTGGGGGTCATGTATGCTTTTACCTACCATATCATTATCTTAATGAAAAATATTCAAGGATTGTCGTCAACTAATGGCACAATCCGACTTACACATATTGCAGTAAATCTAGCCAGAGGCAGACCATTCATGTTGCGGGGGCTAAAAGATTTGCGAGGGGTTACCCTTTTTCTGGTTTTATATTAGAATTGAGTCTTGATCAACAAGGAATAAAATATCATTGTGAATGTAGACATGTTTCCACCGCTATCTTTGTTGCTTACTTATTTTTAGGTTCCTTTTTGTGAGTTTCAATTTTCAAACTTCAGCGACGGACCCTTTACGTTGTTCATGAGTGGTCTATTGTCCATTCATATAAAGTACTTCCAAGCAAGGTGTCTCCTTTATCCATTTTAAAGAATGAGACTTTTAACATAAATTGCTTTAAAAATTAAAGAGGTAAAAAATAAAAAAAACACCATAATAGACGGTTGCCATCACCCTCCGCCATATGCAACCCCAGAAGGACACTTAAAAAAAGCCTATATGCCTTGCTTCGGCTGGTGGGAATTGGGATACTTTATGTCTCTGCCGCTACCATAAACCTTGGAATGTCATGTAAACTTCAGCATTGCAGAAGATCACCGCATAACAATGGACCGCACCCCTCCCACGTCTTTGTTTTTTTTTTTTTAAATTTTTGTGTCTGTGAGTTTGTGTGCCCGCAAATACTGACCATTTTCTACTAGGGAACCATAAAGTTGTTCTCTCTGTCTCTCTCTCTTTTTGTTTTTTTCTATCCAAATTCTGTTCCAATGGAACATAATAAAGTAAACTCGTCATCGGTTTAATAAAAAAGTTATGGTCTATACTGCTCCTATGACTATGACTATGAGTATAAGAAAATAAAAGGCTCTAGTGCTTCAAAATTTTACAGCAGGGAAAAACAAAAGAGGGTTGAAAAGGAAACAGAAGAAGGGAGCTTTACGTTGTGGCTCAACTTATGTGCGGTTGGTGGATACAGATTGCTACAGCATGACTTCAGACGTTGTGGCTGTGAAGCAGTGAGAACGAAGTTCAAAACTGACCAGCCCTAATGTCTCTATCCAGGCGATCTGCATTAAGGGTCCCCGGAAGCTCCCTGAATTCTTCATTGAATATAGAATATGCACTGAAATACATAGAAAACAAATTATTGAACTGATCCAGTTTTAAACTAGATAGAGTTGCAATACAGTTATTCAGTAAAAATTGGAAGAAGAAATGTACCAAAGAAATTAGAAAGAAGATAAAAAACATAAACACAGGAGAAGAAATCTTGGATCAGAAAACACATCCTTAAATGATCCAAATCCAACAGCAAGAGAAACTAATACGGACAACAGACTGGAAAATAAGGTCAAATGTCAGGCGGAATTAGCATAATATCAGGTGCATCAAGTGCACAATGATGCAACACCATGAAAAATGAAAAAAATTTTTATGGAAAGCAAAGGAAATCAAGAAAATAGTTCCGATTAGTAGGTAGAGAGGAAGACTTAATACACAACATTTCATTTTGAACAGTGATAATGTGCTTCTCAGAACAGAATTTTCTTGCATGATATTTGTCCCCATCAATCCTTTGACTTGTACAGTTAAACAATTTTTCATGTCAATATACCTGAGATCACCTGCTTCCCGTCGTCCAAGATTGAGGAAGATGATAGAAAAGCCTGTGCCAAGTATCTGAGGATCGAGCATCACAATCCATCCAAGATACAAAGAAATTGTGTCAGGAAACACAAGTCAGAAACCTTGTCACAGAAAAGGTCCAGGTGATAAAATAAGAGAAGCTTTGGCAATAAAGTTCATTCATGTTTCATAATGACCCCTATTCATTTGGACACGACAATTGGCTTTTACCATAATTATGCAAAATGATCCAAGCACAGAATCAGGCAAATTGTGTTTTACTTCTTTGGCCCCAACCTTGTTTCTACACAGGATGGCAATTCCTACACCAAATGGCTGCTCTCAGGATCTGACCTTATAAGCCTTGGACTTTGGCAGTACACTCAATCATTGTTTGTGAGCCAACACAAATCTAGGCACATGACAGCCAAAAGCCTGATCCAAGTTCAAGCATTATGTCCATCAAGAACCAGTCCAGCGTCTTTTTTTGGGGGGGGGGGGTGGAGGGTGCACAAAAAGTTGTACCAATTAGGTGTTTTTTCTCCAAGTAACTTTGAGCTCAGGTAAGGTAGGTTCAATCATGTGGACTAGTCTTAATTAGGACTGGGTTTGCAAAGCCGAGGTCAAGAGGCCAGCAAACCAGCATCAAATCCTCATGCTTGGACACATGACAGGAGGGGCCAGAAAGTTGGGTGCATTAGAGACAATTCAGAAGTCCATGCATTCATGGAAACAACAAACAGAGAGAAGTGACTTACATATAATGGCCCCAGATCCCATCTATAGGCAACTGGTGCTAAGATGAACCATAGAATGATAAACACCCACACCTTCAGAGAGAGAGTGAAAAGTGCCATCAAAAGGATATCTATCAATGAAACAGGAAAAAGAATTGATCAGCACGAAGCAAATATGAAACTTAACAGCACTTCAACTAGATGCTTACCAGGGACCTTCAACTGATCATGCAGAAAAGAGTAAAGCTTTCTCTTCCACCGACTTGTTGACTGTGGCAACCTAAACTTCTGGTATTAGGAAAATAATAATAATAATAAGTAAAAATAAGTCAAAATTGGCCTGAGAAACATTTTTATATCTGAGAGTGCCATCTAAGCTGTAACATTGGTTGAGAAGCTTATACCAGGTCATCATCCTCAAAATCAAATCCATCCTGCAGATGTTTAGCTGGTGGCTTTGGTTTGACAGCAACCATCACAGAATCTAGAAAATAAGCAGAAACTCCATTGATGTTAGAAACCAAACCCTGGGCCAAGTCAAAATTTTATTGGAAACTAAACCCCACCAAATTTTCTATTTAGTACATTCACCAAGTGAATCTGACCAGAAAAATTGGAAATAGACAATGGTTTACCATTAACTATGACCTACTTAGCGACAAGGCAACATAGCCATGCGAACATTTTGGAAAAGTTGTCAATTAACTGGCTGGTGGACAAAACCTTGAATCTGGCAACCTAATTTCTAGTTATGTTTTTTTTTACACTTGCGTAAGAGTCAAGTTACAAAACTAGGTTGTGTTTATCAAAATCTGTAATATTCAGAATTGTTTGATTTGGTTGGGCATGGGGATATCAACTTTTTCCTGATGAATAGAAGTATTTCAATCAACACTGGAGCCCATTATGTCAAGTTTATAATATATGAAAATTTTGCTTCCAAGGACTAGCCAAAAAGTTCGAAGAGGAATACTAACTAGCCATTTGAACAAAATTTTGATTTGTGCTCATTCTGATAATATGACTACCCCACATTGGACTCAAGTTTTGGGTTTAAGAGCCCAGCCTGCTTTGGCAGTTCATTTTGCCCAGTAGGATTAATTGATGCAATAAATCCAAGGTCCAATCTCTGAAAGCTGTCAGATATGTTACACTAAGTATCATTGCTTCGCAGAGGAAAGATTAGTCTGGCAGCCCTATAAACAAGCTGTCTGATTCATAGAATGGGAAATTTGTTTTTGGCCTGTTTCTCCTTGTTGGTTAGAATACAGATACATTCATTCCACATTTCCATGACTTAGCTAAAATTCTCTGCTGTCATGGCCACTTGGTTTGAACTCCTCCAATCTCTATCTAATCACAATGTCAAGTCAAAACTGCTTTATACCCCGTACAGTTGAACTAAACAAAACACAGAGTCTGCATTTGTTTAAGTGTGTGGAATTGAGAGCATGTGTGCCCGGAAAGGGAAGGAGGGTGAGGGGGAGAGAGGAGGAGGGGGGGGGGGGAGAGGGGGGAGGGAGGGGGCGAGGGAGAGCGTGCGTGAGTGAGAGAGAGAGAGAGAGAGAGATGGTATGCGTACAAAAGGCCGATAATAGAAGTGGAATGCACAGAGATTTGATCAAGTTCAGCCTTGACTGTGAAGTAGCACACAGTGGACTACTATCAAAAAGAAATAAATAAACTAATGTCTAACTAGGTCATACCAAATCTTAAACTAGACTAATCTTACAGTTCAAAATGAAATTTGCATGCATAGTGGTTGTTCTCAAACCTGCATACAAAAATATCTTGTTTTTAGATTACTTGGTCTAGATTCCTAAATCCTCCTCAATGTGTGATGTTGCATCAGACACTGCCCCCAAGTAACACTGCTCTGCAAATATATACAGTGATTCAAACAAATGTCTACACTATGGCTTCAAAGGAATTTGCTCAATCTGGAAACCTATTACACTGTTATGCAAGGTAACAATATTTTAAAGACATGGCTGTCACCAAAATGGTGGCCTGTAAGCAGTGGGGATTTTAGCCCTTGTCCATCACAAACTCTTTCATAAGAGGGCATCCCTTTTTTCCCTTTGTTTCCATGGCCTTCCACTTATTCTCACCCTCAAGCCCTTATACTTTAAAACTCACACTTTTCATTTTTGTTTTCATGACCATTGCAAAATCTAAGGCTTGTATTTAAGTTTAGACAAGCTCCACATATCTCTTAATTTTATGTTCCCTCTATGCCTGCGATATTATTCCAATATTCCTTGAAAATTAAAAAAGTATCTGCGAAATCATTTGTGTGAATGATGGAAGAGAAAGGTCCGCTCATAATTTAACTGGGGTTTTAACAGTTGTGTTCTGAAAATGAAGATTTGAAGACTTCCAAATAAATGGTAGTGACTACAGCTTGTAATTTCACCAGGGTCTTTGCAAACAAGTAAACAAACTCTGGTATTGAAACCTGTTTAAACAAACTGCAGTGACTAAAATTTTTGCTTTTAGAATTGTCTGCAAGGGATTAGATGGTGGCTGAAGGTTAGGTAGCCTATGGAGACTTTAGAACACTTAAAATGCAACAAAGTGAGGTTCAGTTGGAATTGTCAACGCATCTAAGAATATAAGGATTTTCATTCTTTTCTTTTGGTGACTGAGGATCATGCTTACATTGATACAGCAAGGTTTCTGATCTTCTTTTCTGTCTGCATGCTGGAAATTTGATACACTACTCATTCCATGTCTAGACTTAAGAATGAAAAGAAAGACAAGAAAAATGAAGCCAAAAGCCACACATAAAAGGCTGCTGAGACAAATAAGCTCATATATTTGGGTGGGCCAAAGCTTGAGATCCATCCACTTCTGCATGCTGGAAATTTGATACACTACTCATTCCATGTCTAGATTTCAAATTTAAAAGAAAGACGAGGAAAATGAAGCCAAGAGCCACACATAAAAGGCTGTCAAGACAAATAAGCTCATATTTTTTTTAGGGGGGGGGGGGGGGGAGCTTGAGATCCATCCACTTCTGCAAGCTAGAAACATGGGTGTTACCAAAAGACCTCTTTTGCAGCAGACAAAAGGAAAAGCATGCACACAGCCAGCATCAACAATAACAAGTACCAGCTAGATTACACTATCAGGACAAGTAACACAGTGTATGAATTGGAGAGTGTGTTTCCATCTCTTTTGTCTACAATCTTTGATAAATCTTGGATCTCTTTCAGATTTATAGTGGCATTTAGAATGTCAACATAGTGTAACAATTGAATAATAAAGGCAAGTCCTATACCGTTGTTATTGAGTCGCAGGTACACATCATCGTCATCTTTGCTATCATTCACTATGTTTCCACGAAAGATGAGCTTCAAACTTTCAATAGGTAGACGATTATTTTCAGCAATCAATTTTCTTAAATCCCGTACCTACATTAATTGAACAATTCAAGCACATATTATGACTTCAAATGACAAGCATCTGCCATGTTATGAATAATTTGTAGGTATTTGAGAATTTAAAGAAAATTCTAAATGCTATCAACAGGAAGAAATCCTTCCAATCAATGGAAAGATTTTACTAAAAATCCAAAGCTGGCATTGTATTTCACAAAAATTGTTGAATTTAGTTCTAGGGATCATGAGGTCATTAACACATTGCAAAGAAACATGGTAGCTAGACAGAATATAAAGCTAAAGCAGACACTTGTTGGAGGGGTATAGAAACTTCAGTTGAAATCACGAGCACAGCTGCCAATTTTCTACCAATTTCACTCCCAAAGCAGTTAATGCGAAGCATGAATGCAAACAAAATGATGCCAACTAAAATACATAAGATAAGAGTTGGACTTTCAAGTGTACTCATGCCCTAATCCAGGACTAGCCCACAAGTAGCTACTCACTACATCCACCATTTCTTACTAGAAAATCCATTTTATCAGTCAGCATAATGCACAGGTCAATTGATACTTAACAAATGGTTAATGCCATATGAGAAAAATACAGTAGTTTTGCATAACTTCAGTATTTCCAAAAAAAGGGCATGATTAATAGCTTAAAAAAAAAAAAAAAAAAAAACCATCCTCAACCGTGGTGAAAAATCCCAGCAAACTATGAGTTCCAGCATTGTGGAATGAACATTATCTTGCTAATTTCAACTAGACCGATACATATTATTCAGCCAAAGAACAAAAGACCATTTTTCTAAACAAATTGGAGCAGGTGTCCTCAAAAACATCATTATGAATTCCAGCGGCCATAGCAACATCACTGAGACATCAATATTCCATAATTTAAATGGATACCAATCACTTAAACAAATAAAAAAACCTATATCTGGAAGCCAAAACCTGTCCTGTATACTTATTCCTTTCATTAGTTAATAATTCATAGGAATTGGGGTCATCAAAATCCCTTCATATAACTAACTGTTCATCTACTCATTATCAGCTGATGCCAATATGGGTTATTGACTTTGCAACTTAAAGGGTACTAAAAAACCAAAAAAAAAAAAAAAAAAACTCTAACGAACAATTGAAAAAGCCAAAGATCTCACCTTTATAGGGGAGGGGACGAGGAGGCGAGAAGGAGGAGATGGGCCAATGGTTTTGAGAGTGATCTCTACCATATTCTTCGTATCTTCAATTTCTCTTCTTCTTCTTGTTCTCGCTTCTTCACCATTATTGACGTTGCCGTTGCTGTTGATGTTGGAGTTTTTGTTATCCTCCACCTCCTCCACAATCTCCCCCATGGCTGGTCAGTTGTTGGGGTTCTTTCCCTCTGGAGTAATTTGTATCTCCGTTGAAATTGAATTTGACCTTGGGGTGGATTTTAATTTATATTGTTGCCAGTAAAATAAAAATAAAAATAATTAGGCCCTTTTTATTTTGTATCTGTAAAATAATTAAGGTCTTTTTATTTTGTACCTATTCAAATTCGATTTTGTTTTTGTAACTGTTGTTGTCTTAATTGGTTGCATATGCAAATTAAATTTAGACTCTTTATTTTGAATTTTATCACAACTACAATAAGAGGAGGTGTTAAATGCCAAGAGGAATTGGATTTTATGTAGTTGGCTATTACATTATTATTTATCAAGAAAAAAAATTGAACATAAACATAATAACAATGGAAATGAATTTGCAATAAACATAAAAACAGGCATATAAAATTTAAAAATATGATATCACAATAAACTTTTTTGAAGTAAGAATAACATAAAGTTGGAAAAAAATATGTAACTATATATTAATTGAGTAATGCTATTCTCCTTGGTTTGATCACTTGATTAAATTGTATAAATATTTAAAATTTGATGTGAATAAATTTAATTTATAAAATTTAAAATGTTAAAAAAAATTTATATTCTTATTTTACATATTTTTCTCAATTATGTTTATTAATGTATTTGAAAATTTTAAGTGAGTGACTAAATCAAATATGTTTAAAATTGTCAAACTTTTGTTATTTGATTTTTAAATTTTTATGTTTATATAATAGGACCCTAAATATATTAAGCTAATATTAAATTAGGGATCTTACTAATTTTTATTAAAACCTTAATTTTTAAATTTATTTTTTAAAATTTTGAATAATTAATTATTATTTGTGGTGACATTAGTCACACTATTTTGGCACAGGCGGGTCTGGGTTTGAAATTCTCCATGTATTTAATATATATATATATATATGTGTTTGTGTGTGTGTGTGTTTTAATCCAATTAAACTCTTGTCATTTGTGCTGGGGGTTGTATCCATTCTCTTTGTCTATTATTTTCTAATAAAAATATGGTTATTCTGGTTTTGAACTGAGAAAAATATGAAGGAATGTCCATGGGAGATGAGATATTTACAGGAAGTCCGTTATAGACCCTTTGTAATATTTTAATTAGTAGGTTAAAAATTACATGATGCATAAGCTTTAAATAATTTATAAAAAGTGTTAAAATAATAAAATTTAAAATTTTAGAAATGTTTAATTTAGCTTTGAAAGGTGTTGATTGTTGTTGCATTTTAGCAAGAGGATTAGTGTTTAGTAATTTTTTCAAAGGTTATTGTTGTTAATAAAATCCTCTCAAGAGTAACTTATATGAAAAGAAAAAAAGAAAAAAAAAACTCTCAACCACTTTTTTTTGGTCAAAGTAGTTGCTATTTAATATTATTAAACCTAAATACTCATGGTTATCTTATACTTTATAACTTCTCTCTCTCTTTTTTTTTTTTTTCTCTTATCTTTCTATTTTTTATTTATTAAAAAACTAAAATTATTTTATTTTATTATTAAGTAATAGTAATTAGTAACAGTAATTAATTACTAGTAAAAACAATAAATAATTAGATATATATATATATATTACATTTATTCTAACGAAGTGTTATCTCTCTTTATCATGCTATCCACCTCTGTGCAGACACAAAATCTAGATCAAACCTTTGATTGTCCACTCGTTTACCTTTATCAATCGCTCTCCCCTCCATTCCTCTTCTCTCGATCCTCTAACATTGTGATTTGAGTGATTGTTGGTTTGAGCGTCATAATGGGAATCAAGGTGCGCTTTGGCTAAGTTATCTGATAGATTTTTGAGCAGTAGTGGTCTTCAGGATTTCTTTAGTTGAGTTAAGCTTCTTTAAGCTTCATCATAATATGTGGTGATTGCCAATAGACCACGTTACTTGGTAGAAAAATGTGTAGTTTGATAGATTTTTCATGTGTAATAGGTTAAAGTTCTTTCAATTTAATGATCCCATGATTTAATTTCTACGTAATTGAATATAAATTTTGAATTTAAGGTTTCCAAACTAAATTCGTTTAACATTTATTGACATAGCAAATAACTCATTTTTCAGTCTAATCCCACTCAAAATGAGCAGTCTTATTCAAATTTTATTGATATGTACATTGACATTAATGCATTTTTTACTCAGATTCCACCATAAACCAATCCCTTTCATACCTGAAGTGTAGACTTCTTCTCGCTCATGTAATAACAGGGTCGTTGCCTGAAGATATTTTTAAACTTAGTCACTTAGAAAACTTGACCTTTCTTATAATTCCCAGAAGTGTTTAATTCCAAAGTTTATAGGAAAGTTGTAGAATTTGAATATATTGAATCTTGTTTACCCTGAGCTTAATGATTGTGTGCCGCCTGCCAAGCTTGGAAATTGCGAGAATCTAAAGATTTTGATGTTGCCCTTAAATTCTCTTTCTTAATTCAACTTGTAGGTCTTTTAGTATTACAATATGAGATGATGACATAGAGTTTTGTTTTCTAAGGATATAGATAGTGATTTTAGGTTTCCAAACTAAATTCCATTTCTAAATTCTCTTTATAAATTTGGATTTTCAATTTTTTAACATGGAATCAATTTTCAATTTTGCAATCTAAATTTCTATTGGTTTCTTGTAACTAGATGATTTTTGCTCTGATTTTCATTTTTTGATTTTGTTTTTTTTTTTTACATCTATTGTGTTAAGTTATGAAACTTGATTCTTCTTTTATGAGAAGAAGATGAAGACTTTCCAATAACTCAGTGAATATTAATGAGCAAAATCTGGAAAATTTTAAAATAGAAGGGGTAAGAAATAGTGATAGAGTAAGTCCTCCAATGACTGAGATCACTTTTCATTCTCAACAAGTTTTTAATTTCTATATGAAGAATTCTCAAAAAGAGGCATTTGAGGTTTTGAAGCAAGGTACAAAAAAAAAAAAAAAAAAGGTAAAAAGGGGCAGCTAAAATATTTTACCCTTGTATGTGCTAAAGTGGTAAAAGATTATTTACAACAAAGACTGATTTCAATATGAGACCATCACTAAAGGATTACATGGCCATGAAGTGCTGTTGGTGGTGCAAATGGAAACTTAACTATTTATCATGCCTATTTGGAGCATAGTCATGCACTTAGCTCAAAGAAGGTACTTGGATGCATATACAAGGAAGAGACATGAATTAAATGACCAAACATATATAAATTTGAGTAAAAGTATCATTTCTTAGTCATCAAAGTTGGAGAATATGAGAATTTTACATATAAGGAAGATAACTTTGACTTGGCAGTAGGGATGCAAAAGCATTTCCTAAACACTTATCTTGCATCAAAATGAGAAATTCAAAGTTTTTTTTTTTTTTTTTTTTATATGGTTAATATTGACAATAGTGGTCAATTAAAATATGTGTTTTGGGCTAATGCAAGATTCAAAGTTGATTACCATTCTTTTGGTGACATGATTTCATTTAATGTCATATATTTAACTAATATGTATGATATGCCCATTACTCTTTTAGTAGGACTTAATCATCATGGGTGAACTATATTATTTAAATGTAATTTATTATCAAATGAAAATAAAAAAAACTTATATACGGTTGTTTTAGTTATGGTTAGATTGTATGTTTGGTCAACCTCTATAAGCAATAACAATTGACTAATATTTTGCTATTCAAGAAGCAGCTAATCTGTATTTCTAAACACTGGATATCATCTTTGTGTTTGACATATTATAAGAAAAATTTCAAAAAATCTGGGTAGGCTAAAATAATAGAAGTTATAAAGAAGATATCAAATAGGGGTGTACATGAATTAGTAGACATTGATGAATTTAAAGAGACTTGATATGAAATGATTAAAGGATTACAACTTGGAGAAGCACGTATGTCTAAATTTCTTTTTACAATGATTATTGTTGTTAAGCTACACTCTATGTTAAGAAAATATTTTGTTTGGGGGGGGGGGGGGCATTGCATAAAATGGATTGGACCCTCTCAAAATTATTCAAACTCTCTTGACGAAAATTACTAAATCTAAATGTATAGATGACTCTTTTTCTAACAACCTAAAACGCAACAATTTATCTGAATTTGATTAAACAAAGGAAGCTGGATAAATAGAATTCAACAGCATTGAATTCTTTAATGTTTATGCATGCCAAACCAGCTGTCAAAAAGAAGGTAAGTGTTCTCTTCAAGATGATGAAGAAAGATGGGGCTGCACACACCAAGAGAAGCAGTGACAAGGAAAAATATAAAAGGCAGATTGGCTTATTTGGGAATTGATTTGCAAGAGCTGAAAATGACTTGGACTTCATTTAATGTCGTCCCAAGAAAACATGCTAAAACATATTGGAAGTTTAATGAGCTGCATCTTCCTCTTCACAGAATTTGGCATACTCCTTTGGACCCATTAAGGATTCTAATTCCGATATATTGCTCGGCTTGACCTTGGTAATCCATCCCTCTTCATATGGGCTCGAATTAATCTTCATCAAAGACAAAAAAATGTTGGAATTAAAAGAAAGAAAATACATGTATAGATAAGAGAAGAAAGGGAGGCTATGCACCCATGGATTTAGAGCAGATCTAACAGAAGTAAAACAATCAGGACCGTTACAGGGAGGCTTACCAAGCCAGGTGCTTCCTTAAGCTTTGGGTTAACGTCAACGATCTCACCGGTGATAGGAGAAAGGACATCACTAGTTGCTTTGACACTTTCCACAGCTCCCAAGCTGCCCCCTTGAGTGACTGAACCACCAGTTTCTGGCAAATCTACAAACACCACTTCTCCTAGATGTCCCTGCAAGTGTTGCCATGAATTCACATTTCAAGTATCAGTTGGCGTAAGCTGTGTATGCTGACACAGAACAAGAAACAGGTTGGCAAGAATGGAAAGTAAAACACTACTATAGATAATGTCGTAAAGTACCGAGCAAAAACTACCAAAAACCAGGCAAAAAACCATTTTTACTCAGACAGTTCATGTATTCAAAGAGAACTCACAAATATTAAACTAACCCATAAGAGAATCAGGTACTGCATAAAACCATGCGCAAAAGTGGAGCTATGTGCTGGTCTGCAGTGATAGGCCTCACACAGCAGAACATATTCAAATTACAAACCCTTCAAATTATATGCACAAGTGATCCACATCAATGTGAAAGAGGAACACACTTGTACATATCCAGAATGCCAAAACTTCTGTGATGATGATACCACATTAATTTTGTCAAGGCATTGTTTCTTGCTACCTAAACCCCTCTTCCAAACAGAACCCTTAATATGAATGGAAGATTCCTAGATTCTTAGATAGGCATAATCTATGACATCCAACTCATCACATTGAGATATGTCTGTTCTTTATGAGACATTTACCGTGTCAATTTTTTAGGAGGAATCACATGGGGATTCGGTCAATATTGGTAAGCTGGCTCTCCACAATAATGTCCTAATTTCAATCCCATCTAATACACACATAGATCTAGCCATCTATCATATCTTGCAAGTGAATTTGCCAGATTAAATTGCAAATGTACAATTTGGGAGGGGAACTTTCATCTGTTAGATGCAATAATATTCACTCTCTGTAGCTAGGGAAAAGCATAACCTGAGCATGATCACTGATACCAACTTTGGCCACTGCGCCCTCATGTTTTACCCATTCATGTGAAGATGAATACTTCAGTCCATCCAGAACTACATAAGAAGTGGGGAAAGAAAAGTAAAAACAAAAAGAACCAATATTTATGCACCCATCTTTAAAGAACACAGTAAAATCTACAAGAACAACTTGAAAAAAAGACAAAGGAAAGAATTGAACTGCAACCCATCTTTGATGAATCAAAAAAGTAACAAACTTTACTGAACTTAGCCGCTCAAGTTAATCTAAGAAGCTGCAGTTTTTTTCACAAACAACTGAAAGAAAAAAGTGAAGAAATTTACCGGTGGAGAAGCATCTTGAGATAGAAAAAGCAGAGAGGTAAGCTTTGGAGGCAACAGAGATTCTCGGAGCGTTGGCTGTTGAAGAAGCCCACATCCTGAGTGCCATTGTAATCTGATATCTACTCTTTACTGCTTTTTCTTTTTTGCCACTGGTCTGCTGGGGGTTGGCTCCTGCAAGCCAGTGAGCGCAAATGAAAGCTTTCGTCTTGTCTGTTGGATCTTCACCTGCTTGTTTTTATCTTTTGGATGAATGGTTGGCGGCCACTGCCTCATCCTAATGCTTCGATAGTCCATGCAATGGCCTTCTTTAATATTATTATTATTATTATTTCATTGATTTCTCCATACCCCAATTATTGCTTCGTACCTGGGAAGCATGAGCATGGCTACACGTACTCGCTGTCCAATAGACATTCCTCACGTCAATTTTGAAGAAATTAAAATACAAATTTGACTATAAAATAGATTTATATATATATAATTTTAAAATTTTTAATAAAATTAATATTTTTATATTTATAATTTATAATAATTATTATATTATTTTATATTATAATTAATAATTTATTAAAAAATATATATGACATAATATTTAAAAAATTATAATATAAATAATTAATAAAATTAGTAGAATAAAAAATATTTATTTTTTATTATTATATTATTTATTATATTTATTAAAAATTATTATGTGTTATATTTTAAAATTTTAAAATTAATTTTATATGTTTAATATTTATTTGACATAAGTATTAGAAAAATAACAGATAAATATTATATTTGATACGTGTATATAATGTAGACACATAATCTTTTAATATTTTTATCTTCTTTAATATATATTGAGGGAGCATGCCCCACCAAGAAAATATATTGATTGGTCTTTTAGTAATTGTGAAATTAATTTTTTTTGCAATGAAGGAAAGAAACTTGGAAGCAAAAAACATTAAGTGATGACAAAATAAAAATTTTAGTTTGGGCATACATATGAAACAATAATAAAATTACCCCAAATTTTGATTTTTAATGGATGCATTGTCCTCTGTCTCAACAATGTGCCCCGCTTGTGTAATTAGTTAGAGCTAATTTGAAACTTTAATTGAAATTTATGAAAATAGTATATTATTTTATTAAATTCATCTTTTTGATCTTTTTTTTTTTTCTCTTATGATATGATTCCAACAATTTAACGTTATAATTTTGTGTAATTTGCACGTATACTTATTTACAACACTCCAACGTAAAAAATATCAATATTTTCAATTGAAAGTATTTGGAAATTAACAATGACATTTTACAACAACATCAATCAATGTCAAATTGAAATTCATAGTTAAGCAATCCATTTTGATAATGAGAAAACTCCAAAAGAAAATAAATCAAAAGTATGAAAATAGCAAAAAGGCTAAAAACTAAAAGACTCTGAAAATAGCAAAAAGGGTAAAAACTAAAAGACTCAGCAAGCCACTTGACTATCAGCAGCATGTTAGCGCTCTCATTTCTACGAGCGTTTAGGGCCGTGGACACTCTTCCTCCTTTATAGACGTTGCAATGTAGGCCGCTAGTGGTGGGGTTAGTGGAATAAACTTCTTAGGTTGCGCTTGGATTCCCTAATTTAATGGGATGGTTAAAGATTCCTAGAAATTATTTTAATACTTACTAATTAGATCAATATTTTAAAAATTATCAATTTTACGTGAATCAATAAACATATCACGGTTTTTAAAAATTAACAATTTAAATTTTGTATAATCTTTTTTTAACACATTTTTTATGACAATGAATTCAATATAAGAAAACTGTTAGCTCGATGACAATACAAAAATACTAAAATATATTTAAAACAAAATGCCTAGTAAAATCCATTTAGGTGGAGAGATTGAGAGCTTCTTCAATTCAACTGATTTCTTCCTGCTACAAATCAAAGTAGTTGAGTTGCTATTATTAACCCTGTGGCATGTTGTTGTTACTGATCATGTGGCAGAAGGAGAGAGATTAAATGGTTGCTATGTGAATAATAATAGTTAGGTAGGATGGTAGATTAACTAATTGATAGTTGCTATTTGAGTTTGAATGTTCATAGTTGCAGATAAGATTTAGTGGATTGTATAAGCCCTAGTTTTTAATTGTAATTGGTGTGGAGGAATAATAATAATTTAGCTCCCTCAATTTTCTCTTGCTCATATTTTTGTTTTTTTTTTTTTTTTTGAGATAATTCTTTCTCTGAATTGTTAACTTGGATGACATTCTCTTGTTGTTTTCCTTGTTAATAGGTTTTAAATGTATTAAGTGATATGAGAGTAGTGGTCCTTGGCCACCTCTATGTAATTCATAGATGACATGATTAAATAGCTTTATTATTGATCTCTTGTTTCAATTCTTGTTCTAGCAACCAGGACTGCCAATACAAGATCATATAATAATAACAATCAAGACTTAAAGCATACTGACGAGATGATGAGGACCCTTGTTTGTGATGTATCAGGACTAAAAGAAACACAATAAAAGGATTAGAAAGACTTGGCAGAATTTCATGAATTTTGCACAGACATTTCAACTCAAAATCAATTCATGAATCAGGCTTAAGTCTCTGGATCTTCATCCATAGGAAGCAAGCCTTTGTTCTTTAAGAAACAATTCCATCTCGAGTTTCTAGTCTTTAATGAAGAAGATCTTCAAGGATGGTTGTACAAGTGTGAAAATTTCGTCAAGCTAGATGAGACTTCTGAAGATTCCAAAGTTAAACTTGTACTAGGATACTTGGAGGATATTGCTTTACAATGATATAGGAATTTCATGTCTAGAGGGCCAAAAGGAGAATTCCCAGATTCGAGAGAGTATGTCTAGGTAATCTCTCTCAAGTTTGGTTCCAACAATTTTGAAGATCCTTTTATCTAGGTTGCTACCCTTAAGCAAACTACTATTGTCACTCAATATCAAAATTCATTTGACATGTTACTTATTAGGGTGCAATTGACTGGGGAATATGCAATTAGTGTATTCTTGAGTCGATTAAAAGAAAAAATCCAAAGCCCAATAAGAATATTCATTCCTAAAACTCTCTAGCATATGTTTGCATTGGCCAAGTTGTAGGAGGCTACTTACTTTGTTTGGATGCATAAATCTAGACCAATATCTAAGACTCTTGGGTTGTTACCCATTCTTAAACTTGTTTTGTCAACCTAATCTAATAACAATTCAGTCACTTGGGGATTCAACTCTATTACTATTGAGAATTCTAAGTAAAAATGGATGGGTAAAGTCTCCAAAGTGAAGTTAGGTGTGACAATGGAAGAAAGGAGAGTTAAAGGACTTTATTACTAGTGTGATGAAAAGTACACACTTGGTCACAAGTGTAGGCCAAAAAAGTTATTTTTGATAAAAGTTGAAGATGAAGGCTTAGCTGAAGAGTTATAAGAGGGGGAGGTTGCAACCATGTAGTATGAAGAAATGGAACATTAATCACAAATTTCATTTCGTGCAATTGTTGGCCTAGATAATCATGGAATGAAAACTATGTGAGTTACTTGCTATGCAAATTTGAAGCCCATCCATACCTTGATTGACTTAGGGAGTAAACATAATTTCTTGATATGCACTTGGCTAAGAAATTGGGGTGTAGGTTAATCTTTACTGGGAATCTAAAGGTTAAGGTAATAGATGGAGGCTTAATACCTTGTAATTATGTAGTGATTTTCAATAGGCCTTACAAAGGGATCAATTCACTACTAATCCCTTAGAAGTTGTGACATGGCATTGGGGGTTCAATGACTAGAAACATTAGGGGATATCAATTGAAATTTCTACAAACTAAGAATGGAGAAAGGAGAAAGCATGTGCTTAAAGGTGCTACTTCTTCAATGGTTAAGAAAGCTAATTCTAATTCTATGTTTAAGACCATCTAACAACTTTATCATAGTTGGTCATGCATATTTATAATCTATGTCTTATTGAATGGGGAATTTTGGATTGTTTTGTTATATCTTCTATGTTTTCTACTAATATAACTTCTGCATTTGCTGTGGAGACATTATTAATAAAATATGAGGTTTGTTATATCTTTTTGTTTTTAATTGCAAATATATGAGGTTTTTTTTTGTATAATTTTATTTATTACCATTGCTATTGTTACCTAAAAATTACAATTTATAAGTCAATGAATTTTTATTACCAAATTTACTAATACACTATATGTCAAAATAAAGAATTTCGAGCTGAAACAATGATTGCATTCTTTTGTCACTATATTAATATGTTCTTTATGATAGTTATGTTCTTTGTACAAATCTCATGTGGTCTTAACAATGTATTTCGAACACATAGTTGTTTCATGTTGTTGGTGATATAGTTGGATAGTTTAATAAAATGTGCAAAGATTAAACATCTTCTCTAAAAAACTCTACATATTATAGCAAGGATGCCAAGTTACCATGCTAAGCGTAAGCCAACTTATAATGTTCTCTGTATGGGAAATTTTTATAAAGAAATAGTTTGTACATGAAATGAATTAGGAGATCAAAAAGGTGTTTGCCACGTAAAGGGATGTTTCATAGGACTGGTACATATAGCTTTTTTTTTTTAGTCATTATTATTATTAATGTTGGAGTTAAATTCTTTAGTTTCCCAAGATTTGAGGAAGATGGAAGTTTGAATTCCAACCTCTTGGATTAACCAAATGAAACATGATTGGTTTTTTTGTTAGTGATTAGTTGTCATAATCTCAAGACTTTTGGGATGAAATCATTAGAATTCTAACTTAGATCAAATCGAGAAATGATGATATGTTATTCCATTTCTGATTTATTTCTTAAAACAAAATTAAGCAATAAGTAATAAAGTTTGGGTGCCAATTATCAATAAATTGTTTTCCTTCTAAGATTTAATGTAGAAGCACCATTATGAACACACTTTTATAGTCATCCCAACTAAACTCTAACTAATAACAACACCTCACCAAGGTTAAATGTGCAAAGCTGCCCTAATGACCACCAAACTCTTCATAACATAAAAGTGATGTAAGCTTTTGATCAAGAAAATCTTTAATAGTGTTCATGAATAGCGAAGATTGCAACTTAGTTTGATGAGAGAAGTGGAAGTAATTGGAGAAAACTTGAAAATTTGGAGAAAGAAATCTAAAAACTATCACTAATTTTTATCTTCATTAAATAGAGCTTTTTTACATCAATAAAACAATTCAAAATGATTATACTGAGTATAGCTTACATTGCTTAAAGATAAAGTTACAAGTAAATACATTTGAGGAAGGGAGCTCTCCCTCTAATTGTTGCAAAAGTCATGATAGTAGAACCTAATTACTCCCACTAATATTCTCTTGCTTTTAACTTAACTAATCAATAACTTAGTTGAATTGCAATGTCCTCCTTGGTCTTTATATTCCAAAAGGAAATAGATTTATTAGCCAAATATACAAGTCTTTAAGTTTAGTCTTAATTTACAATGATTATTTGAACAATAATAAAGCTAGGCTTCTTAACAATCCTTAGATTCCATGATATTCATACTCAATTTGGTGCTCAAGTACCCAATCTTATTTCTTGACAAAGCCTTAGTTAATATGTCTACAATTTGTTCCTCTGAGCTACATTAGTTCAACTTTACCTCTTCCTTTAACTACACGTCTCTAATGAAATAGTATTTAACCTTTAAGTATTGTGTTTTGCCTTAAAAGATTGGATTTTTGGAGATTGTCATTACTGATTAGTTATCAACAATGACCTTAGTAAGCTTTAACTACTCTTACTTTAAATCATTTAGTATGTTCCTTAGCCAAATTGTATGATTCATACAGTAATAGTATCAATGTACTTTACTTTTACAGTGGATTAGGTAATAACTTATTACTTTCTTGAGCTCTAGGTAAGCACTATTGATCCAAGTAAGAAAAGATAACTTGATGTGCTCTTCATGTTATCATTGCAACCAACCCAATCATTATTTAAGAAACCAAATAGCTTCAAGTCTCCTTTTCGCTTGAACCCTTCCTTAAAATTAGTTGTTCCTTGAACATATCTGAGAATTTTCTTTGCTACATTATAGTGAGTCTTATTAAAAACTTACATATACTTTGAAAAAAGGCTTATTGCATACAGTATGTTTGGTCTGATTGTTATGAGGAATAACTAGCTTCCAATGAGGCCTCTTCATAACTAGTATAATCTACCTTTTTTGCTTCATCTTCTTTACATAACTTCTCAATTGCATTTAAAGGACTCAGCATTAGGTTGCAGTTGGACATGTTATACATTTTTAGCAATTTAGTGGCATACGTCTTTTAGTTGATGAACATACCATTTCCAGTCTACAAGACCTTCATTCCTAAGAAGAAAGACATTAAAGTATGCCATTTCTTAGGTTGTTTTCATCTAAAGCTTGAAATCATTGATCAAAGTTTTACTACTCCATATTACCAAAATGTTATTAATAGAAATAAAAACAATTAGCATATAATCGCCTTTAGACTTGACATATAAGATGACCTTATTTTAGCTTGTGGTGAAACTATATTATGGTAGATATTGATCTACCAAGCTATGCCAAGCCTTAAGTGCCTACTTCAACCTATAAATAGCCTTTTTCAAGAAGTAAACTTTAATTTTAACTCCCTTAACATTGAAACTCTCTAGTTGCTCTACATAAATTTCCTCTCCAAGAGTCCTATTAAAAAGGATAGATTTTACATCTAGTTGAAATACCTTTAAGCCTTTTAAAACTGATAATGCAATCTTAATCTAATTGTGTCATACCTCGCAACAGGGACAAAGGTTTTGATATAATCAATCTCAAAATGTTGAAAATAATCTTTCACCATTAACTTTGCCTTAATCTTATTGAATATCTCATTTACATTTAGCTTCACTTTATAGACAAATTTTAGCCTAATAACTTGTTTATGATTAGGTCTTTCCACCAGCTCCCAAGTATGGTTCTTTTGATTCATTTGAAGCTCTTTTTTTTTTTTTCATAAATTCATTTTAATTAAGTGATTGTAAAGTTTTTGAAAAACTAATTGGTTTTATTATTGCAATATTTTCTCTTTCTTGAATATCTACAAGAGTTATAGTTATAGTGCCTTTTATTGGTTTATCATCAAAATCAACTACTTGATTTGCTCCAGTATCAATCTTTAATGTTAAGGGACTAAGGCTAAAGCTAGAAGCAATTTCTTTTTCACTTAGTATTTACTTTAATTCCAAATAGCTTCCTTATTAAACCCTGCACTTTTACTCATAATTACCTTCTTGGACTTGAGATCATAAACTTTATTGTTCTTACATTGGTAATTGTATTCCATAAACACACTAGCATTTGTCCTTTCATTAAGGTTGTCTCTTTTTACTTTAAGAACAAAGGAGTAATAAAAATATCCAAAAACTTTAAGGTGCTACAATAAGGGTTTGACTTCATACCATGCTTCATATGAAGTCATTGTTCTAATCCTTTTGTAAAGAAGTTATTTAGAACAATTTTAGTTATGTTTGTAATTTTAACCTAAAAGAATTTATGCATATTTTTCTTAAATAGTAGACACCTTACCATTTGCATTAAGGTCTTTTTTTTCCTCTCAATGGTGAATGTTGACTTCCTCATAAAAGTTGTTATACTTAGTAGTTGTCCACTCATAACCATTATTTAATCTAATGGTTTTGATGTGACATCTTGCTTTCATCTCAATCCGAGCTTTAAATTTGAAAAGCACTCTAGGCACCTTTGACTTTTGCTTTAAAAAATAGATTTACTAATACCTTATGCAGTCATTAATGAAGATAATAAAGTACTTCCTTCCTTTCAAGGAAGAAATACTTATAAGTCCACACACATTGGTATGGAAAAGTTATAGTTTTTGAAATGTTCTTTGAGCTTAATTTTGTGAGAAGGGTTGCCTTGTTTGCTGTCATTTTTAACAAAGTTCACATATAATAGCACTAACATTTACCATAAGCATGTCAAGAGCCAAAGCATGCATGTGTTTTAAAGAAGAATAGCTAGTGTGCCTTATCCCTTTATGCCATAGCACCATTATCAATAGTACTTTTATAAGCTTTATTTTTACCTTTATTCCAATTCATAACAAAACTTTTATTCTTTATTTTGGCAATAAGCATCTCTTAGGCCTTAGAATCAAGTATTCTACATTATCCATATTTAAAAAGTAAGGTATATTACTTTTCTATTAATTGACATACACTTAATAAGCTTTGGTCAATTATTAAACATTTAAGACAATAATATATTTGGTACCCAAAGAAGTCTCCATAGCAAGTATACCTTTTTGTTTAACCTAAAAGAGATTTTTATTGCCAATTTTGACTTTGGAATGGAAGGTGTAATTTAGCACCTTGGATTCACTTGCATCATTGGTCATGTAATGGGTGTAGTTGTTATAAATCAACTAATTATTAGTAATTTTCTTAGTTATATTACATACTTCCACAAACAACTCTTCTTCCTACTTTCCTTTTACAATTCATGCTTGCTAAGGTGCAACCTAATTTTTTTGCTTTTTTTTGCAAACTTTAGTCATATATTTCATCTTTTTGCATATATTGCACTAGATATCTAGTCTATATTAACAATACCTCTGTTAGTGGCTAAGTTTTTTGCAATGCATGCAAAGGTTAAAATTTTCCCTTTGTCCAGATTCCTTTCCCTTTTCTCTTTTTTCATTTCACTTTCCCTATCTCTTAAAGCTTTAAAGTCACATGATTAACTCTTTTTTTTTGCTTTTGGCCACTAATGCAACCTATTTAGTTTCTTCCTACGTAATTTGCCTTATGAGTTCTAATACATGTAGAGCATTGACAAGTTTAGAAATTGTAAACTTGCTTAAATCTTTAGAGCTCTCTAATGATGAGATCTTGGATTCATATCTCTCATATAAGCACACATAGACCTTCTCGATAACCTTTTGATTAGTAAGTTCTTTGCTAAGTATAAACTTTAACCTTGTGCTCCATCTTTTTGTAAATGTTGCATTAGATAATTAGCCTATATTAGCAATACCTCTCTAAGTGGCTAAGTTTTAAGCAATGCTTGTAAAGGACTAAACTCTTTCCTTTTTCCATATTCCTTTCCATTTTCCTTTTTTTTTTTTTTTCTGCTTTACCTTTCTTATCTTTTAAAGCTTTAGAGTTGCATGCTTAACTATTCTCTTTGCTTTTGGCTACAAATACAACCTTTTTAGTCTTGTCCTACTTAATTTGCCTTTTGAGTTCCAATGCCTACAATGCATTAGCAAGTTTATTAAGTGTACACTTGTTCAAATCTTTAAAGTCCTCTAATGATGAGATCTTAGACTTATATCTCTTAGGTAAGCACATAAAGACCTTTTTAATAACCTTTTGATTAGTAAGCTCTTCGTTAAGCAACCTAATCTGGTTTATAATCCTTATAAACTAATTTCTAAACTCTTTGACTATTTTAGTGTCTTTCATTTTTAAAGTTTAAAACTCTCTTTTTAAATTGAGAATTTGAATGTGTCTTGTCTTATCACTACCATGAGACCCCTCCTTAGTCTTATCCAAGGTACGTTTAGTTGTCTTACATGTCATGATCCTAATGAACATCACATCTAAATTGTAAAATGAATGTAGGTTAAGGATTTGAAGACTTTGGTTGTCTTTTCATGATGGTGATTAATTTGTGTAAGAGTAGGGCTGTGACGCAACTCATGACTTTAATCTCCATCCTCCACAATCTTTCAAACATCAAAAGCTTTAAGGTATGCCTTCTTTTTTACTACTCAAATGGGGGTAATTCTCTCTTGAAAACATAAGAGGTGTAAAGGTAGGAAAGTTGCAAAAAGTAATTTATAGTTTTGGTTTTGTTTGGGTTGGTTTTGCATTGTTGTTCCAATTAATTTTCTTCTCTCCTCTCTAGTGTTTAAGCCCTCTAATGATCTTAAATGCTATGATAACATGGAAATTACAACTCAGATTTGATGAGAGAGGTGGAACTAATTGCTAGGAATAGAACTAGAGAATTTGGAAAAATCTAGAAACTTTCGTTCATTTTTATTTATATTATATAGAGCTTTCATACATGAATAAAACTAACCAAAATGATTACATTAAGCATGATCTACATTGCTTAAAGGTAAAATCACAAGTAAACACATTTGAGAAAGTAAATTCTCACTTTAATTACTTTTAGAGACATAACAATGAACCATAATTGCTCCCACTAACATTCTCTAGATTGTAACTTGGCTAATCAACAACTTGGTTCAATCAAAAACTACTTCTTGGTCTTTATCATTAAAAAGAAACTGGATTCATTAGCCAAAAACACAAGTCTTCAAACTAGGTCTTATTATCACAACGATGGCTTAAACAACAAGGAAGCAAGGCTTCTTAACTAATAACTATAAAAAATGGTATCCCCAAATTAAAGAATTCCTTATAGTTTCCATACTAAATTGAATAAAGGCCCTTCATATCATTAAGGCATTTATATAACCTAAATATTTTCATAACTTGCACATGTTAAACAACTAAATCCAAATCAATTAGCCATTTTGAATATCATTCAATGATTAGTTTAATCTAAAAGATGAGAAACCTTTAAAGAAAGCAAGAAATTAAGGCCAATGCAATGCACTTTTGCTGTACATGTTAAAGAATCAAAAACATTAAATAGTCTCAACATCACTAATATCGTGGTCTTCCTTACTCTTCTTTGTAAATGGTATCAAAGCTTGTGATTTTGAAACATTAATATTTTTTATGTATGAATATACATTTACCTGGCTTATGCTCATTAATTGAATGTCAAGGACTTTATGTTTTATCTTGTTGTTAAAATATTGATAAAAGTCATATAGGTAAAGATGGTTGTTACATTATTCATGAATTTTAATTCATAATAGTTTCAATACCAAATAAGACAAGACACTTAATAAAGATTTAAAAAAAAATGAAAACAAGACTTACAAAGTGACTCAAGATTGTAATAGCAATTTAGTTTTCAATTCCTTTATGGCAAACAAATTGTCAAGTCTTTTAGGAATTAATTTAAAAAAAAAAATTATTGAAACTTTGCCATCATGAGTCACATAGGAAGTGGTGATGGAGAGTGTCTCATTACTATCCCTTTAGAAATTTTAATTTGTTTTAGACACTAAATTGGGTAATATCAGAATATAACTTATGTTTTTTTTTCTGTAAGAAATGGATTATTGCCACCCTTATGTCAATCTCATCATGTTAATTAGGATGTCACATAATGAATGGCAACTATTTATGCTTAACAAATTAGTAATTCTTTATTTCACCATTTAAAGTTTAGTCAAATTTTATGTAAAGAAAAAAAAAATTGTAGTATTTTATGTGTCTTATGCTATATCATTATAATTTAGCCCAAATGAATATAGATTGTGTGCATTAGTGTAATCCAAAAGCTTGTACTTAATAGAGTTATGAACTTGAATGTTGTGATTTTTAATGCTAATAAATATTAGATTGTATTTTTTACATATATGTAATAAGGTTATAGTTTATTAGTCAAGTGACCAAACTAAAAAGTTTCATTATATGTTATATTATAATTTAATTGTTACTACAGTGATCAAATTAGAATATTTAAATAAACATGTATGCATTATTATTATAATTTGTTAATTATCAAAATAGTCAAACTAATATATTTAAAGATATGTATAAATAATTATTTATTTATAATTTTAATGAAATACTTATAAATGAAAAATAATTAGATAAATTAATATTATTAATTATTAAAATTTTAAAATTTACCTAATGATAAATTATTTATTTATAATTAGTAATATAATTAAGATATATTAATATTTTTAATTAAATATATTTATTTATTTAAAAATATTAAATATATTTAAATAAAAATATTTAATTTACTTATTAAAATAATATATAATATTATTTATAATAATATATTATATAATTTTTTAAAAAATTATAATTAATTTTAATTATTTTATTTAACTTATTATTAATTATTAATATTTATAATAATATAATTGTTATTATT
Source organism: Rhizophora apiculata (assembly GCA_037832385.1). Lineage (NCBI taxonomy): Eukaryota > Viridiplantae > Streptophyta > Magnoliopsida > Malpighiales > Rhizophoraceae > Rhizophora > Rhizophora apiculata. The sequence goes on along the minus strand of CM075439.1, from coordinate 6,616,300 downwards.
TATTTATATATTTTAATTATTATTTTATTTAATAAATTAAATTTTTTTAAATAATATAAATAAATTAATTTTTACTTAAGTGTTATAAATTTTTATTTATATTATTAATTAGTAAACTGTCTACTACTATACATTCAAGTAACAAGAAATATAAGTTATATCATAAATATAAAAACAAAAATAAGCCTTATGTTTGTAGGCATAATCATCACAAGCAAAAAACTTATTCCAAGCATAAACCAAGTACACAAGTAGACAGTCGGGGGACGCCAATCCTTGCAACAATCTTTTCCTTAGAATCATGATTCTGCCATGGCTACGGAACCCATCACCTGGCTTCCTAGAAAGGGTGGAGGAAATCACAAGACTCTACAAATCACTGCCAAAAAGAGCCTCCTTTGAAGAGGTTGAAGCAGCCTTGTCTGTCATCAAGACTGTGGATGGGGAAGAGCAGGCAAAATTTCATGAAATCTCCAAAGCTAGAGTGTCCTGAAATGTTCCTAAAGTGCTTTTCACTGTAGTGCAACAGTTTAGGAGGACAAAGGCGTTGTTTGAATGCCATGAGCAGAGAAAGGAGGCTCTTTACGTGGTTGAAGCTGAAAAGATGTTTGCGACCTTTGATGTGTTATTACAAAAAGCTTCTTTCTTGGTTTCTGGGGATACCCAGAAGGTATGATCGATAGTTTGACTTTGGTTAATGAAACGGAAGAAGGGAGAGTTGGAGAAAGATAGCTTCCATAATTTGGCCAGGAGTTCATCACCAAAGGCTGCTTTCTTTCCAGGTAAATTATAGCTCTGCATTATTTATCCCTTTTCTTTTTTTTAATTATTTCAACTGCTAGGGTGTAATACGATTATTCATTCTTTAGCTTGCACCTCATTGAGTGTACTAAAATGTAATATATGATTTAATTTTAAATTTTTGAATTGAATGGTATTTTGAAATGAAAAATTCAGGTTGAATACTTCTTTAGAGCTGAGACGTGACTATTTATCGAACTGCGTGTCATCTCTGAAGCATCTTATGTTTCGTATGCATGAGACCCTCAAAAGTGGTGCAGACCAGCGTTAAACAATCATATTCTGCAATAACTGAATCTAATAGTAAAACATGCCCATCTTTTTAATCACTGGTACATTGGGATGCTTGCCTTATTGTACGACTTTCTTTGTACAACCTTGGTTCAACTTTTCAGGAGAATTTCACGCTGAAAAATTGGAATCTAAAGGAGGTGGCTGATGCAGAATAGATACCGAGAAAACGTGAAATATTTTTAAAAATTTGATTCTTAATATATTATTACGTGAAATTATTTTAAAATTATATTAATTATTTAAAAATTTATTTATATTAATATTATAATTTTATTTATAATTATATATAAATTTAAGAGTTAAAAAAATTTAAATGAATAAATATTTTAATAAAAATATTAATTTTATTTTTATTATTTTTAAAATTTAATTGAGTGTTATCTTGTTTTTACTAAATGTTGTTTTAGTAGCAGCATTCATGAAAAACGCTACCAAAAACTGGGGCTACAAGCCTTGATCTGAAAGGCAAATTGATGGAGCAAGTTGAGTGGCTTCCAGTATCTTGATATAACTGAAAACAAACTCATGGCACTTCCTTCCTCTATTTCCAGCCTTAACGCCTTGACAAAGCTAGACGTTCACGCAGGTCAACTAATAAACCTTCCCAGTTCATTTGGCAAGCTGATAAATTTTACTGATCTCAATCTCTGAGCAAATAGGCTCAGAACACTGCCAACTTCTTTTGGGAACTTGAATAACCTTAAGAATCTTGAGTTGAGCTCAAACCAGTTCACTCAATGGGCAGAGCCCATTGGGGATTTGACCAGCTTGGAGATGTTGAACATGGAGAGCAATGAACTTGCAGAGATTCAACGCATGATTGGAAATGCATATCACTCATGGAGCTCAGATTAGATTTTAATCAACTCAAAGCTCAGATTAGATTTTGCATATTCTTAATCTTAAACCGTCTATTAACTCATAGATTTTTTACATATCCTCAATCTTGATTCAATTTCATACTTTCATTTTTTACCTTGTCATAATAACGTGAAATTTCTGTATATTTTACTTGTTGATCCTGAGCATTGGAAACAAATGGTGAACTTTCTTTTCGTTTTTATGGACAATTATTGGGTTTCACTAGAAGACATTTGGATCTAACCTAACCTTCAGATCGTAGAGTCGCACAATGCTCACCCCCGTAAACAAAATAGCCATTGTAACTTTATACAGAAGTAGACTAGAAGATGACAGCTAATGCCTATGGGAGGCATCGTTGGCAAACGAATCATTACTCACTTCAGTCTACTAATTCATGGTAACAATTCGTGCAAATGACCCACTGGGAACAAACTAAAATAAATGTAGCTGCGCTCTGCACCGAAGTAAATAGCCGAGAAGCAAATGCTACTTTTCACTTTAGTGGAACCATCAGCTGTATATAAAACTGGTAACTGATTTCCTGTTTAGATCAAGGGTTAAAAAAGCCCAGTATTAACTTTCAAATCAGTTTCATGGTACCAAATTGCACAACACATCAAACCAGAGCAGTATGTTACAAGATTTGTCACATTATGTATAGTTAATGCTATTCCTTATGGTTTCGTAATGGGACTGATGGCGACATTGAGACATCCTGAGATTGACAGTTCGAAATGGAAATCAGTTCAGATATACACTTCTCAGCTTCATCACCATCTTTTGCTGCAACATCATTGTTGCACTTGGCATTTTCAGTGATGTTGTCTGAACTCAGAAATTTGTCGGGTAGAGAATTGGATATTGATATAAGTGATTCCCTGGCCAGCTCCTCAGATACCTCTTTGCAAGGTGAATTTTTATCCATAGAATGTCCAATTCTGCTGCAATCAGAAGACCAAATTCTATCTAAGAATTGATTGCAGGAAAATGGAACAAAACATCATGTATGCAGCAATTTTTAAAATAAAAAATATTATAAAAGGTCAGCAACTTTGACTGGGGATTCCACAAAGAGCAACCATATTCACCCAAGAAATGCCAATTTAGAGACGGGCAAGAAGCCAACTTGTTTGTTGCCCAGCCCATTTGATTGGGATTGAGAACTTGTCGAGTTGAGTTGGCTGAGCTGGGCCTTATATGGATCTTTTAGCTGCATGGCCCTAGTGGAGCCATCTTAATTACAGGGTTTCTTTTTCACTTTTGTATTTTATTTTATTTTTTTCCTCTTTTTCCTTTAATTTGATTTGTTTTAGACCCCTCCAAACTCAATCACGACCATTGACGAAATTCATACAAACGTTTGAAACTAAATAGATTAGACTGAAACGAATATCTCTAAGTAGAGATGATATATGAACGATGGTAGCTAATTTTCCTTCTCCAATGGAAAATTACAATTGAAATTGAAATGTTTACAGCAACACAAAAAATAATCAAATCTGACACCATACTATTGAAACTTTCATTTTTCATTTTTTAAATTCTCTGGTCGCTAAACATAAACTCTTTCCCATTATCTTCGGTTGTTGCGTCTGCTGGACTGACACAGCGCATTGACAACTGATATGCAGTGATGGATTGGTGCAAATATCATGTTGAATGAGTTGATGTGTATCTACAATTTTGTAGCTTTCGGTTGTACGAAAATTCGTGAGCAAATTGACATCTTTCAATTTCATTCTTCCAGGGAAATTTTCTTCGAAGGTGCTGGGGAGATCACTGGCATTACCTTTGTTTTAAATGCGGATCAGACGTTAAAGGAGTTGCGGATGTGCCCAGTTTGCCATAGTGGAAGTAGCACAAAAGGTGAAGCTTCTGCACTCCTTCCTTCACTACCTCTTCACCTTGTTTGAGTGTGTGCACATCAACACCATCATTTTCCTGCTGGTCAAACCTTCGCCATCTCCCTTTTTCACCCACGAAATATCCTTTTACTATCTCCATTGATGCTCTGGTTTCCAGACTGGTCCAAATTTGCTTACCCTTTTTGGCATTGTACTAGTTGTCGAGTGGTTGAATTCTTGTGCTTTCTCTTATTAAATGTTGTGTTTAGTGATCTTTTCACAATGATTTGTGTGGAGCACATTTATTATATCAGTAATTGAGGCCTTTTGTACTGTTATGACTTCACTGGATGTAGAATAAATTCTTCATTCCCAATTTCTAGCTATATCGTTAAGAATGGACCATGGATGAGGTAGTCTTTCATTCTTTCCGTTCTTTGTTTTCTTAATGCAATATTTCAAAGCTTCCGTAGATGATATTCATGCGTCTTTTCTGATTTTTTAGGCTATTGAACAGAATGGACATAGTTTAAATGCCCAGAAAGTTAAGATTGGACCTTGCTCGCGAGAGAGGTCATGGGGGCTCATACGTGCAACCTAGCAGGAATTGTATTCTGCCATACGCTAACAATACTTTGGTTGATGAGTGTGTTGTTCCCTGTATCTAAACATCCATGTTTGCAGTAAAGAGAGCAACTCATCTTGAAAAGCATAGCGATTTTCTAAGCAACCAATTGCCATAGACAACACGCAGCGATTTTCCCAGTCTAGTCAGTGATTTTTTACCACTGCTATAAACTCTAAAATGATGTAGATTGTTAATGAAGGAACGACAGTATGCACCAAGAAAATCAAATTGAAGCTTATTGCTAAAGACCGTCTTGTGTTGACAGGTTTATCGCCAAGAAAGGTCAAAAGTCAATAATTATAAGCAAAGACACTGGAAACTTAGAAACCAGGAAAATCTTAATAGAGTATCTTATATCTTTGTGCTGCAGCTTTAACCATAAAGTTAAAAGAGAATGATAGAAAATAGATTATTTTGTTGATTTTGGATTCCAGCTGTTGGCATCCTCATTAATGAGAAAGTTGCCTGACTCCCTTAAACTTCATTCCAGAAGGCCAAAAAAAAAAAAAAAAAAAGTCCCAATGGCCATTACAAATAAAAGAAAACATAGAACAAGCTTTTTGTATTTTGCTGTGCTCATTCAGAAAGCAACTCATTCGGCAGCTTTCAGGAATATCCTGTCTAAAGGTTTTCCGAGCTCAGGACAAATTCAGGATCTCCTTTGACAACAACATGAAAAGGGTTGGCTCTTCCTTAGTGGAAACGTAGTCCAAACCATATATGTTCATTACTTTTTCCATCTTCTCCCTGATTTGCTTCGACCCAAGTTCTAAATTTCAATGTGGATTCTTTATCATGCATCCACAATATAGCATATTAAACCCCTTAAACCTTCAAGCAGCATTCCATTTGCGTTATTAACTATGTGCAATAAGATCTCAAGTAATTTCTTTTTGTTTTTGATAATTGCAAAGAGTAGCTCCAGTCCAGGACAGAATTCTGACTTCACCAAAAAGAAGATCAAAATTCTGATAGGATCACAGCATTAAAAAAGAAAAGCGCTCTTCTATGTAGTGGCATCAATCCTCAGCTTAATTTGTTGGTTGCTTTTACATTTTCTACGGATTGGCTCCAAGCCCAAGCCCAAGTTTATTAAGGCGACCTAAAAAAAAAGGGCATTCTTCACGCAGAGCCTCCAAATTCATGTACGTTTACAACATTTCTTCTTTCTTTTGTTCTCTTTTTTCAATCCTCCACAACTTGGGGGAAGAAAACAATTACACCCATGTATTTGAAGAATATGTTTCAGACAAAGTTGTTCTTCCTTTTCTTCATATATTCCCCCTTCGTAATTAACAGAGGACATTATACTTCTGCATTTATTATTTTTCTTCCCTCATATTCCCCCATAAAAAAAAAAAAAAAAAAAGAAGAAGAAACAAAGAAAGAACAGCGGCCATTAATTTAGTGCAAAGAAACACATAGAATCAAATAAAGTTGTTGGATATGATTACATATTTACAAAAAGAAACATGAGTAAATGCATATTGAATTAATTTTTAAAGATGAAATATCACACATGCCTCACTTTTGATATAAAGTTTACTTTCTATCTTAACACAAAAAAAAAAAAAAAAAAGAAAAGGACAAATAAGAATTCCTTTTCAACAAATGCAATGATTTATTAAATCAAAAAAGTAAATTTTTTTAAAAAAATATTAATTGGGAAATGATGTTTTATAATGAAATAAAAGAGTCTATTAAAAAAAAAAAAAGGTATAAGAAAGAATTGTGAAAACAGAAAAATGAAATAAATCCAAAAAATAAAAAGCAGAAGCGTGAAAAACAACAAAATGTTGTGATTGCAACAAACACAACAATAGAAAGATAGAATATGAATAATATTATTCACAATGACAAAATAGAGATAAAAAACAAAAGAACAAAATAGGGGGATTAATATTAAATAAAAATAACAAGGAAAAACACTCCCATCCCTCAAAAAGAACTGTTAAAAGAAAAATGATAATCCTCTTGAGCATCATCAAAGTTATAGATATGATGTTTTCACTGATGATATAAATCAAATCAAAGGAAAATTATATATCCAAAAATAAGAATCTATACATATACTAATTTTATGATAGGGGGGTTGCCCATTGATATACTTTTCATCCATTTTTCCTTCATTCTTGATTTTAACTTCTGGTTTTCTTGAATAAGTTGACTCAATTGTAATTCCAAGTATAAGTTATCTAACTCCTGTAATTCCAGAAATAATCTCTCTCTATCAAAATGTCTTTCATGCCTAACTCTTAAACTTTTAAAACTTTAAAGTTCTTTAGTTTACACATGTAATTTAGCATGTCAAGAGACCACCTCATCTCTACTATATTATCATTCTTTTCACTACAATCGGACGTGTCTCAAAGGCAAAGGTATTATGTTGGAGCTGAAAATCAGTTTTTGATGCTGGGTTTGGTTGTCAAGGCAAATGGATGATAAAAGTATGAGAACGATAAGGTAAACTTATTTTTCTATGTTTTTTTTTTTTTTTTTTTGGTTATAATTTTTATGGTCGAATTGTGTATTTAGTATTTTCTCAATTTCTACATGGATTCAAAAATTATGGGTTATTACACATATTTCTCTTTTCCAACTAATAATAACAAAGAAAATACTGAAGAAAAGAATGTGACCTTCTTGAATAAGGATTTAATAGGAGAGATAGATGTTCTAATAATTTTTGTCTAAAGAATATGTGAAGCACCTGATTCTTTGCCCATTTTAATAAGAATAATTTGACATACGAGGTGGTCAGATTGGTTAGCTGACATTATAGGCAAGTTCAACGTGAATTGTCCTTTCGGGTTGGTTGGTTTTGTTGGAAGGAAAGGTAAAAGCAATTACTTGTTTGAGTTGCATTTCACTGTGATGAAATTTTTCAGTATACTGATCTATGTTTTCCATGGGGTTGAATTCTACGAGTTGTGACTTGTTCTGTTTTTGGTTAAAAAATCGTTTAATGCTCTTACTGATTTTTGCTTTAAATCAAATCATTATTAATTCGCATGTGATGTATTGCATGCATTTCTAATTTTTCTCTAAATAAAATTTTCGAAACAAAAACATTTGCCCCGCAACACAGATAACAAAAAAAGTTACAAATAAATCTTGCAACATACCAACGAGACTCGTTATTACAGTGGTGGGTCTCATAACTACGTTCAAAATGACATATTGTAATCAATGAAAAAAAGTATTTGTATGATTTGTTTGTAAAATTTATTTACAAGAATAGCGTTGCTCTAAATCAATTATACTTATATATATATATATATAATTTGATGCAGAATACCTATAAATGTATTTTAAACTATAAAATTAGTTTAATTAGAAATAATCTCTAACATAGAAACGTAAAAACAATAAATTTTCTTAAATTATGCACTATCTAAGCGAAATTGCTACCTTTTTCTCTTGGAATAATATAACTGAGAAGATAGCTCATCGAGGTCCTTGACTTCCATTAGGAACTAACTGATATTATTTTGCTAATCAAGTACACCATAAACATCTTTTCGTTGTGTTTCCATTTAGGGTTGTTGTTGCTGCCAGATGTATTTTTGCTGATCTAATGTGAGCACGCGCGAGTTTCCTTTACACGGTGAGAGAACATAAGCGACAACTCTCCTCTTAAGCGTTTCCTTTACACGGTTATGGTTTGTGTGATTATGTATTAAAAAATTAAATTATCCACAAATCTAAGCCTCCAAGTGCAAGTGTTGTGGTGGATTAAGGAATACACGTAGGATTTTTATGGGGTTAGGCCCCAGCGTTTAGTGGCTAAAATTGAACTGCTAGCTAGTTGCCAATTGGAGGTAGTTGCCATTATCATCGTCTCCTTTGACAAATAATTAGAGTCACCTACGCATCGCATTGGTTGATAGATAGCATGTTGCAGTCCACACCAACAAGTGAAAGGAATAAGATCTGATGCGATCGTGTAATTGATGCCATTAATAATATGGTACTCTTTCTTATAGGTAAATGACAAGAAAAATTAGTGTTGTCTTTGTTTTCTGTAAGCATTGAATGGACTTGATAAATTCTAACGTCTCCCTCTTTTTTTATTTTTTATTTTTTTCTCCTTCAATTTTGTTCCACTTGCCATTTGTTTGCAAGTGGTACATGATGAAACATGGTACCGAGGGTTTTCGTTGTTGTTGCCATTTGATTACAGATAAAATTTACTTTGTTTTCGGTCTTCAGGCGGTGATTCTTGTTTCCACACACACAGAGAATTGTGCTTTGTCAAGATGGACGAAAGCAGGTCATTATCTCCCCTCTCCCCTCCTCTCCCCAACCCACCACCCCGCCCCCCCCAAAAAAAAAAAAAAGAGCAATTAAAGGGGGAGTTCACTTCAACGGTTATTGTCCATCGAATCTTATTGCATCAGGTTGGATATTCCCATATCAGTTTGGTAACGATGTGAATGTTTTTGCTACATGATCAGCAGTGGACTCTGACATCGTTGATTAGGACAATTAGATTTTGTTTATTTTAAGAGAATTCAGCAGCAATTGCTTAGGATGGCAGAGCAAAATGATAACCCTTCACCGCTCCTGCGAGTGTGCGTGTGCGTGCGTGGAAATTAATTATTCCCCACTTTGGAGCATTGAAAATGGACAAATTGTGACAATTTGAGCCAAAGTTAAATTTTAAATCATTGCTGCATTGAGCTCGCGCACGCAATTTGATGCTCTGGCGTCCCATGATCATTGAAGAAATGGCCTCTGTCAAAATTACCTTTTTCCCACTTTTCCTTGCCTTTTATTCCTTGAATTTCAGGATGTTAATTGGTTGGTTAGGTCATGCTCAACTGTTTTAACCTTGCCTTTTAATTCACAAGTTACGCTAAAAAAAGGTACCTTTATAATGGGACTTCCTGTATCAAGCAGAATGAGGAATATATATGGATTTGATACTTTAGAAGCCCAGATAGCACAACAAATGATACAACAATTGTTTGAATTATTATAAGCAAGCTAAAAAAAAAATTTCCGATGTATCAAAAAAACAAGAAATAAAATGAATAATAATGATTTTAATTCAATGATTAAAAAAGAAAACCAGAAAGAAGAGAAAAATACAAAGAAAGTGTTTTAGAAAGTTGGAACATAAGTCAAGTTCATACTCTTCATTGATCATCATATGTCTTATATTCATTGCTTAAACATCAAAAATTTCAACTTGAAAGCTGGAAGAATATCCAACAGCTGGTACAAAAAGTAAAGCTCAAATTCAAATCAAAATTCAAAATACAAATGGCTTGATTCTAATTCAAATTAATTTGATTATAACCACGAGAATACAAAATAAAGTAGACTAACGTAAAGCTAAAACCATGCTCCAATACCTTTTGAAACTTTTTAGGAAGGTAAAATGCAAAAATTGAACTATTGCAACAAAAGTGTAAATTAGTAGCACTAATATTTTCATTACTCCTCCTTAGTGCTATTGTTTTGCACTCCTAACTTACTTCTTAATGATAAGAACCTTTTCTTGTGAAGTGATTTGGTCAATATATGTATTAGTTGTTCCTTTAAAAGGCAAAACATTAATTTGATTACATTGTTCTCTTGTGTTTCCTTAACAAAGTGAATTTTTAATTTTTAAATGAAAATACTTAGTATTTCTATGCAAAACATGATTTTTTTAGAGATTATAATAGTAATTTGGTTATTACTGTAGGTCAAAATAAGTTTAGTATGTGCTTAACTCAAAATTTGCAGCACATTTTTCAACCAAATAGCATGTTTCGCAGTTTTAATAGTAGTAAAGTATTTTACTTTAACTATTAATTTTGCAACAACGATTGCAATTGATTGCTTCTTTAAACACCAATTGAAAACTCCTAATTTTAGAGTAAAAACAAATTTTGAAATATTTTTTATATCATTTTAAGAGTTTCCTCAATCATTATTTGTATATCCAATTAATTCAAACTTTTCAGTCCTCTTAAACATAATGTCATAGACTATAATACCTTTGATTTATTTAAGGACTCCTTTTGCAGCCTTAAGATGAATCTCCCTTAGCTCATGCATGTAATTAGATAAACAACTAATAGCTTGCATAATGTTTTGTTTGGATACAAACAAATAGTGCAAGTAATTAAGTTTATAAATTAATTACTATTTATCTTTATGCCTCTATTCTCTTTCAAAAACTTTTTTCCAACTATAAGGGATGTGTTAAAACTTTCAAAATTTTCATTTCTTCAAAAAATATCTTTTGCATATTTCTTCTATTTTACAAATATTCTTTCTCTAGTATGTTGCACTTCCATACCAGAAAAGAAAGTAATTTGTTTTAAGTCAATTATTTCATGTACACTTACCATTTCAAATTTAAAGTGATTAACTAGTTGAAAATTGTTTCCAAGAACTAGTAAGTCATACACATAAGGGGAGACCACCCATAACTCATCATTTTCTACTTTCACATATAGTATAATCTTATTCTTAGATTTACTAAAAGAAAGCTTTAGCAAATGGTCATTACTCTTACAATACCAAGTCCTTGGTACTTATTTTTGTTCATAAAGGGCTTTCATTAGTAAATAGACTTTATTATCGTGTCCTTACTTCAAAAATCCTCAAATTGCTTAATAAAAATTTCTTCCTCCAACTCCTTATTTAAAAAGGCTGATTTCACATTCAATCGATAAACAATCCACTTTTATTGGGTTATAATAGCAAGAAGCAATTTGATTGTATCTAGCATAGCAATGAGTGTAAATGTTTCAAAGTAATTAATGTTAAATTATTAAATATAGCCTTTTTCAACTAATCTTGATTTTAACTTATTTTCATACCCATCAAGATTTAGTTTTGTCCTGAAAACCTATTTAACTCCTACAGGCTTATAATTTTTAATCTATCAATCAATATCTAGCTTTTGTTTTTCTCAATTGCATTTATTTCATCATACATTACTTTTACTTTAACTAGGATTCATAAAAGCTTTTGTCTAACTTTTTAATTAAAGTAAAGTAACAAGACTCATTTTATAGATATCTTAAAGAGATTTTCTTCCTTTAACTAATGTTTGATCAATAAGCTTATCATTTGAAGAATCAAATTCTTCTATTTGTTGCTATTGAAATCAAACTAGTTAAGGTTAAGAATTATTAAGCTAGCTTTTTTCCCATTTCCAAGACTTTTCCTTAAAAAATTTAACATCTTGTTAACAAAGACTTTGCCTAAATGAGGATGATACAACTTATAGTTACTTGCAGTATTTATTTAACTCACAAATATGTTTACTTTTATTTTAGAGTCAAATTTATCTTTTATCTTTTATAGAATATAAGTATAGTAAATACTATTAAAGACTCTTAGATAATTAATAAAGGTTTTTCTTAAACCAACCTTTATATGGAGTTTTCTCGAGTAAAGTTTCAACTAGAAACCTATTAAAAAGATACAAAATAATGGTTACAACTTTACCCCTAACATTTTTTTGGCATTATTTTCTTAAAAAGTAAGTATATAAACATCACTATTATAGTTTTATTCTTTCTTTTACTCACTTCATTTTATTAAGGTATGTAAGGTGCTATGAATTATTATTATATCCTTATTGTCTAACTAAATTACTTAAAGGAGACTAAAATATATTCATTTCCATTATTAAACCTGATACTTTTGATTTTACAACTTGATTGGTTTTCAATCCAGACCATAAGATCCTAAAAAGACATTGTGCCATTTAACTTTTGCTTTGAAAGGAAAATCCAATAGAATATAATGCAATAGTTAATGAAAATCATAAAAAGTCTACTTCCATTAAGTGATTTAATGTACATATGATTGCATATATCATTATGTAGCACCTGTAAGTTGTGTTATTGCTTTAATACTAGTTTGTTGCATATGTCATTTTTAGGTCACATGTGTCAAATTCTAGTTTATTGAGAAATGGTGTCCAACTTGCTTTCCTTTCTAACCCACTTTACAAATGACATTTTTTTTCTATAATTTCAAATAAGTCTTGTACCATTTGCTTTTTATAGAGATTATGTGCATAATAGTGTAATGAACATGCCCTAATCTCTTATACCATAAGACTATTCCATTGGAAGAAGTAAGCATGGCTACAGCTTGTTTCAGATCACAATGGAAACTTTTTCCTCTCATAAGAGCAATAAATAGCTACACTCTAGTAACATCAAAGATAAAGCATTTTCTTAAAAAATTCCAATAAGGATCTTTCTCTAAAAGTTGACCAATATTAAGAAAATTATGTTTTATATCAAACATATATAATATATTATAAATTAGTTTAGTACTTAATTATATTTGAATTATAATCACTCTTTTTTCTTTGACTTAAATAAAATTACCATTATCAATTCTTACTCTAAAAGTGAAGGATTGACAAAGCTTACCAAAGCCTTTTAAACTCAGAGACATGTGATTTGAATAATCGCTGTTAACCACTAAATCTCAACATCTCTATCAATTGTGGTACTACTAACAACAAAAACTTATTCTTCACTTCCTTAATGATCATTATTTGCCACTTGTGCTAATTGTAATTAGTTTTACTAAGACTCTTTCTTTTTTAAGCACACATTTTCCTTATATCCCTTTTCATTAGTATTCTTGTAGACTATATCAAGTCTCTACCAACAATATTTTAGAAAATAAATAGGTTTATTGTAATGTTCACAAAGTGGATAAGTTTACTTGCCACCTGTAAAGCTATTTTCACCCTCCCTTTTTGCTTTACAAATTGCTTCTTCTTCTTTTACTAGGTTTTCTTTGAATGCTTAGGAAAGCACCCTAAGGTGGAGTCTCCTTATGCCTTATTAATCTCCTTTGTTTTTAGGCTTATAAAACATTTACTAGCTCACCCAATAAGATCTTTGAAAGATGTGCTTATTAAAGCTTTTTGATCAATCTTGAGTTTGAGAAATCTTAACAAAGAATTATAATTTAGTTCACTAACTTCATAAATCTATCACCATATTCTTTTACTATCTCAAACTTCTTCATTTTAATCAACTCAAACTCTCTTTTTAAGTTTAAAAATTGTATGGTTTTGTTTTTTTTTTCTTCCAGCATACTCTTCCTTTAATTTCTCTTATGCATCCTTGACTATTTTGCAAGTCATAATTCTATTGAGAACAACAGTAGTGTGGATACAAGTTAAAATTTTAAATTGTTTGGATACTTGCTCATTATAATTTTTGAAATATATCATTGTTAGATTTGATGAAAAAGGAGGAATCACTCATCCATTCTTTGTTGCTTTCCAAAGATTAAAGACCTTAAAGTAAGTTTTCATTATAATAGTCTACTAGAAATCATTATCTCTAGTAAACTTAGGTAGTAGAAGTAAAATGAAGTATATACAAGCCATACAAAGAGACTAATTTTTTTTTTCTCTCTTTTTTCTGTAAAACACTTTTTACCTTTCCTTTTTCAATCTCTTATACTCTCGTGTGTTTACATTCAAAGTCTTAATTGTTTTCTCTTTATCGTACAGTCACTTTTAATAAGTTTCTCAAGAACTAAAAATGTTCTGAATACAATTGATATTATTTCAAGATTCAATTTCAACAATAATTAGAAATTAAAAAACAATAAAAAGAGAAAACTATGGAGAAAGAGTTTTTGAAAGTTGGAAGAGAAATCAAGTTCATACTTTTCATTAAGAATAATACTAAATATTACAAAAAAAAAAAAATCTAACTTATCATGAAAATACCATTCTTGCTAATGTAGATAACTTTTTGATTGATAAAATTGTTTACTAAAACACTAAGAAAATTATCCACCTCAATAGGGATAAATGTTTCATGATAGGTCAAGAAAATTATTTTATTATATTTAACATTATTCTTTCATTAAACATCCTATGTCTTATGTACATTACTTAAACATTACAAATCTCAACTTGAAAGTTTAAAGAACATCCCAACAGTTAGTACAAAATGTAAAATTCAAAATACAAATGACTTGCTTCTAATTCAAATTAATTTGATCATAACCACAAGATTACAAAATAAAGTAGACTAACATAACATTGAAACCATGCTCTAGTAACTATGTTAACCAACTTAACAACCTTTTGAAACTTGGAGGGAAGCTAGAATGCAGAAATTAAATTGCTGCAAGGGAAGAGCTAACCAGCAGCACCAACATCTTCATCAAATACTAAAAGGATGCCTTTATAACAACATGCATTCAAAGTAAGGTGGGCTCTTAGATTAAACATACTCTAGCAGCCTAGTTTCAAGCTGTCTGCTATTTGGAGAAAAAAAAAACCCCACTATAGGTACTACTAGGCCTTTATATCTTCAGTTCTTGAGGCATTACTATATATCTATATGACAAGTTTAATGATAAACTTTGAGTGCTTAATTTATGCTTAAGGGTTCTGAGGGTTGGTAAATAACATTAAGAAGTTAACTACTAATCAGTTTTGGAGATCAAAACTTGTGCTTCCGGTTGCACAATGCCTTAGTATTTGTGGGGAAAAAGGAAAATTACAAACACTAATTAATTTCCTATCGAACTTCTCCCCAGAAAATGTGAGAACCATGTTTATTGTGGTGCCTCGTCATTCTTTATGGAACAGACGCATTTTCATACATGGACCCATCTTTAGTAGTAGAGATCTGCAGTCCATGAGTTGTTAAAATATATATATATCATGCAAACTTATGAATTACTCGAAAGAATTTCATTACATCAACACACGTACAACTGGAGATATGTCATATGCTAACTCACATTATACAATCAGTTACTATTTGATGGGCATTAATGGCTTTATCATTAATTGTAGTTATGTATTAAAAGAAGAACAATATGAAATCAATGGTCATTATAAAGCAATGCATGAGCCCTCGTCGAAAATGCAACAAATTGACCATGAATGTGTTTTGTTACTTAAATCACGAATCAAAACTCAAGATGTATGGCCAAATGTGAGATTATTTACACTGACAACTATAGGATTCAAACCATTAGTTATATGCTGCATCCGATCATATGTTTTTTAAAAAAAAAAAAAAAAATTGATTCGTGAAATCAGCCAACCTCACGATGTTCCACTACTATTGTCCAAGAATTCGGAGGAATTTTGTTTATTTGAAGCCAATACACACATGCATGGATGCATCAATATAGGGACAGTGATGAAGACGCGGAGGAACAGCTAGACCCACAAGTTGTGCTCCCCGACAAGATCAATTGCATAATATCTGATTTCAACATCTGACTAGTTGCATGTGTAGAATTACTTCGATTTTGAAATCCTCCTGACCAAGGAAAATGGAAGTTGATTTTCAATCGTAGAACCGCAATCTCCACCCTGTATTGTCACTAAAAGTCCAAAGTTTGTTCCTCTCTATCTGAACCTTTCTATTTTTTTCTTCCTTGATGTATCCTTTCCATGTTCTTCATCGAGAATATGCCAACTTTTTGTATTTCATTTCCTTATCATCTTTCTCTCGAAAGGACAACTGACGCATGTCCAAGTTAGGAAAAAGTTAGAGTTGAGTTATTCCAATGTCTTCTTCATTAGCATAATATGATTATATAACCCCCCCAATGATCACACAATGTTAGCATAGTAATTAACGAACTTAATCAGTCTAGGTTTCGGATCCTTGAATCAGAATGGGAACTTATACCTTTCGTAAGTCATTCAGAAACCTAAGATCAACATGACAAAGCATATTTTTTTGTTTGCTTGTTTCCCAAAGGCGCTGGCAAAAGAGCAATAATGTCGCTCAAATAAACAGAAGTCTATAATTTAGAATTTGTAGCTTCTGGAATCAAAAGAGTGCTTCACAAAGAAAGATCAAAGGAGAACCAAAAAGCGCAGAGGGATTAAATCCATCGGCATATTGGGATTTTAGTGAGAATGTTTTATCAACTTGACCTATTATTTCTTCAAAGGAGAATATAAATTGTGCCTTGTTCAACTCTCGCCTAGGCAAGCAATAGTATTATGCCATTGTTACAACTAAGGAGAGGACAGTGTGCAGCTTATGCGTCACCAATTGAAATAATTACACAAATAGGCAGGGAATTGGAATCTTATCCTTCATAATAATTGAGAGCACCAAAGTCTGAAAAAGACGAGACATGCAAATCAAACATTAAAAACAATGGATCACAGGAACATTTATTCCAGACAATAAATTGAATTATTACTACCAATTTCTTCTCTTTATTCTAGAATCTAAGATTCGTTGATGCTTCCGAGGACTTTTTTTTCGAGAATAACTTAGATACATTCACACTGTTTCTCAATGTAAACATTGAATTGTTAATTCGAGGTGATTCTCGGAATATCGATTCACGATTATACCGGTGGTTAATTGGACTTGAAGACATGAACACAAGTCATCTTGGACGTGATCAACACATAAGCACAGAATAGCACATTTCGTTTGAGGAATCCATATGGAGCATATACGGTTTGATGGTCTATTAATCCTCGTTGTACTAATCAAGGACAATGGTGAGATGGGGCGCAAAATTTTTAATATGTATTAATAAAAAATACAATAAATATTTCTAAATTCATTTAAAATTTTAAATTTTACCTTTTGGATCCGCATGATTGCAGAACCAAAATAACATTATAGCGAGGGACGTATGTAGCTTTTACAAGCACCCTCAAGGAAAAGAGGGGAAATTAGGAAAGATTAATTAGCAGGGGAAAAGAGAAGGAAAATACGGTCATGACTCGAGTCCAGAATAAAAGGGTCTCGTTAGGGGCACCGAACCCCATGCCGCAGGGATCCAGATCCCTTTAATGGGGCCAAATTTTGGGTAAAAGTTGGGAGCTGTGGCCCTCTGCCCCCAACTTCTACCCAAAATGAAAAACAGAATTACATCATCACATTAACAATTATTGAAAGATTAGGCCATGTGGGGTGGTGTCCCTTCTTTTCACTCCAAATCTCTACCGTCCATGTGATCCTCTCCTCACCTATTTATGCACTCCTCCCTCCTCTTTTCAATCTCCACCTCCTTCTGCCCACATCTGAAAAACCCCATAAACACTTCTTCATCCTCTCCATATTGAAGCAAAATATATTGCTCTCTCTCCCTGTGTTTTCAACTTCACCAATGGCTTGTATCAAGGTGTCTGGGGAGGTAACAGTAAAAATATCTCCTGCTTTGCTCTCTATTAACTTTAAAAGAAGGTCTGTAGAGCATAATTAAGCATCCATTTTCCCACAGCACTCTGCTACTAGCTAACTTGTTCTTGGATGGCTCAAAGGCCTCTTATATATATATATGGTCATGCATTAATGCCATAGTTCCTTAGAGAAATCATCTTGTGTGATCCTGATATTGATTGTAACAACTCTTGGCACTCTGTCCATACCAAAATTTGTTCATTGCTTGCTTCGTTTAATCATGTCTATGTTTATAAACAAATATGAAGGTTAAGTTCGAAGAAGATAAAGAAGAATGCACTCTTGATGGAACAGTTGATTGGCAAGGTCGTCCTGCCATTAAACCAAAGTCTGGACAATGGGCTGCTGGAATCATCATACTCTGTAAGTAAAAGATATACCATTAACACGCACAAGCTCAGAATAGACATAATTCAAAATCGCAGCTGCCATTCTATTCTATCTTTATATTTCATACCGTGCATATGTCTACCATCATACCAAGACGAGAGAAAGAGAGTGAGGATGATTGATAAACAAGCCAACTTCTTTGAACTTTCTTGAGAAGGAAAAAAAGGGGAAAAAAGATAATCGCTTTTGTTATATTGATAAGAGGGGTTTCTTCTCTATTTTCAGCTTTAAGGAAGAGGACAATAGATGTCTAGCATTGATAAGTGCACATGAGAATAAGTGTTGAATCCTTTGTCACGGTTTTTGAGCTTCATGTCTTGAAAATCGAGGGCAACACAGCATCTGGGAGGTGGGAGAGGGAGAGGAGAGAGAGAGAGAGAGAGCGTTGGCAGATGGGTGGGCGGGTCCTGCTTGCTGGGGGGGATTTTGCCGGTGCTTGGTGACATGACAAGAACGCCACAGTGGTAAGGGAAGCATGCATTGAGAATAACATGCAAGAGTTTATTTGCATGATGTGGGTTGTAGCCACGTGGCTTCAACTCAACGAGGTCTCCACTGATTTTCCCGCAAAATCTGATTTTATGTCTCTTTCCTTTTTTCTTTTTCTTTTTTTTTGTGAGTTAATTGTTTTTTTTTTTTTTTTGACCGGTCCCTTTTCCACGTTCGCTCACAAAATAAAATGTTCAGAAAAAAAAAAAATAATAAAAGGGGACATTTCAAGATAATGTACTTGAAAAGAAAATGAAAACTATACATGGACAGGAGAAAGACGGATTAAGCTGAGAATGATTAAATCCCACATGTAATTGTCAAGTTGTTGCAAGAAATTTAAATTTGAAAAATACAACAATAAATCAAAAAAAAAGTATGTGGAATTTTCACCATGCTCGCGTTAAGTTGCATCTTTTTTCACTTCCCGTCCCTCTAATCACGCTCAAAACAAAAACACACCTAGTGCAATTATTTGGTCAATCACATGGAAGCTTTTAACAAGTGGAAGAGAGAAGGCAAGAAGCTTCTTAGGTAATAACGCATTATTGGGAACGTGAGACGTTTGGTTCTGTTTGGTGCTGTTTCCATCCTCAGGTGAACATGAGATCAATGTGCTTGTTGAATCATTCACAATAATTTCTTTCCTTGCCACTCTTAGAAAATACATGAAACCACGAAGGCCACCCACTTGTGGCCTCCATCAAGAGTATGCATACATGAATCCAGTCAATTTGTCAAGTTTCTAGATATACGTTTTGCTTGCACATGAATGGGGAAAGATGAGTATAAATCCTAAAGAAAAGCAGCAAAATCATTGAGTACAGATGAATCCAGTGCAACAGCGCACATGAATACGTTTTAACTTACAAAAACCTTACTTTGATTTCCATGTCACAATTAAGTAAACTTTATCACTATATTAAAAAGCACCCTTAAGATAATATGGAATGAAAGAAGTTTTACGTAATTGAACTTTTCCTCTCCAAGTTCAGAATCGTAAAATTGTAATTCTACCTGGCTTAGAAGGCATTGAAATATGATGAATCTAACTATGTGTTGTGCCCTTTGTTTCGTTGATTTGTGAATAACCAGTGAACCAGGGTCTGGCAACCCTTGCATTCTTCGGTGTTGGGGTGAACTTGGTGGTGCTCCTGACAAGGGTGTTGCAACAAAACAATGCTGATGCTGCAAACAACGTTAGCAAATGGACTGGAACTGTCTATATCTTCTCTCTCGTTGGTGCTTTCCTTAGTGATTCCTACTGGGGAAGGTACAAAACATGCGCCATTTTTCAGGGTATCTTTGTCATGGTAAGTCACCGTCACCTGGCGTGGATCCTGTTCGTCTAGATTTTCTATGAATCACTCACAGGCAATTTCAATGCTCCTCAAATATACAAAGACAGAGAAATAAAATTGTCCGGCAATTAGGGGCTCTGCCTACAAATGTCAACTTCTACGACATAAAGCAAATCATGTAGATGGGCTAATTGCTTGCATGTTTTAATGGCAGGGCCTAGTATTACTGTCACTGTTGTCATACCTTTTTCTTATCAGACCAAGGGGATGTGGGGATGAATTGACACCTTGTGGTTCGCATTCAAGCACGGAAGTTGGGCTGTTCTATCTCTCAATCTACCTTGTAGCTCTAGGAAATGGGGGCTATCAGCCTAATATAGCTACGTTTGGGGCTGATCAGTTTGATGAAGAGGACCCTAGGGAAAGACACTCAAAGGTGGCATTTTTTAGCTACTTCTATCTAGCTTTGAACATTGGTTCCCTCTTCTCCAATACCATATTAGGGTACTTTGAGGATGAAGGAATGTGGGCACTGGGGTTCTCGGCATCTACAGGATCTGCTTTTGCAGCATTGGTCTTATTCTTACTAGGAACAACAAGGTACAGACACTTCAAGCCCAGTGGCAATCCTCTGTCCAGATTTTGTCAAGTTCTGGTTGCTGCAACGAGGAAATGGAGAGTGGAGATGCCACCAGATGAGGATGACTTGTACGATGAGGATGGAAAAGAATGCTCCAACAATGGCAGCAGAAAAATACTCCACACTCATGGATTCAAGTATGTAGTTCAATCAGAACCATATATTCATCATATCTATCCACACCATATCTATGGAGCCTTAGAAAGTAATTTGCAAGCCAGTTCACACCATTAGAAGAAACTAGGTTTCTGCAATTCCATGAATTAACTCGTGAAAATCTACGTATTTCAGGTTCTTGGATAGAGCAGCTTACATTACATCAAGAGATCTAGAAGACCAGAAACAAGGGCGTCACAACCCCTGGCACCTCTGTCCAGTTACCCAAGTGGAAGAAGTTAAATGCATACTAAGACTACTCCCAATTTGGCTCTGCACCATAACATACTCGGTCGTCTTCACCCAAATGGCTTCTCTGTTTGTGGTGCAAGGAGCTGCGATGAAAACTGTTATTTCAGACTTCAGAATCCCTCCTGCCGGCATGTCTAGCTTTGACATCATCAGCGTCGCAATTTTTGTTTTCATTTGTCGACGAGTTCTAGATCCACTTGTGGGAAGAATCAAAAAGACAAAAACGAGAGGACTAACTGAGCTTCAGAGGATGGGTATTGGCCTCTTAATTGCCATAATGGCAATGCTATCTGCCGGGACCGTGGAGTGCTATAGACTCAGGTATGCAAGAACAGACTGCAGAAATTGCGAAGACTCAAGCACCTTGAGCATCTTCTGGCAAGTTCCTCAATATGCACTAATTGGAGCTTCCGAAGTTTTCATGTATGTCGGTCAATTGGAGTTCTTCAATTCACAAGCACCAGACGGATTAAAAAGTTTTGGAAGTGCACTTTGCATGACATCTATTTCGCTCGGGAACTATGTGAGCGACTTGCTGGTGACTATGATCATGAAGATCTCAACCGAACATCACATGCCGGGATGGATTCCAGGAAATCTCAACGAGGGACACATAGACAGGTTTTATTTCCTCTTGGCTGCCTTGACAACTATAGACCTAGTAGTGTATGTAGCATGTGCTAAGTCGTACAAGTGTATCCAGCTGGAAGGAAACTATGGCAAGAAGAACGAGGAAAAGAGCTTTACCGCTTGACATTGAAAAGCAACATCTGCAGTTATATTAGTGCCCGGGTAGATGAATAAGAAAACACATTGGATGAACACTCAAGCACCTATTTCCCCCAGCTTCTCGCACCACTTTAACTGTACTGGGGATTCTGTCTAGAAATTGGGTTTAATGAGGCAGCTTGCTTTTGGCTAGAAGTCACCTCATTCTGATTTGTTACCATCCCACAATAATTCAATTTTATGTGAAATGAGTTAGCTGTTTTTGCAGAAGTTTCCTGCATAAGAAGGCTTATGTATTGGAAAACAAAAGAAAAGATCTCCCCTACTTGGACCTCTTTTAGTGCCTACTTCATATAAATTACGAGAAAAAAAAACATACACGAACGCTTCAGTAAACAAGTTCACAAAGACCTGGACTGCAAAATTAAAACAGAACGACAAAACATTCTCGTTGGATCTGCCAACACAACCTAAATGCTCCTGTATGCCTAACTGTAAATTTGTTCTTAATCCAGTGCAACGAGGATGAATCTCTCAGCACAAACAGATAACGATTAAAAGGATCACTCAATAGTTTTTGTCTCCACCGATTCTGGTTTTAGAATAGATGACCGCTAGTGCACCATGGATTCCTTGGGCTATCCAAGGCAGAAGGTAGCAAGTTATGAACAACTAATTCCCATCAAGATGAACTATTTATTATAAACGGGAAAGATAACATTAAAGTTTTCTAACTCTATATTGCAATGCATGAAATCAGAAACCTTCCAGTAGATAGCCAAGCTTGCCTATATACTTTCAGACACTTCAACTGAAGTGGTGGCCTTTAATCCCAGCCGAGGTCCATCTTTGAAAACTTCAACATAAGCTTTCATGCTCCAG
The DNA here is from genome assembly GCA_037832385.1 of Rhizophora apiculata. Lineage (NCBI taxonomy): Eukaryota > Viridiplantae > Streptophyta > Magnoliopsida > Malpighiales > Rhizophoraceae > Rhizophora > Rhizophora apiculata. The sequence continues at coordinate 6,593,852 of CM075439.1, read as the reverse complement.
TCATTTGGACCTTTCCTTCTAAACTGAAGGTTGAGATTTTTCCTTTTTTTTTTTTTTTTTTCCTTCAAGTTCGTTATATTCATAACCTTTCTAAAAAGGGCCAAATCCCAACCTTTAAATTCCCAATGCATGGCTTACATAACTTTAATATGATAGGAAATCTCATTAAAAACATAAGAGGGGCTCAAACCTATCTGCAATGACAGGTATTTGGAGAAAATGAAGATGCTTCTTAGCACAAGGCATTTTCTTTCCTACTTAACAGAGAAATTATTAGGTGGTTACAGGACTTAACAAAGGCCCAGCAATACGAAATGATGAGGAAAATACTAAATTGCTTACTTCATTTGTCAATAATCAGCAAACAGCAGATAGAAATTGACCAAAGGCTATCTATTTTAGGTTTAGGAAAATTTCGACCCCCTGGTATATTCCCCAGATACACTGTCAAAAGAACCCAGTAGAATGCATTCCAGGTGATTACTAATATGAACACTAGGTTGTCAAAGGCCGATCAAATTATTTCCTCACAAATGAAATGCATCTATGCCACATTGCAAGTTTATATGCAAAACACAGGCTAATTCATACAAATTTGACATGATCTAAACTTAGCAGCCCAAGAAGCAAATAGTATAGTCAGGTACTAAATAATGATAAATGCAAACTGGACAGTCACCAGTGAAGAAAGCAACTTATAATGGTGCATGAAAGTCCTAAGACTAAACATATAAAAAAAATAAAGGGACTTGTTATTTAGATTCTTAATTTGTAGTAAGATAGCATCCATGAGAAAACATTTCAAGACATTGGTACACAAGAATGACTGCAAATTTCAGTTGCTATAATCTACTACTAAATCTACTTCCTATCAGCAGATAATTCCTCTACATGATTATACTTCCAATTACTATAACTTCAAACTCAATCTAGTTTTTCTTTATCCGTACAAGAAACAACATATCCCAAAATTGCTAAAATTGAGTAACAATAAATATGCCACATAAATTTATGTTGCTCCCAAATAATCCAACAGCAAACCTCTATCAAACAAATCAGTTTTGAACCTTGCACACTTGAATGTGATGAGTAGATTCTTGACGCCAGATTGGCTGAGCTCCGCTCTGGACAAGAGTAACATGCTGTCCTTCCACCAACAGACCCTTGCTCTAAAGCATGGAAAAGTTCAAAGAAAATTGTAATTTATATATTCTTGTCAAATGATAAAAACAAGATATAGACAGAGAATAACTAACCACTAACTGCCTTTGCGCTCGAGAGAAAGTCTCCTCTACATTGTCTGAGAACTGCATAAATATTGGCATGACACCTTGATAAAGTGCCAATCTCTGCTTAATCCTAGGTCTGCCAAAAAAGGGAAGTGTTATTAAAAAGTTAGAAAGAAAGTACGAAGAATAAAAACTGCCTTAAATTCAACTCACACACCAGCTACAACTAGACAGTCAGGGTAAAGAACAAAGATGTGCAAGCTGCATGAGAGAGGCATGAAAGCTAAAAGGAAAGAAATTAATTAGTTGTAATGGAGAATCAAAATGGTAATAAATGATGATATGGAATAGTAATAGTAATGAGTATTGTTGAGATGGGCTTTTCAACAACTTTAAGTTTCACACAATAGATGGGGGAAAGGAAAAATGAAAAAGAAAATAGGAAAAATGTCATCGAATTTTTTGGCCCTTTTAATTAAAGGACCACAGAAATCATCAGGAAACAATACAATGATAAAGTAGCTATCGTAAAGATTTTAACTTGCAATGGACCATCAAAGTGGTAATGAATGATGATACCAATACTAGTGGTGGGTAATGTTATTGACACCAATTTCCAAAACTTTTATGATGACCATGATAGAAAGGGACTACAAAATAATTAGAGGGAAAGACAAAAGGAAATTTTGCGTCTAAATTTCGTCACTTTTACCAACCTAAGTATAGAAATCATCACCCAACAACTTAATGGTATGAGAGCAAGCACAAGGATACACAATATCATGGCAATATTGAAGAAAAGCTAAAAAAAAAAAAAGTGTTGCAAAGTTATAGTTCTTCTGATGCTGAACAGTCTTCTGGCCATTAACTGTGTTGAGAGTATTTTTCAGTTGAAGCCTTTGAACATATGCACAGGTAATAATCCCATGCTTTTCTATCTTTGTTTAAAATTCCAACAAATTTTTATTTCCAAGTCATTTAAGTTACAAACTCAAAGTAAGCATTTCAAGGAGAAGAAAAAAGTAATGCACTCTAAAGTGCTTTAGGACTTACTCGTTAGTGAATGCAAAGATTGTTGAAGAGGGTCGAAAATGACTTAAAAGTATAGCCATTGATCCTGTTCTAGTGAAAACAATTATGGGTGTATTAAGAGTGTTTGCCATTATTGTGGCATGGAAGGCAAACATTTCACCCATATGGCTCTGCGAAAAAAACATGTCAATAAAAGTTACAAGATTACAAAATAACAAGAGATAACAATGCAAAGTGACTGTCGCTAGAAAACATAAATGAGAGGTCAAGTTTCATTCTTTCAATTCTCATTGTTGATATTAACCAAAAAAAGCATGAATTTACTTCTGAGAGAAAAGACAAAAAATTGAAAGTAGGGGAGTGGGTACGATAGCCATCTTCCCGGCCAAATTTTACATACCTTATAGGCACCCTGAGTTGGAGGTGTAGTGTCAACTGCCAGGCTTGACTCTGTCCTCAAAGCAACTGTATGCATGACCTTAACAACCTTCAGTGGATACCTATATAATTGTTGCAGTAGCAAAATTGATAAACCAAAGTAAAGAATGAATAGAAGTTGTAGAACTGTTTAAAAAATTTGCCTACTACAAGAAATCTGGTGAAGCACCTCAAGAATTCTAAATTCTAAAAAGAAATAAAATCAATTAGGCTTAGTATTCCAGTCACATTACAAGAATAAGTTCAATTGCAGAAAGTGCCAGTAAATAGGATATATTGTAGGAAAGCTACAGGCAAGAACCGACCATAAACTAATTGACCGATAAATATCTGCATGAGAAACAAATAGAAAAACTAGTATGGCTAGTAGTGTTTGCAAGCTAAAAAAGACCACCAATGCTAGAGTCAGCTGAAATACTGATCAGTAAGAGTTAATGGAGATGGCCAGAGTTCACTGTGCACCACAAACTGCCATAATCAGGATATCTGGCAACAAAAATCAATAAGACAGTAACACACTATCATGAATAGATGGCAGCTAATGGGTCTAAAGGCCATCTGATGATGACATAAGTCAGGTTTCAGTATCCAGTTGAAATAACTACCTAAGACAGTTTTTATGCCATACTGTTCATGAATGTGAGGACAAAAACTGACTTCCTAGAGGAATATTCATAGAAAAAAGTAGTAAATCTTCATCATAAGGTAGAGGCTCCTTCATTCCAAGATTAGCAGATAACGTTTCTCCCCATCCTGTTGACTATCGCCAGTTCTCAGGTTTGAGGGATATGAGGAATGGGGCCTACTTCCAATCAGTAAACATTAAGTAATTTTTATGACAGCAAGATTAAGAGTTAGATCATCACTGAAAATCATAATTGATGTATAAAGCTTGTAAAACACAACCTTCCTTTTCTCAGTCATATGTCTTGAGGATTAGAAAAGAAAGGTTGTGTGTTTGAAGAAACCTAATTTTAAATTGCAACCAACAACAATAGGATATTGCAGAATATGCAATTAAAATGGAAGATGAAAGAAAATTCATTACCATAGAATATATAACTTCAGCCAAGTCAACTTACTTTCCATGGGCAGTTTCTCCAGACAGCATGATTGCATCAGCACCTTCACGTACAGCAATTGCTATATCCGAAACCTCAGCCCTTGTTGGCGTGGGATGGTCAATCATGCTCTCCAGCATGTTTGTTGCTACAATCACAGGTTTTTGCATACTGTGACACCTTCTAACAATATCTTCCTGTTTAAAAAATAACAAGTACTGAGCAATGACAAAATTGGAACACAATGTCTAGAACTGACATGTGGCAAATTCTTGCACCAGTGAATACAAATATTACTGCTAATAGAATCAGACATTGCAATTCACCTGCTATGTTTTGCCATCCAACTGCTATTACTAATGGACAATAACATGAAATTTTAATAAAGTACAATTTGGTCACACAAAAATCAGTCAATCTGAGATCTTAGACAGAATTGATCATGGAAAACACTTAAAAATAATATCTCACTTATCTGTTCTCGGATCCCAGAAATCATGTTTCAAATTTACTCATAAAATGCTTTTCTTGTTGATCAGAAAACAAAAAAACTGTATCACATTTACTCATAAAATGTGGGAACCTAAGTTTCATCCTTAGGCCCAATGTCTTGAATCAAGCCTAAAAGGCAAACCAACTTTTGGACTGCAAAAATTGGTTTTAGAAATGCCTCATCTTGTTCCATCACCTGCAATAAAGGCACTTCCTCTATTGGAAGTTCAGCACCAAGATCTCCACGAGCAACCATTGCCTATAAAGCCAAAAGAAAGTCAACTGTGATTGGACATGACCATCCCATTACTAAACAATCAAAACACAAACTCTGATGGACTAACAAACAGAAGGAAAAGTCCTGGCTACCCTAGCAAATGCATGCTCAACAGAGAGAGAGAGAGAGAGAGAGAGAGAGAGAGAGAGAGAGATCTCACAGTAGCCCATTCATAAATGCACTCAGAGATGCAGAAATCACAAGCTAGACCACCAAGAACATTGGAGCAGGACAGACACTCTAATCTTCCTTCTTCCCATTCCCCTCCAAATAATTAAATTTAAAAACTCACAGAGTAACTGAAAGAGTATATGGAAAACCGACCCCATCAGATGCAGATAATATGGAGTGAAGGTTTGGTATAGAGTCAGCACTTTCAATTTTCACGATGATATGAATATCTGCATTGCATCCTACACAGGTTTGTAATAAGACAATTAGTCAAAGAGTAAAAATTGATTGCCCAAATATAACTGTGACATGAATATTTGATTACACTGGATATAAAACTTTACTTTTGAGATAATCTTTCAATTCATGGACCACTTTAGCATCCTTCACAAAGGAGACAGCATAGAAATCTACCTGGTTGTCCACCCCAAATTTGATATCCTCCCAATCTTTGTCTGTGGTAAATGACACGAATAACAAAAAAATAGGGCAATTTCATCAAGAAAACAATAGAGGATAAATGTAGAAACAAATCATTCCAACAACAACATTACCATTTTGAAGTTGGATACTAACCTGTAATTGAAGGCAGATTTGCACTTTTCCCACGGACATTTAGATGTCGCCTTGACTTTAGTTCCCCACCATCAACTACAACACATTTAACCAAATCCTTTGTCTTTGACTTCACAGCTAAAGACATCATTCCACCTACCAGAGTGAAAGAAGATAACAAGATAACTTCTCACGTCTTGCAATTAAGTAATTTAGAAGTTCATTGAATGCTTCACTGCAAAGATGCACTTTGTAAATAAAAGAAAAAGACAAAACAAGTTGACTTTAGATTGTTGAGAGCCCATGAGAAGCACAAAGTTATGGCACTATATATTTTGCCCAAATTAGTATAGCAAATACACAAACAGATGCAAACAGAAATTTGAAGCAAGTGAAGCCATCAGCTGATTTACCAAATTAAAAATGGACATAAAATTTTTTTTCCACATATCCAAACAGGGGAATTGCCCTCATCCCACCCCCCTCCCCTGCCTCAAGTGGGATTGAGTAACAAAATATTAAGTAAACAAAATTGTTGTGTTTAAGCTGGGAGTGCTCAACTCAAAGAATTTGGCAGCCATTAGCCAGAAACAAAATAAAGAGTCATCTACATATGTTCTATAATGCTTTCCAAGAAAAATGCACTAGATCAAAGGAGAAAGAATTAGATGGACTGCTTCTAAGGACATCTAATACAACAATAACAAAGAAATAATCCCAAATTTAACTGGGCCCAACTACATGAATCTTTTCTCATCATTTAGTTTCATTCTAACAAAATCTAACCCAACTGTTAATTCACCAATGGAAGAAGATGCATTAACTCATCCATCCCTTTAATCCTCCATATGAAAAAGTAGAGTCTTCAATCAGAAAGAAAAAAAATCTTAATCCATTGTACTATGCTACCACCCACCCATAGTCAATCAAGAGATCTATACTTACCATCTACAAGAAGCATGTCCCCAACCTCAACATCATTGACAAAGTCATCATAATTTACGCTAACAGTGTCTTCTGTGCAGACCCCTCTATTGATTGTAAAATTAAACTCTTGCCCCTCATGGAGCATGATTGGTTGAGGAACATCTCCACTCCTAACCTCAGGTCCCTGCATTGGGAATAAACAAAACCACCTTGACTTTGACATCAAAAAGCTAGCTCTAAGTGTAAAACATGTAAAGCAAGAAAGGTGCACTGAATACAAAATAAGCATATTCAATTCATGAAACTGTCAACTATGAAATGAAACTTGTTTGGCAATCAATCACTTCATGTCTAAAAATGCATTGATGACACCATAAAATGTTTCCCCAAGAAAACTAGAGTGGGTTCCAGATGGCAGGAAAATATGCAAAATGCTAATTTCACTGTTGCCCTCAATTATAGCCTAGATTAAAAATTCAGATGAAACCCACTGCCATTTCTGTCAGTCAAAGTAAGATTTTCAAAATGAGGCAATAACATAGTTTCTTTCAGCTATAGCCCAGGTTGAAAATCAGATGAAACAAAACTACCAATATTCTGTCTGTTAAAATAATGATTTCCATAATGGTTCATCAGAAAAAGACACAATTAGCTTGGAAAACCTTGCATCAACTTCTCCCCTATTTCAGCATATGATAAAGTGTTATCTCAACTCTCAAATATAACTTTGGCAAACTAGTCACAGCGAAAAAGGAAAAATAATTAGGAGAGAATCGATTAAAAAAACAAAAATAATAATAATGATAATAAAATAAATATGACAGAAGGCAACATACCTTGGTGTCAATCATTATGGCAATGACCTTGTCTTCGGATTGAGCATTGTACTCCTTAACCAGATCAATGGTTTTCTTATGGGACGAATGGTCTCCATGCGACATGTTCAAGCGAGCCACATTCATTCCGGCCTCTGCTAGTTTCCATATCATTTCGCGTGAGCTAGTGGAAGGGCCAATTGTACAAACAATTTTTCTTTTTCTTTGGGAATAGGAAACTCTCTTCTCTCCCAATATCTGACTGCTATTCATGAGCTGCTGCACAAGAGATTCATAAAATAATTGAATATCCTAAAAGAAAAAAAAAAATCCAAGATTTAAAACAGCTCTAGCTCTAGCTCACTGAAACAAAAGCTACGTCATGTATACAATTCATTATAAAGAAACACAGAAACAATATTACCTTACTTCCACGTAGAAAATGCAAGATTAAGCACAATTCATATTTCCTTTCTTTTCCGGCGGTTTCTCGGAAACCAAACAAGCAAGCAACATTTATTTTTTTAGAAAAAAAGGAAATAAAATGTAAAACGAGGGAGCGAGAGAGAGAAGCACTCACAGAAGAGACAGGACCGTTGGGGGAGGGAAGTTTGCGCTCGGTAACAGCCATGGATCTGACGTCAATGAACCTGTTTCGAGGGACGAAACGCACCCTTCGAATCTGAGACTCTAACGAGGAGGCATCGCCGAGGCTCTTGGACGACGAGAGGAGGCGGCGGTAATCGGCGTACGTCGGAGTGGCAACATTGTTAATACTTGCCATTCTATGGCTTATTTTGTCCTTCCAATGTATCAGACAAATAAAAAGATAGAAAAACCTCTCTTTGGCAGCGTTTTGATTTTATTCCAAATCCTTTATATATATATATATATATTAATTCGTTTTTGTGGACAGAAGAAAATGCCGGACCACACTCGCTGGTTCCGCGCGAGTGTTCCACACTCCCCCACGAAAATCGATGAACTTTTCCGGATCGGCCGACATGTTTAAATTCCAACGCCTTCTTTTTCCTTTTTTTTTTTTTACATTTAAATAAATAAACTGCACTTACGTCTCTTTTCTTTTTTTTTTTAGGAGCAGACACTAGTCGTTAACTTAGTTTTTTTTTTGTTATAATTATTTTTAGCCAAAAAAAAAACTTGTATTCACACAATTTAGTGGTTACAAAATTTTATATAACATAAAATAATTTAATAGTAATATAATAATATGAAGTGCAAAATATAATAATTCAACTGTCAAAAGATACTGTCGTTATTACATAAGCACAGTTCAAAAAAAAAAAAAAAAAGAAATTTGCATTGCCATGCATGCGGCACGTGCCATGTTTGGTTCAATATCTCTGTATAATAATTTTTGGATGTAAAAAATAATAATAATAATAATAATTTTTAATTTTGATGAGATGGGTCTAGAAGCCAAAGATTAATTGATTTTTTTCATTTCATATAAGGACGTAAAATAAAAAATAATTGTGTCTGCCTTTCACGGTGGGATCCTCAAAAGCCGGCAATACGGGGGCCAATCGACGCACCAGTCAATGGAATCACATGTCGCATTGTTTAATATAAATTTTTTAATAAAATTCTTAATATATCTAACGTTATTTAAAAGTTTCAGAGGAGAAAACTCTTAAACTTGGCAGCAGCCCACAGCCATTATAATCAATGAATTCAATTTGTAGTATTTTGAATGACTCTGTAGTCAAAAGTAATCCCAAGAAAATAAAAAATGATTGAATAATTAAATGGTATTTGATTTGACTTGTTGACACTGACCAAGTTCTTGCGAGATTGGTTTGGAAAATTTAGAGAGTTTATGGTTTGGTTACGTGTATAAAATTTTTATTCAAACTACTCAATTTGATCTCCGAACATTTTTAATATCAAATTGGTTCATATCAATATAATTTAATTATTAAGATATCTGGTTTTGAGAAGTTAAAAGACGATCTCGGTGGACTTAGGCTAATGCGCTTGGGTTGTTTAGACGTATCCCGTTCTTGACGATGATAGGATTTAATATAGAAGAAAGAATTTTATATGAGTATTATTATTATATTATCATAAAAAAATTATAATATAAAATATTTTACATGTGTTATAAATTCTTCTCCTTTTTTTTTTTTTCTTGTCTAAGAGATTATATCCACGATGATTTTCCCATCATTTAAAAGCTCTTTTGATTTTTTTTATATATAAATATGTTACATTTTAAACTCTTTTTTTTTTGTTAAAAAAATGTTAAGATTTTATCATCAAATTTTTTATATTTTTCATTACATGTACCTCTATTATGTAGTTATGTCAAAATTTGTCAAACCAAGTCATATTACCTCACGTGTGTATATAAAATATAGAATTTAAAATAATTAATAAATCATTTTTTTTAGTAAATATAAATATTTTTCTAATAAATATACATACTAATTTATTGTTCGGGCCCGTGATGGAGCGGGTGCGATAATTATGATTTTAGCATTTATAATGAGAAAGTTGTCCATTATAGTTGTTTGCATTTCCTTTAATTTTTTAAAGTGGCTTCATTTTTAACTAAAACAACAAACTTAAATTACACGTGTTCAACTTTCTTTTATTTGAATTAATGACACTTGACTATTGATTATCAATTACAATCTCTTTTCCCTCGTTATAAGTACCCAAGCTGATAATTTTTTATTTTTATTTTTTTGCCTCATTCTACTTCTAACATTTATTTTCTTATTCTGTTCCTTATTGTAGAATTCATTTAGTTTACATCATCACTAAATACTCTTCTGGTTTTTAATAACTCTTGCAATAAGTGTGATTATGATTATAATTTTTATCGATCTTAATCTCTATAATCAATTCATCTATCTAAATAGAAGAATTTCAAGGTCATTTATACTAATTAAGATGTTAATTAATTTGAATCAATGGCACTTGACTATTAACTATATTGAAATCAATAATGACTAGTAATTAGAAATGGGATCCCACACAATAAAGAATTTATTAAAAAAATTCACTAGAATATACTAGGGAGGGGGAGCTAAGTTGTTGTATATTAAAAGAGAAAAAAATGAACTTTTTTTTGGGAAGAAATTGATTGGAAAACGAACTTGTTTTTGCAGGTAGTGCTAGAAAATTCCTGTTATGTGTTGGGAGATAATAACAACAACAATAATGATTCACATTTCTAGAAATTTTTCATTGTTCTATTTTTATACTTAATTGATTTTTTTTATTTTTTTTTATTTTTGGTTCTTCGAGGGGCCGATTAAACCAAGATTTTATTACCCGGAAGGTGATTTTCCTTTGGTCATACTAGGATATGCAATTTAATAAATGTATTGTTTTACTCAGTGCCATTTGGTCCCTGTAATTGATTATTATCAAGAGTAATTTTGTTTTTTTTTTTTTAGCTAATTTAATTTTAGAGTACTAGATTGGAGTTTTCTTATGTCCCACTATTTTCTAAAGAATTACACTAGTGTCTTATTTTAGTACCAAAAAAAAAATACACTAGAGTTTGGACTCTGGGTACATGTCTTGACTCTTAAGGGCCGAGAGTTCAACGAGACTAAAAGACTCGTCGATGGACTACACAATGAATATTAATTTTTTTTAATTACATTTTTATTAAGAGAGTCTTGTAGGCATAAAAAAGATTTATATTATATATAAAATATTTTATATTATTTAAAGAAAATTTTATACAATATAAAGGAATTTTATAGTGATATATTAGTATTTATATAAAAGCTTTTTATTTTATATAAAATATTATTGGTGTAGTATAAAATCTTTGTGTCCACCCATACTCACGAGATTATATGTACACACAGCAATTCCAGAAAATAGCAGAGAAAGAGGGAGATGAAGATAAGAAAAATTGGGAAATTAGAAAGTGAAAGGAAAAAGAAAATCAATATTATATTATGTTTAAACAGAGAAAGATGAAAGAAAAACTATATATTCATTTTTTTCATTCTTTACCTGTTTGTGACAAGGTGATATAAAGATGAAAATTTAAAAATTTTCTTTGGTAAATAATGGTGAAAGTGAAGAGAAAAAAAACAATATTTTTATAACTCTAATTTTACCATTATAATTAAATTGACGAGTATTAATAAGTAGGTTAAATACAAATTTGAATCTTTAACTTTGTCAATTTTATCAATTTAAGTCACATACTTGAATTTTGGCTAGTTGAGGTTATTAACTTTTAAAATCTAATCAATTTCTATTAAGTGCTTTAACTTTGATTAATTTGGATCACAAACCTTCAAACTTTAATTAATATGAGTTAATTGATAATTGTCCTGCTCTATCAATGTTAATATAGCAAATAAGTAGCAATTACATTAATATAAAATTTTTATTATCAATACAAGTTGTTTCGTATCATTTAAAATAAATTTATTTATATTTTAATAAAATAATAAAAGAGAAAATTACTTTCAAAAATTTTTTTATGATATTTCACTTAAAATTATTATAGTAAACTCTTATTAAATTTTAAATTTTTTGTCATATTTTATTTTTTTTTTAAATTATAACTCTAATAAGTAAAATATAAAAGTTTATAAGTTAAAATTTATAACTCAAATTGACAAGAAAAAGTTTATACATCAATCTGAATTATTATGTTACTTATCATATCAGTATTAATGGATAAATAGTAATAGATAAAAGGTAAAAATTATTATCAACCAACTTAAAATTGATCATCAAAATTGATTATGTGACTTAAATTAATTGAGAGTTAAAAGTTTGCAACTAAATTTGACTAAAATTTAAGTGCATAACCTAAATTACCAAAATTAGTAAGGTTAAAGTTGAAGATTTAAATTTTTATTTTACTCTAAATAAAAGAAATTAATTTGAGTAAATTGGTAATTTATTAATCAAGTAGGAGAATCAATATTTTTTTTTTGAAATTAAGAGAAATAAATTTGATACGTTAAGTCCTCATTTTCTTCTCTTATAATTTAAATATTTTTAAAATATAGATATAATTATTTTTACCCTTTTTTTTTTTGAGAAAAATTAATTAGCAACACTTGAAAAGGGATATAATTGTAATAAAAATATAAACCAATTACATCTTCTTTAGTCTCACAAATAAATGAAGTTAAATGCATAAAATGAATGTACTACCATTATATTACTCTTATGTTACTTTTTATGTGTTACTCCATAATGGTACTTATTTTTCTCTTTTCTTCCCATTTTTTATTAAATACAATATAAAAATTCAAGTAACTCTAGACCTTATAACAAATTTATAATTAAAATATTTTATAAATGCATAAAAACTAATATATATATATATATGAGAAATGTTTCTTTTTTTTTTCATATATAATAAAATTTTAAAAAAAGTTAACGTGATATACTTATAAATATAAATGATTGAAATTAAAAAAATTTAATATAAATTAATGTAAAATTTACAATATTTTTATTTTATTTTATATAATTATTGTTAAAAATAAATTAATTTAATATAAATAAAATAATTTAAATTTTTAAAAATAAGTATTACTATAATATATTATATAATTTTAAATATTTTTATTAAAATACAAATAAATATATCATATAAATATATTTTTTAAATTTTTATAATTCATAATTAAAAAATATAAAATAATATTGCTTTATTTTAAAAAAAATATAACAAAAAATAATTTTTTATTTTTTCATAAATTTTAAAATTAATTAATTAAAAAATTATAATTAATTTATTAAATTTTAAAATTAATAATTTTTATAATAAATAAAATTAAATCACAGTATTATTTTTAATTTTATTAATGTAACTCGTTAATTCAATTGAATTTTAAAAATTTTGTTTCAAAGTTATGGCATCCCTTAATTAAAGTGTCCATACAAGCATTATTTCAGAATTATTACGAGTATGATTGTCAGAAATGAGAAGTGCTGATGCCATTTAAGTATTGTCACAAGAATCAACTCGAGTCTCCGATGCGTTTATAAGAATCTCTAGATGTGCCCATACACTGCACATTATGTGTCATCTCGCCCCGTGTCTCCCCAAGAGTCAACCAACTACTTTTTTAATATATGGCACGATATCTACATTTTATTATTTAATAAATATTATAAAAGAATCTTATTTCATGGAGCATCAAAATTGATGATGATTGGACCGATTAATAGCAAGGGTGTGCCACGTCATATGCGATGGTCTTGGTTTTAAGTCTAATTGGACTTAGCAGCTAGATAGATTATTAGAACACAAATAAAAATTAATTTTAATTTTTAGTTGATTCATCTATTTATTTAATTGTGATGATACATTGTTAATTTTATGAATATTAAAAACATCTTTTTTTTATTACTAATTACTATAGTCTAATAATTTATAAATTAGAATTTTTTTCTCAAAGTATTTAATAAAATTCAACGTACTTTTATTCAAATCTACTGTATAGTATGACCAACACAAGTTTTATTGACGAGATTATGAGATGTCGCTTTGTTGACCCATTTTTCAATTTTTTTAAAAAATAAAAAGAAAAGAAAAGAAAAGGAAGAGAGAGTGCACGTAATTAATGTAATAATAATAATAATTAAAAACCTAAATTCAGTCTACTAATCAAACTAATCATAAGCATAATAGATTTAAGTATTCTAAATTTAACCATTCAGAAGAGAAGTTGATTTTCCTTTTCTTCCTTTGTATAGGGTTGTGGGTCTCGCAATCTTTGATCATCGTCGTGAAATTATGGAAGAGGAAGAGGAAGAGGAAGACGACGAGGAGAGAGGAGGTGGAGAAGAAGGACAAGACAGATTGAGCAATCTGCCAGACCACATAATCCAACACATACTAAGTTTCCTCGAAGCCAAAGACGCAGTCAAGACCTCAGTCTTGTCGAAGGAATGGAGGCTCCACTGTCGCTGCCTTCCTGTCCTAAACTTCAACAATGACTCCTTCCGTCGAATGCATTCTTTCAAGAAATGCGTGTACTCCGTATTGTCTTACCCCCGAGAGACTCCCATATCCAAACTCCGATTCGTCGGCATGGGACAAAAGGAACTCGTGGCTAGGATTTTCAGGTACGTTTTCTCCCACAGAATTGAGCACTTGATCATGGATGTCTCTAGAGCTTCCTTTCTCCTCCCGGACCAAATTCTCACTTACCAACCCCTGAAAATCCTCGATCTCTCCTCCTTCGATTTACCCCAATCGTTTCGTTCCTCGACCGTCGCCGTGTTGCAGCTCCGAAACTGCTTCTTTTCTACTGGCCCTGACGGATATCTCAATCCATTCGCCGCTTGTCCTAATCTGAGTCACTTGTCGTTGTACAACTTGGATTTCAACGGATGCAAGGTATTCAAGATATCTGCACCCGAGTTGCTCCGCTTGACAATAAGTTCGACTACAAGGTCGAATTACAGGCGTGTGCCCGAGGATTGCGTGTTTGAAATTTCTTCGCCGAAGCTCGACTCTTTTAGGTACGAAACTGTGGCGGCTGCAATGGATTTTGTTTCTATGGATCTCCCTTGTGTGCAATATGTGGACATTGCATTTTCGTTGCCATCTGTTCGAAGTAAAGAGGCGTATCTGAGTTTGATAAAATTGTTACAAGGGCTTCACAATGCGCGTGTTGTCTCACTTGCCACCTCCACAATTAAGGTACTTGAAAAGCCTTTATTTTAATTGCGGTTGAATGTTTATATTTGCCGTATGTAGACACTGGCTTGTCTCCCTAACATGAGATTCTGATTCCATTTGTGGATAGGCTTTGAACGCATTTCCCGATATGTTGGCAAATCAGCCTTCTCCCTTTAATAGATTGGAATCTTTGATGCTGAAGCCGAATGGAGAAGGCACATCTCTTGTGATTCCCATCATAGTGAAGAAATATCTATGTGGTGGCTCCCCTTCTGCAAAGATTCGTCTTCTTTAATGTACAAAGTACTAACATCAAGTTGTTGTTCATCTCACAAAATAAAAGGTCTGCTTGCTAAGAGATTCATTTTGTATGAGCTTTTGGAAGAGCATATTATGACAGGACTGACCATTGAGATACTTGAGTTTGAGCAGCAATCAAGAATGAAGGGATAAGTGATGTTTTGCATTTACTTGGGAATGCCTTTTAGGTGCAAACCTTTTTCTCAATAGATGAGAAAAAAATGAAAGTTTACTTTAGGGTTTATGGAATGAATAGGCAAGCAGATCTCCGTTCTACCCGTGAGCTTCCACTAGAATTGAATTTCAAATCCTAAGAGAGTTAATAAAGAAGTGACCCAGGGTATCAGACCAGATTACCAAAGTATCCTCTAGGCTATATATTTTCATCATAATATTGTGCTTTAATCTAGGATTTACTCTCACTCCATCCCACCTACCAATATGGAATATGGTAAGGAGGATTATTCCCTTCCTCTTGGATGTTGTTGATAGGTGCGATTACAGTTTTTCTGCATAGAACATTTGATTAGATAGATTCTTCAGTACTTAATTTTTTTTTCTATTTTTTGACCCTATAAAGTTGTTAAAAAAAAGACTTGCCTTTTGTGAAAGTTTTTCTCAAGTGTAGCTATTCTACAAATATTTGTATTGGTATAGTTGAGAGAAGCTTTAATCAATCAATCGGTGTCATTTGCTTGGAAGTATTGGATTTCATCTTTTTTCCTTTATTTCGTGGAAATAGTACTTTCCCCCATTTTTTAGATGGCAACATGTAAAGGCTAGCAAGAGCTTTGATAATCTAGTTCTAGTTAGCTGCCAGTGTCGTTTCAAGCCAGATTTGGGAAACTTAGCACATGGCCTTGTGTTTGTCCTGAAGCTGTGATGTTATGGTTACCTTCTGTTGAAATTTGATTTAGCTTCCTTTGTTCTCTTCCTTTGCATCTTTTTTGTGCGAGGAGGTGGGTTCCTGATGAGCTAGGCCAGTTCAAGTGAATTAATTTTTGACCTATATCTAAAAACTAAAAATTCATGTGCTAGTACTAATGCAGCAACTGTTGGTTGTTTGCTATATTCACCTTTGCAGCACATCATGTTGCTCCTCTGTTCACCCAACTCGTAGCCATGTTAAAGTTGTGGCTCTATTCTCCATGTGAACTCAACCAATCATCATATCCAATATAATTTGCGGCCATTGAACATGAACGTACGTATATCATCAGCCCTGTGGATGAACCAATTCATTCTGGTTCATTTGGTTTGATTGGACAACAAAATCAAACCAAACACTGTAGGTTCCCTGAACAATAAACGTGGCATTTGATCTTTTAACTTTCTAGCCTTCAAAATTGCCTTCTAAGAATCAATGTAGATTGTCAACCTTTCTACAACCTCACGATCTAGACCAATGCATTCAGCTCAGAGAATGAAGAGCACAAGAAAATACAATTAAGATAAAGACCGTCTGATTGAAGTTGAACTCCTGATGTCGTGAAGCAAGAAACTGTGATTAAGCTACAATTTTGATTACAAAGATGTAATAACAATAATGAGAACTTGTCCTGCTTCGGTTTGGCCATTTGGGCAGCTTCGCTATTTTCCGACAATGGTATTAGACATTTACGTAATTCATCACGAGTTAAAACAGCTGTGACTTAGATGCTTAGCTCCTCTGTTTTGTTAGGCCTGATGGGTTTGGGACTTGGGGGTTTTCGTTTCAATTCCTCCAGGCTATGTGTGGGTGCAAGGCACGAAATGCCAAAAAATGGCGGTCCTTGATATCCCCAACCAAAAGAATTAGTAAGTTGCTGGTGTCTTGGGCTGAATCTTGGTAGTTGGTGCTGGGCTTGGAGTATCTAATCAAGTGGAAAACTAAAATATGGCGGAGATTTAGTTAACTAAGTGATTCAATTGGCAAAGAGTCAACTTAAAATATTTTGCTGGGACTTACATGAACGGATTCAACTTTGAACCCTAATTAGGGGAATCCTTTTAATAGTAGTAATATCTTTATAAATTTTCAATTTACTTTTATACTTTTCAACCATTTTAGTAAATTATGACTTTACGTGGGTATAATAGCCTTGAAATGATATTCTTCAATAAAAGTGTCCATAAAAGTGCGACTTCAAGATTGTCACAAATTGTAGGTGTAAATATAAATTTTAGACTAATGTTACTTTTAGATTGTCACAAATATCAAGTGTTGTTCTCATCTTAAAATAAGGTTTTAATAATCAAATCAGTTATTAAATTAAAAAATTCAAAGATTTATTTGTTTAATTTTTTAATTTTTTTAAACTAATAAAATTAATATTATATATATATATATATATATATTTTTGTAATTTATATATGTAATAAGATTAAAATAATTGATTAATGGGATGTATTTGTAAATATAAATGATTTAATTAAAATAAATTTAATATAAACTATATCATAATTTATAATATTTTTATTTTATTTTATATAATTTTTTTTAAATAATATAAATAAAATAATTTAAATTTTAAAAAATAAGTATTAATATAATATAATATATATAATATTATTTATTTTTTATTAAAATATAAATAAATATATCATATAATTATTTTCTTTAATTTTTTGTAATTTATGATTTAAATAAATTTTATATATTCATGATTTTTGAAAATTTTGTTTCAAAGTTGTGGCATCCCTTAATAAAAGTGTCTATGAAAGCATTATTTCAGAATTATTACGAGTGTGATTGTCACAAATGTGAAGTGTAGATGCCATTTAAGGACTGTCACAAGAATCAACCCGAGTGTCCAATGCATTTACAAGAATCTCCAAATGTGCCAACACCCTGCACATTGCGTGTCACCATGCACGGTGCCTCCTCAAAAGCCAATCAGCTACTTTTTTTTTTTTTTTTTAATATATGGCACAATATCTACATTTTATTATTTAATAAATATTATAAAAGAATCTTATTTCATAGAGCATCAAAATTGACAAATCACAAGCACTAAAAAGTCATTTATTAACCCAAAAATAATAATAAAAAAAAAAACACACACACACACACACATACCAAATCATCCATAAGTATATGAAAATTAACTGAACTGCAGAGATGAGTCACTGAGACAAGACTAGCACAATTGCCCGAGAAGGCAATTGACCCAACACGAGTAATTTTTGCAGTCAAGATGGGAATTTAATCCTTCTTGCACATTGTAGATTTTACTCCCGTATGAAATTGATGTAGAGGTTCATTTTACTTTGTAATATGATAACATAATTTTCCTTAATGAGATTATGAGATGTCATCCTTGTTTATCCATTTTTCAAAGAAACAAAAAAAAAAAAAAATCTTCATTAATTATAGAAATATTAGAATACTTGCACTAATTATAATTAAAAACTTAAATTCAATCTACTCATCAAACTAATTATAAAACAATTAAAAAAATTAACTGAAAAATTTTCTAAATTTAACCCAACAATTATTATTAAAAATTTTATATAATAAAATAAATATAAAAAATATTAATATTTATTTTTTTAATTATTTAATTTAGTTTGATAATATTTTATATTAATTTTAATTTTTATGATATTAAAATTTAAATTTTATAAATATTAATAAATATATATTTTAAAAAATTTTCTTATTATTTAAAATAATAATTTAATAAATATGAAAATTTATTTTATTTATATTAAAATTTATTTTATATATAGATAATTAATAAAAATTTTAAAAAAATTTATTAAAAATTATTTTAAAATTTATTTTTTTATTTTTTAAAATAAAAATAAAAATAAAAATATATTTATAAATAAATATAATAAATTTTTATGTTATATTATTTTAATATAATAATAATATATAAAGTAAAATTACTTAAGTTAAAACTTGGAGGACACAAAGCGCGTACAAAAATCAAGAAACCTTTAGAAAAATAAATAAATAAATAAATAAAATTTTAATTATTAATTAAATTTAATATTTTTTTAAATTTTATATAATTGTGAAATTTGTAATTTTGTAATTCCATTTCTGAGTTAGTACGCCGCGTGGCGTGTTCTGTAACGTT
Source organism: Rhizophora apiculata (assembly GCA_037832385.1). Classification (NCBI taxonomy): domain Eukaryota; kingdom Viridiplantae; phylum Streptophyta; class Magnoliopsida; order Malpighiales; family Rhizophoraceae; genus Rhizophora; species Rhizophora apiculata. The sequence continues at coordinate 6,574,837 of CM075439.1, read as the reverse complement.
GGATTGAGATGCCGTTAGTACCGTTGGTGTTTCCCGTACGTGGTTCAAAGCTTGTAATTTCCGTTAGAACAAACGGGAGGGGAAAGGACTTGTAGCTTCTGATATTATATCTATTTAAAATAAAAAATAATAAAATATAATAGTGAAAAAAATAATTTAATATTGTAAACCACACAAAAATATATTAAAATTAATTCTAAATGAAGAGCCCGCTATCCACTCAGACGAGAACAGAAGTTGATTTTCTTCTTCTTCCTTTGGTATAGGTTTTGGCTGTTGGTCTTCTCATTCACAATCTTTGTTCATCCTCGTGAAATTATGGAGGAGGCGACGGCGGCTAAGAACGTGAGAAGAAATTTTTCCGACAGAGGATGCGGATACGAAGGAGAAGACAGATTGAGCAATTTACCAGACCACATAATCCAACACATCCTAAGTTTCCTCGAAACCAAAGACGCAATCAAGACCTCAGTCTTGTCGAAGCAATGGAGGTTCCACTGTAACTGCCTTTCCTGTCTTAAACTTCAACAGCTACTCCTTCAGTCGAGTAGATTCTTACAGGAAATTCGTGTACTCCGTATTGTCTCACCCCCGACCAACTCCTATAACCAAACTCCGATTCGTCGGCATGGGCCAAGAGAAACTCATCGTGGTTAAGGTTTTCAGGTACGTTTTCTACAACGGAATTGAGCACTTGATCATGGATGCCTCTAAAGCTTCCTATCTCCTCCCGAAGCAAATTCTCACTTACCGACCCCTGAAAACCCTCGATCTCTCCTCCTTCGTTTTGCCCCAATCGTTTCATTCCTCGACCATTGTCGTGTTGCGGCTCCGAAACTGCTCCTTTTCTGCTGGCCGTGGCGGATATCTCAATCCATTCGCCGGTTGTCCTAATCTGAATCAGTTGTCGTTGGACAACTTGGATTTTAAAGGATGCAAGTTATTCAAGATATCTGCACCCCAATTGCTCGGCTTGACAATAAGTTCGACTACAAGGTCGAATTATAGGCGTGTGCTTAAGAATTGCGTGTTTGAAATTTCTACGCCGAAGCTTAACTCTTTTAGGTACGAAGCTGTGGCGGCTGCAATGGATTTTGTTTCCATGGATCTACCTTGTGTGCAATATGTGGACATTGCATTTTCGTTACCATTTGTTCAAAGTAGGGAGGCGTATCTGAGTTTGACAAAATTGTTACAAGGGCTTCAGAATTCGCAGTTTGTCTCACTTGCCACTTCCACAATTAAGGTACTTAAAAAAGTCTTTATTTTAATTGCGGTTGAATGTTTATATTTGCCGTATGCAGACGCTGGCTTGTCTCCCTAACATGGGATTTTGATTCCATTTGTGGATAGGCTTTGAATGCATTTCCTGATATGTTGGAAAATCAGCCTTCTCCCTTTAATAGATTGAAATCCTTGATGCTGAAGCCAAATGGAGAATTCAAATCTCTTGTGATTCCCATAATGGTGATGAAATATTTATGCGGCGGCTCACCTTCTGCAGAGATTCATCTTCTTTAAGGTACTTGGTACTAATTTATCCATCATGTTGTTCTTCATCTTACAAAATAAAGGGTCTGCTGGCTAAGAAATTCATTTTGTATGAGCTCTCAAAGTTTCATTGATTGATAGGCAGGTTCTTGATAATTTTCCAATTATTTGGTTCTATATCAATTTAAGGTAAAACTAGGCAAAAATATATGGTTGGAACTACATTTGGAAGGGCATATTATGAAAGGGCTGTTCATTAAGATGCTTGAGTTTGAACAGCAGTCGAGAATGAAGGGATAAGTGATGTTTTGGATTTACTTGGGAATGCCTTTTAGGTGCAAACCTTTTTTACAATAGATGAGAAAAAAAAAATGAAAGTCTACTTTAGGGTTTATGGAATGAATAGGCAAGCAGATCTCCATTCTACCTGTGAACTTCCACTAGAATTGAATATCAAATCCTCAAGGGTTAATATAGATATAACCCACATTATCTGACTAGATTACCAAGGTATCCTCTAGGCTATATATTTTCATCATAATATTTGTGTTTTAATCTAGGATTTACTCTCACCCCATCCCGTTAACCAGAATGAAATTTGCTAAGGAGGATTCCCTTCCTCTTGGATGTTGTTGATAGATGGGATTCCAAAATGGTTTAAAGTTTTTCTGCATAGTACATTTGATTAGATAGATTCTTTAGTACTTAATTTTTTTCTTTTTTTTGGCCTTATAAAGTTGTTAAAAAAATGACTTTCCTTTTGTGAAAGTTTTTCTCAAGTGTAGCTATTCTACAAATATTTGTATTGGTATTGTTGAGAGAAGCTTTAATCAATCAATCAGTGTCATTTGCTTCAAAGTATTGGTTTTCACTTTTTTTTTTTTTCCTTATTGGAAATAATACTTTCCCCATTTTTTAGATGGCAACATGTAAAGGCTAGCAAGGGTTTGGATAATCTGGTTCTAGTTAGCTGCCGGAGTCATATCAAGCCAGATTTGGGAAACTTAGCACATGGCCTTTTGTTTTTGCTGAAGCTGTGATGTTATAGTTACCTTCGTTTTGTTTGTTCTCTTCCTTTGCATCTTTTGTGTGTGAGGAGGTGGGTTCCTGATGAACATGGTCGTAGTTTGTTAGGCCAATTTAAGTGAAACCTATATCTAAAAACTAAAAATTCATGTGCTAGTACTAATGCAGCAACTGTTGGTTGTTTACTATATTCACCTTTGCAGCACATCATGTTGCTCCTCTGTTCACCCAACTTGTAGCAATGTTAAACTTGTGGCTCTATTCTCCATGTGAACTCAACCAATCATCATATCCTGCAATTTACAGCCATTGAACATGAACGTACATATATCATCAGCCCTGTGGATGAACCAATTCATTCTGGTTCATTTGGTTTGATTGGACAACAAATCAAACCAAATATTGTAGGTTCCCTGAACAATAAACATGGCATTTGATCTCTCAACTTTCTAGTTCAAAATTTCCTTTTCAAAAATCTATGTAAATTGTCAAATTTTCTGCGACCTCATGATCTAGACCATTGCATTCAGCCCAGAGAATGAAGAGCACAAGAAAATTAAGAACACAATTCACATCAAGACCGTCTGATTGAAGTTAAACTCTTGATGTCGTGAAGCAAGAAACTGTGATTAAGCTACAATTTTGATTACAAAGGTGCAATAACAATAATGAGAACTTGTCCTGCTTCGGTTTGGCCATTTTGGCAGCTTTGCTATTTTTCGACAATGGTATTAGTCATTTACATAATTCATCACGAGTTAAAACAGCTGCGAATTAGATGTGTAGCTCCTCTGTTTTGTTAGGCCTAGTGGGTTTGGGACTTGGGGTTTTTCGAATCAATTCCTCCAGGCTACGTGTGAATGCAAGGCACGAAATGCCAAAAAATGGCGGTCCTTGATGTCCCCAACCAAAAGAATTAGTAAGTTGCTGGTGTCTTGGGCTGAAACTTGGTGGTTGGTGCTGGGTTTGGAGTATCTAACAAGTGGCTGCTTGATGGGAAAACTTCGAAGAGGTCCGGTGCAGTTGAGAAAAAGAAAAGAAAAGAAAAGAGCAGATTCCAAAGGCAATTGTTTAATCATGTTTTATTGGATGTCTAATTGTATCATTATTTTGGAAAACGAACATTAATGCAGCTATTGTACTTAAAGTAGGAGACAGCAGATTCCAAACAGATAAAAGTCGAATTAATTCCCATCATTTATTCGCTCATAAATTAATCAAAGTTGAGACTTGGATTTGAAGAGTTGTGAGTTGCATGAAAATTTACTTCACCTTGTACACATAAATTGCGTAATATTATTGTAGATAGATAAATGTTCAAATGAACTACAAAGGAAGAAAGATCCACGTGACGTGTTACACACCAATCTACAAAATTAGATATGTTATGTAGGTTTATGCTTCAACTAATTATTATTTTATTTTATTTTATTTTTTTGGTATATATTTCAATTTAACATCATCTGACCCACATGAAATGCTACATTGTCAGACATGGCAATCAACTGGTTTTTGCCCCCGGATGGGCGGGATTGTTTTTTAGCTGCAAAATTTTGGTGTTCCCTCCTTAAATAAGTCAACTATTTTATAATCCTAGATGTATGCTAGGGTTGATAATAAGAGAGAAAAGGTACATAATGTGCAAGTAATTTGAAGCTTGTCATGCTAGCTGATGTAAACAACAATGTGGAAGACTGGAAATTGGTGGGGTGACATGGGATTATTGGGTCCAAATGGGCTTATCTAACATAAATCTCATTCTGCCCAAAATGTTTGATAACGAAATTCTAGTCCCCACGCCCAAAGTTCAGCAAAACATGGTATATGAGGATAGGAGGGGGGGATGGAGTGGGAAGGAGCTGTGGTTTCGGAAGAATGGGAACTCGGTGAAACAAGGAACTCATTTTCAGAGTAATCAATAATAATGCCTTAATCAGAATGGATGTACTGGGCAGAGCAGCATTTCGGTGATAGGGCGCTCATGTTAATGTTAGCGTCATGGCTAAATTCCAGGTCCCGTTCAGCTGCTGGACCAGGACGTTTGCCCTGGAAATCACTTTTCAATTTTGATTTATGAGGACTTCATTGAATCAGTGGGGTGATAGATTTTTTTTTTTTCTTCCTTGCATTTTCACAATCCTTGTGGATTTCCTGCCTGATGGAACTAAATTTCTGTTTGTGTGGACGGGGAGAAATTAGAAATGAGCAAAGTCAAGAGAAAGGCAGCAAGAAAAAACACATTCTATTAGGCCCTCTCGGTGGCAATGTCATCTCTAATAATCTTTGATGGGAATGAAATGGGCTCCCGATGGTATTACACTGAGATCTCTAGAAAGTGAACGCCACAAATTCCACTCCGTTTAACTTAAAAAAAAAAAAGAATTAGGAATACTGATACTTGTGTGTGTGTGTGTGTGTGTGTAGGTGAAAAGTTAGGATTAAATATGATTTTTAATGCATTGATGAATTTTTGTTTAAAAGTAAATTTGAGACGAAATATATAAGATTAAAATGACCCAAAAAAAAAAAAAATTGAAGTCATAAAACTGCATTCAAAAAATTCACAATTTGGAACGCCGCATTGTGAAGACAAACCACATTTTTGTGCTAATTTTTTGTAAATAAATTTAATTGTAATATGGTTTTATAATTTTATTTTATTTTTTTGTCACTTCGGTCATGTACCTTTTGTTTTCATTTCTCTTTGGGCTGAGTATCGGATGGAAATTGGTTTCATATTTGACCCAAACAAAATACTCGGAAAATAAGAAGAAATATGTGGTCTTTTTTATTATCATTGTAAATGATTTAAATATAATTATATAATTTTTACACTTTATTAAAATTTATATATAAATATATATTATTAAAATTAAAAAAATAGATATTACTTATGTGATGATTTTTTTTTATAAATTTATAAATTGAAAATATGAAAATGTATTGTAATAATAAATATTTAATTACAATTAAAATAAAATTATATGACTTAATTAATATATATATTTAATTATAATTAAATAAAATTTTATTGATTCATAAAATTTTATTTTAATTATTATTAAATTATAATTTAAAAAAATAAAAAATAAAAAAAATCACTCTCAAAATTATCTTTTTAAAAAGAAAAAAAAAAAATAATAAAAAAATCAAATTTACTTATATTTTTCTTAAAAAAGAAACAAATTCCCTTAAAAAAATATTTCAAAATTTTTTATTTTCTTCTTTTTAATAAAAAAAATCTTAAATTTATTATAAAATTAAATTTCTTTAAAAAGAAAGAAAAGAAAAAAATATATATTCTAATTTTTTTTATTTTAATTAAAAAATAAATAATTTTTTTTTCATTTTTTTAAGAAAAAATTTAAAAAAATCTTTTAAAAATTAATTTAATTTAAATAATACTTTTTTTTGAAATATATATTAATTATAAAAAATTAATTTTAATTAAATTTAACATATTTAATTTAATTAGATATTCAAAACGTCAAAATTTAAGAGTCATTTATTTTTAACTCTTTTTTTTTTTGAATTTATGATTTTTTAATTAATAATTTAAATTCATGTTAGACGTAATAAAAAAATAAAAAATAATAAACAAAGAAATCGAGGCAGAGGTCAACCTTGAAACGGTTTGAATGTAGTTGTTAATAGTGGAGCTCAAATCCAACCCCGCTACATCATTTAATCTCCCAACTGAAATGCGCTGACAACCTAACCCTCTTGAAACGGTTGGGATCATCAGACTAGCGGACTCCGCGTGGTGGGGGGCTTCGATTCTTTGCCAAAGTTAAGAAGGAAACAAAAATGAGAGGGAAGAAGAAAAGCAAGAAGAACACTAATGTCACTCCAAGCGAAGGAGGAGGAGAAGGAGGAGGAGGAGGAGGAGATGGAGGAGAAGATAGGCTGAGCAACCTACCAGACAGCATAATCCAAAGCATCTTGTCCCTGTTGGAATTCAAGCAAGCTATGCAAACCTCAGTTCTGTCCAAGTCATGGCGGCACCACTGGAAGTACCGTCCTGTCCTTGACTTCGACAGCCAATCCTTTTCTATGATAACCCACTTTTACGAACATGTGCTGTCTGTCCTGTCTGGCCTCCATAATCGTGCGCTAGCCAAGCTCCGGTTCTACACCACCACTATCGATATTTTCTATTTATGTCAGGTTTTCAGGTATATTTCCACTTATGGTGTTGAGCATCTGATCTTAGGCCTCCCCAATATGTGTTACACCCTCCCAAATCATATTCTGACCTTAAAGTCCCTGAAAACATTGGATCTTACTGGAATTGTTCTGCCTGAATCGTTTGCTTCGTCCACCATCACGGATTTGCAGCTTGACTACTGCTTTCTTTTGGGTGGTGGTCAATGCCTTGATCCCTTTGCTGGTTGTCCCAAGTTGAACAAGCTGTGTTTGCGCGGGTGCAGTCTTCCAATTGGTCCATCTAAGACGTTCAGGATATCTGCACCAGAATTGGTTTATTTAACCATAGAATCAAAGCGGTGGTATCCTTTGTGGGATTATAAGTTTGAAATTTCAGCACCCAAGGTTGCTTCTTTCAGATTTGAAGATATTGGAGATAGTGAAGTTAGCATGGATTTCTCTTTGATTGATCTCCCTTCTCTCCAGTATGTAGAAATTGATGTTTCCATGCCATATGAACAATCAAATGGTTCTTCAGTTTCCAATTTGTTCAAGTTGCTCAAAGGGCTTCATAATGCAGAATTTGTCACGCTGAGCTCCTCTACCATCAAGGTAATTTAACTTCGCTTTGTTGTTGCAAGGCCTTCACAGTTCACATTTTGCCTCTCTTAGCACTTCCCTCTTTGAGTTTAGCCCCACATTATATCTTCGTTTCTTTCTCATTTCATTTAAAATGTGTTTAAACTACTTCATGTACCTTAATTGGACACAAAATACCGGTTTGTCTCTTCCTCAAATGTGGCACATGTGTGGATAGGCTTTGAACAGGGTTCCTAAGATGTTAGAGGATCAGCCTTCTCCCTTTGATAGATTGAAGTCACTGATTTTGAGACCAAGGGCAAATTGCTTCCATCTAAAGGTTTCTTCAGAAGTGATAAATTATTTGCGCAGAGGATCTCCTTCTGCAGTGATTAAGCTAGGAAAATTGCTGAAGGTACCAAATTACTCTTAGTGGTGTTACTTCTTGGAAACTATTATTTCATGGATTGTAATCAATGGAACTGCACCGCTTTATTTGTAATTATTATGGTATATAGTGATAGATTTGATAAAAGAAGTGACTGACTAGAAGTGCTTAAGATTAGTGTTCTTATTGATCTGCTTATGTTTGTTGTGGCATTAGATCCATCAGTTTAAGAAATTAACTTCATATTGCATCTTTAGTTTCATAATTGATAGCCTAATTCACGATGCTGTCTGCCGATTATTTTGATTCCATGAACATTTGTTGGATACTCAGAATGAAAATGTGGGAAACTGTATTGGAGTGCATGTTATGCCATGGATTGGGATGCTTGAGTTGTATCGTGAACAGAGGAGGGGATGGTGAATGAATGTTTGGAATCGAGTTGGGGAGGTGCCATTTGTACACAGAAGGTTTTTCTCATTTAATGACATGGTGAAAGCATAATTAAAAGTTGTGTGGAGTGGGTAGGCAATCTGATAATTGGAAGAAGCTTTAATCAATAAATTCATGCCATTTGCTTCATAATAAACGGTTCTAGTTGATTGGCAAGAAGATTTGCTTCATTTCAGTTATCTATTTTCCTTTTCCTCTAGATGGCATGAGACCCAGCAGGAGTTTTGATAATCTACTTGTAGTTTGTGCCGTTGATGCTTGGAGAAAGCAAATGTATGAATTTCAAAAAGTACACATAAGCTCAAACGAACCAAGAGCAAAGAAAACTGAGCAGCTTGAGAGAGAAGGTTTCCTTCATTTTCATTGATCATTGAACTTCAATATATAGCAAGTTCCTTAAGGATTGCATCAAGACAGAATTCAGAAAGTAACACCACACCATTCAAGAGTTATGGCAGAGGTGCTGCCTTAATATTGAAAAACTACTAGGTATACTCTAATGCAGCAGTTGTATTCATTGTGCTGCAATAACTCTTTGCAGCAGTTTTGCAAAGTTATTGCAGCGAAATTAAAACTGCTGCATAAAATGTTTAGCAGCATTTCGTGTTATCAGTGATAGTAGTTTTGCAATTTATACCTGGCAGTTTTGTAGATTACGTACAACAATTTGTAAAATATTTGCAGCAGTTTCTTGCTTAATAAGCACAGTATCAGTTTTCTACTGGGGCGGTTTTATGCAGTGGTTTAGAGAGAAATAGACAACTGTTTTATCGTAGTAGGCAGCAATTTTGACGTAATAAGTAACAAATTTGCGTAATAAATAGTGGTTTTACTTATTTTTATGCAGCATTTTTATTCATTTATAAGCAATGATTTTGCCCCCCAAAAGAAAAAGCAGCATTTCTACTAATTTGGAGTTACAAGGTATAATTTCTAAAATACCATAAAATCAATCTAAAATTCACAAATTGAAATTTTGATTCATGTGATGCAGAATATATACATATTTAAACAATTTAAACTAAAAGTTCTTCACAATCCATAATTTGAGTCGATAGAATAATTACAACACTTTGACCACAAACTCTTGTTCAACTTTCATTATCATCTTGAGTTTGACCGATTCAACGTATCAACTAATGTACAAAGCTTGGAAATATAAACTACATCAGTTAATTTTTTTTTTCTTTTTTAAAGATAGATAAAGATAAAACTTAACTGTGAAGCTTTTGTCATTGAAATGAGCCTGCACCACATGATCAACATTCCATCACATATCCAACAAATCATAAGCTCTTCTAACGGTTGGCAATCAGCCAATTACTCTCCGATGATACAAAATGTTAGTAGCAACAGAATGTCATCCATTGGAATTTGAATGATTGACTGTCAATAAGAACATGGGGCCTTACCAATACGACTAAAAAAGCATATTGTGAGAGTATAATGGTAATATGAGTCAATTCAGTTAAATGTTAATAAAAGGTAATGGATAGCCTAAAGCAATTACGAGCAGAAATCCTCAACAAAACGTTAAAGTTCAACACAAAAATGTATCATATGGGTTCAATTTAAATATTTACCTGGATGCAACTAGTTCCAAGTAAGCCCCATTTCCCAGTTGTAGTTGAATTTTTCTTTGTTATTGAAACAAAAGTTTAACGAGTTAGAGCAACCCCATGAAACCTATGCAAGTCTGTTAGGACTGCTGAATTGGATGTGCCAACAGATTAATATAACCTTGGAGATCATTGTTGCTGCTATTTATTCCTCAATAATAAGTAGCCAAATCACAGCAATTACATTTTGTATCATCAGAAGGTAAATTTCGCAAAAGTAAAAGCACATAAACAGATAAAAATGGGATGAATGAACCTTATAATCAATGTTGAACATGGCATGGGACATATGAGGCTCACTTGTAAACAGCATGGATAAGAACAGAACAAAAATTAACTCAGCTATGTGTCCATGCTTCTATCTTTTAGATTCCAATACCAAAAGATAAGTAGGAACAAGAGTTGAAAAAAAGTCCAAAAACAAGTGAAATAAAAATACGCTTTACCTGAGCATTAGCCTTCAATGTAAGATCAACAGTCAGATCACATGTTACTCTTGCATTTAGTCTCCCATGACTCAATACTCTCCCAAAAAGCATTGACTACAAACAACCCATCAAGTACTTACCTAGCATACAGCGTTCATGATGACTAGTTCATCTGTATGGCTCTTAGGCCTGCAAACATGAAATGGCATCCCTTTACTTCCTAAACATGGCACTTTCAGTTCCTGCATATCAATCAAATGCAATCATTTAGCATTTAATCCACACTACTTAGAGGGTAGTGGTAATGGAGTCTAGGAAGTACATTTTTCCCAGCCACAATGTCAACTCACAAATGTTTTCAACATGTATGGAAGATGCTAATAGTCATGAAAATATGTGCACACAAGCCTCAAACTACAATAATGAAATGCAGATATAGTTTGTAAAAGAAAAGCATACCAACAACACTATATTATGACATTGTAACGCTCTGCATAGTGACTCAAGCTTATCACGAATAGCAATAGCTACAAAAACATGAAGGAAAAGGTCACTGGAGAAGAATATCGATCTGTCTTCAAAATTGTCTGAAATTATTGCATGTTTCTTCTTTAGACAAAGCAAACAATGCAACATAAAATGAGAGATATTTCATGATTTGTGTATGCAAATTTTAATTCACAAGCATTGGCTATAAAATCATGCAAATTTGGAGAAAGTTTATACCCATTCACATTTGTAATAGCACAAAATAATAACTACTTTATCCAAATTCAATCATACCTAAACAAATTTTTAAATCTTTCAGTTGTATAAGCATATGTTGTCTGTTAAGTTATTGTAAACTACAAGAAATTATGATAACATTTAAACTCACCAGCATGTCTTTCAGCAAGAACATTTGATACTTCAAGATTAATTCTAGGAGCTCTTTGTCTAACTTAAAGGTTCCTTTTGCACTCTTACATTTGGCTTCAGCGGAATCCTGAGCAAACATATAGTAAATCATCAATTGGAAAAAGTGTCCTTTGACATGTAGATAAAATAAGAACAATAAGAAAATTTGGTGTAACATGACATTGTTGAGCATTTTACCTACTTGAAGATGTGCAGCCAAAATCTAGTTTAGCTGAAAAGCTAGTGAGTTTGTTCTACAAGATCACCTATTCAATGGTATGGAAATTATTTTTTGACATATTATTTGCCAAAAAATTCATATCAAGGGCTAAACCTCAAGTTTGAGGATAGTTATCAATATAACAAGACCTTCTACTGACACTCTTTAGATTTCAGATAAAAAGCAAAACCTCAAATTTTTAATTCAAGCAATTACACAAAGAAAGAATCAAAAAATTGAAAGGTTGAAACCACGAAAGTAAAAGGAAAGGCAGAGGAAAAAGATTACAACACAGAGAGGAGGAAGCAGAAGAACTTGTTGTCATAGGAAGTCAGCGATGTACATAGTGAGACTCCGGTAATGCATATAAGAGAGGATGGAAAAGATGATTCTTGTGCTTAGAGAAGCAGAGATCCCAGACCCCTTTGACCATCGAGTTCAAGAGATGATTCTAATGTCACTAATACAAATAAAAAAATGACACTTGGATCAAGTAACTTGAGCCCAACATCTTCAGGATATAGCTCCATCTGCACTAAACGAATAGCTTGAACCAGAAGACAAAAACTTTGACCTAAAAGCTTGGATTCTTCAGGAAGCAATGTGGAAACTATTTTGCAATACAAGACTTCACTCTTGCTCAGTGTTGTAGAATTGCTTCCTTAACTTCTCCTTTAGAATCATAAATCTAGGCTCTAAAAGCCTCTTAGTAAAAATGTCTGCATGTTGCTCTTCAGAGGAGTAAAACTTCAAGCCAAATTCATGACTTTCTTGAGCTTCCCTGATAAAATGCATTTTGATTTTTAAGTGCTTAGTCCTACAATGTAGGACTAGATTATTTGACATTTTAATGGAAAATTGGTTATCACAAAAGATCTGTGTAGCTTCCTTTAACAACTTTCTAATTCAAATTGCTTGAAGCAACAGTAGCTTGCTTCTTGGAGTTCCAACTAAATGCACTTGATCTTAAGGTGAATACAAAACTTGAAGGGCTCTTCATGTCTTCCAGAGAGTCTGCCCAATCATTATCAGCATATCTCGACAGCACTAAATATTTGCTTCTTTTGTACAAAATTTCTAGCTCAGTTATCCCTTTAACGTATCTCAGGACTTTCTTGTCTTCTTTGTAGTGTAATTCACTCAGGGAATGCATGTACTGGGATAGTAAACTTGTAGCATGCATAATATCTACCTTGGAAGCAGATAAATACAACAAACTACACACCATGCTTCTATATAATATGGGATTTGCTCTTCTTGCGCCATCTTCTTTTTAGAGCTTTTCTCTTGTTGCTAATGGAGTCCCTGAAGCCTTGCAACCTGTCATAGTAAAACTTCTTTAGTAGCTCCTTGGCATACTTAGTTGACAAATGAAAATTCTTTGCTTGGATTGCAGAATCTCCAAGCCAAGGAAATAGGTTATTTCCCCAAGATTGGTCATGCCAAAAACATCTTTTATTTCTGACTTGAACTTGTTAACCAACTGAGTGCAACTACCAACAATCAATAAATCATCTACCTATATGGACATATTGAGAACCTGATCTCCTTGGCCTTTCACATAGAGAGTTGCTTCGGATTATCTTTTGCAGAAACCAAGCTACAATAAATGAGTGTTTCTCTTATTATACCAGGCCCTAGAAACCTGTTTCAGCCTATAAAGAGCTTTCTTTATCAAATACACATTTTCTTTTTGTCCCTTTTTAATGAACTCCTCGGGTTGCTAGACATAGATCTCCTCTTATAAATATTAGCCAATGATCTAGTTACCCTGACTGGATTATATTCTTCAATTTCTCCTTTAAAGGAGTCAAATTCTTGAGGCTGAGTAAATTGAACTGGTTTGAGTTGAGTTTGAAATTTTTCAACCTCAGATTTGTCCCAGTTCTAGTGTTCATCTAAACTTCAACTCTCTACTCACTAAAACCTTCCCTGACGGAACATTGTAAATTCTATAATTTTGTATAGTATTTGTGTAGCTGATAAAGATTACTATTTTAGCTTTCTATCAAGTTTATTCCTTTTGTTTTATGGCACAAGAACATAACATATCCTACCGAACACCTTTGAGTTAGCAATTGAGTGTTTTAATTGAAATCAGGCTTGATAGGGAGTGTGATGGGATAAAGCCCTTGTTGGAAGCTTGTTAAGCAAAGAGATTTAAGTAGCAACTGCTTTTGCCTAAAACTTCTTTGGCATTGACTTATGACTCATCAGACATCATGACATCTCAAGAATAGTTCTATTCTTCTTTTTATTCACCCCATTTAGTTGGGGAGTGTAAGGAGCTGCCAATTGCTGCTGGATTCCAAATGCAACACAAATTTTCTTGAATGCTTCCGAGGTGTAATCTAAGCCATTGTCTGACCGGAAAGCTTTGATTCTAGAACCAGATTGATTCTCAATCTAAGTTTTGAATCTTTGAAAAATGCATGCAAATTCAATTTTCGTTTTGAGAAAAAAAAAAAAGATCTAGCAGAATCTACTAAAGTCATTAATGAAAATTATAAATAGCTGGCTTTCACTGAAAGATTCAATACTCATAGGTCCACAAAATTTAGTGTGAAGTAGCTACAACTTCTCCTTAGCTCTTTAAGAACTATTTGAAGGGATTGGAAGTTTTAATTGCTTCTTAAGCTGACAGGTTTGGCAAACATTCCCAAAATCTGCCAGTTATGGCATATCCTGGACAAGTTTCTTCTTTGGTATGGTTTGTAAACCGTTAAAGTGAAAATGCATAATCTCTTATACCACAAAATAGACTCATCTACAAAGGTAGGTAGAGCTTGATATTTAATTTCTTTTAGATCCAAGTGAAAGCTCTTTCCTTTCACAGGAATAGACATGAGTTCAATTCCATTCACATCAGAAATCATGTCAGCCTTGTTCTTGAAAACTAAAGATCAACTATTTTCAAGTAGTTGACCAACACTTATGAGATTTTGACTAATATCAGGTATATACGAAACATTAGCGAGAAGTTTGGTACCTGATTTAATGGCTACTGTAGCAGTGCCTTTCCCTTTCACTTGAATTAGAGTTCCATTACCAATTTTAACTTTTAATGTATACGACTGATCAAGTGATTTGAAAACTCCAAGATTTGGAGACAAGTGGTTGGTACAACCACTGTCAACAATCCAAGTTTCCCAAACCTTGCTTGGAGTGTTGCTGATTGCTTTAAAAAATTGCTCTTATGGCTGTTGATCATCATCTGCAGCCTATTCTTCTTGCTACTTCTGATTTTCTTGTGGCTGCTTAGCTTGCTTCTTTCTACAAATCTTCTTTGAATACCCCTTGATGTTGCAGAAGCTATAAACAATATATGGCCTTCTCTAGCATAATTTCGCTGGATGGTCAGTACTTTTACAATGTTCATAGGGAAGGTACTGTCTTTTGCCATCAGGGGGCTTGCTAGTTTCTCTAGGCTTTTTACCAAACTTCCCTTGTTGTTTCTGTTTTTACTGACCCTTCTATTTTTGCTGGGCCTTTAAGCACTTTTCAGGGGTTTTTCCTTGCCTTAAAAGCCTTCATTGCACTTAAGCTCAAAGAGCATTGATTGGTTCAGCAAAAGTGATGGTGCTGAGATCTTTTGAAACATCTAGAGAGGAAATTTTAGACTCAAACCTCTCTGGAATGCTAACCAACACTTCATGAACCACTCTTATCAAGGAAGTCTTCACCCATGATCCTGCTTTGGTTCACAATTTTAAGGAGCCTATCATTGTACTCCTTTATGGTTTTTGATTCTTTTATTTTGAGGAGTTCAAATTCCCTTCTTAGGTTAAGTACTTGCGTGTTTCTAGTTTTCTCAATCTCAAAAGACTTCTTTTAATCTTTTACAGGTATCTTTGGTTGTTTCACAAGTCATGATCCTGCTAAAGAACACTTCATTCGCAGTAGAATGGTTAAAGGTCAAAGCCTTATACCACTTTAGAACTTGCTCACTGTCATTTTAGTTGGGCCATTGTGGGGTTGGTTTTGCACCCTTCTCTGCAACTTCCCACAAATCAAAGGCCCTCAAGTAAGCTTTTATGATAACAGTCCACTAAGCATAATTTTCCCCATTGAACTTTGGCGGAGAAAGGGAAGTGAAACTGGTAGGAGCCATTTGCGGTAACAATCTGGTTTTGCAAAGGTAAGTCTCTGGTTTTCTCTCACATTCCCAAAGTGTTTACTCTCAAGATTTCTCTCCTCTCTTACTCTCAATCTCAACACAGGTCGCTAGAGGATGTGCTAGCATTGATACCATTCTGTTGATGTTTGGAGAAAGCATATGTATGAATTTCAATAAGAATACAGGAACTCAAAAGAACCAGAGAAGAGAAAATTAAGAAGCTTGAGAGAAAAAGGCTTCCTTCATTTTCATTGATCATTGAACTTCAATATCTAGCAAGTTCCTTGATTACGTCAAGACAATTCAAAAAGTAATTATTACAAGTTGTTGACTGAATTAAGCTTAAAGAAGTAGACTAACTTGCTTCTACAAACAATTATAGAAAAGTTAATGGCAAGGCGACCTAATCGCACTAATACAAATAGAAAATGACACATGGACCAAGTAATTTGAGCAGCCCAGCATCTTCAGGATATGGCTCCATTTGCACTAAACGTGTAGCTTGAACTAAAAACTAAAACTTTGAGCTAAAAGCTTGGATTCTTCATGAAGCAATGCTGCAACACCGTGCTGCTATTGTCTTAGTTTCCATTAAAATGGTTTCTTCTTGTCGAATTAAATCCTTCGTTTGAGGAGTAAAGGCACAAATGACTTTGTGCATAAAGCTAGGTGCAAGAGGGAGTTTAGTTTTCCAGGAGTTTTTGTTGGCTATATAATGATGATACCAGATTATGGTATTGAGTAATTGCTTTCAACTTGATCCTTAGTTATGGTACACTTTTTAATTTGAATTTTCAGTATGGGAATCTCGTGGACTAACCGCCTTTTTTTTTTTTTTTTAATAATCTCCAAATATAATGGGGAGACGGATTGTCAATTTCCCATTGTCATGGGATAAGAATGAGAGAACTCTTAAAGTTTTAGGAGGCAGCAATTGGCAGGTCTCCATCTTAGATTGTCCACTGCAGGGCTTGACCAATGAAACTAATGCTGCAGTAAAACCAATGTTTAGCCAACTTGAATTGGATTGAGTGGCTATGTTTTCTAAGAAAATTTAGCCCATAGTCTATTTTGTTTCATGAAGAAGACCATGACTAAGTTTCTATAAATAAGTTAGTGGCTTGGAATTCTAGAAAAAAAAAAAAAAATATATATATATATATTGTAAGACACTTCTATCAAATAAAGTTTTCTTCACTAGAAAAAAACAAAAAAAAATGTAGAATATGTCTGGCTTATAGCTTGAAAATTCTCCTTTGATTTGGTTATTTAGGACAATGCGTGCATGAACGCAAAAGCTGCTGAGATAAGCATATGTCTAGTCTTAAATTTTTAATATAAATACTAAACATTTTAGTCTTAAATATTTAGATTTTTTTTTCTTTCATTAAGAAAATTTAGCCCATATTACTAACCGTCACTTTATTTTAACTGTAGGCCGTAATCAGTTGAGCTATTAAAATTTGAGTAGATTTGGCGTGTCCATGACCTAACCGAAAATGAAAATTTAAAGGATCAAATTAAAAGCTACAGTTAAAATAAAGCGATGTACAATCTGCAGCCTCAAATCCATCCACTGTAAAAGCGCGACTGAACTCAACTGTGCCCACAAGTGAAAGCGCAGCCCTCTTCTGCATCAACCAGTCCTCTTTCCGACGGCTGATTCTGAGAGACAGTGGCTGCAGGAATGAAGCTCTCCCTCACTCTCCAAGATGACCACCATCTCCACAACAATAACAACAAAAACAAGAACAACAAACAACATTCTCTTCTAAAAGCCAAGCTACCCATTTCAGTATTGAATCAGCCCTTGACCTCTATCTTCACAACCACAACAACAAACGCTTTTTCTGGCCTTGGCTTTTCCCTCTCCACAAACTTCCATTCAGGCCCTTCTCTTAAACTCTCTTACAATCCATCATCGACTGCCACACCCATTTCTCCTTTCTCTCTATCTCTCAAGTCAGGATTGGGCCTCTATGGCTCCCCACGCAACTCCCCTCTTGTTTTCTCAGCTCATTTGTCCTTCTCTAACACAATCCCCAACACCCTTGTCCCTACTTTCTCTCTCCACCTCAAGCCAAGTTGTGGCCACTTCTCTATCCACAAGAAGACCACCTCTTCTTCGTTTGCTGACCCTAATCCCAAAATTGGGTCCCTTTCGACCACCGGCCCCTTTGTCAATACTGGGTCAGCTGCAAATCCGGAGCTTGGAAGTGGGTTTGCTCCGTACAGGCCATTGGATTGGCAGGAATTGAAATTGGAGTCATTTGGAGGGAAAGAGAAAGATGGACTTGCAAAAACGAAGCTTGACTGTATAGAAGGGGTGTATGCTGATAACAACGGAAATGGCCTTTTGGCAGAGCAGCAATTGGTGAGTAGAGATAAAGAGATAGGAGGGTTTTTAAGTGGAGTTGCTGTCAAGGCTAAGACAGTGCTGCCCTTGACCAAAGGGTTCAGGGTGAATTTGAGGTGGGGTGTAAATTTACCTGGTGATTTGAATGCAAAAATGCCTTACTTGACTGTGAATAAGATTAGCATAGAAAGGGCTGAGCTCGTGAAGGAAGTGAAGGAAAAGAGCAGTGACAATCATCTAGGTGATGTGGAGTTATTGAAGGGAATGTCTTTTTGGATGAGAAGGGACTTGGAGGTCTTAGAGAAAGAAAATAGAGATATGAGGCAAATTTTAGAGGACATAAGAATGGGAGCTTCAGCTAGGAGTTTGCGTGAAGAGAGCATTAGTGTTGGGAAGAAAGGGATGCCAGGTTCGGTGCATAGTTTCAGTGATTTTGGGCATCAGAGAAGCAAGAAAAATGATGAAGATCGAAAGCTACAAAGAGAGTCAAAAAGGCCTGTGAATGGAGCGACAGATTTGGAAAGTGAGTTGCAAAGGGCTATCAAAGCTGCTTCTGCTTAATAAGGTTGGAAACATTTGCAGTCTGTGACGTTTTTGCTTTGAAATGTGATGTGTATATTAATTGTGCATTAGTTTAAGAGGGAAAAGGAACAAGCCTTCCATGGGCATGATGCTGTAAGGATTTATAACATGTGGTAAAGCAAGCCTGTTTAAAGTTTTAGTAACATCAACAAGCCAGTATGGTGATTATAGAAATTATTTTATGTATCTTTTTCTTGCTTGCAAAATATTTGAGAAATGTTGATAAAAAATATGCATTGCTGCTGCTTCATGTTGGACTAGCTTGGTATTTGGTGGCACCAGATAGGGTAGAGTGGAGAGTAAAGCATTCAATTATGGGATCCCAAAAGGCTTGGCTTAGAAACTAAGTTAAATTTGAATGCTTGAATTTGGCGTGACCTTTGTTATGGCTGGAACTGAACTCTGATGAAGTTCTTTAGTCATTGTCCTTTAATATGGCAATCCCGTCCTCCCTTGGCTGATTAGAGACAAATTGGCCAGATGTCTTTTATCTCCTTGTAGCATAAACTAGGCAAAACCACACTTTCCAGAAAAAGAATAAAAAGAGACATGAACAATGCAGCCTGAGTTTGAACTGTGCACTCAAGTTTATGCCTTTTCAGGTTAATATTTTGCCCAATTTGAACACTAAATCAGGTGAGGGAAATTCTGACACTTGTTAGATTTGTCATTATCTCAGAAAGAAAGTTAGACCTTTGAACCTCCCAGAACTAATAGGTGAGAGGGAACATTTTTTATGTGGTAGCCACAGTTTATTCTACTTTGTCTTTGAAGCAAATCAATCCCCTGCTGAAAATTCATAGAAGAGAAATCCCCTCAGATGTTTATGTGCTTACAAGACCCTTTTTCTGCTGCATGCTTGAGATGAGCATTGTTGTGTCTACTGTATGTCTGATTGGCTTCTTTTTAGCTTTCATTTCTCTCCCACTGCATGGGTTATGACATGATGTTGTCTCTCCACAGTCATTTTTTTCAGATTTCTCTAGCTGGTATGACTCATAAAAATATTTGAAAACCATTTCTTTTCTCTCTAAAATCTGGCCATCAGTTAGATTCATGAGTCCTTATAGGAAAGAAAATGTAATCCATTTTTTAAGTTGGATACCTTTTATTGTTTTAAATATTTGTAAAGAACTGCATGCTCTAGTTAGCAATAGTCCTTCATATCCAAGGTTTAACATTAATGTATTGTATTTGAAACCAACTCCTCTCACCCCAAAGTCATTACTAGTCTTCTCCATCTGTATAAAATTTATTGTCTACAATCTTTAATATGCATTGATACTAGAGATGAATTACTTGATGACTTTGATCTTATCGTCCGTGTTTCTGTCCAGTCCTAGTGAGAGTGGTGCAGAGGTATAAGACCCTGATGTTGTAAAAAACTTAGGGGATACATCTCACAAAAGATTTAGTTGATATTATATGTGATTTTTAGTTTATTATTTGAAAATGGAATTGCATCATTGCCCAAGGTTTTGGGCTACCCAGTGGTGATTTCTATACTTTAGCTAGATACAAATCCCAACTATGAGCTATCTAATGTGTGCAACTTTCCTAGTTCATGTTCAAAATTTATTCCATGATTCTGGCACTTGGATTTTGCTTTATATTGACTACTGTGTGCTTTGAATATAACTCTGGCTTCAGGTACTAGTTATAGAGCATTTAGTGGTGGAGTTTAACAATTTCCATTCCTGTATTGCTGTGCTGTTATTTATCAGGATCTGATCTCCAGGTTTAGTGGACTAGCAAGTACTGACTTGTGTGCTGAGCAGGGTTATAGTAGGTCCATGATATGAAATCTTCATCTTGTATTTAATACCTTAAGCACTTTTAAAAACAATGATCCTCTTGCAAAGCTTTCTGCAATTCATTACCTCAAGGAGATAACATGGGACAGTTCCAATACCTGCCCTTTTACTTAAGTAGTTTGACCACTCCACTGAAACACTCAAAAAAAGTACTTTGTTGTTAATTCCTTGCTAGAGATGGTTTTGAGGCAAGGTGACTTCTAAAATGTTGCAATGTTTCTTTTTCATTTTTGGTAGATTTTGTTTTCAAGAGTTTGGGGCTAACTATAGCAAATGTTTGCTGTTCGATTTGTATTTATGCTGTTTTTTGATTATCTCAATTTCAATGATTCTGCATTTTGAACTTTGCCATTGACTTACAAATAATGAAGTAGTTAAGAGTTTACTTTTGTACAAACAAATAACATACTTGGGTCATACGTTGGCTAGCACCAAGAAAAAAATTCCATGTGGTTTTCTGAAATCTAATGTTATTCAGAAAGTGAGGTAAACTTGAAGAGTTGGATAGAAATATTGAAAGAAATTTCAAAGGAGAAACAGAAACTGCCCATGTCTGTTTGCTGGCAGGGTGAGCTTGGATTGATTGGGAAAAGTTTCAAGTCCTCAAGCTCATCAGTTCGGGTGACTAGCAGCTTAACATTAAGTTTGCTGGATACTAGCAGCCCAACATATTCTTCGAGTTCTATGGTCTTGTAGTTTGCTCTGTTAACCTTTACAAGATTGGCCCAGGGTCCTATCATGGTCTTCTTGTTTGAAGTGTGGAAAGCTGCAATTGAAAAGCATTCTTTATGTGCATTTAGAACAGCTCTGTGCTCAATGCTCTTATATTGTCCATTGCTCATTGTTAATTACCTCAATGACATCACCAATATTGACCGTGAATGCACCAGGGATGGGTTTGATCGGCACCCATTTGCTATTTTTCTTGATTTGTAGACCCTGTACTTCATTTAGCTGAAGTAAGATGGTTGATCCAGTGGCATCAGAGTGTGGTGCAATACCCAAAATCTTGTTTGCCAGGTTGCAAGGTGGATAGTAATTCTTTCTTATGACCTGTACACCTTCAAACACAACATTTTCTGGATCGATTCCCAGATTCCTAGCCAGGAGTCTAAATAAGCATAACTCCAACTTTTGTAGCTCTAGTGAGTAGTTCTCCAAGGTTTCTCTGATAGAAGCAACAAATTGAACTGTTGGTTAACCTGATGTTAAAATATATTTTTAGGTATACAAGCTTTTTTAGCACAGTTTTACCTGAAGGATTTGGGGTTGGTTGGCCAAAGACTCATGTTTCTTGCAGCAACAGGTTGAGACATATGGAATAGCATGTCACCCCAATCAAGCTTCTGCTCGGCAGAAACAACAAAGGCTTGGCCATAGCCCTCATTGCTGTTTGGTGGCTGAGCACAGGCCATTCTCTCTTCTAATGGGAGCTTAAAAAACTCCTGTAGGTCACTTTTCATTTTTTTCAATCACTTGTGTCTGTATCCCATGGTTGACCACCTATTTCAACCACATTATTCCTTGTATCAAGCTAACTAGATGCTTTGCGCTCAAGTTAATAGTTTAAAATTGAAGAAGAACAAGAAAGCCCCAGTACAATAGGCATGACTCTCAAAGGACTAGAATTTTATGTGGTTTATACCTGGAAGAAGCCCCAGTCTCTGCATGCGACATGGAGCTTAGCCAGTTCTTTATTGTCATCTTGGCCTAATTGATTATCCACAAGCTTACTCGTATCAATCACTGGGATTTGAAGGGATTTGTCAATGGAAACTTCATCAAATTCGACATCTGGCCGGATATACGTGAGAGGTGCATCCTTCAAGTTCCTAGAAGCAAGCTCCTGCACCTTGTCAACTGGAAGAGAGCCACCAAATTGCTTGCTGGTATTTCCTCTCTTCCGTTAAGAGAGATAAGTTGGACATAAATGTACGTTTATATAGAACTTTGCACCCTATTCTACTTCATGCAGAAGTTAATGAGTCCAAGACCATTTCTCCAAGGGTAAAAACCTGGTAAGCAGATCAAGTGGTTCTCAGTTAATTTGTTTGCATTCCAAGAAATAATTTAGTTTTTTATGCTCAACCATATGGTATCATAAACACTGCCGCGTGGACACAAACTCAAGAAAACATCATTTCTTAGGATCTAATGACAGGGAGACATTCTTTTCATGCTCCATTTTTCTTTAATTTCTTTTCCTGAATTCATTCAAGAAAAATAACAGATGGCAAAGCCTTCCGGCTTCAAGTGGATTTTACGAAGCGTACAATATAAAAAGACGAATGATTCCTCCATTAACTAAACTCCAACCTCAGCGAGTGACAAGGCATGACTTATCCTGCACCTGTTAGTTAGCGAGTTGAGGCAAATGCCAAACATGGTCTCTGTTTCGACCACATGATTATTTAATTGTACTTGGCTTTGAATTGTTACACAGTGTTTAATATAAATAAAACTAACATTTCATTAAATTTTAAAAAATAATATATATTTTTTTAAAATATGAAGATAAAATTGATATTTTTATTAAATTATTTATTTATTATAATAGTTTAACTTTTAAATTTACATGTATTTATAATAAGATTATTTAACTAATTAAAAATATAGTATAACTTAAATTTAAAAAAAATCTAATTAACTAAAAAATATTTAAAAATAAACAATAAAAATTTTTAAATAGTCAATATAATTTTTAAATAGTTTTGCATAATGTATAAATAGTTTTACGTTAATTCCCTCCACTTGAAAAAAATTTGATTTTGAGTTGAAGTCAAACTCTAGATAGAGTGATTCATCAATTGAATATAATGGATAAATATCTATAACATTGAAAGTTCATAAAATCTCTCATTTCTTAGGTAGATTGATCACATAGATATTATCATTGATTTAATAAAAACCATACTTCTTAGGTTGCAACTTGTTGTAAGAATTGATGGGAAATCATTATTTGCAAAAGAATACCATTACCATGTCACCCTTTTGAAATAACTTATTCTTTTAATGTTTATCTGTAACCTTATTATATTTGTTATCGATAATCTTTAACTTTTGTTTCATCCTCACTTTAAATAAATTACACTTGTTTTTCAAAATGCTTAGCTATAATGCTAAGACCTTAAAGTTAAGGAAATTTAACCAAATTCAAAATATGTTATAGACATTTAGTATAAACAATAATAATAAAAAGAAAGAGATTTCTTTATAGCATTGTGAATTGTAGTATTGTAGGCAAGCTTTACTTGAACCAAGGAAAAGTCTCATTGCTTTAGTTTGTTTCCATAAATACTTTGAATAAGATTGTGTAAGGTTCTATTGAGTGACTCAGTTTAACCATTTATTTAGGGCCAAGTTATATTGCTAAACTTCAGGGTAAATCAAATAGCTTTCACAAAATGATCCAAAAGTGACTGATAAACCTTGTGTCATGGTCAAAAGTGATGGATTTGGACACTCTATGTAAGCGTACTATCTCCTCAAAGAACAATTGTATTACACTTAAGGTATTAAAGGTCATTTTGCAAAGAATGAAGTGACCTTTTTTAAAAAACCTGTCA
The DNA here is from genome assembly GCA_037832385.1 of Rhizophora apiculata. Lineage (NCBI taxonomy): Eukaryota > Viridiplantae > Streptophyta > Magnoliopsida > Malpighiales > Rhizophoraceae > Rhizophora > Rhizophora apiculata. The sequence goes on along the minus strand of CM075439.1, from coordinate 6,551,155 downwards.
ATAACAACAAATACAAAATCCAGACCACATTGGGTACGGGGTAAGTTTAAAATAAAATTCATGGACAATTATTTCTAAATATTGTTTGAAATAGACAAAGACATATAGAGTTTAGGTTTTGTGCTTAACCCTTTTTTAATTTGATAAATATAGTACTATTGGACAATTTGCCAATGTCCTTTAATTATGGCTAATAATATTACTCTTGGACATTAGCAATTGTCTTATCATACCCAAGATAACTTGTAAGACTACCTTTATGTAGATCATGAACAATTTTCTCCTTTAAAAAAAATCAAGGAATACAAAGTTGATTTTTACACATCAAATAGTCATTAAAAATATGGAAATCATCTACCAATTACCTTTGAATACACTTCTCCTAAATTATTTCAAAATCCTTATCATACTCATACAATTCATAAAAAGATTTGAAACTCATTATCTCACTATTTAATATGATTGTCATCGATGCATTCTTGCTTAAGGCATTAACAACTTTATTTTATTGACCTACCTTGTAAAATAACTTAAAAAGGGACTTTTATAAGACAGTGGACCACCTTACTTGCATATCACTACTCATTTTTTATTATGGAGATATGCTTCATAAATTGGTAATTAGAGTATAAGATGAACTCACATTCTATACTAGGTAATATTCCTAATGTTTTAGAGTTTTCATAACTACATAAAATTCCTTGTCATATACCTAATTTTTTGTCAAATCTCATTAAGTTTCTCATTAAAATATGCAACTAATCTTTTTTTTTTTTTTATAAAGAACAGCACCATTTCTAATTTTATTAGCATCACACTTAACTTTAAATAACTTATCAAAATTGAGTAAGGCTAGTACTAAAGTAGTACATAATTTCTTTTTAATAAAAACAAATCATTGTTCTTCTTTATCTTTCCATTAGAACTTGCCTTTTTTAAAACACTTAATAAATGCCACAATGGTACTAAAATTGTCGATGAACCATCCATAAAAGGTTACTAGGCTACGGAAACTCTGCATGTCGCTCATTGTTTTAAGAGTAAGTCAATCTCAAATCGCCCTTACTTTGGTTTTGTCAACTTAGATAATATTAAAACTGACTATGTACCCTAAAAAGAGTAACTTGTTAGTCATGAAATTATACTTCTTTAAATTCATAAATAACTTATGTTCCTATAGCACCATTAATACCTTTTTCAAGTGTAAAACATGATCATACATTGATTAACTACAAATAAGAATATCATTAAAATATACATCCATAAACTTGCCAATGAAGGAATTCAATACTTGATTCATCGACCACATAAAGACATTCGGGGCATTAGAGAGATCAAATGATATCATTAGCATTAATAAAGATTGTCTTGAGTTTTAACCATAGTTTTTCACTCGTCTCCTAATTTGATCCTAATTTAATGATAACTACTTCAAAGATTAATCTTTGAAAATACCATGGATCTTTCTAATTCTAATTGGTTTAACATGTCATCTAGTCTAAGAATTGGAAACTTGCAGCTAATGGTAATCTTATTGATGACTTAACTATCAACATATATTCACTAACTATCATCATTCTTTGGAGTTAGCAAAATTGGTATTACACATGGGCTCAAGCTCTCTCAGACATACCCTTTTTTTAGCAACACTTTTATCTTCTCCCTTAGGATCTAACTCTCTTTGAGACTTATCTAATATTATGGCAAGTTAGGAAGACTAGTCCAAGAACTAAATTAATTTAATGTTAGATGTTATACATTAGTGGCAACCCATTTGGTAACTCCACTAGTATAATCTCATTGAATTCTTCCAACAATAACTATATTGATTTTAGAAGCTCTATCTCTAAACCATTAGTTACTTCACCTTTTACTCTTAGTACACAAATCTCTTTTGATTCTTTGATGGCAACCTCAATTTCTTAATTTAAGTGGATAGCTATTAGAAAAGTCCTTACCTCTACTTAAAAAGTCTTAAAACAAGACCCTCCTTTTACAACCAATAATGTATATTTCACCCTTATCCTTCTCAAGTTTGTAAATGTTTTTTTGGCTTAAGTATTCAACATTGACGTCAAATTGTTAAGGCTGTCTAAATAATAGGTAACAAAGCATCCATGTCAACAACTTCGTAGTAGACATCATTTATATACTAGCCAATTAAGAAATGAAGCTTACATCATTCCTTTACTTGAATTTCTCCAATTATTTTGATCCATTCGATAATATATGGACTCAGGTGCTTCTCTACTAGTAGCTACAATTTCTCAACAATTTTTATTCCAATAATATTTTCTTAGCTACCATTATTAATAATTAAATCATAAAAAACATTGTTGATTGTACATTTAGTATAAAATAACTTGTTTTATGGAGTATCATCCTCCTACTTAGGAGTTAGCATTAGTATGCTTACCACATACACAAAATTTTCATCCTTGTACTCTCATTTCTTACCACTTGGGCAATAATAAACTTTATCATGTTCAACTCCAATTGCTCCCTTTTACTTTACTACATTCATTACTTTTTGAGTCGACAATCATTAAAACAATAACTTATATCATTATAGTTGTAACACTTGCCTAGTAGAGATTTTTCATAAGGATTAACATTTAGGATAGTAGCTTTCTTAACAAGTGATTGTTTGTCTATGATTTTGTCAACTACCACCTTTTTTGGTTGACTTAAGGTCTTTTGTTTTTCTTTTTCTACAATAAATTTATTAGAATCAACATCAAAGCTAGTAAAAAGATTCAACCTTATTCTTTTTTTGTAACATCATTTCAACTTTAAACTCTATATTCCTAGCCTTATTTACATCTAGAAAAATTTGAACTTTAATTTTATCCTAAATAGTTGGTATCAATCTATCATGGTGTCTTGAGACTTATTAGCCTTTTTATTCCATAATGTTGTTATGCTTAAACAATCTAAAAAATTGTGCTAAGTATTCATGAACTGATTAGTTGCCTTGGTTACAATATTAATATTTCTAAAAAAGGATTTGTTTATAATTTGAAGGAAGAAATGCTTCCATCAAAATTTGTTTCATTTTATATCAGTCTCTAACTAAAATTGTTCCTTTTCTTCTCATTTGGTCTTTCATTCATTCCAATCAAGTAAAGCTCCTCCTTTTAGTAGACAAGCTACTAATCTAATTTTTTGTTCCTTAAGTATCTCTATGTAATAAAAGAATATTTCTACTTTGGCTAAACAATTCATAAAACTTTTAATATATAATTTACCATTAAAAATAAGGATATCGACTTTTGGTTAAAATTCATCTAATATTCTAGGATATTGAGGTCATTGTTGTTTGTACTTGACATAATTTGAGTATTTATCAAAGTCATCATCCTTATCATTAGAATCCACTATAAAAGTTTAACATATATGTGAATATGTTTTTTTATCACAATCCATTACATAAATTTGATACCTATACAAATTTTCAAGGATTGGTCAGGAGAGAGGCTAACTATAAGTATAATCTCTTTCTTAATTCCTTTTGTGTTTCAAATTCCTATTGGCACCTTCCACCTAAATAAAGTCAATTGCTAATGACTTCCAATTCATGTTTTAATCAATCTAATTGCTTTTAAAAAGGATATCTCATTAAAGTTGGCCCAGAACTATGATATTACTAATCTTATCAACCTACCCCATATGCTACATGTGTGGGGACCTCCCATCACACTTTGCCTGGTGTTTACCATCGTTGGGGATGGTCTTTGAACTTTATTCGATTTTTTCTCCCTTAGACTCACTGCCATCCCTTTGGACTTATTGCTTGGCACACGCATTAAGACTTATTACCAAAGTTTAGGACTTACTACGCAAGGGTTAGGGATTAAACCTGGGATATGGGTATGGCAACTTGGCTCTAATACCAAGTGCTCTAAAAGGATATCTCGTTGGAGTTGGCCTAGAACTTTGTTATTATTGATCTTATCAACCCACCTTGCATGCTACACGTCAGAAGTCTTTCATCTCAAATTCACTATTCAAAAGTGCTTGCAAAGTGTCAATTTTTAATGAATTCTTAGCAATAATAAGCATGTCATCGATATAATGCAATAGATGAATCAATAAGTCATCATCTAACATCTAAAAGTAAACATAACTATCATATATGCTCTTAGAATAATCATGACCAAATATAAAGGAATTATACCTCTTATACCACTATCTTGGAGACTGTTTCAACCTATGCAAGGATTTTTTCAACAAACAAACATGGTCTTCCTTACCTTTAATTTCAAAGTTTTGGGGTTGCCTCATGTATATTTGCTCCTTAAGCTCACCATGTAAGAAAGTTATCTTAACATCGAATTATTCTAACTCGAAATCATATATGACCACCAAAGCAAGGAAGATACCTATCCAATTATGTTCAACAGGTGAGAAAATATCATTAAAGTTAACACCTTGTACTTGATTAAAACTTTTCATAACCAAACGTGTCTTATACCTTGCATTTTTAATCCCTTGTATATCTTCTTTCCTTTTAAAGACTAATTTGTAACCAATGATTCTCTTTTCTTAAGTCGATTTCACAAAAACTCATATGTGATTCTTGTGGAAAGATTCTATTTTTTTCATTTATCACAACCAACCACTTAGATTAATTAACACCTAAAACTACTTCATGTGGATGGTTTTCCATCTTCACTAGTTTCTTATACAATTGAAAAAGTATAAGTAAAATAGTCATTATATCCTTATGACAGTTAAATCTCTCTTTTTGGTCTCTCTTTGGCTATGGAATGATCCTCCTTTTTATCTTTAGAGGAATTTGTAATATCTGATGAATCTGATTGAATGAGAGAACTCTATTATGTAGCACCTTAATTCACAAATTCAAAAGCTTCTTGCTTGTGTGCACTATTATCTTTACCTACATTTTGATTTTTTTTCTTATAAATAAGAAGTAATGTAATTTGTTTTTCTTTAAAAAAGAGAGAGAAAGTAAAATTTTATGAGTCTTTAGTCTATTATTTAGTCTCTTACTGATTGGGCTCTAAAAGTGTTTTTTTTTTTTTTTTTGTATTATCCATTTTAGTAATATTTACTTCATTTAAGAGATAATTGTTATGAAAAAAGTTTTAATTTAAAAAAGTAGTATTAGAAATAATCTTGCAAATATATTTATGAAGTCTCTTTTAGTTGTTATGTTTAAACAGTATTTGGATTTAATGATGATTTAGAAGTTTGTGGAAAAAATGGAGTTTTGTTACTATATTTGCATATAAAGACTTAAATTAAGGTGAAAATTTGTTAAATTTGTGACTAAAATCTTATATTAAGAGATATAGTAAAATTGACTGATCTTTTTTCTTATAAATAAGAAATAATATAATTTATTATTATTTTAAAAAAAATAAAATAAAATTTTATGAGTTTTTAATCTATTATTTATTTTTTTATCATTAATATTTATTTTTATTTTTATTTTTATTTTTATAAATATAAATTAAATTAATTAAATTATATAAATTTAATATTTTTTATTTTTAATTAATTTTTTATATTTTATTTTATTATTTATTATTATTTGTTAGAAGTATAACTAAAATTTAGTTTTTATAAATAATTTACATGCTGTAACTTACATGCAAATTTCCCCTGTAGACTATTTGAGTTTAGGCATGCTCATTTGAACAGGAGAAAAAAAAAGGGGGGGTTAAGCCAACCAAATCAAATTGTAATCCTCATTTATTGCAAAGGTAGGTTGAGGCAAAAGTACCGTACTATTCATTCCAACAAAATGGGCACCCAGAAAACCGAGGCTGATTTTGAAAGCTGACGTATGAAGGGATTGTTGGTTTTAAATGGGCCGTTAACAATTGAGTCCAAGAACAAACAACGTTCCCCAATGTATTATTTTCTTCATTGTTTTTCTTTCCAATATCACGTTTTGTTTCTAGTCAATTCCCTTCGATTGCGGGGGCTGATTCAGATCGAGTTCGGTTATCTCCAAGCCTAATTGTGGTTCTATTCTCCAGTATTTGTCTTCGAACATTTGTACCCTTTTGAAATGAATCAGAAAGCTCTAAGAATATTTGAGTACAATGTTTTTTTGTTATTAGTTTTATCACTTGTACTTTCCATTGGCTCAAGTATGCAAATAAACAAAGCTAAGCATCATCCTCTGGTGAGACTCATCCCCCCTACCCTCGAACAGCAGGCCGATTCGTGCCGGGATGGCCACTTCCCTCCTCACTAATTATCGAAAACAGCTCTTCGAATGTGTTGTTGAGTACAATTAATCAAAGGGTCAAACAAAGTCATATTGTAACATCAAAAAAAGATCAGTTTTCAAAATCCACCTGTGGAAATGAGTGGCCTATTTTTCTACGATGCAACAGAATTGCCAGCCTACTTATACAATGAACGACCTTTCATAGTTTCGTTTTCGTTAATAACTACAATTCATCTCCAGTGGCCAGGTTGATTTCAAGCCATGAAGTTCCCTTTTGCTTCCATCAATTGCAATTACTAGGGAACCCATCAGACGATTTTTTTACTTTTTATTTTTATTGTCTGTGTTAAATTGTTCTGTTAATCGTATCATTGTAATGAAATGGAGGAAAATTTAGTTAAACCATAACATTCTTAGTGAGCATAACGGGATTGTTTGAGTAAGATGCTTCATTTTACAGCCAACAAAATGAAACAGTTGTTAGTGAACCACCTCTTTTTTCTCAACCAGGTGATGGCAAAAGGAAGTGCAAGTGACTTGTATGGTTCAATAATCATTGAAGTATTAGATTTCCAAAGAGTCCAGAAGTGAACGAAAAAATAAAAAAACCTGCATAATTACTGTCCAATACAACTCTCAAATTCTATACATCAACCCCTACTTACAACAAGCAAAACAAGTACTGCTATAGCTGTTGCTCAAGTTATGAAAACTATTCTATTCCTGCCATCATTTCTAAGCATGCAAGTAGGCTTTGCACCCTGGCACATCATTGTTCGTGTTTAAGGATGCATCCTTTTGGGGTTAATTGTCACATAAGATGCCAAGACACCAACCTTGTTAGAAGCAACCGGTGATTCTCTACTCGAAAGAAAAATGCAAGTCATTAGATATACAGACAGTTTTGTTTTTCATGAATAAATTATTCCTGATGTGCACAGAGTTGTAGGCGAGCAAGTGCAGGCAAGTGATTTTGGATTAGTATTAAAACACAATTTTGTTGTTGATGAATAAAGTGTCTCCCTTTATGCTCATAGCATTGATCACTTGCCCATTAATTAAGAAAAATTGCCAGCCAACTATGTCATTAGGCCATGTTAGTTACTACACTACAATTTGAAAAAGGTTGCTTACATTGTATCTGCTATGGTTTTAATACCCCTCTTCATCGAGAAAAATCTGGGGATGTATTGCTGTGCTGTTGACATTGAGTGCCTTCTGCAGCTTTCGACGATCTAATACTTCGACTTTTATTAAGAAGGTTGAACTAACTGGTCGATGATCTGAGATCCTTATTTCTGCCCTTTTGTAAAAAAGTTGTTTTATGCCTTTTCCCAACCAGAGTATTCTGTCACACCTGCAGTGATGTCAAGCATGTAACTACTAAACAAACAAATCTGGCATGCCTGGCGTGTCATAGTTCATTGGTCACAACATTTCAAAGGGCAGCCAAAATCATTTTCATGTTTGTTACTGCTAATTTCTTGTCAGATTTTACAATGTTATTATTTTTATGCAAGTTACGTACCATGCAGGAGATCTCCTTTTCTCTCCTTCTTTTGGTTCCTCCCCAGCAAATCTATCTGAGTTTATTTCATACTTGTAAGTAGGAGGAAAGTTTATCAATCCTTCTCTCCATCCGTCAAATACATGGCCGCTGCGGAGTTCTTTGATTAACTGTTGCTTCCATAATACTATGTCAAACACTTTTGGAAAGGTCTATTATATTCATATCGTACTGTTACATGTAGTATAAGCATGCATAAGCTTTTATCAGGAGAAGACTTGAGGCCAAAGTTTAAATAGGCAAAACCAACACACAGAAAGTTGTGCAAAGCTATGTGTCACCTGGTCACTGTCGATAAGATCATCCCATTGCTTCAGAGCAACAAGCTTCCTTATCTCTGTGTCCGACATATTAAGACGATAGTTCAAATCCCCAAACCAGAATATCTGACTGTATGCAGAAGAATTCCATCAAAAAGTTTCGATTAACATCAATTGCAGAGAAACATTCATAAGAGCAGACGAAAGGTAAAAAGTACTAGTGAGGCATCAAGCTCTGATCAGGAAATCATAACATCTTTATCATCAGATGCATAGTTTTGAAAGTTCAGGATTAAAACTCGTATCTGTCATTTCCTCTACGGGTGATAAAGCTCACTCCATATGCTGAAACTCATTCGATATGTTTTTGGAATTTCTCAAACAGACAAACTAAATGAGATAAGAATTTGCGCTCTACTGTCGCTCATTTACAGATGCACCATTGTTTTAAGCATCATCTTACACCAGCAGAGTTTATTTTTAAATCAGCTAAGGACCAAGGAGCTCGGTGTTTTGGCAATTCCATATTCTTCTGCTTCTCATTTTATTTTTGTCAAGTGACCAATTCTTTATTGTGTATGCAGCAGTAAAAGCTTAGTGAAATTTATATGTTACATACATCAAAGTTTGATTTGAGAAGGATGCTTACTCATGTGAGGGAATTGTTTGTGGTTGATCAGTGTCAAGGATGGATGAGAAACGTGTGCGTCGTATAATTTCATATACATCAGCATTGCGCCTTTGTTCAGCCCCATTTTTTTGACCCGAAGTGAGATGAGAACAAACAAAGCACATCCTTGACTGGAAAAGAGACATGCTAACAGAAACAGAACCCTGCATCAGCAACCTCTAGTAAGACAACCATTCAGTACTGCAAAGGTAAGCATGTTCAATTATCATTGATGCAGGCACGTCATCAGTCATCTCTTCTAAAATGCAAAGTTGACTCATAAAGAACATCAGACTGTATGGTATATGGAGCCTGGAACCTTCCACATGATTATCTAAATGATTCTGCATAATTAGTTATTCATTTCTCTTTAGTGCTGGTGTCTGACTCAGTAACTTGCTAGCTAGAGATTTCTCAGGAAGTTCGAGTCTACTTGAAATACATTACGACTTCCTGGATGAACTAGATACTGCTGAATAAATAAGAACGGAAATAATTGCACTACCTTATTTCCCATGTAGCCCATCAGACCCACTCCAACAGGAGAGACCTTCAAATTGTTTATATGCTTTCTTAACCTCTTACGCACCCAAATTGATACATATATCCCTACCATTTGCTTGCTGACAATGCGCACATATTTGGGATGTGAGTTTCTATTATCTTCAATAAATGCATGGTTGTTTTGCTCACTAGCAACTTGAAAGAACGTGTAATCCTCCTCCTCAGATGACACATCAGGCACATCATCAAGAGAATCTATTGCTTCAGGAACTTCTTCTGGCTTCTCTACCCACATAGAGACCAGGTTTCCGAGGCTGCGGTGAGATCTTTTCAGTTCACTGCCATTCACTGGAAATTTTTGATGACTAGGTGTGCCGGGATTTTCTATCCAACTAAATCCCATCCTTGCTGAACTGCTCAACACTCTTCGAAGTTTACAATTGGTTGATATAACTTTTGGCGATGAATCCAATGAATATTCTGGCCAGTCTAATGCACTGTCACGGTCAAAGCCATATATTCTATTCGAGCGCAAGTTTTTCCAAATACCCATCAATGTACTCGCCTCATCTCCTTCTAATTGACTCCCATCAGTGGTTTCCAAATCCTCACTCATTATTTTCAAAGGCAGAGCATCATCCTTGTCTGCAAGTTCGTCAGCAACAGAAGAAGTTCTTAATACTGGAGAAGGGGGTGCACTAAAATATTTGTGTTTTCCATCTTGTTGTGAAGATTTGTTCAGAGTCTTTCGAATAATTGTCTCCCATTGTCGAATTGGCCTGCTACTCTCTGCCCCCAGAACATTCCCAGCATTCAGAGGTACAACCTCTTGGAATCTGTTAACAAACGAGGATCAATATAATCAAAACAAAAAGGAAACAGAAAAGAATTGCCAACAAAGGAATAAACTTATCAGCAGCCAAAAGCACCATAGAAAGTACAGAGAAAGAGGATTTTAACATTGTAGATGAAGATAACATCATAGGCGTCAAGCAAATTTTGTTTCCATGTCATTGAGATTCAGCCCTCTACAAGAGAAGTCATCCAAATGCATTTTAACCCTTTACAAGAGATGCAAGATAGTCTGAGTATAAGCACAGTTCCAAGAATCTACATCCAAACTTATTATTAGGCCTCGCCTTATTATTTCCTCTAATCATTATTGTTATTAAATTCAGGTTTTAATTCGGATTCTGAGTTCTATTCATCCCAGTACAGAAAATCAATTGGGTACACGCACATATAAATTCCTAAAGATTAAGTCAAGCCAAGTGATTACAAAACTTAAAAAGGAAGGCAAGAAATACTCTCACCCTATGATGTACATATCTGCTGGCTCTTCTGTGCATAGCCAATCATCGATCTCAAGATCCTCATATGGTTGTCTTCCAGCAACATTCCAAGTGCCTATTGTGACCCTATAAATAAACAAAAATTCCAATATTTTCCACTAAGAATGAAAGCAGTAGGACCCTACTAGATATAATTTCTTGAAAAACAGAATTACATCCAAACCTCACATCCTTATTGTTTATGTACTGCACGCGCAGAGTTTCAGATTTCCCTCGCCTATGCCTCGATGAGTAGCCCTTAGAAGGTGATTCTGCTAGAATTAAGTTCGCGAGTTTTAGCAGATTTGGGACAGTTCAGCTTTCTCCAGATAGCGAAGAATTGAATATCAAAAACTAGAAATAACAGAATCTTAGTACAGAGTAGGGAGAAGGGGAGGGGAGCATAAAATCAGAAACACGATATCTGCAGTGAAGGCAGAGACTTCATGTCAACAAGGAGGGGAATAGCAAACTGATGTTAACAAGATGAGAACTGCTAACAGACAAGGATTAGATACACTATAGCGACAAAGGGTATTGAATTGCCAGAGATTTTACTTTGAAATGCAGACCGGTTTCCCTGTGTCATATGAACGTGATTCTCAACTTCATTAAGCCTTTCGTCTTTAAGAGAGCAAACTGCACAAATTATAAAAGTTGCAGAAATGATGATTAAACACAAAGTAGGCATTGGAAAAAAGAGAAGAAAAAAAACAAAGCTGGAAGATGAGCAATGCTGAAGCCATACCATCATCCTCACTCTCAGTTTCTGTGTACTCATCTTCGCTGAAATCATTCCACTTGGGCTTTAAGTTGAACCATTTCTTCATGACAATGGAGGGCCAGAAGGCCTATAAAAACATCACTGATGAGAACAGCTTAGACCAACCAATTGGATCAAAACAGCGGTAAGAGCCATTAAAGCATACCTCGGAGTGATTTTCTCTTCTACGCCTCATTGTCCCAAGATCAAAACTTCAGACAGCAGGCACAAATATACAGTTGTATAACAGAACCAGATGGCACAAATTCCTTCAATATGGAAGCAGGAAAAAAGGAATAAGCTTCTCACCACCGTCCTAGGACACTAGTATTTAAATAAGAAGCTTATGGGGACCATCAGAAGACAGAAAGGATAGAGAAGCAGGCTTCTGACAAGAAGGAAGATTGATATTAGGATTAAAAAAGAAAAAAAAAAAAAAGGAAAAAGGACATGAAAAGTATGGACACATTAACTTACATCCATAACCTCAACTTGCACAGAAAAAGAATGGATTATTTAACTGATTGATCCTCCTTCCACCCACCCCCCACCCCCCCTCCCCTCTTTCCCCAATTTTCTGATACCATAGCAGGCTAAGCATGATATTATTGAAAATTCAGCATGTCACAAATCAAGTTGCTTGAAAAAATAGCTTGTCTCTTTCAAAGTTAACCACCCTACAGTGCTCTCTCTCTTTAAAATCAGGTGATGCTTACAGCCATTACATTGAGCAACCTGTTGGGGCCCCCATATTCAGACAAATGTGATAAAAATGCCTACAACTCTGAGATAAATGCTCAGAATCCAATCCACCCAGAAAACTACTTCCCCAGGGATTGACAAATCTAACCATAATGCAGATGACCGGTTCTCATTCCTTAATCACACTAGCAGCTTTCTTCAATGAAATTGCACTAACCATTCAAAAAATCACGCTAAAAATCCCAAGACTTTGGACACATGCACACATGGTTGAGAACACCATAATAAATAAATAAATAAATAAATAAAGATATGGAAGCAATTTTGTTGAAAGGCATTGAAAATCAAATTAAAAAAAAAAAAAAACGTGGTTGACAATAAAATATGGAAGCAAGTCAAATGGGCAATTACAGAACAAGTAAGCAATGGTTAATTGCAAGTACAGCTGTTTGCTCATTGGCATGACGGTAAGCGTTACTTTATATTATGCATGCTTCGTACGTAGGCATGTTTTGTGTACCGACAATCTTTGAAATATGTATATATAATACGGAAAAATTATAGAATATATTTACATGAATTCATATGCATGAAAAATGACCTGTGAACGGGACCACTGAAATGGGATCGGCGCACCACATACTTGATTCTCTTTCAACTTCTCCACAGTAAAAGTCAAAGTCAATTGGTTCATAGTCTCTTGGTTTTTGTAACTTTTCTTTCCTTTGTTTCTTCTTATCAATATTATGGTTGACCTCAGAAATATTTCGTCGCAAGTATAGTGGAATTAAGCAATTACTAGTTGGCCTTCCTTGCTGGAAAACCAATGTGAAAAGGATTCTAAAATATGAAAAATCTGAGTTGGCAATAAAAGTTAAATCACCTTAGTCGGCAACTTGATAACAAAAATGTTATTAAACACGAATATAAATACAGAAATTGAACTTAAATTTACATAATTGAATTAAATTTTAATTATTTATTATTTAATAAGTAAGAAAAGGGTAAGTAGGTTGTATGTGATGCAGCATAGATCCTATCATGACACATGATCATGTGACACATAAATGCTATTTAAAATAATATTAAAACAAAATTTCCTAACACATTATTTTAGAAATTGTCCCTGCTGCTTGTATAGATGACAATCACATTCATACACTAATTATATGAGTTTCATTACGTGGACATGAAAAAAAAAAAAAAAATTAACATAGTTGACATAAAAAAAATGAACATGGTTGAAAGAATAAGAAATAAAAAAACATTAAAAATGAATTAATTTATTATATCGACAAATGGGATCAAACACCATTTAAATTATATTTCACATTTCTTCCACGCGTCCATAGTTTCTCCAATCCCTGTGTTGGATGAAACTTTTTTCCCAAGTTCATTTCTCACTATTCAATTGCCTTTGAAACGGAAAAGTCAAGCATTGTATGTAATGTTTTCAATCGATTCAGTAGCTAAGTAAGGAAACCATCTATAAATCCATGAATTATTGTCAGGTTATTGCAAAATAGTGATAGGCTAATTTCTGTATGCGTTTTAAATATGAAGCAAAATCTTCTAGTACTTACAATTACAATTCGCAGTCACAACTTGCATTTAATTTACCTTCGCTTTCAAAACAGCTTTTTCTTTGTTTTGGTATTGGAACACTGATTTCATAGGTGAGTGAAGACAAGGTTTTTACATTATACCCATGCCATTACGATAGAAGAAGATAAGATAAAGAGGGAAAGAAGGTCAGACGTTGCCACTTGGGAGGGTGGGGCGGTTGGGGTTTCAATTATCCTGTGGTTTTTTCGGCTTTCGTGGAAGAATGGGGCCGTGCAGGTTTGTGTACGATTATTGTACAGTTGTTGGATTTGATGTTGGGAACAGCAAAACCTGAGCTAACTACAATTGATGTCATAGTTGGACTTTGCCATTGGACATTTTGACAACGTAAGGGCTCAAGGAATGGTTTGGATGCTTAATTGGCTATGAACACAAAGAAACAGGAACACTGCTTCTTCAGTGCCCCCGGCGCCCCACCCCCCCTCCCCCCCACAAAAAAAAAAAAAAGAGGGTTCCATCGAGTTTCCAGCATAAGATTTTTTAATTAGTAGATACTTAAAACACAATTTGTGTAGACTGAGATTTCAAATTTATTAAGCAAATGATATATTATTTTGAAAAAACAAAGGGTCTCTTAGTTCGTTGACATTCAGTTCAAAGTCATCTTAAACATGCAATTCAATGGCGTTAATTTTGTGCAAAAAGCTCGTTCATGAACATATCATTTTAGCTTCATACACACCAAAATAATTGTCCTTTTTAAGTCTGAAAATCATTGTCTTAGCTACTTAAAGTCGCGGATATGGCGCGTATAAAGGTAAAACGTGTGTGACAATATCAGCTCACTTTGAACTTCTGAATCTTCCCATTTGGAGCAGCCGCAATCGAATGGTTTGGCATCTGTTCTTATTCTCCCTTATCTTTTTCTCTGACTAGTCCAATGCAAACCGAAATCTAACCCCAGAATAAATCTTTGGTCCACTCTCCAGGTCTCCATTTATCATGCAGTGACCATACAAGCCTTTCCATTTCCAAAAAGAAAAAAAGGGTTCAGCTGATCAAAGGCGATCTTGCATCAAAATCAAGAAAATCTTGCACCACTTCTCAAGTCTGCATCATCTTTTCACGACCCTTACGAGATAAGCATATATGAGGTGACTTGGAACTTCAATCAAGTTGATATCTTGTGGATGTCATTAGAATAATCACCTCTTCTTCTGTAACATGAAATGACGACATTTGATATAACATGAGATTAATTATGAAAAATTAGAAATTACTTTATTTTAATATGTTAAATATGGTAATAAAAAAATTACAAAAAATATTTTAATAATTAAAATTTAGATCTTCATATTTAATGTCTCGAATTTATATATATTCCAACATATAATGAATGATGCTAATGTTACTAAAGTTTTTTTTTTTTTTTATAATTTTTTAAGTTGACAACGTTATCAAAGTTCATAATATAGGAATATGCAGACAGATGGACGCCCACTAAAGTTCAATGTATTTGCATCAAAGAGGAAAATTGAAATGACCACTGACTTAACTTTATCTCTCATTAAATAATGCGAAAAACATTCATGGATGGGGAGACATTGACGGGTGAGAGAAAGGCTGAGCTGTTAACGGGTGCCTCTCGCATGATTTTGGTTTTTTTTTTTTTCTCAAATATTTGAAATTTATACTAAAAATAATTCAATTTATAATAAAATTCATTAAATGCACAATATTACTAATAAAATGTGTAATAAATTGTTAAAAAATGCAATTGATAACTTGTTATATGTCTTATCAGTCATATTGTATATTTAATTGGTTTAGTTGCTCATCCATTGAATTTTAATGGAAAAGTTAAATTCTTTTAATAATAATAAAAAAAAAAGTATGCTCAACCCACCATTGCCGCTCACTTCTCTCTGCCCCTTTTATTTCTCTCTATCTAATCAAGCTCTAAATAATTTTCCTTTTTAAAAAAATTATAAAAAGGCAATGGGCAAAAGACTTTCATCTAATTAAAGATAAATCTATAAAATAGTTTTGAAAAAAATTTACCTCCGGCACACATTGTTTCATTCAATTCCATTTTTGTGCACCTTTAGTTCCTAAGATTCTTTTTTCTTTTCAAATTTTCATCCGTTTGTTAAGAAATATTAAATTTTCTATTAACCCTTTTGTTTCTTTATAATTTAAGTCAAACCTACAATTTATGCCCTAGATTTTAATCTTCCTTATGATGCTTATTAGAGTAAAATATTTGGGACTAGAACTGGGTTGACCAAAGCATAGCTCATTAAAAAAAAAAAAAATTCAGTAGTTTGTCTAAATTTAGCATAATGAAGATTAAAATCTAGGGCATAAATTGTAGGTTGGATATGATGCTTATTTGAGTAAAATAATTAGGTCTAGACCTGAGTTGACCAAAGCATAGCTCATAAAAAAAAAAAAAGAAAGAAAAATCAGTAGTTTGTCTAAATTCAGCATAAAATCCGTGGCTGAGGAGGAGCCACGGAATGACACAGCTGTCAGGCGCCAACTGTGGTGCACAACAAGTCAAAACTTCGAGTTCGTTCTATCAGATGAGATGGCCCCCCAGTGGTCAGCATCAAACGTAAAATGGCTTAAAATGGCGAAGAAGCTAGACCCCCGAGGACTAAAACCTGAACCCTGGGCCATAATTTATGCCCCTTTTCTCCATTGCAAAAGCTGAGCTATACTTCCAAAATATGATCTCATTTTCATGGGTTTCGTTTTCTCCACTTTATGTGATTTTATCCACCTCAATGCAACATATAAGTTGACCCATCATGCAAGCTCATTTTCAAAACGAAAGTGGTCTCCTCGAAGATTAAAGAAAAACTGAAAAAAGATTCATTGTCGCTTAAAAAAAAAAAAAAAGAAAAGAAAAGAATATGTATAAGTTGGTTTTATGATCAGAACAAAATTTTGACCGCAAATACTGCTAGATGAACTTGAATAAGATACGTTTCTGCATAATGCTTCTTTATGGTATACACTTCAGCAATGTGTTGTCTCCGAATAGACAAAACGGCACATGCACGGACCTCAACCACACTTTCTCAAATAGGATGCTAATGGTTCGGTTAAAGAATATCATGTTCAAGGAAAATTGGAGGGGTTTTAAGGATTCTCATGATTACTTCATTTGCTTTTTTTTTTTTCCCCTACTTGAAACTGATTCAAATCATACTCAAATATTTGCAATTTTAAAAGCAATAGAATTGGGAAGATCCAATAATGACTTTAAGCAGATAAGCTTTATTTTAGAGTTGGATTTTAATTGCGTGCTTACTTGGTTGAATCTTAAGAAGCAACACCCTTGAAGTTGATAATAGATTTTACGGAAGTCTTTGAATTATTATGTACTAGTTGGAGTTCTAAGTGCATTAGAAGAACTCCAATTTCGCCGCGGATAATTTATCGAGGCTGGTCACAGGTAGACAAGCAAATTTCATTGTCTAACTTAGCCTTTGTTTCGGCTAATTGGACTTGTCACTATCTCGACACTTACATCTCCTTCATAAAAGTTGGTATGATCTTATCAACAAGAAACGGAAAGAGTAGACATTTCGCAAGAGAATGTGCATCGGTGCTTCCTGAATTTAGTGTCGAGCGAGAACAAAGGGAAAATAAATAAAAATCAAACTATTGCGTATGGTATCCTGGGGGGATCTTGACCGTTATATCCTTTCCCTTGTGGAAGTGTTAAATCGGTCGGGTTGGTAGGTCTTGGTGAATTGTTTCATTTTCAAGTCATTTTTACATACTAAAGCCTAAACCTTAATGTTCGAGTTAGGGTCATCTATTATTTTTTGAAAGATATGGTTTTTTTTTTTTGCTTTGGGGCTAATTTTTAAAATTTTATTATATATTAAATTATGTCAATACATACATTATTTATTTTTATTTATATATATATTTACTTGTATAAAAATATATATATAATTATATGCATAAGGCAAACTAAAAAATCTTAAAAGTAACAAAAATATATATACATATTTTATATTTAAAAGACAAAGTATTCATATTCCACATATTATATATGTTTATATTATATAGAATGTTTGTGTATACTTTTATAAGGTATAAAAAAAATAATATTTATGTATAATTTGTATATGCTTGTGTCTATAACGTGTAGATCCAAACAAAGTTATGAGCAAAAAGAAATTAAAAGAAAAAAAAATACATTGAATGATAAACTTTATTGTTTGAAATAGTAGAAAGTTATGTTATCAATGGTGATAAAATTCATGGTTCAAATCTAGAATTTTCTATTTTATTCCTTTTGTCTTCTCCTTTGAAAAAAAAAAAAAATTAAAGTATGAGAATAAAATATAAAATTTGAACTCTTAATCTCACTTATAAGAAATGTCTCTTTCTTCACTTTAATTAAACCAAAAAAAGAAAAAAAAATCCTAACAAATAAATCACGATGGGTTAATCTAATCCAACCTAAAAACTTTCAAATTTTTGGAATTATGAGTCAATTATGAATTTAAGTTGAAAATGCAATATCATAACACAAATTATGTGGAAAAGTTTAAGGATAGGTTAGCATTATTAATTAACACCTTTACATCATTATCACTAATGAAAGGTATTTGTTAAAGAGGACATGTTTCATGCAATTTAAAAGCTGGGTTGGCAAGCCAATTTAAAATCGAAGCTTAAGAAAGAGTTTCGTAAGATAACACATGACTAAGTGTCAAAAATAAGTTCCAATGTTAGCACTCTAATAGCCAAATCAGTAACAAGATCTAGATTCTTAAGTATCCAAAGAAGGCGAAAATAAGTGTTAACATGAGGGAGAGTTGGTTTGCCTTATTTATATGTTGTTGAGTTGGTTTATATGAGTGAGGTTGAGTGTGGATGTGATAAAAATTAGCCCTTCTATGCCCCTAGGGATTGGACCTTGTTATTTGGAATAGTGGATTGAGGAAATGGACTCATATTCCTTCATAGGCTCAAGGGGGCTCACGTGAGTCCATTACTATTGTTAGGTCCACTATAATGTGACTTATAACTTATTATATGCCTTTTTATCAATTGTTCTCTCGATAAAAAAGAGGACTAAGCCCAACCACTAGGCCAAGTATGAAGAATGTTATAGTTGAAAGTTTAAATAGTTGTGTAACTAGTTGGTTTCCTTCTTTATGACAATGTTTGTTCACTAACACTTATATTAGGGGGCATACTGACATTTATAAATTGGTTCTTGACATTCTGAGGTCCTTTTGTCCTTTTTTAATCTCGATTTAATTTCTCGTATGATTCATATGAAGCAATTCATGATTGGCCATCTAATCTTAAGATCTTAGGGTGATACAAAGTGTGTTGCCGAGTCTTCTAAGTTACATGTCTCCAACATAGATGCCAAAGTAGTGCACGAGATGCTCCTAACTAGTTATGAGGTGTTGTCTCTCTCTGATTGAGAGACGACATTTAGGCTTCCTTTAAGTTGCATGGTTATCTTTTAAAAGATACCAACATTTGTTTTCCATCACCTATGATTATTGTGGAGTTTTTAGAGTGTCATGACATAGTATCAAAGTATATTACAAGGAATTATTGGCAAACCCTTTAAAGGACACTTGTTTTGTTGGCTCAAGTTGCCTTTCATTTCATTAGTTAGGCATTAATCAATATATTAAATATTTTTGCCATTTCAAATGATAATTGGTATGACTATTTCTCTATTATAGGTGGAAAGAGGCAAGATTGGAATTTCAATTAGCTCTTCAAAGGTAAAATAAAGCATTACAAGACATATTTTTGGTTTAATTAAATGCTTGATGGTGTGTGCTTTCCAAGGTGGAGTTTGAACCATTCCCCTCTTTTGCTCACTGCTCTCAAGGGAAAAGACCTTTCTTTTATTAATTCGTGCAAGTGGTTGGGTGAGCCTCTCAAGGATAAGGAGACAACTAAGAACATTAGGAAACATAACCCTAAGTGGTTAATAGTCTTCTTTAGAAGGGGCACTTTGATAGTTGTCACTAAAGAAGGCCTACAATAGAGCTTGTAATAAGAGATAAAAGCAATGGAAAAGGTCCCAACTAAGATTATGGCTAAAGTGTCAACATTAAAATCTATTTTAATTAAGAGGAATGAAAGGAAGGTTTTTATGTTGTCAGAACTTATGTCTATGATATTTCATTATGATTTGAGAGTCATCTCCTAATTCTCTAATTTACCCATAATGTCATTGTTGCTATACCCATGTTTGCCATTCTAAGTCCACCAAAGTAGGCACACAAGTGGATGCATTATTTGCTAAAGGGAGTTTGAATGATGTGCAAATTCTTAGGCATATTTGCTATGAGCTTTTTAGGCAGACTCCAAACTTATTTGCTTCTCTTATCATCATCCATGAGATCATCCATCTACAATCAAATAATAATCTAGTTATAACTCACCTTGCAATGGTTTCTTCCTACTATGAAGTGTAGTATTAGTCTTATCTACCTATATTATACAGCAAAAGGAGTATTCTCAATATCAAGTACTTAAGTATCAGTCTCACCTACTTGAACTATATAACAAAAAGGGATATTCTTAATGTTAGGTGCTTAACACTTTGGTTATGTTAATTAAGGTTTGCTAAGGTCTAAAGGAGGACTTAGGTAAGGCAAAGGCTCATTTGGCTTAGACATGCTTAGAAGTGTGCTTGTGCTGCAAGTAGCAATATGGAAAAATTGTTAAAAAAAGCATAACCCAAAAGGTAAAGAAGGAGGTAAACCAAGGTAAGGGTTAATTATAGGCCTCTAAGGTTGGCTGTAACTAGTTGTAGCAAGAACTTTAAACCCTTTACAAGGGGGCGAGATTGCATAAGGGTTCAATGGTTACTAGTATTTCACTTACTTTAAATGATCACTTTGGTCATGTTAATGCCTTAAAGAGGAAGGTTAAGGAGTTAAAGGCCTATGCTCGCACCATAGGGAAGGGCATTGCTAAGTGTTTGTCAAGTTCAAGGCTTAGGTAAACACAAATGTAATGGTGTGGTTGGTCCCCTTCATGGTAGAGAAACTCATGATGGATTGTGTTCAGATACTTGTAATGGCCAGTATGTTAGTAAAGAATGATTTGTATGGGATGAACCTCTCTTTCTTGGATCCTAGATAAGTGTTCATTGTTTATTATTAAGTCTATTGTTATTTGGTTGGAATATTTTTTTTATTTAGTTAAGATATTTTCTTAATTAGGCTATAGTGTTTTTCTAGTTAGCTTAATTCATAAAGAAGTTTATCATCTCCAAACTTACAAATTTATGCTTATCAAAATTACACATATTCGTTTTGAACATTTTCCATTTATCCCTTACCTTTCAACAAAAATGAGTAAATAATATATATCAAATGAAAGTTTCTCACATGTATATACATGCTTTTTAACATAACATTCAATGTTAATGCATAAGATCTTCATTTGCACTATTTATTCTTTTAACTTTAATGGCCTAAATTTGTGTGGTACAAAATGCATTCATTGGCTAAAGTAAATAGAGTAATACTTAATTTTTTTGGTCTATTACAACAAAACTTTAGCAAATGAAGGAATTTTGCAAGTCAAATTACAAATAATTTGTAATTATTCCATTAAACCTTTTTATTGTATTTTTCTTAGCAAGACAATCTAATATGGTTTGAAAGTTGCACACATCTTGTGACTAACAGCTTATGGATAACTTGGCTTTATTCTGTGCATGGAAACTATTGATATTAAGTTCCTTCATTTATTGTGAAATCTTTCAAGTGATGAATGTAATTGAAATTTAAATTCAACTCTTTTAGAATTTATCACTTTAATTAACAAGTATATCACTTCTAAAAGTCATATGCTTATATTCAATAATGTTCCTAAAAGAAATTATACTCATTAAATGCATCATTTTGTTGACTATATTTTGAATTTACAAAAGTTATACTAGCACTAGCACAAGTATACTTTTAATAGAATATAGTATAATCGTTTAAAGAGAACAATACATTTTTTAAAAAGTAGAGCATATTTTCTTAAAAATGTAATATATTTTAGTTTTCTTAAAATATTAATCTTGTAACGCAAAAAAAATGAATTAAAATTTTGAAAAAGTAAAGTAAAAATTTTCAATAATATAATAAATTTTCAAAGAAATGGGGTACATTTTTTTGGAAATGTAAGATATTTTGACTTTAATCCGTTTTTTTTCTTTTTAAAAGAATAAAAGGCTATTAAAGTTTTATTATTAATTTTTATTATTTATAGTCTATATTTTTTTTACATTTCTCCCTTTACTCTTTTTCATTCCACATTTTCTCTCTTTACATCCTTTCTACACTTTTTCTCTCTACATTTGTTCTCTTCAATTTTCTTTCTATATATAACAATTATTACAAAAAAAATTATTAAAAAAAAGTTGTTAACAATAATTAAAAACCTTATACAAATAAATAATAAAAGCAAAGTAAAAAAATGAAATAACAATACAAATTATTAATATAATCAAACAAACTAGAAAGTACTTTTAAATTTATATTTCTTAAAGTTTTCATTAATATTTAAATTAGCAAAGAAAAACTTGTATATGCTGGACCTCTCTTTCTTGAATCATAGTTATATGTTCATTATTTGTTACTAACTCTATTGTTATTCAGTTAGAATATTTTTTTAGTTAATTATGATATTTTCCTAGTTTATTATTAACTATTTTCTTATTTAAGTTAAAGTGTTTTCTTAATTAGCTAAATGATTTTAATTATAAAAATATATGTAAGTTTAAGGACTAAAATCATCTCATTATTCTAGTATCTTAATAAATTATCAGTGAATTTTATTCAAATAAATAATCAATGAAAATGTTCTTGTGAAAGTTGTTATCTTCTTTGGTAGATCCCATAAACTCTTTGAAAGGTTCAATCAAATGCTAACCTTTGATATCTTCTCCCCTGCACTTTTATCCCATGTTAAGTAGGATCAAAGCTTGAATTTTACTTACTTGATATCATCTTGACATCTTCACACTTCCATCTTATGTTAGTTGGTATCAAAACTTGGATTTGCCTATCTTGATATCATCTTGACATTTTCACACTTCCATTTTACATTAGTTGGTATTAGAAGAAGTTCAACTTATATTGATGTTATCTTACAGAGTCCAAGGTAGGTCGTGAAGGGAAGATCCTGTTTAAAGTAATTTTACAGGACCATGAATACAATGAATTATGAATATAATACAACATCATTCTTGATTTTGAAGATGTTCCTTTCTTTGATGAAGATTTTTTGATTTAAGATATTATGAGACGGTTGGTAGAAATCAATGCCTATTTCAATGAAATGATATTTGTGAGAAGGATAAAATGACTTTTGTATACTTGAAACTCTAAGATGGTGCAACTAATTAGTTAAACAATATTCAATACTATTGATTTAGATTTACTATGCCAAAAATTTAATTATAGATAGGCATGAAAAATTTATTAATATTTAAATTTTATGGTGATAATACTTTTGATAAAATTTTATATTTGATTAAAAGATGATTCAATTTTTATTTTATTTCCATGAAAGTTATGCGTTCACCCCACAATCATATTATTAGTTAAACACCAAAACAAGAGAAAATTTTGGTTAATGACAATATAAATTATAATAATAACCAAATAATTATGATATCATCTATATATTCTATAAGGTCAATGAATGATTCTATAATCCATAAGTCCCACAATCTTATTATTCATTTACCTATAATATTGTTGATTTACTTATAGCAAAAATCAAATAGAAGATGGTTAGGAATCATTATTACTTAACATCTTTTTTCATATGATGGTTTACAAAAATGCTATTAGTTTTTGTTGAAGATGTTAATTTATTTTAATTATTTATTTTTATGGTATAAAATAAGTCAATTTTTTTATTATCAACTTAAGGATATATTTCTTTCAAGTGAATGAATTTAATATAAAATATATTAGAAAAATTAATTTTATTATTTTATAAATTATATTATATTTTTTATTTTATAATTTATTTATTTATTTTATAATATATTAATTTAAATAAAAATTTTAACTAAATTATATAATAATTTTTAAAAAATATTTTTTTATTTAATTGAAATATTTTTTTAACTTATCATTAATTATTCTTTTATTTAAATTAAAGTATTTTTAAATTAATTAAATAATTTTAATTATAGATATATGGATAAGTTTAAAAATTAAAATCATCTCATTATTTCACCATTCTAATAAATTATTATTAAAATTTATTTAAATAAATTATTTATATATATATATATTTGAAAATTGTGATGTTCTTTTATGAATTTTAAAAACTTTTTGAAAGGTTTATTTAAATATTAATTTTTCATATCTTCTTTTACGCACTTTCGGCCCCGCTTCATGGTCCTTTTACCGGCGTCGGTCCATGTTAGTCACTATAATGGTTCTTGCCCTGAATAACGAAGGCGGCAAGACTATCATCGTTGTTTTAAATTAAGGGCTTATATTATAATAATACTTAAATTATTGATAAAAGCCCATGAGTAGAGTAGTTACTGACCACAAAATTTAATAAAAAAAAAAAAAAAATCACTTGAATTTTTACTTTTATGCATAAAACTTAATTTCTAATCCCTACAAATAAAGCAAATAAATACAATGAGCTCACCATCTCGTTCAACGGACTCAATGAAAACCAAGTGCGGGCACAAGACGCAACCCAGCAATGCAAGGATCTACAGTCATTGGCGGAGGGGGGCAAGGCAAGTTGCACATCGAGTCGAAGATATTTTGTTCATGGCGGGCTTGTCAGGTTACAATCACAACTCTCCCTCCAAGCCTACGCCAGCACCACCGTCACAACCCATTACCAACAACGAAATTCCAAAAGAGAGCACAAATATTCTTTGCGCAAGGGCCCAAGCCAACTGTCCTTCCCCGTTACCCACACAAAATGGAAGATAAATAAATAGAGAAAGTGAAAGATCGAAGCCGAAATGTAAATTACTTTCTGTCGTGCCTGCCTCTGGACCACAGAAAGTAAAAGTTTTAGTTGCAATAATAGCTTGTCTTGGAACGGTGATGGAGTGACAATATCACATTTTATTGCTAGTTTTTACATGTTCTCCCACTTAAATTTTTATTTTACACTCCACTCTTTCTTTCTTTTTTTTTAATCTTTTCCCATGCTTCTTTTTAAGGAGCAGAACTCCTTTAATCCACAAGGGCAAGTCAATCAAACGTTAAACTGGTAACTTTTAAGGTGGGCGGATTCTGTCAGAGGCAATGCAGCCAAGGGTCCAATCCAATAGGCCCATGGCAAATGTCTTGTGCTGCAGATGAAGCCTGAGGGAGATGGGCCAAATCCAAGAATTTTACCTGCCAAGCTGAAATTTCAATAGCAACAAGTGCAACTTTTTTTGTTCTCCATAGACTTCATGGGATTCTTGCCACTTTGTTGCAAAGATCAATTGAACAAATTTTTGCAGAATACAAAGGTTTTGCAATTTCCAAACTATTATTGAGGATGACGCATGTAGACTCTGATATAAGCTATTATCTAAAACATTGATAAAAGGCAGTTTGAAGGAAAATCTTTTTCAACTTCTTAAAAAATCAAGTGTTTTGTTTTTTTTTTTTTGGGTGTTGTATACTTTAAAAAGCACAGTTGCACCCCCAACCAATTAAATTAACGATTCCTATTAAAATAAAAAATAGAATTACACTTATAAGATTTTTACTTCTTGATCAGCTGAATCTGGAGATAAGTGAGAGGTGTTTTTTCTTTTCTTTTCTTTTTTCTTAGTCTACAAGGAAGATGTAAACACTCAACAGAAAAAAGAAGTTTGAAAGAAGTAGGAATCGGATTCCTATCTTCTTTCTGACCAAAGAGCCAAGTACCCATATGCTCTAATGACAACAGACGAAGAGTAAAGTGCAGATTTTGCACTTGAAATCTCACTTTAGGTTCAATACTTGGTATGTAATATATTATATCTAGTGATCATTAAAAAAAAAAAAAAAAGTGATTTAAGAACATCTATATCAAGAAAATACAGACATCCTTACTAGGACCATCAATTAAAATAGATATATAAGATTATTTCTGTCGCCCATGTTGTTATTGTTGCTTTTTCTTTTTTTTTTTCTCATTATGTTTAGATTTTAAAAAATATATATATTTTAATAAAACTTTTGCCAAGCTTGTATTTATTATCAATGGTATCTCTACTTAAATTACTTTAAATTCCTTTTTAATTGCACTAAAAACATGCAGCGTTACTCGAAAAGGTATCTAAGTTTTCCTTTTTAATTTTTGAGCCAATCTTTCCAATTTTTCAATCTCATTTGAGTTTTATAATTTTTTAAGATTGTGCACGAATTTTTAATTGCAGATATAAGAACATGACATTTAAAAAAACTGGAAATTATCGTCTAAGCATTTATTATATTGCGCATATTCAAATAAAGTATATAAAATTGTCATCTTTGCACTAATGAAACGATTGGTTTTCACGTTCAATAATCTTGAATGCACAAGGCCAATTTAGGGGCAGCGTATCTTTAATGGCTATTAACGTGAACTCTACTGTGAATAATACCCTTACCGTTACGACCAAAAATAAAATAAACAACATATGTGCAATTAGGTTGCCTTTTGACTCTAAAAAAAAAAAAAAAAAAAAAGCGAGTTGAAGAAATTAGTTGCCCAATTTATTTTTATTAAGCCATAATATCTGTTTTAACTAAAAGCAAACTTTTCCCTTTTAAGGTGCCTCACAGTGATTAGTCAACTAATTATCTTGTTAAGCTAATATTCATATTAAACTATCATTCATGATAATGAAAGTTAATTTATTAATTTACATTTATTTTTAAACAATTTTTTTATCTCTCTATAAGATATGATAAATTAATAATTCTAACCCATATCTTTCTTTTTTGTAAAGATTAATATCTCTAATTTATATTCTAAATTTTATTTTTATAACTAGAATGACTAGATTAATACGTAAGTAATTTTCTGTTATGCACTTTTAATTTCATCATCCTACTTTCATAAAGTGTCACTTGGACTAATTTTAAAAATTGAAATGAACTTGAATTTTTAGATTAAGAATTTAAGAAATTGAAACCAAATTGAGTTTTAATAATAAAAGAAGTGGGTTTTGTTTTTTCCTTTTTTTTTTTCAAACTAATTCATCGTTTAAAAATTAATTTTAATAAAATATTTAAAATGATAACTTAAATATAAAAAAATATAATTTAAATAAATTTTTTAAAAAAATTTATTATGATTATTGTATAAATGATAAATAAATGATTATATAAGATATAATAATAATTTATTAATATTTATTTAATATAATAATTTTATTAAAAATAATTTTTAATGTTTTTAAATAAAAAAAATTAAAAATATGTAACAATATTTTAATTAATCATATTTTTTTTTAAAATTTAAAATAAAAAATTAATTTTTAAAAAATTTAGTCAGACAATTAAAAAATTTAATTTAATTTAATTTAATTATTTAATCTAATTTTTTTAATTTTTTTTAACACTCATAACTTATTTAATTAATATAAATTTTTAAAATTTTAAATTATCTAAAAAATTTAAAATAAATTTTAAACTCATATTAAATATTAATTTATCTTTATTTCATTTTATTTTCATATAATATGATTTTAATTTTAACATTTGAAAGTGTAAAAAAAAATAAAAGAACAATTTAAAAATTAACGATTAATTATTTTTTATTTAATTAAAAATAATTATGTATTAATAGTATTTTTAATTTTAAATATATATATATAATTAAAATTAAAAGATAAATTAAAAAATTATTTAAATAATAATTTTTATTTAATTTTAAAAATATTTAATTGTTTAATTTAATTTTTAATTTTTTTTAATAAACTTTTATTATTTGTAAAATAATTTGTTTATTATTTTTTTAATATTTTAATAAAATTAAAATTTTAATATATATAAATACAATTTATTTTATTTATTTAATTATAATTTAATATATTAAAATTTATTTAATTTATATTAATAATTATTTATATTTATTTAAAATTCACATAATACAAATAATAATATTAATTAATTAAAATAAAAAAATTAAAAAAATCAAAATAATCCTAAATTCTCTCTTTATTTTTTGAGAGTGAAAAAAAAATAAAAAAAAAAATCCAAATTTATATTTTATTTTCTTATAAATATACCCACAATTTAATTCCTTTTTTTTTTTCATTTTAATTTTTTTAAAAAATTTATTTTAAATTTTTTTTTTTTAAAAAAAATATTTTCATAATTTAAATTTATTTATTTAAATAAAATATAGCTTAGCCATGCAAAGCCAAAATCTACAGGCAAAGCGTACAATAGAATTTCTCATTATTAAGTTGCTTAATTTTGTTGTAGCAACACCATTTAGCTGCATTTAATAAATTACAACAAATAATGTGGAAGCAGCTTAAAATTCATATGCCCAAAAAACTTAATCCTCTGTGATATGGGGTTGCAACAAATGGCAAGAGATATTCCAAAAACTCAGCATTGAAAAAAAAATAAAAATCCAAAAAATGAATTTCTCCTGAAGCTGCCCAATGTATATCTTCATGGCCACCTTTCAGTATGTACCCTTTGGAACAACAATCTGAGAGCTTTGAAAAGCTCACATATTCCTTAAAATCAGAAACAGATACTGTTATTTGTGACTAATAGGCTGATGTATAACATGCCTACCTTAGTCAAAGATCCTTTCTCCCGTTGAGAATAGCAAAAATATGAAAGAACTGAAAATGCAGAGTAACCCTGGTATGCCAAACACTGCCCTCCAACTTTCTGGACTCAAAAGATCTGAATACGAAGTTTTAGCAGCTTCAAGAAGCCGTCCAGTTAAATCAACCCCAATAATGCCAGCTAAAGTCCCAGCCGTGTTAGAGACACCCATCACTATTCCGGCATATCTCGGAGCAATATCCATATGATTCACTGCAAAACCAGCCCGACCTAATGCCAAGAAGCCAAGAGCCACAGAAGAACAGAAGACAGCCCCAATGGACGTTCTGAAGGTGGGAAGTGCTATCAATGCAAGAGAAGCAACCACAAATCCTACAGTATTCAGGAACTTCCGTGTTCTAGTCACGGACAATATTCTTTTTGTGATCAAGTGGTCGGCAACCACCCCACCAATATTTGAGAATACAAACATATTGAGGTAAGGCAACATTTTAGAAGAACCCATTTCCTGAAGACTGAGCTGCAGTCCCTGTTCAAAATAGGTAGGCAGCCAGTTCATCAAGACATACAAAGCATAATGGAATGTGAAATTATTCACCACAATTGCCCAAATTGGCAAGCTGACAATAATTCTCTTCCATGGGATCTTGGCAGTTCTGATAGTAATTCCTCCATTCTCTATTTTTGTCTTCTGACCAGCTTTGATTGGCAGTAAAGATTCTCCAAACCCAGCAGCAGCTGCCTTCGGATGTTCAGAACGAGGAGGATCACTTGCATATTCAAACCAAAGCAAAGACCACAAAACGCCTAATGCTGCTTCAGCCAAAAACACAGACTGGGGCCCTTTAAACTTTACAAGGCTTGGAAGTAGAAGCATCCCCATGGCTGCACCTAAGTACATCCCTGAAGTTGTTAGGGAAACTGACCTGGACCTTTCATGGGGTGGAACCCACTGTGCCAGGACAGTATGAATGGAAGGGAAGATAAAACCTTGTGCAACACCAACAAGCAAGCGGGCCACCACCAAAACTCCAACTCGATTAGGATCAAGTGGGACCAAAAAACATGTTGATGACCATAAAACAAATGATAAAAGAAGAACCCTCCTTCCACCCAGTTTTTGCGCAGCCCACCCTCCTGGCACCTGGGAACAAGCATAACCATAGTAAAATGTCGAAAGTATCATGCCTTTGCTTGACTGATTTACTCCAGCAGCATCAGCCGCAACAGTATACGCAATTGAGAAGCCCACTCGTTCTATATAGCAAACACAAGTACTAATGAAGGTTAGAATGACAATCAGGTATCGTTTTGGGAACTTCAACCTCATCATGCTTCAGCTACACTGTAACTTGGCAGAAAGTCGTTTGTCAACTATACTGTTATTTAGCGGTACCTAATTGGTTAATTATCTTTTAACTTGGTGAACTTCTGCCCACCCCAGTTGAATGCGCAGCAGAAAAAGATTGGCATCCAGTTGAAAACTCTAAAAAACCTTCAAAATGCTAGCCAAACCTGAAGCAAACAGCATTGCAAATGTCAGAGGATCAATATCCGTTTAACACTGAGTAGAAACATGTGACCAATTTGCACAGAGCTGTAATTTTTCCTTAATGCCCCATGTATCATCAGAGAATCAATGGTAACCTAGATCTATAAAAGAAAGTTAATAAAGGATACAACCTACAATGCTTTACTGCACATTAGTGAAGAGAAGACGGTAATTAAAGGAATTTGTAGCTTAAGGTGTCCTAGACAAATGTCAGCAGAAATCAACTTATTCAATCAATCTGAAACCATTCCTTGTTAATGATAACAACATATGGAGGACGACCATACACAGAGAGTGGAATTGCTATGGCCCTCAAATTAGATTTTACTAGTAAAAGGTCATCGAAACGCAAATATGATTAACTGCTTTGCAAAAACATGTTTATTAATTTTCAAGACATTGCAAGCTCTTCTTTCTCAAGTAAATAATCGACTGACCACGGTATCATATCAATTGTATATTTTACTCATCACATTACTTTTCCTTTCTCATTTGTGCAATACAATGTTTTGTTGAGATTACAATTTTTCACATTGCATTCATCAGAAAAGAGGCCTGTTTCATGTTAACACAGATTATAACCCATGAAAGTTGTCCCAACCCATACTCTGCAATAAGCACCAATGACAAAAAAGGGTCAATCTTAAGGTTGTGAATACAATTTTCAGCATGCAAGACCAAACATTAAGATACTAAGTGTCCATAGTGCTCAAACACTTTGATCCACCATAGCAACTAGCAAATCATCTGACAAGCAAACTATTTGCAGCGCTCCCATCATGATTCGTTCTTTCTTAGCAAGTGCACCGATCCATATTCTTCAAAAAAGTTCAAGTAAAAGGAGTACAGGTCCGTGAACAAAGTCATAAAATCATCCTTTGGAATCATAAATTCTCAACGAAAAAAAAGACCAAACAAATGGCCGCCAGTTTCCACATAAAACAAACCCAGTGGTGGGATTTATTTACAAATGCCCCCAAATCAATAGACAGCGAATCTAGCAAACCCCATTCCCTCCAACAATGCAAGAACCATTTAACAAGCACAAAATCAAAGGACTTTCTACTTCTAGCAAGACCAACAAACATAAGGCAGGCAATATGAAGGAGAATGACATAGAAATGAGCAATAAAAACTCAAAAATAAAAATAAAAATAAAGAATTAACAAAAAATAAAAATAAAACCCCCAAGAGATAATTAAGGGGAAAAAGCACAAAAAGACGAGCACTTTTTTGCACCTTAACAGAAAATGAATCAGTCATACAAATCCCCACAATTGAATTTCTAGCCAAGAAGGCTCCTCGTACTTTCGGACAGGATAAACACATTCCGGAGCACAAATGTAGTACGTTTGTCTCAAAGAGCAGCGATCAATTTCAGAGAAACCCTCAAATAACCCTAAGCCGAAGAGAAGAGAGAGAGAGAGAGAGAGTGAGATGTTTCTGCAAGTCAACGTGGTGAAGGGCTTGTCACTGTGAAATAACCCAAACTCTCACGTGTTCGGTTTTCTACGAGGAAAAAAGATACCGGGACAGCCCAATGTTTATCTCTGGTTGGCCCCCATTTTATGGTAATTTCAATTTTTTATATTTTTATTTTAATTTTTTTAATTTTTTATATATATCAGAGGGCTCTTGGATCCGTCGTGGTCACCAAATCATCTATAGGGATAGAATAGAACTCAAAAGCGTCTGATCAAAATGAACAAGAAAATGAATAGAACTCTGCTCCCTGTTGGAGCCTACCATAATACGGGCTAACATGTGCAAGTTTTGTTTTTGTTTTTTTTTGGTTTTAAAAAAAAAAAAAAAGGATGCCGTCCCACTTGTACATTCTTAGAGAAAAAACACGACATTAAGTATTAATGAAATCGAGCGAGACCCTTTTTTTTTTTTTTTTGTTTTTGGAATTAAATTGTCCACAAAGTCATTTTATAAAAGAAACTGATTTTTTCAGTTCTCTCATCTTTTCTCTCTCTCTCTCTCTTTTTTTTAAATGTTTCGCTACAAAGGTTCGGTAGATAACAGCTCAATGCGTTTATCAAACAAGCCAAAGAAACGTGTGTGACTGGTCATACTCATCCCATCGCGAGAGTACCATTGATCTCAAGCCTATTTTTCATCCCTTACTGGGCAGGTATTATCAGTTCGTTGAACAGAAATATAAATAAATAAATAAAAACAAAAAGAAATTAAAGTCGTGGATCTTAGTCATGATATTTCTTACTCACGGTGTAAGAGATACGTCGTCGTTCACTTTGAGATTTGAAAATTTATAAATCCACAGTGCATCATCGTGACAGGGTGTTTACTTGTTAGTTCTTTTTTTTTTTTTTTTTTCCAATTGGCTTAATACGTTGGTTGGTTGTTTATTATTATTATTATTATTATTATTATTATTATTATTATTATTACGGGTTAAACATGGCACGTGAATCTGTCACAGCATCATTTTGTGTTGAAATTGAGGGCAAAGTTGAATTCGAATAATTTAATCCAATTAAATTATAAAATTAAAAACAAGTGTTGTGTTATTAAAAAAAAAAAAAACTAATTACAGCAACAAGAAAATAAAAAAGCAATCAGAAGGGCAAAAAAAAAAAAAAAGAAAAGTGGGGAGAAGAAAAAAGAACAGGAAAAAAAGGATGATCAATTAACAGAAACCAGTAGAGAAAACAGAAAATGGAACTCTTTGGAACATCCTTAATGTCACTCCATATATAGAAGGATCATTGCCGAAACACAGGAGAGACACGGCAGCATGCAGGCTCCTGAACAATGTCCATTCTACACAGATTTAAAGAAAGTAGAAAGAAAGAAAAGAAAAAAAAAAAAAAAAAACAGCTTTCATCCTGATTGAAGAAATGGACCTACAGAACCCAACTCAGGAAGAATGGTAAATTCATCACATGATAGTGCAACATCTCCTTTCTTCGGCAGGCTGACCAGACACTTGCTGGGATCTGTGTGACCCAGATGGGTTGTATGTGAACTGGGAAGTATCGAACCCATACTGGTTTCCAATCACCAAAGGACAGACCGTAAGCACCGCAATAGAAAGCATGAAAGATCTAAAATACAAGAAAATTAACCACATTTTGATGACTTCACCTCATTTGCTATCTGAAGAATCATTTACTTAAGTTTCATAAAATTCCAATATGTCAATGCACATGGATGAGAAAGCTTCAGAATATCATGCTCTGTACAACTTTATATCATGGATATCAGCTACAAACTTGATTGAACACCAGATAATCTATATGAAAAGATGATTAATTGGAGAAAAAAAAAATCACCTTTTCTCTCATTCGTGTACTCCAAGCATCATTTCTGCTCGGACGCTGATCAAGAGAGCCAGAAACTGGCACTCCTGTCACCGGACCTGGTGGCCTATTGAGCAGGGGCTGCTGGATTTGTGGCCTTGGAGCAATGAGCTCATCATCACTATCATAATCTGCTGGCCTGTTAGCAGCCCGAACCACAAGAGCTAAAAAGAAAACTAGAGCCTGCAATGATACATTGATTCCTCATAAATAAGCCATTTAGAACAAAATAATCAAGCAATTCTGTGATCAATAGTTTAAAGAATGTTGTGGGTTGGAAGAGAATGTCAAGGGGCAGAGAGAGAGAGAGAGAAGGGCCCAAATATCAATAAGGAGCTCTGTGCAAGAAATTATTCCTATGATTTACACAGAAAAACTGTCAAGCACAATGTTTTCATCGTAGCATGGGTATAAACCATTTTGTTTCTAGTTGAACAATGCACAGCAGAACCAGAAAAAGGTTGCCCGTTAATTTAGTAACCAGTTGTGGTTTGTGCAACAAATCCTAATATCATATCACACAAGGGTATACAACATACAACCAATTTAACCATAGATTGCTCTTGCACTAATCCATTTCCCAAGTAAGCTCCAAATTAATGATTCAGGTAAAAACGACTTAGATAACCAGTCTACATGTCAAGATTGGAAGTTGATTTGTCTTCAACATACAACTAATTGAGCCATAGATTTACCTTGAACAAGTCTAATTCCCAAGCAAGGCCCAAATTGATGATTCAGGTAAAGTTTGACCAGGATAACCAAGTACAGGTAGGTCAAGATAAGAAGATAATTTGCCTTGGAAACTACCTTTCAATCCACTTATTCATCATGTTCAAGCAGCAGTCCTACCCTCTATTTCTAAAGCAACCAATGATGAATAGCTAAATCTAACAGAAACAAGACTAAATCAAATTTCAGAATCAAACTTCAATGCCAATAGCTCATGCAACAAATCAAACGTGAAAAAGCCCATCTTGAGCTCACAACTTCATGTGTTGATGCTGTGTCAACACAACGCAAAAGAAGATGGTTGAATGATCTTACAATGTTTGTATGGTAATGAAGTGGCACCTGGCACAGAAAATACAAACTTGGTGATGGTATTCAAGTTCCAGGTTTCACCTCAATTCCTTTCAAACAGAGACACAGTTTGTCTATTCAATATACACATATACATCATATGTTCCACAATGCTCACAAATACTAACGAGTTGATCAATTGCTAGCCACTTATCCTTTTCAGAAGAAAACTCTTAACCATTTTTACAATTAACAAAAGAAAATTAAGTTACCATCTTCCATCTTCTATTACCATCTGTCAAAGTTCAAGTTTATCAGCTTTTGAGTTATTCTCTTTCAACTTGGCCTCAGACAGACACTCAAAGACTGACATGTCTACTCAAGTTCATGATGATATTTCCATTCTAAAAGCCAGTCATTCAAAACAATGCTCAATTGCTATCTGAAGCATAAATGTTAGAGAAAGCGTCAGACATTGCTGAGCTCTAACCTTGAACATTTTCAAGCATACATAGCCATGCAAGAAAAGAAAAATTACTTGTAAGTGAAAGAGACAACTGAGCGTGTAAACTGGTGCTACTCATCTCAGTCCATCTAATATCTACAAGCTAAGCACAGGTCAACAGCTCAATATTACTGTAAATCTCAGCCAAGGTCAACCAATGAAAACAATGATGCCATTTGTGCTTACCTCCAAGACAACTGCTCCAAGTGCAACCCATTTGGCAATGCTCCAGTTTTCTTTCAGAAAATGGAATATCATATCAAAATCTCCAGTTTGGTCAAATGGAATTTCCTAAAAAAAAAGAATTTTGCCATCCTTTGAATCAGTAATCTAAGATCAGAGTCAGATGGGGAAGGGTCAGGAAAGATGTGCAAGGGAGAATAAAAACTCACTTGTTTCCACCTTTTGTCAAAGAATATGAAAGCTGCGCATCCCAATTCAACCAGTATTAATAAAATGATCAGTACTGAATACTGCTCTGGGTCAAGGAAAACAATCAACATATATATTAAAAAAAAAAAAAAGGAAGCCATTCCCCTTGTCCAAAAAAAGTCCCCTTTGGATAATTATGCACCTATTCTCCTAGCTTATAAGCTCAAAGGAACAGTGAAATCACACAAACAAGATAGCAACTAAGGAAGGTAAAATATATGAGCAAAAAATTTTGATGCTTTTTGGTTTAAATATTTGGACCACATTTCGCATCAGAATAAAATGGGAAGACAAAATTTCTGGAGAGAGTATGAAAATGCAAAAATGAAATACCACGCTGGAGCTTTCCAGCACATTAGCATTTGTTGCATCTTAAACATCTGGGTGCAGATAGAAATACATGGTTAATCACTAGTTCTAGAACTTGTGTTATCATTCAATGTTACAATATAAACCTAATGTTTGTCCAAGGATACAAATCTCAGGCAGCATCCATTCCGAGTAACAGTTCCAATACAACCAACACAAGAGATGACAAAGAGAATCACTCCTACACCAATAAACAAGTATATGAACCTGCAAAATATAATGATGCAAAATCAGAATTAGGCCCAGAAAAGATAACCTAGAACCCAATAAACATGAATGTGAATACATGTCAGGAGTCAATATGGATGTCTGAATTTTCATTTTGTGATTCTAAACTTCTAAAGGAAATCTTAATCCAATGCTTCTGTTGAAAGAGAAGCAGGTCTTAATATTAAAATGGCATCCTTTCGTAAGACTCTCAATAATTATGTGTCTGATTTTTTTTTTCTTTTTTTTTTTTGTGATTCAGTCCAGGCTACCACATGCACAAATAGACAATCTCAGTTCCAAAAACAATTTCTTTCTCGAGATATAACCATTTTCAAATCTGAATCACTATTTTTCTCTCACATTATACATTGTATAACAGGATTTCTGAACAGTTGATTCAAGTAGCGCTTATGCTTCCAACAAATTAAGATAACCCAGAAGACAAAGTAATGAGAGATGCGGGAGGAGGGCAATACCAAGCAGCTGGCAGCTTATCAAAGATCCTTTCAGAAAGAGACACAGCCATGAGCATGGGGCGACCAAGCTGTATCAAACCTGGATCATAACTAACAGGTGGCACTGGCATATCTCCGTATGCTCTCATATACTCAACCAACAAGTAGATCCCATAACCAACCATAGCCAGACCCACAAGAGTCAGCAAGAAGTTAAGGAGATTCAACAAACATGCCAAGCACCCTCTACAAGCCATATTCCCCTACCAATCAAGTACCTCAGATCCCTTCACTGGCTCTCTTTTTTCATCCACTCCAATTGCCTCTTCCTCCTCCTTTCCTTCAAGAATCCACATCAACATCAAAAATTAAAATCATTGTCAACAGCATCAAAACAACTCGAATTGCCTAAACCGAGAATTTCCACAAAAATCATCCGTAATGAAAGCAACCCATTTATTCCTAAACAATGTACACGCCAACTCCAAAATTTCACTTTAAATTAGCCATCTTCAGCATGATGAATAAGAATCAAACTCGAGGCAATAATGAATAAAGTTGTCTTCTTTTCACTAGGAAACTGTCAAATTCAAACCGAATCTGAAATTTCAAAAAAAAAAAAAAAATTCAAACTTTCCCTCTTAGTTTCCTAGGTTTTCTCAGCAGCCAAACATCCATAACCACAATATCCCAAAAAAAAAAAAAGGAAAATCCCATAAAACACCGCCATCCCGAGACGACGGATTCGCTTCGATACAATAATAATAATAATAATAATAAAAGGAAACAGCGGAATATCGGGTGACCGACGAACTTACGAAATTTCGGAATTTCGAGAGCCTTTTCGGGTTTTTGATCCTATCAGAAGAAAACAGAGAGACAGAAAGAGAGAGTAGACAACTAAAAAGGGAGAGGGAACGAGGGCAGGACACACCCCTTTCCTTCAGTCGCTCTGCTAATTATTATTATTATTATTATTTTATTTTTATTATTGTTGTTGTTGTAGTTTTTGCTGTTCGCTCCAATTTTTTCATCTTATGGGTCCGCTTCTTGCGTCACAAAACGACGCTGTTGGCCTTCTTTTCCTCAATAATCCATATAGTTATTTTATTTGAACAAAAACAATGGATGCACAGTATGTATGTAACTTGGATGCTTCATTTCACTGGTCTTATTATAAAAAAATTTATTATTAAATTTAAATAAATTTATTACTCGAATTTTATTCAATCTAAATAAAATTTTTCCATATCTTATATCAATATTAATAAATTTAAAACTTATTATCATTTTTTTATATAAATTTTTGATATTTAAAAATAAATATCAACAAAAACTTGAATTTAAGTTAATGAAAAAAAAAAAAAAACTGAAATAGTTGGTTTCAATTCAATTATTCTAATTTAAAAAAAAAAAAAAACAGTGGATTTAATTATTACAAGTAGCTTCTTTTTAGCAAAGCATCCAGACCCGGTTTCAGTCATTGGCTGGGTGACCTGTAATACGACGACGTAGCAGCACAGTCTTTGTGAGAATTAATAGTTATTTAATCATTTTTTTTTTTAATTTCAATTTAGTTTAAAAGGGTAAGTAAAACCAACGGCAACGGCTGTGGTGCAAACTTATTTTACGTCGGAACCAACTCAAGAAAGAGAAAGCAGCTTTTTGGGAGAAGTAAGGGAGGCCAAAACGTGGCAGGAAGCCTTTTGAGTTCCGCTTTTTCCTTTTCCCTTGTACCAGTCAGTATTAATATTATTATTCTTTTTTCTCGTCTAGACACCCTTTTTTTTTTTTATTCATTTTAGTTACATGTAGCTACTAGGGAGGGAAGTCCCTTGTTGATAATTAATTTTAAAAAAAATTAAAATCATTCTTAACTAGGGAGAGGGGTTCATCAACTTATAAATTGGGATATATCCAAAAAAAAAAAAAAGACATAAATTTTATAATTAAATTTTTAATTATTTTACCAGTTTATCGAAATTTTATATTTTTAAAAATTATTTAAATTTAATTATTTTTAATAAAAAATAATCAAATTATTAATAAATAACAATCAAAATATTAATAATTTTTATTTCACCAATATACAGTTTTTGAAGATTTTAACTAACTGTTTTTCTTAAAGAAAAAAATCAATTTAAAATAAATTAAAAAAATTTAGAACTTAATAATGAAAATTCATAAAAATTTCATACTATTATTTTTGTATATTCCTTAATAAATCCAATGTCCTAACAAAAAAAAAAAAAATTATTTGTAAATTTTGTCGTAGGCCACAATTTCTTGCAATTTTTCAACCACTGGCCATAATAAAATTAATTGGTCATCTAACCTGCCGACCAGTGTCAACTTTTTTTTTGGGTCTCTTTCTTTTGGATATTGCCGTTAGGTAGTGCCTGCATATATTGTCAACTTTCTCAAGGCATCCGACAATACATGTATTCAAAACCTTGGCCGGCGCCGTTATTGACGGATCCGATCGCCTCCCTGTAGGTCTCACCCCTTTCCCATAATTTGGCGGGGAAATTAAAAGAAAAGAAAAAAAAAAAAGAACAAATTGAGGGAAAAAGGGACCGTAGGATCCTAAGCGGTTCTTCAAGACATCAACAGACAACCACTCGGACCGGTCGTGCAATTGGCCACTTGCGACGATCTCTTTTTCCCTAATCATTGGATACCCCCCACCATCGTAGCTTGTCTCTATGTTCAATAGATAGAAACAATGAAACCACTTAGAATTAGTCCAAGTGGCCATCAAGATTTTATGTCAAAAAAAAAAAAAAAGTCAAGGAATCAAACTCGTACACCGATACAAAGAACCCTCTTAAAGCATTTCTTATTTTTGTAATAAATAACACTTAATCACTAATTGTTACTATTTAAAAGCAAAAAAAAAAAAAAAAAAAAAGGGCATGCCAATGACCAATTAACTTGAAAATTTAGTAGTTTTTATGCATAGCTTCTACACACTTTGTTTAGATCCGAATTGTTTGACACATTTTTTTTAAAAAAATTATTGAGGTATGATATTGGTAATTCAATTTAGTTATTACTACAATAAGTGGGAGGGAGACCCGTTAATAATTATTACTATTCGTGTGATAAAATTTTTTATTTAAAAAAAAAAGATGTTAAGGAATTTAAGCCTAGAGAGACCCTTTTTTTTTTTTTTTTTTGAAAAAAAAGGGCATACGAATGAAAAAGGAAACGGAAAAGGATGGCGTGAGTCCCTGGGAACGCGCCACCAAACCGGTTGTTTTTGATTCTTTTTTGAAGGTTGGTCATTGGGTTTGGGTTAGTATTTCACGTGAGAATGAGTCAAAAAGTCCCATTTGTTTAGGGGCATTGACGATGGGTAGATGACTGCAGCGATCAGGACTTTAAAAATTCAAATTGGGCAACGATATGTCAATCCGTAGTCTCACACGTTTTTATGATCGAACCTATAGTATAATAATTAATAAAATAATATTATATTAGAATGAAAATAAATTAATAATAAAATATTGTATATATATATATATATATAATAATAATAATTTTTATTTTTATAAATAAATTATTTTAATTCAACAAATTATAATGGTTATTTTTTCAAATTATAATAAATTTTTTATTTCTATATACTTAAAATAGTTTAATTTTTAATTATCTTAATAATAAATTATAAATTATTCAAACTAATATTTTATAAAAATAAAAAAATAAATTAATTTATATTAATTATAATTCTATAATTTATAATATAAGATATAAATTATAATGATAATAAATAATTAATATTATTATAATATATGTAAATAATAATAAATAAATAAATGTTAATAATAAATATATAATAATTAATTTTTTATTATAAATTAAAATTTTAAAATATATTAATTTCTGATATAATTTAATTTTGAAACATGCATGGCAATTGAAGTGTTTATTTTCCTTATGACCAGGACAGGCAGTACATTCGACAGAGACTTCGAGTGTCGTGCATCAGTGTTTCCATATACTTATTTTTTAAATATTTGTACTGAAGTAGAAGAATAGAAAGGCAGGCGGCCCTTTTAGCTTGTTGGATCTACCAATTGAATCCATTTGCTGACATTTTATATTGTCGATTTAATTATAAGAACATTTATTTTGCAGCATCGTACACCAAAAGAGATGCCTTTTTTGTTTTTTTCTCCCTTTTAAAACGTTGAAAGGAAGATTAACTTGTATCTCGTATTACCAATTGGTTAGTATTTTGTCTCCTTTAATCATCTATCTATGATCTATCAGTTTTCAAACGAAAAGTGTCTACTTTAATTATATAATAAAAAAAAAAGAAAACATTTTTTGGTATGCTAACAAAGGGTCTGTTTCTTTTTTTTTTTTTTCTTTGATCTTAATTAATTTTTGGAAATACTATTTTGGTTTCCTTAATTTTGAAGGGAATGGAGTTTTCATTAAACATGTACGAACTTGTACAGCTGGAGAAAATTTTGTTGTGCATTCATAAGAAAGAATGGTCTTACATTTGTTGGCAGCGTGTGACAACAAGAATGCTTGAAATTCTTCTTTAGCGAGGATAATATGTATTATCCATGTGGAGATGAGTTTGAAACTGTGAAAGATGCTACCTTTTCTTTTCTTTCAACATTAAATTTTGCAATGAGAACCTCAATGAACATTAGCTTATACTAGGGCATTTCTTTGGGATGTTAAACATGCATAAGTTAAGACTCCAGCCGTGACTTACCTTAAAGGTTCACCTTGGCATTCCTCCACATGTTATTCTAATTATCAAAATAATTTGGTTTTATTATTTTGGTTATCACTATTAAATTTACTAATTAATATTTAAATGTTATGTGTTATTATAAGATAAATTTAAATTGATACCATGATATTTTAACTAATAATTTTTGGAACAACCAATGATGTATTTCATATAAAATTTTTATGTAAACGGTAGACTATATCGGTTTCTCACCTTTACTTTCTTAGTTTTTATTCCAAAGGTGGTTGATGTAGAGTCACTTTATTAATTTTGCTTGATCTCATTGGTTATGTTCATTTATAAGATACTCGCTAAAGCTTGTTCTAGAAAACCCAAATTGGTGATTGAGAGGTTGACATGGGAATCACAATTTGTGTTTTTGGTGAGTGCAATATTCTTGATAGCATCCTAATTACCAAGGAGATGATAGGTGAGATGATAAGAAGAAGGGAAGGAGGGGTTATGATAAAGATTGATTTTGACAAGGCTTATAACTCAGTGAAATGAGGTTACTTAATGAACATTTTAAAACATATGAGTTTTGGTAAAAGATAGAGATAGTGGATATGGGAGTGTATATGTCAACACCTTAACTTTCCATCTTGGTTAATGGTCACACTATATAACAATTCAAAATGGCAAAAGGTTTACGATAAGGCAACATATTGTTGCTCTTTTTGTTTCTTCTTATTAATAAGGGATGAACTCTTTGTTTAGAAAAAGGTTAGAAATGGGTCTTATAAAAGGTATCCTTATTGGGAATTACATCAGGTTAACACACATATATTTTGCTAATGATACCACTATTTTCAATACAACTGATGATAAGTTTGTTGAGAATTACAAAAAAGATTCTTAGAGGTTTCCAATGTTGTGTAGGGCTGAATATTAATTCAACCAAGATAGTTAGATATGGAGTAGAGGGATGTAAAGCAAAGATTTAGTGATGAGTGAAATGTAGTATGGGTTTACTCCATATAAAGTACCTTGGGTTTTCTACTTAGGGTTAATCTAAGAGTGAAAGGCTTATGGGACCTTGTCATTTGAAAGATGAAAGGTCAGTTGGTAAAGTGAAAATTTAGATTCTTATTTGAGGTGGGTTAGCTAATCCTTTTAAAGTTATGTCTTTTATCCCTCCCAATTTATTTTATGTCCATTCCATGTTTAATATGCCAAAATAGGTGGAATTATGAATGAAGAAAATTCAACAATCCTTCTTTTGGGTGAACAAGAGGGTAGCAAACGCATGCATCAGGTGGGATGACACCTTATATGTAAGAAAAAGATATAAGGGGGCTTAGTATCAAAAGATTAGGGGATAGTAATTTGGGGCTACTGATGAAGTGATTATGGTGGGTGGAAAATGAAATTGGAGCACTTTATGTAAGAGTTCTCAAAGCAAGATATAGAGAGACACAAGTTAGGCCATGAGAATGGTTAGTGAGGTGCTCATAGATGTTTGAGTATGGAAAGGAGTAAGTTTTAAGTGGTTGAGGGGAATTGATCATACAAGCACTATGAAATCCAACTTTGGATACCTAATGGGGGATGATAAGAAGGTGGATTTCTGGAATTAAGTATGGGTTGGAGATTTGACTTTGGCCTAATGGCGTTAAAAGTTGTTTGATTATTAGAAAGGTATACTCCTGGAGTTTAAAAGGGTGTTAAATAGCCAATGTCTCATACACACAAAGGAAGATAAGTTAATTTGGCAAGCAGAAAGGGATGATACATTCATTATGAAGTCATTTTGCAATGTAATAGACCATTAGAAGAGGTCATATGACATGACATCATTCTGCATATGGCCATGACTAACTTTGCCAAAGGTGAAGATTTTCATTTGACAATTAATAAAAGGGGGGTTACCAGTTAAGGAGTGCTTCAAATTGGCCAAATGAGAAGAAAGCCAAACTTGAGTTACATAATTTGTAGGATAGTGTAAGAATTGGTTAATCACTTATTTCTTTATTGTACCCTTATCTGAGTTATATGGTGTAAATATTTAGGCTGATAGGGCATCTTGTGGATGGTTTTAAGATCATTAGAGTAGACATGAAATTTAATTTTAATTATGACATTCGTAACTAATTAACGTCATTAATTGTCTTAATTTATTAATATTTTACAAATATATAAAAATTAATATTTGAATTTCAAAATTATTTTAATACTTTTTTTATTTTATTTTACATATACCTTTATTAAACTTTCAAAAATATCAAAACTTTGGTTTTAAGTCTTCTTCTTTTGAAGGAAATAACCTTTCTAAATTTGGAAGTTTATCAAATTTTATAAGTTGGAAAATTTTCAAAGACATTCTTTCTAAATTTAACTTTATTCTAATAACTACATTCCAAATGAGTGGATTTAATATCAACTTTAAGGCTTTAACATGATCTTTTTTTAATATAAGTATTACTTCTCCATTATGAGTTTTCCTTATAAGGAATAATTTGAATTCTTAAAGCTGAAAAATAATTCTAACACAAGAACTTGCTTTAACTACATCTTTAGAATGATTTTTTTACTTAAAGAGATAGTTGTACATGCTCATCAAATTATTAAAACCATAAAATAATCAAATTAGCTAAACAATAAAGCCTAATTTTGCTAGCACATCTAAACACATGGTGAAAGCACATGATTCAACATTCTCAACATTCTCCCTCTTTTTTTATGATGACAACATAATTGATTTATACGAATGTAAATTATTCTCTTGAAATCAAGCTTCTCATAAAAAAAAGTAAGAATTAGATTATTAGAGTAATAAGGTAATTTATCAACTTAGTTATCAAAGTTATCAAATACAAATAACACAATATGAATACAATAGATAAAAACTAATCCAAATATCTAAATAAAAACAAAAGTAATAAATATCCAAATAATAAAATAAAATACAAGTTATTCATGCAAGCTGTCCAAGGAGGATTTAGAACGAAATTATATTTCTTTCTAGCAATATCTCTCCCCTTTTATCTAGATCAATTGTATTGTTGTATCTTTCCTTTTTTGACATCATAAAAAATGGAATGACCTCTTATTACTTAGAAAAGGAAGCATGATGACAAACTATCTTAAGCCAAAAGTGAATATCATCTTGAAAAGTTTGTTGTATAGCATTATTCTTATCCAATGCCATACGCATATCTGCTATATCTTTTTGCAAGCTTTCAATTGCAAGTTAAATTTTAATGATCTCCAAAGCCTATGGCTTTCTCTCTCTTGTAGATCTTTTAGTTGTTCCCAATAGCATCTTTTTTTAAACTCCATCAATCATTATAAGATTCATTTAAGCTAGAGTTTAAGTTTTCATTAATATTAATGGGCAGCTCATCTCCATCCAACACAAATATTTGTCTAAGAATTATAGACAATGTCATACCATAAGGAAGAAACATGAGCTTTTATGAAAATGC
Organism: Rhizophora apiculata; assembly: GCA_037832385.1. Lineage (NCBI taxonomy): Eukaryota > Viridiplantae > Streptophyta > Magnoliopsida > Malpighiales > Rhizophoraceae > Rhizophora > Rhizophora apiculata. Next base: position 6,506,760 of record CM075439.1, on the reverse strand, counting down.
ATAATAAATCACTTTCATGATGTGCTTTGAAAGTTTGAACGACTCTCATTTGATCACATATGTCAATAATATCCAAGTAAGTTAAATGAGCCATGTGCCAACATCTTGGAGAGATTGTATCAACTATGATTCTTTACATGACACAAGACTTAAACAAGCAATGAACTAGCTTTCAATTGCTCAACAAAGCTAAATGATCCATGTGCCAACATCTTGGAGATATTGTATTAACTATGATCCTTTACATGACACAAGACTTAACAAGCAATGAATTAGCTCTCAATTGCTCAGTAGCAATAAATTTATCAATAATCTAATCTCAATCAAAATTGACTTATAATAGAATTGTCTTCATCTTGGGAGTCCTTAAATTCTTCTTCAAGAAATTCGTTTAGATTAATATTATACAAAGAAGGATTTGATATGAGTGAGGGTAGAGGAAACCAAGGATTTTTCTTGGTAAGTGTGATGGTGACTCCAACAATGTGGCTGGATTTAATGATAATAGTGATAGGTCAAGTTTAACTTGAGAAAGGAGAGATGAAGAGGTCAAGTCGACATCTAATCAAGGTATGACATGCTTTTCTACTTTCAACAATGGCTTCCTTTCAAGCTCTAACAATGATTGTTTTTCCCTCTTTAATAATGGCATCAACTCCTTTTAGTGAAGGGTCCTTTTAGACATTTATCTCTTTCTCTTCATCTTGCCATAAGAAGAAAGAATTGATGAAATTAGAGATTAAGTATTGTGTTTTATATGTTAATTTAAGGATTTAAAATGGAAATTTTGATTGAATAGAAAGGATTTTGGAGATCCTTGAAAAGATTTAGTGAATTTTTAGTTTATATAGTGGTCATTGTTATGAACGAGGTGGTCGTTGACCTTTCTAGGAGATTTTTAGGTTTGAGTATTTTAAAAAGTTTTGAATTTAAAATGATGTGATCAATTAGTTTTAAAAAGGAATGTAATCATTACAGAATTTTTATTAATCAAAAGAGTAAAAAAATTATCCTAATTAATTAAAATGAAGAATTTGCTTAATTAATTATAAGAATGAACAAAATGTTTTCTTAGATAAAATGTTTTACAACAAGCATTTTACACATAAAATCATCCAAAAGCAATCAAAATATATATCAAATGTCAATCAATTAGACACAAACATACAAGAATATGTAAGAGTGCAAAATGAAAATTTAAGATGCATCTATCGGGCCCAAACACTTTTTAGTGGTTAAAAACTTATCTTCACTTAAGGGCTTCATAAAGATATGTGCAAGTTGATTGCTTATGCCCACAAGCTTAGGAACAACATTCTCCTATAGCATATGATTTGGAATAAAATGATACCTAAAATCTATATGCTTGGTTTTAGAATGATGAATGAAGTTTTTTATGAAATTTATGGTAAGAGTATTGTCAAATAAAATAGGTATTCTAGAAAAATACAACTTGAAATCCTTAACAATTTGTTTAATCTAAAAAAATTGTGAATAGTAATTGCTTGTTACATGGTTTTTGTCTTTAATCGTTGAAAGTGCTATAAAATTTTCTAACTAAACCATAACACGAATGCACTACTTAAGAGTTAACAAGTACCAGTGGTATCTTTCTTATCAAGTTGATCACTGGCCTAATTAGAATCTGAGTCACCCATAAGGTTGAATATCTTTCTTCCAAGGTACCAAAGGCCTAAGTTAGTAGATTTTTTAATGTATTAAAGTACCATTTTTAATGTAAATGTGACTTTCTAGGTGATGATTAAAAGTGAACACATAAGGATACAACAAACACAATGTCAGGCTTATTCATAGTAAGGCAGAGAAGGCTTTCAATTATATCTCAATATAATTTCTCATTTATCTTTTTGCCAATTTCATCCTTAAGAAGCGACATGGATGTTGGCATTAATGTATTGCATAACTTTGAATCCTTCATTGCAAAATATTTCAATGTTTCTCTCATGTACTTAGTTTGCCTAATGAGAATTCCATCTTTGTTTTGCTTGATTTATGAGCCTACATAGAAATTAAGTTCCCCCATTATATTTATTTTGAGTTCCTTCTCCATTTGAGAAACAAATTCCTTACATAAATAAGCTTTAGTGGCACCAAAAATAATATTATCAATATAAATTTATATTATTAATAAATCTTTATCTTTTATCTTTGTGAATAATATAATGTCAACCTTACCTTTTACAAAAATTTTTTTGAATAAAAAAAATGACTTGAGTTAATCATACTAAGTTTAAAGGGCTTGTTTTAATCTGTGTAAAACTTTAAAAAGTTTAAACACATGATTAGGAATTTAGTGCTTTCAAAACTTGAAAGCTATTTAATATATACTTTCTTGACAATAAAACTATTAAGAAAATCACTTTTCACTTTCATTTGATATTAACATGAAATTCATAAAAGATGCATATGTTAGTAATATGCGAATAACTTTTAATCAAGCCATAGGTAAAAAGGTTTAATCATAATTTATTTTTTCTTGATTGTATTCTTTAGCCAATAGTCTAACCTTATTTGAAACTATCTTCCCATTCTCATCTACTTTGTTATGAAAGACCATTTGGTGTTTATCATAAATTTGTTTTTAGGTCTAAGGACTATGATCGATACTTAATTTCTCTTAAATTGTTTTAACCCATCCACTATGGCATGCACCTAATACTTATCACTTAAGGTTTTTTCTATTTGTATGGGCTCTATTTAAGAAATGAGTGCTAAGTTGGTGTTTAAGAGCCTAAACAATGATTTAGTTCTAAAATCTAGAAACATTACTAATGATTTGATTTTGGAATGATTTACTAAGCTACTTGAGTTTTTAAGGTTTGAATTACTTGGCTTAGGTTACTCTTTTTCAGTACTATTACCATTACTTTGAGTTTCTTTGTTTGGTGAATTAGTTGAAATTATCCTTGAATTTTTTGAAGCATATTCCTTTCTCAGATTAAAAGGATTTATTTCATCAAAATTTATATGCATGGACTCTTCTATAACCAGAGGAATTGAAAATTCTATATGTTTTGCTAGAGAAAGAGTATCCTAAGAAGATACTTTCATCGACCTTTGAATCAAAATTTCTAAGATTGTCTTTAATGTTCAAGATGAAGCACTTACATCTAAAGATTTTGAAATAATTAATTCATGACTTTCTCCCATTCCACAACTAATAAAGAGTCTTTTTGAGTAAAAAAATGTATTAGAGCCTAATTTGATGCATAACATGCCATATAGACAATTTTGATCCAAAAATATTGAGGCAAGCTAAACTAATTTAGTATTGTCTGAATCATATCTTGCAAAGACCTATTTTTGCGTTTAGCCATCCTATTTTGTTAAGGCATTCTAAGGGTTAAAAAATTGTGAGAAATTCCTTAGACATGACATCATTTTTCAAAGCCTCATTCTTAAATTTTCCTCTATGGTCCCATTTAATTAAAGTAATGAAGCATCCTTTCTCATTTTGTTATTACTTGCAAAAACTCTCAAATGCTTTTATTATCATCCCATGTTACTTTATAAGCCTTTTTGGTAAGCTTTTTAACTTTTAACTTGCTAGGCAATATATGGTGATGTGTTTAAGCTTGTTACACTTGTAACGAATTGCCTCTTTCTTTTGTTACCCACTATTTTTAACTAAGATGTTTGATTTTCCTTTCATTAGATTGCTTCTTCCTTTTAAAGAGCTTTATGAAATTTCAAGCTAGCGTCATGAGCCCTTATAAATCTTGTTCATTGAAAAAATCACTGTCCTTGTTGTCTTCTTAATCATCTTCGGCTACTCTTTTAGTTAGGGTAAATGACTTAAACATCATGCCTATTTTTGTGACTTTTTTTTTTTTTAATGTCATCTTATACGTAACTAATGAATGCATTATTTCAGTTAAGGGTAAGGTGTTTAAGTTCTTTGATTATGAAATTGTAATTGCCTTTGAGTTCCACGATTTTAGAAGTAACCTAAGTATCTTTTTGATGAGTTCTACATTATTGAGGTTCTTTCCAAAATTTCTTAAAGAATTAACAATATTAATAAATCTTGAATGCATTTTAATAATATTTTCATTATTACTTATTTCAAATAATTCATACTAATGCATAAAAATATTATTTCTAGTGTTCTTAACTTGGGTAGTTTCCTTATATATCAACACATGATTATCCCATATCCCTTTAACTGACTGACAAAAAGAGATTGTTTTCATTTGAGATCATAACATAATATAACAAGTATTTAACTTTAAAGTCAAGATTTTGGTTTTTTTAAATCTTCATAGGTGTACTCATTCTCAAGTTTATGAACAATAACTCCATTTTCAATCTTGGTGATTCTTTTAAGACCTTAAGAAATGATTGACCAAATAGTCGGGTCATAACATTGAAGATATATGGTTATTTTATTTTTTTCCAAAACTAAATTTCATGTCATCAAAAATAGGAGGTCTAAAAGGGTTGTTACCCTTAAGATGACATATAGGTTGAAAGGTAGTCATGAATCAACTTTAAGCAATAAAGCTAGTGATTTAAAGACTAAGTTTTGATAGGAATTGTTGATCCTTAAGATACATGAGAAGGGAGTGAATTGGGTATAAAGGACACGTGTCTATAAATTGTGTAACATGAATAATTAAAATAATTTTAATTAAAATGATAAGTACAATGCATATATCAACAACATGTGTGTGTAATGTGTGCAAGATAAATAAATAAATACAAAATAACTTGTTGTTACATGTGATTATGCAGAATAATAAAAAAAAAAGGAGAGAGAGAGAGAGAGAGTAGTAAGACATGATGATTTATAGAATTCTAGATCTCTTGATTATATGTCCTCTCCTTAAGGAATTCTTCTTGAAAATTATCAACTCAACTATTGAACTACGAACTAGAAGAAGAACAATAATACAAAAGATCCTCAACTTTTCTCACAACTCAACATACAAAAATCCTTGACCTTTGTCACAATACAAGTTCTAGTTTTACACAATTAAAATCTTAAGTTATTTTTTCATTCATTTTGAATAACACTTACTCTTATAAAAAACACACTCTTTTCTATTTCTATAATTACACAACTTAAAAATTGAAAAGATGTTAAGAGTTTCTTCTTTTATTGAATTCATTTCCTTATACATCACTCTCTTTGTTATTTATCACTTTGCTTGGTTACTGTATGAAAAATTTTATATAGTTTTCAAGGAGACTTCTAGGGTTTGGAAGATAATTTTAATATTATTTTGAATGTTAGGATAATTGTCCTAAATTTTTTAAAGAATTATTTTCAATTTTAATGCTCCTAATTAGTTGACATCACTAATTCTCTCAATTCAGTAATATCTCAAAAATATTTAGAATTAATGTTTGGATTTCAAAATTATTTTCATATTTATTTTGTCCAATAGATGCCTTTAAAGAACTTTTAATATCTAAGTCTTCTTCTCTTAAAAGGAAATAAAAATTTTCATTAAGGAATCTTTCTAAGTTTAAAAGTTTTCAAAATTATATAGACTGAAAATTTTTCCGTCACATTTTTTTCTAAATTTGACTTTGTACCAAAAATTATATCTCAAATAAGTCAACGTGATTCTTTTTGAATATAAATATAATTTCTCTTATATAATTTTTTCTTATAAGAAATAATTTGAATTTTTCAAACTAAAAAATAATTCCAATACAAAAACTTATTTACCCTTGATCTTGATTTGCTTTCTTTTGTGAATGTCTTTTGAAATTATCAAACATAACAAAATATATCATTTGAATATTCATACAACTACATTTTTAGAATACTTTTTTTTGCCTAAATAGATAGTTGCACATTCTTCTAAAATGGTTAAAAAGTATAAAATAATCAGGGTTAACTAAATAATAAAACATAATTATGTTTGTGAGAGCATATAATTTCAACATTCTCAACGGACTCAATAGAACTTGAAAGCAATTGGAGTTTCGGAGATTGTAGGAAAGATAAAGACTTGGAAGGAGAGAAAATAAATGAGTAGAAGTGGCTGCGAGGTTTTAAGAAAGTGGGTGAGAAAGAAGTTTGGTGGGAGGAAGTTGAGAGATTTTAAGAGAAGAAGGACTAAATGGCTAAGTGGCTTTAAGAGGAGAGAGAAAGGATGACAAAGAAGTTTAATGAGAGGAAGTAGGAAGATTTTGAGAGAAGGAAATTTGAGAAATTAATAATTCATATTTAAATTATTTTAAAATAAATTAGAGATTTTTTTGGATTTTTCTAAGAGTAAATTAGAAATTTTGGACGAATTTTCCAAAATCAACTTTTTTGCTTACTATAATTAAGGAAGAGTAAGATGAAATTTTCTCTCACAATACGATAGTTAAATGTATATAGACTGCGCGATTAGAGGCTCTGATGGGGGTAGGTTGTCCAGAAACAAGCAATCTCGGCTAGCCAAGCTTGAGCCCGCCAGATTTGGGGCCCTTCAAAGTGTGGATTTGACACAAACACAACTTCACCTAAAGGGAGTCCATGTCTCCATGCCATTAACACAGAGGGTTCAAAGCCAGACATAACCCAAAACAAATTTCATGATTGACGTAGGATTCCAATATAAAAAATTCTAGTTTACAACTAACGGAAAGACAAACCCACATAGTTCACTATTTGGTCGCACATGTACAGGAGCTTAATTATGCTACTTTATGTTAATTGGTTAGCTTCAGGACCTGCCTAGTGAAAATTTGAGACCTAAATTGTTGCCATTGGCGCACTAGAGCATCATCTCCAGAAGTCTAACCCCACTACCTCCCATCATTTAAGACCATTTTCCATTAGTAGACACCCCACAAAACAAGAAGAATTGGCACAAGCTCCATGAGTAGAAACACCCACAAAGGACAACATTCTACAGTAGCGTGCCTTTCTAGAATCTATTTACAGCCACAAGCTTCAGGGTGCCTACATGGCTCTTGTGTAGCCATTCAACTTTTCTCTGCCCCAGAAAAGGCCGTACATGATCATATGTGCTGGTGATGGACAAGATCGCCAAGACCTTTTTTGGCAGTTTCATGCTGTTGCTTGGTTGGCAACACGAGCTTGTAAACATGTGAACCACACCCATCAATGGTAGGAAGTCTCCTTCAGCACACCAGACGAAGGCTCTTTGCATCACACTAAAGTAGTGAATTCTACAATTAACATTTACATTAAAAATATTATTTATGTGGGGATGGAAAGAATCAACGTTGGGTGCACATTTGAATAATTAATGTAACCGAAGATAGATGTTCTTGACCGATTAGCATTAAGACAAGTACCGGAACTATTGAATAAACTCATAAAAGAATGCCTGACAAAACTTCTACATGATTAGCGGAGACTGTATCTTTTTGATGAAGAGGATTAAGAGGACCTGTGAAGCCCAAATCAGGAGTAAGCTGGTCATTCTAGAAGGAATTAGAGCAGTTGACGTGAAGAGGAATTGTTAATATGCCTTGCTTTGAGAGCTCAACTAGCACAATATCGGTTGATGGATGCTTCAGGCCCAAGGGCAGTAGTAGCCATGGCCTACTGATTGCCTCGTTCACAACCTTGTCAATCAGCCCCCTCTGCCCGCAGAAGGGGACCGTGTACATGTTCAAGTAATCTTGGAGGCATATGCATCCTCGGATTTTGGGTTACAAAGTTAGGCATGCTTGAATGTTCAATTACAAAACCATTCTTGTGGGGGGAGTTTCTTGTCCGTGTCATTGAAGGCCTTGTGTCATTGGAATTGACATCAGATGCAAATCTTCTTGTCTAACACGTGAGACTGTCGAGAAATTTGATATCAAAAACAAAGCGATGCATCGCAGAAATTTGAAAGCATCTGGTACGCAAATAAGCACTACTTTCCACAGAGGTAACTAGTAGTTTAGAAGATGATTTGCTTTTAGGTGACTTGTACACGTTCCTAAGGCTTATTACCACTTTGAGTTCTGCTGCCGGCTCAAAATTCAGTCCTGAATACAACAGGTTCCCGCATTTTTAATGGATGGAAATCACAATGGAGAACAAGTTGAAATCAATGTGATGCAGCTCACTCAACTGAAGAACGTGGTTCTATATCAATCCTTGGACCTAATTAGCATATGAGTCCTGAGATTTCTGGAATTGATGAGCATTATCCGTCATTACATTTCAAGTGCTGACACATATGTGAAAAGCAATGTATTGACTAGGCATTATCGTACCAGGCTCGTAGGTAAGCACAATTTTGCTGTTGCCACTGCGGCTATCAACCGTGAAAGCACCGCGAAACCCAAACGAGTTCTGCATTTCCTAACAGAAATCTTTTAGTAAACTAGGTAGATATGTTAGAATATTTCCATTAATAATATTAAAATATTTTTAAATAATATTTTAAAAAAAAATTTAATTATTGTAACACTTTATATATATATATATATAAAATATTAATTAAGAATTATATTTTTGAGTATTAATAATTGTACTTAATTTAAATTTTAAAATTGTAAATGTATAAAAATAATTTTTAATTTTTCTAACACACATAAAAACAACATGTAATAATAAAAATTATAAAAAAAAATTATCAAATTAAAGTGAATAATATGTTATTTACAATATTATTTATATAAAAATATTTAATTTTAATTATTGTTTTAGAAATTTAATAAATAGTATTATAATATTTATTTTTAAAATTTAAATATTTTTTATATATGATAAAAAATATGCATACTTAATTTATAATTATTATTTAAATTAAAAAATATAATAAAATTTTATAATTAGTATTTCAAATTTAAGAATATTATATATATATATATATATATATATATATATATATATATATATATATATATGTGAAAGAAGTTTTTAGTCTTATCTTATTATGTCACAGAAATGTTTATAATTTGTAGAAGAATAATTTTATTTTACAAATAATTCACTCATCAATACTTTTATAATAGAACTTATAATTATGAAATGTATTATGTCCCAAACTATGCATTACTATGACATTAAGATAACTAATATTGCAATAAGACTTAAGATTTTGAGCAATTGATTTTAAACTCTTTATCTCCAAAGTATAAATATTTTCAAACTAACTACAATACTATAAAGAATAATTAAAAAGTTAATGACTTGACCAATATACTCATTTAGGAGAATACGAGATTGAAAAATAAAAAAAAAAGTCACTTCATTCATTTTAAAAGTAAGACAACTGAGAAAAGAATGAATATAAAAGTCAATTATTTAAGAAAAAAAAGAGTTTACTTACACTTCTTAGGCTAAAAGGAATGAATAAAAGGACAATAAGTATCACTTTTCTAAAAAAATTAGACACTATCATAAAAATTACCTAAAACATAAAGTTTGATTAAAAAAGAAAAGTAGATTGAATGTATCACTATATTTTAAATCAAATTTAATTAAAATTTCTTATAATACATAGTGATTTCATTCTAGTACTATTACTTATATATCTAATATAATGTAAAGATTCATTATATCATGGTTGTTTAAGTTTATACAAGAACATTATTATTATTGATTATCTATTTTTAATGATGGTTTACATAAACTAAAACTGTTGATGATTTTACAAAATCTTTACTTATCATACATCATAATATTAGAATTAAACATAATATAAATATTTTGATTATGTATTTTAAAAAAAAGTTGGTGAGATTAGATACTGAGGAGATTTTTCTAAATCTAAATTTTATTAATTTTAGAATGTGTATGAATTACATCAAATGTAAATAAACCAAACATAGTATGAAAGAAATTGAGAGAAGCAATTAGCTTTTTGAACATATACACATAAAAATTTATGAATCTTTTGACACTTTAGTCCATAATGAAGATTTGTATTTCATCACTTTTATAGATGATTTTTCACATTATAATTATGTGTATTTGTTTCATAAAAATTTTAATCATCGAATACTCTTAAAGTATATATAAAAGATTTTAGAAGTAATTAGATAAAAAGTGAAAATCATAAGATGTAATAGACATGATAAATATAATAAAAATTTTAATGAAGTAGGGTAATATCAAGGCTTATTTGCAATACTCTTCGCAAGTTATGATATTTGTGTACAATATACCATATTAAACACATTTTAGTAAAATGTGTGACAAAAAAGTATAATTAGATATTAATGAATATAGTTAAGAAGATGATGAATAACTCTTTCTTACCCAAATTTTATGGATATATATACTTAAAATTGCAAACTATTTATTCAATAAAGTTCCTAATAAGATAGTTCATAATACTTCTGAATAAGAATGAGACCTAGTTTAAAGCACCTTAATGTTTACAATTATCTAGTAGAAGTGAGAATCACATGAAAAGAAATTAAATTTTGAGAAGTTTAAAGGGTATATGTTTTATTACCCAAACCATAATCCAAAAATTGTAGAAATTAATAATGCAAAATTAATTAAGAATAGTAAAATTAGTAAGAGTAATAAATATCAAAATGTGAAATAAAAGAAATTAAACCAAATATTTATTTTCCTATAATAGTTTATTCCTTAACCATTGCACCAAATTTTATAAAAATTAAAAAGTATTTGGATGGAGAAACACTCCTTAAAGGAATTAACTTACAATTGACTAATCAAAATAAATTATAAAGGATAACATTAAGAAGATCTCAAATAAAAAGGAGATTAGACTATTTTAAATGATTATGTGGTTTATTTGAAAAAAGTCAAAATTTAATATTAGAATCAATAAGAATCTTGTTCCGATTTCACAATTATGAAAGTATTAAATCTAGTTATAACATTGATGACTCAGTATAACTTGAAGTTACATGAGATTGATATGAAAACTGCATTTGTAAACCTAAATTAGATCAAATATCAATTTTGTAATTGGATGTTATGAAGATATTAAAGTAATTTTAGAATTGATTATTGGAAAGTTATAAAGAAAGTAATGAGGTACTTGTAAGAATGAAGAATTACAAGTTTATATACAAAAAATCCAACTATTTAAATATAATTGTATATTTAAATTCAAACTTTACTATATGTCTCAATAGTATAAACTCCATTTTTAATTATCTATTCTTATAATGAAAAATTATTTATCATTACTTCATTCATAATGAAAGCAAAATTTGTAACATGATTTAAAATTATAATTCATACATTATAATTATAAAATTTTATTTTAAGACTTGGAGTTATTAATGTCATTACCCAATTACTGAAATTTTATTTACTTCTATAATAATATTTTTCTTTAAAAATAACAATATTTTAGAGTGTCAAACTTATAAAAGTAAAGCATTTTGTATTTAAAAAGAAGGCTCATGAACAAAAAAAATGTCTATTAAGTACTAATTGATCTTATGATAGTAAATTAAAATAAAAGTTTATAAATGTCATTATTACGTAGAGAATATATTCATAGAATGGAATTTGGTTGTAGTGATGATTAATGTGCATGATTGTAATAACATTAT